>OX371010.1:9840000-12340000 GCA_947308005.1 Yponomeuta malinellus
GTTGGAACAGCAAAGTTGGAACTAGTCTTTGTCATGTACTTGTGACTTTGCCACATTGTCTCGAAAAGAAAAAAACCCATAAGATAAAACGCAGTAGAAAGGTCTTGGTACTGCGAATGACGCTTGTTGGTGACGTGATCCAGGTTTTCCTGCTATGAGGGTTTTTCAAACATGTATTTTTAATCCATGGAATGTCTCATATTGAAATGTATGTTATTGCGCGCACCAAAACGACAAACCGTAAAATTGCAATAACACCACAAACTACACCCACGAATACATAAGTGTTGTCTTTTATTGGAACTGCGTGTGCGTCGAATCGATTTTCGAGTCCCGCGCCTAGCCTAAGGGTTCTATTCGATAGATTTACGACACTACGCAAGTCCTCCACTGTATGGATTTGTCTCATTTAACCTACTCTAAACTGTCAAATACTTAGAGCACACTGAAAGTTTCTGGATTCTGATAAATAACAGTAGACTTACGATACATTTATTGTTTTTCAAAGTAGGTATATTCCCTCGCAATTAATGCAAGTTCTCTTGTACAAGTCCTCCTTAGGGACCTCTTCAATTGCTTCATGCGACGCGCTCACCGCCAATTCAGGGCTCGTAAAACGTGTGCCTCTAAGTTTGTCTTTAGTTTTTGGATACCAAAAGAAGTTTCGCAGGATGCTACGTCTGGGTGATAAGGCAGATGCGTCATCAGTTCACTATTTGAAGCGTTTTCGTGGTCAAGGAGGACGTTGCCTAACAAAGCACGAATTTGCTGACAAGTAATTATTTTGTCAGTTTCAATAGTCGTCGTACGATGTAAATATTAGATTCTGGAACCGCAGTCGCCGGCCGACTTTCACGTACATCATCATAGAGATGATCACGTCAAATCATATCAAATTACTTTATTTGCATAAACACGAGTATTGACACATGCAGATGTTGCATAATAATGAGTTCCTTTGTGTTTCATCCACGTCCAAATTCTCCAAACCACAAATACATAGAGCTGCGACATAGTGCTTCATCACCAAATGCCAATTGAAGTCTCTGACAACTCTCTTGTTGACTTAAGCCACAGCGAAAATGATAAAAATCATTGAACGAAAATGTTCACGAGTTAAATTCATTTTGATAGCGACACACAATTTTCGAAAAGACGCCACAATGAAAAACCGGCCAAGTGTGAGCCGGACTCACGCACGAAGGGTTCCGTACCATTATCACAACATTAGACATAAAGATCGAGAAAAAACGGCAATAAATCACGTTTGGAGCCCCCTTAAATATTTATTTTATTCTGTTTTTAGTATTTGTCGTTATAGCGACAGCAGAAATACATCATCTTTGAAAATTTCAACTACCTAGCTATCACGGTTCATGAGATACAGCCCGGTGACAGACAGACAGCGAAGTCTCAGTAATAGGGTCCCGTTTGGCACCCTCAAATTAAAAAGTAACATGTTCCCAATGAGTTCCATTTTCGAATTCCATAATTTATTGTTACTTCATTCTCTTATTGTAAGTGGCCCCCATCCAGAAATTTTCAGTATGCCCCACGTACATATATATTTTTACACTTTGGAGTCATTAAAATGGTTAACCCGATGGAGTGGACAGTTACGTAATAGAACGGCAGAACATACCTACTACTAAAAAAAATCTTTCAGTCTTTTCGTGAATTTCGATGAATCGCAAATAGTTCAATTGTAATTATATCATGAAGAAAGATACATACGTTTAAAATTTGAAATAGATTCGTTAACAAATAATAGATTAAAAAGCTTCATTTTCTTTATTATAGTTACCCGCGTTATTGTATAAAAGGTCGCGACGGTTGCGGCTTGGATTTTTTTTAATCTTCTTGTCTGTCACTATCATCAGGAAAAGATAATCTGTCAAACAGTCCTTAAATGACTGACTTATTTCTCGTAGAGTAGAATCTGCACGGAGCCTACCTCGGCATGTACCGGTCAAACCAGTCGTTCATAAATAATTTATTAATATTTAGATTGACTAAATCTATGTCTGTCGCTTCAAGGTCATGACGCGGTTGCGTCGGACATATCGTAAGTCGGATAGTTTTGATCAAACCCACGTGTTTATCCTGTTATTGTGTGTGCAGACCGAAGCGAATGAACGAGCGAACACGAAGGAACGGTGCCAATGGGGAACTTGCGTGAAACAGGTTAAAATTTGCTTTATATAAATGCTTCATATAATACATTGTAAGGAGTTACGTGCAAGTTGTGACCCCGTAGTTTGAGTCCGATTAGTATGGCGCGTTTTGTACCACGTGACTAGAATTAGTTTTCAACAGGTAATAGTTTCACATGTTTATTTATCTTTAAACATGGCCTCTCCGATTATATTATAAAATTTTTTGTACAAGTTCAGTGTGCTCTGATTGTACAGACATTCAGGTCGACATTTTCGTTGCAAAGTCGCCCGTAGAGAAACTGAGCAAGTGCATGCATAATTTGACGTACTGACTAGTATCATCACCAGCCATTTGACGCCCACTGCAGGACACAAGCTCCCTCATGGTTTTCATAATCATGAAGGTTTTCGCCATAATCGCCACGCTTGGCAAGCGGATTGGCGATCGCAGTATGCGGTGGGAATCTCAGGAAGACGCTGCTGCCCATCTCCTGGTATTTTTTTTCCTTAGTCGCCTTCTACGACATTCACGGAAGGAAATGAAGTGACGCTGTTCTTAATCCGGCGCCACGCGGAAACATCACTACACCACTTCACCACTGACGAGTATACCGTTTATTCATTCGTTCGTTCTCATTCGTACGTTCGTTCGCTTCGGTTTGTATCCACCATTAGAACAATTCGACGTAATTGAGTAGGTTCTGAAATTCCAATTTTGTATCACAGAGGTAAAAAAAAAAAAACATTTTCCCACAATTAATCGTCATGGGATCCGGTGCTATGCCCAAATAACTTGTCACGTAATTAATCATGATTGCGTTAATATAACTTAGGAGGAAATAGATAACTTAGGAGGAATTGATTGAAATAAAATGAACGTTGTACCTAATACATTATCTGCTGGTGGGTCCTGATCAGTGAAGGTTATTCATCGTTTGTGAATAAACGTGGCCATTATTCATTGATGACGCCTATTGACTCTGCTCACTGTTGCTCAGTATCGATCTTGGCAAAGGTACTTCAATATCTGTTTAACTAACAAACATGCGGAGGTTATCGTCTCAATCTTCGTCAAAGAACCACTTTGTATCGCTTGTCCGACACTGAAACGTTCTTTGCTTGCAGTGGTAGTAGTACGTATCATATTTAATGTATTAACTTATTTTGTTTTATTTATTTAGATACATAAACAGGGCCACACAAATAAAGTACAAATTAAAAATTTTACATAACAAGCCTGCTGCTGTGGACCCAAAGGAATGTATACATCATTCGACTTTTACAGCACCACTATTAAGAGTACTTAAAACTAAAAAACACAAGCTAAAAACAATAAAGCTAAAAAAAACAAAAAATAATTTAAAACAAAAATAATGTTTTTAAAGGAAAACATATGCATACATATAGGATTTTCGATAACGATTAGTTGTGAAGTGAAAAGACAACTACACTTGGTTTTACATGGGGAACTTTATGTTGGCAACACTAAGTCATAAGGCCTTAGTCTAATTCACTGCTAATATACATAACAATTTTGTGGCAAGCCGAGCTAAAGCCATAATGTTTGTTGTGGTGTTTAATATTAAAATGAGTTATTTCGATACATCAATAAGCCATGAATTAGAAACCAGGGCCACGGGATCGTTTGAATACGAAACGAAATTGATTCGAGTGGTCAGCCAGAGTCGAGATGGTTTCGCCAGATTGCCACATGTTTTTCAATTCACAATGTCATTTCTATTATCGCACCACATTCATAAACAATCCTACTGTTACTAAGTACATGGTACTTAGGGAAACTACATAAAGTAGAAGCCACAAGAAATAACCAGAAGCGTTGTACAAGAAAATAACAACCATAAGTGATTATTCCGAGATAATTTGAGATTTGGCCTCGATTTCAACAAAGATACATGTGGTTAATTAAATTTTATAAAGTTTTTGTTGCCATGTCTAGCCTCTTTGTCGAGTTATGACCTCATGTTTTTAATTGAGAGCGGATGTGTAAAATCGTGCATTATAATATAACGTAGGAGACTCTTCGTAACGAGCAAAAACAATGAAAACCTCTACGTTAATAATAGTTGTGATGTTTACTTCAATTGTATATTTAGTTGTGTGTGATGGTGCCGTAAGATTCCTTTACGTAGTATTTATTTATTATAAACAGTGTGTTTGGTGGATTCCTCCGCTACAGTCCAACGCACACAGACAAAGTCAACAGGCCATCTCTTCCACACATATTGTACACGTCCATGGCATCGTGTAAACAGCGTCGCTGAATTAAAGCCCCCAATTCAATTGAAGTGTTTCATTAGCACAAGTGGCCCCGATTGCCTCGTTTATCGAAACCCGCCGCGACGCCTAGCCGAGCTCTACTTGAGAAATGGTTCAATATTACACTCACTCGCTATGCAATACGGTTGCCCGTGTCGTGTGTACTGTAAGTTGTACACATTGAGTTAGTTGTAAACCCTGTCTTGCCGACTCTACATATCGTGTTAGTTAATGTTTTCTTTATTTCTGTGGTTGCTTCTGCTAAATACGAAGTTTCTATTTTAACTTTGTTACATTGAACATGACTGTAGAGTTTGGTTGACCTTTTTAGGGTTCCTTAGTCGACAAGGAACCCTTATAGTTTCGCCATGTCTGTCTGTCCGTCTGTCTTTCCGCGGCCTAGCTCAGAGACGATTAGTACTAGAAAGCTGAAATTTGGCATATAATACATATTAATCACGCTGACAAAACGAAAGAATAAAATCTTAAAATAATATTTTTTTTAGGTTACTCCTACGCCTAAATTAGGGATGCAATTTTTTTTTCTCGCCTACACCCTAGTGTGTATATCGTTAAATTGGTGTTTCAAAAATATTGTGGGTGAAGAAAGACAATTCTTTGATTTGGGGTTCCGTTTGCAAAATATTGAGCTTTAAAGCGCAATTTTTTGTCCGAGACTGCGTCGCCCGCCCTGGCTAAACGGTTGATTGTAGAAATGTAAAAAAGTCAGGTAGTAGCTCATCTCAGGAACTTAAAAGTAAAACTATCACAACTAAAACAACGCAGGCGTTACAAGTTAACGAGTAATAGTTCCGAAAGCAGATAAAACCCGCTATTTCTACGGAACCCTACACTGCGTGTGGCCCGACACGCACTTGCCCGGTTTTTAAAAACAAGATTACTATGAATTGTGTGTCGCATTGTCTAATGTCAAATCTCTTTCGCAAGTATATCTGATAGAGCCAATACTGATATTCAACACTTTTAGCTCTTGTTTCCCTGCCTGTTAAAACAACATTATGTCAACATTTAGGTTTTGGTTGTAAAGTCACCCGTAACGTAGAATAATAGAGGACATGCGTGTAACAAAAGTTGGTGCGCTGTTGACTAAACCTACCATCGGTGGTTCCGTCGTAACTTAAGCCGCTTGCCGAGTATAAAGCCTGCTTTATATTTATATTTTTAACGCAATCTCGCTTGTTAATCTTGTAACCTAACCGGACTTTCGCGTTGTGCAGCCGCTGATGTCGCCTTTAATTAAAGGACGGCTGGGTGATTAAAGTTCGTCCGAGAGTGGCATCAGCTCCGTGGCTTGCATTCTGCCAGATCCCGAGCTGTCAAATAAACTCGAACCACAAGGTCTAACAAGCCCTGAAATAGTTAATTAACATAAGAACTCAGGCTTTGACTGAAATCCGCGCTGAATATTTGTACTTGATTCGTAACTGAGTAATGCTTTTGCAGTAAAAAAGATCAACGATTTAAAAAATTATGAGAATGATTGTAAATTCGTCATCTTCATAAGCAGCCTATATATACGTCCCAGCTTATATACGGAGAGAGTATGGGCTTAATCACCACGCGTGCCCTTCGCGGATTGGCGCTGAGGTATGTCAATAGCTCAGACACTCAGGTTTCCTCACGATGTTTTCCTTAATGGTTAGCGAGTGGTATTGCTACTATAACTTCACAAATGTACATAACTTAGAAAACAAAGTCATAGGCACATGCACGCACTGGGAATAGAACCTGGGTCTCTCGCTTCCAAGTCTACTGTTCTACTCACTAGGCTACCAACGCTATACCGATTGTAAATTATGTCGTAAATAACATTTCACCAGGTGAATAACTTCATACGTGTTTTTTAATGTGTTGCTACTGGCGAGAATCTATTGTTAGCTTTTAGAGATAAAGTTACATTGCTATATTATTAGTTTAAGCTGATGATTCTTCGAACTGAATAAATAAATACGTAAGTGCCGTTCTAACTTTTACGATTTCTTAAAAAAAAAATTAAGACTGCAGTGAAACTCTTCATTTATAAACCGGCGGTATGTCTAATAATATGGAGGTATGGCGTAATGGGGAAAAGGATTTTACCCAGCAGTGGGCAGAGGTGGGGTGATAGCTGATAGTGATATGATATGATATAGTATATTTCATTACGAGTGCGGAAAGCCTGTCAATGCAAAGAGTTCCGACAAATGTCTACCCGAGCCGAAGGTGAGGGTTGACAGTCGGAACAAGTTACAATGACGGTTCCGCACGTGTACTGAACAACTATTTTTAATACTGTTGCGAAAAAATAAAGCAATTTAATAAAGAAAATTTTTGGAAAATGGCGCCAACCGTATAAGAATATAAGCAGATCTTTTTTTTCTTCACCCGTTCTCGGTAGGCAAAGGGAACTATTCCCATACAGCCAAGTCTTCAGTAGAGTTTTTTTTATTGATATGAAATGAAAATGAAATTGAATGAGATGAAATGAAATGAAACCTAACCTAACTCATTAAATCATATCATTAAATCTGATATTGAAACAAATTAGTAGCTTCTTTTAAGAAATATTTGCATGAATTATAAAAACTTCTATGAATTTTTTTTAGTAAAAACTTCGTGGTTGTTTTTTTCTTTTTATTAGACATTATTATTAGACATTTTTATTAGACAGAACTACTAATTTTCAAAATTTTACATAGACTCGATCTTCTCCGATTCGATGAGCTGCGGCGCCCCTATCTGCCCTTTCAGGTGTGTGGAACTGTGGTTCAGCTACCTTTTGCAGCTCACACACATCGTCTCTGACAGTCCAAATTCAATATATTTTCTACGCGGCTACTACGCGCGACCAATTTCTGCCCTAACCAGGGCCGGGTTTCATAAAACTACAATTCATAGTTTATTATGACAATACGAGGTACATTGCGTAGCAGAGTCTACTTGTTAATCTGTGGGTTAATCGACTTTACAATGTACATCAAATTGTCTTAGTAAACCATGAATTGTAGTTCTATGAAACAGGCCCCTGGACTGCAATTCTGTAAATTAGGTGGATTTCCTATTTTATCCACTTTGAAGCTCCGCAATGTCAAAATACGTACCTCTAGGTAGGTGTTGACTGTGTTCAGAGATATTATTATATACCCCCAAATATTTAATTATACGCTCAATGGAAACTTCATAGAAATATACCATTACTATACTAAGTGTAGACTATTATGTATAGTTTGGCACTGACTGGGCCCCGTAAGTTATTACTACTTATCTAATTGTCGCTTTATGAAAATAATAAACTTACATGTCAGTCACTTAATGGCAGGTGGGGACGATTGTTAGTTTATTGCAAATGGAGAACTTGCACAAAAAAAATGTTTTAATATAATCGAAGAGTGTTAAATGCTGCATTTTTTCTCTACATCTAATTAATGCTTTTCATGATTCTATGACTCATTCTAGTCACGTGGCGGGCTCAAACTATGACTTCATACGTTGCACGTAACGCCTTAGAATGAAATGTAGCGTTTATCAATATTTGAGTTATCTCGGAAATAATGTTTTTATGCACCTATACCCTTATTAAAAAACGTCTAGAATTTAATGAAAAAAACTGAATGTACCTAATAAGTTTTTTATTCTTAGACTAACTAGATTTTTCGCATTTTGGTAACCGCGAAAAAAATATTTTTCTGGTTTTATTCTTAAAATTTTTCTGAGCTTTTCGGTGTCTTCTATGGTCTAAAAGCAATAGCACTACAATTTAAGTTTGACGCAAGTTTCCCATTGCACTTTTATGAAACAGTGCCCTGGTTTGTCAAGTATAGTCTCAGCGATGTCACGACTGTCCATTGCGAAATAAAATTTTGAAAAATTTTATTCTGACACTATGTGGGAAACACTGAAAGTTTTCTTTCAGTAAACAGGTAATCGTTCGGTACCTTTACTAACGACCAAAATAATAATTGTGGTCGTTCGTTACCACGTGCAGACAAAGAGTTTAATTCTCCTGCCTACAGCACAACAGCGGGGAGCGGAAAATGTGGGAACTATCGTGTGTTGATATCGCTCCAGCCAAAGGACACAACCAGATCAAATATGGATAGTTAGAAGGTTAACTCAGTCGACAGCAGGTTAACCTTTACATTTTTGTTGAAATGTAACAATATAGTGCACGTGTGTAAATGTGCTGTCGACTGTACAGTAAATACAAAAATTAAAAATTAAATAACCTAATTGAACAACTACGTGCCTCTCACTCCCACATCTGCCGTATGTATTGTGTGAGCGAAAGGCAAATATTTTTGAATTAATTTTCTTTAAATAATAAAAAAAATCAAATTACTTATATTCATTATAGCGCACAAACTGTGACCAATTCCTTAAATTTATATGATTATGAAGCGACTTTAAAAGTAAGGGTTATTTTAGACTGCTAAAGTCATAACCCAGGCTTTTGGATCTCCCGTGCCGTACTCCGGTAAAGAAGGACTAAGTTAAAGTTTTGTAACATGCAGTATGGATCGCACCCACATATTCGCGAATATCGCAGTTACTACAAATGTTATTTTGAAATAACCTTCCTTATCAGTAATTGAATTTTACTATTTGTGCTATCTTAACCTAACTGCGCGCTGTCGACTGTCAAAAAAATTATTAAATCTTGGCCAGTAAAAAACACCTATTAAGTAGAATGTATAATTGATAAACTTTTTGTTCCAAAGTATAAAGTTTATGCAACCATGGTCAATGCCATGGACCAGCTGATTGCCTTTCGCATTATTTTTAAAGCTGGTGCAAGACAAGACCGTAAGTCACGCGACCGTCGGATGTGAGGTACAATATGCGATCTATGAACACCGTTCTCCGGTCAATGAAGATGCGGGGCACGCGATTTGTGGCGTTAAAATAATGAGTTAATGACTTATAATTATTGTCAGAATTTGACAATTCATGTACTGGAAAGTCGCTACTTTTGGCCTTTGGGTGCGCTAAAACGCGCCTATGCTGGGTCTAGGGTCTACTAAATGTATAGGTGTTAAATGCTCTTCATTTGATATTAACACGGCAATGGCTGTTATTTGACACTTTTTTATAGTCTACTGAACAATAAAGGGATACTACGACAGTCCATAGCGGGTCAACCTCTAAATTTTTTTGCTTAGTCGCCCGTAACGTAACAGAATAGAGTGCACGTGTGTAAATAAATGTTGATGTTCTGTGGACTGTTCACTGCTGCTTGTCGCGTCTCAAAGTGTATTCCTAGCAACTGAAATTATCCTAGAAAGACGTAACTTCCTCGCTCTGTCCGGGTCCATAAATATAATAAATCCAGCGTCGGCGGCGAGTTTTCCGGGGCGATACCGGCGCGGGCGCACTCAGTTTTACTTTCTTGTAGGAAGTGCTGTCACTTTCAATGGAGACCGGTCCGGCGGCCGGTGTCTAGCCGTGGAGCTCGACCGTTTGGCTGGGAACTCTCGCAACTGTAGCGTTGCGCATTATCTCTTTCGTATCCAGGCGGCTGGCCTCTTGGTAAGACCGGCCCCTATATTACGCACACCAAATACTGAACGATTCCAATCGTTTTACTGTCAAATTCCGTTGTCAAATTCCGTACTATTTTCGCAAACGTCAGGATTCCGAAAGGATTTGGTGCGCATAATTAGGCCTCGGTTCTTAGCTCTAGAACATTATCTCTAGCACGAGCAAGCAAGAAATATGTCCAGTCGACAACAGGTGGACATTTAAATGCGTGAACTCTACCTTTGTTCGTCAGTGACGCAACATTTCTCATCCTCAGGATGATTCTGAGTTCTGATTCCCCATCCTCTATTGTTTAAGAAGTAACTCCAGTATTGGCTTGATAATAAACGAGACACGGTTTATATAATTACAGAAAATGTGCAGGAATAGGCACTGTTATTTCGTAAAATTATCTCGTAGTTGTCTGCGAGATAATATTAGGGGTTAAAGTATGAAATTGCCGTTTTATTGCAATAGGTTCTTTGAATTGACATAGAATCTTCATGGTTTGAGGTTTTCGAATGAAACTTTTTTCCAAATGGTTTCTATGATGTTCTTTTTTTAAAAAATGTTAAACATTTGAATATCGACTTTCAATTGTTTTTGTTATTCAATTTAGACAAGAAAGATGGATACTGCGAAAATTCGAGTGATTATGAGGCACCCATTTTTCGTATTTTTTTATTTTATCGATTTGACGCAGTGAGTTAATATTGTAGGTAAGGTAACGTTAAACCATGCCGCTAATTCCTGGGTAGTTTGACTAGGGTCGGCTTCCACTATCTCTCTTAATTCATCGTTATTCACCTGTGTGGGCGGTCTTCCTCGTGGCTCGTTCTTTAAGTCGAAATTTCCATCACGAAAGCGTTTAAACCAAAATCGCACTGTGCGTTCATTAGTAGATCCCTCTCCAAACGCAGCATTGATATTGCGGGCTGTTTCTGCCGCGTTAGTTCCGCGTCGGAACTCGTATTCAAAAATCACTCGAATTTTCGCAGTATCCATCTTTCTTGTCTAAATTGAATAACAAATACAATTGAAAGTCGATATTCAAATGTTTCACATTTTTTAAAAAAAGAACATCATAGAAACCATTTGAAAAAAGTTTCATTCGAAAACCTCAAACCATGAAGATTCTATGTCAATTCAAAGAACCTATTGCAATAAAACGGCAATTTCATACTTTAACCCCTATTACCTCCTTATAAATTAATAACCAAGTAGATTTCTTCAGCTCAACATAACAATGTACACACATAAAAAAAAATTGCGATCACTTTGAAAAACTGAAATCTTTTTTGTTACTGTAGATTATATTATGATTCTTTCTTCTTTTTAGATTCTTTAGTTAAAAATAAAGAATTAGAACACAAAACAATGACACCGTTCAGTTGTTTATTCATTTTAAAAGGCTTTCAGTCCTAGCTTACGCTCATTCAGAAATCTGATTTAGTCAATTATAACCGATTCAAGATATTTTTTGCGGAAAGTTGTGATTGAAAAAATGCCAAGAGTATTATCAGAGGTTTTACGAGCAAGAATAGTAACTTTGAGGGAAGAAGGATACACCACGAGAGTACTAGCACGCAGACTTGCTATATCCCAATCCTGTGTCGTGGCTACGTTGCAGAGGTACCACGGAATGGGGAATTTAGCTGACCGACCCCGCAGCGGTCGCCCAACTGTTTTGACAGCTGCCCAAAAGCGCTATATTAGATTGCTGGCAGCCCGTGATCAAACAATCAACGCCACTAAAATAAAAGCAGAAGTCAGGGCCGCCTCTGGGCTTGAAGTTAGCACGCAGACCGTTCGCAATTGCTTGCACCACGCTGGATTACGAGCACGGAGGTCTTGGCGAGCTCCGCTCAATTCCCGGCAACGTTAACAACGAAGATTGCAGTGGGCTAGACTTCGGCAAAATGAAGAAGGTGAGGAAGAAAACATTTGGCAAAACTGTCTCTTCGTTGACGAATTCCGAATCAGCACTCATCCAGATAACCGACGTGTCCGTGTCTGGAGAAGACCAGGCGACCGTGAAAGACAAAGAACTGCCACTGGAACAGTTCAGCAAGGCGGAAAATCGGTGTCCTTTTGGGGTGGCATTATGATTGGAGCTAGAACGCCTTTGATCCCGTATCGGGGCTACATGACAGTAGACATGTACAAAGCAGTTGTTATTGATGATGATGGGCACCAATTTGTACTGGTCGATGATAATGCGCCCGCACATCGAGCTCAACGAGTCAATGCTGCTCTTCAAGAATACGATATCACACGTTTAGACTGGCCTGCCGGCTCGCCCGACTTAAACCCAATAGAGCACGCGTGGGATGCTCTTAAACGAGCTGTATGGAACCGTGAGCCACGTCCCCAGACAGTTCCAGAGCTCAGGGAAGCCGCTATTGAAGAATGGGATAGGTTACCCCAGGAAATGCTGGATAACTTGATCCTCAGCATGCCCAGGAGGATCTCCGCATGTGTTCGAGCCAGGGGAGGAGTTATTTTATATTGAATTTAACCTTTTAATAATAAATTGTTGTTTAAGTTTAATTAAACAGTATTTTTCTTTCTATGAAATTTCTATCACATTATGATTAATGGCTCAATTTTTTTTAAATAAATAATAAAAAATAGTTTTATATTTTAATTTCAAACAGGGTATTCCTATTTAAAGAAAGCATACAACATAGATTTTTCTTGATAAAGTTAAATTTAAAGAATTATAGGAGCTTATGCTATTGATCACAAACTTTTTGATGTGTGTAGTTGATGAAACTAACGTTAAGTTTTCTGTTTGTTTTCAGGTGAGATCCGAATGCATGTTCGATGGTGGAAAAACCAACTCTGTAAGTTATGTATAAGTGTCACAGTCAAGTTCCCAATTTTTTAAATGCATAGATCTTATTAATTAACCAATATTAGGTAATCATAGTTGACCTCCGCGAAAAGTTGAATCTCCTCAGAGACGAAAATTTGTCACTGAAATTACGTTTTGGCGATTGACAAAGTCGGCCACAACTCGAGATGGGCCGGGGAGACTCGCGTGACCAGACTAAAATTGAATGGCGTTCGTTCGATTTATTCCGCTCAGTTATTGTAACGTAATCGTAATCCCACTGTAATCCAAAAATATCCTAGTAGATTTTACTTTAAATTATTTAAATAGACACTTCGCACTCTTTACTCGGCATTGTCCTAAATATTGACAATAGTTACAATAAAAAATCTTATCTGTACTTACTTAATTTTAAAGTAAATATAATGCTATAATTATAAATTTATAATATTCACCGATTTCTTGTATTTTGTAAATAACTGTGTGTGACTAATTCGACCTTCTAACGTTCGTTACACAGTATGTACCTACATATAGGTTTAATATTTTTGAATAAAAAACGCCAAGTTACTGACATCTCGGTATTCTGTAAAAAAACAAATATAACCTCTTACGTTTACACATATTAGGAGTCTTTTCAGTTTTGTTTATTAAAGAGTTCTTGTTGAGTTGAGCTAGGATCTCCGTTGATGAGGTACTTCCGCGCATGACGTACTTCCGGTTTGCTAGACTGTGGGTCTTTTATTTGCTTTAAATATTAATTAAAGCAGCTCAAATCGAAATGTTTAGCCCAGGCTCTCATGATTACCAATTTTCTCGAAAAAAATATAAAAAACAGAACTTATTTTTTAAGGGCAATGCCCATTATAAGTTTTCGTCATGCGAGAAAATTCTCTAATTATATTCTCTCCCGCCCACCACTAGCCACGACATACTGTAGACATGAACATAGTAACCGAAACAAATTCGGCTCTTTACCACCAACAAAATGTGCATAAGTATAGAACAAAAGAAGGCCGCTTCGTAGAATATCGTCGTGCAAAATCGCGACCCAAAACTACAACCTCGTCTGCACATAGCGTCTCCCTAGCTAATTTACCAACGCTGAGGATAAAAGTGCTCAATAAAAACCGTATTGGGATACCTTTCGCAGTATATTAGTATCAACCGTCGATATTACGCAGTACCGTTGTCGGTCGACGAAAGGTGACTGTCCTATGATCACCAACCCGCTTGTCCAGCAAGGAAATATGGCAAAACTCTCTTTTATAGAAGGCACGTGCTCAACATTGCGTCGTATAGGTAATGTACCGGTAACGTCTGCGAGACCTAGTCCATAATAGGCTACAGGGAAAGCGAGCTTGACGCAACAACTAACTAGGCAGCCGACAATAAAAATCCACGGACAAAGGAATTACACCAACCAGATATACGGCTGACTTAAGGGCCTCTGTCCCACTAATGACCATGCACAATATATTACTGTCATAAGCACCATAGCTGCACTGCTCTAAGAGGTTGAAGAAATCTCACGAGCGTTATGGCATGACATTGTGAAGACAGGTCTGAGTTGTTGCCACAGCATTGTTTAACTTGTGCGTTTCTGCAAATCGCCGTTCGGTGCAGCGGCTGTTTGTTGCGTCGTGTCTATAAATAAGGAGGTGCTAAAAGCGGCCCGACCGGGGGACGTGCTTCCTCTGCTTTGACTGACCGAGGGGTAAACACGCCCTGAACGCAGCCCTTTGTTTTATGGCCCCACGGACGGCTCTACCTCGCTGTAAACAACTGAGCTTGCCCGCGCGCATGTTAAACATGTAAACCGAACGGACCAATATGGCAATCCGTCGTCGCTCTGACCACCATGAAGCGGGCTAGTTGTAAGCCTCAGATGTTGAAGAACTCAGTCGAGTTTATGATGGCTTCACGAAGGAAAATAACATTCGTACAAGTTTAAAAGTACAACATAGTGTCAACAATGACATGCAATAGGAAAGGAAACAACGTGGATCTACCTATATCTGACAGGAAAAGACTGAAACGTTGAACATTGTAGAGACATCAGATCTGAGTGTTGTGATCTCATCAGTACAGCCATTGAACCCAACCGAAACCTCTGGCTGAAGTCGCGGTGCTAATCAGATGGCAAATCACGGGGCTTACGTTGCTTCTTTATTATTGTAATGGCTCACGCCCCCGGTCGTTGTTACCAAGAAGCACAAACTCACAATAGACATTTACGATAGCCAGTGTTCGTATTGCGAACACGCCTCGATGTCCATCTGAATGCAAACCTTACGCGCCGCGTCCGGGCTTACTCATCTAGCGTTCGCCATCTAAACAACTAACATTAAAATTAAGAGTTTCAACACCCGAACACAAATGAATTGCGCTACCTTGTGCCAACTTTTACTTAATTCGTGAATTAATCAGATGCTCTCCTTTTCGAAGGTCTGGAGACATCTACGAGCGAATTTGTCGCAAAGTGTGACCAAGGCAGCTCTATAAAATTCAGATTTAGCTTTTTACAATGTCTGTTAATCATAATTTCGTAACCCCCCCCGCATGCTCATATCAACTCATATGGCTGTTGATTTCTTAGCTCTCTGTGGGAGAGCAATGCACTGTCTTAAAACGTACGTAATTGGCGGTTACTATTTTAATGCTCAAGCTCAACCGTTTTTTATGCTCATTGTTTGCAAACGGAGCACAATTATTTACATTAGTAGTAGGTAAACGGTGCAGTGAGGTCGCATTTGCTAAGACTTGTAACCAAGTCTCTACAATTGTGGCGAATGTGTCATATTAATTAGTCATCTTACCTAGAATATAAATATCCACAGTGGGATTGGTGGACGCAGTGGGCAGCAGTAAACACAACAGAACTAAGCTATACATGAGCAACTTCAATGGAAAACTTGCGTCCAACTTAGATTGGACTTACCATAGAAAACATATAAAAACTTAGGAAAATTTACAAATAAGAAACATATGTTTTTCGGGGTTTTCGGGATCACAAAAGCAGCGAAAAATAAAGTTTTTAATACAGTTGCTCAAAAAGTGGCGTATTGCAGGGACGTATAGCGTTCGGGATGTGGGCTATTACACACTCGTGCTTTTTTTTTACCTTTCCCGCACTCGTGCGTTCTCTTTCCCAACTGTCAAAATAATGTCTATTAAAAAGAATAACCAACCATGAAGTTTTTACTAAAAAAAGTCATAGAAGTTTTTATGATTCATGCAAATACGTATATTTCTAAAAAGCTACTAATTTGGTTCAATATCAGATTTAATTATTTGATTGAATGAGTTTGGTTAGGTTTCATTTAATTTATTCATCTCATTAAATTTCATTTTCATTTCATATCAATAAAAAACTTCTACTGAAGACTTGGCTGTATGGGCATAGTTCCCTTTGCCTACCAGAATGGGTGAAGAAGAAAAAAACTCTGCTTATATTCTACGGTTGGCGCCATTTTTCAGAAAGGATCTCGACCATTAGCAGTATCGCTAAAATCTAAATAGTGTCACCAGTTTTCAGTGTCCATAATTCATGTTTTAAATTATAAAAAATAGGGGTTTTCTTATTAAACCATGACTTCTCCGTAATTCTAAATTAATAAAGTTATACAATAATTAATGCTTCCGGTTTAACGACCGCTGTCATCTTGATACAAGTCTACTGATCCATTCACAGACCTGTTTAAATCTCAATCTGTGCATTCAATAATGTAGTGTTGCCATCCAACCGACCACTACTTTTCAAATCGAATGAATCGATACAGGGAAGAAATAGGCATATTTAGCTGAAAAAAATTGCATACCTAACAACTTTTGTTATTTCGTTTCATAATACCTACCTCATTTGCATATTTCTTTATCCACCTGTTCATTAAGATTATTTGTGGTTTACATTATATATTAGGTACTAACACTAGATAACAGATTCAACAGTGTGGACCTTCATCATCATCATCATCAGCCATTTAAAGGCCACTGCAGGACATATGCCTCCTTCGTGGTTTTCATAATCATGAGGGGTTTTGCCATAATCGCCACGCTTGGCAGGCGGGTTGGCCATCGCAGTATGCGGTTGAAATCTCAGGAAGACGCTGCTGCCCGTCTCCTGGTAATTTATTTCCTTAGTCGCCTTCTACGACATCCACGGAAGGAAATGGAGTGACGCTATTCTTAATCCGGTGCCACACGGATCCGTGGATCTTGTGGACCTTAATTTGACGGAATCGCTCGGATGCTGATCTTTAAATAAATCAGGAAAGCGGTGGTTATGTATTAACAGAACGCTTGCATCACATTCCAAGGTGTTGGGTTCGAATCGGACATTGTATGTGATCTTTTTATAGCAGTACGACTGTCCAACGTTTACAGAAAACATCGAGAGGAAACATGTGTATGAGGTACACCCCATGTCCCCATACCTCACCTTACTCTAAAAAAGCTAAAAATAGTGGCAGATTATACTCCTCGGTATTTTGTACATTCTGCCGCAGCGTATGTATTTGGTCCAACGTATGTAAAGCCTTATCGGAAACCGACTTGTTCGGGGAGCTGAAAGTCATCGAGCTCGCGTGCGAGACGATTCGTGCCCTAAAGTGGGCACATAACGTAATCAGTACCTACGCATGGGTGACTTTGCAACTAAAATGTCATGGTTTATGTACATAGACTGCACATTATATATGTTATTATGTAAAGGTGATATGAGGCATAATCACCGGGCTTTCTACTCGCATCACGTTAATCAATTATATTACATTTCAGTTATATTTTATGAAATGGTGACTGATGGAATCGAATTGATGATCGATATAAATTACATTTTGCAGCACTGAACGTCATCGTTCATAATCTGTGCTATGCCCTGTCACCTATCATTATAACAGTTTTGCGATTGTTTTCTTCATGATCAGAATGTATATTTGTTTATGAACTATTTCGCATGAATGTTAGTATTTTTGTGAGACGGAGTGAATGAGTTCTTGTGTTTTTGTAAGTCTCCATATTGGTGTGTATTCTATCGTAAAATACACACTCCATCATTATGGATGATACACTGAATTTGCGCTGGCCTGTTATGCTATAAGAATACCCTTAGAATTCTCCTACGTCTCAGTCATCGTCGCTGCAACAAGTGTTAGTAACAAACGAACATTGTCGCCTCAAATCCATCGTCAACACTCGTCAACTTCCATTTTCTTCTCTAATACCCGGTTCCTATATTTAATGAATCGTTATTGGTAATCGGTAACTTATCATTAACAAGCGTCCCGTAACTTGAATAGCTGGTTGATGTTTAAAAAATTGTTAGGAACTTTACAAATTGTTATCTCCATACATTTATCGCACGGTACGTTATTCGAAACAGTTTTTAAGAGGAATACTTGAGTAGACATTTTAACTATCCGTAAGCAAAACGAGTCGTTCTTGAATATAGGAACCGGGCACAAATAGTACTACAGCTTAAATAAAACAGCTTCCATGCATTTTGTGTGGGTTATGGCTTATTATTATTTCAACTCAAGAGCGGTTGGAGAAGAATGAGTGAAAGAATTTAGTCTGGACGAACAGTTTAGTCCCGGTGCAACCTCTTCGCTAGCTGAATTCACCTGAGTTACGCGGAGAGTATACACACGACGTGTGAGAATGACAGTTTCATGTCATGACATGGTATAGGACAAGAAAAATGCGGTAGTATTAATGACCTAATTACATCCTCGTCCGGAGAATTACTTTAATGCTAACAATAGTATTTTAAAATTCTAAGCCAGTACTTCAAATTAAGGTATTATTTCATTGTGGCACAACTTTGTTGATAGCGATACTAAGTGTCTTAATCACTTGATCATTTTCCTTTTCTTTGGGAGTTTAGTTGTTTGTTGCGCAAGATGAGTAATTTCGACCCTAGTTTTTTTGAATTAACACCACCGGAACTCAGTATAATTGCACAAAATGCTTCGGAGAACATTTTACCGGAAAAGTCAAAAAGTCGCTACATATCTACATACGACGAATTTATTGCGTGGAGAGAAGAGAAAAAAGCAAATAGTTTTTCATTTTTTCGCAACTGTATTAAAAATAGTCGTTCAGTACACGTGCGGAACCGTCATTGCAACTTGTTCCGACTGTCAACCCTCGCCTTCGGCTGCGCCTCGGCTCGGGTAGACATTTGTCGGAACTCTTTGCAATGACAGCCTTTCCACACTTGTAATGAAATATACTATAGTCTAATAATAAAAAAAAACTTATTGGATTTAGTTTTTTCATTCAATTCTTAACGGTTTCTTATGAGGGTGTAGGTGCATGAACACAGGATAAAGGTTGAAAGGTAGCCTTTGTAACGAGTTATTATTGCTAGTGCATGTCAAGTATAGGTTGTTGCCATCGTTGGAAGGTTGTTGGAGCCACTAGACGCCGAGGGGCCGTCGTCTCCAGGCTTGTAATTTTCGCGCAATCATTCAATAAACGTGATGGGGACAATCGACAAGACCCTCGAGTCTTCACTCGGAGAAATGAACCACTTTCGATGACACTCTTCACGATTACTCACTTTATGTTAGGTGGGAGGGTTCGTGTTTTCATTCCGCCACATGAATCTAATTGGCTTCGTCTGGTGAAATATGATACAGATAAAGCTCCATCGCCCGTTTATTATTGTGACAATAATATTTAATTTGACCACGTCCGCCCAAAGACTGTTGGTTTGGTCCGTGATGGTGACCCAACGTTTAAAATCATTATAAGTTCATTTAAATATAGAACGCATTCGATTAAAGGCAATTAACGTTTAATTAAAACCAGTTCTCTTGTGTCGACATCAGCTCGGCAAGTAGTTTCAATGGACTCTTGCAATATTATGTGTACGAGTATTCGTAGTTACGAATGCTTCATCCTCTGTAAAGCAATGGATCGTAGGGTTGTCAACATGCGGCCATAAACTAAATGTATCCAGTGGGCTAACCAGCGCAGCGTCACAAATCACCAATCACCAAAGATAATCTTCTTTTACAGCTCGTATTTGCAATAAGTGTCTGTACAATATCACAATCAACAAAGAAACTAAACGAACCTAGGACTAGATAGCACTTATGGCGTTAATGCTATCTAGTCTGGTTTTTTGCCTTAGGTTCACGGCCATGGGTCCTAAAAATCACTATTAATATTGTTAAGAGATTGTACAGACACGTTTTGCAAATTCCATCTGTAAAGGAATATATGATATTTTTTCCTCGGTGGTGCTCAAAAAAATGTTTTAATATAAAAGACAAATATTTAAAAAAGATAAATAAACGCACCGTGATTTGTTTTTCTACGACTAATACTAAGCGTTTATCAATATTCGAGTTATCTCGTAAAATAACCGTTTTATGCATCTACACCCTTTTCACAAAACATTTAGAATTCAATAAAAAAACGAAATTTAATATGTTTTTCATTATAAGAGTAACTTGATTTTTCGCATGTTTTGGGACCCCGAAAACCCCGAAAAATATATTTTTATGGTTTAGTTTTTTATTCTTCTTGAGTTGGTCTATGTCTCCTTTGGTAAAAAAGCAATGCCACTTAAATCTGCGTTTGACGCAAATTCAGTATTGCTGTGTTCCATTACGACATCTCCTTTATAGGATTCCGTAGTCGACAAGGAACCCGTATAGTTTCGCCATGTCCATCCGTCTGTTTGTCTGTCTCTCTGTCCGCGGCCTAGCTCAGAGACGATTAGTACGAGTAAACTGAAATTGGGCATTAATCACGCCGACAAAACGGTGGAATAAAATCTTAAAACAACATTTTTTTTAGGGTACCCCCCTGCCCTACACCCCATTTGGATGCATTTTTTTCTCGCCTACACCGTAGTGTGGGAAATCGTTGGAGTGGTTGTTTAAAAATATTGTGGGTGTAGGGAGATCATTTCTTGATTTAGGGTTCCGTTTGCGAAGTATTAAGCTTTAAAGCGTGGTTTTTTGTCCAAGTAGGGCGTCCTCCCCTCTGCTGGCTAACGGTTATTTTGTAAAAACGTGAAAAAAATCAGGGTATAATGAACATAAAAGGAAAACTATCACGGCTAAGTAGGCTTCACAAGTTAACTACCAACTGTCCTACTGTACTACTAAATAGTACAACTGTCATACCATAGTAAGAGACCACATGAAAGTTGCAAATATTTTTGCCGAACGGTTTGAAAAATCTTACGTCAGAGAACCACCGGATGTTTCTATACCACATATCAAAGCCCCCAGAATCACGAATTCTATAGAATCTCAGAAAACGTGCGTCAAGCTCTCGCGTCTTTTAGAGACGAAACAGCAACGGGACCCGATGGAATTCCAGCCATCCTAATAAAAAAAGGTAGTGTGCCTAGTAGCCCCCACCTGGCTAAGATAATGAGCCTATCACTAAATCAAGCCAAACTGCCTTCAGACTGGAAGGAGGCAATTGTAACCCCAATCTATAAAAAAGGAAGCAAAAGAATTGCATCCAATGATACAAAAATTATGGGCGATCCAAACATAATCTATAGAGAAAGATCTCCACCACATCTATCAGTGGAGCCAAGACTGGCTCATCATACTAAACGAATCCAAATGAACCGTTTTGCACATTGGAAACCCAATTTTAGAATACATTCGACCAATATTAGAATATGCGTTTCAGATATGGAACCCCTACTTCAAGAAAGACATTGATTTACTTGAGAGAGTGCAACGAAGAGCTACAAAAATGGTACCCAGCCTTAAAAACCGTCCCTGTGAATACAGACTGGATGAACTAGGGCTAACTACTTTGGAACAGCGTAGAGAACGAGTTGACCTAATAGAGACTTAGAAAATCTTTACCAATTACTATAATGTCCCAGACCTTGCTAAAATGCAATTTTTAGCAAGGTCTGGTACATTATAAGTGAATACAAACAAATCGCTAAGAGGGCACTCGTTGAAAATGGCCAAGCAACCATGGACAAGCAATCCCAGAAAACACATCTTGCCTAACCGTGTAGTGAATATGTGGAATAAACTACCGGAGACAGTAATTAGTGCTCCTTCAGTGAACTCATTTAAAAACAGACTTCAGGCTTCAGCTTAAAGCTGCTGGTGTGTTAATGAATAATAATAATAGGCGACCTACTTGTAAAAGGAAATCTTCGTACAAAATCCATTGAAAATTACGTTGATGAAGTTGTTAGTTCTATACAGCAGATAAAATCCCCTCTTTCTACGGAACATAACACTGCGCGTGGCGCGATACGCACTTGGCTGGTTTTACTAAATGCAAGCAGAGGAAGGTTATGATCTTCGCGCGTTTGTAGGCAGATTTAAATATGTATGTATTTTTCTTTATGACCACCCAGAGGTCAAACGACATTGACAAATGAGTTGTCATCTATATGACGTCACTAAAAACAAAATGGCTGACGACAGCTGTCATATTGTTGTTTAAAAGTCACGAAAAATATAGTAAATATAAAACTTATTATGTAACCAAAAAAACCCATTATCTAAGGCCCAGATGAATCTGTTGAATTTTCAGCCTCGGAAGGCGGGATCAAAATAAAAAAAATTAATAAGAGGTTCAATCTGGTGAGGTTTAAAATTCTACAGACTAATCTAGCCCCCGGTTTCTCGTGCACTAACAAGCTGTTAATCTACTGTTAACAGCTGTCAGTGTTTTTTTTTAATGCACTTTGGTCAATTGACAGCTGTTAACAGTAGATTAACAGAGTATTAGTGTACGAGAAACTGGGGGGTCTAAATACTTTTTAGTAGTCGGGTTTTGGTTTTTAAATTGTAAGTTTTATTGTACTCGCAAGTCGCAATGCCTCAACTTGTTAATTCCAACGTAGTTTTCCTATATTTACGACAGTGAATTGCGCTCACTTCAGCTGAATATAATTCTACATATTACATTGTTTTTTTTTGTATTCGAAGTTGTTCGGAGCTTATGATATTCACATGTTTGTTGTGCTAATCCACTTCCATAGCCAAGGAGTTTTTGTAGCCGTCAAGTTCAAGTCAAGTGAAGAAAAACCACAAACGCAAATGTGTTAATTCGTATGTTATTTGCGCAAATAAAGATTCCCGATGAAACATATAGATTTCCGAGGTGGTTGACCTCACGCAGATAAGTTTAACGACCTTAATTTTTATAGCAATGTGTAATCAAATCGATGCTCTATCAGTTTCGGTTGGATTGAGTACGACGACCAGAGAAAGCCTTCTGGCAAGCGATTGTGCGTTTGGTATATTTGCACCTCCGCACGTTTCAGTATCGCGCCACATTTTGCTTTTGTTCTGAGTTGCGACTTGCCAAGTCGTTGCCCTCGGACTCGCTGTTCATGTTGAGGCTAAATACTCTCGCCAATTATCACTTGTTTACGCAATTTGTTCACCTTTGTTTTATCCCAAAAATATTGGCTTTGGTTTGTCTTGTTACCAGCATCATGTACCGACATACCTAATTACTATTTACTTAACAGTTTGAGCGTCGTCGTTGCTTTTTACTCTTCATACAAATCAATACAAGGTCGTTAATCACTATCAGTCGACGGACATCCGTGTTGTTTTTATGATGTTCTGTTAATGTCAAGCGGAGAAGTGTCACCAAGCGAGCAGACTTTACTTACACATTTTCGTGTGGTAGATATTGTAGCATCAGTTGGTTCGGTAGTATGGCGTGTTCTTTGATCAAAGGCATCGCTGTTGAACTTGTGCTTAGTACAGGATAATGTTGTGTAGCCTGTGGCAGTTGTGAAGCTAATAACCAGGACAAACACGTTTGTGTCGTGTCCATCCAGTTGACAACATCGTCGGACGCTAACCGCACTCGTACACAATACAACTTGCAACCCGTGCCCCAGGGCTGAGCATGTTGTTATATCACCTAGATAAGCTCCCAAAATATATCAACACACAAAGGTGTGTGGATGGTACAGTTTGTTGCCCCGCTATATGTAAACTGTTGACGGCGAGCTCGTTAAACATATGGTATTATAATAAACAGCCTGCAATCGTGTCGTGGCGTGGTCCGCGAGGCGCAAACTCCGCGGCTGTTTTGAACGCAGCGCCGCAGTTATTTGAAATCGACAGTGATTACAATTTTCCTTGCGGCTCGGGCGCGGGCGCAACGTCCGATGGAAAGCAGCGTTTAACCAATGTTCCGCTCTGATAACTCTCTAATTACGCGGCGGCCGTTTTCCTTCGACACCAGCCGGCCACCGAGTTAACCTCTGCGCTTTTCCCTGGAACATTTCACCCGCGCTGCACCAGCCGCACGCTCATTTGTTTGCTACACTTTCGCCTTTGACGGGCCTCCAGTCGCCGGCAACTCCATATTGTTTCATTAGACAGCAATATATTGTTCACTATAAATTCCGTGCACCGTTTCGCTTTTCGACGTTTTGGGAGTAGGACAACGGTAACTTTCCTTTGTCGTTTATTATTGCTCGTTTACCGAAGCCTTGGTCTGTGTAGTGGTTTTCGTATCCTGAGTACTGGCTTCGTTAAGACTTGAGAGCCTTCTACATATCCACTCTGCTTACTGTTCCGTAATCAGCGCTACCTACACTGAACGCATCTGCCTCAGAGAACGGATTTTGCAAATCACGACTGGGTCTGCTCAGTCACGTAAATGATGTTTGGCAAGACTCACAATCTCCGACGAAGGACAAATAATATAGTTATAGAGGTAACCTTTACTCACAATCACGCTGTCGTTCATTACCCACAATGAAACAATAGTATCAAATCGCACCGTGTACGGCTACTAGTGGAGGCGTTGGAATTATTTGTGTTTTGTTGCTACTAGCTCAATCGATCGCTCAGGGCATAAACCATTGTAAAACAGAATACGTTTTGTAACAAAAAGCATTTCTATAGAATAGCTACCTACTTCCAGTTACAACAGCCTGCTTCGTTTCTCTTCCTCGAAGGCTTAAGCCCAACGTTTCCGTACTTTCCTGATAAATACTTTAGCAATGGAAACATTTCCCATTTGATACGAAGCTTTATCGACACTTACAACACCCATCATGGATGGTGAAGCCACAATAATTTCTCCGTTGTATTCTAAAACACAAGTGTTTGCGTGTTTACGATCTCCGGACGAGGCGGAGGCGAATAGAATATACAATGACGTGTCATTCACATCGATTGGGGCCGCATACGAGATGGAGTGTATCATACATTATGTATAGCGCTCATGTTCCGCGTCTCTTGAAGCCAATCGACCTTCGGCGCGCGCTACCGCTCCATACCTGGAGCTATGGCGAAATGACGCGCAAAGCGCAACCCACCCATTGCCTGCCTATATAATTTACCCCACCCGAATTATCAGCAATGCCCAAATCGAACCACCACCTCTTGATGGTGGTTTGATTTGGATAGGTGGATAAAATTACAAAGGCCTTGTGTTAATTTCACTTAATTATTCTCCGCAATGTAGAGAGTAATTAAGTAAAATTAGGTGAAATAGCTTGTGCGTGTGATCGTATAACGATACTGAGACATCCAGGACAGTCTACGACACTCTGTGCTTTTCCAAGGTAGTTCTTAGCTCTCCCAGAAAAAGTGTGAGTGTCGAGAAAAAAGGTTTATCTCCAGGTGTCAGTCACTGTACATTACGAGTATGAGAATAGGTACTGTTACTTAACACGACACGAGTCGACCGTTGGCCCCGCGTGTGATGGTGCGCTAGGCGAGAGGTGTCGTCGAATGGCACGGCGGCAATTATTCCTCGCCGTGCAATACAAGTTACAAGCGGTTGAAGCTGGTAGCTCCATTGTGTATGGAGGCTCAATCAGAACTCGTGGTACGCTCGTGCCTTGCGGCGTCAACGAGTGACGAACTGAACAATAGTCCACAATCACCACGATTGTGGCTCTGCCGCCGATGTCAACCGCCTCTCGTACCGACCACCATTGTTATGGTGATACCTAGCCAGGTTCGACGCACCATGAAAACAAATGATGTGTCGCCGATTTGCATAACGCATCGCATCGTTTTCCCGGGATCTTCGTTTGCACTTAAATTATTCATGCATGATAGAAGACTGGACAGGACCCGTATAATAAACGGCGATCATTAAAATTCGACGCAACCCGGGCTATACAAAATACCACATCGGAGCCCAGTTAATTGGTAATATTAACTATTTCAATGTGGAGTGGAGGCCATTAGTGAAAATCTCGAGTTGGTCGATAGAGCGTGATGGTGGTTGGTGCAGGTAGTCGACCAAACCAGCCTCCCGGAGTGTATTTTTTGTTCGCTCGTTGCTCAGCAGGTACCCGATCCCTCGGGCCAGATTGTTTACGTTTTTTTCACGACACAAAAACGCACGAACTTTGGGAAACTGCGATAAGTGCAGCCTTGTAAATATACAGAAATAAGGTTCGAATTGTCTCGTATCTTCGGTTACAAAGAAAAAAAGCTAGGGTCGATTTTAGGATCTTTTTGTTAAAACTTGAAAAGGAGAGACTTACGACGACTCGGGGTAAGCTTTGATAACGGAACAAGGTTTTAGTTACTTTTGTTACTTCTCTCTTTTCGGGGTTTCGTAGTTCAGCAAGACCACGTCACGTTCCACCCAAATTTCTGCTCCGGGAACTGCATTAGACGAGAGAAAAGAATACGATTTTATAAATCCTTGATATCGCAGCATTGAAGATTGGTGGTAAATAACAATTACAATTATAAAAGTCAGAACTAAATACGTACCAATTCTGTCGCAAAGAAAAAATGGTAATTTTCATACGTTATATCTATCAACATACAAACTCATCACAGTTGGCATAGTGTATGTCATTGATAATTTGACCACTTCCAATAATCAAAAGTATATATAATTTTCAATTTATCACATTACGAATTAACCGTCTTCAAGTTTCAAGATAGTAGGTATGTAAAATAAATTAAAAATATTGAAAATTTAAACTTTGCTGGTTTGATTATCGATATTGAAGAAACTGAATCTAAAAATGAGGGCTTCTATTCGTCGATATGGACAAACTTTTAATATGGGGATAACTTAACGAAATCGAGAAAACAATATTAGCTGTTCCATACATTTTAATGCCCTTAGTAGTAACTTTACTATAGATGAGCAGACATTTCAAATCACGTGAGTTCAGGGGGACGAGTCTACTACACGCATATCAATAGAATTATATTAGCACGGGGCTGTTTTATTGACACTGTTTGAAGTCTGCTTAATCAATCGCATTCCAATGGTATAACCCACCGAACAGAGAAAGTCGGTATAACCGGTGCAAATGAACTATTCGTTGGCGCGGAAGAGATCGAGAGATAATGTACTCATCCAATAAATTTGGTGAAGATCTGATGAAGACTTTCAGAGATGTCTGAAATGGACCCCATTTCAGAATGGGGCCCGTCCTTTAGTAATATCCATAAAGTAGTCCCAAGTTAATTTGGTGATGTTCTGGTGAAGACTTTCGGAGATGGAAATTTAGAACATCAAATTTTAGAGCAACGAATTAAGTAGGGTAAATTATGGTTATAAGGGACTTATTTATTTTTCTCCCGCTCCCCCACTAAAAATTGAAAAATATTTTTTTTTTTAATAAAAAATTAAAACCGACTTCAAAACACTACAGTACTAAAAAGTTAGAAATCATTTAAATAATTAGAAGTATTTATATATACATGTAGACCACGTATTGTAGAAGTATAATTTGTATTTTGCTTTGAAGTCGGTTTTTATTTTTTATTTAAATTTTTTTTATGTAGCTCTGCTTCTGTTCAGTTAATTTAGTTATTTAATTAATACCAACAATGTATTATTTTCATTCATTTTTTTACTTTTTATTTCAATAAGCTAAGATAATCTAGCATCCTTCGCTGCTGAGATTTAACGAATTTCATCACCCATCCGTATACATTGCTGTCAGTTCTCAAATGAAACTGATTCTGTTCTTCTGTTCTCATTCTTTAGTAAATATTTCCGTTTACGGCTACTAAACCCTGTTAGTTTGGGTTACATTCGCCACTGGCCGGCTTTTTGTATATATGTTTTCGTTTATGTATCGCCGAGGTTAATGTAGTTTATTGTTTACCACCTTTAAAATCATCACCTAGCCAAAAATTCACTATGCCTTTTCTCAATTCCAGAACCAATCTCGACCAGTGCAGAAGATGACGAACGCATTGAACGGCGCGCCAGCAAGCGGCGGCGTGTCCCCGCCCATCAACTGGGAGCAGCATCCCGCGCTGGCGCGCGTGGCGTCCGTGCCGGCGCAGCAGCGAGCCGCCATCGCCGGCCTGCTGGACCAGCTCAGCCACCGCCGCCTCGAGCGCACCACCAGTGAGCCTGCGCCGCCGCCGCCTGCCACCAGCCGCTACAAGACCGAGCTCTGCCGCCCCTTCGAGGAGGCCGGCGTCTGCAAGTACGGTGACAAGTGTCAGTTCGCGCACGGTATGCGCGAGCTGCGCAACCTGCAGCGCCACCCCAAGTACAAGACGGAGCTGTGCCGCACTTTCCACTCGGTGGGCTTCTGCCCGTACGGGCCGCGCTGCCACTTCGTGCACAACGCCGAGGAGGCGCGCCGCCGCGAGCCGTCGTCGCCCGGCGGGTCTGTGGCCTCGCTGTCGTCGTCGGGAGGCTCCATGGCCTCGTACATGAGCGACGGGTCCCGCTCGCCGCGCTCGCCGCATTCGCCGCTGGCGCCGCATTCGCCGCCCGCGCTGTCGCCCGCCGCGCCGCCCGCCTTCGCCTTCCGCCGCCCACAAACGCCCGACTCCGAGGAGGAGCGCCTGCCCGTTTTCAACCGCCTCTCCTCGGCGTTCGGCGACCTCGTCATCGCCTAGTCTAGGCTCCTATATAGCATAAGCATCCGTGTCACCGTAGTGCCTCTCGACGTCTTCCAGGCCAGCGCCGTCCGTTCACGCGCCTCGCGCCACCCGCACCCGCTCAACGAATGATCTCCAGTTTGTCGATGCTCTTTATTACTTCATCCTGTAATATATAACTTAAAAACGAAGTGTTAACTGGCGTCTCAATAGTTTGCGGTGTGACTATAGTGGTTATGAACGCTCTATATTAGTTTGTCAGCACGCACTTGTAAATTGCACTTACATTAGATATTTATTGCGTAGCTCGCGGAAGCGTTCCCGGGCGGCTTCGCCGAGCGGTGGTCTCTGTAAAGTTAGCTCGTAGAACATTTATTTATTTCGTACTGCCCCATCCGCGCTCGGGAACGTGCCGCGGGGAGGCGCTCGTGATCTATTTTTAAGGGTTTAAGATAATAATTTATTATTTATTTCGAGTCTCTATAATGTTACGTAGCTAGTGGCTGCACGGCCGGGGCCGCGTCGAGGCGTGCTGTCGCGGCCCGCTCCGCCCGGCGTCTCAACCACACCTCAACGCGGGCAGAGCGGACCGGACTACCTCGGGAGCTTGGCGGCGACCTCTCGCTTGTCCTTACCATACCACACATATCTCACAATGGGCTACCGTGAATCATGTGTTCGGAAGAATTCGCTACCGCAGCGTTTCATATTTCCCCCCTTTCACGAAACGAAACGCTTGAAAGGGCATGCGCGTTTAAATTGCTGTGTATCAATCACTTAGCCAGCTCATAGTCCTCGAGCCAGCGATATAAAGCCGCGTACTCACTAGCGAGCTGTAACCGTTGCACGTTACTGTTGCCAAAAAATATGGTGTGTATTGTACGTGGTTCCATAACAGCGCACCATCTGTAAAACTGTAATCTTGCACGTTACTGTTACTACCGATTTAGGGCCGGTTTCTGAATTGAGAATTTCACTAAGTAAACACTTCTGTAACGTTCTGTGACGCTATTTTCTGAGAAATTCGAAGAGACAGCACTACAGTTAACCACTACTTAGCAAATTTTTCAATTTAGAAACTGGCCATAGTGTGATCATGTTAACGAAAACAACATTTACATATGAACATACACACACTAGGGGAAGAACCTCCCTATATAGGTTCTCTTAAGGTAGTGAGTACCAGGCTGAGTAGCTCGTTCTTTCTGTCACGCACGACGTCACGAGTTTCCATTGTTTCACACTAAAACCACATAATGTATCTGTTCGGTTACAGTTACAGTTCGCTAGTGAGTACCCGGCTTAATCAGCAGGCGGCGTTTTAAGAGACGACGAGGCGGTCCCGTGCGCTGGCGCAAGCTTCGTCTGCTGCGCAGGTTTTTTCCTCGTTTTGCGTCGCGCGAGAGGACCGTCGGCGAACACAAACCAGTTTCGAGGTTTTCGTGATTGCCTTTTTTTGTTACCCTCCCGGTCCAACGGCGCGCTCTCGACGAGCCCTCTCGCGCAGGGATCGCGCCTGCAAAAACTGACAGAAATCCGAGACCCGCCGAACTCCCGAGGCCAACAACCAAAACCTGTAATAAAGTTTGCAACGATATACCTACATATTATAATATGAAGCATGTTTATATGATAGCTGAGTCGCTATCCCGACTCTGCGGGTGTCGCGGGGGGGCGGCCACACCCCCCTACCGACCTGCGCGCTTCCAGCCTCACCCCCCGCGCGCACACCCGTATATGTTGATGGCATTCCGAGTGCCTTCTACTTTACGAAAATAAAAAAAAATCTATTAAAAATATTTAGCTTTAGTTGATCGAGATAGATGGAATGTTTATTTATTCTCTTTTTGAATGTAATATTCAAATTGGCACAGTTATTACTTTTTGTACTTCGGCAGGAGATAAGATTAGAATATAGATTTTTTTTCTTTGAATTTGAAGTGTGATATTTTTATATTTATAACAGAGTTCGATTTTAATTAAGGGACCAATGTAAGTGATTAGGAGAAATTCTGATAGATCCAGATACACTTTCGAATCTATCTTTTAGATAACAAAGAGACTGCATCTTCGCGCCAATACATTGATATTTTGTTGTAATAGATCTTCTGTATCAATTAAAGTTGTATTCAGACATTTTGGTTATGTGTTTAATTTGTAGCAGCTAGCTAGAAACCGAAAAAGCGGTATTTTTTGTTTTTTATTTGTGTAAGTTCAGTTTTTCTCCTTTTGATAGTAAGTCTTTAAGCATGGTGACCACTGAAGAGAAGATAATAATTTTGTACCCTAGTTTATTAAGTAGTTTTAAGCATTTCAGTGTTCGCGATATTATTTATTAACAGTTCATTACGAAGTATAAACCATTTACGCTGATTTATTTAATTTTCTTTTGTATTTAAAAACAACATTTGAGTACTAAAGATTACACATCTACATTATGTAACCTAAAGTAGTAATATATCATGAGTCATTTAATATAATAGACATTAGGTTAATGTTCTAGTACCTATATCAGTTATAATTAAGTATTTAATTTTTTTATTTAATTCCAATGTAAACTTAATCTTAAACTTCCAAAAAAAAATTGACTACGTATATTCTTACGGACAAGACAAAATTTAAGGCTAAAGCTTGTTTATGACATTTTTCTTATAAGTTTTCCTTATTTCCATCTGCATTTTTATTGAATTATAGTCAAAAATATGTTTAACTTTATTGTTTTTTTTTTTTGCTAACCCTGACCTGATTATAAAACAGTTTCTCTTTAATAGTTGTTATTATTATTTAGTACTGAGTAATTACTATCTTTAAATCGTTAGAACATGATGCAAGCTGTACAATGGTGGAAACTGTTGATATTATAGAAAAAAAAAGATCAATGTATAATTTTAATGTAATTACATTGGTTAATTACATTAATGACGATAAAATTACAAAATGTTATCTTTCAGTTCGAAAATTATTACAGTTGAATATAAATAAATTAACGGACTGACATGTTCTGAAGGTATTGATTGACATTTGGTTTGGAAGACAATCTCGGAATTTCGCTCAAAAATGTAAGTATGTTTATTTGTATGAGTGTGCATTTTTATAACATACTTAACATATTGCCTCCCGACTTTGCAACCAGCACAAACAACACATTGTTTGATGTTCTAAACACTTTAAAAGAAGCTGGTTTCGTACCACTTCTAACTATGAGCTTATTTTTAACAGACTTCAAAAAAGGAGGAGGTTATCAATTCGGCGCATATTTTTTTAGGTTCCGTACCCGAAGTGTGCGAAACGAGACCCTATTACTAAGAATTCACTGTCCGTCTGTTCGTCTGTCTGTGTCTGTCTGTCTGTCTGTCTGTCTGTCTGTCTGTCTGTCTGTCGGTCTGTCTGTCTGTCTGTTCGTCTGTCCGTCGGTCTGTCTGTCTGTCATCAGGCTATATCTTATGAACCGTGATAGCTAGGCAGTTGAAATTTTTACTCCCATACAACAAAAGTGTTTTTTGCCGTTTTTTCTCGATCTTTTTGTCTAATGTTGTATGGACCTCTCGTGCCTGAGTCAGACTCGCACTTTGCCGATTTTTTGTTATGACTATGTTCTTGCAACACTCCGTAAAATCTTAACCGATTTCGAAAATTCTTTTTTTGTTCGAATAGATATAACATCCCGTTGGTCCCATTTTAATTTGGTGAAGATCCGATGAAGACTCAGAGATGGAGAAAGGAACTCTTCAATGGACAGCACTAAATAAGGCCTAATGGGGCCCATCCTTTAGTAATATCCGTATGTTTCTTAAAATATCGTTAGACGGTTAAAGTAGTCCCAACGTAATTTGGTGATGTTTTGGTGAAGACTTTCGGAGATGGAAATTAAGAATTTCAAATTTTATAAAGCACCTAATTACGTAGGGTAAATTTTGGTTACAAGGGACTTGTTTATTTTTCTCCCGCTCTCCTACTAAAAATAAAAAAAAATGGATAAAAGATAAAAACCGACTTAAAACACTACAGTGTTAAATTATTTGTAAGTCGGTTTTTATTTAAATTTTTTCCAAGCCATCGGTCTGCCTTTTGCATTTTGTTCAGTTCATAAAATTCATCCCTGACGTAGTTTACAGCCGGTTTCTCGTGCGCTAACAGTCTGTCTACAGCTGTCAGTTGGCTAAAGTGCATACACACTGACAGCTATTAACAGTAGAGTAAATGATTGTTAGTGTACGAGAAACCGAGAGTACATATTTCTAATTTTGGATTGTTGCAAAGGTTGTCAGGCGTAACGAGGGTTTTGGAAACCCTTGGCTGCGTTTCATAACATTACAGTTCTTAGTTTATTATGACAATTCAATATACATTGCATAGCAGGGTCTTTTTTGTTAATCTGTGGTTTAATCGAATTTAGAGGTAGAGGACACTTTATTGCACACCCAGAAGCAAGAATTACAAATGATATCTTATATCTTAGTATTATACAATCGGCAAGGTACATCGAATTGCGATAGCAAAACCATTATTGTAGTTCTATGAAACAGGGCCCTGACATGAGTAGGTACAAACCCCATTAGCCTTATCCGCTATGTCTCCAGAACAACGGACCATTTGTAAAAGAACCACCGAGATAAAGAACAGATTTATCTAATTGAATGTCGATGACCTAACAACTACTTATGTAGAGGTAAGTACTTACTAAACTTTTCAAAGATCCAATGATTATTGCTAAGTCGTAATTCATTTCATTCAGTTGTTGACTAATCATAATTCAAATCCTCAATGACAATTTTGGGCCCACATTTCTTAAGTAATGTAAACAAACTATTTTTTTAAACACTATCAGGGACAAGAGGGAGACAGTGTAATAGAGGTTAATAATAGGGGTTAAAGTATGAAATTGCCGTTTTATTGCAATAGGTTCTTTGAATTGACATAGAATCTTCATGGTTTGAGGTTTTCGAATGAAACTTTTTTCAAATGGTTTCTATGATGTTCTTTTTTTAAAAAATGTGAAACATTTGAATATCGACTTTCAATTGTCTTTGTTATTCAATTTAGACAAGAAAGATGGATACTGCGAAAATTCGAGTGATTTTTGAATACGAGTTCCGACGCGGAACTAACGCGGCAGAAACAGCCCGCAATATCAATGCTGCGTTTGGAGAGGGGTCTACTAATGAACGCACCGTGCGATTTTGGTTTAAACGCTTTCGTGATGGAAATTTCGACTTAAAGAACGAGCCACGAGGAAGACCGCCCACACAGGTGAATAACGATGAATTAAGAGAGATAGTGGAAGCCGACCCTAGTCAAACTACCCAGGAATTAGCGGCATGGTTTAACGTTACCTTACCCACAATATTGACTCACTTGCGTCAAATCAATAAAATAAAAAAATACGAAAAATGGGTGCCTCATAATCACTCGAATTTTCGCAGTATCCATCTTTCTTGTCTAAATTGAATAACAAAAACAATTGAAAGTCGATATTCAAATGTTTCACATTTTTTAAAAAAAGAACATCATAGAAACCATTTGAAAAAAGTTTCATTCGAAAACCTCAAACCATGAAGATTCTATGTCAATTCAAAGAACCTATTGCAATAAAACGGCAATTTCATACTTTAACCCCTAATATTTCTTAAATATGACTGGACAAACATTATTGCTTCCAGTATTTGAACGATTTCGGTTAACGGATGTGTACAGCAGCCAAATTTAATTAGATTTAGGGGCCCCCTGTATTACTTACTAAACTGTAAACTACAATTAGGTACCTACTAATAAACTCAATTGTCAGCTATTTTCACCCAACCGACTTCATTAGCTAGATTTGGAAAAAAAAGTGACAATTGAAAGTTTACTACTAATTGCGGCTTTGCAAAACATTTTGTTGTGACTCGTTGTCAGGAATAATCATAGAAACGAACGAAAAGTAAATGTTACAAGTATATACTCACAGACAATTGGGTATTTGACAAAATATCAAATGAGTTACTTTTAAAACGGAATTTTGTATGAAAATACTGGCTTATGACGTCACATTTCAGACCACTCTTTTTATGTTTAATCTATTTAAAAATGGTAATAACTAGTAATTGACTAAAAGAGATCATTTTCCGAGATATTTTGTAATTTTTGTTTTAATCGAGCATATGAAATAATTTATTGTTGATCGTGTCAAATAGGTACCGAATTCGTTCAGGAATAGACCTTAGACCGCTGAGATACCCTTGAAGCAGACAAAAGGTTACTCCAGACATCTGCTCAAGTGATCTTGGCAGTTAACAATGCGACACAAGGCGTTTAGTTTCGTGTTTACTGTTCCGTCTTTAGTGATGCCATGCTATAGCACAGGTAATGAAAGAAAATAACTGAACGACTGCCGTCTCGTTCACACAATTCTACCATCTCTATGTTGGGCGAGCGTGAGCCAAATAGTTTATAAATTACTTTCTTTAGGGATTGCGTCACACGCCTCCCTCATCAGGGACACCAGGTGGTATTTGGACGCTCCCTCTTGTCCTTCCCGAAGATTGCCACAAAGAGCTCTGTGTGGTTGCCAAGTTCCTTGTCGAAATTAGCAATCCAAATCCTGCCTAATAAATTTGTTAGACTGCCTCGTTGGTCTAGCGGTTCACGCTTGAGGGCTAAAACAGAGGTCGTGGGTTCGATTTTCACTGTCGGCCGCCGTACTGGGTTTGTACAAACCTGTTTGTGAGAAAGCGAAAGTGATCTGTCAGATCGTAGCAAGTGGCAGTCCCTGGTCTCTGCCTACCCCTCTGGGATACAGGCGTGAGTTTATGTTATGTTACTGTTTGTGATGTCCTTGTCTGGTTACCATAGCATAGGGTATCCTAGTTTGGGACCAGAACAAGCGATTGGATTACGTGGAAGTTTAAGTACAAAATGGGAAAATTCTATTCTCAAAAAATACATAATTAGGTATGTAAGAAATCGCCAAGTGCCTTGTCTTTACGCAGCAGAGTTTTAATATCACAGAAAAAAAGGTGTAAGTACCTAATGTTTAAAATTTACAACCTATTAGTTTTTAGAGGATGTACAACTTACTAAGCATGATCCATGATCTGTAAATTTTAACGTTACATTAACGTTACGTTGCTTGTCAGCAACATCGTGTATTTTTCAGTATAGAAGTTAACCAGTTCTTTTACATTTGGATAGCATTTCGAGAAGACAATTAAGTAACTTAGCAAGTTTTTACATACGACGGTGGAAAGGAAAAACACTGGAAGCGACACTGGTCAAAATTGAGTTGTATACATATTCGTTATACTTATAAAAGAAACGCTGATTCCGGTGTCATCTATTTTTTGAGAGAAGAACTTGATCAGTTTTTTAAAGGTTTAAAAGGTAAAATTTATATTTGGTTGGATTTTAAAGTACGTTTAAATATACCCCCATTTTTTATCATAAAAGTAACAAAGTGCTATAGTGGGCATCATGCTATATAATCGTAAAAAATTAAACCCCTTGAAGAGAGCGTGGTGTGTAGAGCGGTATCAGTCGTCACTGCACACAAACGCCTATCCAGCACAAGAAAGCAAATACGGCCCCGGCTGGTCAGATAACAGTAATTGCTGCTGGATGGAAGAGATAAGAGTTATCTAACATTTGTACAGACGGGCGATTAGATAATGCTTAGATCCACAACGAAAAAGCTCTGCTTTTCGGTTAGGAAATAGGATTTTGTGATGGGAGCGACTGAAAATGCTCTGCGTTGTCTGCGGGATCTCTAAATGTTTGTCTGAAGAAGATTTTTAGGCAATGAAAATTTGAAGAAGTGGCCCAGAAAATTTGGGCAGAACTAAATTTTTTTTTCCTGTAGTTGTGCATGATTTCATTCGAACTTAGACAGAAGAACGTCTGCCGGGTCAGCTAGTATAGTATAGGTACAAGAAGGTATAACGTATTATTTCCTTTTTAGGTTCCGTACCAAAGGGGTAAGGGACTAAGACTCCACTGTCCGTCTGTCTGGCTGTCTGTCACCAGGCTGTATCACAGGAACCGTGATAGCTAAACAGTTGAAATTTTCACAGATGATGTATTTCTGTTGCCGCTATAACAACAAATATCTGCTAAAAACAGAATAAAATAAATATTTAAGGGGAGCTCCCATACAAGAAACGTTATCTAATGACAGCGCTCGCCATCTAGCGGCCATCTATGTAACCTTCACAGTGCCGATGTCATGTCGTTAAATGTCAATGTTAAACGCTTCTTTTTGGTTTCTATAGATAGCGCTGTCCTCAAATTCGATCTTTGCCTAATGTTGTATAGAGTGTCCGAGAGTCCGATTCGCACTTGGTCGGTTTTTATTTACAATAAAGTACAACAACTCTATGTCTATTGAAACATCGCTGAACCTGAAAACCACGTAGTGAAGAAACATCACTACGTGGTGAAATTGAAGGAAAATTAAAAAATATGAATTTTCCAATAAGCAATTGGAAGTGGTTTAATTCTCGATACTGAAGGAACGGTTTTCAGTTATTGCGTTATTTTGATGACAAGTTGCATGAATAATAATATATAGGTAGGTAATGGTGTTCGTTAGTACCTAAGCAGCGCATCATGAGAACGGCTAAATCGATTTGTTAATGATCGTGATAGTCGGAAGAAGGGTTTAGGAAAAGAAAAACCGGCCAATTGCGTGTCGGGTCGGGCCATACGCAATGTAGGGTAAAGTAGAAAGAGGGTTTTTTCTGCTTTACAGAACTAACAACTTCATCGAAGTCATTTTCAACGGATTTTGTACGAAATTTTACTTTTATAAGGTTGCCTATCACTCGTTAACTAGTAAAGCCTTCTTAGCCGGGCTACTTTTCCTTTCAAGTTCATTATATGTGCTATTACCCTGAATTCTTTCCCTTTTTTACAATCAACCGTTTAACCAGGAGAGCGGGAGGACACCCTACTCGGACAAAAATATGCGCTTTAAAGCTTAATATTTGGTAAACGGAACCCTAAATAGAAAACTTACAATATTTTTCAACGACCAATCCAACGATACCTCACATGATGGGGTAGACGAGAACAAAAATCATCCCCACTTTTCATGTTAGGGGAGGTACAGTAAAAAAAATAACTTCCAACATTTTATTGTTTAACTTTGTCGGTGTGATAAATATGTACACACACCAAATTACAGCTTTCTAGTACCACCAGTCTTTGCGCTAGGCCGCGGACGGACAAACAGACAGACAGACAGACGGACATGGCGAAACTTGCCTGAAAAATCCGAAATAGTTTTTTTCTATGGGACTGGACTGGACCCAGCCTTGGTAATACGACGACGCTAGTCGCGCGTTTTAAATGCCAAAAGTCGCGACTTTCCGGTACATTAACTGTCAAATTCTGACATTTTAGCGCCACAAAACGCGTGACTCGTGTCTTCATACTACCTACCTCTGCAGGACTAGAAAACGTCTGTCGGGCCAGCTACCTAGTTTTAATTAAGGAAAACCTAGAATTCACTGTCGCACCTATGTGATGTGGCGCCACTATTTTAGGTGTGGTAGTATGCATGAAAAATGTTATAGATTTAATTGAGCTACTGATTCTATTGAAAAAAGTAACGAAGTGCGATAGCGGCCATTCTGCTATCAAATTGCCCCAGGGTGCCAGGATGAGAATGGCGCGAGTCACGCATTTTGTGGCGCTAAAATGTCAGAATATGACAATTATAGTACTGGAAAGTGGCGATTTTTGACGTTATAATGCGCGACTGGCGATGTCGTGCTACCTATGCAGTAGGCCCCAGCCCACATCACTTGCCATTGTAGAGCAGTTGTGTCGAGAACTCGTGACTACTGAAGCCTCACTTCTACTTAATTGAAATAAGCTAGCCAGCGCACTTCTAATGAATCACCAAACCATCTAAGTACTTGGTTGAAACCCACGGAGCCAAATTAAAGTATTGGATATGTCGACCATTCAATATTTATTTTATTCAGTTTTTAGTATTTTTTGTTATACCGGCAACAGAAATATATCATCTGTGAAAACTTCAACTGTCTAGCTATCACGGTTCATGAGATACAGCCTGTGTCCCGTTTGGCACCCTTCGGATACAGAACCCTAAAAATGGAAGCATTAAAAATACTTCTAATTTAGCTATACTCAAATTGAATTGTTGGTAGCTGGCATTATGACAAGTATAGATATACGTACGATACACCATACCATAAGTAGCCCCTTCTTAAAAAATGCATAAGGTCCTATTCTAGAAAGTTGTTCGAGACAGCCAAAGAAATAGGGATAGGGCTTTATAGCACTAAAGATTGTCTCTAATGTAAACTGCCGTAGTACGTACGAACATTTTGAGAAAATGAAGTATAGGAGTATTAGGTAACATCATATTTGAGAGTAAAGTTTGGTTCATATGTGAATGTAAAGATCGACACATGTTGTCATGTGTATCTACCTATTGTAGCGTCACCTTGTTCCAGGTTGCTCCTCCTCGTTGTATTTGAATGAAGAAAGATCGCTTTATTCTTTTGTTAGGAAAATCAGTTAAAAGCGAGCCATCTATGCAAAGAAAGAAAGAAATAACACCTTTATTTAAATTGCCGCAGAAACACAGTGTAGACAAATAAAATAGGCAAAATAAAACAAAAACATCATGAACAGAACATGTGTGGTAGGTACATAGAATTGAACCATAGCCTGGTACCATACAATTATGTTGTTGGTCTAATATTGGAAATAAGGGAAAACAATAAATAGGTACCAAAAGCGACAACTCTTTAAGTTCTTTTAACAGGGCTAGTCTTAACAGTATCTTGAGTGTACCCGCCAATTGTATAATCTCTAAATTCGACCCACGATACATACCTACCTACCTCGGACAGAAGCAAGAAATAAAGATAAGTTGCCTACTTACTTCAATTCACTATCTAATAAAGTTAATGGGCATTAACGCTTGACAAAAAATTACGATATCATGTCAATGAATACCACCCAAAGTGATAGTGCAGAATATAGGTCAACACAACGTGAACAGTTTGGTTAGCCTCGTTTCTAGAGTTCCAAACCCCCAGGTGCCAGCCAGACAGAAATGTTTTACTTAGGGCCAGTTTACGAATTGAGAATTTCACTAAGTTAACTGTAGTGCTGTATCTTCAAATTTCTCAGAAAAGAGCATGACAGAACGTTACTTATGTATTTACTTAGCAAATTTCTCAATTTAGAAACCGGTCCTAAGGGGGTTTATTTAAATTAGGAGTTTTTTTCCAATTTTTCTTTCCAAAACAGTCTAGATCTTGAAATATACACCTACTCAACTGCAGTTTCTGTGTTACTTTGAAAAGAAACATTTTACTTTGACTTTTAATGAACTTTAAAATAGAAGTATCCCACCATAACTTGTGACCTTTAAAATAAATGGTTTGCTCTATAATTAATTTACGGATAGTAACTATTAATCATTACTATTGCTACTTTTAACTCAAAAAAATCTTCTGTTAACTTAAAAAAATGTTCTCTCCGTACAGGGATCTTGACGAAATACCACTGAGCTATCGAAACTTCGGTGAATTTACGCAACAGATAACTAGTGTCTTGCACCATCAGCCAAAAAGTGGGCTTAACATTGTTGTAGGTGTATGTAGACAACCATAAAATGGTCTTATCTTCGTATCGTATGACGTGGTCACCGACGACGGTCCGCCCACAGGCATATATGTCCAACCGTCCATCCATTCGATATTCCGTCCTAGGAAGCCAGTTGCCAAAACTCCTAATTTGCGGACACAGTATTTTCTTTTGTTTATCACTAGGAAATTTATATAAGTAGGTGTTAGAAAACAAATTAATAAACACATAATCAATAAAGTGGCTTTAGAACTCACTTTTACACTCAACTTGTGTGAGACAATTGGATGATAACACGAAGTGGCGTGACTTTATCACGCGTGCAGTGATAAAACAAGTTAGGGCATAGGCAATACAATACACATTTATTGCCCAGACGGTCTAGTCTAGCGCAAAACGCGTTTGTCCAAAAAACGAGGTCGTGGGTTCGATTCCTTGTCTTTGTTTTGTTGCTATATCACAGTCCGCAGGGTATCCTAGTTTGGGTCCACAACGGGTGCGTGTTTGCAGTGTTTCCTGTATATACGCGTTTGGGCTTAGCTATAACAGTTTGTTCTATGAGTAATAATAATATCTTCCACACAACACAATCACTTGTCCTGGTCCCATACTAGGATACCCTGTGCTATGGTAACCAGACAAGGACATCACAAACATGGTAATACACCCAGACTGAGGCCATTTGTACAAATGTACGGCGGTCCCCACTGGGAATCGGAACCACGACCTCCTTCATGGTAATCGGACATGAAACCGCTTGACCAACGAGGCACTCAAGTCAAAGTGAACTTTTGTCAGATTTATATTTTTTGAAGTCAGCACAATTTTCGCATTCTCTGAATAAATCACTAGAAGAATGTCCATTCTGTTTAATACACGTGGTTCTAATCATTATCTACCAAACAGCGCCATTAATAAGCAACACATCCGCGATATTTTTATAAACATATCTACTATTGAAAATTTGAACAACAAATAAAAGTAAAACAGAAGTGGTTGTAAATGAAAATCTCTAATTCACTTGTTTTTGAGATAATTATGTGGGCCTGTTTAAGAATATTAAGTGGCTTATTACGTAAAAAAAGGCCTGGCGCTCTATGCGCTCCTAGTTTTTAACACAAAAAATATTAATAGCATAACTAAAATAAAAAAAATCTCGATGTATTTTGTTACACTCTGTGTCTATATTATCGCTGAATTCTAATCTAGTTTTTATCAAAAAAAAATAGGTAGAAAAATTACCACAACTTTTATATGCCATGTTTCTAATGTTTATTCTATCTAGGAAAATTTCATACAGCGCCAATAACATTGTAAACAATGTTGCTCGGAATATTATGTACTGAGTATTATTATAATTTATCTAACAGTGTTATCAGCCAGACAGGAATAAGTATGACTGTGACGCTAACGATGTTACAGACACACTTACAAGCGAGATTCATTCATTGTGATGGCACTGAAACATGCTGAAACCTATGCAAATTAATTACAAATGACGAAAAGTATTACAAAGATCCAGCTCAAAGTTCAAACTAATTAGAAGTTTGTTTGACGATGATGATGATGTTTGAGATGCTGAATGAGATATGCTGCTAAAAAAATTACACAAAAGAATAGTTTGCGCAACATTTTCGTAGCTAGAGGAACGAAAATAATAATAACAATGTTTTGCGCATTGGAAACTGATTGTTTGGTGGAGTGTTTCATCAAAAACACGAGCTGGGCCGAGTTTCTTAAAACTACAATTCATGACAATTCGAGGTACATTGCGTAGCAGAGTCTAATAGTTAATCTGGGTTAATCAGTCTTAAATTTACAATTACGTTGAGGGAATAGCCTTCAATAATGAGGTCCACAATCTTCTGGGTAATTTGTGCTTGTTATATTCTTTTTGTTGAACTAACCCGTGCTGAGTTGAGGCCGTCAGCGCGAAAGTGGCCTGACCCACAATTTTGTACTTTTCTGTTGTAATTTATTTAAAACATACTAAATTTTGATGCAAAACCGGCCTATCCCTTTTTTCACTCATGGATAACAGATGGCGTTGTAGACATTGCGCGTATTGTTTTTACCTACGAAGCAGATTATGAATTCAATTTGAATTCATGAAAATGTGTAGCTCATTATCTCCATACTGTGTTAAGCTTAGGCCACTTTTGCGCTGACGGCCTCAATTTTAAAAATCTATTAAGAGGCTAAAAATTCCACCCATGCCGGGACTTGAACCTGCGACACGGGCACGGTTAGCCAGAGGTCGTGGGTTCAAGTCCCGGCATGGGTGGAATTTTTAGCCTCTAAATATTTTTTTAAAATTTGTGGTTGTGTTTAACATGTATGTGTCGTCTTATAATTAAGTTGTGTTTATGATCCTCCATCTGTGCTAAGAGAGACAATAATTTATAAAAATCAATTTCTCTAAATTATTCTAAGGTCGTCTTGCACAGCTTCTAAGTGGCCATTTAGTGATTTTTTTTATGTACAATTTCAGTTACATTTTTAAGAAGTAGGCCTTAGATTTGAGTTAAAATAGTTGTGGTAAGGACTCTCACTAATACACGATTTACAAATTGAAACCTCCATAAAATACATCACAAAAACTTAGAACGCTCTTAAAGGCTTAAAGGCTTAAAGAGCGTTTTGCCGAAAGAGCTCCTTAACCCTGTTTTACTTCACTAGGGTTCCGTAGTCGACAAGGAACCCTTATAGATTCGCCATATCCGTCTGTCTGCCTGTCCGTGGCCTAGCTCAGAGACGATTGGTACTAGAAAGCTGTGCATAGACGCCGACAAAACGGTAGATATAATTTTTTTTATGGTACCGTCCCCTGCACTTAAAATAGGGATGCATTTTTGTTAGAGTAGGGTCCTCTCCCGGCTAAACAGTTGATTGTAGAAACGTGACAAAATTCAGGGCAGTAGCACATGAATAATAAACTTAAAAACCAAACTAATCACGGCTAAGTAGGCTTTACAAGTTAACGAGTAATAGGCGACCAACTTACAAAAGAAAAACTTTGTACAAATTCCATCGAAAATTACTTCGATTATAAAAGTTAGTTCTGTGTAGAGCAGGTAAAAACTCCTCCTTCAACGGAACCCTACACTGCGCGTGGCCCGACACGCTTTTGGCCGGTTTTTTTTATGAAGGCCGACTTGTACCACTTCTTAAATGTCGCTTTTTTAAGTCACCATTTAAACCGACTTTTGTATGAATAATTTAAAAAAAAACCAGAAGCGTTGCAAGTCGGCCTGAGACTCGGCCAACAGCTGATTAACTTTGAAGCAATATCGCCCGCAACGTAACGCAACAGAGTTGAGGGAAGGTAGGAAGGAAGTAGAAGGCAGTCTAGAGTGTACCTACCCGTTAATATTTTATTACTCGCACGTTATATTGATATTTGTACAAGTGATGGAATTGTGGCACGTGTATGGAACATTCTTCTCGCGGTGACAAATGTGTCTGTGTACTGAATTATAGTATCGATAAAAATGCCGCCACGGTGCAGCGGATATATAGGATATAATAATATACAGCCTAGTTCTGAATTGAGAAATTCACTAAGTAAATACTTTTTTCCTAAAAAAATTAAGAGCCCGAATGCGACAGTCATTCAATACTGTAATTAACTATACGAGTTAGTGAAGCGGAAAGAGTTTTAACAAATCCCTCAATAAAAAGGTGCCTTTACTAAATACATAACTCATGCCTGTATCATTCATCTTCTTACTCACGTATGTTATTTATTATTTATCCGTAATTCTGAAGCTGCCAAGAAACTAACAAAAACAGCGTAGACGTTGAAATAATTCCAAATCACATCTCACCAAATGAGTCGTAATAATAAATAATGCGTTAAAGAGTCAACGACCCTCGTATCGTAAGTTTCAGCCATAAACAAAGTTTATCGAACGCACGCGCCGTCTCTGGCAAACAATACCTGCACCACTATAAAACCTTACTGTAGGTACGTAATAGAAGCATTGAATTTTAATAATTCTATGATAGAAGCAAGCAAAACCATATTTTTCAGCGCATTATGTGCCCGAGCACTATTTAAGGGTCCAGTCACACTGTGATGTGACTTTATATTTTTTACTATTCAAACAAACGAAGTTTCCGTCACGAAATCGATCAAACCGAGTTTAGAATTTTCACGGAAAATTATATATATATTTAATGTCAAAGTACAACATGAATGAATTTGGATCGATTCTGTAGTGGGGAAGTTGGCACCGACGAAACTCCACTCTTGGTCTAAGCCAAACCAGTCAAACCAAAGTCAAATCAAAATCAAGTCAAAGTGCTCTTTGAGCTCTATTCCTGTTATTTTTTGCTGATCTAGTGATCTCATGTGTTTAACTGACAAAAATTGCCTATGAAATGTCTTGTTAGAATAGCGGTTAATAGCGGTTTGACTACCAAAACCGAGGTAGTGGTTTTAATTCCACTGGTAGCTGGTTTGTATAAATGGTCTAAGTTTCCGTGTTTGTGTTGTTCTTGCCTGTTTACAGAGCACAGGGTATCCTAGTTTGGATGCAGGGTTGTTGTTGTTGTTGTTGCGTGGACGTTTATTATCATCTCGTGCAAAAGTGACCATTTGGGACGGACGACGGAATCCACTTGCAGCTGCTGGTGGCCCATGAAACGCAGACGATGCTCCACATTACTGACTGTCCAACTGTCCATCGACCAGGCCCTGTGGGTCCCAAATAATCAGAAAATCGTGAGTCACTGAGTATTATGCCCAGTGCGAAGAATTTATGAGTTTAAATATAGTATCTTTTTAGAAATAAAATCATTTTCAAACAAACATAAAACTTTTACTTGTCGAAAGTTTTGTGAACTTGAAATCTTTTTTTAGGGTTCCGTAGCCGACAAGTAACCCTTATAGTTTCGCCATGACCGTCCGTCTGTCTGTCCGCGGCCTAGCTCAGAGACGATTAGCAGAAAGACGCTGTTTGGCACAGACATATATATTAGTCACACCAACAACACGGTAGAATAATAGTAGTTTATGCAACTATCATATAATGAAGGGTATTAAAACACGAGTGTGAGTTTATGAAACGAGCGCAGCGAGTTTCATAATAGTAACGAGTGTTTTAATACCCGTGTTATATGCAGTTGCATACACTACTTTATCTTCACTAATGCAATTAATCAAACAACAAATTTATTAAATTAAATTCACGCGTACGTGTATAATCACAGTGGTTTTGCCGCCATTAAAATTTAACCAATGAGAGCGCAGCTTCAATAAAGCGCTACCAACCTGATTGGCCCTGCAATCTAGTTGGTCGCGTTTTATTGATGTTATAATGAGATTTTACGATATCGATGTGAATATTATAATATTGAGTTTTTCATGTGAAATTGCTTAAATTGAGTTTTTTGTTGTCTGCGCTATAACAGTAGTAATTATAAGTCAAGTATTGAAAACATAAGTAGAATGTTACAACATTAGTGTAAATAAAATCTTTAAAAAAATGTTTTCAGGGTACCCCTGAAAATTGGGGGCAAAGAAAAGGGGGGGCCTTACGCTAAATTAGGGATGCAAATTTTTTTCTCGCCTACACCATAATGTGGGGTATCGTTGGTTTGAACGTTTAAAAATATTGTGGGTGTAGGAAAATCATTTTTTTATTTAGGGTTCCGTTTGCGAAATATTAAGCTTTAAAGCGCAAATTTTTGTCTGAGTAGGGTGTCCCCCCTCCCTCTCCTGGCTAAACAGTTGAGTGTAGAAACGTAAAAAAATTTAACGTAGTAGCACATATAATAACTTACGGCTAAGTGGGCTTTACACGTTAACGAGCAATAGGCGACCAACTTATAAAAGGAGAATTTCGTACAAAATCCATTGAAAATTGCGTTGATGAAATTAAACAGATAAAACCCCTCTTTGTACAGAACCCTACACTGCGCGTGGCCCGACACGCACTTGGTCGTTTTTTTCAGTGTAGTTTTTTTCCTTTTTGTGCCCCTTTTCCTCGGCAGTAATGCCTACAACGACCGGTCCACACCACACACACAACTCTTCTATAGAACGCATTCTCCTAATGAACTCACACGTTACGTGAATTCGAGTGTACTTGATGTCGACAAAGAAACAAAATAACGACAAAATAAGGACAAAGTCAACGAAATATCAACTAACCGATTAATTTCAATGAGATGTCCTTACTTTATCGGTCGTCTGAAACCCAAATTAGGTCGTAATCTTATCATTGTTTGTTTTAAGATTGTTACACTCGGTAGAATTTTGGAAAGTCACGGCTTGAAAGTCGCTGAACGGACACGTCATTTCTTTCGATCACCTAATTCAATAGTCTATTTTCCACGGTAAGTACCAACTTCTGGATATTTCTCAGAAATATCTTGAAATATTTTTCCGTGTGGCACCGGATTAAGAATAGCGTCACTCCATTTCCTTCCGTGGATGTCGTAGTAGGCGACTAAGGAAATCAATTACCTGGAGACGGGCAGCAGTGTCTCTCTAAGATTCCAACCGCATACTGCGATTGCCAACCCGCCTGCCAAGCGTGGCGATTATGGCAAAACCCGTCATGGTTATAAAAACCACGAAGGAGGCCTATGTCCTGCAGTGGGCGTTAAATGGCTGATGATGATGATCAAGATTAAGTATCGTTTTTACTTTATTTATTTCATATGTAGGACAACTAGTGAGCCATTATAATTTTATACTGCAGACTTAAAAACAAACAGTCATTAAAAGTTTTCACAAAGAAATGGCGAAACTAATCAAGATTCTAGTTCACCCTCAACTTTATTTTTTAACCGACTTCAAAAAAGGAGGAGGTTATCAATTCGACACATGTATATTTTTTTTTTAGTTTATTTATTCATTCTTCATAAAACAATTTCCACTATTTAATACTACCAAACTCGGAATACAGTACATTGCTCTCATAACCTCCTCAGTCGTAACCTTGAAAATAACAATTGAAAACCACTGTTATTTTCGTTTAGGACTGAGGAGTGTGTATTAAACATTTAAAAACTTATGCTTACTTAATCTATACTACCGTACGTACAAGACGTATACAGAACTATACAACGCACGTGTAATAGGAGTAGTCCAGCACGCTTAGCATGCCACGCTCGAGAAATGCCCTTCTCTACGCAAAAATGACAATTTCTCTCTCGAGCCCGAGATGTCTCGACGTCATGGCGACCGCGACCGAGATGGAGACGACCGAGACTTGTCTACAACCGGTAACATGGCGGCATTGCCGAAATGATTTCGACCAAGTTAGATACGAATTTTGAACTATTATTATGCGACCGAGACATGTCAGGTACTCACGGAGGTGAAGACAAGGCTTCGAGGCTTCGAATTCAAAAGAAAATACCCTTCTCTACGCAAAAATGTCAATTTCTCTGTCGAGCCCGAGATGTCTCGACGTCATGGCGACCGCGACCGAGATGGAGACGACCGAGACTTGTCTACAACCGGTAACATGGCGGCATTGCCGAAATGATTTCGACCAAGTTAGACACGAATTTTGAACTATTATTATGCGACCCAGACATGTCAGGTACTCACGGAGGTGAAGATAAGGCTTCGAGGCTTCGAATTCAACAGAAAATACATATTTTGTTTATGTTTTTAGGGCTATCAAAACATTAGATTCCGGTGAAATTAAGCGGACTCTAATGTTGAAAGCCCTGTGGTATCCTGGAGACGGAGAATTCCGGTTGGATCACCAAATATCCATTTTAAAGTTAATATAAGAACTTTTTTTCAAGTCTAAGATTTTTTCAATCTATTTTAAAGTACATTTAAATATACTACTTTTATTTATTTGTCTTACGCTTGAGCCGTTACGAAGTGCTGAAGCGGGTTCTCGAGTTGCTGACATTCAGAAGCCTCCAGCTTCTTCATTACATTCCATAGGATCGTCAGCAGGTAGAATTGTATGACTGAAAAGGACAGGAAACAGGTCAAAAACTTGACGCGAGATTGTTACTTTCGGTATTATAGGTGCTTAGAAGCAATTCAGCAGGGCAAAGCTAGCAGCAGCCTTGCCCCGCTGAGTAGCCAGGTTAAGCCACTGCCCGAAGTAGGGACGAGAGTAAAAGTAATCAAAGATCAAGGCGCAGAGAGTGCTCCAGGCCAAGTTCTCGGCCAGCCCGAGCTGTCCATATATTTACAAGAAGCCATTGGAGCGCTTTTGGACCCCCTTCTATCTTTGAAGCCAGTTATCATGACAAAAAAATTGCGAAGGGATTAAGGTTACCCAATTGAAAAATTACTCTAAATTTTATGCTTCCAGCTACTGTAGTTTAGAAGATATGGGGGTCCAAAAATTGCTATTTTCGGCACTCACTGACTCACTCACTGATAGATCATCAAAAGTCTGTGGTACTTCTAATGGGCACTGTCCTAAATATTGCCAAAGCTACAAATTATATTTCATTTTAAGGGTATTAAGGTCAGTGAATATAATGCTACTCTTATAAATTAATAATATAACTGATTTATTGTATTTTTGTGAATAAGCGTGTGACTAATACGACTTTCCAGAGTTCGTTTCGCACGTGAATGAAAGTACGTAAGATATTGACATCTCGGTATTCCGTAAAAAAACCATACTGAAAGTCTTTTTAGCTTTGTTAATTTAAAGAGTTCTTGTATCGAGCCATGGTATCACTAGAAACTGACATCTCGTAGGATCTCAGTTGATGACGTTTTTCAGTGCATGACGTTTTTCAGTGCATGACGTACTTCCGGAATTTACTCTGGGCCTTTTTGAGCTTTAAAAATTAATTAAAGTACCTAGCCCATATCGAAATATTCAGCCCTGGCTCCCAAAATGAAATAGGAATTTAAAAATGAAACAGAACTTATTTTTTTAGGACAATGCTAATTAAACTAGAGATTTGTTGGAATATAAAGTGTTTATTGAGTCTTCTTCTTCAGCATTTGTTTGTCCACTGTTGGACGTATGCCTCTTCATGAGTCCTCCATCGCGATTGGTCTGCGGCTATTGTAGTCCAGGTCGACCCTGTAAGTAGCCCTGATGTCATCAGACCATCGTTCAGGTGGTCTGCTTACTTTTATGCTCCTGTGCACGGTCTCCATAACAGGACTTTACGCATCCGCCTTCCATAAGTCTGGCGTGATCCTTGCGACGACGACATACGTGTCCTGCCCACTGCCACAAGTTGCGCTACCCATGTTTATTGAGTAAATAACGGGAAAAATCGAAAGTCATGAAAAATATACAGGGTGACTGTGTTATCCAATCCAATCAGTCGGTTAATCAATGCTGATGATCATGGCCGCTATGACGAGGATGAGTGTAGAGTTCTCTCCATCTGGACCTATCGTTAGCTGTGTGGACTGCCTGGTGAAACTTGAGTTTTGTTTCCCTGGTGATCTGGTCACTGCATTTAGCGGGTGGTCTGCCTCGAGCTCTCTTCCCCTCCACTTTGCCCATCATACTGATACATACTGTGTTATATAGGGTCGTAATTTGAGGGGAACAACCTAATCCGTTGCAGATATAGAAAAAGTTTGTTAGAAGAACTATCTTAATTAATAAAGTTACACATACAGATTTTGAAAAAAATGTACTGTCAGCAAATAAAAACAAAATAATACTTTTTACTTTCATTGCGACAATACCTAGATCATATTTATAACCTTATTAGCACTTCATTAAACATGTGGCTGTTGTTAAACTGCGGCTTGGTTGGCTCCTCACGTATTGACTTGTCTTTCCTGTGGGCTGGGCCGACTAAGCCGTCAGGATGGTATAGGTGCTGGGCAAGCCTACTCCATCTGAGCGTCCGAGTGGTCCCTTCACCCATCTAGTGTGAGTGAAGGTGAAACTGGACGCTGTATAAATCATCTCATTACGTAGGTGCGAAGGCCTAAGCTTTTTTGTGTCACCAATAAAAAAATACGAAAATAGTTTAACATATACAATGCAGGGCCATCATTTGAGGCGGCGTTTTAGTGCCTAGTCCGTAATTAGGGAAAAACTTTATAAAGAAACTCCTAGTTATTAAATTTATGCATTCCTACATTTATAAATAAAACAATTACAGCAGCAGAATAAAATAAAAAATAAAAATTCGTCGCTGATAACTTATTACTTAGGATCTAGACATATGAACACCCTGATAAAAATCTAAAATCATAAAAATAATATCTATAGGATGAACGTCTTATACAGGGTCGTAACTTTAAGTATTGAGTGCTGTAATCCATTGTAAATAGAAAAAAGCTTTGTTACGAGGTGTGATTAACAGAAAATAAAATTAAAATATTTTCCTACTATAATGACCATTCTTGATCATATTACTCGTTTCTAAGCTACTATGCACTTCATCAGACTAATATTCTTAACAAACAGTCCCTACCAAACAGAAATAACATAACATTATTTTTTTTATTTTTGCCCACTTTTTGTTACTCAAAAAATAAATACTCGATAAATAAGAAATTGCCAAGTTCCTTGTCCTCGTGGAATAGCAGTGTTATAATAAATAAGGAAAAATTGTGTAACTTTTAAATCTAGACATCATACTTGGCAAGTTTTCATTGTAAAACTATTTAACATCTTCTAAAAACTGGCCAAGTTTGGTCTGTAAATTTAAAAGTAACACAATTTTTCCTTATTTATGATAATGTGGCGAGCACATGTCAACTCTGCACACGCACTATAAACTCCAACATTCTTGCATCGCGCAAGCAAAATGTTTCACATGACATACCATAAATATAACGTCCGACGAACATTAGTTGGACCGGCCGGCCGTCCCCAGGCATACGATCTGCCTGGCGGGAAATTTCCCTTTATAGCGGAAGAGCACGATCACTCGCTCTTCCCTACAATAACACTGCTAATTCCGCGAACACATGGAACTTGTCAAGTTGTCATTATGTCAAGTATTTGTTTGGGACGAGAAGTTGGCCAGTTTTTTTACATTTATATTTGGTGGGATAGTAACTTACAGACGCCAGCAATGCACCAACCCAACACAACTTCCATATCGTAGTGTCGACCAATCGCAACATCTAAGAATTCTGCCAGTAATTTCACGATACTCGATGTAAACGCGTAGTAAAAACAGCATTTTAGGATATATAGCAGCTTCTGAAAAAAAAATTGCAAATACTTACGTATTATAATAGCATTTGAAGCCGAATACATGCTTATAGTAGAGCTGCTGGCTGGCTTGATAAAGCTAAAACCACAGGTGGTTTGATAAAGCCAGCTAGCGGCACCTATTATAAGAAACATCTTGCTCACTAGCGAGCTTAAACAAAATAATGGTTAAGTTCAGGGTCCCACGTGATGGAGAAATAACTAAATGATCAGAAAAAATAATAATATTTAAACAGCAACAAAAATCAACATAAACGTCATTCAATCAGGTTCAATTCGGTCACCAGTATAAACAAATGAGTAAATGGATTCAGTAGCTTTACTATATGCGTGTCATATTTTACCTACGTCTGAAAGGGCTTTCCTTACCGTATTAGCCTAAAAGCGACCCTGATCATTTTAACGCCATTGTTCAATTTGAAGTCGGTGTCGTCCCCATAGGGGCACCACAGTATTTCGTCTGCAAGCAACTCAAAGCTCAGCTCGGCTGCCACTCATGCAGAAACAACTCTAGAATATGGGCACCACAGCATTTACATTGAAAGCATATAGATTTAAGACGTCACAGTAGGTATGTGACTCTCATAGCTCAACCGTATGTGCGCCATATTATTTAAGAAAGAAAGAAAGAAAGAAAAGAAAGAGGATATTTATTTAAATTGTCACAGAAACACAAAGTAAACAAAAGGTACGCAAACAAAAGACACAAACGTCAACAAAACAGAGATAAAACAAAACAATCGAGAAGAGAACATGTGAGGCATATAGAGTCAAAGGCAGCCGGGTACCATATAGTAATGTATGGCACCCAGCCACCTCGGACCTCAAACGCCTCAGGTGCCTCCGTGACAACAAAAAAGGGGCTCCAACTCAGCATACTTTACTGGTGTGTGCTATGGTTAGCATAACACCAGCAAAACTGATTTCGTCTAAAAGCGTTACCCTCATCATACTGGGTCCACTGGGTACGCGGCCCCGTGCAGAATAGTAGTTTATCTACTCTGATACTATAATCTATAATACAAAGATTATAAAACTGAAAACAAAACTCTTATGACAAACATTACGCATAGGCCAAAAATAATAAAAAAAAGTTTTATTACGATACAGGTCTTGTATGGACACCTGTATCATAATATTCATAATATAACTTTATCTACACTAATGTTGTAACATTCTACTTATGTTTTCAATACTTGACTTATAATTACTACTGTTATAGCGCAGACAACAAAAAACTCAATTTAAGCAATTTCACATGATGGTATAATATTCACATCGATATCGTAAAATCTCATTATAACATCAATAAAACGCGACCAACTAGATTGCAGGGCCAATCAGGTTGGTCGCGCTTTATTGAAGCTGCGCTCTCATTGGTTAAATTTTAATGGCGGCAAAACCACTGTGATTATACACGTACGCGTGAATTTAATTTAATAAATTTGTTGTTTGATTAATTGCATTAGTGAAGATAAAGTAGTGTATGCAACTGCATATAACACGGGTATTAAAACACTCGTTACTATTATGAAACTCGCTGCGCTCGTTTCATAAACTCACACTCGTGTTTTAATACCCTTCATTATATGACAGTTGCATAAACTACTATTTTAATCATAACGATACACCTATACAACCTCCAGCTGGACCAAGAAGGTTGAACCTCTACTTTAAAAGAAAAGGTTTCAATGAACGAGTCTGCGGCGACGCAAAACGCATGCGCAATCGATGTTTGCGCCTTGGCGCCAACATTTTACATTTAAAAAAACTTTTTAATATTTAAACAAAGTTTAGTTCTGTTTGTAAAATAAATTAGTTTTTGTGTAAAAACATGTCTGAAAGCGAGGATAGTGGTAATTGTTCACCACCAGACATTCTGGAAGCTGCGTCAAACATGACTATGAACCTGTTACCGGCGAAATCTAGGAGCATCTATAATAAATGTTACCACGAGTTCATGGAATGGAAAATGAATATTTTATGTATAATAGTATGAGAGTAGATAAAGTAGTGTATGACACTATACATAACTTGGTCTTATAACACTCGTGTTATAAGACCAAGATATGGTCAGTATCATAAATCGTCAATAACTATTATGATACTGTTGCATAATAAGGGTTCTTATAACACCAGTGTGTTTTAAAAAAACGAGCCGTAGGCGAGTTTTTTTATAGTATCACACGAGTGTTATAAGACCAAGATATGTACAATGTCATACACTACTTTATCTACTCTCATACTATAATACATAAACTAATTTATTTTACAAACAGAACCAAACTTTGTTTAAATATTGAAAAGTTTTTTTAAATGTAAAATGTTTGCGCCTGGCGCAAACATCGATTCCGCATTAATGCGCATGCCTGTTGCGTCGCCGCGGACTCGTTCATTGAAATCTTTTTTTAAAAGTAGAGGTTCAACCTTCTTGGTCCAGCTGGAGGTTGTATAGGTGTATCGTTATGATTAAAAAGTTATATTATGATACAGGTGTCCATACAAGACCTGTATCGTAATAAAACTTTTTATTTTTTATTTTTGGCCTATGCGTAATGTTTGTCATAAGAGTTTTGTTTTCAGTTTTATAATCTTTGTATTATAGTATCAGAGTAGATAAAAAGCTTAACAATATAGGCACCATAGGATTTAGATTGATGAGGTCACGTCACATGACACTCTAGTAGCTCTACCATATGTGAGTATATTATTTCGCCTGAAAGCGACCCTGATCATTTTAGCACCATATTGTTTCGTCTAAAAAGCGGAATCCGTATCATATGGGCGTCATAGCATTTCGATAGAAATCTTCTACAGGTGCAATTGAATTCGTTCACCGTATTTTGAGGGACTGTTATTTGCATTGTGTAAAATACATTATTAATGATTTATCAGTAGATAATGGTGAAACATAGTGGTCAATATTCGTGATTTTCGACCTTTGGCTCCAAACTGTGAATCCAAATTCGAAGTTGTAGGAAGTACCGTAACGTTGAAAAATATTTGAAATACGTTAAATGCTTAAGAGTGTGACGTCCGATATGCGTAAACAGTTAAACAACTGAGTTGGCTAGCGCCGACCATAAGACGCTCAAAACATAGGTTTGTTTGGACTTTTATTACTTTTTGTCCTGATATTGTTTGTTCAGGTTTTTTTAAGTAGCTACCATATGTTTCTAAATCATGGTCAAAATGTCCGCTGAAAATAAGGTGAACAAATTCAAAGTCACCCTGTAGATAGAATGTAGTAAGTGACAGTAATAGCTCTACCATACGTCTGAACGCGACCCTGATCATTTTAGCGAAATAATTTTTCGACCTAACGACGTCCCTGTTCGTTTCTTAAAGCGGTACCCTCACCATATGGGCGCCATACAGCATGAACGCGCCGACAAGCAGCTCGAGCGTGTAAAGCGCGAGGCTCAGCTCGAGCGCCCCACCCCGCACACCACCGGTGTGAATCAAGTAGCTGTCTAACCCCACCATAAATGCCGAGTGTATCTGGAGAAGAAGCGTGGACATTTTGAAACGCATATGTGCACAAGTTTTTCGTATTTATTCATAATTTTGCTGTGAATACGTCTAAGCTGTGATCCTACACCAAGTGCAGGCAGGCAGGAGCAGACAGCAACCAAGAGCTGTACAAATTATCAAGCATTTTTAAGATATCAGTAGCGGTACTATGCACTATGTGTCTAATTGGACATGTCGCATCTTAAAATAAAAAAAGAGATTAAAGGCCTTTTCTACTAAGTACTACGAATTCTAAACAGTCGTGGAATACTTCTTGTCATGGCATAGCCTCATACACATCACAAAAAATATTAGTGACTCTCCGTTTTCTGAAGCTTAGAGAAAGTATTTCCCAGGGCTCTTGGTAGTTTTTTCTCTTTTCCCGTGGGTCGAGGAATTTTCGAAACGTCCTCATGAAGCTCTACAGATGCTAAAAAGCTTTCGAACTCATGATAAAACTACAAACAACGACCGGTCGATATTCGTTACATTGATCGACTCAACGGTCAAAAAAAAAATCGACATACTACCTCATTGATATCAAGAGGGGTCTTGTAGAAGCTTCAAAAAATTCTCTCGCAAATTCTCTGTCTGTCTCTGCCTGTAAATTAACACAAACGATACGTATGCACTATAAAAGCGTAGAACGTACTTAGTTCCCCGAGTTCCCTGTTCGCAGTAGAGCAAATTAATGCAAATGTTTGCCGTCCAAATATTTATTCATCGAGCACTTTGACTATCATCATCATCTTACAGTTATGGAAACAAAAGGGTACTTACAAACTTGACATAAATAATAGTTAGCAGGCCCGGCCTCAAAGGCAGACAGAAACAGCAACGAGTTAACACTGGCCACTCACATTTCATTTTACAGCGTTTTTTCGACCCTCCCACTCCACTACCCCCTTTTAGAGGAAGATTTTAATGAGAAGTTTTGGAAGGAGATACAAAATCAGACTTCCACAATAAATATGTCCCTGTGTTATTCTGGCTAGCGTTATACAAGAATTGTGAGGAGGCGTTTATTCAATACGCACGCCTATGTTATTGATAGCATCGATCATCTCCCGTTTCAAAACCAGTTAATTAATGTAAAGATGGGCGGAAACATAATGGCAGGAGGTGACAATATTTGTGGCTTCGATTAAGGATGTGAGTGCCGAGGTTCTAACAATAATGTTCAAGTTCAATAAATAAAGAATATTCTTATCTTATCTTTCCGTAAGAACTACTTCTATCTATCTGCTGGTGATAAAAGTTTTCCCATGAGATATACCCAGTGCCATAACTGGATACACTTTCACAGGTCCAGGATACAAACCCACCTATCCTACAATCTCACAGTAGAGTTATTATTACCTATACACACACACAAACACACACGCACGCAAGCACGTACGCAGGCCCTCCTGTTGAGTTCAGACCATTCAGACAAGCGGGAGTGAATTTAGAAATATCTGAAGGTAGTCGAGCTGACTCAATGCCCAACATCTTACGAACAGTTTTAAGATGAGCGTTCAGTCACCTCAATCCCACATGACACTTACTGCTAGGTGGTTGGAATATCCAACTCGCTGTTCCTCACAAAGCAAAGTTTTAGACAACAAAATTTAACTGAACGCGGATCCGCGTTCATTTAGGTAAGACTCAAAAATTGAAATATGTAGTTAGCGTAGTCTGCAATAAAGCACGGCCGGCCTCACAGCTACTAACTATGAATCTATCTGTCCTAAAGGATATTTATACCAGAATACTAAGTCAACTGCCTTTTGCAGCGGCAGAGACAAACCGTGTGATTGTTTATAAGTGTTTCATAAAGGCTGGGTTTTCCGACATTACTCCTATATCAGGTGTTTCAAAATACAGTTTACTCTCTAATTAAAATCCGAAAAAAGTTATTATATTACTTTTCAATGTTCTATCTAGACGCGTCGGTCATTATTTTTATGTTTTTTTTTAACTTTATAGCACCAAAAAAAAAATCGTGAACATGAGTCTAAATTATCATAGATATTAGATATAGTTTTATTTGAGCTATACTGGGTTTTGGATAATAAAAAAATATACCAAAATGACTAACACTGAATTTTATTTCTTTAATTTCAAAACAGCCTGCTTTCTCTCCCAACTATTCGCTCGTGCAACGCAAAAAGTCTCATACAAATCTGCGCGCTCGGAGAATCCAGCCTTAAGTATTTTATTTTGTGGTGTTAAGATGTAAGAATGTTTAATATTTAGTGTAACTGTTGCTGTAATAAATCTATTTTTATAGTGTTTTTTTTTATTTTTATTTCAAATGGACAACTCTCTGCTTCTACTTCTCCACTATTGAGTGGATTCTTCCCTATTTCTGGTCAATCAAAGTAGCTCTTCAACGCTGGCTACACATCCGTCCATACATACTTTAATGTTTCTGAGCCACGATTTACTTCTTCTACCAACGCGGTTCGTCCTAATCTCATTCTTCAGGACCGATCCCATTGATTTATCCGAGTTTCTTGCTGAGGATGATACAAAATTGAAAAAGTGGCGTGCGTTGGGGGTTGCCTACATCGAGCAGTCGAAATAAGGGCTGACCTGTGGATGGATGGAATAATAAAAAATATACTCATCGCAGCACCTCTTAGCAAGTTCTTCTGGCCCACCTTCCATTGTTCTATTCGCTGGGTGACCGATAGCTGGCGGTTCGTCGACCTGCTTATCAGAGCCCGAGCGGCCTAGCGCCTATCAGCAAATGCAATCGCGATTCGTCTCACACTTATAGTGCTTATAATATCTAATTATGGAGGATGGAAACATACTAACGATAGCTTCACACACTGGCCACGAGAACATTATACTTTATCCATAAAAAATTGCTGGCCATTCAATGTTTTTATTTATTTATTAAAACATAAGAAGTGTTAGCACGCAATGGACTGTCAATTTTCAACGTTATTATGGCAATGAGCGTAGGTAGCGCTGCGCTTGTTTGTGCAGCCGGAGCGGGGGCGGCGGGTGGCGGCGGCCTGTCAACATGGCCTGTGTCGCCCCGACATTGACCGACAAACGCCACTTCTTCAGCCAGTCGGGGTGAGCGTCGAGGGCACGCTGCATCTTAGTTGCAGCATGCTTGGGTGACATGGAAGACGCCGGGTAGACGGCGTCGTCGGCGTACAATGCCAGTTGGAGGCCCTCCGGGGCTGGTATGTCGTCGGTGTATCGGGCGTAGCAGGCCAGTGACAGGCAGCTGAGGAACGCCGCCAAGCATGTGGCGCTCCTCCAACACGGCGTCCTCCACCACCACTCTGAAGCGGCGATTCCTCAGAAACGGGGCCACGTCCATGGTGAGAAGTCGTGGGGCAGGTGACGTCGAGAATTTGTACCTGTAACCTTGTTACTTAGACGCGAGGCCTGTATACGCTTACTACAATGTGTGTAGCCAGTTTAACACATGACAGTTCAACTACTTTTTTAACAGAAAGTCTGCAAATATCTTTCCGTCCTTTACATTTTAAACTAATTTTTACTATAATCAAGGATCCCCCGTGTAACGCAGACTTTCTATTGAAGCAACTCGCAATTTCATCATTATTTACAGAGACTTTCCATTGAGACTATGTAGCCAGTGCTCAGTGACACAAAGTACATCCACTCCATATTGTTCTAAGAACAATTTTAATTCTAACAATTTACCAGAAAGGCCACCCTGTAAGTTTTGGTTCGCTAAGATAAGTTTTTTTAAGGGGGGCTTTTCTGTTGTCTGCGCTGATAGATTTAAATCAGCAGTCAAGCTTAACCTACTTATGCTAGGTTTTTTTACAGCCTCAGAATACAGAGGTTTGCTAGTAGAACTTATTCTGCAGTTTTTATTGTAGTCAGTTAGCATTAAGTTTCGAATTAAGTTATTCGTATCAAAATATGTACAATATTTTGTATCGATGGCCAAAGTTCATATAATACAATAGCCGGTTTAACTTATCTATCCGGGCATTTTGAGTCTCTGATAGAGTTTTAGAATAAGGGAAAGTGCAGATTATAATTTTCTTTGCTTGAAGAGTAACTATAGATTATAGATAGAGTCATAATAATCATTGAGATGCAGTCATAATATTGTGTTTGTAAAGCCGAGTGCTTGCATGTCATATAAAATTACCTAATTGAAACTGTAGGATTTTGTTGAGATTGTAGCTCCGCTGTAGCAAGCTTGTGGCCAACGTTGCCAGTGACGAGTTCTTTCTGACATTCATTTTCGACGTTTCGATCACCTTTGATAAGGTTGTTTGGGAAAAAAATATTTGTTATGTGGTATTAACGGTCTTATTTATAAACACAATATTCCTTAAAACCATCTTAAAACACTTGATAAACGTCAATAAAATTAGTCTGTGGTGGAGATTTTATAAGGAAAAGACGTAACCACAGATTAAATAAACTTTCTCTCAGGAGTGCTTTAGATCGTGTTTTTATAAATGTAGTGTAGATATATTTCTGCAAAAAGTGCGATTTTGGGCCTAAATATATCCTACGCTGTAACAGTTTGTTTTCTATGCCGACAGGCCATTTGATGCAATAGAAATTATTGTCATTGAATTCTCAAAATTAGAGGTACCTAAGTACCTAGTTAAAATAGGTATCACTTAGGTAAGGCAAGCAACTGTATAATGTTTGCTCAAGTGTGAGCTTATCAAAACAGCGACTGTCTTCATAAGGAAGTATTTGTGTTATTTTGCGGTACGTTCGCATACCTATTACGACCCAAACATGGGAGAGGTTTGCCTTTGTCGAGGCGATGGAGATGTGGCTAACATCGGTCACAAAGAATTACAGAACAAAAATTCTGGATAGACAGATGGACAGTGCCGGTTCTAGGGTATAGCGATAGGACCAGTAATGTCCATCAAAGTGTGCCGAAAGATAATCTCGCCTTACCCTGATTTAGGGCTAGAACTGGCACTGCAGATGGAAAACCCTAAGATCGGCTCCAGACTCCGCGAATATCGCTGTTCGCTCAAAACACTCGAGGCCATACTCCCAAGACTAGACCTACATAAGTAGGTATTAGTAGGTAGGTACTGTAATGTAGACTCAGCGAAAAGAAAATCAAGCAGCGGAGCTTTGCTGTTGACTGAACAGTCGACATCGACATCACCTGTTCTGTGGACATCACCTTTACAGGCGGCGCTCTATTGAGTTACGTTAATGTAAAGTTATTTATTAAATTCGCGACGTTTACATTAGATTAGATCAGACCCGTTTAATATAAAACTATGTATGAGCATGGCGACTCGTTAAAAATACAAAAAATGTAAAGGTTGACCTGCTGTCGACTGTACTGGTATGTACCTACTGAGAGTAACTTTGCTAGCCGAGAAAATATGGATAATTATATCAAAATGTGTGTACGCTGAGCAAAGTATGCAAATATTGCTATTCTCCTTTTTCAGGAACTTTATCGCCCCGTCATACAAATAATACGAGTAATAATAATATGAGTGCTTTTGGCAGTTTTTTATTCGTAGGCTTTTGGCTTGCAGCTCGGATCTCTCTATGCAGTAGTGGTTATATTCTCTTTGGTCTGAGGTCTCGCTCGCTGCTTTCTTTTCTCACAATCTCCGGAATGTTCCGAAATTCGATTTTTATTTATCTTTATCTGCGACGTTCCATGCGTTCCATTCCCTTCGCTTACGGACCGTAGGTAGATGTTTCATTCCGAATAGTAGATTTGTTGTTGAACTGGCGAATCTTTCATTCCACATAATAATAGACTTTCTACTAAGTAGGTACAAAAAATTTAAATCACATAACTGAACAACGAAATACGTAAGTGATGCACCTCGTCACGCGGATGAAGAATACAATCGGAAAATTAATTAAGTAGGTAATTTTGATTTCGTATATTTAAAAAAGACATTTTGAACGCGCCCAACGAAGAAAAAAAAAATTATGCAGACAGTGTTAATAATGCTACGGTAATTAATTACTAAGGCTTTCAGTCATGGAGGGTGCATGGAGGTCCATGCTTTCAGTCCACTAAATAATAAAAATAAAACCGTTCTACGGCTTCCTTACGTTTCCTTTTTAAATTTTTTCTTCGTCGTTTTCTGTATCAGTAATATACGCGCCCCGAGCGCTTTCTATGACTAGAGCCTAATAGGCTTTTATCGAGTGTTTTAAAATCGTTAAAGCGTATCAAATAGAGACGTTCAGTATTCTGTGACGAGGCGATCGTGCTACCACCTGTAAAAACCTTGCCAAATCATATAACAGCATACCTAATTGGTATAAAAACAATGAAAATTAAAAAACTCTATCATGGGTCTGCTACCCCGTACTCCTCATTTTTTATTACATTTAAAACTACATAATAAATAACAATCAGAACAAAACTATTCTCAGCGTAAAAAGGCAAAAGATGAAATATTATTATATTTAAAATAAACCTTTATTTATTTCATCTAGAATACCTAGCCTTACCTAACGTGGTAGGCATGTACATTATAAACTTAACATAATATCTAAATCATAATAATAACTGAAAACCCACAGCGCAATGCAGTCTTTACGGTCTTATAAAAACATGACACAACAATTTACCACCACTGCAGTGGCGCCTGGCTCGCGTGCACCAGCTGCATCCAGGCGCGGATGGTGTTACTCGTGTGGTCACAGTACGCATTGGTAACACATTTTCTAAACGACCTGTCGTTAAGGTCTGTCCATTGCCATTAGAGTAGGCAATTTCCTCTTCTTAGTTATGTAGTAGGCTAGGATAGAGTTCTTTTCTTTCATTAAAATAATATAGTTATTTTAAGGTCGGCGGCATGTTCCGTACTTTAACATTTTGTCCGTTTGTGAGCCAGCACAAAACAAGGATTGCTATTTTCCTGTTCTCAGTAGTATTCCTTTTTTATATATGTCAAAAGATGTATGGGTTCACGAACCAAACGTTCGCTCGGTGCAGACACTAAACGCACCGAATAAAAAAAAAACTCTTCTCGTTGTAGTCCAACCAGCGCAAGAAGACCACCAGCACCTCAGACATCACCGGGGCCCCGGATACACAGCTGCGACTGCAGACCCAGGTGAGTGGATCACATACATCTTTCGCTAGGGGCCGATTTGCCTTATAAATTCCCCTACATCCTTAATAAAACAGTTGGCATCTACGGACATCTAGCGGATTTTGAAAAAGAAAAAGCTCCTGTATCTGGCGGATATTTTCAATAATATAGGGACTTTAAATTTTGTACAACGGCAACCCTGGAAGCAGTCATGTCTATTCTATTTTCCATATTGACACAAACATTGTGCCGCGTGTTCTGTGGCCGCGCCGTGATGACTTTTTTGCCAAATATTATGTACATGCGTGTGGCAACACTGATTCGTTTATATGTCAAATGCGTGAACTTGTTTTGAACAACGCCGACTTGGACTTTTATCAATTCAAGGTCAGAACATTTGTATTTTAATCAGTTGGCCCCCAACAGCCGCTTGAAATATAGATTAGTTAGTGTACGACTCCTTTACTTTAATAGAACTAGCCATAAATCACACGATGCTGAAGTTACTTATGTCCGAAGTAAGTATTCTGAAACTTTATAAATATTTTGTTCTATTCCACGTTTATCTATGCGATTTTTCTGTCTATTGGTAAGAAATAATATAGCATTATATCTACTATTTCGGGTTTTAATTACTTAAGAAGTTGGTTGGGGGGTAAAGTTGGGGTTAGGTGATTTCATATTCATTACTGTAGCTAAGACTCAAGTGCGCGGAAAATGCACAAAATTTCCATGGTACCACAATAAAGAACTACCTTTATCTGTCTGGGAATAGATCTCTTCCCTCATTAGCGCCGTTCTAGGAGCCGGTCGGGTCTTACAGGAACAATCATGTGTGAAAAAAAGATTTCAATGTACAAATTTTGGTTGATATAACTTTTTTTCCTCGGTTATATAAAAAATCAATGAAGACAGCAGATTAGGAGAGAAGACTCTTCCTCAATGGCATTTACTCATCTTAGTGAATACAGTTAAACATTTTAAAATACATTACTTCTGCAATGTCAGCCCTCCGCTGAATTGAAATAGTTTGTACTGAGACAGTTTTGGCATCATTGAACCCATCACTAACATAATCATCTATTTTATTGACTAGAACTAAGCTGCTTGTACCTCATTGAAATGATAGTAAGATGTTGACCAATAATAAAGCTGAACCCTAATAAACCCCCCTGAACTGATTCATATGATTCAGGAACCAGGCTGGGCTTTCCTGGCTTTCTAGTTGGGCCAAACCTGGGTCATGTCACATCAACAGTTGGTCCACAGCCAAACATCACAATGGACATGCAATTCCATTAAGTTTACTATTGAGTTGTATCTCCGATTTATTCTTCAAGAATATGAGAAAACCCAAATAAAACATGTATAAATCTACCTATTAATTATTTCTTAATATGATATAGTTGCTATGATAGATAGATATCATACTAACCTAACTATAATAAAAAAATAAAAGATCAATCTCCTGTAAAAGTCAGACCTAAGATTATATTGTGAACTAACAGGTGTGATAATGTAATTTTTAGTGAATTTTATCATTGAAATCTACCAGTCTGTAGTTGCGAACAAGATATCAAGAAATAAAAATAGATGATACTAGGTTATAATAAAACTACTAGGCAATCTGACTAAATAAGTTAATTATTCCTGAAACTAACAGTATTATTTTTATGGGTAATGTAGAGACAGCCCTTTTGTATCACAATTGCACTTGCTGGGCAGTTGTGGGCAATCTGGGCAAACAATTCTTTGTGTGGACTTGATACATAATTCATACAATTTGGTATTTAAAAATGTTACATTATTCACATCTGGCTTAGATTAAGTTGCTGCGCAGTACTATATGCTAAGAAGAAGTGCACTACACACCTATCACTTTGTATTCCATTGGTAATTTAGAGTGGACTACTCCTTGGTCTGACTTCTTTAAACCACTTGGACTCCCATCTTGCTATATAATTAAATATGCTGGCATTGACCATAATATGTGACTATTCTTCAATTCTTTATTCACTCATCATCTGTGTAGTTACAGTTCGATTTTTGTCAGCAACTTCTTTATACCCCTGTCATAGGCCAAATCTGGTACATTGTGATTTATTGATCCACTAAACTTTTTAGTCTACACTAGACTTAAAATATCCCTTAGTTCGTCATAACATATTTTCGCAAAGAAATAGTGTCTGCATTACTTTTCTTACTTTTGTAAACAGAATTACAAAACGTATTTTTCCTTCTCACATTAGTAAGTATGATTGTCCTATGCATATTTCAAAAGAGCATAAATTGCGTTTTTTCCTGGGACTGTTCTGGCATGATTTATTTATTAATTTTAACCTTTAGGAAAAGTAACAGCTGAACTTAGCATAGTATGCATTTTAGTAAAGAACAAAAAGCTAATTACAAGTTTTCACAATCTATTTCTTAATAATTAATTAAACTTAGGATAAAGTTGAGTTTGTTGACAGCTGAGTTATTTCTGCACGCACGCAACACGTATGTGTTTCTCGTATAATTCGTTGATCCAAATTGAGTGTGCAAAATCGCATTATGACGCTAAGGTCGGGCTGGTACACACATGTCTAACTGAGCTAAGAGATCTGAATAATCAACGCTACTAAAAAGCAGGTCAGCGATCTCACGGCGGTGTTCAAGGGGAAGAAGATGCTGCTTTCGACACATGTCAAGGTAGATAGATGGCGAGTATCTAACTTTGGTTCTATTACAGACATACTTAATGAACCTTCTCAGTATTTTTTCTATACGCGTGATATAATCGTTATACATGGGATTCCAAAATTGTGACGCATATTTCAAATTACTTGGGACAAATGTATATTAAGCTTTTTGATTTCTTTAAAATCCTTACAGCTACGTATAACAAAGCCCAGCGCGCGAGGAGCCTTTGCTACAATAATGTTCTATGTGTGCGTCAAATAATAGCTTTGGATCATCATGATACACTCCCAGATCATGAATGATCAGATGCTGAAGTGATAGGAGAGAATATTTTCGTGTCATAGCGAAACACTGCAGTTTAGAAGTGTGTCTGTGAAATGTTGCTCAGAAAATACAACACAGCAGGAAATTGTGTTGCTAAAATAGCTAAAAGATTTACATTATAAATATATTATCTATTGAGAAGGGTACAATAACACATGTCATGTCTACTGTGACTGAAATCGGTGATTTTTACTAACAACACTTTTTATTGTCTGAAGTAGATGTAATGCATTTTATTTGGTCTTTAGTTAATATATCTGATACAGTGACCATTTTATAATCAACAATTCCTTTGGACCTTTCTGAACTCTTATTACGTCACGCTTCTCTTATCAGAACACATTAAATTACATCAGAATTGAATGCGTAAGCTTACTGACCCAATAATTACTTTCAGTAATTGGAACAACTATGAAGTGATTATACATACAACCCTTAGGATACCACAAACGTAATTTCTGTAATATTCTTTCTACCTCTAATATTTACAAAAGTAATGAAAGGTGCATAACGTTCATTACTTTTTGTTGGGCTAAATGGAATTTTAGATAGAGCATATTCTGGATTAAAACATGGGTAATTTTCCATGCGTATCTAGTCCGCGTTCACGACTTTCTTTTCCACGTCTGGACTGTGTATAATAGTCAGTTTTTTGTGTAAAATTAAACACGGTTTTTCGAATATAAAGTGAGATTTTGAATCTCAGTTTTAGGTACCTTTTTGCACAGTCGTTTCTTACAATATCTTGTGCTCCGAGCTCCGACTAGATTGTGATTGGAATGACGGATTCATTTTTGGTACTTGCCATGGGACGGATATGGGGCGCGTCGGGCGCCGCCGAGCCTAACTGAGATTACGTAACTTCTCCACTGTATCGACTCATCCTTAACCTACTCCCAACTGTCATATCTTCTTCTTGGTCCGTACGCTTTTGACAGAGCGGTCGTGCGTGGTCCTCTTGAGACGTTTTATTCTAGGCTGATGTTGCGTGCCACTTCGGAAACGTCAAAATGGATGTACAGTAAACTGTAACGGAACAGCGCCCGCGCTCAACTCCATATCAACCTAGCGTTTGTCATAATTCACCGCAAAACGAATCTCTCGTTCCAATCACTCCTATTAACTCATCATTAGTACCCGATTACGACCGTGCGTGCATGCAGTGACTGATGAAGGTTGATGAGGCGAAAGAGGCTTGTCAGAATCTTGGTAAGTGGCAAACCCTGGTCTCTGCCTACCTCTCTGGGAAACAGGCGTGAGTTTATGTAATGTAACTCTTCATTGTCTGCTTACAGCCACTCCAGGTTCTCAAACGGAGCTACAGCAGTGCCGCTCCCACCACTAAGCTGTACATCGACGGCCAACATGTGGAGTCCAAGACTTCTAAGTGGATCGAGCTCACCAACCCCGCCACGAATGAGGTTATTGGCAGGTAAACACGTACCACTGTATCACAAACGTGACGTAAAGTTTCATTGGATTTAAGTTGAAATAAGAACGTTACTTTGTATGGACATTGTGGAGTTCTTATTTCAAAGTTACACTCGATCACAGAAAACTCGATGTAACTTTTGTAAAGCTCTTTAGCCCTTAAAATCTGGTTTGACACTTTTTCACTATTTTGACACTGTATTTTAACAGTGTTTTAGTGTTGTAGTTGTAGCACATTGGTGTATTGCGGGTTTTATTCAACGAGCCTCAAGATACGTCCTACAAACTCGAAATTAACGTGTTTTACAAGAGAAAACATGAGGAAATCTAAGTGGCTGTGGTTTTCACATAACTTGCGCTTGAAATTGGCAAGCCGTGGTGGCACACGTGGTCATAATCTGCCTCCGAGAGAAGGCCTGGCATAGTCTACATTATTATTTATTATATTATTATATCACGTACTGTCTTATAGCGGAATTGGGGCCTTCGCCAAAATATCAAAGCAAAGATTTTTTCACCATTCCTTTACATCTCCAGTGGAGACTATAAACATATAAGATCGGTTGAAGCCTATTATCTCGTAATGTGTTACACTGATTATGACTTATTATTATGTTGTAAATACCTTATCAAATCACATTTTAGACCCAACGGTGTGCAAACTCACATATTTGTGATAAAAGGCGTAGGTATTCGTAATCACTAGGCAAGATAAAAGCATACATAACGGTGTTTTAGGAAGATCTGTAAGGTCTGTGTTGTTTTTTTTTTGTTATCTAACATTTGAGCAAACATCACAAAGAAGTTTTATGGTAGTACTAATTCATATTATGCAGGTGCTTAACTTGCCTCCATTTCACCGAGTCATCGGTTATGCAAATTAGAAACTTGATTATAAAGTAATGAATGACTTAAGTTGTTTTAAATCCGTTTTATTTGACCTATGTACATACTTGATTTATTTATATTACTGAAGTTGACCACACCCCCAAATGATACTGGAATAATAATATGTTGTTGATATGCCATTATCTAGCACTTCATGTTATAACATTCACAAGGATTATAATAATAATGCGAAGGACATACTGCTAGTTTCTGAATTGAGGATTTCACTAGTAAATACTTCTTGCTCAGTGCAGATTTATACTAAAGTATCGTTCTGTCCGACTCTTTAGATTGCTCCAAAAAGAACAATATGTACCTTAGTAAAATTCTCAATTCAGAAACTGGTGGTAATGAAGCAAATTAGATCAATGAATCAAAGCGTATAATTTTACGAACTCTGGAAGAATTTGCTATTAGTAATAAGGCCACCGATTGTACCGTCTCTCTCTCTCTCTCTCTCTCTGTCTCTCTCTCTCTCATCATTTAAACGTAATTTATCTCAACATTCAAAGTAATTATGTGCGTTCTGTAACGTTCCAGGGTGCCCGAAACGACGCCCGAAGAGCTGAACCTCGCGGTGGAATCCGCCAAGAAGGCGTACAAGTCATGGAGCCAAAGCACCATCATGACCCGCCAACAACTTATGTTTAAGTGAGTAAACCAGAATCTCATGCCGTGTATGAAGCATTTATCAATATTTTAGTTATTTTGTAACACAATATTTCTTAGGCTGGCTTGCGCCAACGCTATCTGACAGAACTATCCATCTCTCTATCCAGTGAATAAGTTCAAAAACGTTTTGCACCATGGTTTGTTGAGACATCCTTGGATAAATTGAATGACTGACAATCCTGTCCATTAGCTATTGAAGTTTTTTTCTGCGGTTACGTATTTTATTTATTAACTTACTTATCCAGTGACTTCGCAAGTCGCCCTTAGTGTCTACACCCTTATTAGACGTTTACAATTAAAAATACAATAAGTTTAAATAAATTATTTTATTTTATACACAGCAACTTCATTTTTCGATAAATTATTTTATTTTATACACAGCAACTTCATTTTTCGCATTATTGTGACGGTATTATTTGTATTTTTTTTTTGTGAGCATTTCTATGTCCTTTTTTATGGTATAAAGCCGGGTGGGTCGTGCCCATCCCCATTATCCCTTCCCCATCGGCTAGTGCCCAGAAAACAGGTGTTGTTAAAGGTTGCTATGTCAATATGGAATTATTATTACTTACATTGTTTGAAACTATTTGTGCTCATCATCGTCGGCCTTTGCGTACGACACGGAGGATTTATGCTACTTAAGAGGCTCCAGGGAGTAACAGTTAAAATCACTATTAACTTTTTCCTCGGTGGGGCTAACTGAGGAACAAGAAAAGAAGATAAATAAAAGAAAAGAAGAATAAAAGAAGATAAGTTTTTTTTTCACTGGTGGCGCTAGTTAGCTCACTGGACTTTTTCGAATGATTAAAAAGTGGTCAGTAAGCTTACTGTGGAAGTACGGACGGGCCGTAAGACCTATGACGAAGTATGCTGCTCGGCGCTCGCGGACAAAAGAGCCGGGAGGCACCAAATCCGTGCCGTCTTCGGAGTCTTCTTTTATTTGTACTACATAAACTCACGCCTGCAGGCATTTATTTAAGTATTTACCAAGGTTTTCCTCTTGCGACGACCTTGACAAACCTCTTTCGCTTCAACATTCATTGGTGGTTGCATGCACACACGTCGGTTTCCGGTACTCAGATATTGGTGCTAATGCTGTTATATTGTTGCTCTTATCCAGATTCGCGCGTCTGCTGCGCGAGAACCAGGGCAAGCTGGCGGCGAAGATCACCGAGGAGCAGGGCAAAACCATCGCCGACGCCGAGGGCGACGTGCTGCGCGGGATCCGTTAGTTTCCCTCCCTTTTTTTGGAAATGATAAAATGTGGTCTGTGGCTTTGCTAGATAATAAAATTACGGACATTTCAAATAAGTTTTTGTTATAAAGAAAAAGGTTGGTTCCAAAATTGTAATTTTAATTTTAGTATCAAATATTAGGTGTTGGATAAAAAAAATATGTCTTCAATGTCCGTAACGTGGATAAATACTCAATGAAAGTCGAGTTGCGGATAATCACACTAGAGTATGTACAGTACCTATTTAGAGGCTAAAAATTCCACCCATGCCGGGAATTGAACCCGCGACCCCTGGCTCACTGTGCCAGCGCTCTCACAACTGAGCTAATGGGCAAGTGCAAGCATCAATGAAATTTCGAGCCCCTTTACAAACTTCTCTGTGTTACGTACAGGCAGCGACATCTGACCGAAGTGATTTACATCACTTGCAGCCCCGAGTAACCCACTTTGCAGTTAGGTTTTTACATCGGAATGATATCGCTGTACCTACATAATTTTTTTTTTGTTAGTGCAACAAAAAAAAAAGAAGAATATAATCAGTACCTATTCACCACTTTGAGATGAGACAAAAAAGGGTACTTGAAATGGTATGGTTTCTGCAACACGTTCTTTAATTCTCTCTGATGGTTGATTGAACATGTAGAGAGACACTGCAGGAGAAATAACATGTGCTAAGGCGAGCTTATCTCTGTAAGAGAGAGGTCTGACTAACATTTCGTTTGCATTAACAGAGCTGACGGAGCATTGCTGCAGCATCACGACTCTGCAGCTGGGAGACAGTATCCAGAACATCGCTAAAGACATGGACACGCACAGCTACAAAGTTCCCTTGGGAGTCTGCGCTGGTGAGGACTAAATTAACACTTTTTTCTGCCTTATGAGTATGGAGATATATTACTTTTTAGTTACCAAATTTTTGGAATCCCGCACATGAGAAGGAAAAAAACGGAACTCTTATCGGGTCACTTTGAATTTGCCAAGGAGCAAGGTCCAAAAACCGTTGCTTTTTTGTTGCATGGGGGTTTTTTGTTGGGGGCCGGGTGATCGTTTATTTGGAACCCTCAGATGAATCTGATAGTAGATGACACAATAAGAAAATAATTTGGGAACTTCGGGTGCGAGTCCTACCCGCAAAAAACCGGACAAGTTTTTTTGTGTATTGTTTTTAGGGCCCTATTACTAGGACTCCACTCTCCATCTGTCTGTCTGTCTGTCTGTCACTAGGCTCATGAAACGTGATAGCTAGACAGTTGACAATTTCACAGTATTTCAGTATTTGTTATTATAGCGGAAACAGAATTACATCATCTGTGGAGGAGGGCTCTGACTTTTTTGCTTTTTTTTCACGATATTAATAACGCCACCAGGTAGACGTGTAAAATATTCAAATGTTGTATAGATAATGGTACGGAACCCTTCGTGCGTGAGTCTGGCTCGCATTTGGCTGTTTTTTTTTATTATTGTGTTCCACTGCTGGAAATGATTTGTCAATATTTTAAAACCTTCAATCCCTATCCTATTTAAGCGCAAAGGAAACAAGAAATAATTTTCTAACCATGCCTAATTCCACTCGCCCAGGCGTCTCGGCGTTCAACTTCCCGGTGATGATCCCGCTGTGGATGATCCCGCCAGCGCTGGTGACCGGCAACACGTGCCTCATCAAGCCCTCGGAGCAGGATCCCGGAGCCACCCTCATGATGATGGACCTCTTGAAGGAGGCTGGCGCACCCCCCGGCGTCTGCAACGTGAGTTGGTAGAATAGGATGGAATGGAACTGAATAGAGTGAAATTGAATTCCAGGCATGGAATGGAATTGAATGGAGTGAAATTGAATTCCAGGCATGGAATGGAATGGTACGTAATGGAATGGAATGGAATTGATGGAATTAAATGGAACAAAATAGAAGAGGATAGAAACATATTTTTTGAATTATCAGCGGTGGTAAAGCAATGGTTAGACCAGTTTCTTCACATACGTCGCATCCTCGGTCCGAATCCTGGTATAAATGTAATCTGTTTATGTCTATTGTATTTAGGTTTACAAGCACTACTCCTATTAAAATGTCCTCAAAATCAAGGTTAGGTGGAAGATAATGCTTCTAGCATTAAGTTCGCCTTTGCACTTTTATTTTTATATAAGTGCAATAAAGAATTTTAATAATAATATTACTTTTTTACCAGGTGATCCATGGCACGCACGACTCAGTAAATTTCGTGTGCGACCATCCGGACATCAAAGCCGTTTCCTTCGTTGGAGGAGACGCCGCCGGCAAACACATCTACAAGCGAGCTTCCGCTAACGGTACTTGCAATACTTACATCATCATCATCATTCAGCCACAAGAAATCCACTGCTGGACATAGGCCTTCTCCATGGATTTCCAAAAAGGCCGTTTGGAAGCGGCTTGCATCCAGCGTCTTCCTGGCACTTGGATGAGTTCTTCCGTCCATCTTGTAGCTGGCCATCCTACGCTGCGCTTGCCGATATGTGGTCTCCATTCGAGAACTTATCGGCCATCAGTTCTGCGTGATACGTGCCCCGCCCTCTGCATCTTCAACTTACTCATTTGCTGGGCTATGCCGACGTCTTTCGTTCGTCTACGGATCACATCATTGCTGATTCGATCTCGTAGAGAAATTCCGAGCATAGCCCTTTCCATAGCTCGTTGCGTGACCTTGAGCTTTCTTATGAGACCCATAGTGAGAGACCACGTTTCAGTGCCACAAGTTATCACTTGTAAAATACACTGGTTGTATAATTTTGTATTCAGGGATTGAGCTATATTGGAAGAAAAGACTTCTAAATTTCCCGAATGCTGCCCAGCCGAGTTGGATTCGACGATTGACCTCCTACTACTTCTTACATACTCTCTGCTAAATAATGTCATGACAAAAGTTTAGTGATTGCAAAAACAAAAAATACGTCTCCCAGTTTATGTATAAAGCCGAAGACCAAATGAGTTTAGTACTGTACTGGCTCTGTGCCAAAGAACTTCCACACAACACAATAACTTGTCCTTGTTCCAAACTAGGATGCCCTGTGCTATGATAACCAGGCAAGGACAACACAAACGTGGAAATACTCCCAGACTGAGGCCATCTGTACAAAAGTACGGTGGTCCCACGCCCTCCGGCATGAACCTACGACCTCCGGCATGGTAATGAGATTTGATACCGCTAGACCAACGAGGCAGTGAAATATGACTACATGGCTTCGTCGGACTTGTGGTTTATTGATTTTTTAAGGCCGTTGTGCGAACGTTGTATGAATACTAGTCCAACAATGTCGTGACGGTTATTGTCCAATGTGGAACCTGGAGGCCGCAAAATATTACTTAGAATTCTTCGGACTTAAGTTGGGTGTTAACAAATAATTAAAAATAAAATTCGTTTATAAACACACTACCAACTTTTATGGTTTACCCCCTCGGTCTAAACAAAAAGAGGGTTTATCAGCAGGGTGAAGCCATACAAGTTTGGTTTAGGTTTTACGCGTAGGTTTAATGGTGGCCTAAGCCGCAGCATCGCCAACTTGACTAAGATCTAAGACATACTGGCAAGCGATCGCCATGTTACGGTGTGAGGTCTGTTACCTAAATTCAAGCACGTAAAATCTTCGGCCTCGTTTCGCTTACCATCACGTGAGATAGAGGCAAATTGTAAGAGTGCTCATGAGTATTATGCTGTTAGGATACGACATTCTTGGAATGGAGCGGCATATGACATCAACTGACGCCTGTCAGTACCGTTAGCAACGCTATCGGGAAAGCGCGTGACACGTGAGTGACGAATACAAGTTCATGTTAAGTATTTCTTTTTAAATTATATTTTTTACGGACGGCGAGAGTGTAATCGAACTGTTTAGAATAATCTAGACGCTAGGTGCAGATAGATTACGTGATAGGTACTTATGTATGTAAAGACAAGAGAACCTTCCAGAATAATCTATGTGCTAGAAAGAGACTTAGATAGAAAGACATTCCAGAACCTATTTCCAGTATCTTCGATGTGATTCTAGGTCTGTCGACGTCTTTCTAGGTACTTCCCAAAGTTTCTAGACTTGTGAGAGCTTTTAGTCTCCTTAATACGTGCAAAAAAATAAATTAACTGATTAACATTATTCATTGTCTGTTTTTCTGACCCTACAAGTCATCACTGTCGCGCAACGCAACTCCAAAAGATCGTATCCTAACAGCATTTGAACTGGATAATACAAGAAATAATTCTCTTCCAGGCAAGCGCGTCCAAAGCAACATGGGCGCGAAGAACCACGGCGTGATCATGCCTGATGCGAACAAGGAGCACACCTTGAACCAGCTGGCCGGGGCTGCCTTCGGGGCCGCGGGTCAGCGCTGCATGGCTCTCAGCACAGCCGTCTTCGTTGGTGAGTCCGCCTTAGTCCACTGCTGGACGTACGATTGTGCCGAGGCAAATGAATTTACGTTCAAGGTGCATTCTTACATGAGCTTGTAACGGTGCAAACCTTCTTACACCATTTTTGTTATTTTAATTAATTCTGTCTATCATCTTAAACTCAAAATTTAAAGTTACGTCACCGATTTTAGATTTCTTTCGTATTTTCATTGCTACTTCACCTTTTGACTACAGATTATATCTGACAATTATCTACTTGAATTGCTTATTTTCCTATTGTTATTTTGTTTTGATCGAAGTTTTCTGTTTACTACCACTTATAGGTGGTAGTTACGAAGTTGTACATTATATTATCTTATCATTTACGTCGAGAATCCTTCAAACCGAACCTCGCTAGAAGCTTACGTCCTTTTACTGTTGGCAGGCTTATCCCAAGGCATTTCTGCCCTCAGCTAACGTCAGGCAGCTGCCGCCTGCAATCTGATTCATATGCTCGGGACACGCTGCTGCCATCGTATCGAAGCGTTCCAATAAAATAGTATATTTCATTACAAGTGCGGAAAGGCTGTCATTGCAAAGAGTTCCGACAAATGTCTACCCGAGCCGAGGCGCAGCCGAAGGCGAGGGTTGACAGTCGGAACAAGTTGCAATGACGGTTCCGCACGCGTACTGAACGACTATTTTTAATACAGTTGCGAAAAAATGAAAAACTATTTGCTTTTTTCTCTTCTCTCCATGCAGTATTCGTCGTATGTAGATATGTAGCGACTTTTTGACTTTTCCGGTAAAATGTTCTCCGAAGCATTTTGTGCAAATTATACTGCGTTCCGATGGTGTTAATTCAAAAAAATTAGGGTCGAAATTACTCATCTTGTGCAACAAACAACTAAACTCGCAAAGAAAATTTCGGTAAAATGGCGCCAACCGTAGAATAAAGCAGAGTTTTTTTTTTCTTCACCCATTCTGGTAGGCAAAGGGAACTATGCCCATACAGCCAAGTCTTCAGTAGAAGTTTTTTATTGATATGAAATGAAAATGAAATTTTATGAGATGAATAAATTAAATGAAACCTAACCAAACTCATTCAACCAAATAATTAAATCTGATATTGAAACAAATTAGTAGCTTCTTTTTAGAAATATTTGCATGAATCATAAAAACTTCTATGATTTTTTTTAATAAAAACTTCATGGTTGGTTATTCTTTTTAAAAGACATTATTTTGACAGTTGGGAAAGAGAACGCACGAGTGCGGGAAAGGTAAAAAAAAAGCACGAGTGTGTAATAGCCCACATCCCGAACGCTATACGTCCCTGCAATACGCCACTTTTTGAGCAACTGTATTAAAAAAAAAATTGTCAACGGTTTTTACGTGTGTACGGCAGATGTGGCCGGCTCTCTTTTCTTTTCTCAGTTTCCTAGTCGATCGATCGTATTAGCTCCTTTGCAAATTGTCTCATTTCTGATACGATTCATTAAAGAGTATCCATGCATAGTCCACATAACTCTGCTGGAGTAATATATTCGATCTGCATCATCATCTACAGTGGGACGCATATAGGCTGATTATGCAACCTAGTTTAGGCATTGCCTGTTATATGCTAGCCTAATTTATTTTAAGCGAACTGTAAATAATGTTAGCTTTATAAGTGGAAATAAACAATTTATTAATTATAGTGTTTTCTAAGGTTAACACGAGCACTAGGCATAATAAAAACTGAATTTGCACGGATTTTTACTCGTTTATTTTTTTTTGACGTCTGTCACCTCAGTCTACCGAGACCACGGGACTTGCAAAAGTACCGAAACGGCGGAAACTTGTAAAAAAAATAACGAGTAAATATCCGTGCAAATTCAGTTTTTATTAATTAATTTATTTTTTATAATACTAACGTTTTGTGTTGTAACATTATTATTACTTCGTTGCCTAGTCGTACTTTTTTTTTTGTAACGCTTACGCATGTTTTAAGATCGTCATCACCATCATCATTATTGGCATAACCCTAATAAGACTGAAATAATACATTTGTGATAATTGGAAAATTCGTAAATATTTATATTGAACAAATAAAATGACATATATTTTTAAAATATTTTCCATCATGTTCCATCCATCATTGGATAGGCAATGTGAGATAGCGGGAAAGCGCGGCTTAGCCCCGGTTTCTCGTACAACAGTGCATACAAGAAAAAATACTGACAGCTGTTGGACACTAAAAGATCGCTAGTGTTCGAGAAACCTGGTGTAAGGACTCTTTCATTCGGCAGGTGAAGCCAAGGAGTGGATCCCGGAGCTGGCAAAGCGCGCGCAAGAGTTGAAGGTGAACGCGGGCCACGTTCCCGGGACCGACGTGGGACCCGTCATCTCCGTGCAGGCTAAACAGCGAATCCACCGGTTGGTCGACTCTGGTGAGACTAATTTGCACCTGTAACCGGCGTGCCTGCGATTTTATGTATTTATTATACAGGGTGTCATAAAATCCCCATATCTGAAAAGGGGGGATTCTATTCGTCAATATAAGCAACTTTTACTTAGGGGAGGACTTCGAAATCGCGAATTATATATTAGCCGTTACATACATTTTAATGTCGTAGGCGGTTAGTAGTGGTTAGTGTGGAACATTTTTTATCGCGATTTGGATGTTTTTCCCCTAGTAAGTATTTAGTATAATGATAAGTAAATGTAAAGGGATTTTGTTGCACGCCGTATATAAAAATAAATTTATCAATCGACATTTCACTCGTCATTATGGTACGAGTATGTGTTGCTGGGAATAAACGGCCACCTGTTTTCTTAATAGTAACACCTTTCTCCACCAATAGTAATACCGTCCACCTTTGGTACACTGTCTTTGTGCAATAAAGAATTAATAATAATAACAACTTCCACACAGCACAATCACTTGTTCTGGTTCCAAACTAGGATACCCTGTGCTATGTTAACCAGGCAAGGACATCATAAACATAGAAATGAACCGAGACTGAGGGCATTTGTACAAAGCTAGTACGGTGGCGTCCAGTGGAGATTCTTTCTTAGGTATTTTAAAGTCTCGCTATGATATCTTCTCGCCTTTGGCAACGTAAGGTTTCTTATGAATGCTGTGGTGAATGAAAGGTAACTTTGACATCTGATGTCGTGAAAACTTTAAATCTTAATAACAACAAGATGTCTCCAATGCAATGTTTCAATGAAGAATATAGACTTCCAAATCCAGCTGTAACGAATCCTGCTGTATGCTATGTGGTCAAACCTTACACAATCTAATCTCTCCCGTCTTGCCCACAGGCGTGAAGGAAGGCGCGAAGCTCGTCCTAGACGGGCGCGCGGTCAAGGTCCCCGGCTTCGAGAAGGGCAACTTCGTAGGCCCCACCATCCTCACCGGCGTCACCCCTTCCATGGAGTGCTACAAGGAGGAGATCTTCGGGCCCGTTCTCGTCTGCCTCTTCGTCGACACTCTAGACGAGGCCATACAAATGATCAACAACAACCCTTACGGTAACGGCACCGCCGTGTTCACAACTAACGGCGCCACAGCGCGAAAGTTCGTCTCGGAGATCGACGTCGGGCAGGTGGGTGTGAATGTGCCTATTCCTGTGCCGCTCTCAATGTTCTCATTCTCCGGGAGCCGTGGCAGCTTCTTGGGTACAAACCACTTCTGTGGCAAGCAGGGCGTTGACTTCTTCACTGACGTCAAGGCGGTCGTCTCGTACTGGAGACAGAGCGACGTCTCTCACACGAAGGCGGCTGTCTCTATGCCTACTCAACAGTAGGTAGAAAATTCTGAAAAGCGGCGTGGATAAGTTTGGCAGGTTTATAGCAATGTTGTTGTGGAAAACTGCGGACTCGTTTTGTTGGGGGTTTGTTTTGTAATTTATAGTGAATTTATTTTTTTAAATATGTTAATATTTAAGTATTGTACTATTTATATGAATGGTATATCCATGTGTGTTGGTATGCAAGTATAGTCAAAGGAAAAGTCACTACTTACATACTTGTTATTACAGTAAGTAATAACAAGTAAGTAGTAATAACTGGCCAATTTATTATCAATAAAAATTGTTCCTCAATCTATTTACTTGTATTCAGCCTATATACGTCTCACTCGGACAGGGATGGGTACAGGCCTTATCTCAGAGAGAGTATGGGCTTAATCAACACGCGTGCCCACCGCGGATTGGCAATTTCAAGCGCCGAGGTATGTGAACACGTCAGACACTCAGGTTACCTTACGATGTCTTCCTTCACAGTTAGCGAGTGGCTACTATAACTTCACAAATGTACGTAACCTAGAAAACAAACTCATTGGTACATGCCGGAATTCGAACCCACGACCTCCCGAATAAGAAGCCGGCGTTCACTTATTTGAATATAAATATTAGTACTGCTTTTTTGCATTGACTATACCTGCATGTACACAATTAAATAAGTACAAATGTATATTTTGGTGCTCACAATTATTTATGGCAAGTAATATTTTACTAATTGAGTGTTTACTAATAAGTCATATGTAAGATGTATTTATTTGAACACACCATGCAAGTACGTTTAACATGTCATATACAAAAATCTATAGCCTTAATTGAAAACCTAGTCTTCCATGGTATAAGTAAGATATCACTTTGTTTGTCTTGCACTCCAAGTACTGGAAAATTTATTTAAAAACCGTTGTACGAATTATAAATATTTTACATTTTTGTGATATGTTTTCTTATATATCCTTATTTCCTAACTATGTTTAATTTCATTCAGCTGTGGTTAAAATGTGAACAAACCATGGATTGAAATAGTTTAAAATACGGGAATCAATAATGTCTTAAGTTGTTTGCTCGTCCTAGGTCATTCGTTTATTCTGCATTTTGGATGGTTTGGGAGACTAACCTCCAGTTTCTCGTACACTAACACGCTGTTAATCTACTGTTAACAGCTGTCAATTGATCAAAGTGCATACAAAAAAACCACTGACAGCTGTTAACAGTAGATTAACAGCTTGTTAGTGTACGAGAAACCGGGGGTAAGGGCCAGTTTCTGAATTGAGAATTTCACTAAGTAAATAGTTAACTGTAGTGCTGTCCCTTCGAATTTCTTAGAAAAGAGCGTTACTTAAGTATTTACTTAGTGAATTTCTCAATTCAGAAACCGGCCCTGCAATGAACGTGCTGACAATAGCTATCGAATACACTAGTTTTTTTTTTGACACAAACTCGAATCTATTAGAACCATTAGTAGCTATCCAGAGCGGTGCGTGTGTGCCGAGGGTCCGCGGGTCATTGTTCTGTTACACGGAGAGGCGGTACTAATTGTCCGCGCATTTTTTTAGACAAGAATTCTCAACTATTTTTTTTTGTATTTACGTCTATAACACATAAGCAGCCTATATACATACATCCCACTGTGGGGCACAGGCCTTCTCTCAGGGAGAGAGTATGGGCTTAATCACCACGATTGCTCACCGCGGATTGGCGATTTCAAGCGCTGAGGTATGTGAATAGCTCATCAGACTCAGGTTTCCTCACGATGTTTTCCTTTACCGTTAGCGAGTGGTATTGCCACTATAACTTCATAAATGTACATAACTTACCCCCGGATTCTCGTACACTATCAAGCTGTTAATCTACTGTTAACAGCTGTCAGTGGGTGTTTTTGTATGCACTTTGGTCAATTGGCAGCTGTTAACAGTAGATTAGCAGCGTGTTAGTGTACGGGAAACTGGGAGTTAGAAAACAATGTCATAGGTACATGCCCGCACTGGGAAACGAACCTGGGTCTCTCGCTTCCGAGTCCAATGTTCTACCCACTACCACCGCTTATTTACGTCTATACTTAAAAGTAATAGTCTAAAAAGATGCCATTTTTAATTGCTACTTACATTTATAAGCGCTGCTTTCAAACCACCTAGAAATCAGGGTGTATAATTTGAGAAATATCAATACAATACAATTTATTGGTAATTTTCATTACACGTACCAACCTCTTGATTTTGATAGTATCTATTAAAAAAAATTAAATTTACATGGACCACAGATGAATGAAACCAAATATAACTGATAGAATATGTTTTTAGTTTAAATTGTTGCATAAAAAGTTTACACAAGCTCCCAATATTTCGTATCCTGTATAAAAGCTCCAATCCATAACAACCGTTAACATCCTTCGACCAATTTAAAAAAACCACGGACACTGCTTCTACACCAATAAAATCGGTACACTGTCTTTGGTTAGGGTTATAATCCTGGGGCATCTTGAATAACGCTATTGTGTAACTTTGTACCTGCGCATACGATACGATTCCGTCTAAACTTGCTATACTTGCGTCGCTGATCGTTTTTTCTCCTATTATTTTTCTGTAAAAGCGTCTGATATTGTATTTACATAATTATGTCTACCTCCGTAGTCTGATTACGATTAGGATGTTGTGAGAAGTTTCGGCGTTTGTTTGAGCCATTTACTATTGTTACTGGAAACAGGCTGACACCGGAGCGTCCTGTGGTCGGTCGCGATTCGCGATACTTCGCGCGTGACTGCGAGTCTAAGCGGACGCGCTAATGATGCAGTGTGTGTTATTATTTGTGTTTATTTTATTCGCGAGCGACGGACTCTGTCTGTCGCCGCAATGTCGGAACGAGAAAGGCGAACCGGTGGACTGGTGAGTCAATTACTTTGCTTTGAGTCATTTGACGCAAATAAATAATAATATCTTGTGTCTCTTAGCTAGAGTTGACCCAGGTGTAGTGCCGCAGAAATAACTTGACTTAAATAACTTAAAAACCTATTAAGAGGCTAAAAATTCCACCCATGCCGGGACTTGAACCCGCGACCTCTGGCTCACCGTGCACTTGCACTTGCCCCTTTAGCTCAGTTGGGAGAGCGCTGGCATGAGTGGAAATTTTAGCCTCTAAATAGGTTTTTAAAATTGTCCTCATCACGGGTTAGTGCAACAAAAAGAATATATAAAACTTAACTTGACTTTGACTTCGCATGGACGTATTTCAAGTGAATTAATTCATAGAGTCAGTTATTTTGCTTTGTTATAATGTCCGATAGTTAACATGACTTGAATAACTTATCTTGCCTTTAGTAATTAACACAATGTAAATACTACAAATAAACTTTCTTTCCCAAGATTTAGGCTGGCAAAGGTTAATACATGACATCCTTTATGGGGCATTGTATACGTTTTTACAATAAGATGCATGACGATATAATAAGCTTGCCTGAAGCGCAGTTCAAAAAATGTGTCGAGCGCACTTTGTGCCAAAAGGGCTACTATAGCATTAAGGATTATTGAGATGACAAAGATGTGTGGAATTAAAGCCAGTTCAATGCATCCTAGTAGGTATTAGGTTTTGGAAGATATGACATGTAAACTCTGTTAATTAAGGAATATGTTTGAAAAGACTAAGTTTAGAGTTTTTTCGTCCGTTTTTTCTCCAAATGATCTAGATTTTGAAACGGACACCTAGTTTTACTTGTAACGTTCAATAAGTCACAGTTTCTGTGTTACTTTGAATATTTTTTTTCTTCGGGTTGACTTTGACTTTAATAAAAAAAAATGCGGCGACATCACGTCTCCTTGCCATATCGGAGGTGGTGGGTTCGATTCACACTGGCAGCCACCGTACATTTATATAAATGGCCTCAGTCTGCGTGTATGTCCATGTTTTTCATGTCCTTGCCTGGTTAACATATAACAGAACAGAATATCTTAGTTTGGAGCTAAGACAGTCAAGTGATTGTGTTGAACTTATTATTATATTAATTGCTCTTAAACTCATCCCGACTGCGCAAATTTTTGTTCAAGTTCTCTGCCGGGAATTATAGCTAGGTCAACTCTGGCGCACTAAGAGTAAACGAAACCGATTCATTTTGAGATGCTATTAATCGATTCCTTCGCGTTGATTGTTTTTGTCCCAATTTGTCGTTTCTATGTTTGATTTGGGCTTAACCCTGGTGTCGCGCATTCTTTATTGATGCCTAGGTTCTTACTATTAAATATCATGGCGACAAATGACAAAGATTTCACATTCATTTCAGGTGACAGTGAAACTAAGCTTTCTTTTGCAACTCCATTCAACTTCGGTTGAGAACGTGCACTTAGTGCCACACGTTTCCCATTCATTTGTAGGGAAACCTTCTGGTTCCCCCAGGACCTCCTTACACACCCCTACAGTCCTGCCCTTATTCTCCACCACGAGCTAGGCACATTCAGCTCGTATTTCATATTCATTAACAACAACATTCTGTGCCATTTCGTTATTAACTAATTCGGAAAGTCCTGTTTTACTTCTCCTCAGACACATATTCAATACAGTCAAGAGTTATTAGTTCTGAAAACTCACCGGTATTCCGGTTACCGCCACACAGTCTCTTTTTACCTCCTTTCCGCCATCTTCCTTTTTTCTCGCCTCACCTTCTGCAAGCTACCCAACCCGCAAGCACAGACAAAATCACAACTTCAAGTTTCAACTCATTTATGCGAGTGCATAATCTGTGGGAATATTTGTACTCGCGGTTTGATGTATTCGTGATGATTCGCGACACCTGGTTTCTACCTATTGCGTACTGAAATATCAACCCCTCCGAGATACAGGCGTGAGTTATTTATGTATTTGCATATTGGAAACAAACGTGGTTCCTACCACGTTTTATTAATTATTTTACGCACTCCCAATACTTCGGCACTCGATGTATCCTTATTATTGTGTCAACGCACAACGAATATTAAATTTGATTATGGAGTTTTAGGAATCATTCGTAACTAGTAACGACCGGCTTAACCCAAGGCCCTAAGGGAGTGTTAGCTGACTTGGGCCATGGAACTAGTCAGAGGAAGCTGCGCCCTATGATCCATTGCACTATGATCAATTTCGTTTGCCAATGTGGGGGCTGCTGAGGTCGCAATAACTGGATAAGCGGCAGTAGGCATTAGTATCGCACGTAATTATCTGTGCAACTGCATACAATGATGCATTCCTAAGAGACGTTTTTGGCCTTGTATGTACCTGTTCGAAGTTTGATTATTAATGTCGAAGAGGGATTATGAGCAGCGGCAGCAGTATCGAAATATTCTTGGAGTATTGAAATTACAATATCTTTCCAAAAAGGCTTCCACAGGTACTTACTATTCTTTGGCCTTTGCATTTACGTAATAAGATGATTTATACAGCGTCCAGTGGCACTTTCACTCACACTATTCGGGTGAAGGGACCACTCGGACTCTGCAGTGCCTGGTACATTGCTTTTTAGATAGAGTAAGTAGGCTTACCCAGCGCCTATACCATCCTGACAGCTTGGTCGGCCTAACCCACAGGAAAGACAAGTCAACGTACGGAGCCAAGTCGCAGGTTTCCTCACGATGTTTTTTTTCACCGTTAGCGTGTGGTATTACTACTAGAAATTCGCAGATGTGTGTATCTTTGAAAATAAACAAAGTCATAAGTACATGCCCGTACTGGAAATCGAACCTTGGTCTCCCGCTTCCGATACCTTTGTTCTACCCACTGGGCTACTCTCGCTTCTTCCACCGTCACTTACTATTACTATTAGGATTTTCATTATTCCTGATGACAAGATGAACAAGTTTAAAATAGTAAAAAAGACGTAAGTATATGTAAATAGTAAAAAAGACGTAAGACGTATATATTTATAGAATAAACCGCGAATTGAATCATAATCTGAAGGTATAGCAAGAAGGATCACACATTACTCTCTGCCTACCCCTTTGGGAAACTCAGTTGATGGGTGTTTTTCCAAACTTGTAACATTCTTGTCTGGTTACCGTATCACAGGGTATCCTAGTTTGTGACCAGTACAAGTGATTGTGTGGGGTGGATATATTATATCTATTTGAATTTCCTTGATGGCAATTGAATTACGCCAGCTTTATTAATTATCTCGGTAATTATATTATCACGCGAGATTAGCCGTTTCCTTTGTTGATTTCCAATTCCGTATTTCCTATATCGATGTATTGATATGAATCACTCGATGAGTTCAGCGGATGTTTATTTTGATAGGTGTTAAACCACAGGCCATTATAATAACCTCCTTAATGACCACTGGTCGCGTCTTCTGTTCTGAGTTCTGAGTCATCAGAAGTGTCACGTGTTGGTGACGTTCTGGTCATGGTCATAGTCAAACGATTTGTATGAGATCAGTGGTCACCAGAACAGTGCCACCATGCACAGCGACAGACGGACAAAAAGCGAAGCAATTTAATGAAACATACAGCACGGTTAATTAAAGAAAGTTACAGAATAACAATTTTCCTCTCGCTCACACAACATAGACGACTATATTGTGTTGGGGAGTCCCTTTAGGCTGGGTTCTCGGAGCGCACGTATTTGTATGGGACTTGTTGCGCTGCGCGAGCGAAAACTTGGGGGAAATGACGATCTCGACCTCGTGGCGCAGCGGTAGTGCATCTATCTGCATACCATGCGAGAGGTCCTGGGTTCGAATCCCGGCTGGGGACAAAAAAAAACCCCAGGTCTTGGATGTTTACATGTTTGTGATGTCGTTGTTTCTGGTTCCCACAACACAGGGTATCCTAGTGTGGGGCCAGACGCAATGTATGTGCCTAATGTTTATGTTTAAATGTAGGCATACTTGAAATTACAGAAATACGACAACACATTCGTTGATAGTCATTTTGGTATATTTATTACTCATTACAACTCATTACAGCTCAAATAAAAAACCGTACCTATTGAAAATCTAGACTTGTGTACGCGATTTTTTTATGCTATAAAGTTTCAAAAATCAGAAAAATAAGGACCGACGGTCCAAGATAGGGAATTGAAAAGTAATTTTTTTTTTCAGATTTTAAGTACTAACCATTAGAGAGTAAAATTTATTTTAAAACAACCGTTTTAGGGGTGATATCGGAGAATCCAGCCTTAATTTGCACATTACTGTCACTAGCACTGTAAAGCTTGAGGCATTGAAGAAGAAGAAGAAGAAAGACATTTATTATACATTACAGAAACAAAATACAGAAACAAGATACATTACAGAAACAAAATAAGCAAATAATTAACATAATATGCACAACAGAAAGAAAACTAAATACACAACAGACAAAACGAATAAACAAAACAGGACCATAGATGTAGCCTGTGGTGTATCTAAGTTGCCACCAAAGGCAGCTGACTCAGCGTTGTGCTGAGGAAGTGATCCCTCAGCGCTGATTTTCAGTCAGTGCCTACGGTAACCCATCATTGTACTACGGAGTGCGTGCCGTGGTGCAGTTAAAGAATTAAGTCAAATTCAATAACATACATACAATAAAGTAAAAAAGTAAATAAAATATCGTCATAAAATACTTACATATATTATTAGTTTATTATTGTTGGTTACCACGATGTGGAAAAGCAAATACTCCTCTTATCACCTTAAACATAACGCCCAAAATTGCAGGTTTTACGTGTACAAGCTGCCGAGAGAGAAAAATCACTTGAACCCGTTGATCCGCAAAGGTGTCGCATACATGTACCTGACCCCGAACAAACTCCGCGGCGGGTGGATCATGTCGGACCAATCCATCGGGGATCCTAACTCGATGGTTGGGAGAACTTTGGCGCCGCTATACCAGGTACAGTGAAAGGTTTCTGGCTGGGTTTTCTACAAATAAAATTCGATCGATAAAAATAAATAAAAGTGATAAATAAATGTAAAGTCACTGTTTGCGCCTGCAAAATAATATTCAATACCAAACGCAACTCCTTGCTATTAACGTTATTCGTTATTATCTGTCTATGTCATACTGTCTTGTTTTTTAGGGTTCCGTACCCAAAGGGTAAGGGACCCTATCCGTCCGTCCGTCAGTCCGTCCGTTTGTCACCAGGCTGTATCTCGTGAACCGTGATTGTTAGACAGTTGACATTTTCACAGATGATGTATTTCTGTTGCCGCTATAACAACAAATACTAAAAACAGAATAAAATAAATATTTAAGGGGTTCTCCCATACAACAAACGTGATTTTTTGCCGTTTTTTGCTCGATATTAATAACAGCAACAGGTAGACGCTTGAAATATTCAAATATTGTATAAATAGTGGTACGGAACCTTTCGTGCGCAATTCCGACTCGTACTTGGCCGGTTTTTTATGTACAATATATTGTTATCTTACTAAGATGCAAATGTTTTCAGGACAAGAACATAGTGTCAGTGATCTACAATGATCAGCCGCCCCAGCAAGCCGCCCAGCCCGATATACTGCAGACTGTAGCCGATATGTACTCGAAGAGCAAGAAAGGTATTGTCCTGGGCCTAGAGTCTAATATGTACATACATATTTGTTCAATAGTATAGTATTAACACAAAAACAGTTTCACAGCAGTCACAGAGTTTTTTATCGAACTCCTCCGAAACGGCTTCACCGATTTTTATGAAATTGTTTGTATAATATATTTGGTAGGTCTGAGAATAGGGCGTAGGCTAATCGATAAAAACATCATTAACTTAACACCGGATAAACTTACTTGGTTTTTTGTCCGGTGTAGTGCTTGCGAAAGTTTTATTTCAATAAAAACATCGTTTGCCGAGTCAACATTATAAGAAATCGTGTTTTTATAAATAAGACGGTTACGGTCTAATTTATAAACCACGATTCCCCTAAAACACTCAGAGGCAGTTTAAATAATCTGTGGTTATCTTTACCTTTAACAGAAACTATTTAAATGGACTACCAAGACTGTTTTAAGGGATCGTGTTGTTACAAATATTAGTATTTACTGATTTTTATCAATTCAATACAATTCAAGTATTTTTAAACAGCTTGCTGTTATTTGCATTTATTTGGTAGTCTATTAAGCAATAGCAGTGCAATGTCATTCTAACTGTACCCGCGCAAATTAAATAGGCATCTCTCATGAAGAAGATCCAATCGCGCGTCGACTTGAGTTGTAGGGGTGATACCATTGGAATTCGATTGGTTAGGAGACTACCAATTGTGTTAAGAAAACAACGAATACCGTTCTAATATTACATACATAAACTCACGCCTGTATCCCAGAAGAGAAGGCAGAGACTAGGGACTGCCACCTGCCACGATCCTGACAGATCACTTTCAAATCCCTTTTCCAATGTATTTGATAATAATAATAATAATATTATTATTAATACGTTTATTGCACATGAGCAAAAAATACAATGGCAATGTGGCGGACTTAATGCTGTAAGCATTCTCTACCAGTCAACCGAATTATCAAAATTAACTGGTAGGCATACGAAATAGACGGATAAGACGATTAACTTCAACTAAAATTAAGACTAATTAACACTCATAGTAAACGTACCGCTAGTTAACTGCCGCAGACACGATTTTAGCTACCGGTTAACTATATGCCGCCATTACAAAAACTCTTTTATAATATGTTTTTACGGATGAATTCCGATGAAATTAAGTGGCGAATTGGAAAAAAATGGATTTTCCAAATAGCTACCTACCTAGTAGGTTGACCATATAAATGAACAATGTTTTTGAGTATATTACGATGGGTTATTTCAAGGGCTTACGGCCCGTTGGGATTTTTTTATCAAGAGATTTCGATTGTAATGTTTCGGAGACAGATATTTTTAGGAAAATTCTCAAGAATAACGTAATTATTTTTTCACTACCATGTACAAACTTGCTTAAAACTAAATTTGCTGTTATCATATGCTTAATTTGAGAGTAACACGCTGCAAAATACACTGCGCGGCTTCCCGTTTACAATCGGGTGGGAATCGACCGCCGTATGTAGCGTCCAACCGCATTTGATAACAGCTCGTTCGAACTACACGGCGGTATCCTACGAATGCGTTTTTTTTATCTCCACGTTGTCCACTAAGCTTTAATTTATTCGCGAAGTTAAATTATTGCTCAATACCTACCTACAATAATTTATGGTTGTGTTTTTCCCTTTCATCATCATCAAACTAACTAACTTTTAAGTTAAGGACATATTTTAAAATATACATAAATGTGTAATTTTTATGTAGCCTCCATGATATCATCATCGGCCATTTGACGCCCACTACAGGACATACGCCTCCTTCGTGGTTTTCATAGCCATGAGGGGTTTTGCCGCGATCGCAATTTTCCTTCGCAATCGCAATGTTTTTTCCCTTTATCACAGAATATTTAAACTGTGTTTTTATAAATGAGACTGTTACGTTTTTATTTATAAACCAAAATTCCATTAAAACAGTTTAAATAATCTGTGGTTATCCTTCCCTTTAACACAGACTATTTAAACGGACTATCAGGAGTGTTTTAAGGAATCGTGTTTTTATAAATAAGACTGTTAGTATTTAGTTATTTTTATTAATTCAATTCAAATATTTTTATTCATTAGAAAACAACATGTTTACCTAATGAACGTCAAAGTTTCACAATTAATAGATTATGTGGAGAAGTTAACAAAGAAACTTCACATTTATTCTTTTCAAAACACGGTTTAACTTAATTAACAGAGTTTTCAACTTAACTCATGAATTTGCTGAACACAATCGTCCTATAAATACCCTTTAAATATGAATCCACCTTATCTTCTAAATAATCCTTAATGTTACTAGCTTTTTTGCACATAGTGTGCTTAACACATTTTTTAAACCGCGTATGTGGTGTCTTCTTCATATCTTGAGGAATCTTTTTGTAGAACCTTTTACAGTGCCCCATAAGGGATGTATTAACTTTTGCCATATAACATACAAAAACAATGGTATTCAATTGTTATTTGCAAGGTGAGGACTTGGGAGGTTAAGATCGCTACCAACATTTTTTCTAACTTACATAATATTTTCATAAATGTATTGGCTTGCAACTGTTAAGATGTTAGTTTCTTTCAAGTAATCTCTTAGCGAATCCCTACTACCTAGATTGTAAATAAATAGGATCGCTCTCTTTTGTAAAATGAAGATCGTTTCAATGTCTGCTGCCCGACCCCACAGAAGTAGGTATACCGTAGGACACAACATTATGGAAGTAACTAAAATAAACAAGCCTAGCAGTTGCAACGTCAGTGAGTTCCCTAATTCTTTTCACTGCATATGCTGCAGAGCTAAGTCTGTGTTCAAAATTTTCAGAATCTTCGACAAATTCTAGTTTTTCATTTCCAATTACAATGTTGTTCTCAACTAATCTTACGTTAGGTAAGGTAAACTTTATAGATTTTGTCTTTTTGGAATTTATCAGCAGATTATTTGCTGTGAACGAATGTAGTTCTTGCGATCTTTCAAAAAAACTTCTTTTAATATGGACGACTCCTTCACTCCAAGGCACAATGAAGCAGCAGGGCACGAGGCGCTTCAAGAAATTCAAGCTCGGCGAGAAATACTACGACGACTACGATCTCGCCGAAATGTGCAAGATGCACGCCAGCTTCATGAAGACGCGGGTGGAGAGCGGACATACCAAGGGCGTGATCCTAGGGGACAAGTTCACGTCTCTCTGGCTCGTACACTCTGTGCCGCGGTTCCCGCCGATCCCTGACCGTGAGTATACTTCATCGTTCGACGGTTTTAACTTATAAAAACTGAAATAAAAAATCACCAACTACTCGACGGGGAAGAAATCTAGGTACTTCGCAATGACTTTAATTGGTGAATTTGGGTCCCGCCTGCTTAGGTATACATACCGTAAGCCATCCACAAAGGATGCCCAGATTAGCGGCCTTACAAATAAGTGTTTTTACTTTTGTAATAGTTCAGTTACAAAACTAATATCCTTTTAAAACATTTGGAATTAACTTAAAGCCAGGGGCTTATGATTTTAAGTTAATTCTAGCAAAATTATATATGTATGTGGACCACTCCTACAGGGTGTGAGAACTGAGGGACCACACTTTAGGGGCTAGACTTTTTTATGATTTCTTTTAAAATTTCCTGCGATCGTTCTACAATTGTTTTAAGACTACTGCAAAATCTTGGTAAACTTGGAATTCGCAAAATAGCCAATCCCAGGAGTGGTCCCTCGGTCCATAGACATATAAAATTCCATCCTTCACGTTACCGTGCATTAAACAAACATTCATATTAAAAATTTATGTAACTTACAGCAAGAAAATTAATTAATTTAATATAAAAAAGTAGTAAACAGAGAGTGAGGTGTCCACATATCATCATCATCATCAGCCATTTGACGCCCACTGCAGGACATAGGCCTCCTTCGTGGTTTTCATAACCATTAGGGTTTTTGCCATAATCGCCACGCTTGGCAGGCGGGTTGGCGATCGCAGTATGCTGTTGGAATCTCAGGAAGAAACTGCTGCCCGTCTCCTGGTAATTGATTTTCTTAGTCGCCTTCTACGACATCCACGGAAGGAAATGGAGTGACTCTATTCTTAATCCGGCGCCACACGGAATACACTGTCCACATATCTCAGTGCTTGAAATTTTCAATAGGCGGTGGGCACGCGTGGTAATTAAGCCTACTCTCTCTTTGAGAAAAGGCCAGTGCCCTGCAGTGGGACGTATACTGCATTAATTTTGGGTGGTTTGAAAGACAGCAAAATGAACGTGCCTGTCAATAGCTATCGAATATGCTAGTTAGTTTTTTTTTTAAAACGCACTTTTCATAAATATCTCGACACAAACTAGAATCTATTAGAACGATTAGTAGTATCCATCCAGTGGTGCGTGCCGCGGGTCCGCGTGTCATTCTTCTTTTAGATGGAGAAGCGGTACTAATTGATCGCGCATTTTCTTAAACAAGATTTCTCAACTTTTATTTTATTTACGTCTATGCTTAAAAGTAATAGTCTAAATAGACGCCATTTTTAATTACTAATTAGGTACATAACCGCGGCTTTCAAACCACCCAGAAAAAACCGTGTATAGGCTACATAACAAAAGTGTCTGAGTGACGTTAACATTACTCCTCTTCGTCTCCTCCACAGCTGTAACTCTGAACGTGACTGGCTACTCCTACCCCTCAACCGGAATGAGGTACGGCCAATCATTCCTCTGCATGTCCGTGCAGACTTCCACGCTGAACGCAATCGCGACTCAGCTCAAGTACAACGAGCCGCTAATAGCTTACAGCGTGATCCCACGGGAGTTGGAGGGAGAGCTTCCAGGGATTGTGGACGTGGTCAAGAACAAGACTATTGACGCCTCGCCCTGGTGAGTAAGAGTGAGAGAGAAGTGTATAGAGAAAGACAGTGATAGAGTGGACGCACTCTGGACGCCATTGTGACGGTACTGCGATACTTGCTAGTAATCGGTGAATTACTTATTATAATTTTTAATTTATTTAGATTGGCAACTTACAGCTAATGGCAAGTTGCTACAAACTTAGTACTTACGTCTTGTCTTTATATTATGATATCGTAAGAAAACTAAGCCAACGTAATAGGGGTTAAAGTATGAAATTGCCGTTTTATTGCAATAGGTTCTTTGAATTGACATAGAATCTTCATGGTTTGAGGTTTTCGAATGAAACTTTTTTCAAATGGTTTCTATGATGTTCTTTTTTTAAAAAATGTGAAACATTTGTATATCGACTTTCAATTGTTTTTGTTATTCAATTTAGACAAGAAAGATGGATACTGCGAAAATTCGAGTGATTTTTGAATACTGTTGTGGCATTTGACCTGGGGTAAGCCATTGCATTTTTCTTTTCCGGTTATCATAAAGAATCCAATTTTCATCACATGTTACAATTCGATCCAATATTCCTTCATTTCTGTACCGGTTCAACAAGGCAACACAAGTTTCAACACGCGTTTCTTTCTGCAGATCAGTCAAATCATGAGGCACCCATTTTTCGTATTTTTTTATTTTATTGATTTGACGCAAGTGAGTCAATATTGTGGGTAAGGTAACGTTAAACCATGCCGCTAATTCCTGAGTAGTTTGACTAGGGTCGGCTTCCACTATCTCTCTTATTTCATCGTTATTCACTTGTGTGGGCGGTCTTCCTCGTGGCTCGTTCTTTAAGTCGAAATTTCCATCACGAAAGCGTTTAAACCAAAATCGCACGGTGCGTTCATTAGTAGACCCCTCTCCAAACGCAGCATTGATATTGCGGGCTGTTTCTGCCGCGTTAGTTCCGCGTCGGAACTCGTATTAAAAAATCACTCGAATTTTCGCAGTATCCATCTTTCTTGTCTAAATTGAATAACAAAAACAATTGAAAGTCGATATTCAAATGTTTCACATTTTTTAAAAAAAGAACATCATAGAAACCATTTGAAAAAAGTTTCATTCGAAAACCTCAAACCATGAAGATTCTATGTCAATTCAAAGAACCTATTGCAATAAAACGGTAATTTCATACTTTAACCCCTAATATTTATGGGACCTAAATGTCGACCTTAGTTTGGAGAGACGGAGCAATTTCTTTCATCCGAGTGTGTCCATGTCCTACAAATAAAAGTTGTGGATCAAATAAAAAAAACCGGCCAAGTGCGAGTCGGGCTCGCACGAAGGGTTCCGTACCATTATCTATACGTCATTTGAATATTTCAAGTGTCTACCAGTTATTAATATTGAGCAAAAAATGGCAAAGAAGTCACGTTTGTTGTTGTCCCTTATCCTTTTAGTACGGAACCCTAATAAAATCAGGTCAGTTGGTTCCGAAGGCCACAATGGTTCCGCGTTTACTTCTGTATTTATAATATTTTGAGGAGGTACACAGCTACCACGTAAGCTGTAAAGGAGTTATGCTAACAATATATTCACGCGCACAAAGACCAATTTAGCTTGCGCTCACGTAATTTCGTTTGCAAATGGAACAATTGATTGATTTAAGCTCTCTTTACCGCTATGACCCAATATTGAAACTGACTTAACCCCTCCCCCACACAAATATTACACCTACAGAGTAATAATTTTACCTACTGAACCCAGGAAATAGAACCTCTGATAAGTTTAAACGTAAAAAAAAACACGATAAGCCAATTGTAAATGTTGCGTTTTTCCTGGTACAATAAAGCATATTCTTATCATATAAGATTTTTTAATTTAAAAAAAAAACAATCTGTCGAATAAAACAAGTCGAGATTAAAAAAAAATCTGTCGATTAACTTAACAGCAACTTGTACAAGATATAACTTAACCTTACGCCTCACCTTTCTTTGTAGGTACCACATAGAGAGCTTCGAGACCTTAGTCGGGCGCAAGTTCCTCTCCTTCGCGAAAAGTGCTATGTTCAACGACGACCTCTACAGCGGTCTGGTGGCCGAGGTCCTCCAATCGGACCTCCTGGTGGAGACCTGGTCCAACGGACCCGGGACCCTGGACTCCGAGTGTGGGAGGAACTTCCAGTGAGTACCTCGGCTACGATATACAATCCTCTAAACTTAAGCAGCCTATTATGTCATTATCACACGCACACTTCTTTATTTTCTATTCTTGTACGTAAGCAAGTTTGTTTGTGGCAATAAATCTATCATTCACTCACTCTATACAAAGTTTTGTTGAAATAACTTCTTTTCATTGGAAGCGGTTTAGTTGTCGGTTTTCAGGATTCGGGTTTACAATAACACATTGTATGTGTTTCTCTGTAGAGAACAGGGGCTTGGTTATGCGTGCCTGTCGGAATCCTGGCGTTTGCGATGGCAATTTGTATGGAATTTGACAGTTAGGCGATTTGAATCGGTCAGGATGTCGTGCGCATTATATAGGGGCAGGACTTCTCCCAGACTTCGTGCGTCAAGGTCTTGCATGGGGATGGACGTGTCATAAGTTTCGTGACGTTACATGTATAAGTAAAAGTATTAAAACTCAAAACTTCGGTAATTTTCTGTGTGGTTTTGTAGATTTGATTATTTTAAATTAAGTAATAATTTCATTTCTATGTTATGATTGGCAAGATTGAGGGAAGGGGGTGTGTTGGGAGAAGAAGGAAGTCGTGGCTTAGAAACACCAGGGAATGGACGGATGTAGCCAGCGTCGAAGGCCTGTTTCGCTTGGCAAGAAACGAAGATGAATATATGCTGACGGCCAACCTCCATTAGTGATGTGACGTCACACATACCTAAGTCTCACAGTTAAATTCAACACTGGCGTTCTCCGTTTCATTTTTTTTTTTTAATTCATCATCATCATCAGCCATTTGACGCCCACTGCAGGATATAGGTCTCCTTCATGGTTTTCATAACCATGAGGGGTTTTGCCATAATCGCCACGCTTGGCAGGCGGATTGGCGATCGCAGTATGCGGTTGGAATCTCAGGAAGAAGCTGCTGCCCGTCTCCTGGTAATTGATTTCCTTAGTCGCCTTCTACGACATCCACGGAAGGAAATGGAGTGACGCTATTCTTAATCCGGCGCCATACGGAGATTAATTACTTCCACACAACAATCATTTGACCTGGTCTCAAACTAGGATACGTACCCTGTGCTATGGTGACCAGGCCTACTCAAAAAAATTATACTCAAGCCCCGCCCTTATATAATTTATTCTCTATTCCCAGGGTGCGCAACATCGAGCGACTGAAGTTCCCGATCGCCAAGATGTCGTTCACGTCGCACCACGACCACTCCAAGTGGGCGGTGGCAGTGGCTCATAAGATGCACAACAGCCAGGATACTAAGGTCGCAGACTACTGGGTCTGTGTAGGCGATATCAACCGGGCGGTGAGTTTTCGACTTATTACATAAGCATACATAAGCAGCCTATATAATTCCCACAGGCCTTCTCTTAGGGAGAGAGTATGGGCTTAATCAGCACGCGTGCCCACCGCGGATTGGCGATTTCGAGCGCTGAGGTATGTGAATAGCTCAGACACTCAGGTTTCCTCACGATGTTTTCCTTCACAGTTTGCGGGTGATATTGCTACTATAACTTCAAAAATGTTAGAAAACCAAGTACATGCCCGGACTAGGAATCGAACCTGGGTCTCTCGCTTCAGAGTCCATTGTTCCACCCACTAAGCTACCACCGCCTTAGAGTTTTCTCCTTGTCAATAATGAATAAAGGGGCAATAAGAAGCAGAGAAAGAGAGAGTGAGCGAGAGAATCGTCGCATCACGACCACCCCAAGTGGGTGGTAGCGGTGGCTCAATAGATAGATAGAGAACACTTTGTTGCACAACTAACTGAATTACACATAGTTCAATAAGTGGGCAGTGGGTCATAAGATGCACAACAGCCAGGATACTAAGGTCGCAGACTACTGGTTCTGCGTTGGTGATATTGACCGGTTCACTGGTAGAAAATGCTTATGGCATTAAGTCCGCCGCATTGTGCGATTTTTTTTATGTGCAATAAAAGTATCAATAAATAAAAAATATCAACCGAGCGCTGAGTTTTGCCTTTTAGAATGAACAGGGTAATTCAGAGTGATCAATCAAAATGGGGGCGGCACAAGACCAGGAGGCTTGAAAAACCATGAGGGACACCTATGTGTCCAGGTTTCGCTCTTATTCGAAGAGCTCGATCATGATGAGTAGAGACGGAGCTCGCGTCGTCGTCGGTTGTCCGTCTCTTACTAGCGGTGGTCGGACTCTTCCGACCAAAATTCAAGTAATTGGTTTCGAAATTAAGTTAAGGACATCTATTAATTGTTTCAGTTGCCGCAGGAATCCCGTGGGGGCGGCACCGTGTGTACGTCTGGGCCTATACTTTGGGGCAACTTCGCGCATCTCATTGAATCCGTAGAAACTTGCAAGCATTAGTCAGCTAAAATCTGCAAGATAAAAATTCTCTTAATGTAAACAAACTGTTGGATGAAAATCGTTCAAAGTACCGGATATTTAATGTACACCAGAATTCAATATCAATCAATATATTTATTTCGGCACAAGTCCATAGTGTTAGTAATAGTATTAATATTACAGAGATTTCTTAAAGTAGTTTTAGTTTGCACATTATTTTTTTTTTCATATTATTGTTTTACATGAACTGATCCAGTGCCTCAGCATAGGGCTGTCAGTCCTATTGGCAATGACAAAGGAGACTGTTGACGCTGCCGCGAACTCTGCGCATCAGAGAGGCACTCCTGTTGCGCACTATGGCATAAAAATCTTGAGTACGCGCCTCGGCAAACATTGCGCTGCAGTATCGCGGCAGCATCATCAGTATCCGGAAAGCATTATTGTACTGGATTCGCAGGGCATTGAACGACTTCTTTGTATAACTGACCCATAGGCTGCACGTGTAAAACGACTGGCAGAAGACCCTAAATAGAGTCGTCTTTACAGGTATGGTGCACCGTGCAAACCTACGGGCCAGCATGTTACACCTTACTGCCAATGCCCTGCGCTCCTCTCCATGTCCATGTCGTCCGTCAGGTCCTCGGTGACCCAGTGGCCCAAGTACTTAAAGCAAGATACCCTAGTTAGTGCATTACCACCTAACAGCACTGGCGGTACCTGGCTGTATGTCTTCTTACCCGCTTTAAAGACTAAAAGCTCCGACTTTTTTGCATTGTACTTGAGCCCCTGAGACACGGCATAGCGTGAGGAACAGTGAAGAAGCCTTCTTAGAGCGCTAATCGATGGACTCAGCAGCACCATGTCGTCCGCATAGCTAATATTATTGAATGAAGTTCCATTAATCGAGCAACCGACCCCGGTGCCGCTGAGCTCACAGATCAGCCGGTTCATATACAGATTGAAGAGCTTGGGTGAGGTTATCCCCCCCTGCCTCAGAATTAATTGCTTCCATTTCTTCTTTCTTAGCGGAGAGGCCTGGAGTCTTCCAGATTTAGTTCCTTGGGACTGGGTCTCGCTAAATCCATTGAAATTCGGTCCATTGACGTTTAATCGATAACGACCGATCGACTGTTTAAAACTTACAGACACTGGCAAAATCCCTGTGCACCCTACAAGCACGGGGCAAAGTCCAAATAAAAAAAAAAAGACCGCTTCAGTTCGAGAGCCATTGTAAAGGAGAGGTCGGGCAAGAACCTACTTAGGCCGTCGAGACAGTCAGAATAGGTACCTACATGTAAACTGAATCTGCTTGGCCCAGGTAATTCGTTCGTCACATTTAGTTGTAAAATCCATTTCCTTTTTAATTTCTCTTGATTTCTGGCTTTTACAAGAACTGATTATAGATGAGATTAGAACACTTTATTGTACACACCAGAAAAGGCTTACATGTCTAAGTTATATACATTTGGGGAACTTTTATTTGGTACAGAGAATACCTAGTAGGTATTGTTTGTTAAGTTGCATCGTATTTTCAAAACCTTCACCAAAGCCTAGCCTTTGTTTTGTAAATACTCTACCGTGAAGTGTACACTTTCCTGAAACACAGTACCTAATATTGAATAATTTAGTTTTAGTACAAATTGTGGGAACTTTGTGTATGTTTTTTACGTTTTTTGATAGTTTAGGTTAGTCTTTTTACCATGAGTACCTATGTGCCAAAAAATAATAGTTGTATTTGGCTAAAAACTTGATCTATTCTGTACAGTGCGTTTTGAAATAAAATCTAGACCGAAATTCTACTTTTTTATCACTTATCTTAAACACATAAAAATAACATGAAATTACGAAATGTGTCATAAAAAATAAGTACCGTCGACAGCTTATCGACCTTTCAATTTTCCTTGCAAAGTCGCCCGTAACGTAAATAAGTAAAGTAAAGGTCGACGTGTGGTCGACTGTACTTAAAATGTATTGAAATACCTACTAGACTACGCCCGCAGCTTCGCCTTCAACGTGCAACAGCTTGAACGTAACTATTGACAAATCTTAAAGATTTATAAAAAATTGACAAATCTCTTCATGTGCTCGATGAAGTGTGTGTGTGAGTGTAATCTGTAGTCTTTTAAATTTGTACAAATATCTGTACAAAGAAATTCCTTAAAACACTCTTCAAATGCAGTTTCCTTTGGTGTTTCCCTTTACGCAAGATCATTTAATCTGCATTTGAGGAGTGTTTCAGACGAATCGTGTTTTTATAAATAATACCGAAAAAGTTTGGTGTTTAGATTTCGCATACATTTCACGTTAACTATATTTGGTATAAGAAAAACTATTCGTAACGATCTCAGTGACAATCATGCGACGTGGATGTTGGTTAAATATCTTCACAATGTACGTTTTGTTTCAACTGTGTAGTGCCGAGGACTCTATAAATCTGCAGTGCCGTGACAATTATAATAAGCCTGCTGATTGGTAAGCTTTTTTTTATTCAGGTAACTTGATAATAATGAAGAAACAGTACGCGCAATTCGCAATTAAGGTAAAATTGTATTCTAATTTATGGAAAATGAATACGCATCTAGACAGACAATAGAGAATAAAATTGCCAAACTAAAAAGATCGCACCGGAATTGCTAATTATAGTAAGTACTAGAGATTTGCATTATCTATCTATTCTAATCAGTTTAGTACATGTGCCTTAGGACGTTCTGACGTTCACTGTGACTTAGGGTTCGCTAAAAACGGCCCTTGGCATAAACGCTATCTAGTCCCAGGTACCTACTTGTTCCTAGTTTTTTGGTCGTCGGTCCTAAAAATTTAGGTACGTGATTGAGTGATCTGTGAACCAATTTTTGCAAAAATGATCTATATCAAGAACACTCGAGCACAGCTAGTTCCTTAGCCCGCTCAGTGACTGGATCGGCGGACTAGTCCTACCGCCAGTGTCCACGTTTCAACTTCTTAGGTCATAACTGGTGACGCACTGGTTGAATGTCCTGCCATTTCGATTCAAAGATAAAAAAAAAATTCATACCAGCCAAGCCCCGTTTTAAGAGTCGAGTCATGAATGGCGTAAAGTCTAAAATTACCATTCTGTATGTCATCCAGGTGGTACATCTACAAGCCGCCCTCCCGCAGCACGATATTCATGGACGCGGGCTCCAACTTCAGCTTCATCTGGTCGGGCGACTCCACAGGCAGGTGGCGACACGCCGCCAAACCCATCAACTCTGACTCCATGCTGAAACATACCGTGTGGCCGATGTACCGGGTATGGTTTTGTTTATTTGTTGATCGGATTAACCGCATCGGTAGCTTCTTTCGATGTTAGAATGGAATGCATAATTACTGCAAGAGTTTGAGGTTTGTTTGTTTCTTACACTTTATTAAGAATAGCGTCACTCCATCTCCTCCCGTGGATTTCGTAGAAGGCGACTAAGGAAATAAATTACCAGGAGACGGGCAGCAGCGTCTTCCTGAGATTCCAAGCACATACTGCGATCGCCAACCCGCCTGCCAAGCGTGGCGATTATGGCAAAACCCCTCATGGTTATGAAAACCATGAGGGAGGCCTATGTCCTGCAGTGGGCGTCCAATGGCTGATGATGATGATGAAATAACAGGCTTGTGATAAGAATGTGCAAAGACGGAGTTATTTCAAAAGAAATTTCTTGCAATTTCCTTAAATGAGGTACATAAACTAAAATTATCTACGAAGATCTTTAACAATAAACAACAGTAACTAACGATTTTCGGACTAAAACTTTCATAAACATTAGAACCCGGATTCATTTAATTATTACTGCGTATTATGTGAACTGGTCGGACTCATCTGACAAAATCACAAGTAAGTGAATCCGGACTCAAGTTAATAATGGTAACTAGCTACTTATACAGTTGTGTTTTACGATTATCAAAAGCTTATATTTCGAAATTAAGAGCTGGGACTAGAAAAGATCTGATTTGAGATTTGGAGCACGATTTCGACAGTCAAATGAGCTCCGTTTTCACTTTTGCCAAATTCTATCGGTAAACTACTGCAAAAACCTATGTAATAATTCCAATAATTTCAAAAACGTAAAAAAATATCGGCTTTTTCATACTAAAGTTCAACGTTTAAGACGTCAAAATGTATTTAGAAAATAAGGGGACTTTGGTATCAAAATAAACCTAATATAATTTGCATTGTTATTCTCAGAACACGTACAAAGGGCGTCTAGCGGTGATGTCGTACACGGAGAGCAAGGGCAAAATGGGCACCTCCGCCATGGGCCTCCTGATGGTGGACGACAGTGGCAAAGGGCTGTGGCTAGGCCATACGGTGCCAGGCTATCCGGACCCTAGCGGTGAGTTGATTTATTGTGGCTACAAACAGACTGAAGCGAACAAATGAATAAATGCGAACTCACAGGTCCAGTGTACCAGTCAGTGCACACAGTCAGTCAGTGGATTGGAAGACGTAATTTTGACATGAAACGTCTTTAAGTTCGGTAGTAGGGGGTCACCTACTAAAACCGCATGCAACGACAACATGTCGCCTAAGCGAGAGCTGTAACTCTGTAACTATGTGTCGTATGCAATTCTTTTATAATATTGTTGAGTACAACAAAGTGGTCATTACTTTGATCCTCTTGACTCGTGCCACTAGATGGCGCCAGTGCCGCGTAACACATTGCGCTTATTTATAGACGTTTCACGATAAACCAACGGCCATATAACCCGACACAGCCCCACCCGCTTTTTCTTTTTTTTTAAGTCACCCCTGCTCTCAAGTACATACATACTTTGATAACCCGATACAGTGGAGACTTACATAATAGCGGCGTAGGACTGTTCATTGTGCCCTGATTGGCTTATTGAACCGTTTCTTTTGTTCTACACAAGCTCTATATCTGTGGTCTGAATCCACCTTTAGCCCAACACGTACTTGAGGACAGTTGCAAACCGACGAAGTCTCTTAAAAGCGTGTTTGAAAGGTACGTTGAAACGTAAGTGAGTTATTCTACTCATCAAAACAAACAACTTTCATTATGAGACCAACATTGATTTGCGAAAAAAACATCAGATGTTTCATACATTCGCTAGACCAGCCCTCCTATTACGTAACTGTGCACTGTATTGGGTTATCGATACGTTTCCGAAGTAACAAAATATGTATGTGTATGACAGTTCGGAGTAGGATAAATTGGACGAGTCCATACGGTGGATAAGTGACACAGAAGCGCTCCAGGTACCAAAATTTAGTACGGAACAGTTGGTTCATTGGTTCGTTGGTTCCTGAACAGATTAACAGGGTACCGAGAGGAGAGAATACCTGTCCACGATGGTCACGTGGACGGGTATTTTCTCTAACCGTCCATCTTACAATGCCCCGTTCGTCCCCAGCCAAGCAACCCGTGATCCCGCCAGAGGAGATGTCTAAAGGCCACATGTTGTTGTGCATCTCGCTGCAGCTGGAAAGTGTGAACGCGTTCGCGAAAGTGCTGGACGCGGTGGCGCCCGCCGTCACCGAGCTGCGGCTGCCCGCGGCCATGGCGCCCATGCTGCCCGCGTGGGAGATGCTGCAGCTCAAACTGCCTACGCCGGGGTAACTACTAGTTCTGAGGCCTACAGCACGGGTGGTTATTGGTGATTTAAAAAGCGTCTAGTGACTTACTTCATCTATACGAGTAAATTGATGGACTCCAGTCTGATAGTGAATGAAGTTACAATTCTAGATACCCTACTATATTTATTTAATAATATTATAAATGTGAAAGTTTGTGAGGATGTTTGGATGTTTGTTACTCAATGATGCAATAACGGATGAATGGATTTAGATGAAATTTGGCATGGAGATAGTTTGAGTACGGGGAAAGGAGTAAGCTACTTTTCATCCCGGAAATTATTAAACTACCGAAGCCGGGGTACTTACTATTTACAGCGCTTTGTGTTCTTAGGCCATTGCATTGGGTGGTTATTGGACTGAAGAAGAGTACACAAATGCATGTGAGATGCGGGTACTCTTACCTAATAACTTTTCTTAAATATGTAATCATAAATAAATGTGTGAAGTTTTCCTTCATTATCGACAGATGTGTTCACATAAATATGTATGACCATCGGGAGTCATTAAGATACTTTTGCTATTTTAAAAATACTTATGTTAATGAGCTCGTTGTCACTTTATTACAGAACCAAGTGGATCTACGGCTCGACTATCCACAGTCGCCATGGCAAAAAGTTCACAGTGATGGCGCGTATCCCGGGCGATAAGCGCTGTCTGTACGAGGCCTTCGCCAAATCCCGCAAGATCGTCCTTGACGTTTACAGCAGTCGGGAAGACGGCGTGTCCACTACCATCTGTGTTTACTCCAGCTATGGGTGAGTAGACTATTTCAAAAAGTTAACAAGTGCACCAGTTGTTGCGAGTTGGCAAAGGCCTCCTGGTGAGCTGGCCTCGTTCCAGCAGCGGCTGTCTCTACGAGGCCTTCACTAACTAGCTGAAGATTGTTTTTGACATCTACGGCAGGCGGGAAGACGGCTTGTACACTATAATCTGTATTTACCTACTCCAGCTACGGTTGAGTAGATTACTCGATGGAGTTCATAGTGATAGTGCGCATCCCGGGCGAGAAATCAGCGCTTGTTGCACGATGGCAAAGGCCTCGAACCGACAGCTAGCGGCTGTCTGTACGAGGTCTTCACCAACTCGCGCAAGATTGTTCTCAATGTGTACGGGAGGCTGTGACACGGATTGTAGACTGCCATTTGTATTTACTACGGGTGAGTAAATTAGAAGGTAAGAAGTTAGCATGCTGAAGAGGCAGTGGGCCGGCCATATTATCCGAAGAACTGATAACCGATGGGGTAGACGAGTTCTCGAGTGGAGACCGCGGATCGGTAAACGTACTGTGGGACGTCCTCAGACTCGGTGGAGCGATGATCTTCGCAGGGCGGCTGGCAAGAGCTGGATGAGAGTAGCCGAGGACCGTGCTCAGTGGCGTGCTATAGGAGAGGCCTATGTCCAGCAGTGGAAAAGCATAGCCTGATGATGATGATGATGAAGAAGTTAACAGTTATTAAGCGCATCCCAGGATTTCCGGGTGACAAGCACTGTCTGTACGAGGCCTTCGTCAACCTGCGCAAGATTGTCTACATCGGGCGGGAAGACGGCTTGTACACTATTATTTGTGTTTACTCCGTTATGGGTGAGTAGATTATCTCAAGAAGTTCACAACAAGTGCAGCGATTGTTGCTTGTTGGCAAAGGCCGCGTACTGGCAGCGGCTGTCTGTACGAGGCCTTCGCCAACTCGCGCAAGATTGTTCTCGACGTCTACGACAGCCGGGAAGACGGCTTGTACACTAGACGAAGAAGTTAATGTATATGTGTGTGTCTCTATTGTTGAACACATTTATTTCAACAATAGAGACACACACATATACATTAACAACGTTCTATCATAAAATATAACATCACAATACAAAAGATAAAAAAGAAAAAGAAACAATAAAACACTTTGAACTACTTTGACTATCCTAAAACTAAATAAATAACTTGCGGTGTGTCCCTGGTGCTGGAAAAGGCAGCTCGCTCAGCGTTGTGATGAGGGTATTCACCCAAAGAGCTGATTTTCAGCCAGTGCCTGTCCGTCTCAGAAATATGCTAGGGTGCCGTGCAGTGCATACCAATAGATACATAGTTAAATAAATTAATACTTAAAGAAATGAACACTACCATCTGTGTTTGCTCTAACTACGGGTGAATAGATTAGAAGGCAAGAAGTTCGCAGTGATGTTGTCCCGGGCGATAAACGTTAGCTGATAAGTTCGTCGAATTGGTTTGCCCATTGGTTTGCCCGTTCTTTATTGCACACAAGAAGCGAGACATAAAATATGAAAGTTACAATGAAAAAGTACAATGAGCGGCCTTATTGCTAACAGCAATTTCTTCCAGACAACCTTGTGACGGAAAGGTTGCCGAAGGAGAAAGAGAGACGGGTAGTTGGTGCAAATACGAATGGTACATACATAAACTTAATAATAAACTTACTTAAATAATTGTTATAAACTACTACATAAGGATATAATGAATATAATATATTATATTCAGGTATATTATATTTACTTTTTCTTTCTATAATACATAGAAAGAAAAAGTAATCATGTACTGATTAAAAACTTAATTTAGAGAGAAAGAAACAGTTCTTTTACCCTATTTTAGCCCATAGAAACTGTTTCAGGAAAAAAACTTTTTTTTTCATGTGTGAACAGGGCCGCATATGGTTCCATGTAAGTTTGAACCAACACGTTTCGCAAGAGCTGAAAATCTTTTCGTTCGTATAAAGAAATTCTCAATTTACTTTTTAGGTTGTATGAAAAAAAAAACAGAACATGAAACTTACGCGTTGTCGTTCATAATTTTTATTAATTTGACCTCGTTTAGGTCTTATTTCACAGGCTTTGCACTGCAGAGCACATGCAGGGCTTTCTCTCAGAGATAGAATATGGTTTTCCTCACGATGTTTTCCTTTACGAGTGGAACTCGAACCGAGGACCTCTAGGATTTAAGGACAGCGTTCTACCAATGCGCTACCACAGGTTAACGGAGTACCGTTAAAAACCAGAGTATTCTCTCTTACTCCAGGGTGCGAAACATTAAGTCAATCTCTCTGAAGTATCCCGAGGAGCAGCAAGTGAACTACATACACGGCGGAGTGGACCGCGCCCGCTTTGCCGTCAGCACGGCGGCTCACTGGCAAACCAAGGTGTGTGCCATCATACTTATCAAGATCAACTCTGACAAAGTCATTGCTACATGCCGGGATTCGTCCTCAGGATACTCACCTAGTGTGATGCGACTGGTCTATCTACTGGCCTACCAGCGCTCTTTAGATATATAGATAGATAGAGAACACTTTATTGTAAGTACAGATATTTAGGCCTCAGGCACTGAGGTTTCCTCACGATGTTGTCCTTCACTTTAGCGAGTGGTATTGCTACTAAAATTCAAAGATGTAAGTAACTTAGAAAACAGTCCGAGCGCGTGATAACGTCACTTTGAGAACTTTATAAATTCACGTGACGCGCCGAACAAAGAGCTTCAAGGATTTCGGTCTTAATTGTTCTTACGTAGAGCATGCTGTCTGCTCGCACAATTTAACATTTTTAGTGATACCACTCTGCAAGATTTTGGAGCCACGATGTTTTTCTGCGGCCAGGTCTCCGTCGTCCCTGGATTTTGCCTTGCAGAATGAGTTGCAACAGAGTATACTTGTTACTGCGCATGATATGACCAAAGTATTGTAGTTTTCTCTGTTTTATGGTCTTTAAGAGCTCTAATTCCTTGTTCATTCTTTGCAAAACCGTGTCATTAGTTACTCTATCTGTCCATGATATTTTCAGCATTCTTCTATATACCCACATTTCGAACGCTTCTAACCGTTTACTTAAAGTCTGGGTTAGAGTCCAAGTTTTTTTTTGTTTTTGATTGTGATGATTCCAAAATTAATCATTTTGGAAACAACTTTTCTTTATTAAAACTACGTATAGGAAAACCACAATATATTTAAAATGTCCGTAATTTAATTATACATCAAACCCTCAGACCACAAAAGTTTACCTACTCATATTCATCATCAACCCATTATGTCCCTACCGAGGGGCACGGGTCTCTTCCCTGAGGAAGGTACTCATATTATTACAATAATATATTTTTTTAAATTGTGCAAGCAAGACAGCATGCTCCACGTAAGAGCAGCCTTAAAGAAGATGCTACGAAAACAATAAACAATCCTAAACTCGGTTTTTTAATTCGATGCAAAAAAAATACACTGGCGTGTGCCGGGGTCGTAAACCATCACGACCCATTACATTTGTTGACGTACTCTATGTGGACATCAATACGAGTATTTTTAAGGGTCGTAGTGAGTGTTAGATTATGAGCTTGAAAAGAACAATTAAAAACCATTGTTATGGGTGCCCGATCGGTTCCTTTAGAATTGTAACAGATTAAGAGGTACTTCGATAAGGCAATATTTTTTTTTTAATCTTTAACTCAAGGTACATTTAAGCAAACAGTTGCCTGTGTTAGGACACACACTACGGGTCCAATATTCTCCAAGGTTTGCTGGAAGAAATCTCTTACAGAGATAAGCTCGCCTATGTACATGCCATTTCTTATGTAATGTCCTGTTCAATGTTTCGTGTGCAATAAAGTATATTATTATTATTTGATGTAAGTATTGTTATTACAGGGCCGCGCCAACAACTCATACTGGGTGTGTGTGAGTAACCTTGACAAGGAAGACACGCGCAACGCGCCGGGCGGGCTGCTTATGTGCGTCGAGGACTTCGGGATCTGGCGTGCCTTCGATAATATGAAGGTCTCCGAGCCCAAGTGTGACTAGGGAAGGTTCAGCTCCTCGAGGAACGACTCCCATACAAACGCAGTTTGGTTTTTATCTTCAAACGGCATGACTGATTGCAATGAAACTTGGCCAATACGTTTAGAGCACACAAACCGAGGTTTGATCGATTGGAAATAAACTTATCAAGAATAAAACTAGCCTTGAGAATAGTTTCTATGAAAAGTCTTGAGGCTATAATTTCTTTTTTATTCTGTTACTCTCAGTTGTAGAATGCTCGTTTCTACCTGGATTTGTGTCCTCTAAACATTTTGGTAAGGTGTCATTGAGAGCCGGCATGTAGTTTATGAAATAAAACCAAACTACGTTTGGTTCGTCCATCAATACCGCTTTTGCTGGCCGCTGCATTAATGTCTACTATACAAGCCTTGATGGACTAGGCATTGATGGACTTACGTATGTAAGTACTCGGCTTCGCTTCGTGCCACATTTACACGTCCGTCCATCAATGCCTATTTTGCTGGCCGCTGCAGTAATTTACTATTTTTGCGTTAAGGGGCTCCATGCAGCAACCCTAGCGCCACTGATGGAGAAAAACATAATATCTATTTTTACAGATCGTTTTGGCAAAAAGTGGCAGTACAATAGCTAATCGTGTTAATCGTGATTTTTAGGACCCATTACCGTGAATCACTATTCACATAAAATGATCGAGAGATTGGTCTGATACTTTTCGCAAAAACCATTTGTAAAAAAATATCATTTGTTTCCATTGGTGGCGCTAGTGGTGTTGCATGGAGCCCTTAATATACTTCGTCCGTCTACTTTGTATGCCTACCAGTTAATTTCTTGCACCGCCTGTGGTTGACTGGTAGAAAATGCTTATAGCATTAAGTCCACCACATTGCCATTGTATTTTTTACTTATGTGCAATAAACGTATTAATAATAATAATATAATCCAGGGCTTGATTGGGCAATGGAATTTAATGAGGCGCCTAGAAGTGGGGACAAACCCCGAACCCGCCAACCTCGATAGTAGATTTTTTTGTGGCCGCTCTGGACCTTGATACCTAATGGCGTAGAAACCTGTGAAATTTGCTTCCAATCATATAACTTCCAACACGGGGCTGTTACATCAGTCAATACCTACCTACATAAACTGTTATTACTACACCAACTCTAAGAACATAAAAATACAATATGGCTATTAGCTAACCCCTATTAGCTAATCCATTCATTTTGGTGTCGTAGGTATTGGCATGGAATAGCTGATAGTTGATTCGAGAGTTTGTGTGAGTTCCTAAAAAGACACCCCCTGTTAAACACGTTTAGTATCTTTTGTTGCCAAATTGTATACTTCCCGACAGCGGGGCAAAGGCCTTCTCTTTGAGAGAAAAAGTATGCAAAGACTTAGTCACCAGGCGTGCTTACCACAAATGGCAATAATTTCAAGCAATAAAGTTATAATCGTAGAAGTTGATACGCGAATTTTGCGCGTATGCCACTGGCTATAGGTATAGTGATAAAGAGAAACCTGCTCCTTGTGTGTTGTAAAGAAATAAAACATCTTTTATTAATTATGGAAGAACGTTTTTATTACAACAATTATTTACACGAATAAAATGTCATATAAAATAACGACTGAACAAGTTACAGATTGTGGTTATCTTACCATGCTATTGGGAAACTTCAGGTAAGCGTTGGAGAAATAAAAACTAACATAAAATTCTGTTTAAAATTCGCACAAAGCGAGAACGGAAATTATTTACAAAGTTTTCATTTATCGAATGACAAATAACTGTAACTTGCCCTTAAAATAATATTGTGACGGAGGCGAAATCCATCCAGTTCGTAGAAAACTTGGTACTGTACAAAATCTTACTTCTTCTTGATTGTTCTAACCAATCAGTACCTTAACATTTGGCACAATAGCGTCCACTTTCCCGTGCCATCGATTGGGGAGAAGTGGGTCGGTGATTACAAAGACCTTATTAAATAACATAAGAACAAACACTGAGATTCTACAAAGTATGGTGTGTGTAAGTAAACATAAATAATGGTTAAATCTTATCGAAGACATATAAAGAAAGACTACTTTGGGAACCTTCACCAAAAGGTTGTACAAGTGAATGAAACGACCGGTAACATACAAAATATGTAGGCACCAAATTGACACCCATACCTCAATACGCTTAGATTTTAATAAATCTATGAATAGCAAGTTTAATAACGTTTCTTTTAATTCTCCTGCCTTGTTTGAAACCAATAAGGACAACAAAATGTCGAAAAGCTCAAAGACAGCTCTTAAATATGGATAGAAGTGCACAGAACTAAAACAATCATCACCAAGTGAGAGCTTTGCTTGCTGTTCCCTATTATAATGCTTTTCAGGACTACATAGGCGTATTAACCAAAGCGGGAAGACATACTTAGCATTGAATTTTAAAATTCAATTAGTCATAATCATAACTCACAATACTCCTTCTTTACTTACAAATAAGACACGTCGGAAGATACAAAAGATCCACATGGAATTTACGCCGCACATTCTGCGGGTTGAAGTTTTAATTATACTGGTAAAAAAAGTATTTATTAAAATTATAATGCCACCGTTGAATGATAACACTATCGTTGACCTATACCTTGTCAACCAAATCGTAAAACTTGCTGGATAAAGAGTGATTATAAAATAACCAGCCATGCTTCTCAAAACGTAGCGTCTCCGCATTCAAGGCCTCAACTCAGTAGATCTTCTATATCCTCCTATTCGTGTCTAAACGACCCTTAGCGACGGCACACGCGTGAACCAGGAGTCCGGCTTCATCTTCATGTAGTAGGCGTCTTTAGGCGAGGGCGTGGTGAGGGCCTCCTCGAGGACTTTGAGGGCGCTGGTGGGCAGGACCTTGGCGCTATACTCGGCCGCCTCGCCGGGCATGGTCACGGCGCAGCTGTTAGTGGACGCGCTGGCTTCGGAGCTCGGCGTGTCGGGGCGGCTGGGGAGAGTGAGGTGTTTCTTAATAAGAATATTTATTTGCTCAAGCATGGTATAAGCTGGCGTAATGGGGAAAAGGCCCGGCAGTGGGCAGAGGTGGGCTGATGATGATGATGATGAAAGCACGGTAATTATAAGTAGGTAGGTAGTAATTTTCAATGATTGAATAAGAATATTTATTTGCTAAAGTATGGTAATTACAAATTCTGTGGATGGTCCACATCTTGATTCTTTAATTAACCAGGACAGTGGTAAGCAGGGTGTAGACAAATCCCCATATCTATCCGAAAGAGGATCCGAGGGAGGGTTCTGTTCAGTTTTCACTAAGGGGAAACTTTGAAATCGCAAAAAAAAATATCAGCTTTCATAGATGTCTGGTGGTAACGTTAGTATGGAACAGCTGATATTGAATCGACCTTGGAGTCGGCGTACTATATTTACCTTGCGGGCTGACTCGGTGGGGTCAGCTGAGCCGGTGGTGCGTAGACATCAGCGGCGGCCAAGTCCGGCGCGTGGAGCAGCATGACCTTCACTCCCTTAGCCTTGAGCGAGGTGCGGAGCGCCCGGGCCGCGCCCCACACGCCCCAGCGCGCCGCCGCGGCGCCGGCCGCCGCCTCGCCGCGCTCCAGGCCTTCAGTGCGGGACAGGGACTCGCAGGCCGTGTCGGATGTTAAGCCTGAAGTTGAAACGAATGATTTCAAATTTTCAAATTCAAATATTTTTATTCATTGTAAAAACAGAATGTTTACTTAATGAACGTCAAAGTTGTTAGTTTCACAATTAATGGATTATGTGGAGAAGAAACTAACAAAGAAACTCCACATTTATTCTTTTCAAAACACGTTTTAACTTAATTAACAGAGTTTTCAACTTAAAATATTAGTCATGAATGTGTTGAACACTAGTCACAATCGTCCTTTAAATAATATTAATCTACTGTTTAATGCCAAACATCTTTGTCTTCTAAGTAATCCTTGATGTTGTAGTAAGCCTTTTTGCACAGAATGTGCTTAACACATTTTTTAAATCGCGTTGGAGGTAACTCTAATATATCTTGAGGAATTTTGTTGTAGAACCTTATACAGTGCCCCATAAAGGATGTGTTAACTTTTGCAAGTCTAAATAGTGGAAATGACAATTTATGTTTATTTCTAGTAATATTTTTTAGTAGATTTTGAGGTGGAGATAAGTTTGGCAAGCTGTTGGCGTGAGCTCGAAAGACATAATTAAGGGTTAGAGGCTAATCGTTGGGAAATCTCTATCTAGATTACTGAAAAGCAATATTCGGGAGAGTCCGGTTAGCAAGCTCACCAATGTAGTAGAGTCGGCCGGCGTGCGGATGGTCGGCGGCGGCGGCGGCCAGCAGTGGGGCGAAGGTGCGCGCCACTCGCAGCGAGCCCAGCACGTTGGCACGCAGCACGCTCTCCCAGCAGGGGGCGCCCTCGCGGCCGCCACTCCCGGCCGTGTTGATCACTGCCCAAATGCCTGGGGAAAGGAAAGGAAATTGGCTGGTGCGAAGATATGCTAAAAATTTACGCAGCATAACTATTAAAATTATTAAGTACACGAAACGATAAGTAGGTACGAACCGATGATTTGGGTCAGTACCTATATTTAGTACCTAGCTATAATACAAATTTTCATACTCTTTCCTATAGATACCTACCTACCTACTTACTTATTTGATTTTCATTAAGTATTAACTTTATTCCGGATTTAGGTACTCAAGATAGTAAATTCAACCTGTAAATAAAAAGTACTTCTATGTTTTTAGGGTTCCGTACACCGTATAAACAAAACGGAACCCTTTTAGCATCACTCGTACGGGTCGGTCACAGCTAATTTGCTCCGAATCTATTGAATCAAATCAGGTGAAATTTGGTAGTATGGTGTAATTCTATGACCCAAACACAGATGTGCAAAGAAAATACATTTGTTTTTTAAATAAGAGTCATTTTCGGAGGACAAATAAGGAAATAAAAAAAAAAGTTTTGCAAACCTTACTGTGTCATATGAAAGGGCTCGTTATGAGGATATCAACATATTTTGTTATAATTGTAAAATAAATAATTTTGATTTTATTTATGATAAAAGACAGAAATTTACTTTTCCCCCTGATCTCCGAAACTACTGAGCCTAAAATTTTGAGAAAAATGCAAAATATAGTTCGTTGGTTGTAGATTACAGGAAAACCTATAAGAATTCTATCAATTGAAAATAAAGTGGTAAACTCAATAATACTTTCACTTACGGAAAATAGTTAACTAAAACACCATTAGATAGCGTTAACTCGCGTCTTACTGCGAGGATTTCAAATGACATTTGACTGGCATTGTCCGGAACCCTCTCCACGCGAGTTCAACTCGCACTTGCCCACTCCTTAGTAAATCTAGGGTACCTACGCCAATGAATGATGCATAGGCACAGGCACAGGTAAAGTAAGATGTGACAGCACATCGACCTTTACATGCGTGTCAAGAAGGCTAAAACATTCTTCATGCTTGCACTTTACTCAGTTAAGAATTTGTAATAAAAATGTCAGCCTGATGTCGACCCTGATGCTTTCTACATTCCTTCTACTCTTTCCACAAACAGCAAAAAGTCTCATCAGAGAGAAAAAAATAAAGATATTTTTATGACATTATGTGATTATAAATAAATGCATAATTACTAAAACATACAAAACAAACAACGAATGACCTATACATAGCAGTCATACATAGGCCAAGTTGCGGTCTCCTTTGGTAGAACCTGTAGTAGAAAGTTCTTGCAGTGTATATTTTTAGATGACAACGCCATCTACCCTTGGAACAGGCAGCTAATTAATGTCACTTGTCACTGAGACCGTCAAAAGCGCATTGCGACGAGATGATACGTCCGGCGGCCGATAGATGGCCAAGGAGTTGTGTTTGTAGAGTAAACCTGAAGTGAACCGATCGTTAAGATAATTAGGTATACCTAATTAGTAGTTTTAAATTGAACACGAAATTTACGGAAAAAAGAGACACTTTTTTCAAAAAACATATGATTTTTGATGTTGTTATAGTGAATGTGTAGCAAAATTTCGCATATACCTCACAAGCACTGCTGGTGTAGTGGTATCATGCAAGATTCCCATTCTTGCGACCCGGGTTCGATTCCCGGGCAGTGCAGCTCTTTTGATTTTTAATGTAACTTATTTTGTTTTGTTTATCGTCGAAAATAACGTATTTTGCTCATCATAATGCGCGCACTGGTATCCATGCGTTTGTATAGATTATTATGGACAATGCAAATACTTGATTCTTTCAGTGAACACCAAATGTTTTTCATACCACAAACTATAAATAATTTCTTTATGGGATGAAGTAAGATTAAAATCTTTACAAAATCTTACCATATGCCATAGATAATAGCCCGTAACGTCACCGTGGTAGAGTGCAACTGCAAACATGAAACGGTTGACGTCTTCAGATGTTTCCAATAACCTTAATTCGACGCCTTTGATTTATCATTAGGTATTTGATTTGAGATAGTAAAACAGAAAGTTTTCATTTGTGTAATCGAGTTCCTAGATCGAGTCTTACAAAGGCACAATGCCCCTCATCGGTATGCCTCATCGTGCTCCCCAGCCGGCAGTTGTTAATTGCTGGAGCAGGGTTGCTAAAAAAAACCTGGTGCACCAGCCCAACCTTAACATTTCTGAATTGACGGTTCCTCAAGCGGCAATTCCCATACAAATACAATTTGGTTTTAATTTACAGACGCAATGAAACTTTGCTAAAATGTGGACAGGATACAAAATAGAGATTTGGTCGTGTTTAGAATTGGAAATAAATTATTTAAAAAAAACAGAGCTTTGGGAGAAATTTCTATAAGAAGGCTCATGAAGGATTCAACTTATTTATTATTATTATTGTTGATTCTAAGCATAATAAGGCACAATTTGTGTTACCTAAATATTGGCAGAATTTCATTGTGATCGATGTCGCTTGTAAATTAAAACCAAACTACTTTTGTACGGGAATCGCCGCGCGAGACACCTTCTCAAGTATCGGTCATCTCTTAATATTTCTGAAGAAAAGAACGAGAAAAAGCAAACGGCGGTATCTTATCGTCGTTAATGAGTACTTTTTAATGTCCAGGTTGTTTCTGATAGACATAAAAAGAATAAAGTAAAGGTGTAATCATGTTGGCGATCGCAGTATGTGGTTGGAATCACAGGAAAACGCTGCTGCCCGTCACCTGGTAATTGATTTCCTTAGTCACCTTCTACGACATCCACGGCAGCAAATGGAGTAACGTTATTCTTAAAATTGGCAAAACCTCTCATGGTTATGAAAATCACGAAGGTGGCCTATGTCCTGCAGTGGGCGTCAAATGGCTGATGATGATGATGATGATGATGTAATCATGTTAAAATCGGTTTAGAAATAATACACGAGATATCTCACTACACACCACCTCCCCTTTGTGATATTTCCTCCCCGAACCTCCTCCCCTTTCAAGCCTTACATATTAATGGACGATCAATACCTAGAGTACCATCGAAAAGCATCGCTCACCGTGCTCCCCAGCCGGCAGATGCTGCGCGGTGGCCCGTGCCGCCTCTTCGAGCAGGTCCTCACGCGCCACGTCCAGCTCGAGGGTGGTCAGCCGCGGCGGGGTCGCATCCTCCGCCAGGGCGCGCGCCGCCAGCCAGGACTCCGCCAGCCGCGCGCCCAGCCCGCCCGGCCGGCAGCCCGCGATCACGCGCCACCCGCGCCCGCTCAGGTACGTTGCGATCTGATGGTTTTGGAGTCTGAAGTAAGTTGGGCTATTGCAAGGTGTTGGATTTTTAGCGAAGACTTTTTTGCCTAAGCTTATAAAAGTATTATTTTTGTGAGCATAAAATGTTCTCTGGCTGATAGATAGACAGAGATCATGCAAGCTGTGGGCTCTATTTATGGGCTGGATAGATATGGAAGGTGTTCACGGTGGGGGTGCGTCTTCGGCCAGGGCTCGCGCCACCATATCGCTCTTCTGCTTTTCTCCTCCATTGTCCTGCCGCCATCGTAATGTCATCGACCGGACCTTCCGCAGCAGGTACTGCAGTAGAGTCCAAAAAGAAGCAACTAAATAGTGCACGAACCTGCAACCCGAGCGCCGAGTCGACGGATGTGACAAGAACGGTCTTGGCGCTCTCCAGCGGTTGCACCTCAGCCACCCGCACCTTCCGGAGTAAGTACAGCAGCAGGGCCCCCACGATGGAGCACAGCGCTGCCAGCTGCAGCCCCAGCGACAGCCACGTGAGCGGGTCCATCGCGCCGGATTATGCGGCCATTGTCTGGAACAAGGAAATTGAGGTTACTTCGGTTGTTCGAAACAACTGCTATTAATAAATTAAATAGCTGGTTTCTTTCAAAGGGATGAAAGTAATATTTAATATTGATTCTAAATATAAGATTCTAAATATAGGTAGTAATATTTAGAATCACAGGCGTGGTGTAATATAATGTTGTTGTTTGAAAACACTGCACCGACAGCGTCTCGGCCATTGTTTTGGGTAAGTTGGCGGTATTCGCTAGATTTCTCACGCATTGGAATCTCGAAGAGCATGAAAACAGTTGGCCCTACCTCCGTCTGGCTGGGTACGCGGGCGGTTTTTTTAGTGTTTTGTATATATATTTATTTGTATTATTCGTTATCCGTTCCTCCGTTATCTGCAATCAGTCCTATGACTATGAGCAGATGTGTTCCTTAATGAGTAATCACATGTAGAGTGTGACCTGTAGTGAGGGCATCTACTCATAGGTAGCCTAGAGCAAGGCGCGTTCCTGCAGCTCTAGTATGTGATGTCGCTTTAGTCTCTTCACATAACTTTGTAAGGTCAGTTGGCGAGTCAGTTTATTAGGGCTATTAGTTAACCGCTCCTTGGACTTAGCGATCACCTCTCTGATTTCCTCCTTCACTGTATTCATTTCCAGTTCTTGGTGTATTTCATGGTTTGTTATATATATGTGTTTTGTATGAGAGAAAATAGTTACGGTGCCTACTTAATATCTACAGACATAAAAGCGGTGCGTGACCTTGACTTGCCGTTGCTAGGCAACGATTTCCCCGCGCGCCGCGACACCGGTCATATCAGAAACCACCACAGCAAACTTAATATCTGACTGGACATTTTTATCACGGTGCTTAATTTTCCAGAGTTAAATGAAATTATACCTGTGAACCTGTATTTAAGGATAATATCCAGATTTTTTAGGTTTCCGTACCAAAAGGGTATGTATTACGTTAAGAAGTTGCTAACACCCAGTTTCTCGTACACTAACACGCTGTTAATCTACTGTTAACAGCTGTCAATTGACCAAACTGCATACAAAAAAAAAACACTGACATCTGTTGACAGTATATTAACAACTTGTTAGTGTACGAGAAACCGGGGGTTAGAAACATCACGTGATTAATGGACGACCCCTAGGGAGGGGGTACCTCAGGGGTACCCTGTCCAGTCGCGTCCTTGCGTCCAGTGCTCTCCTGCTGTCTGCATCATTACTTTTTAGGATTGTGTCATTTAGATAATTATAATATCTAATTAGAATTCAAATGGGGCTGACACGGTTACCAAGTGACAAAAGTCTTACACCTCACGCTTCCTTTCTCAAAATGAGGTTTTGATATAACCCATGTATTACGTCGCCTTAATCTTTGGCAAGCCTATACGGAAGAACTGGTTTGTCAATATTTTTATTAGTGAATATTTAAATGAAGTGCCTTATAGCTAAACACAAGACAATACACAATTAATTCTGCCTCCAGTATACATCTCTCGTACGAATATCTACTGCCATTGTTTCGGCTATAAATACCGCAATTATCTGCCGACAATGGCCGGACATGCATACGTCCATACACGCATTACCATTATAATAGGAGAGGATATATATTATTTTCTTTATTGACTGCAAAAACGTTTTAGCTTCAAGTTTTTTTAATGCTCGGTGTTATTAAAAAAAACACGATTCCTCTATAATAACCCTTTTCAAATGCAGTTTAAATAGTCTGTGCTGTCTTCCCCTTTACCATTGACTATTAAAACTGCCATTAAGGAGTGCTTTAAGGAATCATGTTTTTATCAATAAGAATTAGTTTATAGTTTTATGATTTGTCAAATTATTTTATTACTACATAGGAAGTCGGGCGAGTCGCGCTTTCTATTGCCAAAAGCCGCGATTTTTCAGTAGATTAACTGTCAAATTCTGATACTTCAGCGTTGCAATTCGCGCGACTTCGTGCTACTTATTACTGGATTTACATCAATGCATGAAATGTACAGTCTGGAACTTTGTTCTCTTTAAAAGAAGGCTGTGCCCTGTAATAGGACGTACCTATTACTGTTTGCAATTAAATTAAAATCTTCTGTAACCATTAGAGCTTTTTATGAAAATTAAAAAAATACGTATTTCTAGAGCATTACAACGAAGTTGATGTGAATGACAATTTTTTTTTCAGGAATTGTGCATTATTGAAGTAACTCTGTAATTGCTTATAGAATTATAAAATTAATTGCTTATAGTTTGTGTTCTGAGCTTATAGTACTTTGAAAACCTATTTAGAGTCTAAAAATTCCACCCTTGCCAGGACTTGAACCCGCGACCTCTGGCTAACCGTGCCAGCGCTCTCCCAACTGAGCTAATGGGCAAGTAAAGGCATCAGTGAAATTTCGAGCCTCTTTACAAACTTCTCTGTATTACGTACAGGCAGCGACCTCTGGCCGAAGCGATTTACATCACTTGCAGCCCGAGCAACCCACTTTGCAGTTAGGTTTTTTACTTCGGAATGATATCGCTGTACCTACACAGCCAGAGGTCGCGGGTTCAAGTCCTGGCATAGGTGCAATTTTTAGCCTCTAAATAGGTTTTTAAAATTGTCCTCAGCACGGGTTAGTGCAACAAAAAGAATATTATTATATTAGGGGTTAAAGTATGAAATTGCCGTTTTATTGCAATAGGTTCTTTGAATTGACATAGAATCTTCATGGTTTGAGGTTTTCGAATGAAACTTTTTTCAAATGGTTTCTATGATGTTCTTTTTTTAAAAAATGTGAAACATTTGAATATCGACTTTCCATTGTTTTTGTTATTAAATTTAGACAAGAAAGATGGATACTGCGAAAATTCGAGTGATTATGAGGCACCCATTTTTCGTATTTTTTTATTTTATTGATTTGACGCAAGTGAGTCAATATTGTGGGTAAGGTAACGTTAAACCATGCCGCTAATTCCTGGGTAGTTTGACTAGGGTCGGCTTCCACTATCTCTCTTAATTCATCGTTATTCACCTGTGTGGACGGTCTTCCTCATGGCTCGTTCTTTAAGTCGAAATTTCCATCACGAAAGCGTTTAAACCAAAATCGCACGGTGCGTTCATTAGTAGACCCCTCTCCAAACGCAGCATTGATATTGCGGGCTGTTTCTGCCGCGTTAGTTCCGCGTCGGAACTCGTATTCAAAAATCACTCGAATTTTCTTAGTATCCATCTTTCTTGTCTAAATTGAATAACAAAAACAATTGAAAGTCGATATTCAAATGTTTCACATTTTTTAAAAAAAGAACATCATAGAAACCATTTGAAAAAAGTTTCATTCGAAAACCTCAAACCATGAAGATTCTATGTCAATTCAAAGAACCTATTGCAATAAAACGGCAATTTCATACTTTAACCCCTATTATTATAATCATGCTTATAGTACGTTTGAAAACTATATAACACGATACCATTCTACTGAACCCGTTGAGTAGGTACGTGATTATTTGTGCTATAAGGAATGAGGTTGTAGCCTAATTAATTTCATAACAATTTTACCTCAAGCATCACTAGTTTTCTCGCGTCTTCACCAACCCTTACCTAACCCGCTAAGGGGTATCATCAACTGATCAATTGGCCGTGATAACACGCTCAGGTGCTCTTCACGAGCTTCGGTTGCATTTTCCGCACTGGTTCAGATCGGTGCGTTTGCGAAAGACTTATTCTTATCGTAGTAATAGATATTCTCAACGCTCATTAAATCACTGAAACGGTTCTTAACTTGGTCCGCTACACCGCATCAATGACACTTATCCACATCTTTGAATTTGGCTTTGTTACGCTGAAACATTCCAACCCACGAAAGTATTTTTAGAGAAAAACGCTTTCTTATGTATAACATCACTTTGTTTAGACGTGTTCAATTTTATAGTGATTACAAATATAAAATGTGTGAACCAAAAAATGGAACAACACAATGTATGTATAAAAAACCGTTTTTCACAAAACTTACTTATTATGGGTAATGTAGACAATAACATTTGGCATTTAGCTCTGAGCTATACTTCCGTCCATGTATCTATTTCTCGGTTTCATGGTAAATAATAGGGTACGACGAGAGATATTGAAGATGCGGTGCAGGCGATATGATTCGTGATTTAATGTGGAGAGTTTTTTGATGGGTTATTCTCTTCACATGCACAATCACTTTTGCTCCATTATGCATGACGAATGAATGACCTAAGCAATGTTCAGTAAAATGGTACTGACATAGCGATACCCTAGGGTATACAATAATGCATTATAATAAATGCATTAAATAATTCCTAAATTCTAAACCACTCCAAAACACAAGTAAAATTAAGGTGGGGTACTATCGGTAAAAATTGCCTCGAGTAAACCTCGAGTATACGAGTATTGTGCGCTTATGAGTGAGTGTGTTAGCGCGAGTAACAGATTTATTAGGTTGATTTATGATTAGAAAATGTCTCGCTATTAACATTAGAAATACTGCCTCTTGTGAAAATATAAGAACGTTCATTCTGTTTAAAGCTTTATACATAAAGCTTATATAATTACAGTTTATATCGAATAGAGCAGATGTACGATGCCGTTTGTGTTTTTTAGTCTTAACATCAAAATTTACATGTACTTATTTTCTCTGAATTAGCACGTTTCAAATAAACATAAACATAAACATTTACATCCAGGCACATACATTGCTTCTGGCCCCACACTAGGATACCCTGTGTCGTGGGAACCAAAAACAACGACATCACAAACATGTAAACATCCAAGACCTGGGGTTTTTTTTTGTCCCCAGCCAGGATTCGAACCCGGGACCTCTCGCATGGTATGCAAATGCACTACCGCTGCGCCACGAGGTCGACGAAAATACAGATTGTATTTTCTAAAATACAGCTTGTACTTTCTTTAAATACAACTTGTATGTTCGCTGCATCGAAAGTAATTTTCCAACGTTCTAGTGATCAAACGTGATCGAGATTCCTAGCTCTATTTGTGGTTTCTAACCGCGATACATCTGAACACTTGAAATGGCAATGTTCAGCTTATCTTATTGCCTGTCACGGTAGGCACGATTTAGATTCGTTTTATTATTGAACGAAAGCGTCTAGCTGCTGGCATGTGTTAGTTACAGTTTCAGTATACGTGTACTGTGAGCCAGATGAAAGTGATTTAGATATAGTTGAAAATACTAATTACATTACATAAAATCACGCTTGTATTACTTGCCACGATCCCGACAGAGCCCTTTCGCTTAATCAGTGCTCCCTATTTGGTCGAAGTATGTCCGCCTGGGACGTTCTTTAGCGGCCCTTCGACCCGCACTAAACTTCTAATACCAATCACTTAAATAATAGATTTACCTCATTTATCTCATGTTTTCCTACTTTGATCATATTATTTCACAGAGTTGGCTGTTTAAATTATTGGAACATCATCTGGTAGAGACGTTGCTTACTGACATAAGTTGCCCGCCCATTTCCTAAAGACAGCATGAGTGACTAATAGGCATAAAAGAGATGAAGAAAAATTTGCTTGCGAAATAAATTAAAATAGTACTCCGTAAATAGTGGTAAATGTGCATAGGTACCTCTAATACGAGTAGCTACAAAGTTTAAATACACCTTGAATACTTATTTGCAACGAGGATCTTAGCTTATGAAATCTTTAGGACAAGATTCCTAGATCAAGATAATGGGAAGTGGAATTCAATGTGGCAAGTGGCTGTCACAATGTTCTCACGTAAAGAAATTCATATCTCTTGTGATCTTTTATTATCAGTTTACTGCAGAGAATCCGTTTTATCGATTAAATATCATATTGAACTTGACAAGCTTTGTTTTTCTAACCAAACAACGCGTTGTTGACTTTTTTTAAAATACAAAAATCTGTAAAACAGCGTTGGAGCCATCGCCCACGACGACGACTTTTGTACGCGATTCAGAATCGCGTTTTCTGACATTTTTGAGAGGCTGTCCAAACGCACTGCAGTATAGCATAATATGTTTGGCTTCCGTTTTCAAAGAAGCGATGCAAACGCGCGCGTGACACGCGTTCGGATCGTCTTTGGAAGTCGTCGTGAGCGATAATATGCGTAGCACAGATTCGGTACGCAAGACTATAGCTGAGCCTCCTGCTTGATTTCTTCATAAAAAATTACATAAAGCAATTTGTTTTAAATGTGCAAATCGATATTTTTATTTTGCTTCCCTTAGCAACAAAAGTCTTTCGCGCGTGGGAAACGGATCGTTCCGAATAATGGTTTTTAGCAGGAGGCGCTTGTTAAGGTACTCTATGTAGTCTGTATTTCAACCAATTTTTCTATCTAGCTAGACTAGCTAGACTAACCTAAATCGAGGCGGCGTGACTTGTACACAGGGTGTAACATTAACTGTACCAAAGTTCAGATCAGATTAGAATAGTCTCTATTTTACATAAGAAAATTCCATGGAAACTTTGATATTAAAATCAGGCCAAGTGTGAGTCGGACTCGCACACGATAAAGCTAAAACAAAAAAGAACGGTCAAAACATTTCGTTTCGTGTATGAAACTGTTTTAAATTTTTACATTATTTCAATAACACGTTGTAAATCATAAAATAATTTGTCATCACAACAACTCATTACTATTTTTTCCGCTCTATCAACAAAACGAAGTAAATCACCAACTAATTCATACAAGAAACTAAGAGCACTATCGGTGACAGATGGTGGTATAATCTTCGATACGTCGCGACTCACGCGCGACGCGTGCGCGCGCAAAAACGTGAGATTAAACGCCCATTGTCTCGTATCGTGCGTACACACGACGTGACATCTTGCTTTACAACGATGACCGAAATTTTACTTTATGATAAGCACAAGGGCAGTCCAAAGACCAAAGTGTGAAGTTTGGTTAACTGTCGTGTCAGGGCATATAACGCTCTGCGCAAATGATTGGAGTCGTGACGTTTCAAGATCTTCTGTCATATGTACAGTCGACAGCACATCAAGCTACACTCTATACAGTTACGTTACGGGTGACTTTGCAACGAAAGTGTGAATGACTTTTACTAGAGGTTGAGTGTAAATAATTTACGTAGAAAAAAATTAATAATACACATACATACATACATACATTAACTCACGCCTGTATCCCTGAGGGGTAGGCAGAGACCACAGACTGGCACTTGAAAAATAAATAAATAATAAAGAAAGAAAATTATATTTTCGTAAAGAACACCAACATTTTCCATTTACGTTTTCATCCGATGACCGATCATGGTAAACACAGGAACAGGAACACAGTTCACAAGAACAGTTTCGATTAGGTGTTAATTACTTTATCAGACGGAAATAATCTAGGCAGTTTCCAACTGGTTCTACTCTGGTAGGCAAGCACTATATAACGTCTATATTTTACGTGGATATCTTACATGTCGGCTCTTCCATATCCAAGCTATCTTTTTAATTGGTAATTGTTTTCATAGTGAGCGTCATAGTAATATTTTTACCCAACTGTGAAACAAAAAGATTTATGGGAGCAAAAACATTCATGATGACCTAACTTCCTTACGGAACATTGAACGAGAGGTTATATCACTTTTTAGCAATCGTGTTTTTTGATAAGATTTTTGTATTTACTGTTTAGGCAAGCCGATAATTAGTAATTTGTTTCGCACTTACTGTGACAAAATGCAGGTGTCCGTTAAATGTCTGCGGATATTTCTGCGCTGGCTTTGTCTGCAGTGCTGTAGCTTACTCATATCCTTTATAAGGGTTGCTAAGCCTTTTGATTCCCGTAATGGTGATGACCTCATTATTTAAGTGGTACAGTCAGTCAGTACAGCCAGTGCAATGCATGAGTTCTAAGTTTTAGAATATCATGTAAACTCTGTTAATTAAGCACCAAATTTTAAAAGCCTTTGGAGGTTTTTGTCCATTTTTCTCCAAAATTATCTACATTTTGAAATGCACACCTAGTTTTATTTGTAACGTTCATTAAGTCACAGTTTCTGTGTTATTTTGAATAAAAACACTGTATTTTTTTATTACTATAGGGGAAACTTCGAAATAGCGTTATTTCGTTATAACCTGCGGCATTAAAATGTATGTAACAGATGTATGTTTTTTCGCGACTAGGAAGTTTTCTTCAAAAAAAAGTTGTTCGTATGGAAAATTTGTTACAACATGTATAATATATATCTTGCATACTTACACAGATACTGATATTTCGATTGCCATTGGTCTAGTACGAAAGTGTCAAAACAGTCAATGCCGTGCTATTATCATGCTATGGCACAACTATTCAACTAACTTAATAACTATGACTTTTCAAAAATTTTTAATAAACTACCAAAAACACTGCGGGATGTCGACGATCTACCCTCTTTTAAACGTGATCTGTTTAATTTACTTGTTACGAAAAGCTATTATAAAATAACCGAATTTCTGGAAGAGCGTGCATTCTAGGTCCGATAGAATTAACTTATGTTGAATTATAATCCCAATACGCTTTTAGTCTCATTTATAAAATGCATGATTTAAGTATGTAGTTTATAATTTATGTTTCGATATTGTCACACCATATTGGTAAAATTACATTGAAACTGACATGTATATATGAACAACCCTGCACATGTAATTTATGACAATAAATATATGATTGATTGATTGATTGATTGATTGATTTCTCTCTTAGCACTTCTAGACATAAAGACTAATTTAGTCAACCATGTGAATAAATGATTGAAGCATTCAACAAATTCACTTAGAATTCGCTACAGCCGATACTGGAATTAATGAGGTGGATGTTAATGAATGATTAACGGATAATTACTAGCAGTTCATCAGTGAGGCAAAGCAGTCCGTTTGAATAACTGCACACAGTAGAATTAGAAAAAAAGAAGGACTGTTCACTGCACAAACCACCCAATAACAAATACATGTGGTTGGACCACAGTATTTCTTAGCTACATTTCGTAACAATATGAACCAAGACATTAAAAAAAAAAACAATTACAACTTGATAAGGCTTTCTTTCCTCATCTAGCCGCTGCGTTAAACGTCGGTCGGTCCAGCGAGCTGGTAGCCTCCTAGGCTGCGTTTAAAAGTTTGGGGAAACCCGAGGACAGAAGGAAGTGGCGTAAGCTAGTGAGAGTCAGACTGTAGGGGGAGAGTCCAGTAGAGCCTCACTCGTTGATGATGCTAATGATAGGGACGTCCATTAATTACGTAAGGTGATTTTACTTAATCGGACTTTTTACCAAGTGTCACTAAGGAAAAGGGAAGTCCCTTTTCCTTTGGTGGGATTTGGTCAGATGTTGAAAGGGAGCTAAAAATTGGGAAATCACGTTAGGAGGCCAATATTGTAGAGTTTAATAATATGGTAGGGATTACATTTGAGATTAAATAAAATAAAATAAGAGTTTATGGGCCTCCACCAATCCGGACTTGGCCCCCGTGGTGGAGTATGGCCTATACCTTCCTCAGGGAAGAGACCAGTGCCCCTCGGTGGGGACATAATGGGTTGATGATGATGATGATGATGAAGAGTTTATGGGCCTGTTTCTGAATTGAGCATTTCGCTAAGTAAATAGTTAACTGTGGTCCTGTCTCTTCGAATTTCTCAGAAAAGGCGTGACAGAACGTTACTTAGGCAAGTATTTACTTAGTGAAATTCTCAATTCAGAAACCGGCCCTATGGGATCTCTCCCCCTTGATTTTGTAATCGTTGATTTCTTGGTCATGCATCCCGACGTGGCAACCACTCTATCGAGCGTATGTATCGAGGACACCAATGCTATGGACATACAAAGTTAATTCCACTGCCGACAGGCCGCTGTTATACCCTAGAACAGCATCGAACTGATAGGAATGGCAAGGTATCGTGAAGCACATAAGATCGACTTAAAATAACACGTATATTTTTGACGATATTTTTTTTCTCTTTGTTGTATGTATGTTATTGCATTTGATTTAATTATTTTAACTGCACCACGACACGCACTCCGTAGTGCAATGATGGCTTACCGTAGGCACTGACTGAAAATCACTGAGGGATCAATTACTCAGCACAACGCTGAGTCAGCTGCTTTTTGTGGCAACTTAGATACACCACAGGCTACATCTATGGTCCTGTTTTATTAATTCGTTTTGTCTGTTGTGTATTTAGTTTTCCTTCTGTTGTTGTGTATATTATGTTACTTATCTGCTTATTTTGTTTCTGTGATGTATCTTGTTGGTATAATAAATGTATTTCTTCTTCTTCTGTATTCACGATTTCCACGACCGCTTTGTCAAGAGCATACCGGCGAAAAAGATTAATAACTGGACGTCCCCCTGTAGAGAATGATGCAGAACTTTTGTTGTTACCCATTTTGTTGTAACAGTAGGTATAGCATTATTGCTAAACGCATTTATATGCGCGCAGTGTTACGTATAATGAACGATGCCGAGTGTTTTAATCGACTGTAAAAGAGTGATTTGGTCTTCCATGACGATGAACTAATGCAGACAAGATTTTCTCATGAAACTATCTGTACAAAGTGTAAACAATTGTATGCAATTAACTATATGACAATTATGAAGAATTCATTAGATGTCCGTTCTTGTCTTCAAACCGATGACCACAGACAAAATTGGACCTTACCGCCAATTCCAGCTTGAGGCCACAAGTACAAAGTACCGTATCGAGCTCGATGAATTGGTTTGCAAGGTTTGGATTCTTTGACAAAAGAAAAATGTGCTACAACTCAGCGTCACAATTTAGGTAGGTAACCACTTTTATAGATCATTCGAAGTCTCAAATCCGCGAGGTTCAGATGTATGGTAGGGATAAGCATAATTTTTTATGGCAATTTTGTTATATGTGTAAATATATTATATTATCAGTTATTCATCTTCTTCGCCGGTATGCTCTTGACAAAGCGGTCGTGGAAATCGTGAATACAGAAGAAGAAGAAATACATTTATTATACCAACAAGATACATCACAACAAAATATTAAGCAGATTGTGCAGTATGAGGGGGTTTTCAGGGCTCCTTCAATAATTTATTTTATTCGTTTAAAATGTAAAGCCGTTTTATTTCAATAACCGTTAATAATCGAATGGTAACAGACAAGCGAGTAGTGTGTCGATAAAACAATGTAGATCCCCAGCGATAGAGGTGGGGGTAATTCTAGTTTCTATTTTCGATAATAGATGGTGATACGTGTTGCCTCGATCTAAATCTCCAACAGGTGGCGCTCGGTGTCAACCTTTAGAGAGTAGTTGCGTCGACATGCCCCCGGCCTTGGAAGCACCGCTTCCAATGGAGTCTTCGATGTTGTGGTCTTCCGGCTGCAGCGGCAGCGGGCAGATTTTAGAGAACTCTCTTCGTGTAGTTCCAGTTGCAGTACGGATGTCGGCGACTCGAGAAACTCCGTCTGTGCCTGGGAACGTTTTTATTATCCGTCCCAATCGCCATTTCAGAGGCGGCAGGTGGTCATCTTTGATAAGTACCAAGCTGTCCACAGCGATGTCTTGTTTATTCGTCTTCCACTTCGTCCTTGTTTGTAATTCGGACACGTACTCCTTGGTCCATCGCTGCCAGAAGTGCTGGCGAAGTTGTTCGATGCGCTGATAACGGTCCAGTCGTGAAGTCGTCACAGCAGACAGGTCTTCGCTGGCAGGAGCAGTCAACGGCCGGCCAATGAGGAAGTGACCAGGAGTGAGTGGAGTGAAATCGCTTGGGTCTGTGGAAAGAGGGGACATAGGACGGGAATTGAGGACGGCTTCGATTTGTGTTAAAACCGTGCTAAATTCTTCGTACGTTAATCTCGCGTTGCCTACGATGCGTCTAAGGTGATGTTTACATGACCTTACCCCACTCTCCCACAGGCCCCCAAAATGAGCTGAATATGGTGGGATAAAATGAAATTTGATGCCGTCATTTGCGGCGAAATCGATTATTTGCTGAGAATTATCACGTAAAAATACAGGAAATTCCTTTTCAGCCCCTACGAAATTTTTTCCGTTATCGGAATAGATAGCATCAGGTTTACCCCTTCTGCTAATGAAACGTTTTAATGCTAAAATATAATCGTCAGTGGAGAGACTGGTTACTAGTTCTAAATGCATAGCTCTAGTTAAAAAACAAATAAATAAACAAACATACGATTTTGTGAGTTGAGCTCCTCTGCCCTTCCGATTGAGTATGTACATTGGCCCAGCATAGTCTACGCCTGTTCGTATAAATGGGAAACCAGCGTCTAAACGCTCGGCTGGCAAATTTCCCATAATAGGTGTCAACGTTTTGCCTTTGATTCGCGTACAAATCACACACTCATGCACTATTTTTCTCACAAGATGTCTTGCCCTCAATGGCCACCAACACTCGCGAATTGTTGACAAGAGTAGTTGTGGACCGGCATGGAGTAAGCGCCGATGTTCATGTCTCACTAATAGTCTCGTGAAATGGTTTTTACTACACAACAACATCGGATGTTTCTTATCGTAGCTGAAACTGGAGGAATTCGACAGTCTACCACCGACTCTAATCACTTTGTGTTCATCTAAGAACAGATTAAGACCGGATATATGACTCGTTTGCATTTTATTTGTTTTAATTGTCGAATCACTCGACAAATTCGCGTACACGTCCGGAAACGATTCAATCTGCGCGCATCTAACTAGCATGAACTGAGATGCGTTCAGCTCGTCCACTGATAGTGAACCGGTTTGTTGCTTCGCCTTGCGCTCCGATCGGCTGCGCCGCACATTAGTTATAAATCGTAGTACGTACGCACCTATGCGTTTAAGTTTATTAAATGACGAATACCGATCAAATTGAAAGAGGCTGCCGATCGGTGCGCAAACCAAACTACAAGTTTGCGATTTTAGTTCCGGTAAATCGTTTAAATCAACTGAGTTGTCGCGTTTTTCAGCTGAAAAATCAGAATGGTCTTGTAAATACGATGGCCCGCTCCACCACAAATTACAACTGATCAACGAGTCAAGGTTGAGACCTCTAGACAACAAGTCAGCTGGGTTATCCTTGCTAGTGACATGTAACCATTCTGCATCGCCTGTAAGCTCGTTTATTTGCGTAACACGATTTTGCACGAATGGTTTTAGCAGATGTGGTGACATGCGCACCCAGCTCATGACAATAGTCGAGTCCGTCCAGAAGTAAACGTTTGTAAAAGACAATCTTAACGAATTAATTATCTTTTTATATAGTTTTGCACCCACGTGTGCAGCGCAAAGTTCAAGTCTAGGTATGCTAATCGATTTGAGGGGGGCAACCTTGCTTTTTGCGCATAGTAACCTAACGGTGACCGTTGAATCATCGTCGTAGGTACGCAGGTAGGCACAAGCACCATATGCATTTTGTGACGCATCTGAGAAGATGTGAAGCTCAGTGTGTTGAACGTTATCACTAGTAGCACGACGTGGAATCTTCAATTCGTGTAAGCACTTCAGAGTGCTGATGAAGTAATTCCAGGTTACAGCAATTTCGTGAGACACAACAGAATCCCAGTCCAGTTTGCTGAGCCACAACTTCTGTAATAATATTTTCGCGATTATTACTGCGGGAGATAAAAGACCTAGCGGGTCGTATATTTGTGATATAATAGATAACATCATTCGTTTAGTTAATTTCGATGTATCTTGATTTTCGTAAATTTTTGTGGTGAAGTGAAGCTCATCGCTGTCACTGTACCAGCCTATGCCGAGTGTTTTGTTCTGCGTATGTTCGCCAATAAACATTTCTGTCGAAGCACAATTCATGACGTCAGAGTTGAATGTCCACTTACGAAGTGGGAAACAACCAGACTGTAGGACGTTTTGTGTTTTTTCGCAAATGGCTAACAAATTTTGATAGTCGTCATCGCCTGTTATCAAGTCATCCACGAAGAAATCTTGGCTGATAATGCGACCTATGACGTCATCATCACACTCCAACGCTAACTGCCGTATACAGCGCATACTTAGGTATGGCGCTGACGCAGTCCCGTACGTCACAGTGTTGAGCTGATAGACGCTCAGGGGATCTATAGGTTTCTCTCGCCAGAGTATCAGCTGCAAGGACCTTTGATCTGCTTGTATCAGAACCTGTCTAAACATTTTCTCGACGTCAGCACAGGCAACATATTTATATTGACGAAAACGTAAAAGAATCGCAAATATATCGTTTTGTAGTGCTGGTCCCGGCAGCTGAATATCGTTCAGTGACCTTTGAGATGTAGTCGCAGCACTACCGTTAAAAACCACGCGTAATTTAGTAGTCGCACTACTTTCTCTAAGAACCCCGTGGTGTGGCAAAAAGTAATTCGGTTTGCCAGGGTCGTCCACACGCGACATGTGACCTAAAGCCTCGTATTCACGCATGAACTCAACGTACATTCGCTTATAGTCGGGGGAACGCTCTAGTTTACGTTCTAGAGACAAGAACCTATTTTTCGCCCAACGCTTCGGCCGATTCTTTTAGTGGAATACGTACAGAAAATCTACCGTCAGTCAGTCGTTTAGTCGTTTTAGTAAATAGCTCCTCACACAAACATTCGTCGTTGGTGAGGGGGCTACCTAACTGAGGTATCTCTTCTATCTCCCAAAAACGCTTAAGTTGCTCATCGAGAGCTTGAGTAAAGTGGCACTGGACTTGATTGATGCGCAAGTTCCGAGTGTTATCGTATATAGGACCGGAAATCAACCAACCTAACTTCGAATTTTGTAGATATGGCCCGTTTGCTAGCCGAATCCTGCCTTCTTCTAATAGATCCCAAAACAAATCTGCGCCAATCAGCAAATCGATTTCTGATTGGGCAAAAAATGTTGGGTCTGCTAGTTGAACATTGTTCGGAAGTCGAATAAGCTCAGCGTCAATACTTGTCGAGGGCAAACCGGTTGTTATGCGCTGCAAGACAATACATTGAGCAGTTGCTGAGTAATCGTTTAATTTAGATCGCATAGTTATTTCGCATGAATGATTTGAGTGCGTCACCGATTGTGCGACACCTGAAATCTGAAAAGTGGACTGTATAAGAGGCGCATTTAATCGTTTTCTTAACGTTTCCGAGATAAAACAGTGTTGACTGCCGTTATCTAATAGCGCTCGGGCTGTATGAAGTCGCTTATGGTCGTCCATTACATCCACCAAAGCTGTGCATAGCAACACCGGTTGCAAAGAACCCGGCTGATCGCTGGCATCGCCGCCGCTGCTGGTTTTATTTGTAGGTAGATAGGTATCTACTGATAACGAGTGTAGCGCGGTGGACGGAGCAACGGGAGACGGATCAGCTGTGCGCTCGCTACGCACACATGCGTGATTGTTGCTAGCAAAACTAGTTGAGTGGAGTAAGCTATTGTGCTTGCCCTGACATTGCTTGCAGGGACCAAACGTGCAATCTGCTAGTGGATGACCGGAACGTAAACAATTGCGGCACAACTGTTTTTCGTCAACGAATTTTGACCTATCTAGGACGGACAAATTCAAAAAATTGTAACACGTATAAAGTGCATGATTACCGTTACATAGAGGACAGTTTTTATTATAAGATGGTTTGCTTTTCAAACCGGTATTGTTGGTCGAGACGTAGCTATGCACTGGCGCATTGCTTTTGTGTTGAATAACAGCCTTTTCGTTTATTATAGGTTTGTTTTGCAACTTATTATGATGACTCGCGTTTATCATCTCCAACATATCGGCTTTATTACGAAGAAATGAAAGCAAATCCTCCAGTTTCAACTTTTGACAAGAATCAGTGAGAATAGAACCTTTGTGATTTTCCCAATCGCGCTCAGTAGCTATATCGAGTTTCGAAACGATTAAATAAATAATCAACGTATCCCAAGACTCGGTGGGCTCGTCTAACGTTTTTAGAGCACGGAGATTTCGCAAAATTGTGTCTATCAGTTTTCTAAGTTGCATAGGTGATTCTTGTTTTAGGCTTGAAATGGAAAACAAAGATTTTATATGATTGTGAACAAGAAGTCGCGTATTATGAAATCTGTTTTCTAGTAATTCCCATGCGTGTAGGTAGTTATCGGCTGTGAACTCTAGTGCACTTATCACCTGCAATGCACTGCCACTGAGTGAAGAACGCAAATAATGGAACTTTTGTATCGCGTCTAAATCTGAACGTTTATGGATCATAGTGACATACGAATTCCTATACTCGAGCCAATGGTCATACAATCCATCGAACAATGGCAGTTTAATTTCGGGTAGTTTAACATGAACGCGCGGTGAACCGTTAAAACCAGTAGAACTAGATTTCGCATGGTTGGAACTGTCCTCAGTCTCCTCACTTTCGATTAAACTTTCAGCAGTTGCCAAAGCACTGAAGTACAATGACTCAAAAGATTCTACGTAATCAATATTAGACTCCATCTCTGACTCTAGAGAACAAAGCTCTATTTCGCTTTCGATTTTATTGAAATTTTGAAAAATGTCTTGCGCGGCCTGCATTCTAAACTTTATTTGTTTTATTTGTAGTTTAGATGGGCTGACATTTTCGAAAGAGTCTAGGTATTTTGTGAAATGAGTCAATCTACCTCTCAAATTACCGCGTTGCCTCCTGAGGTCAGAAAGGTCATTACGACGTTTTGAGGGCGAAACAGAACTTCCTGCTTGTGCTATAGGCACTCCTAACAATTCCTCACCACTATTCATCATTCTAAAGGCCCACGTGTAAGAATAGGGGAAGATACTCACGGTTACGTGGGACTGCAACGGCAATCACACGGCACAAAGACTCGAATTAGAATTTGCACAAAAGACACGGTTTTAACACGATTCGTATAGGGAAGGAAGGAGTAGACGGGAAGGAAAACCTGACCGTTGAGCTGCTGATGGTTCACGATGGCTGACGTGGAGGTATCACGACGTGAAGACGTGACGAATCTTCTCTCAAATGAAGAATCCTCTTCGCCGTGAATCTTCTCTCAAATGAAGTCCTCTTCGTCAGATCCGGCCGCAGGATCATTTTATGTGCAGTATGAGGGGGTTTTCAGGGCTCCTTCAATAATTTATTTTATTCGTTTAAAATGTAAAGCCGTTTTATTTCAATAACCGTTAATAATCGAATGGTAACAGACAAGCGAGTAGTGTGTCGATAAAACAATGTAGATCCCCAGCGATAGAGGTGGGGGTAATTCTAGTTTCTATTTTCGATAATAGATGGTGATACGTGTTGCCTCGATCTAAATCTCCAACAGGTGGCGCTCGGTGTCAACCTTTAGAGAGTAGTTGCGTCGACACAGATAAGTAACATAATATGCACAACAACAGAAAGAAAACTAAATACACAACAGACAAAACGAATTAATAAAACAGGACCATAGATGTAGCCTGTGGTGTGTGGTGCCACAAAAGGCAGCTGACTCAGCGTTGTGCTGAGGAAGTTATCCCTCAGCGCCTCAACTTATTGCAAATAGGAGTATACGCTGTCTAGCCATACCCCAATACAAATCAGCGTCACTTAGAACCTGATTTGTATTGGTATATATATATAGGTTCTAAGTGACGCTGATTTGTATTGGGGTATGGCTAGACAGCGTATACTCCTATTTGCAATAAGTTCAATCTTTGGTGGTCCTGCAGACCGGGATAAAGGTACTAATTCTTTAAGTAATTGGACTGGCACGGGTTTAGTGAGGTTTACTAGCTCCACTAACGAAAAAAAACATATCTTCTTTTAAAGTTTTTTTTTTGTAATAAGTGTCTTACAATTATCTTCATGTAAATAGTGAAGTTTTCTAGGGTTTCCTCAGGATGATTTGTGAGTGTTATTGCTACTAGCACTGGCGTGGATTGATATGCATTAATTTCGCGCGATTTCGCAACAGTACCGCGGCTGTAATACTACCGCGTGAATTTAAGCACGCTAATTAGCAACGCATTATGTTCGAGCGGCAGCCAACGGGTTGAATATTAATTGGGACGTTTTTGTTATGCGTCAGCGACGGAAACCCTAACAAGGAGTCGGTTTCTACATCCAAAAGTAAAGTTTCGCTATGCCCGTCTGTCTGTCTGTCTGTCCGTCTATCTGTCCGCGGCTTGTCACGGAGACGATGAGTACATATTTATTACGCCGACAAATCGGGAAATAAAATGTGTAAAAATTAATTTGTTAGGGTAACCTCCTTTTCTCGCATACACCATAGTGTGAGTTATCGTTTAAAATATTCTAAGTGTAGGAAGACCCTATTTCGATTCAGGGTTCCGTTTGCGAAATATCGCAACACAGTCGCAACTATCGTCTGCCGCGACACAGATCTGTGTCCAACTTAGTATGGGCCACCTATACGTTCCATTCCGCGAGGGCAGTTCAGGAGTTAAAGAGCAATTTTTTGTCCGAGTAATGCGTCCTCTCCCTCTAAACCCCCGCTAAACGGTTGATTGTAGAAACGTGAAAAAATACAAGGAAGAAATAGCACATATAATGAACTTAAAAGGAAAATTATCACGGCTAAGGAGGCTTTCATCATCATCATCATCGGCCATTTGACGCCCACTGCAGGACATAGTTCTCCTTCGTGGTTTTCATAACCATGAGGGGTTTTGCCATAATCGCCACGCTTGGCAGGCGGGTTGGCGATCGCAGTATGCGGGTGGAATCTCAGGAAGACGCTGCTGCCCGTCTCCAGGTAATTGATTTCCTTAGTCGCCTTCTACGACATCCACGGAAGGAAATGGAGTGACGCTATTCTTAATCCTGCTTTACCAGTTAATTAACTTATAAAAGGAGAGTTTAGTACAAAATCCACCGAAAATTACTTTCATGAAGTTATTAGTTCTGTACCTAAAGCAGATAATAAGCCCTCTTCCTACGAAACCCTACAATTTTTTATATTTTTTTCATATTAAAAGAAAGTAACTTAAATAAAAGGCACTTGAGTTATTAACTCTACATTTATGAATTGGTCCGTGATGTCTATGGTGTCTATTCATGGCCGTCTTAGCGAAAATGCTATCTAGTCCTAGGTTATCAGCCTAAAAGATGTAGAAGAAATTAATATTAATAAAAGTAATTTAATTTTTTAATTTAAAAACATTCTTTTTCTTTCATCTATCTCTATATCCCATACAAGGGTAGAAGAGATGACTTGCCATATAACGATATTCAGTCATTGTTACATTTTGTATAACTTGCGTTATCCTATCCTGGCAAACATTAAATTGGATATCTTTCCAAGTAACGATTGTATCGAAGGCCTATCATTTTGACGACATAATGATAGGTGTAGCCCACATCTCTTTACATAACTAACACATTTGCTACATTTGGCTTCGACCGACAGACATACGTAACGTGTAGGTAACTTAGGTTAGACAGTTCGCACTTCACACTTGGCTGACTTCTTTCACTTTCAGTTCTTAAAATTAACTGTTTGTTTTGAGTGGCTTCTTTTCTGCAAAATCTGTGTTTAAATCTCGACGTGAGTAAATAGCCGATTTTAGTAGCAAATAAATAAATATAATAATAACTCCCACACAGCACAACATGTTCGTATAATTACTGCAATCTAGTGTAGGTAGGAGTGGCCTCTTGTCTAGACGCCATACAGAGTGTAACAAAACCTCCATCGATAGGGGTACTACTACTTCTTAACACAAGCAAGTATTGGGTGCTACGGTGAAAACTACATAGTAGTGTAATACTAAAGTTACCATTTACGGAACATAAATGTATGGCTTTTTAAGGTGTAAAAAGTGGTTCATATTGACAAGTAGAACCCCATTTTCAGAAAGATATAATTTTGTTACAACCTGTATATAAAAATATATAAAAACAACTTCAGATAGACCCAAATAAATAAAAGCATTTTTACATAGACCCAAATACTTATTAATAAATTAAAGCACATAGATTTTTGGTAAGATATGTGCGATTTCATTTTTTATGTACCCCATAAAGTGTTCTCTATCTTTCTATCAATTTTATTCATCACACATATAAAAGCTGTGAGGTTGCCTTGACGATATTAAAATTTACTCCATACCGGGTGTATAAGAATCTATTTATATTGTAATTATTACGTAGAGCCTCCTCTTGTTGGGTGCACGAAGGAATTTTGATACAAATTTATTAAATATCGAATTAAAGATAGATACGCATCTTTGTTTCGCATAGTGTACGTGTACCTGATTGCCTAAGTGGGTGATTAAAGAAAGAACGGACCTAGTAGAGACCTCAGAACGCTGCTTAGTAATTAATAAGCCTTTCACTAGCATGTAATTAATGTAACCGAGGGATAAAACCAGTTTGAAACTCATCAGACCAGAGTCATCTGGGCAAGTGTAGAAGGCAAATGTCAATAGAGAAAGTGTCTGATGCCATAATCATAATATTAAGCTGCAGGCACGGCACAGATCTGGAATTCAGTATGAACATAGGAACGGACTTATAAAATAACAATATAGTACATCCTCGCATCAAAACATAATTTAAAGCAAAATTGTTATCATAGTTGGGCTCCATCCATAAATTACGTCTTTGTCGCAGGCGGTCACATTTGTTGAGTTGTCGTTGAGTTGAGTTCTCGCCCTTGGTGTGACGTCGTATATTTAAGAGATTATTAAATTAAAACAATCAAATTTATAAAACATCACAGAAATTACAAAGTAAAACCAACTTAATATGGAGTCGGTAATATTTAAAGTTTTTCGCTAGGGTTGAAGTTTTGAATGTACTGCTCAAAACTTTACTTTACAATAAGATATGTAAAAACCTATTTAGAGGCTAAAAATTGCACCCATGCCGGGACGTAAACCCGCGACCTCTGGCTAACCGTGCCAGCGCTCTCCCAACTGAGCTAATGTACGTAATACAGAGAAGTTTGTAAAGAGGCTCGAAATTTCACCGATGCCTGCACTTGCCCATTAGCTCAGTTGGGAGAGCGCTGGCACGATTAGCCAGAGGTCGCGGGTTCAAGTCCCGGCATGGGTGTAATTTTTAGCCTCTAAATAGATTTTTAAAATTGTCCTCAGCACGGGTTAGTGCAACAAAAAGAATATAATAAGATTATGTCATTGTGTGCATTGTGCCGAAACTTATGACTCTAATATTCTTGACCCATCAGGCAGGTATCATATTTACCGGGCGACGGCCACTTTCCGAGAGGCGCTTGAAAATGACTAAGAAGAGATCACAAGCAACGCACTCTCACTGACTATTCTTCCTTTTCGCGGTTTGACCAAAGCATTTTTTCCATCGACCACAGGTAGGTAAAGCAAGACCATCTCAGGCTGACTACTCCAGTCGAAGCCGTATTGCTTGCTTTCCCAATTACCCAATTAGGTAACCCGACAGTAGCTAGCCGCAACGATGCGCTCTAAATTGTAGCCATTTAGGCAATTAGGCTTACAGACCTCCCAGTGCATCCGAGTGAGCCGTTTTATGATAGGTAATTCGGTTTATGATTGGTTACATTATTCTACTTGAGACTGAGGTGACTATGACTTTATTTGTACACCACGGTTGCGTGTTTGTGAGGTGTTACGAATTGTGAATTTTATTGTTGTTACGGATATTATATATGTTTTAGGTATTTTGAAATTGTGGTTATAAAGGGACTAGATTTTTTCTCCCACTCCCCTTTTTTTTTAATAAAAAACATAAACCGACTTCAAAACAGTACAGCACTAAAACGTTAGAAAGAATTTAAAAGGTATTCTTTTAAAGTTTTTCGTGCTCTAGTGTTTTGAAGTCCGCTATAACCATAATTTACCCTAATAAATTCTTTGCATTAAAATTGTAAGTTCTCAATTTATTTACACATTACTAAAGGATGTGTCCCATTAGGCCTTGTTTACTGCTGTCCATGGAACAGTTCTGTTCTCCATCTCTAAAAGTCTTCATCAGATCTTTACCAAATAAAAATGGGACCAATGAGACGTTAATCTATCTATACCAACAAAAAAGTTGACACAATCGGTTATGATTTGACGAAGTTATGGGAGAACATAACAAAAAAAATAAAAGGCATATACGCGTTGAATTTATTGAGAAACTGAATGTTGAATTTTTTTGAAGTCGGTTAGAAAGTCGGCCTTCGCCTCTATAAAGAGTTTATCTCCCTCAGCGCATTATGTTAAGCTGTTACAACCCAGGACCATTTACTGCAATTAGCCATTACAAGTGGGTACTAGATGACAGTTACGACTGTACATATCTTGCCGTCAAGTAAACTGAGTTTTGGACATTAGCGAATGCTAATTATAGGAATACTTCTGGGGCCTGTTTCATAAAACCACAATTCGTGGTTTACTATGACAATTCGATGTACCTACTATTGCTGAGTCGATTAACCCACAGATTAACAAAACGACTCTGCTACGCAATGTACCTCGAACTGTCATAATACACCACGAATTATAGTTTTTTGAAACTGGGCCCCTGGAAGGAAAAGGCTTAGTTTCACCGTGAAAAAGGAATTCTTTTCGGAATCACTAATCTCAGTTTGAAGGACGATAAAAGTTTGTGACGATGTGGTTAGGTCGACAGACGGCCCCGTTGATGCGAATGGCGAGACACCGCGAAAGATGACGTGATGGGGAACACGCCTAAACTAAGCAGTGGGCTGAGGTGGGCTCGTGATGATGATGATGATAATGATGAAATTGGTACTGATTGATAGCAGACCTCGAGCTTATTAGCCACAAAACTATTTCAGGATAGATTCAAATCGCTGCGAGCGGTGGTAGCGGAGCGGTAGCTTCTCTTTCGGGAGGTCGTGGGTTCGAATTCTGGCATGTACCAACTTCGTTTTCTAAGTTACGTACATTTGTGAAGCTATAGTACCAATACCAGTCGCTAACTGTGAATGAAAACATTGTGAGGAAGTCCTAATGTCTGAGGTACCTCAGCACTTGCTACGTACAATGGCCCAACTATGCGGCTAAGTGTGGAAATCTCCAGTCGAACTAGAACTAGATGCAAATCTCACCTGATCGCAAGAGGCCTCAGGTGTCAGTTACGTGGTGCTACGAGTACATTGTTTTATTTTTATTCGATTGTCGCGGCGCGTCGGCCGCGCGTGGCGACTCGCGGGTGAAAGTGGAAAGTTTTAGGTCCGCGCTTGCGCCGTCGAATGGCTAATGTCGATGTCACCGAACGATGACCGTGCTGTATGGAGAGCTTGCTAAAGTTAACCAATCATTAGTTGCATCCATTGAGTAGCTGTGGCGAATCGTTTAGTGCGATAAAGATGAGCGAGCGAAGGGCCATTGCTCGAAATTGTTCACAAAATGTCCTACAAGTACTTGGTACAGTCGTATGTGGAATTGTCTAGTTCGCCTTCTGAATGTTTACACTGGGCTTTCACACAGGTCAGCGTATAGAGATCTGTTAACTGAAGAATTTACCAAGCACAAATCCAGAATCAACGAACATATTATGCGGCGACTAATGGATTTTGTCGAAGCGAAAAAGCCATGTCAGGGGTCATGACCGTGGCAAGAGGCAAGTCTTGATATCTGCCCAGATACCGGGATACTTTCTATTCCTATTTCGTTGCAATCCCACAGGTCGGTTACTAATAAAACAAGAGACTGCCTACTGGAATTGCATTAGCATGTGTGGAATACAGTGAGCGTAATAAGTCTGTCAGTAATTTGCAGCAAATTATATGTGGAGCCTGGGATGACAAGAGACCGAATAACTTTATGGATTAACTTTATGGAAAACTTTTTCGCCAAAAATTTTAACTCCAGCACATTTAAGAACACTGAATGTCCTAAGTATTTGCTCAAAAGTGACTGGGCCAGATATACTTAGTACACTTTTACCCAATCTCTGTGGTTTGAAAGCCTGGGTAGGTATATAAGTTTTTGTGGCAACTCTTAACTTAATATTATAAAACCGGCCAAGTGCGTGTCGAGCCACGCGCAGTTAAGGGTTCCGTAAAAAGCCCCTCTTTCTACGGAACGCTTCACTGCGCGTGGCTCGACACGCACTTTTATCTGCTTTACAGAACTAACAACTTCATCAACGTAATTTTCAATGAATTTCAAATTTTATTTTATAAGTTGGTTGCCTAGTACCCGTTAACTTGTAAAGCCTTCTTAGCGTTAATAGTTTTCCTTTTAAGTTAATTTTATGTCCTACTACTTTAAATTTTTTCATGTTTTTACAATCAACCGTTTAGCCAGGAAAGGCGGGGAGGGAACGACGACGACGACGCCCTACTCGGACAAAAAATTGCGCTTTAAAGCTTCATACAGAACGGAACCTTAAATAAAAAAATTATGAATGAAGATTTTATTTCACCGTTTTGTCGACGTGATTAATTTGTATGTCTATTTAATTTATGCTTTCTCGTACTAATAGTCTCTGAGCTAGGCCGCGAACAGACAGACGGACAGACATGGCGAAACTATAAGGGTTCCTTGCCGACTTCGGAACCCTAAAAATTACATATTTTACTTGGTGTGTGAAGAGACAATTCCAGGTTATTATTAGTTAAAAACATTGTATACAACGCAAAGTATAAAGTTTGTGTATCATTGGAGGTGAAGTAAATTAATAATGATCAAAAGGTTTACCACGACTTTGTAGACACTGACAAGAACTTGATCATACAAGTTTGCCAAAGGCCTTGCGAATAGTAGCTTGGTGGCCGGGTTGCCTATGTCCCTCTAATATGGTGGAGACTGGCGATGGCTGACCCCTGCGTTATGCTCATGAACGGGTACTGCCTGGTCGCTGCATTAGTGTTTTCCTACTTTTGTAAGAATAGTAACTAATGTTTTAGAATTGCAAGTTGTTGATTGCACTCATGGGATTTTGTTAGGTAGGTACTCGTCCCAGCTTATGTATTAGATTTAAAATGATATAAGAAAAGATGGACAGAGTGGAGGTTTTTTTTCCCGCTGCCTTTTTCTCCACTACAAATTCGGCCCCAAGGCAGCGGTTAACACTGTACATTGACATTCAACAAACAGATGTAAATTCTTTACGTTGAAATACATTTCTGATTTCTGTACTTTTCCCCTTGCATTTTTTCTTTCATTTATCAAAAACTTGCCTTGTACTGTAACTTCGAAAACCGCAGTTCTGACGCAAACTAGATATTTCAAAACCCTAAATTACGACTATACCGGAAACCGTTTGAATGTTGTAATGTAATAAATATTATGTTGTGTTCTATGTTCAAACATCAAAAAATGTGGTATTATCCTAATATGAAATGGAGCTTATCATGCTAGTTCATGTCCATTTAAACAATTTTTTATGTGATTTCATGTCTTGTTTCTTGTATTTTTGGGTAGACCAACCTGTAGCAAGATAGATAGATTGAATATTTAGAAAGATTCTAGAAAGATCTAGGATGAAATTCACGAAATGTTGTGAGCAGCGTACCTGTTCAACGTACAATCAATTGTAAAGCTTGAAATGTAGAGTGATTGTCTGGAAGAAATTACTTTTAGTAATAAGGCCGGTACTGTACTGTATTATTATTTAATTCTCGTATGTAATTCCTGGTGTACATACAATAAAGAATATTCTATCTATCTATCTATCTATGAATAAGTCAAGGTCGACGTGCTGTCTCTGTATGATATTACTGGTGCTTACTTTTATTTTCTATTCGTATCAAGTTCGTAAAACTTTAAGTTGCTTCCAACTTTAGCGTTCTTCTGATATTTACATTTCGTATTAGAACCACAAAAGGCTTGTCCGATGCGGTTAGTTGTTTTTCTAGTGATGCAAGCAAACGGCTTTCACAACAGCCTCGAGAATCGATAGGCGAATGTAGGAAAGGCATAAATATCACTAAACTATCCGAGTTCATAGTTATAACAACGTGTCAGTGTTGAGATGCTTCTAATGATTTGACGTTCGCCTCTGAAGTTATCAAAACCATAGCCGGTCACCTGCAAGATTAACTAATCATCGTAATTTATTTCTGTTTACGAAAGATTTACAACCCCAATGCAGTCACCGATTGAACACTGTATATGTGTTTCGTGTTAGCTAAGTATATTGTGTTTTGTAAATATCACAGTTAGATTCCTTCATATGGCTCGGCATGGCACCGACGCTTATTGAACAAATAGGCATCCGCACTGTTTTGTGCTTACGTAATTATACCGGCTCTGTCTACTTTACTACCTACCGTGGGTACACGTTAGCTTTCAGATGTAGCCGTCAGATCAACGACCTTGCGGAGGTGATCGCCCGCAGACGGTTGGGCGTGACATCTTGAATGGAAGGAAGTCTGTTGATAGTTCCAACATCATCACAGTATGCCTGATAACTCTTATTGTGGTCGATATAGGAGCGATATTATTATAAAAGGCCCCCGGTGAGAAATAACTGCATTCGTAAATATGACAACCACAAACACAGACATGTTGCAAAAGACGCAAAGTATCCGTTCGTAGAGGATTTCCTCTCGGATGTCGTGAACTGTAGGTGTTAGGTATCACTACAGTGGTTGCGTGTGAGGAAGTGATATCCACTAAAGTCATTCTGCACCGATAATAGCGTTTGACATATAAGTGCCAGGAATCGGCAAAATGCGTAGGAATTGAAAACATTTAGAAAGAGTATCGTCGTTGGTAGCAGGTAAGCTTTTTGCACGCAAGGATACCTAAGTATAATTTTCATAGATCAATCACTACGATTGGCGATACTTGACACTTTACGGAGAGTGTCTTCTACGTGGGTATTGAACGTAAGCATATACACGTAGAACCTCTGCCACACTTCTTTGTCGTACTCATTCCCGTTATTTGGGGTCAGGTTCTTTTGCGTCAGGAGTTTCTGTTCTAGGTTGTTTTTTACTCTCCAATTCTTTTGCCGCCATGGACCACCAAGTAAAGAGAAGAAAGAAAGGAAGAAAATACATTTATTACGACAACACACGTCCCAGAAACAAACAAACATCAACATATCATTTTAACATTAACAATCTGAAAATATTATTTAGTACCTATGCTCCCGTCAAGACAAGCCAAGCAAAGCGCAAGGGCCCGAGGTACTACCTTTCCTCAAAACGCTTATTCGTATTTTTGAACTGTCATAACTTAAGTTTGGATTATACCTACCAGATAAACGAACAGCAACAGTAAACTCATTAAACATATAAAGTTTCAATTGCATAGCTCATATAATTAAGATTTTATTGATATCTAAAAACCCCCATTTTTGCCACTGATCATCATCAAAATTCTTAGGGTACTTCCTGAAGACCTAGAAAGGTGAAATTTGGCATGTAAGCTAGTAATCGGGTACTTTTTATTTTGCCCTTCGCTAATACATGCCCTATTTGGTCGAAGTATGTCCGCCTGGGACGTCCTTTACAGGTCCTTCCACCCACATTCGCTCGATATTATTATATTTGTTTCGTCAATCTTTCTTCCTTCATCCTCTCCACATGTCCAAACCAACGCAACATTCCTTTCTCAATTCTAGTCACTACATCTTCTTTCAGTGTACAGACGTGCGTGCATGCAACGACTAATGAATGTTGAGGAAGCGAAAGTGATCTGTCAGGATCGTGGCAAGTGGCAATCCCTGGTCTCTGCCTATCCCTCTGGGATATAGGCGTGAGTTTATGTACGTATGTTAGCACACAAACAACAAAAAAATTTAAAACTTGGAATTGTAACCCCCCCAACCCCTTAACCTCGGGGATGGAAGTTTGTATGAGACCTTCGCAAATTCTTATGCTAAAGATCTGAAAATTGATATAGGGACTCCATGTTATAAATTATAATAAAATAAATATGAAAAAGGCACCTCTGATGTGCAAGAAATACATATACACCAAAAAAAGAAATAAATAATTACCAAATAAAAAAAAATTGTCATAAACAACTTACAAAAGGAAGTGAAATCCCACCAAAACATGTCATGTAAAATGTTGCCAAGACGGGACCATATACCTGGCACTGTTAATAAGTTATCAGATCTCATGTAGAGCTAAGCTTTTAACTCTATACGCCCTACTCTAGAAGCCCTAATTTCACAACTCTTGATCTGACAACTCTTTAACAGTGCGTGCTATATAGTCTCGTCTTGGCAAACTTTTAACATGAAAATGTTTTTGATGGGATTCTTATTATCTAAATGAACGATTGCTTCTGCTTGCTGCTGCAAGTACTGAGGTACAATAGAAACTCTACAAGAAATCACTTAACCCCTCTTTGTACGGCCGGCGGGTCGCAGTCTGCAATCTATATGGCTCGCACGACCGCTCAATCCGCGACTGTTCACGCTTTCCTAGACCTTTTTACGAGCTCAGCGCACACACCGTGTAATTGTTGACTACACTTGGGGTAATCGGCGTCAACTGACCGTGGAGTCGTGGATGCTTGCCTGATCCCATGTGAAGTACTACCAATATTCTACGTATCATGAAAAGCTGCAACCTGTCAGATTGAAATACCCTAATTGCACTACTGCCTTGAACCACCAATCTGAGCTCTTTTCCTGAACACTTCATTATAAAAAAAAGTAGATTACACAGATCTTTCTTTCGTTAATGTTTCTTCTTTAGTTTGCTAGTCGGTTGGCATGGTTCTGCTTTGAAAGGGTCTATAAGTACTAGAGAAAAGAGGTCAGTGACCGCTTGGGTTGTATAGACTTGTCTTCGGCCTAAAGCGAAATGTATCCTCATCAATCGTTTCACGGATCGTTAAGCGGTTTCGTAATAGATTTTGTGCTTATTTGCTAATGACTCACGTTTGTTGCTGCTAGTTGGTTTGGTACAGTACGTGAGATCCAAAGGTCCTCTTCGTTCTATATTCACACTTATGCCACGCCTGATAAAAGCTATTTTGGTGTAGACCAAAGGGTGTTTGTCGTACATAGAGACAAACCTGTAGCCTTCATCATCATCAGCCATTTGACGGTTTTCCAAACCATGAAGGGTTTTGCCATAATCGCCACGCTTGGCAGGCGGGTTGGCGATTGCAGTATGCTGTTGGAATCTAAGGAAAACGCTGCTGCCCGTCTCCTGGTAATGTATTTCTTTAGTCGCCTTCTACGACATCCACGGAAGGAAATGCAGTGACGCTTTTCTTAATCCGGCGCCACACGGACTAGGCCTGTAGGCTTAGCAAAAAGTATCTTGAAGCGAGTCTACCCTTGTATCAAACGTTATTTACGTGTGCTTTTCTGTTTTCTGTGGGAGTCGAATCAGATACAGTTTTATCCACTTAGTGCGGTCAAATTTTCCGGTTGAACAGCCTTAAGAGGGCGCCTTTTGAGGCAATTCCCATAAAACGTAGATTGGGAAATTAGAGCTTTTTCATAGAAACTTTTCACAAGGCTCAAATGTATTTTTTTAACAGTTTATTTGCAATTGTATGTACGATCTAAACCTCGATTTAGATCCTCTTCATGTCTTGGCAAAGTTTCATTGCTATCCGGCGAAGTCATTTGCAAATTAAAATCAAACTACATTTGCATGGGGATTGCTGCTTGAGGAACAGCCTTTAAGTAGAAACTGCCTTAGACTCTAACCAGCTTTAATTATCGTGTCCGCGTTGTTGTCTCTAGGTGACCGACCGGCCGCGACCCACAAACGCGTGATTGCAGCAAAAGTAGGCACACCATGGTAGACCATAATTATTTGCTTAGAGCGATCGGCAAGTGCCTCTTAAAGAGAACATGGGACGTCCGTGACTCGGTACCATGAATAGTAATCTACATGGTTATTAACTTTTACTATGAGTTTTTACGAGTATTCATAATGTGTGATAAAAACCAGCAATCATTGAATTTTACATCTTTTTCTAAATAGGTAGAGTATTTGATTTAAAGTGTAGGCACTAAGACATTGTTGTGGAACGCTAAGTTTACAAGTGTCTCGCAGGCCATTATTTCGTCGTTTACCATCGCAATTGTGTTGAAAATAATTGTAGAAACAGGCGTTTCAACCACAAGCTCAACTCGCATCGCACAGTTAGACGCACTTTTGTAATCGTTCCACTACATCACGCATGTCTGAGGCCTGGTTTCGTGAGCAACTTCTTCTGAAGGTGATCAACGATAGCGAAGCCTGTCCCTTTCTTTACGCATGTGTGTGGGAAGGACATCAAGAGCGTTCGCTTGCTTTCGTACGCTTATGGATCAAACATGATAATACGAGTAATAAAGGTACGGCACTCCCTCACATTCCGCCAGTGCGGTTTGAGTTTGACACACATTCGAACACGTTGAATTTGTTTTTTTTTTCTACAGTGCATTGCACCATTTTATATAATAAAACAAACAATTTGTAGAACAAGATAATTATTATTGACTATAAACTGCATTTCAATTATAAATCAATTATGAAGAAGAATGTTGATGGGTCAGTTTATTTTTATAATCGATGTAGAAAATTGAGTAATAGCCAATATGATATTGAAGCCTTTGAATAAAGCCAGCGTGGGCGCGCTATTGAGATTTCTCTTTCTAGTTAGAAAGTACAAGAGGCTGTGCAATACTGTCATATCGAGAGACCCACGTCTTTCGTATTAGCATTTTATTGACACTAAAACTACCAAACAGAGAAAAACAGCCCGGTATTCCAAAACAATATTTAACATTTCCTGTGTTGTTTTCCAAGGTATTTGGAGTAAAGTTCGTCTAAATATCTAATCTAATGTACCTAATGGTTAGATTTCGGGACTCTCACGATATTTCAGTATTTACACTAGGTAAAACTACCACTCAGTGATCAGCGGTCATAGTCATTATCAGCTCTATCTAATAATAATAATAGAATCTTTTTCAGATCTACTGACCAAGGATTGTGAGAAATGTTCCTAAAACGAACCAATGCGTGTCAATGGGCCGATGGCAATGAAATCTTAACTCAACTACGGAAGCTCAGCAATCATATACGCGTAATTAAAGAGCACATCGAGGGGACGACTTGCCTTGATCACTGTTACGCCATTCAGGCTGCTATTTTTGTAGGTGTCTGCACCCACGGTGGTATAGTAGCATTTAGACGTGGATGTACACATTAAATGATTGGGTGCTTGCTTGTGGAGCATTGTTTCAATTCGGCCTTGACATGTGATCAATGCTACGTGAGTACAGTTGAACAGTAGTAAACTGACGACTAAGTTATTATTATTGTCATTGTAAGGGCTGCTAAGGTCAGTATCTGCACGTGATCGACTAGACTTGCGTTTTGCGTTTTCAGCCGTAAAGTTGATTTGCGATTAATATGGTTGGGTTCACCAAACTGCAACTGGCGCTGGATACATAAATCTAATTACCCGAATTATGATAACTATCGAGTGCTGGTTACATTGCAGCTACTTCTACAAAGCCGCAATTAATTCGGAAAACCTCCACTAGCTTTAAACGAATATGCACCTAAACTTTATGTATTAAAGCGGAAAATGGTAGAGATTCCCGATCGCCGGTTTCAATATCCCATCCGACGCAGGCTTCCTCGGCTCATGTTTATGGATTGATAACTCTGTGACCTCGTAGCTGGTAGTCCGTCGGAATGCGTAGTGTAGGGCCTTGCCTACACTGAATGAATAATGATGACATTTTCAATGTTTGGAAGACATCGAACCACGCTGGGAAAAAGTACAAATAGTTGTGAGGCTTTTAATCCTTACCGGTTTTTTTTTTCTGGAGCTAGAGCAGACATGTAAAATGGTCTAAATAGCCTCAATATATACGCTGAAACTATTTCACTATTCACTATTTATGTAGTTAGTAGTAATTTTTTACTCAGGACAATACAATATTTTTTTAAATAAAATTTAGGTCCGTACGATAAATATTTTAACCTAATTATAAATATAGTGTAAAATAACATACCGTTTGTCTTAACTAGGTTAATGTAGATTCTCACTGTAGTCCTAGTACTAGAGAGATTTACCTGCAACTGCATATGCCAAATTTTGCCTATAAATTACAATTATAAATCAGGAAATACTCGAAAGGCCAAATCGTGCAAGCTTTCCAGCAGCAAGATGTAGAGTTACCTACGTTTCAGCAATCCAAACACCAAAAGCCAGCGCCACCACAAATTGCGTGTCGACACGAGCAAGCGATCTAGGATCGGGTTCTCATCGGCGTCGCGTGTACGGAACCGTAACGGGATGCGAATTAGCTGAGCCCCAGACGCTAACCGAGTTGATTGTTTGTTGTACAATTTTCTATCTAGTACAGCCGACAGCGAGTCATACCTTAATATTCTTATTGCAAGCTCGCTCATAACGTAACTGGATAGAGTACAGGGAGATAGTGATCGATGTGCTGTCGATTGTACTATGACGGAATAGACACCTAACACTTAGTCGTAGAAGTACTGTGGTAAATAACTGAGATTGTTGTTAAAACTTCCTTACTGCGGAGTCATTCTTTAGTTTGAGGTTGCCAGGTTATTGCCAACCAGGAATATAAAAGCTGCAGAGTTGGATATCTTATGTAGGTTTAGATTTTTGATGATTGTACGATCTTTCCCAAGACTCATATGACGCTTCAAGCCATACCTGGTCTACCAATTTGAAACGTGTTGAAATGAGACAATCAAAAAGTGCGAAGTTGCGGACCGTTTTATAGCCATAGGCTAATTGCAATGCAAATTGAGCTGCTTTTGCCACAGCAAGAAGTCACGGACATAAAATAAAATTAAAATCACTCTATCTAACAAATAGACGCGAGAACAAAATATGCCACTCCTAATGACACGAAGACACGAGAATTTCAAATAAATCTGCAGACAACCGAAACAGTTTTACATACAGTTAGAAAAATCATCACCGAGAGACAATGACTTTATTTTTCTTTACCGAGAACTAATCATTAATGATGCTTACTAGAATTTAGAGGTTTAGCCGTTGAGGTTTCCATTTTAACTTAATTAGTTACTATTGAATGTAAAAGTTTTCCACTAAGTTTGTACAGTTTTGGCGGTCTACTATAGTGTAGAAATCTTTGAAGGACACGATAATGACGTTGTTCAACTTTTTTTTTCTTCCTTTGATTGCTTTCAACCTATTTGATGATTATTTGTAAGTTTTCTACGTGGCCAGAAGCGTAGCGGGCCAGATACATAAAATCAAATTTCGAGTCTCGTATGTATGCTCGTTCCAACGTTAGTCAGCCAATCATTGGCTGTATTGTTTGCCATATCAGCTTGTTAGCTGTTTGTTGTTACAAGAGAAACAAGTATCAACTATTGCTTAACCATTATGAAGATTTAATCTTCTGGATTTACGATTATTGTTGTCTAAATTGGAGTAAGGTCTGCCGTTAAGTAAAGCTTATGATTTGAGTTTCGATATTGCAACTGACTTCTCTGACAAACAAATAAATGCCATCAATGACCGACCTACAATATAGTAAATGCTTTATTTATTTATTAATTGCAATGACCACATCAATTTATTATCTATTACATAGTATGGTACTTGGTACTAGACTCTTGATTGAAACAGCCATAGCAAGAAATAATTTGACCTTTAAGCGAACAGGGCGAGTCAAGGTCGTACAGAATGTCGTGACTCCCGCGCAGCGCTGCTAGTAACGTCGGATTTAGAGTCATTAAAAAAATATTTTAGTACATAAGGTCCATCTATTGTTTTTATTATGTTAAGACAAGAGGCCATATAAAATAGAATTTGTATTCTCGATACTGTGACAATAAACTATAGTCAATGGTGATTGTCAAATGACCCATAAAAGAGCAGAAGATTTTGGCTTGACGAAAACTAAACAATATCAATGGAGCGATGGTAAAATGGAGCACTGCATGATAGGCGTAAGAAGGACTGACAAAATCCAGAACACCACGCACCAAAACCAATATCACTGTCCTTGGAGCCACTCTACTGTTTAGCGGTCAAACTTAAGTAGACCGGGCTGGGTATGGCAGACGTATGAACGAACGGAAGGTGGTAAAAATCGACATCGACTGGGTGCCGTTCGATGGCCGCCGGCGCCGTCGCAGACCGAGGTGGAGATGGTATGACGACTTGACCAAATATTTACCTGGATGACAAGAATTTGCGAAGGACGAGGAATGGAAGTCTAAATAGGACGTCTTTTCCTAGCAGTGGGACACGATAATGGCTATGTACGTAAAAAAAGAATATCAGATCACTATTTAATATTCTCTAGCTTGGGTAAGAAAATATTATTATCGTGTACAATGACAACAACACTCCCGCCGATGGTTTTTGTATTAAAATAAAAATTTTACAGTCAATAAACCATTCAACTGCGCTACTGCATGCGTTAACCCACTTTCTTGCACAAATGGGTTTATGAAATGCATGTGTGCATTTTAAAATGACGTTAATAGAAAATTACTCATCTATAACTACTTAGGCGTTTGTGAAAAGAGCCTCGCTGGCTTCTCGTTATTTTTACTGCTGGTTTCTTTGCTTTTGTGTGATGTGATTATTGCATCACTACACTAGTCCGCCGTACTGTGGCCGTACTTTGATGTCCCTGTGGTTACTATAACACCACAGGGTATCTTAGTTTGCGACCAGGACAAATGACTGTGGAAGTTATTATTATCATTATTTTATATATTTTTTCTGGTGAGCAATAAGAAATATTCTTATCGTACATATCTGACATCAACCTATATCCATCCATCCACTCTACTCAGTTAAATTTCGAGCAACTCTGTATTAAAATATAAAGGTTGACCAGTAATGCAAGATTCGCTTTTCCTGATTCAGCCCATTCTGACCAGCCACAAGATGGACAGATGACCTCATCCAAGTGGCAGGAAGATGCTGGATGCAAGCCGCTTCCAACCGGTCTTTTTGGAAATCCACGGAGGAGGCCTATGTCCAGCAGTAGACGTCTTGTGGCTGAATGATGATGTTGATAAGCAATAAGGCCGCCAAATGTATCTTTTCTTTTGTCATTGCTGTTTCTGTAACATATTTTCTGGTATACAATAAAGAATATTCTTATCTTATCTTATCTTATGATGATGCGTCAGTCCATTTGAGTTGGCGTTCTGTATGCATCTTCCTGATTTCCTTTTATTAGCATCAACGCTAGATAAAAGGTGACATCACACTGCTAATAACAACACCATATTCCCTCCACCTTCTCTTCCATTATTCATGGAACTGCGCAGTCCGTCCCGTGTCCAATTCAATTGAGTCACGTAGACAGCTGAAATGGGGGTCACGTACTAGTCATGGCTATTGGACCCGCTGCCAATGATTTCTTCTTAATAACTATTATGATCCGAAGAGTTTGTCAAATGTTCTCTATTGCCAATTTGACACACTTTTGTCAGGGATGGGCAGGGATGAGATTTAAATAAAGACGTAAACAAATATATGAACAGTCGATATGGCCGTTTAAAAGCGTTCACTCCACACAGTTACGGTACAGGCGCTTTTACAACACACATATAAAGTTGATTAGCTGTCGACTCTATCTAGTTAACATTCGCATAGTAGTTAGTATCACATGTTGGAATATTGAACGCTTAGAAGAACTTTCATGTTTAGTAAACAGTGATACCTGAGTATTAATACCTACATAATATCTTTAGTCCAAGAAACTTTCGCAAACCACAAAATTGTCTCATAATTTTGCCCAAACTTTTTGTACAACTGGCCGCTGCACTGCAGAGGAAGTGGTGTATTAAATAAGACATAATTTGTTCAATTACCTTCGCAACTCCAGTGCTCCTCGGATATAAAACAATATATTATACAATATGTATACAAACAGAAGTTATAGTCTCTATAGTCTCTCATGATCTTAAAGAGTATCTTAAACCTAAGCTATGTTTTTAGGTTTCTGTACCTCAAAAGGAAAAAAACGGAACCCTTTTAGGATCACTTTCTTGTCCGTCCGTCCGTCCGTCCGTCCGTCCGTTGGTCTGTCTGTCAAGACCTTTTATCTCGGGAGCACGTGGAGGTATCAGTTGAAATTAAAACCATGTACTCAAATGTACAGTCCCTTGAAGCTGTGAAAAAATAAAGCGTCGAATTATACAAAAAATTTATAATTCGACGCTCAAGGGAATAAAAATTTATAGGCTTTTTTCTGTTGTCCCAGAACTATAAAATTTGGCAAGTAATATCGTCTTACACAACAAGTACAAGGAAAAATCTGAAAACTATACATTTGTAATTAAATCATAAAAATTGTCTTTGAAATTCGGGAAAACTGAGACTCGATTTCTGAACTATTTATAATATGTAAGTACCTATAAATTTGTAGTCCGGCTTGCACCTGTCCAGTTTTTTTAGCCCTCTGGGTCAGTCTGTCTGTCAGTGTGGGTGTATTTTATTCATATTTTTATCTCCTTGCCTGGTTACTTATTCTTAGTTTGAAACCAGAACCAGTGATTGTACTGTGTAGAAGTTCTTACAAAAAATTTATACGCGCATAATGGTAGCGCGCACTACCAATTTGGCTGAACTTACAGGGTATACACCTCACATAGTCTTCTACAACTCTTATCTAAGCATGAGCAGTAATTGCGAGAATGACAAAATAACCTTGATTATAACGTGCGCCCAACTAAATTGGATTGCAGTTAGTGTGTCACAGTCCGATGGGCACGTATTTCGTTTTCCAATGCATTCTGTCCACTAAGTGCTGCTCGGTGTTTCCTTAATTCACTTCCTTGAAGATTAAGTATGTCATGTTGCGTTATACCCGCCGTTGGACGCAGGTGATGTGTGAATTTGAAAATGACGTTATATATTTTGTTTGCTTTGTTACGTCATCACTGGCTATTACGAGCTGTAAAGTTAAAGATACTTACGAAGCATGGTAATCCCTATTAAAAATATAGAATAAAAATATAGAACAGTATTGCGTCTACTTTATTATGAGAATAGCGTTTGTTAGGATAGGCATAAAATAGAATGGATATTGATGCACATTTAATTTTATTGAGCTGTTTCCTGAGTTTAAATAAACAATTATTTGAAACACTGTCAAAATCAAGAAATTGCTCACAGGGGGTTTGATCACAGGGTTTGATATTTATTGAATCAATGAGATGGATGAATGACCTAGAATGAGGGTACCACTCCATGGACACCATTACTTTCCCTATTTTACAGATTTCTGTCAGTGGTTTGTTTACATGTTCACCAAAGCTGAATGAAATTAAACATAATTAGATAATATTGCTTACCGTGTTTTGGCGATCTCCATCAAAGGTGGGTGTACATCCAGAGAAAAGGTATGATGCTTTACAATAAAAATACCGCAGAGTCTATATTGTAGAGTTACGGAGCGAAGAAAAATATTGTTGTTATCGGCATCTGTTTGGCGTGTTTACATTTTCTCCTTTGTCATAACATCAACACTATGCATCAGACAGTATTTTACGACAGCGCGGAAGCACGATAGGCATCTGCTAGAACCTACCTTACCTCCTGACGAAGTAGAAAAATTACAGAAGCTTTTCCTTCTGTAAATTCTTATTCCTTTGCTAACTGTGAAAGAAAATATCGTGATGAAACCGGAGTATCTGAGGTGTTCACAAACCTCAGCGCTTGAAATTGCCAATACACGGTAGGCACGCGTGGTATAGTCCGCACAAATCTTTTTGGCGGTAACGTGAATATAGTCACAGATCGTTTGCATATCGTTTACTGTCTTTACAGTGTATTTCCTTTGTCCTTTATTTACTGAACTACGTATGACATTCAATGAATTTTCTATATGCTTTCGAACTAAACCTTTCGTAAGCACTATACATTATTAACTTAATAATTTAACTTTTGTATGTTATTCCGTTATCCGGAGCATCTTTTTGTTTTTTTTGTTCCTATATAATTTGAATCATTCCTCGCGAGTTAACGTTATTCCGCCATCTGGCCGCCCTAAGCCTGGGCCTTAAGAAAAGATCACCTCTAGGTGAGGGTGTGAGCCAGTGTTGGTTTTCATTTCAGTGAGTTCTGTAATTAGCGGTGGTAACGTGATCGGTAGAGCGCTTGCCTAGAGGTCGATTGAGGAGTCGTGGCTTTGAACTTCGGCAACGGCATGTATCAATGAATTTGTTTTCTAAGTTATGTACATTTGAGAATTTATAAAAAAGCAACAAGTGCTGAAATACAATAGCGGTGTTTTCTTAGCATGCGATGAAATGCCGGTTTTATAGATTGTATGAAAATGTGCTGAAGATTGCGATTCGGTTTTAAATCTAGGTATCAATTTCATGTAAAGTTACTCAGAGATGTATCCAATAAGAAAACAGAACCTTTGGCAATAAGGAATTAGTGCAATTTAGTGTTGCTTACGGCTTGAAAATTGCGCTTTCCCAAAGCTTTCTCGAATAAATGCTGCAAGTGAAAATTACGAAAATTTCTTACATATGAATTTATGGAGATTTTTGTCACATAATGAATAGGTATGATCACATTAACAACCAACAATGGAATTATGCATAAAAAACTAGTTTACATTTATTTGTAATGTTAGATAATTCTAGCTTGTACCTAATTTGTTTTCATATAGTTTTTCAGTCTTTCTGGCCGCTTTAGTGAGTGGGATGTAATGGGGTTACAAGGAAGATAAAAAGTTGACTTTCTGTAATAGTACTCTGGCTAGGTGTTCCTATTAGTGACCACACTTTTACCGTGACGCAACGCCTGCGTATGATCCGATCTCTGCCTCTGGTCACAGAGGATAGCTATGCGTCCGCTTTCTCCTATTCTATTACTTAATCCATTAAGCTGACACCAATAGTACATTACTGCAGCGGCCAGCAAAAACGGCATTGATGGACGAACGTGGAAATGTGGGCCGAGGCGAAGCCGAGGCAAACATACGTGAGTCCATCAATGCCTAGTTGTGGCCAAGGCTTGTATATAGCATAAGCAGCCTATATACGTCCCACTGTAGGGCACAGGCCTTCTCTCAGGGAGAGAGCATGGGCTTAATCACCACGCGTGCCCACCGCGGATTGGCGATTTCAATTACCTCAGCTCAGACACTCAGGTTTCCTCACGATATTACGACGTATTGCTACTATAACTTCACAAATGTACATAACTTAGAAAACAAAGTCATAGGTCATAGCCCGCACTGGGAATCAAACCTGGGTCTCCCGCTTCCAAGTCCAATGTTCTACCCACTATGCTACCGCCGCATTCTCTTAACGCGGCTTGTATATGATTTTTCCAAAATAATGCGCGGTAATTAAATTAAGTAGTACTAAGGAATAAATTAACCTTTTATTTGAAAAATATTTTTCTTTCTTATTTTATTTTATTTTATTTTGGCGGTAACAAGTTTTCTATTATGGCTCTTGCCGCCTCTTGAATTTCAGGTGGCATTAAAATAAGTTCATCGCAGTAATTTTCATCACTTGAACTCGTTCTGTTAAATTCAATAAACTTTCAAAATCAGATGAACCACGAACGAACAACAATAACTTTTGCCACGTTAGTGTTGTTTTTTTCAATAGGTATATCCAGCTTTCTATCGCAAGCCATTTCGAAATTTAAATAAAACTTCTGATATGTTACCTCCTTGGTTGTCATTGTTCGGAGTAAAAGATCATTCCATTTTTAAATAACACGACAGATATGAGTTTAGTACGTAAGTTATTTGGCCGCAAAACACGACAGTTATGAATTTTCATAGAACTTTTTCCGGCCGCTGCTCGCGTGTAATTGGCCAGTACAGTTTCGATTTATCTCGAAGAAGGTTGTCGAAATAATGCTCAGCAAGCATGTTTGAGAAAATACAATAACTTTATCTAACTTGGAGTCCTTACTCAGCTTCGTTATTTGATTGGAAGTTTGTTTCCCATCGGATATTAAACCTTAAGGCTACAACCCTAAAGTTTAATATCTTAACCATTACTCTAGCTACAGTCTTAAGTTTCACAACTTTGCCGTAGGCATCCTCATCTATAGCCGCCACTGGCAATCTACTCTAACATAGAGCAGTGTATTTCTACCCATTAAGGAGAGGGTAATTTCAATCCATACTATATGACACGATGCTATTGCGAAACACACAGACAGCCAGTGCATGTATATGTATGCCAAGCCAGTTTTTGTACGCTAGTCTGACAGACAGACTACCACTGACTAGGCACTGGTGCTGGGGATATGAGGTACACGCGCTCAAAGGAAAGATTAAAGATGGGTGGTATTTTGCCAGTGATTCAGCCTCAATCCATTTTAACATTATAAGGTTTCAGGAGAGCGTTAGGACCTAAAGAGAAATCTATGGTTACGCAAATTTGCTCTAAATCCATACTTTGAACAAACATTTTCACCTTATACAAATATTAGGTATATGTTAGCAAAACTGATCGCCACCGATCCTCTAACTCGCATCGCAACCTGAATACCAGTCTGTTCTCTAGAGAGCAAATATTAGTATCGTCGTCGTTCGGCCATCGACAAGTACATGTTGTCACGTACAAGGCAGTTCATTGTTACAGGCACGGAAAGTATAATGTAACAGAGGTATAAGTGTACCTCATTGCTAACTAATGAGCGGCAGGTATTATTATTTCTACTGTGGATGTCATTGGCAGCAAGTCATCCTTCCTCCTTGTTCCTATCACGACGGCACAAATATTTATTTAGATGATCTGTGTAAAAATTGATATGGGTAGGTACTTGTACAGTGGACCTTTTCATACTCTCGGAGACGATCGTAGAATCTCCTACCTCTTCGTTGGTAAGTAGGTACGCTCTTGACATAGCGGTCGTGTGACTCGTGCGTAGTCCGATGTTGTGTGCCCCACACGATCCCTCGCTATCGTTATCGGTCAGGTGCTATTCTGGTGCCTCCTATTATTCCCTGCAGTCTTCCAGGCTCGATGGAGTGATTTACAAGTCTGGATATATAGCCTACGATACATGACTATCGCCCACGTTTCTGTGGTTAGGCTAGTGGTAGGTAGGTAATTCAGCATCAGTCTATACCGACTTAATAAGTATGAAGTGCACATTTTTATTTCAGAATGAGGCAAAATTTTACTGGTCCATGTAATACCTCACATCACGATGAATTATGAAGTTTTACTCAGACTGGATTTTACTCAGACCGGCAATTTAAATGAATCATTTTGTCAATAAGTGTTCGGTCTAAAGAAGAAAATTAATACTAAAACTTGCCTTTCCGTAGCATTTATTTTGTGCATGCATGTCGAAACTACACGCCAATGCTTGCCGCACCTTGGCAAGCTCTCCACCAAACAAAACGCTGCAGTTTCCGCTTTCTTCATTCATCTGCAATTTTCGTTCCTTTTGCGAGCGTTTTTCTTCAGTGGTTTTTGGCAGAACGTTTTCAGCCAGCTTAATAATTTAAACGTGCTGTTTGCAAGATGTTTTGTTTTTTCTTTCCCGTGCCGCTCTCGCCGCTCGACAAACCAAAAAGCATACAGCCAGTAATTTAAAACACTTGTATGGGATGGTTACAACTCCTATGTTTTTGTTCTATTTTCTTTTAGGTTCTGTATTGCTAGTAATGTGAATACAACGTATAATAGGTAACATTGGCCTTGATATTGTTTGCAACCTTGTCAACATATCTTTCGCACGGTGAACTGGTGACTCTTCTCGGTAGTTCATTCACATTTTTTCCCTCGACATTCTTCCGACTTGACCTGCCGTGAACTTTTTTTGTAACAGAATTTAATCACTACACTTTTTGCTGTTGGTATAAGATACCTCCTCGGAATTTCGGTCAGCGAAAACTCTAATTTGGGGCCTTCAATAACAACGGGGTGGCAACGGTGCGCAACCCAAAAATGCTATTTTCAAGAGGATACTACAGTATTGTTTTTCAATTGATTGTTTTGTAAAGTAAGGTGCCTCATTGTCAAGCTTGGTACGACGAATGGCCGGACGGCCGTTGGGCACGGCCAAGAGTACTTGCCTGGTATCTATGGTCCCTATTGGGGTCAGAGGCGTCGCGATGGGTGTTAAACACTTCACCGTTAACGATACAGTCGTTAAATAGTTATACTTAGTAGATAGATACACGGATAGGCACACATAACTGATGCACTTTTTACGATTAATGTTCTGAAATAAGACCGACTGGCACCACTTCTTATATTAAATCTGTGAATATCGAAGCAGAATGAAAAAAGAAGGTAGGTGTTTACCAGTTATAAGTCAGTCCATAATACATCATACAAGTTTAATTATAGTCCTGTCAACCTTTATGGACTAGATCAAGATAATTGCGGATCGTAACGCATCGTTTTTACGCAAAAACAGCGTAGTAGAGCGTCACCTTTTTTGTAACACTGCGCAGTCTGGTTCTCGTGTCTAGAATACGTATATCGTTTTGTCGTCTGCAAATGGCGATTCCGCATGACTTAATTCGAAAAGCGCTTGTGTGCGGGAATCTCGCTCGTCGTTGTTAGATTTTACAACAGAAGTGTAACTCTAAAAGAGTCCTCGTCACCATTTTAACCACTAGAAGTCTGAAGAAATTTTTGTACTATCTATAAATTAACACTTTAATCAAGCCACCAGTGGTAGCGTTCTCTAAGCAAGTCACTTTTGGTTACCCGCACTGACACATTGGCACTGTTTCTCAAAGTATAGTTCATCTACGATCACTTGGTTGACAGTGACAGATGGTGACATTAGGAAACTAGTGACCGGAGAAGATAACAGGCTCAAACTCAAAGGAACTAAAACAACTGCAGCGCACGCGCGCCAACTTTAGTTAATATACAGATAAACGAACCTCCTTCTTAGAGAGTTTCACACCAAAAAGACTCTCGTCGACCCCTCTAAAGAGTTATAAGGTAATTAATTGCGCATGTGTCAGCTCGCCACTGGATCATCACCACCTCGTCTTACTCGTATATCCTCCCTGTCAACAGGCGTTTACTAGGCGCCACTCTACCCCTGGGTCGTAATTAAATAGGAGCTGGATGCATGCGATGAAATCACGTGTTAATGATGCAGTCTCTTCTTTGTAAACTTAGATAATCTAAGGCTAAATGCACAAGTGGGTATTTGGTGGAGTGCCGGTAAGCTCTAGGCTCGAATAAGCTATTCCTCTGGTGTATTTATGAACTTGCATCGCTGAAAATATATTTCATACGCGTAATATAACTACAAGCACACGTTAATAAGGTGCAGAGGAAGTGGTTTGTTTTAATTACAATGTAAAATTGGAGATGAAATCGCAGTTAATGTGACGTGAATAGGTGGCATGTCTATCGCTTGCACCCATTTCTGAAAGAAATTACTGATTGAAGTCTCATGTTTGGTCGTTATATTATGTACCACTCAGTCGACAGCAGATGAACCTTTACATGTTTCTTACTTAGACCTAACTTTATAGAGTGCATGATGTCACGATTGATGTGCCGTCGATTGTTCAGGTAAACGTCGTAAATAATGCGCCTTCCGTGACAAAAGGCCCTCCGAGAGTAGCAGGACTTTTGAATGTTTTCAGATATAATTAAAGCCGCTGAAAGTGGTTTAATGTAACCTGTAGCCTTATGATTAAACATACATGAGTAAAATTAAAATGTTGGCTCAATTTTTATTAACTCTTAAACTAAATCCACCTAAAACGTAATGTATTCGATCAAGTTCTCCAGTAGAAGGACATAAGAATAGAATATAACTAGCTGTCCCGGCGAACTTCGTACCACCACAGAATCCGTTCAAACGATTCTTGCACAAAGCCATCTATTTTTAAAACACAACGTTTGCTCGCATAACGCCATCTAATGTAAACTAAAAATAAATATTATCCTACGGGAAGGCATTACCGGGATATCAACCATGCTAAGTCTCAATTCAGATCTTTGTCTATTTGTAAGCCAAGTTTCATGTAAATCCGTACAGCCATTATTGCGTGATTGAGAAACCAGCATCCAAACATCCAAACATACTTTCACATTTATAATATTAGTAGGATATTAAATTTCAGTTCAGAAAGATTGTCTCTCACAGTTTACAAGTCTGTTATTTTGCTGCTTAGCAAAGCATGGTCACAGAATGTCATTGCAATGGTCGCAAACTAGCAACGTTTGCCGGATGTAATTTCCTACAAATGATAATCATTTTTACCCGACTGCGGAATCAAAGGAGGGTTAAGTTTTTCGCGAGTGTATATGATATGTAGAAATAACGTATGTACAGTTTTTATGACGTGTATAAAGTTTGGATGAGGATGGCCGAGGACAGAAATAAGTGGCGTGTCTTGGGGGGGGGCCTATGTCCAGCAGTGAACGAATACGGGCTGATTCACAGATAATAGATAAAGTCTTATAGAGCCCAGTCCATTCAGCCTTAAGCCTCAACAATGACGGGACCAAACTAATCTACCCACGGGTTTTTGTCTTTGTAAAAAGTGTTTTTATAATAACTTTTTGTATTCAGAGATTTCGCACCGTGCTGTTTAAATGCAGCATGCAGCAGTGGGAATAAATAAGTACGTTAAAACGTTTGGAAAATTATTCACTTCGTCTTGAGGCTCTCTCTGAAAATATGAAATATTTGGGTGATGGCATTGTTGTTTAGGACGCATTTCAGACAGTAACATGAGGGGCTTTTCTTTTGATTCCCATTGAACGAAGACGCGGACGAAGAAAAGTCGACAACACATCACTCTTTATATTGTAAAGTCACGTTATTGTGTTGTGTGCATGTCAAGGTTGATTTCTGTCGATCAATACGACGGATGATCAAGTTTTACATTAGATCTACTAATACCACATTCTAATATTAATGGCATTGCTTTTTAATGATCATAATTATTTTGGATCATATGCCTATTCCCGCAAATGCCATTCATTATGATTTGTTTTATATTCCAAACGTATCACTTAAAAATCTTACTTTCTAGTTGATTGTACCGAAAGTATTTTTTTTGGTATTCCTGATAAAAAGTACCTGAAACCGGAGTGCGTGTCTGCGTAAAGTTCGAAGATCAAATCTCGGGCAAAAAATTGCCTTTGCGGATGATAGTCACCGGCAGTTATGTAGCGGTAAAACTGGTTTTGTGTTAAAATGTGGCACGGGATAACTTTGCTGTCTCCTCTATTATTATCTAAGCAATTTGAAAAGCAGAGTCTTAGCTCATGTGTACGTTGTTGATCACGTTTTAATACTTGTAAGAAAGGTTTGAACGGCAGTTTTTTACAACATTACGGGCTATCCTTTACACTTCTGGAGGTAACCCAGTAAGTGTTGATTGGACGCATCGCCAGGACGGGGCCAGATGGCCTCGAAAAACTCATCGTCACAGGATGTATGGATGGAAAGAGGAGTCGAGGACGCATGGACCGGTGCAATCACGGCGATCACCAATACAACGCTACAAGCTACCGTCCATCGAGCTCAAGATAGAGTGGCTTGGCTCGGTGTTCGACACTGTAGTAGAGGGGTGAGGGGGTGGAACTGTTTATTTAAAGAAGGTGCATAGTTGTGGTAGTATTTATTGAGACCTACTTGATCTATCTACCTACGCTCAAAAAACAATTCAAAAAAATATCACAATGTTCTGCTTATAAAGGTTTAACTTGGATAAAACTATACTGTGATGTAAGAAACAATTAAAGCCATCTATTAGCCAAAAATAAAACTAAACTATTCAGTACGAACATGCCGCCCGCCAAGGACAGACTTGGCCTTAACAAATCTGTGAAGATAATCATTGACATAAGAAGATTGAGAAACTAATAAATAACAAACGTTACGATGTACTTGTAACAGATATTTACACATTTTATAAAAAGACATCGTGGTTATTCTGTCACCAATTAAACAACAACACTTAAACTAACGAAACAAGAAAATTTAACAAAAAATGCATTTAAGAAGCAACAGGCAAAACAATTAACTTTGATACAGGTCGCTTGAATGTAGAATTTTTAGTTCGCAACGAAACAACTCTCGTAACCCTATCTAGACCAGGGAACTTCTCTTCGATGATACCAAATAACCATTTTGAAGGAGGGAGATCATCCTCTTTTATCAGAACAACGTCACCCACATTCGGTTCTGGAGTTACTCTGGTCCATTTGTGTCTGTGATAGAGTGTAGTGAGGTACTCTTGCGACCACCTTCTCCAAAATTGCTGTACTAGCTTTTGTGTAAGCTGCCACCTTCGTAGACTGCTAACGTTTCTATCTTCATAATTATAATCTGGTACATTCACTAATTGTTCACCAACCAGAAAATGACTGGGTGTAAGCGGCGCAATGTCATCCTGACTTGATGGTAATCTGTACATGGGTCGAGAATTCAAACAAGCCTCGACCTGGACCAATACGGTTGTCAACTCTTCAAAAGTTAGAGTAGACCCATCAAGAATACGTTTCAGGTGAAACTTAGTGGACTTCACTCCTGCCTCCCATAGGCCTCCAAAATTCGGTGCATGAGGTGGAATGAAATGCCAATCAGTGCCTGAATTGGCTAATGCATCCATTAACCTGGAATTCTCGTCTTTGAAGAATTTGCCTAGCTCCTTTGAGGCACCTACAAAGTTTGTGCCGTTGTCACTCCAAATTTCGTATACGTGACCGCGACGAGCAACAAAACGTTTGAAAGCTGCAAGAAATCCTTCTGTTGTCAGGTCACTGACAGCTTCCAAATGGATAGCGCGTGTCACCATGCAGATAAAAAGGCAGATGTAGCCTTTGTAGCACCGACAGCCTCGACCCTTAGATATTCTAACATTTATGGGGCCGGCGTAATCGACGCCACATCGAGAAAAAGGACGACTTATGGTTACTCTTGAATTCAGTAAATCACCCATTATAGGGGTTTGGTTAGCAGATCCATACCGAATGCATCGAACGCATTTTCTTATGTGTTGTCTGATTAAACTCTTCACGTTGACGATCCAAAATTTGCTTCTTATGTAATTTAACATAAGCTGAGGTCCTCCGTGAAGTGTTTTATCATGGGCTTCCGCTACAACCAGTCTAGAAATATGATGCTCTGAAGGTAAAATTATTGGATGCTTAACATCATACTTCTCCTGACTGTGTTGTATACGGCCACGAACTCTCATTATACCGTCAGTGTCTAGGAAAGGGCACAATGAAGATAAACGACTGCGTTTCGCAACACAGTTTGAATGTTGTAACTCTGACAACTCTGCAGGAAATGCATTTGCTTGACAATGCTTGAGACATGTTATCAAGGCTTCTTTCAAATCACTTGCTGTGAGGTAAGACGGAAAGTCTTTTGCTTTATATTTAAACTTGTTTGTAAATCTCTGACACCAGCCTATGATTCTCACTAACTTCTGTAGAGATGAGTATTTTGTCCACAGAGTAAGATTTTCTGCTGTGCTATCAGCTGTGGACAAAAATACTTTGACCTTTTTCTCCTCAAGATCGGTTGTTGGGATTGGTTCCTGTGGAATACAAATATTTGCGTCATGTAACCATTCCGGTCCTTGCAGCCACATTTCGTGCTCAACCAACTCTATTGGACGTAAGCCCCTGGAAGCACAGTCTGCAGGATTTTTTGATGACTCCACATGCAACCATTGGAATCCACTTCCTAACACCGATTGAATCGCAGAGACCCTATTTGCTACAAAGGTCTTCCACCGATTTGGTTCACCCCTTAACCATGCCAAAACGATTGTAGAATCAGTCCATGCATGAATTCTTGACGGCTCTATTCCCATTACAGTGGAAATTTCTGCAAGTAAATTTGCTAAAAGCTCTGCACCGCACAATTCCAGACGGGCAATGGACACCTGCTTCACAGGAGCCACTCTGGTTCTCGATGCTAATAAACTCACGTATACCAGGCCATTTTCATCCTTCACACGTAAATAAACAACTGCCGCGTATGCATTTTCAGAAGCATCGCTAAATCCGTGAATCTCTAAATCTGTTTTTTCTGTAGTTGTGTGAATCCATCTAGGCACAACAACTCGATTGAGTTCCTGTAGCTCGAGTCTAAATGCTGTCCACTGATTCAACAGATCTGAAGGAAGAGGTTGATCCCAGCTGATGCCTGCACACCAAAGCTTCTGCATGAAGATTTTTGCTCGGATTATCACTGGAGCCGTCCACCCAAGTGGATCGAATAGACGAGAAATGTCAGACAAAACGTTTCGTTTAGTAACCGGCGTTTCTTGAGAAGGTAGTTTGACAGTAAACTTGAATGAATCCAAACAAACATCCCACGTTAGACCAAGTATCTTTATTACTTCATCTATTTTGATTTCAAGTTTTTTGTCCGGTTTCTGTATATCTTGAATCTCATCCATAAACTTTTTGCTGTTACTAGCCCACTTCTGCAACTGAAAACCAGCCTTGGCTAACAATTCTGTGATTTCGTGGTGAATTTGTACTGCTTCCTCTTCTGTATCACAACCAGACATTAAGTCATCCACGTAGAAATCCAGTAGAACTCTTTCAGCTGCCTTTGGATACTCTTCTCCATGGTCTTTGGCAACCTGTTGTAGACTCTTCACAGCAAGATAAGGAGCTGAGGAAACACCAAATGTAACTCGCAACATTCGATATTCTATTATATCGTCTTCTGAGTTTTGCCTCCATAGAAGACGTTGATATTTTGTGTCATCCTCATGTATTTTCACCTGTCTATACATTTTTATAATGTCTGCTACGAAACAAACGGGAAAAGTACGCCACCTCATGAGTATATGGCGTAACTCGGGTTGCAGTCTTGGCCCAACTAACAAATCGTCATTGAGTGATCTGCCATTTTGACCTTTGCACGACGCATCAAAGACGACGCGAACTTTGGTCGTAGTTCTATCTTCACGAACCACTGCGTGGTGAGGCAGATATGCGCAATCAGGCCTAGCCGTTTCTTCGGCGTCATGGATTGGTTCCATGTGATTTAACTCCAAATACTCGTTCATGACCTTAGAGTATTCTTGTTTCAGATGCGAATCCTTGTTCAGTTTCTTTTCGAGAAGAAGAAATCGTCTCGTTGCAATTGACTTTAAATCTCCATATTGGCAGGCAGGATCACTGTCCCGAAAGGGAAGACGCACAACATAGCGACCGCTGTCGTCTCTAGTTGTGGTTGAATCAAAGTGATTTTCACACTGTTGATCCTCCTGTGATAGCAATTTGCCTGGTTGCTCGGTCTCGAGTTCCCAGAACTTGCGCAGCAACTCGTTCACAGAATTATCCTGGATGTGCATACTGACGACATTGTGATTAGCAGAGTGATTGTGTATTTCTACACGTCCTGATAAAATCCAACCAAGTTGTGTATTTTGTGCCGTTAAATTCCCTGGTGAATTTCTGAATAATCCATTTAATAAGATTTGTCCGTATACCTCTGCTCCCAATAATATGTCAATCTTGTTGGGTGTGTCACACTCTGGATCAGCCAAAACTAACCCCGTCAACTCTGACCAATCTTGAATATTGAATTTCTGTGTGGGTAAAGTAGATGACAGCTTACTTAACACGTAAGCCTGGACGTCACAACTGAATGATGTGCAAATGGACTGTAATTTGAATTGTACCATACATTGTACTGACAAATTCAGCTGATCTCCTCCCAAGCCCGATACAATTCCTCTAACAGAGGTTTTACGAAGCCCTAACATTTGCGTTGCGTGCTCCGTAATGAATGAAGCTTGAGAACCCTGGTCTAGCAAGGCTCTGAGAGTGTAAACTTTGCCCTTATGCTCGATCTTAACTAACGCAGTAGCTAATACAACTTGACCAGGTGACATGATAGATCCACTAGCTACATGTGTGGAAATGTGTTGTTGGTTCCCCTCAGGTCTTTCTGATTCTTCTCTCTCAACCGGTTCAGTCGCTGATTTAAACTCCGAATGATGCGATAAGCCTGAACTTCCTTCTGGATGTAATAGAGAGTGGTGACGTCTACTACAGCGTCTACAAGATGTGTTCTTCTTACAATTTGTCACGGTATGTGAGGTTCCGAAACAGTTGAAGCATAGTCTTTGCTTCTGTACAAACTCATGTCGACGATCGAAGCTCTCGCTGCCAAATTTCTTGCATTGGTACAGCAAGTGATTTTCAGAGCAAAACGGACAGGACAAAGCAGGAGTAGTTGTAGTTACCGTAAACACTTTCTTTGGTTTTTCGACCGTGTCTTTCGCTTTTGTCTCCCTTTTCTCTCGTGGTTCTAAGAACTCAAGTGCTCTGAATCTAGATTCTAGAAACTGATTAAACTCCTTCAACGTCGGTAATTCATCGGAATGATCGCTCATCTTATGTTCCCAGAGTTTCCGTGATTCTACGTCCAGTCTTAGGTTGATGAGATGTATGACTATTAAGTCCCATTTATCAGTTTCTACTCCCAAATTGGCAAGAGCATTCATACAATCATTCGTCGTATCAAGAAGCTGCTTCACTCCGTTCGATGATTCTGCTGTCAATGCTTTCTGACCCACTAATCTCGTGAGAATGCAATTCGCTATATAGCGCTTGTTGCTGTATCTCTTCTTCAGCTGTTGCCAACATTTCTCATAGTTAGCCTCAGTAATAGGGATGTGCCTCAGTAGTTGTTCGGCTTCTCCAGTAAGATGGCTTTTCAGATAATGCAGCTTTTGCACATTTGCCAAAGATGAACTTTGATTAATCAGTGAGTCAAATAGATCGTGGAATGTGGGCCACTCCATGTACTTTCCAGAAAATGTTGGTAGTACGATCTTGGGTAATTTGACAGCATTAGATTCGGTTTTGTATGTGTCTTTAACATTTGTCTTATGCGAAACTGTTGTTGTAAGTGATGCTAGTGCTATTTTTATGCTACTTTTGTACTCTATATAGTTTTCCTCCACAGAATCGTACATCTCAGAAGTGAAATAAGTTTCATCCTTTTGATCGGCTTCCTCTGGCCAGTAAGAAGCTATCAGTTCTCGATGATTTTCTTCGAACTTACTCCATTGGTTTTCCAATAGATCGAGCCTTGTTTCGAGGTACTGAATGGTGATACGGTCTTTCGGAGACTTTTTAAAGTTGATGTAACCTTTGCTAATATTACATTTGAGGCCTTTTTGTACTGCTACAAGAGCCTCCATACTAATATATTGTATTGGTTATTGCACTAAGTCACTGAAGAGAGGACTCGAAAATTTTACAAGTCTTTGAACTGCACTTAAAACTTGAGTGAAATCGGGCGTAGGTTCCCCGTACCTCCGTTTTTTCACTAATTATTCTAAGTCCAAGATCAGAAGTTGAATTTTTACAAGTCCATGAATTACTATTTTTATAAGTTCTGATCTTGTTGGGAATAGAGTTCAAATTACTTACAATTGTCCAGCTTGTACTTACAACACGCACTGATATCACAACACAACTTCACTGGTATATCCGGATCGTTTGGACCATGTTCGACACTGTAGTAGAGGGGTGAGGGGGTGGAACTATTTATTTAAAGAAGGTGCATAGTTGTGGTAGTATTTATTGAGACCTACTTGGTCTATCTACCTACGCTCAAAAAACAATTCAAAAAAATATCACAATGTTCTGCTTATAAAGGTTTAACTTGGATAAAACTATACTGTGATGTAAGAAACAATTAAAGCCATCTATTAGCCAAAAATAAAACTAAACTATTCAGTACGAACACTCGGGCAGCCCATAGTCATGTCCCTCAGCCATGAGTATACGACAACGAAGAAGTAAGTATACAAGGTTAAGTCTTGATTGGTTAATTAAGGTTAAATCTTGAATTTCTCAAACATGTCCATTACAGATTTGTCAGTCACAACTTTTGTTCTGAAGCTATTGAAATTTTTGTCTATCTGTTTTGTAGCGAGTGGCACTTGTTGATAGATATTTATAACGCTTAAAACCTTAACTTTTTGTGGTAGATAGAATGGACGTTCGTCAATGCAGACAATTATTTACCGAAGGCAACGTTTTACATATATTTTTCTTAAAGAATAATTTAATGTAGATATAATTACGTAACCATTACTTTCATAATAAACAATTTATTATTATTAGTACATTGATAAAGCGCGTAAAGCGTGAATTGAATAACAATGTTGTATTGTATAATTCCCTGATATTCGAAAATTATTATTTAAATTTTTAACTGCAACAGTTGATATAAATAATTATCAAGTTCAGAAAAAACTAGCACATCAAGTTGCTCTAAAATATACACTCAAATTTACGAGAACATTTTTACTATGGGAAAAAAGTTACATCACGAAAAAAATATCAGCTGTTCCTTGCCGCTGGTGGTAAATTCAGTATAGAAAAAACTTAAAGAAGAAGAAGAAAAACATTTATTTAAAAAACGGTACACACACCGCAATAACAAAACAAAACCAAAAATAAATACTACATTAAAAAACCGGCCAAGTGCGAGTCAGACTCGTGCACCGAGGGTACCGTAAAAAATTGTGGGTATTGTATTATAAATTTTTCCGAGCTTTTCCCGAACTTCAAAGGACATTTTCTATTTTTATTTTCATATTTTTTTTTTATCCTTGCAGTACAAGACGATATTACTTGCCAAATTTCACAGTTCTAGGTCAACGGAAAGTACTCTATAAATTTTGACTCCCTTGAGTGTCGAAAATATACGTTTTTTGCGGTACAAACGCCCGTATCTTTTTCTTACGTTAACTTAGAAGTTTTATTTTTTCACAGATTTCAGCTTTCACAGACTTAAGTATATGGTTTTAATTTTAACTCGATACCTTTACGCGTTCCCGAGATCCGAGATAAAGGGTCTTAACAGACAGACGGGCGAACGGATGGACGGACGGATGGACGAAAGGGCGGACAACAAAGAGATCCTATAACTCGGTTTTGGGTTCCGTTTTTCATATTTAGGTACGGAACCCGAAAAAAAAACAAAGCTTCACTCGGCTAATAGTTTACTTTTGCAAAAGTTATCGTACTGACAACGCAAAAGGTATTTGGGGATCCTGTTACACCCAGTATAAATTTACAGTCGACACCAGTTCAATCTTTACATTTTTACAATCTTTACGTTGTAAAGGTCGACTGTACCTACTTAATATATTAAAAGAAGAGTTCCGCCCCTAAGCTATGCGTTGTATATTGCAGTCTCCACCTTATTTGAGTCATCCTTACTGCAATAGACAAATTTGCAAGGTGGTGTTAGAAATCCGTTGATGGCTTTTATACGAGGCTCATCAATTTGTATCGTACTCTATGATTACACTTGTGTAATAACCTACTTAAGTTATTTAGGATATCTATTAGGCTGTAGGTACGTGATTTGTTAAGGTAATTTGAAACTGCTTATTATGTTCGCCGTTTTGTATAATAGCAATATGCGTGTAGATTCATTCAGAATCACTAGAACCACATACATACACCTATGCCTGTATCCCGATGGGGTAGACAGAGACCAGGTTGCAAGTGGCAACTTGCCACAAACTGTCACTATGTAGAACCAAATCTGTAATTACGGATTTCAAAGTTTACACTAATACCGTTTACATACCGAGATGTTGAAATTGATGGTTACACAATAAATATATTTTAAATTTGAATTAAAAAAAATGTATACCTAGATGATAAAAAATTCAGATACACACAAAACATAATTTGACCTTAATATCATACATAATAGTATAAGTAGGTATTTACTATTTGGTATACAAGATAAATCGTCACAAATCCAATCACAAATCATCCGCGCTAGTTGCGTGATGCGCCCGCATCTCTACCTACCTATGTTCGTCGGTGAAAATGTCAGCAGTATGTTTGAATTGATTAAATTTCATTGCATATCGGGTTGTGAAGGGGATTTTATAACAAAACTTCGGTCAAGCATCTGAAGGAGACTTGCTAATGAGTTATTTAACTTCATCGTTAGGAAACTTCGAGCAAGACACGCTCCGGTGGGTTAGGCGTTTCCAAAATTGTAAATACCTATGCCTCATAATTTACTTTAATAAGACAAAAACAGGCCAAGTGCCAGTCGGACTTGCGCGCCAAGGGTTCCGTACCAGCATAAATATAGTGGTTTGTATTTATTTAGTAACAAACTAAAACGCTGGCTGGAGTGGCAGATTGCTAGTAGCGGCTGGATGAGAACCTATTATGGTTCAAGAGATAAGCAGTGTTATTTATGAAAACACGACTTCATAAAACACTTTTCAAATGCAGTTTAAATAGTCTGTGGTATAGGGAACGACATTGCCACAGGCTAATTATACTGCATTTGAGGAGTGATTTAGACGAATCGAGTTTTGAGATTCAGATAGACAAACAGATGTCGTAGGATTAGTAGTAGTAGGGCCCTATTACTAACACAACGAAAGGGTTTGCACCTTTTTGGGTATGGAACCCTAAAAAAACACTAATCAAAGAAAGTAATGACCATCGACGCAATGTTACCGCAGAACTAGTTTCCCAACTCAAGTGGAAATTGAAAAATTGCAGTTAAGTAAGTATATAAGTAAGCTGATACTTACACAATCAACAATCCAGTGGTACTGCGTCCGCAGGTTTTAATCAACCAATCGAGTATCCAATAGCTCTATCGGATGCACAATCATAAACTGAACTCCAATTGCATAGCACTGGCCACTTGAAATGCAAAAAGAAAAACTAAACGTTCGATTGTTTTGATTCGAAAATTTAAATTTCGAACACGAATAGCGAGAGCGCGCGCTTCTCTAGGTCCAGCGTAAAGACGTCCGTGCTACGGTGCGTCAAGAATCGTACTGCTTGGTCGAAGTTTGTCGAACGCGGTGACCAGCGGACGACGGTGGTTGTCTTCCAAGGAATGCTGCTTAAACCAGGTCCAGGCTATTTCTATACACGGAGACTGGAATCTAAGTTCTCAGCAAAAAGATACTTGCGATGCTGTTATTCTTCAAACTATGTCAATCGCCTTTCATAACAGGCGACGTGATTAGCATGTCCAAATATTCTATTTACGGGCTCTTTTACCTTAGAGATAATTACAGTTTGATTGCTTAGACCCACTTTTAGTCTTTTGAAAATTAGTCGCGCCACTTCCCGTCTTACATTTGAGATGCTCTATTGCTGTTACGCTGTCTACTGCTGCTTCTATTAGTCTCTCCTTTTCACGCTTCGCTGTGGAAATAATTTCTTCATGATAAATTATTGCATCTCAATGGTAGTATACCTACATAACTGATTTCTATCTACATTCTTTACTATAAATAAGTAGGTACGTAGATTTTGTGTGATAAGTAATTTAAATTACTTCTCGTCAAATCTTATGGCAGTATCAAGAACACAATGTTTGTAAGGTTGGGAAAAGAACTGAAGCTTTATTTCGAAGCGCTAAAGCTGCACGAGAAGCTTAAGAATGTGATACCCGATTTACCGGTATTTTGTTATTTGTATGAATTCCGCCCCGGGTTCACTTTCGTCTTTTGACTCAGCTGCGTTTTTTTCTTAACTTTTTGTTTAAAATTCGAACACAAACAGAAAACAAATGTTTGCGATTTTTCACTTTTTAATTACGTGTTCGATACGATGATCGGCAATAAATATGCCAGCTGTTATGGTCATAAATGAATACTGAGCGAAAAGAGAAGAAAAAAAGCGTAATTTTGCGGGTTTGTACCTAATGCGATGGGAAATTGCGCAGTGTCATTGCCCGCTGTGCCGGAGCCGATCGGTTGGCTACCGGTGCTCTTCGTATTGATTGATTTCTTGTGGATTATCGATAATACTTCATTGTTTCCTTAAAGTGTTTTATTAAGGAGTGTTAAGGAGATAAGTGGAATAGTTTTATATGTCGCCACTGTTTAACAGAATATTGAATCGGCTCTAAGTCGTTGTCATCTTGATTTTATACAAAGTGTATTATTATTTGCTCATTTCAGTTTGTTTTTTTTTTAATTTATTTATTAAGGAGTTGATACATGTTTCTCAAAAACAAATCATTCGCCAAACTGCGTGGCAGTTTGTTGGCAAAAGCGTCTAAACTAGTAGGTATTTTTCGTATCGTATTCTACCCAAAGATAATCTATTTTCGTTAAATATTTCCTCATCACCAATTGAATTGCCTGACTATAAAACACATATTAGAACATTACCACTTTCTTTTAAACAGACACGCTTCCAAATTCTTAAAGACAGACGCGCACCAACTGTTTCTAAACACGCGAATCCAGTGACTTACTCTAAAACATCAACATTTATTTGGGTAATCAAGACACGAGCTAGACCTAATTTTATTTTTGGACGGCCATGTTGAATAACTTATTTAACTGCCGCTTATTGCCTTAATTATGCTAACCAAGCGCAGATAAATCCTGATCATTCAATCCCACCAGTTGCAAAAGAAATGCGGGATTGTAAAAACCCATTTTCTTCAGTATCAATAAAAATAATTAATTAAACCGCTTGCCAAAGGCAAGTCAATAATTCAATTTAGCTTTTCACACAAGTTAACCGCATGAAGTTTCAAAATTGTTAGCAAAATGAGACGATAAAGATTTTAATCTTTAGGATTTTTAATATCTTTTACATTTTAGTAGTAGTTTTTAACTATCAATATCGAAGAAACGATTTTCAGGCTTTCTATTATTTATGACACACCCTGTATATGTTTGATGATTCGTAGAGTAAGAGTAAGAAATATTTTAAAGGGCGACAACTTATATTAATATTAGAAAAACACTTTGATTTAAAAGTTTATTTACGAACTTACATGCAAACTTGTAAGTTATATCATAAATTCATAACACATAAATGAATAGGGTGGTGGCACTGTGTGTTATGGCCATAGAAAGGCCAATCTTCTCCTGTCCTAATCAGTCAACTGCTGCCTGTCTGTGACCACTCCGGAGGTGAATTCCCTGGATGGCATATATTTTTCGACGGAGAATGTTTTTTTAGTTATGCTTGAAGAGTCATCTAAGTGAGCGACGGGTTTACACACGATATTTTCCTTGTGTTGTTGCTGTAGCAACAGCCTTTTGCAGCAAGTCAGCACCAATCATGCCATGACTTATGTTGAATCATGTTTGTAAAAGTGTTTTATTGTATACTTTTTTTAGTGTTTCAAAATCATAGTCATGAGTATGGTTAAATTTACTTAACTGTATTTGATTTTACAGGGTGAATTTGACCATTTGGGGCTTACTAAATACAAATTAAACTTTGTTGTAGAGTATTAATTTCATTCCGGATTCAATTACTTGCTAGTGCCTCTGTGCTAGTGGTTACGAAAATTTTAGTCCAAAAATTTGTCGTAGAGTTTCTTGCATAGGTATGTTATGCCTGCCTATGCCTAGGTAGGTTTGCTAAAGGTCACATTCAAATAAAACATGAACATAAATTACTTATATATTACTTTTTCGCCTAAATAACGTTCTCTCTGAATTAATAGATTGTAAATCGGTTCTGTCTGATTACTTTGTGAATAAAAAGCCTAAGCATGCGTCATTATCGCTACACGCCATGCACGCGTATTGTTTGCATGCTTTATTGACGCCCGTCGATTTTTTGACAGTTTTATTGTTTCCCTATACGAATCAGCGCTATCAATCAGTTAGCTAGTTTCTAAGTCAGTTGTATTTATTCTAGTGATTTTGATAGATGGCTACAAAATAAAATTGTCGGTACATCGAAGTAGTTAAAGTGTATTTTAAATTTATACTAAATCTTAATTTTAACATGGGTATGTTTTCCTCTATCGTGAATTGTACACAGTCGATAGTACATCCACCTTTACATTTTAGTTGCAAAGTAGCTCGTACCATAACTTTATAAAGTGCATGCCTGTAAAGGTTGATGTACTGTCGACTTGACTGCAGTGTTTAGATTTACTTTGAATTTAAAACACTAACGGTTTTTGAAACGAGCTTAGTGAATACATATTAAGTATCGTTCTATCTCTTCAGATATCACTGAAAAGAACAAGAAATACAGTTACTGGGTATTTAATAAGGGAAATTCTCAGTTCAAGTCCGTAGCATATGTGCGAGAAACGACAAAAAAGGGTAAGAAGATTCACTGAGCATTAACTCTTGGAGCGCCCTGTGGTAAGCGGTCTGCGATGTGGCTCCGTACCCGTGTAACCGATATGGATTCTGGTGTACAGGAGAAACCACAAGTGACCCAGAAATTTAAATGTCGATCATGTACCACCCTGCTTAGGAGATTCCGCAAACTGTTTCATTGATACATTTTGAAAGGTTAATAATTATTTTATAAATGTTGCCCTAGCACCACTATTATTACCTAGCAATATATCTAGTTAAACAAGTAACAACGTTCGAAAATTGTTCATCATCAGCCATTTGACGCCCACTGCAGGACATAGGCCTCCTTCGTGGTTTTCATAACTATGAGGGGTTTTGCCATAATCGCCACGCTTAGCAGGCGGGTTGGCGATCGCAGTATGCGGTTGGAATCTCAGGAATACGCTGCTGCCCGTCTCCTGGTATTCGATTTCCTTAGCCGCCTTCTACGACATCTACGGAAGGAAATGGAGTGACGCTATTCTTAATCCGACGCCACACGGATTTCTTAATCCATTTCCAAAATTGTTACGTGGTGTTTACTTCATTTGGAAACTAACCTACCTAATTAAGCAGGTTCCAGCCACTAGCCACAAAATTATGCTGACCACAATATTGCCGATTAAGGTACAAGTTGACATATAATTAATTATGTTGCACCTTGATTACTAAAATTAGGTTACCTACTTACAGCTGAACGACAAAAATAATGCATCCCGCTATCTTTCAAAACGAGTATGACTCGTTCGTTGGGCTAGGGCAGGCCCGTGCAACATACATCCTTCGGGCCACAAAAATGCCCGCAGAGGTTTTTAATCCGGCCCGCGAATAAGTTGGAACACATAAAAAGCTAATATTAATATTAATAAAAGAAATGGGATTCTTACCTTGATTAAATTTTCCTGTCTCGAGTGTTAATAGTGCTAAGAATCCCTATTATAAATATATGTACTTAAATCAAAATTAGTGCGCCGCCTTCTGCAAAATTAAAAATATAGTGACGTATTAGTCGCGAAGGTGATTTGTACTTATTACGACGGCGACAGTCATGAATCGCATTAATGTGGTCGTTGATCTGTAAATACTTGTTCCTGAAAATTGTCTAGGACGGCAGGCAGTTGGAACTTTTTAAGCGGTCTGTAGAGACTTTTGTCAGTCCACACCTATCGATCTCTCTAAGAGAAAGCGTGTGCTCTACAATAGGTTACTTCTGCTTAGGCTGATACCTGCATCTGAAATCCGCTATTATCACGGACTCTACATTCTACTTTAGGATTCAATGTTGACAGTTGACACCTGATCAAATATACGTATTGCAAAATCTCTTGTACAGTCGATAGCAGGTCAACCTTCACATTTTTGTTGCAAAGTAGCTCTTGATGTAACTGATTAGAGCGCATGTACGTAAAGGTTGGTGTGCTGTTGACTGTTCCTGCCTACTTTAGAAATATGACTGGCAGCGCACGTGGACGTTCGTGTCATTGCATTTATTCACACAAACTACCTACAGGGTTTTTGTTTTAAGCAAAAACTCAACGACATTGAGACACTTTCAGCTTGGTTGTGATAAGGTTGCGTCACACACTATAATTTATTGACATTCTCGAGAATGTGTGCGTTGCATTAAACGTGACATTGAAGTTAGTGTAATTGCCCACCGGTCATTTGTTTGGCTCGCAAATAATTATAATTAGGCACAAGTAGAGAGATCAAGCTGACCCTCTATAAGTATTAAAATACTATCCAGTATTAAGCTCGCCTTTGTACAAAATTGTTTTTTAGTGCAATAAAGAATTTTCAATTCAATTAATTTCTATTATGGACTGAATTAAATGGCTTTTCAATTTTGTATGAAAATAATAAGTAAAGCATGCAGGATGTCCCTTGGTTGTGCCCCACGTAGTAGAAGTACTTGCTTTAAATATTGAACATAGGACTTTCATTAATTTCAGATGTCTCCTTTCTGTAAAATTTTCTAACTTAATCTGTATTTGTTATGCAATTAATTTAAATTTTCAATTATTGTTTTGCGATATTTTTTTATCGTTCTTACTACTCCATGATGCAATGCACTGTCTCTGTTCACTACTTAGCGAGTTAAGTGTGTTTATTTTAAACTAATGTGTCTAGAGTTTCTCATTTACATAACTTAAATTGGGTATTAGAAAGTAGGTATGTAGAAATGCTTCATATTATAGCAGCAATGTCCCAGGCACTGCAGCGTCCGAGTGGTCCCTTCAACCATCTAGTGTGAATGAAGGTGCGACTAGACGCTGCATAAATCAGCTCATTACGTAGATGCAAAGATCAATTTTTTTTATGGCAGCATGTAATAATGTTTTCCAGTTATTGATTTAACTTACTGTTATTAATAATTTAAAGCATCTTGCGAAATGTTTACCAGTGATCTATGCATTAATGCGTTAAGGCCGGGTTCTTCAAGCACACGAGTTCGTATGGGACATTGCGTTGCGCGAGCGATTAATTGAGGAACAAGTAGGCATTTTTGAAATTACAGAAACATAAATCCTATTAATAGAATTTTGACGACCGACGTCAAAAACACTTTTGGTATATTTTTTACTATCCAAAACTCAGTACAGCTCAAATAAAACCATATCTAAAGATAATTTAGACTCATGTTCGTGATTTATTTTGATTATATAAAATTTAAAAAATCATAAAAATAATGACCGACAGCCGTACATAAGACATTGAAAAGTAATATATATTTTTTTCGTAGTTGAGACACTGTTGCACCGTTTTCCCAAACTTTATTTGAAGGAGACGAGATTTTTCACTTGTCCTGCGGGCTCATTAAGCTGATTTTCCACGGGATACATTACACATGCACGTAGACCTCGCTGTCAAAAATATTGGACCTAAACTAGGAGACCCTGTGATCTAACATCGATCGTAAAAAAGTTAGAAACTTAAGACTTAGGGTTAAGGCTTCGGTGAAATTGAGCAAGGCATTTTAGGCCACTTTCTCTTGGAAACCAAAATCTGAAATTTGTTTTAGTTATGTTTATTAATGTGAAGCGACGGATTTATTTTTTAGGGCCATTTCGACAAAAGTGATTTTCAATATATTAAAATTCCTTTGAAGGGGTCACCAGTCCCTTCTTGGATGACCGGTCACATTGGCCGCAGTGGAGTTCACGGCGGTCATTGTACATAATTACCTACGTGTAAAAGTAAAGGTATATCCACGTAACAACGGGCCGGCGACGTGCGGTTGCAACGATACGAACTAAAAGAATCCTTAAATACTTATAATACAAGTCCAAAAAAAGCCCGTCCCCGTGATAGACCGTCGGCTGTACAGCGCCGGGCGCTGCGTTGCGCGCTGTAGTGTAGTCTAACCATAAAAGTTTTAAGGTTTATTTTCTATAGTTCGTGGCACCTGCACGTTCTAGGGCCATTGTAATGTGAATCGACCTTTAATGGGCGTCGGACGGGCCTTCCGCTGCTGCAGTGGAGTCGTAGTCAGTCTCGAGACTCAGCCAGGCTTTTTCGATCTTCGAGGTTGCTGTCGTCAGACTAAGACATCATAATCTACTAGGTTTTTTTTGGGCTATGATTGTGTCCCACTGCTGGGCAAAGGCCTCGCCTTTGGACTTCCATTCCTCCTTGTCTTTGGCCAACTCTTCCCTCCCAGGTAAATATTTGGTCAAGTCGTCAGACCATCTTCGCCTCGGTCTGCCACGTCACCGGTGGCCATCACACGTGGTGGTGGCCATCACCTTCTAGGTTCTTTACTTAAAATTGTGATTAAATTACTTACTCTAGGTACAATCGACTATATATCAAACTCTACGCTCTCTACTGTCAAAAGAACTTCTAACACAATTTCGTGCGTACCTACCTGTGTTGTTCCTTCTACCACTATTCGTGGTGAGTAGATAGTTCTCGGCGAAAATGGCGCAGATATCACCGGCAAAACACCGTTCATGAGTCACCTCACTTTAATATTTAGTATTATTTTCACACTGTTTTCTCCATTTACTTTTTTATACACATACCACAGACAAAAACACAACACACTACACTAAACTTAGGCATATAGACCTCACACTGGTAATATTGGGCACCCATTTTATAAATATATTTCATTACTTTTATTATTTTCACAAACACGACTAACCGCAACATGGCCGCGACAGAATATCAGCGTTGCAGGTAGTATCTCGGTGCTCCTGCAACACATGCTGAGTCGGGGCCATTTTAGGGGCTCAATACTTAAAACCCTGTTTTGTAACTTGATAAAATCATGATATTATAAATGTGTAACTTTTTTTTTTTTTTTTCTTATGTTTTATGTGTAATTCAATATTTGAGCACCTATATATTTATGAATATGTTATGTTTTATGTTCTTTATTTTGTATAATGTGTTTTTTAGTATTGTGCCGTTAAATAAATGTTTTATCTATCTATCTATCTATCTATCTAAAAGCTTGGGAATCGTAACATTTTTTTTCTGCGACTTTGCAATAAAAATGTAACAATTCACCAGCTTTTGACGGTACATACTATTTTACATAGGCAAGTATTTATTACGCAAATTACGTGAAAAGAAACAAACAAAAAGCGGTGCGAGAGTGTAGCTAATTTGCTTCATAGTGTAATAGGCGTTGTGTGGAAGAAATAACACGTACATTATTGTGTAATAGACTTCCAAAGGTGTTTATTGCTTTAACTATCTGTTTAAGTGTTAGTACACGGTTACACTTCTGTGAATTGTAAGTGGCACTTTAATAAACCCGGCCAAGCGCGATTTAGACTACCCCACCCTGGATTCCGTGCCACTGCACGGTTTAAGGCAAAAATGTCTTTTCTTTCATCCACCAGGGCCGCGTTTCATATAACTACAGTTATTCATAGTGTATTATTATAACACTTCGACGCACATTGCGTAGGCGATTAGTACCTAGTACTTGTTAATACAAGGGGTGTTCAATGAGAATGAGGTATGATTCCGTTATAGCCACCAATAACTTTAAAAGCCAAAATCAGACACACGAACAGCACCCGTTCACGAGCATAACGCAGGGGTCAGCCATCACCAGTCATCTTTTTAAATAGCGATTCTTTAATGAATATTTAAAATTTATTATCAGACAAGGATAGAACATGTTCTGGAATTCTGTTGTAAAAACGAAAGCAATATAGCCTACAAACGATGCATTTACCTTGGCTAAACGAAATTAAGAATAAGCAAGCTTATTTCTATTTCTAGTGTTTACGTTATGGATGTCCCTATTTAATTTGAACATTGTTATATTTTTACGGACATACATTATATTATCGAATATATATTGGCCAGCCAGTGTAAGAATTCCTATGACATCTGGAATTATATATATCTTTGAAACGCTCCCTTAGCGATTCCCTACTGCTTAAGTCGTGAATTGCTCTTACTGCTCTTTTTTGCAAAATAAGTATTGTTTCTATATCTGCTGCCCGTCCCCATAATAACAGCCCATATGACATGATACTGTGAAAATAACTAAAATAGACCAGCCTCGCAGTCGATATGTCTGTAAGTTGCCTAATTTTTCTAACTGCAAATGCATCTGAACTCAACCTACCCGATAGTTTTTCAATATCTGGACCCCATTGCAGTTTTGAGTCTATTGTTATGCCTAAAAATAGTGTGGACTCTACCAGCTCTAATTTCTCACCAGCTATTTTTAGACACGTGTCAACATTTTTAACATTGGGCAAGGAGAACTTGACGCATTTTGTCTTTTTCGCATTTAACGTCAAATTGTTCACCGTGAACAAGTTTAGAACTGTAGATAGAACATTGTTTACACCATCAACATTACCTAAACCTCTCTTTACTTTAAAAATTAAGGAAGTATCATCAGCAAACAATACTATCTGCGTTAGTTTTTCTACTAGGTAGGGCAAATCATTTACGTAAACCAAAAAAAGGAACGGTCCTAGTATAGACTTACTAGGACCGTTAAAGTACTAGTACTTTACTTAACTTTAATAGACTAGGACAGGTTCCCTGGTCAACGCATTTATTAAAAATTGTAGCAAGGTAAGGTATTAGAATATGGATAACCGTGGATATAAGTTTATTATAAGTTCAACTTTTTAATATTTTGACAATAGCAAAGGGACTTATATGGGTGAATTGGAAGTCAGCTTTGCACGTATTTATACTGTCCAGAAGTAAAGTTTCGGCTGATTGAGGGGAAGAATTTAAGCTAGCCGTTATTTTGAGGGGTATGTTTTTAAAGAAATTTTCAAAAAATTCTGCTATGTCTTTCTTTGAATTGACTAAATTTCCTTCTAACTTTAAAGCAAATCTCTGGTCCCTAGGTCTCGTTTTGCCTGTCTCTTTGCTAATTACTTGCTAGACTGTTTTGATTTTATTAGTTGATGCCATAATTTGTTTACTTATACTAATGGATTTGGCTGCTAAACAAGTTTGCCTAAACATTTTTGAATATTTTAACATACTCTCTGAACGTCGGATCGTGATTAAATTGTTTCCCTTCATACAATTCATAAAGCCTTTTCCTACTTCTATGTAAACCTGGCGTTGCCCATTCCGAAAATTGGTGGAACATCCTCCATATTCTCCAAACCTTGCTCTTAGTGACTTTTATTTATTTCCGAGATTAAAATAATTTCTCAGAGGCCAGAAATTCGACGATGATGACGCAGTGATCGCCGCAGTACAAGGTTTCTCAGAGAATCAAGATGAAGATTTTTTAAGAAAGGAATTTTAAGTTTAGAAAAAAGACATGTTAAGTGTATACTACTAACATGTGACTAATGTTGAAAAATATCTTATCGAACCCCCCTAGGTACATCTGCATTAAGTCATTCTTTAAGAAAATGTAACACCATTGAATTTTCTACGTAATGGTAACTAACACATTGCCTTCGGAAAATCATTGTCTATATTGACGAACGTCCATTCTATCTAGCATGAAAGGTTAAAGTTTTAAGCGTTATAAATATCTATTAAAAAGCGCCACTCACTACAGAGCAGATAGACAAAAATTTCACATGTAACTGACAAGCCTGTAATGGACATGTTTGAGAAATTGCGCATTCAAGACTTAACCTTGTATACTTAATGGGTTAACTCTAAAAATTTATACCATTTATAAAATAAAATACCATTTGATAAAAGTTAATTGCTTCTTATTCATTCTCACTGCTTATTGAAACCCCCTAGTGTTTGGGTTAATCGGCGATCTAATCTGCATTGAATTGTCATAGTAGGTACTTACTGGGTCACCTCTAAAAGTTTATACCATTTATAAAATAAGATACCATTTGATAAAAGTTAATTGCTTCTTATTCATTCTCACTACTTATTAAAACCCCCTAGTATTTGGCTTAAACGGCGATGCAATCTGCATTGAATATTCATAGTAAACCATGATTTGCAGTTCTATGAATTGGGACCGAGTTCAGGAGCCTTAGCGGGAGTCCAACTCACAGCTGACAAAGTTCCTCAGTAGTTCATTTGCAGTTGAGTGAGTTAACTGACGATAAGATGCTCGCCTACACAGCAATCTATATGAACACAGTAATTTTCCTTGACTTGGGCCTATGGTTAATTGTGTCCTCTTCCCTTAAATAGTTATTAACACATGTAGCTTTATTTATATTTAGGTATGTATTATTCAAATATTTGTGTATAGTTTATGTCTGATTGTCTGATCTTTTCAAAATCCTTTTTCTTCTTTTAGATGCACTGGCTCAAATTTCTCCTATCTCTTCATCGTCTATGGTAGTCTGGAAGAAATTGCTTTGTACTTTTTAGTAGTGTAAAGCGACCAATTGTACTTTGTTTATATGTTAATGTAATGTCCGGTATAAGTACAATAAAGAATATCCTATCTAGATATATTATGACCCGACCCAATCTTAACCGATTTTTATAATTTGTTGTTATACGATAAAGATTGCACTAAAATTACAATAAGTTTGAAACGTTTTCTATATGTGGGCCCTTTATTTTTGACTTATTAAACCGTAATATTCTGAAGATTTCGATATAACGGTTTATGAGAAAAAGCTCTTTATAGGTCATAAAGACAGATAAACTTCGGCGGCACGTAGGCTTCTTGCGTACCCTAAAACAACCGACAAGTAGCGAGTAGCGAAGGTTAAAGTCAGAGACAATTCTTCGTACTCGGGGCCCATCAGGCCTGAAAGGTGTTACGTGCCTCAACATTTGATTAGAGTGACTTTGTACATCATAAAGGACATAGAAAAACTACAAAAAAAAAAACAAAACCATCAAAGTTTTTTTTTCGGGAGTTTTTAGGTCAAATTACGATCAACCAAATTACTCTAAATTAATAGGAGAAAAACGAGATAGATTTAGTTTTTTCATTGAATTCTAAACGTTTTTAAATCAACGTGTAGGTAGAAACATAATTTTACGAGATAAATCAATTATGAATAAATGCTTCATACGTTATAATATAAAATGTCACTAGCAGGTTGTGACGTCACGGGTAAAATGTAGGGAGAGTTTTTGTTTTTTTTTTTTGAACGTTTTGGGAATATCCGTAGAGATAAATCTATATTGTCTCTTCAGTAAGATAATTAGTTATTTGTTATAGAAGAGTGCAAAGTTGCTTTTTAACCGCGTGCTCAATTTTGATGACCGAGCAAGCGAAGGATTCTAAAATTGAATCAGGAGTACAGAGAGTGCAACACGTAACTTTTCATCCCATCTCAGCGAGGAAATGACTAAATGCAAAAAAAACACAAAGGAGGTTCCGAGTCTGAGTTTTTAAAAAAGTTGTATGATAAATTCGGCACCATGGAGGAAGAAGTAAGTAGGTTTAATAATGTTTTGAATTTACAAACTTAGTGCACACTATATGTTCTAAATTCAATTTACTTTATCCTCTAGCGGATAAAAACGGCTTTTGCACTCAGATATGGAAGAGCAAAAAAACTCTTTCCGAGATGGGGGGATGAAATAGTTATTTGTTATACGAGAGTGCAAAATTGCTTTTTAACCGCGTGCTCAATGTTGATGACAGAGCAAGCGAAGGATTCTAAAATGAAATCACGAGCGCAGCGAGTGATTCAAAAACTAGAATCCTAAGCGGTAGCAAGGGAATCAAAAGAGCACGAGGTGAAAAATCTATGCACTCGAGTGCAACACGTAACTTTTCATCCCACCTCAGCGAGGAAATGACTAAATGCAAAAAAACACAAAGGAGGTTCCGAGTCTCAGTTTATAACAAATTAAAAAAGTAGTATGATAAATTCGGCATCATGGAGGTAGAAGTAAATAGGTTTAATGATGTTTTGGATTTACAAACTTAGTGCAATCGATGTTCGAAATTCAATTTACTTTATCCTCTAGCGGATAAAAACGGCTTTTGCACTCAGATATCAAAAATACAAAAAATTACTTACTTACTTACTTACTCTTTCTGAGATGGGGGGATGAAATAGTTATTTGTTATGCAAGGCTGCAAAGTTAATTTTTGGCGCGAGTACCTTGTATTGAAACCTGAGCAAGCGAAGGATTCTAGGATTGAGCCACGAGCGAAGCGAGTGGTTCAAATATAGAATCCTGAGCGTAGCGAGGGTTTCAAAGGTACGAGACGCTAAACAACTTTGCTGCCGAGCGCAACACACAACTTTTCACCTCACTAAAGCGAGGAAAATGTTAGGTGCAAGAAAAACAGTTTTAATAAATATTAAATTACTGTTTAATTATTTCAAAAATTAAAAGTAAAATTACTACAATTGGTAATATTGAAAGTTAATTTTTTTTTTAAATCAAATTTTCTTGCCGGCCAGTGCGATTCTTTAAATGAGGCTGGCGAATGACATGAAATAAGTATTTGCATTTCAATCATCAATGGACTGGCTGCATAGAATATAAACTATTACGAAACCAATGAGGTTCTATATATATGTAATTTATTGTACGAAACCTTTATTGAATAAAAATATTCGAATTTTAAAAACACTTTCCACGCTAGCGGATAAAGTGCGATTTTCCACGCAGATTTCGAATGATAAACAGAGCTTTTACGAGCTAGTGAGGTGAAAAATATATTATATGCCAGTTCTCCATCTATATCCATTAAAAAATACGAACCAAATTCTAGTATACTTCAATAAATTATCTCAAATGAAACGAGAAAAAGCTATGAACTTTTGATTCCAATAACTCTTACGTTAGTAACACATATTATTCGTGTGACTTTTTACATCAGGTTTTTTTAACTTGTTAAAAGCAAGGATGAAACGTTCTTGGTTAAAAGGCAGTGAGGTCGTGCATGATACTCGTATTTAGGTTAGCATAATTTAAGCAAATGGGTATAGAACACAAGGGTGTGAATATAAAGTGCCTACACAGACCATTAGGCTAACCTTCAGCTAGTAACGTATTACAACTTCACAAATGTACGTAACTTAGAAAACGAAGTCATTGATACATGGCGGGTTTCGAACCCACGATCTCCTGAATGTGAAGCCGGCGTTCTACCGATACGCTACTACGCTCTAAAAGCAAGTGTGCAAAAGCGAGCATAAATCCAACAAAAAGATAATAAAAATCACTAAAAAGATCAAAATAAAAAAAAACTGCAATAAACATAAAATCAACTACCCGACTGCTGTGCATTGACTACTAAGCAGGCGGGACCAACCTAGGTACCTTACAACTTTGAATTTACGTCCCGCTTGCTCAGCGTACGTCCAGCTGCGTAGTCAGCAGTCGGGTTGTTGATAATTTTTATTACAGTTTTACTTTTTACTATTTTCATCAAACCAAAAACTGAACGTTTCTGTCCAATGGACTCCATAAAGCTGTAATTTTCTCATGAACTAAATTAGCTTTCTTTACCTTATACCAACGCGCAAAACCGCATCGGCAAAGAGAAACTTCGAAACCAATTCCGCATCAGCGTGGTGCACGGCCACTTGAAGTTTCTAGAAAGAAATATAAGCGCAGGTTTATCGTCAGGCCTGCGTATTCAAATGAGTCGGGTGAAAACGTTCAGTAGTATGTGCTTGGCAAATTGTATAATTGCACATGCAACGTGACACGATCGTTTACGTAAAACTTACATAGAAATGCAGGTACTGGATCTACTGTAGGTATGCAGTACGTGGGTACTTAGGTAACCATTAACCACAACACTGGATTAAAATAAATTGATAGGCTGGTTTCATGTATCGTCAAAAGATATAAATTACTTTATTTAATTATTATAATCTTTGATTACGTACAAAGACGATCGGACGGTATCTGTAGTTTGTAAAAATACCGGTAATACCGCACTGCTACATACCGCTCGTCCATATCCATAACTAAACTCGAGAGCCATGAATACATATTTGTGTCAGTTGGGTAATAATAATAAATCCCACCAAAACATAAATGTTAAAAATGGCCAACTTCTCGTCGTATCGTAACTTGATATAAAAGAACTTGCCAAGTTCCTTGTCTTCGCGGAATTAGCAGCGTTACAATAAATAAGGAAAAATTTTGTAACTTCTAAATTTACCGACCAAATGTGGCAAGTTTTCAGAAGATGCATTACGATGAAAACTGGCCAAGTATGATCTGGACATCTGGACACTGGACAAAATTACATGCGAAAAAAGGAAAAAAAAGAATCTTTCAGCTAAACATAAATTAAAAAATAATAAATTTAACTAATTTATTTAAAAGTTACACAATTTTTCTTTACTTATTGTAACACTACTAATTCCACCAAGACCTGAAATGTAGCAAGTTCTTATTACATATTATCAAGTATTTTTTTGGGACGAGAAGATGACCAGTTTTTTTTACATTTATGTTTTGGCGGGGTTTTATGAGTTTTTGCTAAGAATGTTAGTCTGATTTTGTTATTATTATTTATTCAAGGAGAAAAAACAGAATTGACGAACTTATAAGATAAAAAATAATAGGGGTTAAAGTATGAAATTGCCGTTTTATTGCAATAGGTTCTTTGAATTGACATAGAATCTTCATGGTTTGAGGTTTTCGAATTAAACTTTTTTCAAATGGTTTCTATAATGTTCTTTTTTTAAAAAATGTGAAACATTTGAATATCGACTTTCAATTGTTTTTGTTATTCAATTTAGACAAGAAAGATGGATACTGCGAAAATTCGAGTAATTTTTTAATACTGTTGTGGCATTTGAACTGGGGTCAGCCCTTGCATTTTTCTTTTCCGGTTATCATAAAGAATCCACTTTTCATCACATGTTACAATTCGATCCAATATTCCTTCATTTCTGTACCGGTTCAACAAGGCAACACAAGTTTCAACACGCGTTTCTTTCTGCAGATCAGTCAAATCACGAGGCACCCATTTTTCGTATTTTTTTATTTTATTGATTTGACGCAAGTGAGTCAATATTGTGGGTAAGGTAACGTTAAACCATGCCGCTAATTCCTGGGTAGTTTGACTAGGGTCGGCTTCCACTATCTCTCTTAATTCATCGTTATTCACCTGTGTGGGCGGTCTTCTTCGTGGCTCGTTCTTTAAGTCGAAATTTCCATCACGAAAGCGTTTATTATTCATTAGTAGACCCCTCTCCAAACGCAGCATTGATATTGCGGGCTGTTTCTGCCGCGTTAGTTCCGCGTCGGAACTTGTATTCAAAAATCACTCGAATTTTCGCAGTATCCATCTTTCTTGTCTAAATTGAATAACAAAAACAATTGAAAGTCGATATTCAAATGTTTCACATTTTTTAAAAAAAGAACATCATAGAAACCATTTGAAAAAAGTTTCATACGAAAACCTCAAACCATGAAGATTCTATGTCAGTTCAAAGAACCTATTGCAATAAAACGGCAATTTCATACTTTAACCCCTAATATTACAGTCAATATAGTACATTTTGCCAATTCCTCAGTATTTCCCACAGATAGGTAATACTTAATATAATAAATAAGTAAGAGGCGCAATACAGGATTCTAGATTTAGTTCTAAGATTAAAATAAACAAACAATAAAGCAATAGCTTTCGATGAAGTGCATAATAGCTTAGTTTCACTTAATTTTCTGTTCATCACACCTCCTAACAAAGCTTTTTTCTACTCTCAACTTACGATCCTGTACAACACGTTCACCCTATAGATATAATTTTTCTGATTTTATATTTTTGTCAGGGTGTAAAATATGTCTAAGTCCTAGTTGTTTGCGACAAAATTTTTAACTTAATTTTTTATTTTATTTTGCTGCTGACAGTACATGTTTTAGTTATGAATGCAGGAATGATAGGGGTTTCCTTATAAAGTTTTTCTCTAATCATTACGGATTAGGCACTTAAAACGCCGTCTCCAGTTATGACCCTGTATGACCTGGTCACCCTGTATATGTTAAAGTATTTTCGTTATTTTTTTATTGGTTTTCAAGTCTAATAAAGCCTGTCTAATTAAGTGCTAAGAAGTTTAAAAATATGATCTAATTGTCGCTATGAAAGTTGTGCTATCTTGAGTCTTTCTGATCACATAATAAAGGGGTTCTTGAGGTAGTGAGGAAATAAAATTGCCGTTTCTTGATTTGAAGAAACAGTTAGAAGCATTTATTTCGGACAAGTTGACAAATATATCCTTCCTACTAATATTATAAATGTGCAAGTTTGTGAAGATGTTTGGATGTTTGGATGTTTGTTACTCAATCACACCATGACGGCTGAACGGATTTACATGAAACTTGGCGTTCAGATAGGCAAAGACCTGAATTGAAACATAGCATACAGTAATGCGTTTCCGTGGGATAATATTTATTTTAAGTTTAAAATAGATGGCGTTGTGCGAGCGAAAGTTGTGTTTTAAAGATAGATGGCGTTGTGCAAGAATCGTATAAACGGATTCTGACTAACTTTTCCGGGACAGCTAGTATAGTCTATTTTAGGATCGCAGTTAGTACTAGGTAAAGAACACAATTAGTTACGGGGGGTGCCCGCAAAGGTAGTTAACAGTTTTCTAACTCATTACAACTTAGTGATCGCCGCAGTACAAGGTTTCTTAGAGAATCAAGATGAAGATTTTTTTAAGAAAGGAATTTCAGGTTTAGAAAAAAGGTATGCTAAGTGTACAGAACTAAAAGGTGACTATATGTTAAAAAATAAAATAATATTTGACGAAAGTTAATTGCACCTTATTCATTCTCATTACTTATTTAACCCCCCCTAGTATTCTTCTTAGCTAAGAATGAACGATTTTGTCAGAGATTATATTCATTGATCTCGGGTGTAGAATAAATATAATTTACATTTCGTCGCATAATTATTTGCCCGTAAAGTATCATGTTATATCAAAAGGTTCATGTGTTGTTGGGTCTAATGTATTAGATAGGCTAACTTTTATTCGAGTTTTATATTTTAAGTAAAAGTACATGTCGAAAACAAATCGTAATAAAAGAAAACACTAAAGTAAAATTGCACCAAATGTTTCAATAGTAATTTGTCATTTTGCTTTAAAACCACGTCAAAAAACATTACTTAAATTCCTCTTTTTGCATTTGAGTAAAAACTTAAAAAAGTGTTTTCTTAGTCCACTAGAAATCTGTGGTCACATCTCAATTTAAACGAAGTCATCATTGTACCTATTTAGCTTTCAAACAAGACTTTCGTAAAGAGAGTTCTGCAATCTAATATTGCACTTTCATTGTTTATAAGTGAGTTAATATTTACCAAAACGAAAAATACGGATTATAATTAGGCATTTCAGTTTCAGTCAATCCATCAGAGACCACAAATAAAGTAACTTACAAAGTCGCCAGCACTTACGCAAACATACAATCAAATACAAAATCATTAAAAATTTTATATGCAAATGCACGAAGTCTAGTTAAGCCCGGAAAAGTTGATGAACTGAGATGTATGATAGAATCACTTCCAAAAACACATGTTATAGTTATTGTCGAAACTTGGATTAAGAGTGACGATGAAGCAAAAAGATTGAAACTCCCTAACTATACACACTACTACAACTTTAGAAAACATACTATAGGGGGTGGAGTATCTATCTATGTAAATGATGATATGAAACATGAATTAATGGAAGAAAAGTGCGAAGATGACAATCACTATCTGTGGGTTTATATCGAGAAATTTTCACTTAATATTGGGGCAATTTATAAACCAGAAAGAACTAATAATAGTAAATTTCTTGAGACTTTTGGAGAGTACCTATCAAAAAGGCGAAGAGTTATTATTATTGGAGACCTAAATTATGACCTACTAACTAATGAGAGACCGGTTAAAGACTACAAAGACACTCTTAAAGAAAATGGATACAAAATACTCAATAAAATAAGCAAGGAATATTGCACGCGCGAAACCGCAACTAGTAAAACAATCCTCGATCACGTCTCCACCAACTTAAATGAACATCCATGTCAATTAACCTTGATTGACTCATCTCTATCTGACCACAAGCAAATTTACCTTGAAGTTCTGAAGTACAAACCTGAACCACTGAAACGCGTTGAATACAAATCAATTGACTATCAAAATCTATACATAGACATACACGAACAAAATACACGACTGGAAGACTCTGACTACATGACTATTGAAAACACTATAAAAGAAGTAATAAACAAAAACAAAGTTACGAAAACAAAAATACTGAATCCACCAAAAAGCGAATGGATAAACAAAGACATTATAGCAGGAATCAACAGCAGAAACATACTATGGCAGAAGATTAAAGTAGTACCTGACGATAAACAGCTTGAAGAAGATTTTAAAAATGAAAGAAACTTAGTACTCAAAATGATCCAAAACGCCAAAAATAAATACTATTATGAATCTTTCAAAAGGTGTACGAGGAATCCTCGCAAAATGTGGCAGCTTATAAACTCCTTAGCACATAATAAAAATAAAATCGATACAGATCCCTCCAGATTAGACACCCCAGCTGGAATTTTAACTGATGCTATAGAAATATGAGTATTTTAATTCATTCTTTGCAAGTATTGGCTCAAAATTGGCACACGAAATTAGCATTAATAGACCTATAACTACGACAGCGAAATCTATTACCCCAAATAATATTAACCAAATATCTCTGTTTACTCCGACATGCAGCAGTGAAGTAGCCAAACTAATAGATAAAGTCAAGCCCCACACTAGCACAGGTATTGACGGAATAGGTTGTAAAGCACTTAAATGTATAAAAACCTGCATTGCTGAGCCATTGAGTAGAAGCATTAACCTATGTCTCCTCGAGGGCTACTTCCCCGACTCGCTAAAAGTTGCTAAGGTCAGGCCAATTAACAAATCGGGTAAAAAGACGGATCCTGGAGACTGCCAACACTATCAAAAATTTTTGAAAGCATACTCTACAAGCGCTTAGAAAATCATCTTTCCTCTATTGATTTTTTATTTAAGAAGCAGTATGGATTTCGCCCCAAATCAAATACTCTCTCTGCTTCAATTGATCTGATAACATCAATAAAATTAAATATTGACAAAAGAAATATTGCTTTGGGAATATTCATTGATTTAAAGAAGGCCTTTGACACCGTTAGTCATGAATTGCTATTGTTGAAACTTAAAGACATAGGATTTACCGGTAGCGCTTTTAAAATTTTTGAGTCGTATCTAAGTAATCGATACCAAGTGGTTAAATTACAAGTACATCAAAGTGACCCGCAACTCGAAACATTCGGCGTCCCACAGGGATCAATATTAGGACCGCTCCTATTCTTAATATACATAAACAGCATCAAGGACATTGGCTTGACTGGCGACATAACGTTATATGCAGATGACACTTGCCTATTTTACTTTGGACCAGATATTAACTCTATAATGGAAATAGCTCAACGTGACTTAAATATCCTCCATGAATAGCTCCAAGAAAATCTTCTTACCATTAATACATCAAAAACCAAATATATAATCTTTGCGGCAAAAAATAAACCAATAGCATCACATAATCCATTAATTATCAATAAACAAAAAATTGAAAACTCTACTGAGGAAAAGTATCTAGGCCTAATTTTGGATAGTCGTCTAACATGGAGACCACACCTAGAAAAAATAAGGTCGAAATTATTATCCCTGGCAGGGGCTTTACGTGGAATTGCTCGCTGTCTCCCAAAAAGGGTCCGTTACACAATCTATAATTCACTTGTTAAGCCTCACATAGAATATTTGATTGAAGTGTGGGGGTCAGCCGCAAAAACTAATGTAAAGCCCTTGCAAACTGCGCAAAATAAAATTATAAAAATTCTTTTTGGCTATAATTACCTTACCAAAACAACAAAAATCTACCAAGAAACTAAATTACTGAGTATAGCTCAAATTTACAAATACAATCTATGCATACTGATACGGAAAATTTTGACCAAGGATATTCACACTCAAATAACCTTCTCCAAAAGGATACAACTACAAACTCGATTAACAAGACAAGCAAATAATATACACATACAGATGCAAAGAACGAATTATGGAAATAGTAGTATAGTGGCTGAAGGAGCCCGCATGTATAACAAATTACCAAAAGATATCAAGGAAGCTAAATCATTGCCTATCTACAGAGGATTACTGAGAAGCCACATTTTGAGGGATACTTCATTGTTGAAGCCTTAAAGCTTTCCACTATTTTTTTGTTTTTAGTATGCACTCACACCTGCCTTCAACTTCTTGCCTGCTTTTAACTCTCAACAATGTGAACGCAACCTTATGTTCGTTTTTATTGCAAACTGTTATTATCAAACTAACAAATCCTATGTACCCACTTTCTACTTACTTCCAAGAATTATACGCGAATTGCAACGGCGCGTTTTGCTTTATATAACATTTATTAATATACATAACTATTGTTTCTCAAGTAAGTGAATCAATGTATTCTTATTGAGAAATACATTTCTTAAATCACAAATCACATTTGCGTCCGTTACGGACGATTTAAGCAGTGCCTAAGAGTTTGACACTTTTTCGAATGACTAAAAAGTCTGATTCGAGAGCGGCAAGCCCTACTACATGTAGGGCATATAAAAGAAACGTCCGGAGTCGGGTCGGTACGGATTTGGTGCCTCCTGTGTCTTTCGATAATAGGTATTATCTTTCATTTCCATCAACAATAATATATTTTTTGTATTTATTGATCGAAGATCTCACAGTTCTATATTTCCAGTTCTCTCAACTCTGCAGATGTAAAGGAAGAAAGTAAAGTTTTAGATGAAATATTTTTATAACCAAAACAAATACCTGTTGAAAACATCCCTGAACTCAATCACTATGTCTGCTAGAGACTTGGGTCAAACGGCCTTAATTGTGTCTGCGCTGCGTTATGTCCCAGAGATATCAATCCAGTCTTACTCCCTCACCGCTCCCTCGTCCCTCTGTAGTTCACACGCACTCCCGTCCATGAGGGAGACGTACGGCGTGGATTTGCGCATGAAGATCTCGTGGTTTGTTTGAAATCACCAACTCAGAGAACCGTGAGAACTGGATTTAAAGTAAGAAATAAATGGGAGTTGGACACACATGTCACTTGGAGAGTCAAGAGAAACCATTGATTTAATAGTTATAAGATATGATTACTCCCTTTGAAGACACTCTTTGCGCTAGGCTATCTGCACGCCATTAATCTGCATGCTAAAACGGTGGCCCTAAGCTGCATTATTGTATTTATAGGCTGGCGTGGCACAATATACTCGTAAATCCTCAGAATGAATTCGAAACTTTGAACAATGCCGGAGCTGCAGCCAGATCCTGGCTAAGTAGGTAGCTGACGATGCCATCGCATTCTCTTGGCCTTACAAGGAAGCTTCTACACTAACCCTATACCAGCAGGTATATGTGTACTGATGGCTGGTTTCTGGGTCGCTTTGTTAGCTTTATGTGCTGGCTGGCAATAAAGACTTCTTAGATTATCGATAAAATTACGCCCGAAAAGGGAGTGAAAGTTTTTCTGATTGCAAGGTGGCACCGATTTGACTCTATGTCGGACCAACTTTAAAGCTCCGGTATTTATATATCTATCCGACTATCTTGACAGACCATAAGTTTTAAAAGAAAGAAATTTCAGATATGGATTTCGTAATGTGAATCGCCAATTTTCTTTAACAAAAACGATATGAAACAAAAATACTTTCAATCATGGACATTTTAGAGACAAAAATCAGTTAGTGATTTTATTATACGATATTGATACGATATGATACGATATTGTTCCACAGTAAGCAATCATTAAACGTTTTAAAATCTTTAAAATGTTACTATGGTGCTAGTGAGAGCAAATGCCAAGGACGTAAACACTCTTAAAACAAATAATTATCATAATAATATTATTATCCTAAAATAATCTCCTATCTGCAATTCTACAGTATGTCACTATCATTGTTAGATTTCTTACATCCAATATTCGACAATATCTTGATACTGTTGAATATTCAATAACAATAGCATTCAAAAATTAAAATCTCCACATTTTTCTGGGTGACTTACAAATAAATGCAACTAATTTGAGTACCTATTTTACACACCAAGTAGAAGATTCCCCAGTTGACACTGAGGAATAGATAAGATTATTGCTCTTTATTACACCGCAGGCATGATAAAAATGTCTTAATTATCCAAGTGAAGTAAACATAAGTACCTAATTTATGCGATTCATCGGGCGGTGAAACTCTACATCGTCAATGACTGTGACTATCCGTACTAACTTAACACGGCTGCCACCTCGTAGCTATTTCTGGAACCAATCCAATCGTGAAGTAGAGTAGTCCGCTAACTTCATCAGTAATCCTTATCTCTACACGTTCAAACAGTTCATGTTGAAATTAACTGAGCCTAAAATAAATAACACTGACATTCTATACCCACGCATATGGTTATTCTTATTTCGTTTTGTGAAGGTTTGCCTTATTTTCCTTGATTTGGAAGGAGTTTACATAACTTTTGGTTCGTTAGAGCGCTTGCTGGTTCGGGTACGCACCGCGAGAGGCGCTGCCGAGCTCTCAGAAGTCCAGTCCAACATGGCGGCTACATTTGCGTCTGGCACTGGGCGGGGGAACAGTCGCCCAATCGACTTTACAATACCTACGCGTATTTTCGTTGAACGTCGCGTCTTCGTCACTCAAACGCGGGTGATATCGCGCAATAAACTAGTGTCTCTGTATATTATTCAGCTCTGTGTGATATATGTTCAGTGCATTATGGTGATTTTGCGGTGAAAAACGTGAAAAGACTTAGGGTAACAATGTCTAGTGGTTGACATGTTTATCTGTGTCGTGTGTGAAGATTTTCCCTTTGCGTGAGGAGGTGCAGTGTCGTGGTGTGCGTGCTAACTGTGAGTGTGTGTGAGTGAAACCGTGGATCGCTGGAGGATCAAAATGATGGATTGCATTTTCACGGATGCATAGGTAAAACAACCGATAATTGTCCCTCCTTTCATGTGTAACGGCCCAGTGTGCAGTAGCGCGCGCGACTCGCAAGCTTCGCTTTTCGATTCAATGTGTGCTTTGTTTAAAAAGTCCCATACCTTTTTTGGTGTAAGAATCCCTGAATCGATATAGGGATAACACGACTTTCAAACGCGAATGAGCTGAGCTTTAGATACTTCTAGTTTCCTTATCGCGTTAAATGAGGTCGACTGAACCTTGACTGGTTATGGTGTTACAAAATATTTTCCTCCTTCATTTTATTCTTGTGAAGAGCTTGAATACTGGTTTTCCAGAGTTGATTTAAAACCAGAATCTGACTAGAAATTTATCAAAACAGAATCTTATTGAAAACGTCCAATTTAAATAGTGTTTTTAAGCTTCCAGCCATATGATGAAACAAAGAATCCTGTAATCCTACGTCGAACCACAGTAAAACAAAAAAAGAGAATGCGAGCTACCTATTCCATTGAATCTTAATTCATTTCATTACATTCATGCAGCAGACCCCGCGCCAGAATATGGTTCCCCCTTGTGACTCTACTTATCAGCTTACAAAACGTCAAAGACCGTCTCTTTCTCACCCATCAATAAACTGCATATCGACCTCTCTGTCTGACTCGCATTGCGCGTTTTTCTTTGCTTCAGTCTTGAGTCTTGTGGCATGAGCTGCCCAGTTCGTTCAGAGGTCGTGGATTTTACAGTTTTGCTGATATCGAGGGTTGGATGGATTTTGGTAATTGATTAGGGTCTTTATGTGTCGGCTGGCAACTGTTCGTAATGAGAATGAGTTGAGTCGACTGCGCAGGGGACCGCGCAGTCAGTCGGCCGGGGCCCGCGGGAGACGCACGTGGATTGCGAACTCCTTGCTTAACCCGTTTCACGCGCTACTGAAGGAATTCTATCACCAGACTGACGCTTTGTATCACCAGCTTGTGATGGCAATTATTCCTGAAGGTGACTTTGTCGTTCGCGCTCGTGAGTTCCCTAGAAACGTACATTAGCTTAGATTCCTTTGTTGTTAGTAGATTTCCATGTTGTTTGTTAAACTAATTTGCTTTTGTTTTGTTACCTTCGCCTGATTTTTTCTTTGAGCGCTAAGAGACTCCCTTTAAGCTTAATTAGCTGGTAAATAAAGTCCATTGTTTGTCTAATAATTTAACTTGTTTTAATGCTATCACTCAGTGTTTGCGCGGTTCGAATGAGGTCACACCCACGCAGCTTTAGCGTCCAGGCATTCCTGAAATTCAAGTTAATCTGAAAAGTATCACAGCGTTTGTATCTTCAAATTGTTATTCATGCTAGATAGGTACCAACTGAGCCCATTATGCAAAGCAAAATACTGATTTATGCGGACGATAATAAATATTGAGTTGCTGAAATTTACTTTAAGGACATAGAGATGGTAATTTGATGGAGATAAGAAAATTGAAGATTATTATGAGTAGGAAAACTTTGTAGAGAATACTACGAGCAATAAGAGGGGACTAATGATGAATGAATTCAATTTTATATTTGCTTTCTTAACGAGAAGAAAGATCACGACTAAAATAATTATCGTTATTTCTTTAGAAATTATACTTTTATTAGTCGTAAGCGTAACTATGAGAGATAATTAATAATGGATTTAGTAAAATAATTACATAATTACCCATGTAAGGGACCTCTTTTGGCGCAATTCCTTTGACATGAATAAAATTGTAAAAACCTACAGAATGTTTGCGGTGTTGCAGTCGGAATAATTTTATTCATACATTCGTCAAATTAAAATGCGAAATGAGAAAATCCACCGCGCAGTACCTACTCAGTGACTGAAAATTCAGCGAGGACGCTCAAAATGTTTGTGAAAACATCTCATTTCGAAAGTTCCGTGGGGGCGGGCCCGTCCAGTGAGAAAAAGCTCATTGTAGTTAGTACAGTCGACAACACATCAACGTCAACACAAAATTTGTATGCGTGCACTCTACTCAGTTACGTTAGGGGCGACTTTACAACTAAAATGTGAAGTTTGATTTGCTGTCGAATGTACAGGTACCACAGTAAACCGCGGTGAAACGTGCTTACACCGCTCGGGAATCCCAAGAATATAAACAATGTTGAACAGAGTCATATAAGAACCACAACTTTGTATTGTGTAGGTACCCAGTCATAGTTTCACATTTAATAAACCGAAACTCATGTGCTAAAATCGCCTACAGTGGGATCTTTGTTAATGTACAGTAAACAACACATTGAACTTTACACCTGTGCACTCCTGTGTTACACGATTTCATAGAATATTGGAACCTATTGGTATTTTTATTCGCAAGATAAAAATTACCCGGAACCGGCGTGCGTATGAATTGAGCGTGCATACAGCGGCTCATGAATGTTGATGAAGCGGAAAAAGTTTGTCACGATCGTGGCAAGTGGCAAGCGCTGGGCTCTGCCTACGCCTTGGGATTCAGACGTGAATCACACTAAATACTATCGTTTACCCTTAAAATGAAAACTGGAATAAAAACTCTTTTCGTCCCGCAACTTCACCAATCAAACAAAATAAAATCGAGTCGAATCCCATCGGTTACATAAATAACGCAATAAAATATTTACGTATTTTTCACGAGTTCTAAACTTTTCCAGTTTCAATTTCCAATCCTTTCATTTTTAGGGTTCTGTAGAACCCGAATAAGCCTACACAATCTGCCCGTCTGTCTATCATCCGTCCGTTTGTGTTACTTTGAAACGGCGGTACCTATCTTTTGAATGGCAATAGGTTGCCACTTTATGTTTACACAGAATTGTGTTATTATGGATTTGTTAACAAATAATAATAATAATAATCGGCATATGCAACCAGCACATTTCGAGTAAATCATATAAAAGTCCTCTATGCTGTTAGCTTCGGCCCCACACATGCTTAAAAAGACCGGGTCCTTATGGACCCGTGAATTTTAAGAAATATCATCATTATAATATTTATGATTTTGAAAACCCATTTAAAATTCTTCAGCACGGGTTAGTGCAACAAAAAGAATATAATAATAATGATGATAGTAAAAATAACTTCCACGCCCTGTGCTATAGTAACCATGGAAGCACTTCACAAACATGAAAATATACCGTGACTGAGACCATTTTTTTTTTTTTTTTTTTTTTATTTATTGCATTACACAACAGATAAGTAACATTGCATGTTATAATATCATGATGAAAGCTTATAATTTAGTTACATATCCTTTAACGTGTGATGACAGCATGGTAGAATATGGACGAGAGCCAAAGCACATCAAGCCACACACAACCAAATACGACCACTCAGTGCAAAGTATCAAAGACACCATACGCCGAACGGTCGCACCAGGACATAATTGTGGCCCGATCCGCTTCTACAAACGGATCCAAGAGCTCTCCTTACTCAAATAAGCAAGTATTAAACTAAGTAAAGAAAACCAAGAAAACTTTAATCAACAATTAACGATCTTACTTACTTATTAAATTTTTAACTTAACTAATTGTGATTTGAAGCGACTGAGGTTCACAAAAATGTCAAGAGCATCGAAATTTTTGTTGGATATTTCATTGAATGACCGACACATGTGTACTAATGGTTCGTGTTGTGCCCTTACTGTTTTACACAGAGGTAAATTAAATATCTGGTGAGTCTTGGCTTTTCTGGGAGCACTTATCGGCACATTGATCCTCACTTGGCTTAGCAAAAATGTGTTAAGGGTACCATGAAGTATTTTGTGTAGTGTAGTTAGTGCTATTTTAAGTCTGCGCTTTTCCAGAGTCCATACCTTAAATTTTTCAAGCTGTGTTTTATATGATCGACACTCATATCGAAGCCTGGATCGAAATGTCACAATTTTAAGGGCCCTAGCTTGAATTCTTTCAATTGCATTGATATGTACCTTGTAATAAGGACTCCAGATCACTGCACAGTATTCTAGCTTACTTCTGATAAGGCTATTAAAGAGGGAGAGAAGTGAAAGAGGGTTGCGGAAGTCCCTGCTAATTATTGACATAAACCCTAGTAATTTATTACAAGAAGCAATCAGATATTCGTAATGTGGTCTGAATGTTAATTCTTTATCCATAATGACACCGAGGTCCCTGACGGAATCAACAGTTTCGAGAGTTTGATTGTTAATGCTATATTCAAAGTCGTTAACATTCTTATGTGAGATGGAAAACTTCATAACCAAGCATTTATTAATGTTTAGATGCATCTTGTTGAGATCACACCATGTGACGAGGGAACGGAGGTCCGTTTGGATATTGTGGCAGTCAGTCACTGTAGAAATGGAATTAAATATTTTAAGGTCATCAGCGTATAACAGACAATTTGACTTTAATTTAGTTACAAGGTCGTTTATAAACAAGACGAAAAATAATGGTCCAAGGTGGCTTCCCTGAGGAACGCCAGATGTTACGTGTTTAGGAGCTGAGAGATAACCTTTAATCGCTACTAGTTGTGATCTATTTGACAGATAAGTAATAATCCACCTAAGTAGGCTACCGTGGATTCCAAATTGGCAATTAAGTTTATGCGTTAGTATGGAATGTCTTACTTTATCAAATGCCTTCCTGAAATCTGTGTATATACAGTGTAGTGGCTTTTTTGAGTTAAAGGAAGCATGTATATGATTTACGTATTCCATGAGATTTGAGACAGAAGACTTAAATTTGACAGAACCGTGTTGTTTTTCTGTTATGTAAGGTTTAACATGTGCATATATGTAGTCATAGACAAGCTTTTCAAACATTTTCGCTAGACAAGACAGAATACTGATCGGTCTATAATTTTCACATTTGCTCAGATCCCCTGATTTATGGATTGGAATAATGTATGCCTCCTTCCAGAACTCAGGAAAAGTACCAGCCTCTAATGATTTATTGTAGATAATTTGGAGTGGTGTTACTAGTTCTTCGGCTAATGCTTTGACAAAGTGTGATGGTAATTGGTCAGGCCCGGGGCCTTCATTAGGGTCAAGTGTTTTAAGCTTAGTTAGGATATCTTCCTTTAATAAAGTTATTTTACTTATGCCCTGTGATGATTTGGTTTGGACCGTGCTGGCTTCAATTTCTTGTGTGTCATCCATTTCATAAACGGAGCCAAAGAAGCTGGTAAACAGTTCACAGATTTCTGTGGGGTCACTAGATTTACAGTCACCGAAGGACATGTTTTGCGGCATTGTTGCTGTGGATCTTTTACTTTTTACAAAAGACCAAAAAGCTTTCGAGTTACCCTGCTGAAGGGAATCCTCGACACTTGTTATGAAGTTATTATAGCATTCATTTAACATAATTTTAACACGCTCACGTAACAAGGCATAAGTGTCGTAATCACGGGGGTTATTAAACTTTTTAAATCTTTTATGGAATTTATTTTTATCGACTAATGTTTTTTTTAAAGCTTCTGAGAACCAGATGGGGTATATATGCGCGTCATTTTTTTTGTATGGAGTGGTCTGTTTGATTGCATTATACATAATATTATAAAAAGAGGATACACATTCATTAACGTTGTCATGCCGTAATGTATGGTACCAGTCTATAGAGTGCAACATTTGTACAATAAGCAATAATAGATAAAAAACACGGTATTGCTTATAAAAAAAACAGGCAAGTGCGAGTACCATTATCTATACAACATTAGACAAAGATCTAATTTGAGAACAGCGCCATCTATAGAAACCAACAAGAAGCGTTGACATTTAATGACATGACATCGGCGCTGTTACATAGATAGCCGCTAGATGGCGAGCGCTGTCTTTAGACAACATTTGTTGTACACTCAAGTACATGTGTGTTGCGCAGCGCACACCACAGATTAAAGACACTGCTTAAAGTAGGTTTAAGGGACATTTAACGAGACTTTAGTTGCGGAGGGCTTAAAGCTTAACTAATGTGGAGATTACTCAATAAGTTCTCACTCTCTTTATTAAAAAGTAGGAGAATTTTACTAGACCAAATTATTCACAACAAATTCGATTGCTCTCACAGAATTTGGGATGCTTATCCGCATTGTTTGTTTATGACTTCACTCTGTAGGACCAAAGCTGGTGAGAGGGCACCACTAAACAGAATTGTTAAAAGCTATAATAGCTACTTTCACTCACTTGATATATTTGTACTCTCTACGGGGTTGTTTAGACAGGGTGTATTGTCCTTGCTGGATGTCGGGCCTTTATTTTATAGTAAAGGGCTCGATATTTAGTAGGTACGTAAATATTAATCCTTCTAAAAAGCATATAATTTAGCACACTAGGTTTAATTTCTATGGTTTAATTTCGTCGTTGAAGGTTGAAACTAATAAGATATTAATCTTGTTAGTTTTAATAACTTAGTTCTAGTAAGTCACAAGTTACCTCTCTCTGAGGCCTTTGTTTTTGTATTTATTTTCTCTTTCTCCAATTCGTGGTAAGCGTTGCTGGTTGTACAATTCCTTAAAATAAGTAAATTACCCTAATAAAATAAATAAATTTGACTTTCTAAATCATAATTTAGTTAAGATCTGTCTTAAGACCGACATAAGCCTCACTAAAGGCTATTTTAGTGGTATCGTTTTTTTATAAGACCGTAAAAGTAAAAACATAAGGAAGGACATTAAACGTTAACAAAATACCTCTCTTGTACATGGACAAGAGATATATACTTCAAGCTCTATGTATGTACACCGGCCAAGCGTAATTTGGACTCCTCTTAAGGTTCCCGAACTGAATGAAAGAAAAACCCTTTTTCTCAATACATTTTTTTATCTCATTACCAAATATACCTAATGTGTATGATGGGGCCTATGCCCAGTAATGGGCTCTATTTACGGGCCTGATAGATAGATCGATATTGTGTGGTGGAACGAAACCTTAGATGCGTGAGTCCAAATCGCGCTTGGCTAGCTTTTATAAAACTGCTGAATATTTTAACCGATAGCGTTCAACTCTCTCTCTAGGATGAGCGCCAAAATTAATCCAATTATATTTACATTAAAAATCCATTGTACAGTTCCCTAAATCAAGTAATTCCATTGTGAATTGTGATGCTATCAAGAAATCCCTCTTGGGGTCACTTTTGATTTCTATTTATTTTCGTTCCTAACGGACCTTCGCAAGATCAATATTTAAATTAAAATATTCGATCCAACCGAACCTATGTGATTATAAAAGTTACATTGGTTTATATAGATGCTTTTCCACGCTCTCACAATGAGTGGTCACGTAGGCAGGTATTTTTTCTTCTTTGAGGCATCAGACTGTCGATTAGTTCCATAGTGTGGAAGTGCTTATTAAGTGAGAAGTGACTTTAGTCGCAGTAGGCCAAGTGTAAGGCGTTTCGAAATTTTTGCTAAAGCCTTCTGGGCTTGTCTGCATTTTGTTTCTGTTCTTCATGTTGTGGTTCAACCAGCATGTTGAACTCCACATGCAATTTTTTTTTCTTCACCGTAGTGACAGCTTGGTTCGGGTCCGCCACTGTACTTTCTGAGCCTCTTCTGGCAAGTTCATGCTGTATTTTATTTTATTTATTGCATTACACAACAGATAAGTTACATTTAACGGTATAATATCATGGCGAAAGCTTATGATCTACTTACATGTATGAAAATGTACTGAAGCTCGCGCGCTTGCGGTTGTGATTTTTTCACCGTATTCCTGCGAGTACGTTCAGTACCTTCCTAATGAAGTAACTATTAACCAAGATGAGTTTAACTTCCTCCTCCGCAAATTCCAAACATTTGACTATCAAAACATAAAAATGAATCGTTTTCTCAGCCCCCTCAAAAGTTCGTAACACACACACCACTTTATGGCGTTTAGTTTGTTTTCTCTGATCCCGATCCGTAAATAAATACGGTGCTCCACGTTATGAAAGTTTACGGAAGTTATTTTTGTGGCGCACGTTTTGCCGCCTCGGCCGCAGAATACCACACGCCATACCAGTAAGCAAGTCAGAAGGGAAAGTCTCGAAGGGAAAACATCGCATCTTTTGTAGGATTCCTTACCAAAACCAAACTGAAATGATGCTATTACTACGAAGTAGAATTTTGGGATGGATTGGCAAATTATGTTTTCCTAAGTCGACGAGCTAGATTGATTATAAACATATCTGTTTGATTTGTCTGTTGTGTATTTAGTTTTCTTTCTGTTGTGCTTATCTGTTATTTATCTGTTTATTTTGTTTCTGTAATGTAAATTTATTTCTTTCTAATATATCCCTTTGCATTTGCCACACCCACGTTGTCACATTTTATTAATTCTTATCTTATCATAGGTACTTACCGTACCGCATAAAATGTCGAGCGTTTACTCTGCTGTTACTTTATGAATTAATATGTGATGCTTTGTTTACATGTGTGTGTCTTATGAAAATAAATAATCTATCTATCTATCTAAAATAAAGTTTTTTGATGGCTTTAAATAAAACTATAAATATGACCTTAACCTCTGAACTGCCCTCGCGGAACGCAACGTATAGGTGGCCCATACTAAGTTGGACACAGATCTGTGTCGCGGCAGACGAGTGGTTAATAGCTTTACATACAATATATTCACATACTCACGTAAAACGTTTCTATAAAAACTAAAGAAAGTTACTCCGTAAATGTAGCATTATTTAAATTGGATTTCTGTCGAAATTTATCGTCCGATTTTCACATCCAATGCTTAATTTTTCTTGTATTGGTGCTCTCTTTCAGATTCAACTTTATTAACTGAAAATTGTAACAGATAAAAATCGCCACGAAAGTTATGCGGAGAATGCCAAACTGGAGAATTACCCTTATTGTATCTCTCTTCATCATACTCTGACCATATTTATTATCAATTCATTAATTTAAGACTTAACCACTCGTCTGCCGCGACACAGATCTGTGTCCCACTTAGTATGGGCCACCTATACGTTCCATTCCGCGAGGGCAGTTCAGAGGTTAAAAGAAGCATTATTCACAAATGGGCTCGCCAGTCACAGTAATAAAAAAATCGCAACCATAAAAGTGTTCTACCTATCTATCTTTCACTATCGAATCGGATTTAGGGTAAATGTTCCTTTACGGGGTTACGCTGCATCTTTAAAACTCAAATATTCACAGCAATGTTATGTGTTATTATGGTGGTTATCCTACTAAAACTAAAGAGTCATTCAAGTGTGAGTGCCCATAAAAGATACTTTTTTTTCCAGCGCTATTATAAAACGATGGTACAAACAAGCGTCTAAATTGTTGCGATTTCCTGTAGTGCAGTGCAGACGCAAAACTTTAAAGTAAAACAAATAATAATTTTAAAAAAAAACGGCCAAGTGCGAGTCCAACTCACGCACGAAGGGTTCCGTACCATTATTTATACAACATTTGTATATTTCAAGCGTCTACGGCAAAACAACCACGTTTGTTGTATGGGAGCCTCTTTAAATATTTATTTTATTCTGTTTTTATTATGCGTTATAGCGGCAACAGAAATACATTATTTTTGAAAATATCAACTGCCTAGCTATCACGGTTCATGAGATATAGCCTGGTGACAGACGGACAGTGAAGTCTTAGTAATAGGGTCCCGTTTGGCACCCTTCGGGTACGGAACCCTAAAAACTACATGGTAACTTCCTGGTTACATGATAAGAACTGTTCATTACACAAATGGTAAAGGGAATTTCACATTGTGAAGGCCGGAGACTACGAGAGTGAAAATGAGGCTTTGTGTTACATTTTATCAAAACTTTTAGGAAGAATATTCTCTTTTTCTAGCTTCTTAAAAGTAATATAGAGAGCTTGCTTTCTTCTATAAGATGTTTTTTCTACGTCGTTAAATTAATTTATCGTTGACGCGAGGTCTTATTACTTAATTTCATTACATGATGGGTGATCGACCAGGGTGCGAGGGCCGAATGAGAGGGGGCATTCGACAATGTTTTTTGCTGAACATAATAAATATTACATACATGGCGCGTAGATTTTTTCTTTTTCATTTAGTTACTATTCTATGTCACTTTGACAGTAACTTGCAAAGTTTTGACAAATTTTGTCTAAATCTGTTAACTTTTTTTAGCGTGATCATGTTGTTCACGTGAAAGAGACTGAAAGTATTAAACCCATATCAAATTAAATAGCAGGTCGCCAGTTTGCTACATTGAGCAATCATTGTGGAACATTAAACACCGCTTTCACTTTTATTGCCAGTTAGGTAATTATTAGATTACATAAATGTTGTTCCGTTAATTAGCACAGTGTGGTTGATGATTAAAAACTCATTTTACCTCTGCGAATATGCTTACTGTTTCCGCTAAACTTAGGTACAGTCGACAGCATTTAAACCTTTACACGCAAGCAGTCTAGTCAGGTACGTTACGGATTACCTTGCGATGAAAGTTTGATTAAGGGAAATTAATTCATTGCGTAAGACGATTGATTGGGGGGGGGTCGACCATGTCCTATTTTTCTAACAAGGGGGTGGGAGGAAGCTAAAGCTTACTAAAACGCGCAAGTTAAATTAAACTATGCTTTGAAAAAGCGCGGGCATCGGTGGGCGCCCACAACGGACCCGCGTTATGTTTTTCGTTTTTTCCTTTAGATTCTATCGTAATAAATATCAATTTTTCCGTGTGACGCCAGATTAAGCATAGCGTCACTCCATTTCCTTGCGTGGATGTCCTAGAAGGCGACTAAGGAAATCAATTACCAGGAGACGGGCAGCAGCGTCTTCCTGAGATTCCAACAGCATACTGCGATCGTCAACCCGCCTGCCAAGCGTGGCGATTATGGCAAAACCCCTCATGGTTATGAAAACCACGAAGGAGGCCTATGTCCGGCAGTGGGCGTCAAATGGCTGATGATGATGATGAAATATCAAATAGGAGAGGGAGAGGGTAAAAAAATTGCAAAAATAAGTAATAAATGAATAGCGCCAAAGCACACATGCAATAAATTCTCCATACTCTCTCTGAGGCGCGAGACATAGAGATGGGACGTGGGACGAGGGTGCGGTAAGATGTATAGAGTCACCGACCAAGAGCAACCGCAGAGCAAGGACTGTGGTCTGTGACTCTATACATCTTACCGCGCCCTTGCCCCACGTCCTATCTGTGTGTCTCGCGCCTGACTCATCTGAATCTCTCGACCGTACTGCTGCATAAGTATAGAAAGGTGTCATCAGCTAGCCGATGATAGCTACCTATACTTACGGAGCTGCTTGAGTGCAAATTCGCCTCCTTGCAAGTTTCCAGGCTAGTCAACTGCGGTAGAGGGAGTGTCCGATGAGTTGAGAGTTAGTTCGCAGTCCGATGACTGTATTTTAGGGCTAACACGCTAGATATCTTTGCAGTAAGTAGATTGTGTTTGGGTAGGTGTGATTGGTTAGGCAAAATATATATTGGTGTTATTTTTGTGAAACATTAGCCTTTCTGGCTTTTAGTACTTAATTTTATGTGTTTGGCTAAATCATTTTGTCGTATGTAGACAGTACTTTATACCGGCGTCGGCACAATGAACGAAAAACGGACCGAGATAATCAGAACAAACATCACTACAAATTCATTATGAAATTCATAGAACCGCTATTTGATCATGACCTTGTGCATTCAAGTTTCAAAGTAACGTTGAATTGTAAAGTTAAAGCTGCAGATATAATTTGACTAAGTACAATAAAATTTTCTACCGAGTGACAATAAAACGTCTAAACTGCTGCATTGTCTCCTTTTTCAGCGTTTTCGAAATAAAATATGTTTTCCTAATGACTCGTTGTCATAACTCCAAAGGATTTACTAGCTACTCTATACATAGAAGTTTAACTCTATGTATATAGGGATCAAGGCCTAGCTATGCGTTTTACGTTTTGATTTATTTATGGGTGGTATTTATTTACTGGCTGGGTTGTGATAACTATCTAGAACAAAACACACAGATCAAAATTTGTTCTAGAATATAAACTCTAATGGAGGTGTTTCAACAGCACATTTAATATTTAAGAGCTAACCCTGTATTATGAGAACCATCTTTTGTTGGTCGCACTGATTGTGCAAGAAAGCCTCCTTCCGAGTAGTGCAAAGTATGCCTTTTGTTGTGAATATTTCGTGCCATAACTCGGCGCCGTAAAGTTGTTGTTGCTTGAGACGATAACAATTTGCGCTGTACATGAACTCAGTCATTGCCGCTGAGAACTTGCAGCCAACTAAGTACGTTACTTACTTAGTTGTTGGAGAAGAACGGCTGCAAATACTGACTGTTTGGGTATCTATAGAAATTTATTTACGTATACCATCTTCGTCAATGTCGTCGTCATCGGCCCATTAACACCCACTAGCAGTGGGCATTTCATGTTCATGCTAGACCCTTTCTTGTTTACGTTACGCCAAATTGCGCGATCCTGGGCCACACTGTAAATATTTTAATGTATGAATCTTATGTTTTCCACCCACTCACGTTATTGCATCCATTACTTTGCGGCTATGCAATAGATAATTTAATTTTACGTTTATTAGGGAAACCAACAGCTTAATTAACAATAGTAGATTAATGTAGTGCAGTAACAATGCACAGTATAATTTTTCGCCAAAAAATCGGACAAGCCTTTTTTATTATCTAATTTCTTAGGATTTGTAATTATAAATGCGAGACGAGAACTCCCGATTGCCCGTTTGCTATAAAAGAATGAAAAATAGTAATTGAAAAAAAATCTATGGTTTCCAGAAAACCCATAGAAACAGTTATAGCTCAAAAGTTTGATATTCTTTTAAAATGTTATTAATTGCTTTGAATAGTGTTTAAAAATCCCTCTCCGTTAAAAAAAATCCAGGCTTCATTTGTTCAAGATAACACATTTATGGCTGATTTTGAAAATTTATGTTTTATTTTTTTTACTGTCTTATTATTACATATTTGGATTTATAACTAGGACTGAAATGTTCTTTTTATTTACGCTTAGGATCCTAAAAAAAAAGGGATCCTAATTAAGCAGGATCTCAGAGTTATTTTAATTCATATTTTTTTGGGTAGGGTTATCACTTCATAATTTAATAATATTTGAAGATTTTTTTTATAATTATGTTACTATATTATATATTATTTTTGTTGCACTAACCCGTGCTAGTTTTAAATAGGTTTTAAAAAAATTATGTTACTATAGCCAACATAATTCATAATATAATCTGAATACGTAATATTGCTACTAATTTGCTTATTAAAACAAAATAACAAGCGTAAAAAAATATTTAGAATCCTATAACTCTGTGACGGTCCGTTTTCCATCTCAGTACATTGTTTTGGCTTATGGCCCTACTTTTTTTATCTCAACCTTTCTTCGTTCTTTCACATCGGAAACTGCTGGTTGATGTTGTGAGACCCAATGCTGGAACGACAAATGACGGCAACACAGCCCGAACAGTACTGTCTGATCAAAATCGTGCAGTGTTTGCAGACATATTAGGCCTTGGTCAGTGGTTGTTGGACGATCTTCACACGATTCTGGTCACCTTATCTTGTGGTCTACCTGTAGATGCTGATAAGTTTGGAGACTTTTGCAAAATCGTTGCATCTAAATACGTTTCAGAATATGGATGGTACCCAATGACAGTAACTATGCACAAAATTCTCATTCACGGCAAAGATATTATTAATAGCCCAGCTCTTCCAGTGGGTTTATTATCTGAGCAAGCCGGTGAAGCGCGAAATAAGTTCTGGCGTTACGACAGAGAACACCATAGCCGGAAATCCGACCGCGAAAAAACAATGTTGGACCTATTTCACAGGGCACTGGAATCGTCAGATCCAGAAATTTCCTACATTAGGCTACAGAATAGATTAAAAAAACTAAAATCCTTGCCTTTACCATCCAATGTAGTGAAGTTACTGAAACCGTATGAAATTTCGGCAGAAGATGATTTTGTGGCAACAGAAAATGACACACATTTAGAAATTATTGAAGGACATACCAATAGCGACGATATAACAGAAATTCTTTCGTCCGATCAGGGTGAAGAACAATAATAGTAGCTAGGTACGTACAACAGAAAATAATAAACTAGGTAATTATGTTCGAAAAAACCTAACTTAGTATCACAGGATTGTCAAGTCAAATGAAAATGAGTGTTTTTTCAACTAACTACGTATGGGAAAACTGTATTAAATTAGTAGCTCAATCAAAAAAATAATAAAAAGTAATCATTTTTTTTGTTTTTCGTTTCTTAAAAATATTTCACTACATCAAAGAAATATTTTTCTTTTTAAAGTGACCCCATTTACTTGCCTCAACCTCCAATTAAAGTATTAGTCACGAATAAAAAGTTACCATGTACAATAAATTCTGTATAGAAATATTGACAACCCTAAAACTATAATTACCATAGAAAACTTTAGAAGCCTATAAGTTTGAGATCCTTCATTATTTGGATCTGATTTTTTTTTCAAGGATTCTAATTCATTTTATTAACAATTCTGTAAAAAAATAAAATCCAAATAATTGAAAATACGACCATAAAAAAAAATTGAAAAAAAAACATTAATTGTAAATAAATCTCTCAAAACTCATTTAAAAAATATAAAATTTAATTAGTATTGTGTGTTGTGAGATTGTTGTTGATTAGAAAAAACCAAGAAGACAATTTGTGAAATATTTCAAAAGTTATGGGTGATTTACTATTTTATTATAAAAAATAATAAAGTGTTTTTATTTGTCTTTAAAATGAGAAATAGGCGCATGTAAATTGTATTCATTAATTTATAAAATATTTCTGTATAAGATTTCAGAAAAAAAAGGCATGTCCGATTTTTTGGCGAAAAATTATACTGTGCAATGTTCTAAAGCCAATAATAGGATTCCACAAATTAACAAGTAGGTTGTCTATAAGAAATTCAAACATATTAAACATTTTTTATTAATACATTATGACAATTTTGTTGGTAAGTACGTAATATCCTAAATATTCAAATAGTAAATAATAAATAGTGTCCTTTACACATTTCTTTTTTCTTTTCATTTGTGTTCATTCATTTCTTCAATATTACAATTTCCCAATTATGTAAGAACCACAAAAATATTTTTGAACCTGGTTTAAAGAAGGCTTTTGGTGGGTAGTTATATCAGATTGTATGTATGTGTTGTATTCAAATACGATAGGTTGTCATTGCCATTGTATTTTTTTACTTAGGTGCAATAAACGTATTAATAATAATAATAATAATAATAATATACAGTAAAAACTATAGTAGCTGGTAACCGTTACAAAAGTATTTAGCATTTATTTGAAATCAGAAATCAGAAATCAATAATTTATTTCAACGTAAAGAATTTACATTCTGTTTGCTGAATGTCAATGTACTATGTTACTATGTTAGCCGCTGCCTTCGGGCCGTATTTGTAGTGGAGAAAAAGGCAGCGGGAAAAAAAACTCCACTCTGACCATCTTTTCTCAAATCATCTTAAACTTATACATCAAAGCCTATATGATATGATTCCGTGATAGCCACTAATAACTTTAAAAGCCAAAATAACACTTCTTACAAAAGTAGGAAAAACAGTAATGCTGCGGCCAGACACACGAACAGCACCCGTTCACGAGCATAACGCAGGGGTCAGCCATCACCAGTCTCAACCATTTTAGAGGGAGATAGGTGACCCGGCCACCACGCCACCATTCGAATGACCTTTAGCAAACCTGCAGATTGAGTTCTTGTCAGCTATAAAATGTGTGCTATAGTTATTAATGTGCAATCACGTCGTCAGTACACGGTTTTAAAATTAAATAAATTATAATATTAATAATTAAATAACAATGAAATCGCAGTGGAATTGGCTTACTACCAAGGGCTTATATCGTTCATATACTCGTCTATTCTATAATATGCTTTTTTACATAGCGATTTTTTAATGAATGTTTTAAATTTATTTTCAGACAAGGATAGAACATGTTCTGGAATTCTGTTGTAAAAACGAACGCAATAGCCTACGAACGATGTATTTACCTTGGCTAAACGAAATTTAGAATAAGCAAGCTTATTTCTATTTCTAGTGTTTACGTTATGGACGTCCCTATTTAATTTGAACATGGTTATATTTTTACGAACATACATTATATTATCGAATATATATTGGCAAGCCAGTGTAAGAATTCCTATTTCTTTGAAACGCTCCCTTAGCGATTCCCTACTGCTTAAGTTGTAAATTGCTCTTACTGCTCTTTTTTGCAAAATAAATATTGTTTCTATATCTGCTGCCCGTCCCCATAATAACAGCCCATATGACATAATACTGTGAAAATAACTAAAATAGACCAGCCTCGCAGTCGATATGTCTGTAAGTTGCCTAATTTTTCTAACTGCAAATGCAGCTGAACTCAACCTACCCGATAGTTTTTCAATATGCGGGCCCCATTGCAGTTTTGAGTCTATTGTTATGCCTAAAAATAGTGTGGACTCTACCAGCTCTAATTTCTCACCAGATATTTTTAGACACGTGTCAACATTTTTAACATTGGGCAAGGAGAACTTGACGCATTTTGTCTTTTTCGCATTTAACATCAAATTGTTCACCGTGAACCAGTTTAGAACTGTAGATAGAGCATTGTTTACATCGTCAACATTACCTACACCTCTCTTTACTTTAAAAATTAAGGAAGTATCATCAGCAAACAGTACTATCTGCGATAGTTTTCCTACTAGGTAGGGCAAATCATTTACGTAAACCAAAAAAAGGAACGGTCCTAGTATAGAACCTTGAGGAACTCCTACTTTTACATTAGATCCTGAGGATTTAACTCTATTGATATCTACTTTTAGGGTTCTGTCTGTTAAGTAAGATCGAAGAAGAGCTAGCGATTTATTACTTAAACCATATCGGTGTAATTTTATAAGGAGCGTTTCGTGGTCGACGCAATCGAACGCCTTGGACAGGTCACAGAACACCCCGATGGCATCCTGCGCCTCCTCCCACGCATCAAAGATGTGCTTTATTAATGCTATGCCTGCGTCCGTCGTTGAGCGGCCCTTCGTAAATCCAAACTGTTTCTTATGAAATAGCTTATTTATACTAAAATGAGTCTGCAATTGATGCAAAATTACTTTTTCAAAAACTTTACTCAGGACCGGCAATATTGCTATTGGTCTGAAATTATTGGGATCTTCACTATCGCCAGATTTAAATAAGGGTACTATTTTACTTAACTTTAATAGATTAGGAAAGGTTCCCTGGTCAATGCATTTATTGAAAATTGTAGCAAGGTAAGGTGCTAGAATATGGATAACCGTGGATATAAGTTTAACCGATAATCCCCACAAATCTTCGGTTTTTTTTAAGTTTAACTCTTTAAATATTTTGACAATAGCAAAGGGACTTATATGGGTGAATTGGAAGTCAGCTTTGCATGTATTTATACTTTCCAGAAGTAAAGTTTCGGCTGATTGAGGGGAAGAATTTAAGCTAGCCGTTATTTTGAGGGGTATGTTTTTAAAGAAATTTTCAAATATTTCTGCTATGTCTTCCCTTGAATTGACTAAATTCCCTTCTACCTTTAAAGCAAATATCTGGTCCCTAGGTCTCGTTTTGCCTGTCTCTTTGCTAATTACTTGCCAGACTGTTTTGATTTTATTAGTTGATGCCATAATTTGTTTACTTATGCTAATGGATTTGGCTGCTAAACAAGTTTGCCTAAACGTTTTTGAATATTTTTTAACATACTCTCTGAACGTCGGATCGTGATTAAATTGTTTCTCTTCATACAATTCATAAAGCCTTTTCCTACTTCTATGTAGACCTGGCGTTGCCCATTCTGAAAAACCGCGATTTAACCCTGTAATTTTTTTTACGTTAAATATCTGTTCAAATTGTTTTGATATGGTCGAAAACAGCACTTCATATAATGTATTCGGATCAGTGCTATCAAAATTTAATGAATCTAACTGTGTGCCTAATTTTCTTTTAAATAATTCAATTTTTTTTTCTGTTATTGGTCTACAAATTATTTCATTACAAGGTTCTTCTAGTACTGACGGTAGAACTGCCCATAACCCGCTATGATCGGACTGTAAATTATGTATGACCTTTTTTTCTATAAATTGACAATTACAAAAAACGTTATCTATGCAAGTGGCGCTAGTAGCTGTTGTCCTAGTGGGTTCAGTAAATAAATAATGTAAATTAAATGACCTGAACAGACTAGTGAGTTTAGTTTTCAGTGAACTATCAACTAACAAATCTATATTGAAGTCACCACATACTACTATGCTCTTATTGCTAGTAAATAGGCGTTTTAAGGCGTCTTCCATAACTAATTCAAATTCATTATAATTCGATTGTGGCGGCCTATAAACACACATAACTATGTACCTATCCAATTCCACACACGAGATCTCAATTAAGCGTTCAACAGATAGACTGACAATGTCTTTTCTTTCTTTCATTTTTAAACTACTTTTTACAAATATCATTGAACCTCCTCTTATTGCGTGCTGTCGGTTAAAAGTACTTACTGCTAAATAGTCTTTTAAATTGAAAGACATTTCATGTTGTTTCAGCCAGTGCTCTGTTAAACACAAAATATCTACATTAAAATCCTTTAAAAATAGTTCAATTAAATTGTCTTTGCCGGAAAAACCCTGTATGTTTTGTGCAACTAATTTTAGACCTAACTTAGGGTTTTCCTTTGTCTGCGATGGCCGTTTAAATCCATCGATTCTGTGTTTGAGCCCGCTCCTAAATTATTACTAATACTAGTAACACGGTTGTCGTTTTCGTTGGTTTGTGTTATAATTCCTATAACAACTGAGTCAAAAATATTATAAGCCAATAGACTGGCTAACTTACGTCGACTGTTTTTAGAGAGGTACACAGTATCTCTCGTCATGAAGTAATTCTTAACAAACTTGTTAATGTCAAAAAACAATACGTCACTATGACGACATGTCAGATGATGGATATGCATGTTCAGGCTATGTATGTCGCTGTTATCCTTTCCAGAAAGTGATTGGGAATAAGGAAAAGCGCAAAAAAAATAACTTTCCCGTCTCTGGTTGGACATCCTTAGCCTGAGCATACAAGTCGAATACATTGTTAATGTCCGTTTTTTTGACGCCTCGGCTATTACCTACTAATAATATATAGGTAGTATCCCTTTCAAGCGGTTTTTTGAATAAGTCTTGCACAATGTCAGTAAAACTCGCGTGGGGATGACATTCATTCAGGACATTCTGTGTAAGCCTATCGTTTAACAAGGGACCTAGGCCTACACCTATTTTATCTGAATAGATGATTGTTTTTCTTTTTACTGTGCAGCTGGGCCTTGAGAGGGCGCAAACATCGGTCAGACTGGTGTTGATGTGGGTCACTTCAGGCATGCTCGCAGGTGGGCAGGATGCAGGTGGCGTGTCTTCCTCAGTAGAACTGAGCAGTTGGGTGATGTGTGATGCTGACGCAGGTGGTTGATGATCACGTGGTGTCTTGCACGAAGTACACATTGCTGGCATTTTGTTTGTCAGCGACTCAAACCTGTCCATATTATAATTTCCTATTGCCGTTAATTCTGCTGCATACTCATTCATTTCTTCTTGTGCCTCGGTGAACTGCCTACCCAAGTCATGTAGTGAATGCTCTAGGCTGTGTATATGAGAGTGTAAGTCTTTTATTGTTGCCTCATAGTCACTAGAGCATACTGCATATTCCATTGCGCTACTCAATAAGTCTTTTTGTAAGCTAACATTAATTTTTTTCACACCCATGTACTTGACAATCTCTGTATTATTTTTCAACGCTTTGTTGATGCGTTTAATGTGCCTCTTTGCTCGAATATAGCGCTTTATTCTGTTAGCTCCTTGTATGGGCACTAAAGACTGAGAAGATTTGGCCGGTACAAGAAGATTACTTGAGGAATTGTCACTTATCATTGAATTTATGTCTGTTAAGATATCAACTATTTCGTTTTTAAACGACGATTTAGACCCTGTGAATATATCAACATCGCAGAAATGTTCATTATAAATTTTAGGAATGCGGGTAAGGACCGCATTCTGAACATAGTTGGTTGTGTGCTGGGGAACACTGAAGAGGTGAGACTGTGTGTGCCGCGTGCGCCGCGGCGGCTCCCACAGTCCTACGCCGGCGAGCAGCTCGGGGCAGTCTAGGCGTGCGCGCACCACATTGAACAGAAGGCACATGTCACTAACTATACGCCTTTCCTCCAGGGTCAGCAGGCCGTAGTGTCGGCAGCCTTCTGCATATGAGTTAAAGGGAGTTTTTTCTCTATAATTCAGGTGTTTTAAAAAAAGTTATATAAATAATGCAATAAACCGACCATAATTGATTAAATTAGTTCATTTGGCAATAGAAGCTCTGATTTATTTCTTAAAATAAAAGATGCGAATCACTTACCTACAAGTGACTTACGTAATAAGTAAAAGATCTAGTAATGGTACAAGATGTTGTGACTGAATACGTAGTTACGAGAAAGATAAGTGTTTTCCTAGTTTAGGAGATACCCATAAACATCCGATAGGGAAGGATCATTGAGAGCCGATATGGATGTAAACCATGTGAAGTCAAATTTTATAACAACGTAAGCTAATAAGTGGGTAGTAAGATACTGCAATAAGATGTTTGCTTTTTCATCCTTGAGCCTTTTTAACCTGAAGCTAATATCGAAACTTCGGAAACGGATAAACTTGTCGGAGTTGCTCGTACTGAGTCTTTACGTGGTAAAGGCAATTTAACTTCACTGACAATGTGAAGAGTCTTCACACATAAACAGACGCCGTATTTCAAGCAGTCATACTTCTTAATGAAAATAGCACTTTATTTAATTTTATTTCCTCGAATAAAGAAAATTATCAACATTTATGCCAAAATACATTTAATAAAGAACAACAAGGAGGGATTTGATAGCGCAAACTTTAAGTCAAGTACTTCGTGTGATATAACAGTATCTGAAGGTAAATCGGCAGAATTAGTCGCACTCAATCTATTGATAGGATCTCGCCTTATCTGGATTTCATAAACATTCTGTTTATTCTGTTCAAGAATCCAAGTTACTGATATAGCTCAAAGAATTGCTCAGTTGTAGTGGCAATGGGCGGGGCACATAGCTCGGAGAACTGATGGCCGTTGGAGCAGAAAAGTTCTGACCTGGCGACCGAAGACCGGACGATGCAGCGTGGGCAGGCCCCTCACCAGATGGTCTGACGACCTGGTTACGGTGGAGGGGAGTCGCTAGATGCGGGCGGCACAATACCGGGAAGCTTGGAAAACCATGAGAGAGGCCTATGTCCTGCAGTGGGCGTCAAATGGCTGATGATGACTGTTCATTAGTATTGTTAGTATTAATCTAAGGAAGTGTTGTGTTATCTTACGATTAACGATGTGTAGTCGACAGTTGTTCTGTGAGTCTTTTCTCAGGTTTATATTTATATAAATATCAAGGTTTACATAATTGTACAAAAAAAGGTTAACGAAAAAAAACCAAATACAATAATAATAACTTCCATACAATCACTTGACCTGGTCCCAAACTAGGGTACCCTGTGCTATGGTAACCAGACAAGGACGTCACAAACATGAAAGTACACCCAGACTGAGGCCATTTGTATAAATGTGTGGCGGCCCGCAGTGGGGATCGAACACACAAGCTCTGTTTAGGTAGCTAAATAACGAGGCAGTCGATAAATATTAACTATATGTATAAAAAATTGTCTCTAGATATCTGCCGTTAGGGAGAGTTCCCAAGATGCTGGCAGCATTACCCCTCTTAATAGCTAAGCCGATGCGCTGACCGAGGTAGCTACCAGCTCTTGGGTCGCCTGACAAGTCGATGAATTTAAATAAAAAATATAATTAAAATGGAAGCCTCCAGTATATTATTTTTGTTTATACAGAAGAATGCCCATTTTATTTAACACATATTATGGTTTTAAGCATCTATCAAACAGCGCCCTAACAATACAAAAAACATTAACATATTTAGAATGTAACAGTTTAAAATTATCAAAATAATTTCAAAAGCTATTAAAAAAAACGTTTTATGACAAACTGTAATTGACGTATTTCAGGAATCGCACATTTTTAAGGGAAACCCTATAGTCTACCTATTCCGATCACTGCTAATGTTGTTTGTGTCATGAAGACGATAGGAACGCTCTCTATTATCTGTAGTGTTTATTTTGTATCAGAGTACAGTGCTGAGCGGATCTGCATTGCGACCGGGAACACGACTGATCGGGCATTTACTGGGACTCGTCTTTGTTTTGTTTGTTTGCTAGCATCAGACGAAACGTAACAGATTTACGGAGAGATTCATTGCCGCTGATGAATCTAGCTTCGACGTAGGAATGTTTATTGCCGGGAATGTTAAAAGTTGAATTTTATTCGGGCCGGCAGTATTTTTGAACGCCATATCAATTTGTTCCATTTAAATCATATTAATTTGTTTTAACGAATTTGTAACTTAGTAAAGTCTTACTTCCAGTTTAAATATACTACAAGCTTTGCGCAAGTACGAACTTAGTATAAACTTGTCGGCAGATCTACTACTTCGGATGCTTCTTATAATAACGAAGACAAATGGCATAAAATCTCGGCCATCTCACCTCGGCAAGTTGGCGTTACATAAAAAGTTAACTCGAAAACTTACTAGAACACCCTCGACACGTTTTATTCATGGCCGACTAAAGGCTTTTAACTTAAAATTGCAAGGTTCTGCTTGGAAATTTATGAGCTACAGTCGCAAAAGTTTAATCGTTGATCAAATTCATCGCGCCCCGCCACGGTTTTGAGATTATCTACGTTTATATTAATTACTTTGCGCAGTATTTGCCTAAATACTGTGTTGATATTTCTCTAAGAGAGTTCTGCAAATTTGCCGTTTGTTCAACGCTATCGCAATGTGGTAGAGTCGTTTTGCATCGACGATTCGGCATCGCAGGAATTCTGCGCCAATATTGAACAGCATTTCTACGTTTGTGACGTCGAGCGACTGTTCTGGCCACCTGGAACCGGTGAATGGCGGACTTGATCCAATTCCCTCTGAAGTGATTAAATTAATAAGGGTATTACTATTTAATTGAGCAGCTAGAAGACAGTTTAAGTTCCCAGAAACGGAGGTTGTTTGTGAAGTTGAGTCTGCCAGACACTGCCACCTCTACCGTACCATGGTCCATACCCATACGGCCCAAAACATGAGGCTGTAAAACATGGGCCTGACCACCACCGTGGTCACGCTAGTGTATAAATAGCCTTTTTTAGGGTTCCGTAAAGGAACCCTTATAGTTTCGCCATGCCCGTCTGTGTATCTGTCTGTCTGTCCGTCCGCGGCCTAACGCAAAGACCAGTGGTACTAGAAAGCTGTAATTTGGTATACGTATACATATTTATAACGCTGAAAAATATAAGAATAAAAAGTAAAAAAAAAAAATTTTTACTGTACGTCCCCTAGCATAAAAAGTGGGGATGATTTTTTTTTCTCGTCTACCCCATCATGTGGGGCATCGTTGAATTGGTGGTCGGGGCATCGTTTTTGGTGTGTACAATAAAGTATTCTAATCTAATCTAGTCTAATTCCAGCTGGCTCGATTACTAAGTGTCCAAAAAATTGCCAAAAACAAAGATCTGTCAACTTCACCCCGGAATTCGATTGTTAGAGCCTGATCGCTATGAATTTACTGGTGTAAATCAAAACTACATGCTTTTAGGGAATTATTTTAAGTTTTACGAAAAACTTACAACTGTCCTTTGTATCCCTGCAATTTCTCTGCTGTTCAGTCGACATCAACCTTTACATATGTACACTCTATTCAAGTTACGTTACGGTTGACCTGCTGTTGACTGAACTTTATGTAGTATAGTAGTAGTGGACGTCACAATACAGTCGACAGCACATCCACCTTTACATACGTACACTCGACTACATTACGTTACGGGCGATTTCGCAACAAATATACAATGTAATGGTTGACCTGCTGTCGACAGCACAAGCCACTTCTACGGGCTCGCCGTAGCGCGCGCCACAAAGCAAATCTCTCGGCCGCTCGTTTGTCACTTCGTGCCCGTTTGTCGGACTCGTTTCTCTCGTCCACCATTAGGTCGGCAAATTTATCGCCACTTTATACGTACGGTGGGCCAATACGAGTCAATTCATGTTGACTGCTGAGATCGATTAGCCAGCTTTTATTGCATCAAAATGGGCCCGCGCGCGGAAGCGCGATTTTGTCCTGAACAACTTCGCAAAACTCTTTTAATTGAACCCTATTATCGTCAGCCAAAAGAATGAGAAAAACAGTTGGGTGTTTTTTTTTTCCTAAAGTGGACATACGTCGTCCAAACAGAGTAGGTATGTACTTGTTAGCTACTTTCAGGTACTGTTTGGCTACGGACTAGATAAGCAGTACCCGAAACCGGGCGTCTGTGCATGCAGCGACTGATGAATTTTGATGAAGCGAAAGAGGTTTGTCATCATGATCGTGTCATGGGGCATAACCTGGTCCCTGTCTACCCCTCTGGGATACAGGCGTGGGTTTGTGTTCTTAAGTGTATGTTTTATTTCCTCCATCTCCAAAAGTCCAGGCAAAAAGATCAGCTTCTATGGCAAACAAATGTTCAACATAAGACATCGTTGAAACCAAGGATTACTCAATCTTTCCAACTGTAGGATGGGCTAACTAGCAAACTTCTACTGGCGGCGAAACTGTTAACTACTTAACTAAACTAAAATAAAGCTCTGACTGCGAGAGTGCTATATAGAGTGTCCTATGAAGTTCTAATAAGAAGCGTTCCATTCCAACAGCGGACGCGTCCGCCGTCCGGGACAAATTTGACAAATTATGAGTCGGACAAATATTCCAGCACGCGCAGAGTTTACTTATTTTCATTGTGAATGTCCAAATCCGAGTGTCCGGACTCCGAGAGACCCAATCAAAAGTTTTCAAACTGTGTTTAAGGACTTTAAAAAGTTACGAATGAGCGTGGAATGCAAGCAGCGCGCAACTTGTTATTAATTAAGTGACAGACAGCCAAAGAGCTGGGTCAAGGGAGGGAGGGGCGCTGTGGGAACGTCAGCAGATGACAAGCCGATGTTTTTGCGCCGACACAGCCGCTGCGGTGAAAACCGATTAAACATAGGATGATTGATGACGCGTAGGCACTGAAACAAACTGTACGTGCTATCGGGATTTTTCCTTAAAATTTTCTCGATGCTCATTGCTATTTCTTGTTCTTTGTACAAAATTACAGCATTATAAGTATAGTATAACTGAAGCCCTTCAGTCAATAGAGAAAGTGTGGTTAATAACTTAAACATTTTTATTCATCGTAGACTGAATAAACTCGTAGACTCAGTATCTAATAGTATTGTCAGTTTCAGCAAGTAGGTAGATTATGTGAAGAACAAACCAGGGTTGCCAAGCATTTTCCACGGATAACTTTACTAACCATGACCGATTCTAATCTCCTTAAAACTAATTCGAGCCTTCGGAAGCCGAAACCATCGTCGGACTGTTTAATTTATTCGGTGTGGTTAAATATCATTGAATTTTATTCGCCCTTGATCGATGAACATTCAGTGTCTGGCTACGCCGACCTCACTGTACAGTTGACGTGATATTTATAGACTGTATGAACAGTTTACTACGCCACGTGTTCAGTTCTCTATCGGCCGAGTGGAGTAAAGTAATATAGGCACTACGGTTTACACACACAACAAACGACTTTTTTGATCTAGAAGCCATAACATCGGAATTAAGTAATTAACACGTAATCTTACTTCTTTTTGCATAACATAATAGCATAAGCAGCCTATATACGTCCCACTGTAGGGCACATGCCTTCTCTCAGGGAGAGAGTATGGGCTTAATCACCACGCGTGCCCACGGCGGATTGGCGATTTCAAGCGCTGAGGTATATGAATAGCTCAGACACTCAGGTTTCCTCACGATGTTTTCCTTCACCGTTAGCGAGTGGTATTGCTACTATAACTTCTTTTTGATTCGAATAATATTCGTAAATACTGTTAGATTATTGGTTAGTGAAGTCATGTTTTGATTACTCACGTATTGATTTTTATAGTTCTTTACATTTAAAATGTAATTTAAATTTAATTGAATATGTAATTCATATGTAATTCCTGGTGTACATACAATAAAGAATATTCTATCTATCTATCTATCTATATGTACATTAAATCATTCGGATGGATGGTGTCATTGATGGGTAAACTAAAAGCCAATGTAAATGTTATGAATTAAATTACAGCGGTCTCTCACTCAATACACTGCAAAAAGGAAAATTAATAAAAGATTTATCCGCGCATGTATAATTGTGCACCCGATATTCCGCGTCATTTATTAAAATACAAACTGAAACTGTATTAATTAATTGGTACAGTCACATCGACCTTGGCATGAGTGTAATCCTCTCAGTTCGCTTTTGCAAAGAATGATCTACTGTCTAGAAACGTTAGCAAGTAACGGTAAGCAAGAAGAACGCGTCGAACAATTAACAAAATGAAGTAATACAGCAAAATGTTACGGAAATTACCTGCGTAATTTTTCTACTGCTCTGTAGGTGTGTGATAACGCAATGTTGCTATCGACGAAGCACGACTATCTCATCCGTTCGAACGAAATAAATCAAAACTGAACTCGACGCCAATGAAGCAAACGTTACACAATCTTACACTCCACTCTACATGCGTATCAGTAGGTGTTCACTTCGCACGTCCTTGCTGGCGCATTTAAGAGGTCGCGTAAGTCTTGTGCTTTGTTTACACTACACCTATTAGTGTGCAGCTGAAGTGAGCAGAGAAGTATCAACTTGCTTTTTTGAGAAGACTGACCGCTGGCGATTGCGGATCCGTGGTAAGGTGGATGGTTTTGTCAGAAAATTAAAAGACAGTAGGACAACGGTGGGTACCTCATACTAGCTAGAGCATGTTCGTGCCAATGTCGAATTGGCATCAAAAGTAAGCAAGTGTGTCATCTTTGACAACAGGGTAACTCTACAAGTCTGAAACGGCACACATCCATTAGTCACTCACTCCACACAAATCACGCTTAATGACCTTTCACATTGGACGATAACCGTAACTGCACAACATCGTTGGACTGATATTCAAACTATTAGACTAGTATTGACTGCCTCTTGGTCTAGCGGTTAACACGCTCGACAGAGGTATTGGGTTCGACCAGGACAAATGATTGTGTTGTGTGGAAGTTGTTATTTATTTAATATTCACACAAGATTCGCACAACGGCATTGAAGGACGGTAACGGTAAATGTATGAAGCTATCTGATGTCGTATTGTTACGGTTAGCATCCAATCTGAAATCACCCAATGGCTTAAAGATCAGTTCGACTTCAGTTCGGTACTAGGGGCAGAATGTAAATGGGGTACAGAGACTGCTCCGAGGCAGCATGTCAGCTTAGACTCAAACCTGTACACAATGTCAGCCTAGCGAATGTGATTGACGTGTTTATGGCGACGTGAAAGGCATTCTTCTGCTGATGTCTTCACGTCAAAACGTGCCAAGAAAATCATAAAGTATGTAAACGCGGATTTTCTTCTGCATCCGTGGGTCACCTGTCAACGCGAGGAATTTTCGCTCATCTTATTTGTCATATACAGGGTATGATGTAAAGAATGGATAACCTGAAAGTAGTTTCTTTAGTATGGATGATTTTACTACTTCCAACAAACAAAAGAATAAAATTTTCAATGTTCTCTTTTTCATCTTAGCATGAAACTTCATGCTATGAGTTTCTATGCTAAATAAAAAAGATGTGTAATTGAATAGTTCAAACTTTTGCTCTTTAATTACTTACTCCGCTGGCTCAGTGACCCGAAGTGGATATTGGCCTCCAACACTAGAAGTCGCCACTTGTCTCTGTCCTGGGCGGTCTCTTGCCAGTCGCCCGCCTGGAAATCACTCAGGTTGGCTCACGTATGCTTATTAGAAGTACATATTAAATTATCCATACTGCGTTTAAAAAAAAACCCAAATTCATCGAAAAATCCAGCCATCCATTCACTCGTCGATACGAACTACTTTTACTATGGGGCCATTTCAATGCTGTAGTAATTATAGTAGGTACTGTAGCAATGTATTTAAACAAAAGGAAGATATGCGTAAATATTAATAATAATTTATAACTTTTCGTCGCGCAACGCCTAGCCTAGATAGGGATCGACTCACATCTAAAACAAAACATGTCATTCAAAATATGACTAGACGGCTGTGCCAGCCAGCTACTATAAAGAGGAATCGTTACAGTACGGAGCAGATTTTTTACGATTTCGAAATACCTGTATAAGGGTGTTTTATCTATCGTCTTCCTACATACATGCAGAGAGTGGACTTTGCATGGTTTTGTAATATAGCAAATTCTTGAATAAATAATAAAACTGTAAGCAAGTAGTTTAAAAAAGAGAGGGAATAAATTAACCCTAGGTGTACTTTTAAACAACTAAGCAAATATAACAGCCATTAATTTCAATAGTTAATATTCATGTAATAGTTAATATTAATGTATTTTCTTTAAGTCATTTAAAACAAATGTAAAGAGTGAACTAGCAACACGGTTGCAGTCATCGAACAGTAGGTGGTCCCATTTCGGAATAACATAAATTCCATTTGTACAGTAACGTTGTCGGCATTTGATGAATGTTTCCGGCAATATGACACTCTGTCTTTATTGCCATCCGTATATGGAGCGAGTTGCCACTTTGTGATGCAGATGGCAAGGCTTATTGAATACTTAACATCACAAAAAAAATAACATAACCATAAGTTTTTAAGATGTTTATGCAACAAGCAAGATCAACTGCACGCTACAGTTCAATACGCAGTAGACCAAACGTTATAGAACAGAATTATTGGTGTTGGTTCCATAACAAAAGTTCTTTATTTTTTTATAAATTTTTGAAAAGGTCTTGTGAAACAAAAGGGGGTAGTACCACCAACAAATAAAACCAATTTTATTGTGAGACCAGACTCTGGAATTTTAAAAGAATTGAATTTTTATTGTGCGGCCAAGGATTATATGGAAAAGATCTGTAGCCCAAGAGGTCAAGTCGATCGGCACCTAGCTGGCCGGAATTGGAAGCTACCGCGAACCACCGTCAGGTCAACTCCCCTAGGAGTTAAGGGACCGAAGAAGAAGAAGAACTCTGAAATGCATCCGAAAATGGGAGGTTCTTGGCATCGATACCAACAACGTTTATTGTGGGAAAACCATCAAAATACCGAAAATTATATCAGGCGTTTCATAATTTTTTGTGCAGTAGTACAAGATTAAAATTCAGCTTTTTGAAATTTTTGTTTTTTTGCTGCGTATTAATTGTGCAGATGATGCTGTTAGCATTAAGTTCGACTTATGAATTTTTATTTTATTAGAAATTTAATTATTATTATTATCGATACTGATTAAACTGCGTATGTTCAGAATTTCTTTTTTTTAATAACATGTAGAAATTATTATATTCTTTTTGTTGCACTAACCCGTGCAGCCTCTAAATAGGCTTTTATGTAGAAATTATATACAATCCTACAGATTAAACAATTTACTACACACCTGCTTACATAAATTTTCTTAATATTGCTTCAAGAGCGTAAAAAGTTGAATTAAGTCATCTTAAGTTTTAATATGCGTGCGAATAAAAGAACTCACAATATTAGTCTTGTGGCTGAGCTCTTGTAAGTAACTTATAGTGTAGCTTTAAAACGATCGACCTGAGTTTGCTGTAAACATAATTCAAAGCGTAGTTTTACAGCTGCAGTAACGATTCTTTGTTAAATTAAACAATAACCATAAAAAAAAACATGTTCATAACGTAGTTTGAAACGGACTGGTACGGGCAAGTACCTTGCAAAACTACTTCGGTACTAAAAAAACTTTGAAAACTAGTTAGCACCCTTTTACTGACTGTAAAAGCAGAAATGAAACATAAAATTAAAGCCAGCAAATTAAAGTCAGGATTGTGTTGTCTAAGTTTGTAGAGCCGTTTGTCTATCTTATGCTAACAAGTATTAATATTTGTAATAAGAGTATAATGTTTTATTTGTGCTTTAGCGTTCTTGTTTTTTAGGGCTCCGTACCTGAAGGGTGTACTCGACAATACCATAATATAAAATTTTGATTAAGTTGTTGACTAAATAATATATTTTTCGTGTATCGAGTTCATGTTATCCGGACAACAAACATTCAAAATTAGCTCTACCACGCTGCCTGTCGACAGGCGACCCCGCAAACTGGGGCAAACTATCGAACAATTCCAACTTGAAATTCGTCGTCGAGAGCTCTTCCAATTCTGCTGATTTTGTGTAGATCGAACGTCGTGTCAAGTTTCTCTGCATATCGACTTAGATTCGGGCTTTGGGCGTGTAACAATGTGATTTGCGGACAAGTATTGCCGAAAGTTGTTGACGGGAATATATGGCCTGAAGTAACATGAGAATCTTGTTAAGTTAGAAAACACTGTGCATTATTAACTTAACTCCGGATGATTTTTGTTTGTCGGAAGAGTCCGACCAGGTTTCCCCCGTGTCACGCCTGCACTAATTGGCCAGTCTGATAACTACAGAGCTGCCCGCCTCCTGGCCATATTATTTACATAAAAAGTATAAAAACACACCCCGAGGCGCACAGGCGTATGAAGTAATAACTTATTTATGAAGTTTCGCTTTGTGACAAACTTAACGCTTAATTTACACCTGTTAATTGGCGGGCTTGAGTAGCGAGCTAAAAACTTCATAAGTGGATTTGTAAAGTGAAATTAATTTCCACACAAATGATGTGTTCAACGCAGTTTTATGTGCTCTTTTCGATGCAGGTTTTTTGCTCACGTTTTGTGGTTTTGTTTATAAAAAAAATCCACGTATCCCCAAGACAAATACTCGCTAAACTAAGTGGAAACTCAGTGAGAACTTGTATTCAAATGTAATTAAAAACGAAGGCGAGCTCGCGCCGTGAAATGTGGCGTACCGATGCCTTCAATGAGTCGGCGACTGACTAATTGTTCTGCCATTTTGACAGCGGCAGCCTGAAAATGGCCAGGCCTCTTGTTATGAAGTTTCAGTGTTCTATTAAAGGATCTGAAACTAGACTTTTCGTGACCCATATAAAATACCTATACTTAGTATACTTGGATACAGGATTTACTTACTTCGCTGGCCACGCAATCCGTTGTAGCTCTTGGCCTGCGATACAAAAAGTCGTCACTTGACTCTGTTCTGCGCGGTTTTCTGCCTGTCGCCTACCTGGAGCTCGCACAGGTTTTTGGACGCTTCTGGAGCGGCCCAACGATCTTTTGTATTCGTGGTAGCTTCAGGTATGCCCTCTTCACTGCCCAATCCTCTCCCATCCTCTCTAAGTGACGGGGCCAACGGATTCGGTGGGATTTAGTTTTTCCGCTGATGTTGGGTTCGGAAATCAAGTCATCGATTTATACTGGTTCTTTTAACTCTCCAACTCTTATCATCTTACCGCCTTCATCATCATCATTTAGCCACAAGAAGTCCACTGCTGGACATAGGCCTTCTCCATGGATTTCCAAAAAGACCGATTGGAAGCGACTTGGATCCAGCGTCTTCCTGCCACTTGGATGAGGTCATCGGTCCATCTTGTGGCTGGTCGTCCTACGCTGCGCTTGCCAGTATCTGGTGTCTATTCGAGAACTTTTCGCCCCATCGGCCATCAGTTCTGCGCGCTACGTACCCCGCCCACTACCACTTCAACTTACTAATCCGCTGGGCTATGTCGACGACTTTCGTTCGTCTACAAATCTCATCATTTCCGATTCAATCTCGTAAAGAAATTCCGAGCATAGCCCTTCTTACCGCCTTATTGAACCCGAAATCTTCATCGTGAATTTCTTTTCTGCAACCAGTAAAGTTTATTTTCCTCTTCGAGTGTGAGAGTCCATCTCGCAGCCGTTCAATCAAGATCGGCCTAATTAAGATCTTTTAAATTCGGATGTTCGGGCTTTAGACACACTTTTCAGATGTGCATAACACCTTTCGTCCCCGTACGCAAACTTAAGTTTTTCGTAATTAACAACAAAATTGCCAATTTTCAATTCTTAAACGAATTAAAAGGAATTCACTCTTTATTCGCTACCTATACTCGAAGATGCATTTAACACGACATTCGGGAAACAGTAAAAGTGTCAATGTATCGTCAACTGAACTAAACTTCGTAACCGGTGATACATTATAATGATCAACATCAATGAAGGACGCTAGAATAACAAGCGTGGGAAGGCAGCCAAAGCAGCCACACTAACGTCTGTCATTCGATTTTAGTTTCGACAGTCTTTCCGCAATACGTCAATCAATCCTACTTGAAACATCTACGAGTACCTATAGAAAGAAACGCCAGCGAGACGAACACTAACCCCACTTTCACCATTCAAATTAAACTCGTTTTGTTTGAACGGAGTTCGAAGCTTCAATTCAATTCAATTCAAATATTTTTTTTATTCATTGTAAAAACAAAAACTTCTATGGAGATTGGACTATCTGAGCAGGCTGTAAAGTCTACAAAACGCATATTTGTCCATTTTAGTGATACAAGTATTCACGGCATTAGCTGTGTGCTACTATTTTGTAGTTTTGATTACACAATCGAATTATAATGTCTTTCAAATTGTAGGTAGTTGAAAAACCTAACATGAAGACACGCCTGTATACCCGGGTAGACAGAGACTAGGGTTTGCCACTTGCTCTGACAAACTTATTTCGCTTCATCGACATTCGTTACTCTTTGCTTGCACGTAAGCCGGTTTCTGGTAGTTTTTGAAGTCTAATCGAAATGATCAGAAAAATAAATATTTCATCACCGACAAAAATCGACAAAAAACTCACTCAATCGGTCAGCAATTATTGCTGTAAGCAGAACTTCTGAGCAAGAAACACGTGTTTAGCAAATAAATCAGATATGATCCGAAAATAACTGTTTTATTTTAATATAATTTTGAAGCTGATAAATTTAGGATTTTCTGTTGATCGAATTGCTATTTTCTGCTGATCGATTTCGAATTTAATGCTGATCAAATTGAAATTTATACTGATCCATTTTATTATTTTGATACATAATTTGAATTTTTATCGATTACTAATCCCGAAACTCAAAAGAGATAATTGCTGTCAGAAAAAAATATATTGAAAGAAGAAAGAATACATTTATTTAAATTGCCACTGAAACAAACAAAATTCATACGTATTCAATCGATACTCTACGTATCTTACGAAGAGTCAAACGCAGCCGTTTTGCTGACTAACACTGTATTGTTTGCTGATTGTGTTGTGAACTTTAAGCTACGTTGTTTTCATATAAGTTATTGTTTTCAATTATAATTTATTGTTTGTTGGAAAGTTGGCAGGTTGCATTGCTGCAAAGTTATCAAATAATAAGTTATTTGAATAATACTCAAATACTGTAATTTATTTTAACTTGTTAATATTCGCCTCATTTTCTCCCAATACTTTTTACATTATTTCTAGCAAATATTTATACTGATTTTGATGGAGTTTGAACTGATGTGTAGGACTTCATTTAATTCTAAGCCATTTGTACGTAATCAGCACCAAGCTGTCCAGGACGTCGTGGTTATTAAGAATACATAAGCAGATATTATGTTTGGGAAACTTTACCAAATTATGCTTACACAGCCTATGTAATGGCTTTTAACATTAATTTACTAAAAAACAATTAGCGCTTACAAAGCAGTGGCAGAAACTATGAGACTTCGCTCATTAACTCTCCTCTGAATTAGTTAAAGAGTACGTAAACTAGGTGCTGTTTCTGAATGAAACAAGATTTAGAGGTGCCGACTGAGACTGTTTCTTTGGTTTAGCCGAAACAGGCTTGATTAACATGTCTGAGGTCGTGGAATCGATTCCCGCTACGAGCCACTGTACATAAATTTGTACAAAGGCTTGTAATGTTTGTAATTTTCTCGTCAGTTTGCGGTATTCTTGTTTGGGATTAAAACAAAAAAAAATCTGCTCGGCAAATCACTGCAAAACCTGGGAGCTTAGTCTGCTGAGGCAAGGAAACCATTGAATTTGGTTAGAAATTTTTATTTTGTCTTATGTCAGCAATAAAAGATTTTTGAGCAGCAGTTAGTGGTCTGTGCAAAAAATACAAGTTGGGCAGCAAAATAATCAAACTGAGCAGCAGAAAATACCAAAATGACAAGCAAAAAATTCCAATTTGATGAGCAAAACATGTTGCTACTTATTTATTTATTCTGACCGCAATAATTTTTGGCTGATCAAATATTTATCCGTCTCTATCAACCCACCGCCTGTCAATCTGGGATAATGGCTATCTTTGTACAGTCGACAGCAGGTCAACCTTTACATTTTTATTGTAAAGACCCCCGTAACGTAACGAGTAGAGTGCACGCGTGTAAAGGTCAACTGCTGTCCACTGTACCCACCGTCGTACTTGATTTGTACAAATGGCCTCAGACTGGGTGTGTATGAATGTGGTCCTTGCCTGGTTATCATAGCACAGGGCATCCTAGTTTGGTACCAGGACAAGTGATTGTATCGTGTGGAAGTTACTTATAATTTTTGTATTTATGTCGTATCAGATGTGAGACTAATTAAATGAGAGAGCGCCTGATGCGATCCATCTGCGTTGACCCACACGACCCACGAGTCTTCCTAACCACTATTAATATTATTTAATAGTAATGCGGACGTCGTATCAACTCAAACTGCTTTGGTTCAAGTTTTCGATAATCACGTAACATTGGCCGTTTGGGACCACGAAATGTTACTTATTAGTGATGGCTCTTTATCTAATTGCTTTGATATCTATTGTATAATGCTATCTATTCAGGAATCTCAGTAAAACAAAGCAAAGGAATAAGAATATTAGATTTTTTGTAAGAATATTCTTTCTCTTTTTTTTTATACGTTAGGAGTGCCATCAGAGTACGTTATAGTGTACTCTGATGGCACCCCTAACCTAATTATGCGGACACAAAAATACTAAAAATAAATAACAAATAAAGTGGATTTTTTTGTATTTAGTTGCTGTCAGGTTCGGTTGTAAGTGTTTAGTGGAACTCAGTATTGTTCAACATTCTTGTTATAGTCAGTATAAGGCTGCGGTTGAAAACGGTTGTGGTGGTTTAATCTTGAAACTTGGTGCGATCAATTTGTATAAAAAATAAAATTGAGAATTGAAAATTCTTACTTCTTGGCAGTTGCTTAAGGCTGGGTTCTCCTAGCACACGAATTTGTATGGGACGGTTTAGGGGCTGTATCGGAGACAGCCTTAGCTATAAGAAACGGGTTTCAGATTTTGCGTTATTTCAGTAACATGGTATTGATGGAATACTCCGGTTTTCCTTAAAAAAATCTTTGCTGACAAGCGTCAGTCATACATAATCTACAGAGCACTGAGCCTGGTCTATACTTACCGTATTATCTGTCATTATACGCGCTGGAATGGTAGTGTCTATAGCTGTAAGTGTTTATGAAAGAGAACAGTTCAAGTTGTATGTAGCCTGTAATTTTCTCCTGATTTATTTATTCAGGCAAGAAGATTGTAAGTCGTCAGTTTACTTGTTAACCCTTTTATTTTACGATTCCTGTTAACAAGGTCTGCCACAATATGAATTCACTTATGGCTGCAAATCAAACAAAATAAGTTCTGCACAACACAAACACTTGTCCTGGTCCCAAACTAGGATATCCTGTGCTATGGTAACCAGGCAAGGACATCATCAACATGGAAAATAGAAATACACCCATACTGAGGCCATTTGTGCAAATGTACAGCGGCTTCCAGTGGGAATGGAACCCACGACCTCCGGCATGGAAACTTCTCGGTTTCTTCCTTACTTTCTTATTGTTAGCCTATCTATATCGCCAAATATCTTATCGAATTATACCTAAGTGACAGGAGTCAGTCTGCCGAAATATCTAAAATCAACATTAAGTCTAAAAGTGAATTAAAGTAAAATTCAAGGCAAGTAAAATATGGCCTGCCTCAAGGATGCGTTTTGGAGCCCCTTCTCTCTATCATTTACATTAATGACCTCCCCAAATGTATATATAAAAGTCCTATGACTTTATTCGCTGACGATATTAATGTAATTATAGAATGCAATGAATTTGACTATAATGAAAACCAACTAAATTACAATATTAAGGACATAATTAATTGGATGAATAACAATAATTTATTGGTTAATTTGGAAAAGACATAGGTATTTAATGATTTTTTATCAGCGTACATCTAAACTTGACAATGTGAATATTGAATACAATAGGACATCTATAAAAGAAGTTGAGACAACTAGATCCTTAGGATTAACCATAGATAGTAAACTATGTTGGAAGCAACAAATAAAAATCATGCTTTCTGGTATGTAAAATAAAGTGTTCTAATCTAATCTAAAAACCATGACTGAGCACATTTTCGTTTATGTTATTAAAACTGGCAAAAATTCTTAGCACAAAAAACTGTCTTACAGCCTACCATGGGTTTGTCGCTTACACACTTAGATACGGAATAATATTTTGAGGTAACTCTACAGATAAGAGCCATTATTTTTAAAGCACAAAAACGATGCGTTAGAGCAATTTCTGGCCTTAAAATAACAGATAGCTGCAAACCGTATTTTATACAACATAAATTATTGACAATGCCCTCGCTATATATTTTTGAGATAGCTGTCTTTGTCAGATTGAATCCGCAAATGCAATATTCTGTTCAGGCCTCCACAATTCGTTGCTTGCATCACAGATATATCAAAAACCAGGAGACGGGCAGCAGCGTCTTCCTGAGAATCCAACCGCATACTGCGAGCGCCAACCCGCCTGCCAAGCGTGGCGATTATGGCAAATCCCTTCATGGTTATGACAACCACGAAGGAGGTCTATGTCCTGCAGTGGGCGTCAAATGGCTGATGATGATGATCACAGATATAGGCTTTGCTTACAAAGCTCCAGCACAGCTCTAATGTGCAAAAGCGTTTCCTGTATGGCTCCGTTAGTATACAATAAAATTCGCAATGACATTGAAGACCTTGAGCTAAGGCATTGAATATGGCTAAGGTATTTAAAACTAAATCGTTTATGTTATTAATTGACCAATAACATAGGTAGCTATCACAATATTAACGACTTCTTGTGCGACAAAATATTTAATTAGGTAATTGTAGAAACTTATTAAGGTGTATGTTAGGTGACATTTGAATCGATTGTCGACTCGAGTGATTCGAGATGAGTACCTATTATTGTATACGATTATTATTGCATCTTTGCATGAACATGGAATAAACTTAACTAAACATTAAGACCTTTTTAGGGTTCCGTACCTCAAAAGGAAAAACGGAACCCTTATAGGATCACTTTGTTTTCCATCCGTCCATCCGTCCGTCCGTCCGTCCGTCCGTCCGTCCGTCCGTCTGTCTGTCTGTCTGTCTGTCAAGACTCTTTATCTCGGGAACGCGTGGAGGAATTGAGTTAAACTTAAAATCATACACTCAAGTCTACAGTCCCTTGAAGCTGTGAAAAATTGCAAATTCTTAGTTAACGTAAAAAAAGCTACGGCCGTTTGTGCCGCAAAAAACGTATATTTCGATACTCAAAGGAATCAAAGCTCGGAAAAATCTGCGAGACTCGATTCCTGAACTACTTATAATATGTAAGTACTTGCCTACAAATTTGTACGGAAGACGAGTCTGACCCGACTTGGCCGGTTTTTTAAAATACATTATCTATACATAAGCAGCCTATATACGTCCCACTGCAGGGCACAGGCCTTCTCTCAGAGAGAGTATGGGCTTAATCACCACGCGTGCCCACCGCGGATTGGCAATTTCAAGCGCTGAGGTATGTGAATAGCTCAGACACTCAGGTTTCCTCACGATGTTTTCCTATGTTCATGAATAAACAATTCTTATTCTTAATAGAAATTGAAAAAAGTCCAACGGAATGTAGTAAATATTTTTGAAATGTTGATTTTGCCTCTCTACGTGTATGCTCGGAGGCTAAAATATTTAATTATGTTGCGGACACGTTCAAGTTTTGGTAAGGTTTCGCGAGCAATCTCTCGAAGTTTCCAATTATTATAGTTTACGTATTCACTTTGTTCTGGAAATATCACCAAGTTAAACTCTGCTGTCTGCTGTCACTAGTTTCCTGCTGTCAACGTCTGTCAATGTCAGCTAATAGATGTGTACTTGCTGTATTTTGAACCTAACTCGTTTATGATTAGACCCAGGTCTATATCTGTGTTAGACCCTCAGAAATTGCGAGCAATTTGTTGAAAATCCCGTACAACCGCGCCGCTCACAAATCTAATATTGTTAAGCACTTTAACCCTGACCTTTTGCCTAAACGAGCGTTGATCAATTGGACGGAGGCTCGAAACGCTAACCAAATAGAGCTGGATGGTCAACTTTACATTCTTTCATAAGCAGCCTATTTACGTCCCAATGTAGGGCACAGGCCTTCTATCAGGGAGAGAGTATGGGCTTAATCACCACGCGTGCCCATCGCGGATTGGCGATTTCAAGCGCTGAGGTATGTGAATAGCTCAGACACTCAGGTTTCCTCACGATATTTTCTTTCACCGTTAGCGAGGGGTATTGCTACTATAACTTCACAAATGTACGTAACTTAGAAAACAAAGTCATAGGTACATGCTCGCACTGGGAATCGAACCTGGGTCTCTCGCTTTCGAGCCCAATGTTCTACCCACTAGGCTACTACCCTCTTTACATTCTTTAAATTACAGATTTCAGATTGCAATTGCACGAATTGTAATAGTAAAAAGTGACACATACATACATAAACTCACGCCTGTATCCTGGAGGGGTAACCGAAGTGCGGATGTTTGCCTCTCGCCACAATCCTGAGTCTTGGCAAACCTCTTTCGCTTCATTAACATCCATTAGTCGTTGCATACACGAAAATGCATGCTAAGGGGAGTTTCATTGCAAGAACTTTACTACATTTCTATAACGCCATATTCGCTGCCATGCTGTGTTCTCCATAACTTTTTCAACATTATGAAACAGATTTAGGTTTAACTGACTACCACCGACGCGGTTTATAAAAGATGTCTGGTGTTTAGATAATGGGGACGATTGTGACTAAACTAGCATAACTTTAAACTCTGTTAATTAAGTTAAAACCTGTGAAGCAAAATAAAAGTTAAAACCTCTTGTGAAATTAATAAATGTAGAGTTTCTTTGTTAGCTTCCTCTCCACATAATTTATTATCTGTGAAACTAACAGCTTTGACGTTCTTTAAGCAAACATTTTGTTTTTATAGTGAATAACATTTTTGAGTTTGAATTTACATACATACATAAACGCACGCCTGTATCGCGATGGGGTCAGCGGAGACCAGAGTTTTCCGCTTAAAACGATCTTGACAAGGTCGGTTTAATCGGTTAACCCTCTAGAATTACTTTCTAGGATGTTGCTAAGGGCATCTCCCCTGTTTGCAGGTTTCCCGGCAGGCGAATGGTGCAGATCAATTGTGAAACCTGCAGACCTATTATTCTCCTACGTTAAATATCCTTGTCCTTCTTCATTCGTTGGACGTTGCATTTATGATCCGTGTGGATGAAATTTAGTTTGCGCGATCTAGGAAACATCAATCGGAATAGGAAGAACAATCCTTGTTTAATCTAATCCACTATTACAAGAACAAGACAGAATCTACTAATCGACTATCGATTGTCTGTTATTGTGTTTACTTTGTTTAGGGGAGGAAGGCATAACATGAGATCAATTGTTAGTTCGGCACAAAAATAATGTAATTAATTTTTATATTTTTAGTCTGTTGTGTATTAGTTTTTCGTTCTTTTGTTGTTAATATTATCTCACGTATCGTTATAACGTTTTCTCTTTCCGAGTGACAGTATTCTGTCAGTAGTCAAACTATGACCCAAAACAAGCCCGGATACGTCTCCGGACGCGAATGAGCGATTCCATCTGTCTTCCCAGGAGGCTCTCTCCGCTCCTGTCTAATGAATTACCGCCTAAATGACGTACTTCATGGATATAGACGGGTTGAAGGTCCAATCCAAACTATTAAAATTAGCATGATTTAATTTAAACTAACATAGCAAATCTCAGTTTAATAGTGACTTGACTTTAAACCTCATAGAATTGGCGCGAATCACCAAGAAACTGGGGGTTAAGTCTTCTAATTGTTTTGTCGACTAAGAAAGTATTATGTTCTTTTCCATTTTTTTCAGAGAGACTACTTCAGTCAATCAATCAATCAATCAGCCAGTACTCGTCTATTGCTGGACATAGGTCTCTCCCAAGGCCTGCCACTTGAATAAAGTAGTGTTAAGTAGTCTCTCTTGGTTGTCATGGTCGATGGTTGTCTGGACGAAAACACTTTTAGTAATAAGGACGCCAATTGTACTGTACTACATTATTGTTTAATTTTCATATGCAATTTCTGGTTTACATACGAGTACAATAAAGAATGTTCTATCTATATATCTCTCAGAAGGAAAGGCTTCCTATCCTTCCTTCTAAGAGACTACTTAATATTAGGGGTTAAAGTATGAAATTGCCGTTTGATTGCAATAGGTTCTTTGAATTGACATAGAATCTTCATGGTTTGAGGTTTTCGAATGAAACTTTTTTCAAATGGTTTCTATGATGTTCTTTTTTTAAAAAATGTGAAACATTTGAATATCGACTTTCAATTGTTTTTGTTATTCAATTTAGACAAGAAAGATGGATACTGCGAAAATTCGAGTGATTATGAGGCTTTAAACCCTATTACTACGTTATTACTACATAACTAACGATAATTTTATGTAGGGTTGAAAATAGGCAGACCTAAACTAAACATAACAATCAAACTGTGAATGTATTTCCGTATCACTTGTATTCCGTGTGGCGCGGGATTAAGAATAGCGTCACTCCATTTCCTTCCGTGGATGTCGTAGAAAGCGACTAAGGAAATCAATTACCAGGAGACGGGCAGCAGCGTCTTCCCGAGATTCCAACCGCGTACTGTGATCGCCAACCCGCCTGCCAAGCGTGGCGATTATGGCAAAACCCCTCATGGTTAGGAAACCCATGAGGGAGGCCTATGTCCTGCAGTGGGCGTCAAATGGCTGATGATGATGATGATGTATTGTAATTGTATCCGATGAGGTTTCGCTCTATCTGCAGGGCTTAATTTGAATACATTAACGATTTTAAAACAATAATTCAGATCTTAACTTTGATCTAAGATACAGGATTGTGGTCGTCCTGATTTTTTCGAGAAAAGAGCACGCCACGAAGAAAGTTAACAAAGTGCGCGAATCCCGAAAATATTGTCTTGCTGTCGCTCCCCAGCGGCATCCATGCAGCATGCAGCTTACGGTACATAATGCACCGGCTCTTTACCGTTTTCCCCGTCTTGTCAATAGCTAAACACCGCAATATGGCGCCATAGTGCGTCGTTGGCACTCCGTGGCCTTATCAAAATCGCTGGGTAATTGACGTGCAAGTAGCGTAAAAGTAAATCTGCGGTGTCTCGCGCCGCCCAGCTGCCGCCCGATCGATACCGCCCCCCGCCGCCGCCCGCCCCGCGCCTCGCCCCGGCCCAACTATCGGCCGAGACAAAACATTCGGCCGGCGAATCTTCTTCGGCTGAAAGAAAAAGTGTTTATTCTGCTCAAAGGGTTTTCAATTGGCTTGATTGCGTGGACGATTAAAAGTTGCCGCGGATAAAGCGGAGTTGCTGACGATATTTACGGAATTGAAGCGGATTAAATCTCTACTTCTCACAAATTGTAAATGTGAAAATCACGCATCATTTGATCGAAATCCTTCTCACAAATACTTAGGTAATGTATCCTAATTACACGTGCACGAGGTCGCGGCCGCAGCCTGTGTGCATTAAAGATAGATGGTCAGTACTTTTACGTAACATTTTGTAAAAAGCTGCCTTTTAAACAGCGTAGACGTTGCTTCACCTCTCAAAGGTTAACTATTACAAAGTGTTATAATATTTCAAAACCACTGCGATGCTTACTTAGCTTGGCAAACGCGTCTGGCTGAACAATAAAATATATGATTATCCTAACTTCGCGCCAGCTTTGAGTTTGTTCATTTCACAAATTGACTTTTCGGTTTAACAATGAATTCATTATTTGTAGCACCGGTTAACCCTCTCTAAAGCAATAATCAACTCCAGTTGGCGTAAATTTGGCAACGTAAATAGGTCCATTAATTCAACAATCCTGTTCGCTAACGTTCCATTGGCCTCTGGTAAGATATCATGGCTTCAGAGATACAGCAGGTAACCACCGAGTGGCAACAAACATGTGCGATTGGGAAAACATATGAATATTAAGCATTATTGCACACTATAGAAAGAAAGAAGTCATAATAAACTATACATAATAATTTTTAGGGTTCCGTACCCGAAGGGTGCCAAACGGGACCCTATTACTAAGACTTCACTGCCCATCTGTCTGTCTGTCTGTCGGTCTGTCCGTCTGTCGGTCTGTCCGTCTGTCTGTCCGTCTGTCTGTCTGTCGTTCTGTCACCAGGCTGTATCTCATGAACCGCGATAGCTAGGCAATTGAAATTCTCACAGATGATGTATTTCTGTTGCCGCTATAACAACAACAGAACAGAATAACTAAAAACAGAATAAAACAAATATTTACGGGGGGCTCCCAAACAACAAACGTTGTCTAAAGACAGCGTTCGCTATCTAGCGGCTATCTATGTAACCTTCACAGCGCCGATGTCATGTCTCTTGTTGGTCTCTATAGATGGCGCTGGTCTCAAATTAGATCTTTGTCTAATGTTGTATAGATAATGGTATAGAACACCTCGTGTACGAGTCCGACTCGCACTTGGCCGGTTTTTAATTTTAATTTTGGCAACAGGCAGTCATGTTTTTAGAAGTTCAAAGTATAAATAGGGGAAATTAAATATGTTTAATGAAAAAACAAGCGGTCTTATTTATAGCAACACGATTGATTCCTTAAAACACTTGATGAACGTCAATGTAGTCTGTGGTGGAGATTTTACAAGGAAAAGACGTAACCACAGATTAAATAAACTGCCTCTGAAGAGTGCTTCAGAGGAATCGTGTTTATGGAATAGCATTGGGTACTTATTTAGGGATTAGCCGTTTAAAGTGGTAAATAGTACTTATTATTATACTTTATCGCACACAAGATATATAACAGGACATTATTGAAAAATTATTTATTGCACTAAAGAAAAATTTTTGTACAAAAGCGAGCTTTTCTCTATTAGAGATTTCTTCCAGCAAACGTTAGGGTATTTGAGAAGCAGTAAACAAATTTGTATAATAACAGTCTATTTACACGAAGCAAAAATAATTTACTACATAAATTACATATAAAAAATACATAGATATACATTAATAATGTGTATATAAATATATAGCTCTTTGTAATTATAGGGATAGAATAAAGGGAAGGGGAAGTAAGATAATCATAATAATCTAAGTTATAGTGCAGCGAAGGATAAGATAAAAAGTACCCAAGTCCGGGCGAGTGAGCATGCAGCGATTAACAAATTTGTGTGAACTGGAAGAGGTCTGTCAGGATCGTGGCAAGTGGCAAACCCTGGTCTCTGCCTACCTCTCGGGCACCCTCAAGGGTGAGCAGAGGCGAGGGGGAATATGGGTACTTACTGATGTCCCGTTCCTGGGAACGCTCCCGGGAACGTTTTCAAGTACTGGGAATAGCGGGAACGGCATGAATGAGTTTCGTTACGATTGAAAGCTCTTGAACTTACGATTGTGATCTGGGCTACAATATTATAAACTACTGTAGTAATGTAGATAACATAATTATCTATTTCGTTTGGCTTTGTTAAATTCGATGGTTTTATAGATGCTTTCAAAAATATGGAGACAAGGTTCATGATGATGGGTCTATTTGAGGGATAACAGCAGATTCTTCGAGTTTGGGCTTATTTAATCAGTCCTGAATTTCTGATCTGAACTTTGCAAAACTTGATGATGACGGTCTAATGACGAAAGATGGATATCCTTAGCGGACAGTGGGAAAGCCTCCGAATTTGAGGTTCTTTGATCGATCTTGATGAGGACTTTGGTGAACTTTGGTGACCAGGGCCTGAGAATCAAACTAAAACCTAGGTAGATACTCAAAATTCGCAACGAATAAAAGCAGACTTTTCGAGTTTTGATTTATTCGAGCTTTATCAGTATTTTGGTGAAAATCGGGGACTATAGAGTCTGGTAACCTGAATGGACAGATGGTCTCCTCAAACGATAATTAAACCGTTTTTCAATTTCAATTTCAACGGACAATTTTACTTATTTCAACGATTAAAAAGATAATTTACGTAAATTTTTGGTAGAATAGTTTAGGAGAATATTAAAATATAGAACAAAGTCGGGTTAGTTACACATTTATAACCCAGGAACCTGAACCCAAGCCTAACAAGGCTGAACCGATTTTTATGATCTTTGTTTGTGTCCGCTCCAAATAGCGCAGTGATGTTTAATGATGAATATAAATTTTGTCCTACATTTTTTATAGAAACGCCTTTTTGAGGCGGTACGGAGTTCGCCGGGATAGCTAGTATTTATATATAACTAGATGACCCCGTGAACTTCGTATCACCGACGTCAACCGTTTTTTTTTCTTCTCACCGTTTAAACCTTCCCTGGACTTCCACAAATATATAAAAACAACAATTAGCCAAATCGGCCCAGCCGTTCTCGAGTTTTAGTGAGACTAACGAACAGCAATTCATTTTTATATATAAGAGATAATAAAAACGTAGAAGGATAATGATAATAATGTACATTAAATTTCTTAAATATCTATGTTATTTTATGTACAACTGGTAGATCATTTGGATTAGATTGGAACTCGGCACGGTTAGCCAGAGGTCGCGAGTTCAAGTCCCGGCATGGGTGGAATTTTTTGCCTCTAAATAGGTTTTTAAAATTGTCCTCAGCACGGGTTAGTATAATATAAGATACTCATTATTTAACTCTTTATTTAGATAATGTATACAGCGTCTAGTGGCATCTCCTACTTATAACAGATAGGCTAAGGTAACCGTTCGAAGGCTGTAGCGCCTGGGACATATTTTTAGATGAAATAGGCTTATCCAGCACCTACACCCTATAGGGCAATGTCAATGCGTGCGGGGCAGTTAGGGCGCGAGTTTCCTCACGATGTATTCCTTCACAGTTAATGTTGGAGAAACTTCTTTGGCCTACTACTTATTGTGCTTTGCGGCACACACCTTATTACGTCTGAGGATTAATTCAATTGGATTGGTTTCTTTGATACAATTCGACTTTACCAACCTCATTGAGTTAGGTCCAATGTTTTGCCCGGTATTCATCTATATATTACTTTGCTTTCGAATCCCAAAATGCAAGTTTGTTTTTTTAATGCCAAACCATTCCTCTCTGTTTAAAAGCAAATTCTGATGATCGAGACAACTGAAGAGCATACCCTGGGAAGGGAACCTTTCCAGAAACAACCGAGCCCGAATCGGAAGGAAGGAAGTGGCCTTTCAGATCCCGAAAACAACGCCCGATTCGATTATTGCCACAACTTCTGCCAACTTCTCTTTGTCGCGCGAGTCGCTCGACTGAACGGTAGTTATCGATACTGCAAAAACTGTTTAGCGGCTTCAAGTGAGCCTCCATAATATTTGTCATGTTTTCGTGCGAATTTTTCGCTTTGTTTGCACACCGGGCGGGCACTCAAAACTTTTATTAGAATAGTTGAGGAGGTTGGTGTGTTCCAGCCATAGGCACACCGAGGAGGATGTTAGTTTGAATGGATATTACTTTTTTACGACTCCCCTTCCGCCATTTTATTTGCGTAACGTTAAAATTTACTGCCTTGTAAAAGGGCTCATCGTCACCGGGCATTGTCAGCGTCACCTTATTGGTTTGCCAATACGGTAAAGCATGCACAATGTCACGACCAATTTGACCTTAAAACATTGTGTTACTGGTCTTATCTGTATCACTGTGATTGATTTCTCTAAACTGCCTTTAAGCGGTTTACTTTATAATACCGTTCGACAATTTTCATTCTGGACTTGTACGTACGTAAGTAGGTACCCGTTCTTTAGAACATTAACCTCCTTCCTGTCTTTCCGACGCCAATCGATTTAATACTCTTTAGACTAATTTATTTGTCATTTACATTACAACAACGTTTCTTCTACGATTTTGAATGTTTGTTCTTCAAAAAAATCACGTTGTCCTACGGTCATACCGCTTTGTAGTGGTGTTTAGTTGATAAAGTCTTAAAATTTCACTACAATATAATATAAACTCACGTCTGTATCACAAAGGATTAAGCGGAGGCCAGGGCAGGGACCAGGTCAAATATTACATCCACGGATGTAAAAAAACATCCGTGGATGTTTTTTTTACATCCGTGATTACATCAAATTTAATATTACTCATTGAATGAAAGTTTTTTTTAAAACAAAAACTCGGATTTTGGTGTTTCAGGAATTGCACATTTTAGAAGTAACCCTGTATAAAGTACACTGTCGCGAACTCCTTGCGGTTTCCTCGTTCTTTTTAAAAAAGAAAGATTGTTTCTGTCACGTAGTTTTGGCTTGCGGCCCATGTTTTTAGTTAATTAAAATCATATTACGGGGATTTCTACATTTTACTATCGATCATTCATACAGTCCATTAGGTTCCGTCGTTTTCATTTGGTCCTTCTCCCCACTTTTCCAGTGCACTAAAAATTTAAAATTTTCACTTGTATCATCGTGTCAAATTCGCCATTATTTTTTCATATTTGATTCGTTATTTTATTTATTTACATAACACATTAGTTAGATGATCACCCGTAATAAAAGTAAAATCATGTCGGCTAATCCTACACCGAACGTGTCTGTTTTAGAGCCGGTTCAATCCACTAGCGCAGGCCCGCCACGTGGGCGAGGTACTCCGCCTAATTCTTCGGACTGAATGGAGGAAAGCTGTGCGTCTTGCGGACCATTTCTGGAATCGTTGGGTGCGTGAAGTTCTCCCCACCATGCAACCCAGAATCCCAACCAAAGGAGACCGAGGCCAGGACTTACAGGTTGGAGATGTAGTCGTCATCGTTGACGAGTCACTTCCACGAGGGACGTGGCCACGAGGTCGAGTAGAAAAGCTGTTTCCAGGAAAAGATGGGGTGACAAGGGTGGTCGACGTTGCCACAGCAGGGGGTACGCTCCGTCGCCCGTTAAAAAAACTCGTAAAGCTGGCTTTTGGCTAGTTGAACTGATTGGTGCAGTGCTGCACGAGGGGCAGGATGTCGCGAACTCCTTGCGGTTTCCTCGTTCTTTTTAAAAAAGAAAGATTGTTTCTGTCACGTAGTTTTGGCTTGCGGCCCATGTTTTTAGTTAATTAAAATCATATTACGGGGATTTCTACATTTTACTATCGATCATTCATACAGTCCATTAGGTTCCGTCGTTTTCATACACCATAGTTCAAAGCAGGAACTTCGTAACTCTCCTCCCCACGCGAGCTATGTAATCGATTAAGTCACCTCACCTGTATCTTCCGCACCTTTGAGCGCTCTCCTCTTTTTATTGTGAGCACATGCCATGTAATATCTTATCTCGATTATATCTGGTTGTTTTTCTTTTAAACTTTAGAGATATCGGGGCGGCACGTGGCATCAGGTATAAAAATTGGTTAGTTACAGACCCTTTTTTGTGCCTTCCTTTTTCTATTAAGGCAACTGTTGTGTGTTGTGTAGAGATAGCAGCTTGGAAATAGTGGGCATCAAACAGGTAGATGTTTTCTTTAATTTATCGATGTTTCATCCTTTCTAACTTGATTCAGAATTAAGTTGTTGAATGAATGGACACGGCTTATTTGTATTTGTACCGCGACCATTTAATAGAACGTATCCAGCAAAATCCTTATTTTCATGTTGCGAAACTCGTATGGAATATAAATCAACCGACATGAATATGATGCCTTCGTTCTATCCAACTAGACGAACCTTTCCGTCACCTTTAGTGGAAGCAAAGCGAAGCGGAACAATAGCAGCCATCTGTCTGCCTGCCTGCCTCTCGGCCAAATCGTACTAGTTCGTACTCGTTGTTTTTTCTTTTTTCATTCTGACGGCTGCAAGTTAGATTCGTTAAAAAACGGGTCGCACGCAGCTGTCAAAACGGGTTGTGTTTTTTTATATTTATTTCATTAACAACTTATTTGTGTAATATCAAAGCTAACTTATCGTTATTCTGTTGTTGCAGGATATGAATACCGCCATCGGTCCATCAATGACGGCAAATCTCGATTGACCTCAGCAGACAATGCGGTCACAAGCCACTAAACCTTTAACGAAGAAAGGAGCTCTCAGTAAAACAACCTTCAAACCAAACTCACCCACAAGGCAAATCAAGAAGAAATTTGTTACTGCTAAAAAAGTTAAGAATTTGGTCAAAAAATCTTTAGTGAAAAGTCCCAAAAAGAAAGTAGCTAAAGATGACTGGTCCGACAGCAACACCAGCAATGGCGACTTTAGCTCGGGAGATAAGACGGACTCGTCCGAAACTGCCAAAAGTGGATCGTCTAAAACTTCTGCTACTGGAAGTGATCATTCATCAAAGAAGAATGCTGGCACTGAACCGAAGGAGAAGAAGGTACATTCTAAACCAGTAACCAAAAAGGCAAAACAAACAATAAAAAGAACCCTAAACACTAATAAGAAAACTAAAACGCCGCTAAAAAGCAACACGAAGACAAAGGAGAAACACAGTGAGGACATTAAGTACAAAATCAAAACAGATATTGTCAAAAAAGCATCGCCAAAAAATGCTAAGCCTAATGCAAAAGTGAAAAAAGTTGCTAATCGAAAGAAAAACACCAAAGCCGATAATAAGCAAGAATCCGATTCAGGAAAAGATGATGAAGATTCAAGTGAAAATAGAGCATCTTCAATTGCTAGTGATAGCAAAGATTCATCTTCGTCAAGTTCTTGCAACCAAATAAGTAACGATCAAATTATATCAAGGGAGACAATGATAAACGAAATCAATGATGTGAAGTCTGACATTCTAACAGATCCTTTGTTGATCCCAACAACATCCAAAGCTACAGTGGTCTCAGTGGAAACACCAAAGTCTGAATCAGAAAGACCACCAAAGTTCTTCACGTCAAGCAGATCTCCAAGGACGGTAGATATAGATGTGAAATGTTCCAAAACTTCTAAAGGAAACTTGGTCGTTTCTGAAAGATTCATTTCGCTAAAAGCCATAGACACTAAAACAGAAGAGATAAAAGATAAACCAGATACTGGCTGTAATTTAATAGCCCAAGGTTCAGAAATAGACGTCTATACCTTTACAGAAAAAGTAGATTCACCTAAAAGTATCTTATCAGACTTTCGTAATCCTATAAATAAAACCATTGGCAGAGTTCGGCCAATAGCCAGAGTTAAAGGGACTATTATTGATAAAAAAATTGATCCCGAAAAGAAAAAGTACTCCCCACATCGTCCAATAGAAGAGGTTGTTAAACAGCTGAAAGCAAATAAACGCTCAGAGGAACTCAAATCTACCCAGAGCCAGAGTGACGACGTAAGATCTAGTCTCGACTCGAGCGTAGTCAGCGATGAGAAAGATGAGGAAGACAAACCAAAACCTATCATCAGTAAGTCATATAAAATGGTGGCCCGTAAATCGAGCATACCTGGCAAACCTTTTAGCCCAATTAAATTCCTTGAGCAAGATGAGCCTGTAAAAAGCAAAGGTAAATCAACGGCTAATACTAAGAAAACTCCTCCCAAACCAAAAGCTAAGTCTCAGAAAAGCAGTGCATCAGATGAAGAGCTTGAGAACTCCAAGTTTTCTTTTAACACAAATTCAAACTCATTGCATTACTCCTCTTCTGACGAGAGTGTCGCAGATTCTAATGATGATACCAAAGAATCTTCAGGAACAGACAGCAACAAAAATAAGAAAAACAAAAAGATAAAGAAATATAAGAGAATCACAGACAGCGCAAAAAAATGCACGTCTAAAGAACTGAAAGAACTCTCAAAAGATTCGCTCGTTGATCTTAAGGATGAATCAGAAATTACTGGTAAAGAAAAACCAAGTAAGAGAAGGCTTAAACTTATGTCTATGTGGGCTGGTCCAAAGAAACATCGTATGGCATCACTAAACGCCATAGCCAAAGTCCACTGCTTGTACGAAAATGAGAGTAGAACGCACATGGAATTGGGTCTGATGAAAACAATCGACCGTGTCATAGTGCCTGGTTCTGCAAAGCCATCGATATCGAGAAAGAAGGAACCAAAGGAAAAGTTGCCAGAAAAAGAAGAGACTACCTCTGAATCTGAGTACGAAAGGAAAGATCGGAAAGAGGAAAGCTCTGAAGACGATACATCTCCACCAAATACAAGATCACTTCGTGGAGTGCCCGGAATCCGAAGCGCTGGCAAATACTGGGACCCTAAATCTTGCACTTCATCAAGTGATGACAGTGAATTGGATTCTAAAAAGATAGCTACACAAGATAAAAAGAAATCCTCTAAAACCTCTTCGTTGCCGAAATCCGATTCGGAAAAACCACATGCTAAAATGAAGAAAACTGCTGGCGTTCCCGTGAAAAAGAAACGGAACAGAAATGAGATTGTAATGGATCTGAAGGACATGGTGGTGCAAAAGCGTATGGCAAGTTTGAACGCGACCGCGATACTGGCCGCCAGCTACGAGAAGCGCTCGCCGAAGTCCAATAAAGACGAGACAACCTCGGACTCTTGCAGCGACGAATCTTTTTCCAAGTCAAAAAACGGGGTCGCTTCCGGCTTAAAGTCGGAAACCAAAATCGTTGAAACCAAAAAAGAAGTCGAGGAACTGACGCCTGGCGACAGAAATCAGAAAGTGGAAGTTATTGTGAACCAGGACACCGACGTGACCATCACAGGCGTCTACTCCACGCATTTGCACGAGGGTTTCTGCACGGTGTCTGGCATGCAGTACCGTATTTCATCCACAAGCCACACTCAAACAACGGCCACGGCTAATTGCGAGAAGGTAAACTATCAGCTAATACTTTCGACTAATTTAATTAAGAGCGGGCGTAACGAGCGACTGCCTGCGGTACAATCTAACAATCTCGTTAAAAATTCTATCAATAAATACAGCAGCTAAAAGCAAGGGTAGCACACCCGCGGGCGCTTCGACTTTCATTAATACGCAGTAATGAAGTAAGTTCTATGTAAACACGCCGTGGGACTTCATCCGTACATTATCCTTCATCGCTTCGCAGTGCCGCGGCATTCGTTCCAAAGCAGCCTTTTTGTCAATGCCACAAAAGAACAATTTCGCCTGTACATAATGTGACGTGGAGGCGGCAGGCGATTTACGCGTGAATGGAGCTTCGCCTTATTTGACGCAGATTAGATCGTCTAATGCGTTAAACCTTATAAACGTTGTGTTTAACAGTGAGCGGCGCTGAAAGTTGATAGATTTAAATTTCGGGCAGCCCGAGGCCATTGTTATTTGGCATTGCGAAATAGGAACATGCCTGAGGTTCATCGTCTTATTTGTAGGGTAATGTAATCGGGCAGCGTCTCTCCACGATAGCGCAGCAGTTTTTAACGCTTGGCTTTTCCGTGCAGGAGGGTTGCTCTCGTGAGGAGGGTCCCCGCTACACCCCTCTCAACGCGCTCTCCTCGATGCAACCACCGGCGGACCACGCGCACTCACACAACCATCCAGGTAAGATACATTTACCTGTTTCAAGCTGTGTCTACACTTACACCGATCCGATCCGCATCGAGACTTAAAGTGAGTCTTACTCTCGATACGGATCGGCAATGTTATATTTTCCGATAATACCGATATTTTACAGAACCCATGTGACGGGTCTAATCGCGAGTAATTAAAAATACAATTTTCCAGAATTACTGATACTGAATTATATCTTAACCAATACTGAATAATAAGTGATCAGATATCGGTATCGGCTTATCAAATGTATTCACATTACAGACCACGATATGTAGAATGTTCATATAATATAGATTTGTAAAAACATCATACCACGCGGATTACAGCAATCCGACCGAAAGTCGATATTATACCTACTTACATACATATTATACGAACGCGAACGTAACAAATAAATACCTTTTTTTAGCATCGTAGAGAATTCACCGGATTACTAATACATGAATATGTACAGGAAATTTCTTGTAAGGTACCCACGCATCCAGTTTTTCCTGGTACAATAAAGAATATTCTTATCTTATCTTATCTAGTTGCAGTCGGCTCATTTTTCTTACTCTTATTACATTTTCAGACAGTTTAGCCAACATTAACTTCATTGAATACACAATTGAGGCCATGGTATTATCAGTGAACGCATATCATCCATCACCCGTCCACAATATGATGATTTGATAGTCCTAAATAAAACGAGTGTGAACCAAGCTTTAGAACGTACAGGCCACAGCACGTTTGTTGCAAAGTCGTCCTTAACGTAACTGATTAGAGTGCACGTATGAAAAGTTGTTAAACAATATGCGACCAAGGGAATGGCCGGTTTCTCATTGGACAATAACGGTTACTGAACGACATTTTATATAAGTAAATAAAATAAACAAACGCAAACGTCTCCGACCCAAGTGGAGATGGCGGGACGACCTCACGACCTATCTACCGGGTTGGCGGGAAGTGGGCACGAACAGAGAGGAGTGGAGAGCAGTGGGACACACTCTTGGCTAGATAAAAAAGTGTTTATCCTGTAAAAAAACACGGTACACGGTTAACGGTGTACAACATACAACTTGTTCTAAAATGCGTAATTCCTGACACACCCCAATGAATATCATTCACGTTTTGAACCAAGTATGCAGTTTTATAGGGACATCAAAAATAATATATTCTGTGAAAAAAATATCGAAATCGGAAAAGAAATGACAAAGTTAGAGCGATTTTAGTGCACAGGTTCATAGAACGGGTCGGAGATGGCGCCATATGCTTGATACGCCACAGCGTCACAGGTTCCGATGAACCGCGCGCTTGGTTGCCGCGTATATAGCATCTCGGCCTGTCTCAGTGAATTGATGTGTGCGCGTGTCGTTTTTAACGTTATGTAGGTGATAATGTTGCGATACAAATATTGTAATGTGCCAAAATGCTAGAATACGACTGTAAATGCGCCTGAAAAATATTTTTTCGGGTCACACACGGCGAAAATTACTTATCATTTCAAATACTAGACGAGAACACCCAAGTGCCAAATAAAGAAGACATCATCATCATCAGCCACTTGACGCCCACTGCAGGGCACAGGCCTCCCTCGTGGGTTTCATAACCATCGCAGTATGCAGTTGGAATCTCAGGAAGACGCTGCTGCTCGTCTCCTGGTAATTTATTTCCTTAGTCGCCTTCTACGATTATACTTCTTAATCCGCCGCCACACGGAATAAATATCAAGAAGACATAATTACTCGAAAATCGAAGGTTTTTTCAAAAAATGCGAATTTGCCGGCATTAGGAAAGGAAAATAATCATCACTATATTAGAAAAAATGGACAATATTTTGGTGATTTATATCAGCCGATTAGAATCTACCAGAAAAAAAAAACTAAAAACCTAGGTTCGATTTGCACGAAAATATGGGCGGGTTTTGAAACAGCCTAAGTTTAAACTTCTCTAACTTTGTCATTTCTTGATGGATTTGAGTCATTCAAAAAGTTGTAAGTATTACGTAATTTTTTTTGTCTTAATTGCTAGGAAGTTCAATATTTCGATATTTGTATGATCCTCATTAGAGTTTGTGTTTGGCAACAACTTTTGTATGATTTTTTCCTCAGCTTTTAATTTTTTGAGTTATCGTTAAATATTGAAATTCCCGCTTTTTGTGTCTTACCAATGTCACAGCGTTCAGTAAATCATTGTGCTGCATAGAAGAATAACCGTTCTATTTGAGAAATTAAGCATAATTTTAGGCATTATCTCTCAAACAACGCCACAACAAAGTAGAGAAACCGCGAAAAATAATGCATATTTATTCTCAAATATTGGAAAATTTGGAAAAGTTGTTGTTAATGAATAACTCCAAGCGTCGTATTCAGAAATTGCGCATTTTCAAAATAACCTTGTACATAAAACTAGATGTCGTACCGTTACTGTAATCCTCCAATGTGAATCCCTCCAATGGCATGGAAGCGCTAACTACCATCGGCCGAGCCGAATGTATCGACGACAACATGTTACCTGTGTAGCAATGCAGCGTGCACGAAACGTAACAGTAACAGCCGATTCGAAAGTGAACCGTAAATAATCTCACACGACGTCATTCAATAACTGACAGACCAACAAAAAGACAAATGGAATTTGAGCAGCCGATTTCATATTTAGTTGCGTCACGTCATTACAGTATATCATTCGGGTCTAATGACACGGTTACTTTGTCGGGAATTGAGCTTTGCGTCTGTGAATGGACCGTTAATTTCGTTAGCGAATGGCAACCAGGCCTTACGCGTTTTTTCTATATTATTATTATAACATACCCAATAAATATATCCTACTATTGCAGGGCAAATACCCCATTATTGTTCTTATTAAAAATATTTATTGTACCAAATAGATATTGTACAATAGGCGGGCGTTTACATGTGTATGAAAACGTTGTTTTGCCTTATTAATTAGGCTGCGACCTATTCTCTGGCCTACCAAATATAGACAAAAAAAATTATAAATATCGGTGAAGCCATTTCGGAAGATTTCGATAACAAACACTGTGACAAGAGATTTTTATATGTTAAATAATAAACAGGTATTATATTTTGAAGTGTTTACACACCTCAGTGCTTGAAATTGCCAATCCGCGGTGGGCACGCGTGGTGATTAAGTCCGTACTCTCTCTCTCTCTCTCTCTCTCTCTATGAGAGAAGGCCTGTGCCCTGCAGTGGGACGTATATAGGCTACATAAAAAAATATTGTGATATATTTTACTACGCACGTGTATTTAAATTATAATTATATTTTGTAAGTAATTAATAACCAACCTAGTTAATGTAATAAATAAATCACTCCCATATTTTTCTGACACTATCCCTTCCACTCTCCACATCAACGTGGGTTAGCTGAAAGAAAAGACTGTCTAGTATAAAGCCTCACCTGTGTATAAAATTATTTTAAGTGCAATAAGAATTTTTCAATTTTCGTTTCATCACATTAAAACAACGCACTGACACAGATGCGTAGGCAGTTTACGTCTCGACAAAAGATAGACGAAAACATCACGAACTCCAAAAGTATGTAATAAAGTGACATTCGTTGGAGACCAAATTAACTGCTATTTAGTAACTTCGGTGAGCGCACTTGCACCTCGCTCTATTAAATCCTTTTGTTTGAATTCCAACAAAGCCGAAGTTTTATACCCACTCCGAATTATTGCAGAGACTGAAACTAGTTACGGTTTCAAAGAGTTTTCCGTAGTTCCACGAGAAAGGGTAGTATACCCTTGGTTTTTTTAATATTTTACAGGACATAGAAATAAATTGTGATAATGCATGTTAGGGTACATCTAATATATAAAAATCTCGTGTCACAGTGTTTGTTGTCGAACTCCTCTTAAACGGCTTTATCGATTTTTATGAAATTTTTTGTGTGAGTATATTAATTTGGTAGGTCTGAGTATACGTCGTAGGCTAATTAATATGGCAAAATAACGTTAGCCGAGTCAGTTAGAACATTATAATGAGTAAGGCTGGAATTCTGCCAGGCGTAAGCTTACCGCTTCTGAAATACAAAATAAAAGCTAAAATAAACAAATTTTTATTTACAACACTTATATATGGTAGCGAGACTTGGGTATGGCAAAAGAAGCAAGAAAGTAGGATTAATGCAGTACAAATGAGATCCTTGAGAAAGGAATGTTGTGTTGGCTTATACGACTACATGTGCAGATGATGAAGGAAGAAAGATTAACGAAACAAATATATCGACCGAATGTGGGTGGAAGGGCCGGTAAGGGACGACCCTGGCGGACATACTTCGACCAAATAGGGGATGTATTAGCAAAGGGCAAGATAAAAAGTACCCGGAACAGGCGTGCGCGCATGCAACGACTAATGAATGTTGAGGAAGCGAAAGTGATCTGTCAGGATCATGGCAGGTGGCAGTCTCTGGTCTCTGCCTACCTCTCTGGGATGCAGGCGTAAGTTTATGTATGTAGGTATGTTTTTTTACAAATTTACAGCACCAAAAAATACAGTTTTGACGGTTTCTAGACGGTATGAAGAAATATTTTACTCATTGGAGCGTGTTCAATTTATCTAAAGCAAAGAAGCTGTTCTCCGAGACATCGAAGAACCGATGGTCGATGGGTTGCAAAGTGTGCAAAGTTCGGATGGAGACCGCGAACTGGCAAACTCAGCTTAGGACGTCCACCAGCTCGCTGGGCCGAAGATCAGAGGCAGAATGCTAGCAGCGGCTGGATGGGGATAGCCGAGGACAGAAAGAAGTGGCGTGCCTTGGGGGAGGCCTATGTCCAGCAGTGGAAGCAGGGGCTGATTGATTGAAATAAGCGGCTTTCAGATTTTGCGTCATTTCAATAAAGGATGACACACACCAACGCGGCGGCGGTGGCGCTGGCGGTGGCGGTCCATACAGAAATCATTTACGTCCAGTAGTAATTTGTATGGACCGCCAACGCGTTGGTGTGTTTTATTCTTAACACCTGGTATATTATTATCTTTTTCATTACTAGGACCAATAGAAGTAGACGAGGCCGACGGGGCATCACCTCCGCGCGCCCCACCCATGCCGCTCCCAATCACAAACACCGGTAAACTATAGGCCGGTTTCTGTATTGAGAATTTCACTAAGTAAATACTTAAGTAACGTTCTGTCACGCTCTTTTCTGAGAAATTCGAAGAGACAGCACTACAGTTAACTATTTACTTAGCGAAATTCTCAATTCAGAAACTGGCCCTATGGCCCCAACTCTTATCTCACTAAAACTATTAACAGCGATAAGGTTCGACTAGGTTTCAATTCTGAAATGCGAAATTCCTGTGACACCCCAATTAGAGTTTGTATTTGACAGCAACTTTTGACAGATTTTTATTTTTCCATATATCAGGGCTTAGATCGTTTTAATAAATTCGCGCTTTACGCGTTTTACCATGTCGCAGCCATTCAGTAAATCACTTTCCTATAAATAAGAATTGCCATTCTATTTCTTTTAAATAAAAATATATTTATAAATCAAAATTTCGAGTTATCGAAAATTCATTTTTCGACTTTTCATTTGTCGTAGAACAAACTCAATGACAAGTTAAATAAAAATAAAAGTAGTCAATGACAAACTCTAACCCACATGAGGAATGGAGCATTTTGGAAATAACCGTGTATAGTTAATAAGTGCATTTAACTAATTAACGGCGCTAACATCTACTAACTTTATTTCGCTTGGACCAATCTTGGTATCTAATGAAACTTGGTCAAATTAAATGGTGTCACTGCTTTACCCAACTTTAGTTGTATACGTGTAGTACTTTGAAATGGACAGACCTCGGTTGGAAAATGACCCTATATAATATTACTTATTAGTATGTGTCGTTATCGCCTATTGATAGAAACCTCGCCTTACGTGCGAGAGACTGTGGATTCCAATCCCGACACGTCCTTGGGTTTTCCAAGTTAGAAATATTAGTTCATTTATATTAGATATACTAACTGTGGAAGAAAACATCGTGAGGAAACCCGCGGCCTACTTGGCTCCTCGCTAATTGGCATTATCTTTTCTGTGAATTTTAGCCGACTAAACTGAGAGGATGGTAATGGCACTGGGCGAACTTACTCTATCTAATAATATGTTCCAGGCACTGAGTGGCCACTTCATCTAGTTAGTGTAAGTAGGAGTTCCCACGAGGTGTTGCATAAATAATAAAGCCGTAATAAGCTCTTTATTGATGATGATTATATGTCCTCCTCATCGCGATCCAAGACCGCGACCTCAGAAGTTGTGGGACTTCTGCGACTATGGCTGCCGTTCTGGCTCGCGAAACCCACCTTTTTTCGAAGTCCGATTACGGTCTATTCGCTACGATCATGGCATGTGTGTGTAAGTGGGTTTTGGATAAGCCTTGCGCTGTTGGCAGTTGGAGTCCAGTCTCGAGGCGGGCTTCCTCGAACTCCTTGACTTGTCGACTATTGTAAAACGCCGCACGCTGCGCTTTTGAGCGATTTCTTCCCAACTTTCAAATATTATTACCTCTGTTCTGTGATTATTATTATGTGAATAAGGTTCTTGAGTGGATAGCATAAATCGGCAAACGTCCGCAAGCTCGCCGCACTGACGATGGGAATTACATGTTGAAGCAGTTGGTGAAGTTGGATGCGGGTGGCCGAGGGCAGAAGAAGTGGCGTGCCTTAGCTTGTGTCCAGCAGTGGATGAATGTGAGCTGATAGATCGAAGGAAAGTGTCCAATGAAACCCGAGTGCCTGATGTATTCACATACCTCAGCGCTTCAAAACACCGCGGTGGGCACTTGTGATGTTTAAGCCCATACTCCCTCTCTCGGAGAGAAGCCCTGTGCCCAGCTGAATGGTACCTACGAAAATAAGCTGTTTATGTAAAGCGACCGAGAAGCTTTTGTGATTTGTGAATTTGTGTTGGCATCTCTCGTTAATTATCGCAGAAATGTTGAAGAATAATATCGTGAGACGGTCCCGGGTATTTACATGTGGCGTAGGTAGCTCAGCGTTCAAAAAAGTCGGTAGGAATTTGTTACGTGAAAATGCCTATGTCCTGCTGTAGAACGTGACTATGCAAAAAAAACAGTTATCTATAGGTATAAATATAACCAGTAAGACACCATCTCTGCCTTTTAAATTTACATGTTAATCACGCCGACAAAACGAAAGAATAAAATCTTTTTTTTACACCTAAATTAGGGATGCATAATTTTTTTCTCGTCTGCATCATAGTGTGGGGTTATCCTTGGATTGGTCGTTTAATATAGTGGGTGTAGGAAGATATTTTTTTGATTTAGGGTGTCGTTTGCGAAATATTAAGCTATAGAGCGCAATTTTTTGTCCGAGTGGGGCATCTTCCTCCCCTCTCCTTGCTAAACGATTGATTGTAGAAACATGAAAAAATTCAAGATATAATGAACTTAAAAGGAAAAATATCACAGCTAAGTAGGCTTTACAAGTTAGCGAGGTATAGAGCGTCTTAAAATGAACATGGACAAGACTAAGGTAATGTCGAACTCGCGTGTAGCACCCACTCCTATCAACGTTGGTAGCTCTGAACTCGAAGCTATCGATCACTATGTATACCTGGGCCAAACACTCCAATTAGGTAAGTCCAATTTCGAGAGAGAAGTCACTCGTCGAATCCAACTCGGATGGGCAGCGTTCGGGAAACTAAAACACATTTTTGCGTCCAAAATACCTCAGTGTCTCAAGACAAAGGTGTATAACCAATGTGTGTTGCGAGTGACAACTAATGGATGTGAGACCTGGTCGCTGACTATGGGCCTCATAAGAAGGCTCAGGGTTGCCCAACGAGCAATGGAGAGAGCTATGTTAGGAGATTCACTGCGTGATCAAATCAGGAATGAGGAGATCCACAGAAGAACCCGAGTTATTGACATAGCTCGAAGAATTGCTCAGTTCAAGTGGCAGTGGGCAGGGCACATAGCTCGGAGGACTGATGGCCGTTGGGGCGAAAAAGTTCTGACTTGACGACCGCGGACTGGACGACGCAGCGTGCCAAGGCCCCCTACCAGATGGTCTGACGACCTAGTTACGGTGGCGGGGAGTCACTGGATGCGGGCGGCATGAGACCGGGAAGCTTGAAAAACCATGAGGGAGGCCTATGACATGCAGAATTGATACGAGTCAAGTTGAAAAATCTCGCGATCAAAATCTTCCTCCTTCGCTCCTAGATCGCTTGATTCGTTTTGAAAGACCCAAACGGTCGACTGTCGCTTTGTTTCTGAATCGTATTAATAAATCCAGGACTCACCTGTATTGATGTCGTAAAATACTTATTTCTTCAGCCCCCAAAGTTAGTCGACCGCACTTGATTTCGTTATACCAACGATACACGGTTGCGTTGGAAGGGCATTCATCCATGAATGCCGTTTGAAGTCTATCGTACGATTCGGCCGGTTACAGACGACACTTTAAATCTTAAAAAATCATAACGCGAAAAGGTTCCCGGCGCAGATCCATTTTTCAATGACACTTTCACGAGCTTTCAATGATTATTTAAATTAGCACGAAAAAAATTTGATAGGGAAATTTTGAAAATGCAACGTGCCTATTTTTACTTGTAAATAATAATATTTTCAAAACAGATTAGCTATAACTGACCAGTCTCATAAAAACTTTTCCCCGCAAAACCCCGGCATGCGCGCATGCAGCAAAAATGTTGCTGAAGCGAAAGGGGATCGTCAGGATCGTGGCAAGAGCAAATTCTGGTCTCTGCCTACCCCTCCGGGATACAAGCATGAGTATACGTATGTATGTATACTAATTCTTCTTCAGCCTATAGCCACCCAATGCTGACTGTAGGTCTCTTCTAATGCACGCAATTTACTTCGGTCTTGGGCTTTTTGCATCCAGTCTTTTCCTGCCGGGAAAATCCTGATCGGGTCGTCAGCGTCAGTCCATCTCATTGGTTGCTTGCCCACACTTCTGCGCCTATCTCTAGGTCTCCAGACTAATACATAGAGGTCACTGAAGTTCGCTGCTTCCGCCGCAACATCTAGGTACATTCATTCGTTCACTTTCGTTCGATCGCATTCTTCCGAGTGGTCTGTATCCGGCATAACACTTCAAGGGGCCATGAGTTCGAACCCAAAGACTTCCAAAGACTTTGTTCTCTTCGTGAATTTGTGAATTTGTAGTAGCGTTACAACTCGCTAACTGTGAAATAAATATCCGTCAGGGAACTCGAGTGCCTGAGGTGTTCACAAACCTCAGCGCTTGAATTGGCCAATCCGCGGTGGGCACGCGGGGTGATTAAAGCCCACACTCCCTCTCTCTGAGAGAACTTGAACGAAGGCATGTGCCCTATAGTGGGACGTATTTAGGCTACATTATTACAACACTTTTCAAACTCCGCAAAGTTTCATGGTGTACTTTGCCACTGTCATTGGCGGTTAGCCAGCGGAGTTGCTGTCATCATGGGATCTCGTTTGGCCTCTGCAAACGGTTTTTAAAGGACATAACTGTTAAAATAAACGGTTAAGTAAAGTGGGGCTGCTGAGTGTAGTATGAAAGCGGACCTCGTATGACTTTGTAGTGTGAACCTTGCTCTTACACCCTAGAATTGTAGGTCTGGCTAGGACCAAAACTTTTTATTAGCACAAAGTACTGTTGGGCACAGAATGGAAGAGACAAAGAGAGACTTTCCACCGGTTTCTGAATTGAGAATTTCAATAAGTAAATAAGTTACTATAGTATTTTCTGAGGTTAACTCGAGCACTAGACATAATAAAACTGAATTTTAACGGATATTTACTCGTTTACTTTTCCATTTCACAATTTTCCGACGTTTCGGTACTTTTGCAAGTGCCGTGGTCTCGGTAGACGTCTACCGAGACCACGGCACTTGAATAAAAATTCACGTTAGAGTTGCTGTTAAACGCTTATATTCGAGAACCGAATAGATTATATACATTGCATAGGTTTAAGATCATTAACGTGTTATTTGCGATAGCCCCTTTGCGTCTTTCCGGAAGGAACGTTTTCTTGAGTAATTTTCTGCTTTACATTAGTTTCTGGTCCAATCGTCTGAAGCGCAGAGGAAATGTTTTCAACTATGCTTCCTTAATCCTTCTGCATTTCACAGTCCATTTGAAAACAGCTTCAGGCCGTGACTATTCCCAGCGCTGCTTTTGACTTTCATATCGGAATTTGTTGTTTTACTGTTGACCTGAATCACTCATTAAATGCCCCGTGCCATCAGAAAGCTGAAATATACACATATATTACGTGCGAACATTTTTAATGTTTAATAACCTGAATAAAATCATTGATCACCCAGCAAAGGAAAAGGGTATAATAAATGTATTTCTTGATCTTCAAAGTTTTATTGATAAAGCAGTTTGTTTCGGATGGAGGGATCCAGGATGCGTAACTTTCAGGTGGCTTATGGCGTTAGTTTTTTAACACCCTGTATAAATCTTTTTAGGGTTCCGTAGTCGACAAGGAACTCTTATAGTTTCGCCATGTCCGTCTGTCTGACTGTCGGTCTGTTTGTCCGTCTGTCCGTCTATCCCTCTGTCTGTCGGCGACCTAGCTCAGAGACGATTAGTACGAGAAAGCTGAAATTTGACATAGACATACATATTAATCACGCCGACAAAACGGTGGAATAAAATCTTAAAAAAAATATTTTAAGGTTATGCCTAAATTTAGGATGCAATTTCTTTTTCTCGCCCACGCCGTAGAGTGGGGTATCGTTAGATTGGTTATTTAAAAATATTTGGATGTAGGAAGATATTTTTTAGGGATCCGTACGCAAAGGGTACGGGACCCTTTTACCCTACCCTATTACTAAGACTCCACTGTCCGTCTGTCTGTCACCAAGCTGTATCTCATGAACAATGACAGCTAGACGATTGAAATTTTCACAGATGATGAATTTCTCTTGCTGCTATAACAACAAATACTTTAAAAAATATATGTTTAAAGGAGGCTCCCATACAACAAACGTGATTTTTTTGCCGTCTATTGCTCGATATTAATAGCGGCAACGCTTAAAATATTCAAATGTTGTATAGATAATGGTACGGAACCCTTCATATGTGAGTCCGACTCGCACTTGGTCGGTTTTTTTATTTAGAGTTCCGTTTGCGAAATATTAAGGTTTAACGTGCAAATTTTTGTCCGTTTAGGGCATCCCCCACCTCTCTCCTCGCTAAACGGTTCATTGTAGAAAGGTGAAAAATGTTAGGGTAGGTAGCCCATATAATGAACTTAAAAGGAAAACTATCACGGCTAAGTAGGCTTTACAAGTTAACGAGTAATAGGCGACCAACTTATAAAAGGAAAATTTTGTACAAAATGTATTGAAAATTAAGTTGATGAAGTTAGTTCTGTAAAGCAGATAAAACTCCCTCTTTCTACGGAACCCTACACTGCGCGTGGCCCGAAATACACTTGGCCGGTTTTTTTTTAAATAATGTCCATGTACAACAACAAAAGTCCTAAACACGACAAACTGCTATCAACTCTCCAGTCTTTTTCTTATCACATTGTCAGCTTAAAAATTATTCAGATTCACCCGTAGACCAAGGCGACTCGACAGCTGAAAACGTCGCAGAGTAAGGTGGAATATTCACGAGAATCATCAGTTTATTGCACCTGTGTCCAAACACCGTCCGTGGGCTAACCAATCTTATTCCGAAACTCAAATGGCAGAGTTCCAAGGCGCCTATCTCCTCCACTATTAAATAGCGGCCACTTATCTGAGAGCTGCAGTTGCTAGCTCAGCGTTTTCGCCCGAGTCTGATCAGCGTTCCTGATGCGATTTAAAACCTTACCAACACATCTTTCGCTGGGGATCTTGGGCTTAACTTGAAAGGTTTTACTGTAGCAGTTCGTCTTCGGTGTAAACTCACGTAAACACATAGAAACTCATTCACGAGTAAGTGGCCCCGAAGTGTATCTATTATACTTTTATGTAAGTGAATGAGTTTCCGGGATGTGTGCTAGAGTCTGTATGATTCACGTAGAAGGAAGGACGAGTCATATCGTCCAAGCAATCTCCGCAGCTCGCCGTAAGTCTCCTGCGTTTGAAATCCCAGTGCTAGACTTTATCGTGAGACCAAAAAAGCTTAAGGCGCTTCGTAATTTTAACTGGAAATTTGAGCTTTCTATTGAAGACTATTTTATTATATCTGTACCATATAGAAACTTGAAAACTAATACGTTAATTGTCAAATGGAAGTCTCCACTTAATTTTTTTTTTAAGTCGTAGTTAGTACAAATGCTTACGCTATAATACAGGTAAGATCAGACAAACACTCTAGAACGACATAACATTTCAGGCGACTACCATATCATATCAAAATTGTTATAAAAATATTACGTTTATACCCTAACAGACACCTGCCTCCGTCCCCTTCTTACCCACGGTGCACCTCCTGAGACCACCTGGGTGAACCTTGGGATTTTTTTTTTACAACGGACTAACTCTTCAAAGTCTGAGGTGGACTGTCACCAATAAAAATTTAGATCCTCTTAATGTTTTATCAGAGAGGTGAACCGTTATAAAAAAAACAACGGTTCACCCAGGTGGTCTCAGGAGGTGGAACATGGGTAGAAAGGGCCTCCGTCGTCCGGGGAAATGAAATCTTGATTGGACCACGTTTCTCCGTGACGTATTAATATTATTTGGAGATAAAAGCTCTGAGATGCCGTAGAATGGAAAGTAATTTATTTTCACATGTTATTACGAGTACTAAACCCACCTCTAATATAATAGCTGCCGTACGCTATCGGCTCCCTAAATGTGACTTACAAATTAAATAAATAGTACAAGCTTTGACAGTATTATTTATAAAAAGTTTATTACATTAAAACGCGTTTAAGGCGGTATATACCGTCTTTAACTCCATCTTAACAGTGTTTTAGTGGAATCTAATGTTTATAAGAGAGAAATTAAGTATAAACCTCATGTATACAAAATATTACCTAATCAGAAAAGACCTTTCCAACATCAACGTCCTTCTCTTATCTCTTTCGCACTACGATATAAGGAAGTATAGCGCCAAATGACATCAATCGACTGGGAAAGTTTGCCATTGTTAACGTAGTGCTGGCGCTTCACTTGGCTATTTATATTCGTGTATTTTCCGACGATTTATAATACATTACAGGTTGCATCAAATCAGCGCTAAAGGCTAGTCACAAAACCCGGCGACGGATGGTTAATATTTGCCAAAATGGCAAATACGAGTGGTCATGCATAGCAAGTGAATATTGGGACGTGGTATTGAACCACATATTAATGTCTGCCTTCTAACACCTAGACAAACAAAAATATCTGCAGATGAAAACATGGTTAAAGAGTCTTTAGTCCATGTCCATACATGAAAGACTTTAGTCCATGTCAATAAGTTATGTTTGCCCTTGCAGTGCCAGAATTGGGCGGACTAGCGCGCAGAGCTGCCGGGTGCTCCAGCGCCTTCTCAGCGCCGTCGCCAGCGCCGCATCATGAGCCAGGTACATATTTTATGCATAGCTTAATATAAATAGGGTATTTACTGAGGATAATTTAAATGCTAACCAAAGTAATTCTTTAGATCCTCTAAAAATGTCAGTCTGAAAAACTGCGTCGAATGACTTTAAAAATAAGTAATTTTTCAATATAATATCTTAAAAAGCCGGCCAAGTGCGTGTTGGACCACGCGCGGTATAGTGTTCCATAGAAAGGGGGTTTTTTATCTGCTTTACATAAGTAGTAACTTCGTCAAAGTAATTTTCAATGGATTTAGTACGAGGTTTTCCTTTTATAAGTTGGTCGCTTAACTCGTTAACTTGTAAAGCCTGCTCAGCCGTGATAGTTTACCTTTTAAGTTCATTACATGTGCTACTGCACTGAATATTTTCACGTTTCTACAATCAACCGTTTAGTCGGGAGAGTTTAAATTTGCGCTTTAAAACTTAATATTTCACAAACGGAACCCTTAATCGTAAAATGGTCTTCCTATACCCACAATAGTTTTAACGACCAATCCTAAAAAAAAAATTGCGTTCCTAATTTAGGTGAAGAGGAGGTACTTTAAAAAAATTAGATTTAATTCTACGGTTTTGTCGGCGTGATTAAGATGTATGTATATGCCAAGTTTCAGCTTTCTAGTACTAATCGTCTCTGAGCTAGGCCGCGGAAAGACAGACAGACAGACGGACAGACATGGCGAAACTATAAGGGTCCCTTGTCGACTACGGAACCCTAAATAACTGACTTAAAAAAACACGCAATTAAAAGAAGAGTTCGATGTCTCTCTTATGGCTCAACAGATATTGATCATATATATATGAAAGAAAGAGTAGAAAAAAAATAAATACAAGATCATTTGAAGTATTATCATATGTTAGCGAGAAACCCGAATTGGTTGCCAACCTTCGATGGAAGACATAAAGAAGAAAAAGAACTTGTTGAAGAACAGTGTTTCTGCATCTTATTTAAAATGTCTCTTTAAAATTATGCCGACGACTTCGATGTCACCCCGTAGTTAGTCAACATGGACACGCGAGACCATATTTAGTTTGTTAAATGTAATTGGCAACCGACAGTGACACTAAGTGGTTTCTATCCAGCCTGCCCAGGCGCCAGCGCCAACCAATAAATCATTATTACCATCAGCCCCTCTTCAATTGGATCGGACCGTTTCCCCATCTCGAGGGTTTTCGTAAAATACCTATGGGTATTTTTTCCGCAAGGGAAAAACATTACGTTGATTATTACTATGTTGACAATATTACCATGTGAATTCCGTTTGAAATCTTAGCTGTTAGTGATAGATGAAAAGAAAATCTCTCGTCCTTTGTTTTGTTTATTTGCCCGATTGAGAAAGATATTATATTAAATTTTACGTGCCGGTTACAGACCCCCACACAAAGATGTTCCTGTCATGTGGTGTGTGTTTGCATGTATGAGTGTAAATCAGGCCCTACATAATTTCATTTCATTCGCGCTTTACGGGTTTCTTTAGTTATTTTTAATTATAAACAGTGAATACTATTAATTTATGATTGTAAATAAATATTGTAGCTAATTGTCATTAAATTATTGTTCTTTACAATAAAATTAAAATAGAAGTTCACTAAGTTTTTGTAAAAAAATTATAAAATAAAGACTTAACGGGTTAAAATATAACTTTGAACATCTAAAGTTGAAGAGATTGATTAAAGAAGAAATATTTTATTGAAATAAAGACATTTACGCGTGTCTGTCTGTTAACTTTTTACATCGAAAGAGAGACATATTTTTGTTCAATGGTGTATGGTGCAACTATCTGTCAAATAAACCGAAAATTTTGTGAGCAAAATTTATAATTTATCAATTTTATAGTAAGCAACTTAATTTTTATCGGGCGGACGGAAACTCAATATGCGAAGCGAGGTTTGTCTAAAAATAAAATGAAGTACCGACGTCGGGCGCATAAAAAATAGGCCAAAAGGTAAACTTGTTGTTGGACGGTCTCACGTTGGACGATTAACGTAACGACACGATATCAATAAATAAATAAATAACTTCCATTCTACGTAACACAATCACTTATCCTGGTCCCAAATAAGGCTATCCTGTGCTATGGTAACCAGGCTAGGACCTCACAAATATGCAAACACCCAGACTGAGGCCATTTGTACAAATGGGCTGATAGTTTCATAATCAATGATTATATGATATGGGCTCGTAATGTGTCAAATGTAAATGTTAATAATAACTACCTACGCCACAGCTGGGCGACTTTTATAAAAAATATATATATGTAAAGGTTTTATTAATAAGTACGTAAAATAAAAAAGTCAGCACAATGTGACTGGAATTTATTTCTACGAATCCATAAATTATCGCACTTATTTATTCCTTATTTCGATACTTCTTAAATTTACAAGACATCGTAAATTCAATTTCCAATTAATCAGCCGCTTTTCAATCTCTTAGGACGACTTGCACCACTTCTTAAATGTCACTTAATTCGCTATTTAAATCGAATTTTGTATGAAAATTTTTAGTTAAATGCTATTCAAGCCACGTTGAAGAAAGTGGTGCATGTCAGCTTTAAATTTCTGAGTAACCAAAGTTGGACAAATTAATATAATTAGCGTGGCCCCGAATTATTTCGTCATTTCACGTGCCAACAATGGCACGCGTGCCATTGGTTCGCCATCCTTGCTCTAGATCCTCTAATAACGCTAAATTTTATAGCCCGATACTGGTAAAAATATAAATTGTAATAAATCGCCTAGAGGATCTATTCGACAGATTAACGTTTTATACAAACATATTATTTCTGTTTTATTTTACCATTTTGATTGACGAAACCTGCGCGTGTATTTTAATGTGTATTGTCTTTTTATGTGTGTTTTCTTGTTGTAATTCTGAGATAAGATTCTTTTGTGTGTTTTTGTACGTAATAAATAAACAGATCGTAATTTTAGTTAATGAGTAGCACCTTTTCACCCTTTAGTTTCATCGAGTCTGGACATAATAAAAAGAGTAGGTAATGGTAGAGATATCCATACACAAAGTCAAAGTGACTTTATTCAAAGTAGATCAGAAACTGCGATTTAATCGATCGATTGTTGCATCTTTTCCTTTACCACAGACAATTTAAACTGCCTCTGAGGAGTGTTTTAGGGAAACGTGTTTTTGTAAATAGGGCCGGTAGTCTGTTCAATGTTTGTCCTTAAAATATTATTATTATTGAACTTGTGCTTTAGTACTGGTTTCAATTCCAGACATCTTTGACGCCATAAAAAAATTTATGATTTGGTAGAGGTTTTTTGTACAGTTTGTCACGTTATCGAGGGTTGTGTGAAGGCACAACCCTTCATAACGGAAGCTAAAGAAATAAAAGAAAGATTTAGAAATGTAAAAGTATAATCATCAGAACCCCTAACCTACAATTAAACTAAACTTAATACTAATAAAAACAACAAAAATATATACAAAAGAAATCTTAGAGCCCAAAAGGGTAAGCAGGTCGTGGAGGTAGGCCGTGGAGACGGGCAGGCAAGTCGTGGAGTCAGGCCGAGGAGACGGGTAGGCAAGTCGTGGAGTCAGGCCGTGGAGACGGGCAAGCAAGTCGTGGAGTCCCGCAGGTACTCCGAATGGGCCGGCCGCAGACAGGTAGACAGGAAGCAAGAACTCCGGTAAGTGTCTCAAGCAAGAGCTCAGGTAAGACTCGCAAGTAAGACTCAGATAAGACTGACTCGAAAGCCTTCTTGGGCGGCTTTTATACCCCAAAAGTAGTTCGATTCTAATATTCAAATTTGATCTGAATCTGCGTCAGAATTCTTCTGGAAGTTTCCGGATCCTGTTCCAAATCCATAATTTCGAATTCCAGATCTTCTTTCTCTTTCTTGCATTAAATTCATAATTTCTATTTAGAATTCGTCTTCTAGAACTCTCCAAAGGCCAGAAGTTTCCTTATTCGACCTTTCTAGTATGACGGTTATTTGACATAATTTAGAAAAATAAAGAACAATATTCAAATAAAAGAAATATCTGACTAACAGTTGAATCGTTGGCAGTAAAGCAAAATACAATATTCACAACGTGAAAAGTGGAAAAATAATTAGAAATACGTATTAGCTTTGAAATAATAGTGAACCAACATTATCCTTTCGTTCGTGATAACATGAAGGTGTGTGTTGTGAAATTGGATTTCAGTGGTTCAATTTGGACAAAACGTAAGTCTTTTTGCATTGATAGAAAGAGTAGGGTGCTAGGCAATAGAATCGCGCTAGACGCGTAAGCTAAACCCTACAAGTTTTTGGTTTAAATTTTTCCGCGTTTCTGGCAAACTTCGGGAATCTTATCGTAGAATCGTATACAATGCCCCATAAAGGGTGTATCCTTAGCCTACATAAATCTTTGGAACAGAAGTTTTTGTTTATTTCTAGTATTTACTTACACCATACATAAACTACGCTTGATATTGCCAGTCCGCGGTGGGCTGATGATGATGTGATGATTAAGTCCATACTCTCTGAGAGAAGGTCGGTGCCCTTCAGTGGGACAGGCTTCATTATTTTCATACATAAACTCACCTGTAACCCATTACATTATCGTACATTATCACACATTCTATAAATGCGGGCATTTGACCGCATGCTAAGTAACCGCTAGTGCGTTTCAGCCCTGGCTACACACGAACTAATTTAGTACACATTTGTTTGTACATTACCAGTAAACTCGAAACCATAGTTTAATTTAATATAATGAACCAATCCAAACTGAATGTTTACAATATTTACTTTCCCGCCGTATTGTTTTGTTTACTGGCCATGTTTAATATCGATGTTTCATAAATGATTCGATTCGTGGAAAATGTTTCCAATAGCAATTTACTGTCGAACTCGTCAACGCTTCTATTTTCGACTTTGTGAAAAACCATTTTCAAAAAAGTAAATAATTGGTTTCCATATTTTCATGGTGCATAGTAAAAATATTACACTGATATTTAAAGCGTTGCGTATCTATAACAAATTACATAATTTGTCATACCTAGCTATTTACTTACAACTACTTTAATTTATAGATAAACGAGAAAAGCACCACCGATTACACCACCGAGATCTTCGAAACAGTTAACTTGTACGAACGATGCGCCCAATAAGACTTAAGTATCCCCAAGCAACGTCTGCTGTCTCAGGAGAATGTATGAGCTGAGTGGGCCGAATTGCTTATTTATTAGCCGCTTAAGATTCCGAAGATTACGAAAGCGCATTAATTTTACCGACGTTCTACAGAACATTCTCAGTGGAGTGACCAAATAATGAACATTTAGAACTCGCTTTACTTATGTCACCAATATAGGTACATCGCCCCATTCTGCCCGCCGGGGCTTTTACCGACGCGCGAATAAATATTTGATATCGGCAACGTTTGCGTGGCACACCACCAATTTTACTTTATTTTATTTGGCACCCACACACAGGCGATCGCGTGTGTTTGTTGCTTCATTCGCATCCGTAGATTTTGTTAACTTATGCTATTTATCATGTGATTGCAGTGAATGGATTCTCTCTGCGTCGCTGCTTATGCGGCCACATATATCCATTATGTCTAAGCGAGATATGGCTTTAGTGGTCCGTTGTCATTACTTGGCGATGGCGAGTGGCCGCCCCAAAATACGGCTTCCACATCCACATCCATAGCCTTAAGAATGCTTTGAGGGCGTCTGCTGGTCGGTGGCTCCGACGAAAGACAAATTGCGAAGCCAAGAGGAGTACGCCATATGTAGAGAGTACTCCAAGGGAATAATTTTCTCCGAGACCGTTAATAATGGAAGATAAGTGAAGTTCGCCTATGTACTTTTAACATTTGTTTCTCTTTTATTTTTCTTCTACTGTTGAAGTTCCACAATAAGCATTTGACACCGCTTCTATCCGTCGTATAGTCGTATAGCAGTAATCTGGAATCAGTTCGGTACGAACAGCGCCATCGCTTGCAACAAAAGCCTAAACTGAGACACAAATCCGAAACTGCATTCCATTCGGGTCAACACTTAGCCGAATGGATTGCAGTTTTAGTTACTGAGATGACGCACTTCCTACAAAGTTAAAACGTTGACAGAACCGTTTTCACCGTTTTCACCGTTTTCACCGTTTTCACCACTTTCGGAAGAGTGCTTTAAAATAAACTATTTTAATTACCGATGTTTGTAAATTTTGAAGTAAATCATTTACTTAATGCTCATCGTTTTAATTTTGACTTCTTTCTTTGCGTTTAACCGTTACTTAAGTCATTTGTTTTGATAATAAAACCTGTTTGCCTAACGTTAAGATAACAGAATTCAAAGAAAATTGTATTCATTAGCTAATTCAGGGTCTTCTGCGAAGCAGCGAGCGATTCAATTAGCCGTTTCAGTTTAATAAGCCAGTAATAAATCTTAGGAAAGAACCAAATGATCTCTTTATCGTAGCGATAAAAACTTATTTTGAGCTGTAGAATATTATCCCACCAAAACCTACATGTGAAAAAATTGGCCAACTTCTCGTCCAAAAAAAATACTTGATATATAAGAACATCCCAAGTTCCCTGTCTTAGCAGTGTTATAATAAATATGGCCAGTTTTTTACATTTATGTGTTGGTGGTATTTCATGACTTTTTGTTAAGAATGTTAGTCTGATGTATAATAGCTAAGAAATGAGTACTATGATCAAGAATGACCATTATAGTAAGAAAATTGTTTGATTTCTGTTCTGTTTATCACACCTCCTAATACAGCTGTATTTTTCCTACAACGGATTACATGGTAGCACACCGCCTCCACTTATGACCCTGTATAACACATTCATCCTATAGATTCTTACGATTTACGATTTTAAATTTGTATCTGGGTCTTCATATGTCTAGGTTCTAATAAGTGGTTAGCGAAGAAATTGTAATTAATTTTTTTTTCTCGTTTTGCTGCTGAGAGTACATGTTTTATTTATGAATGTAGGAATACATAACTTTAATAAATAGGGGTTTCCTTGCAAGGCATTTAAATACCGTCTCAAATTGTGACCCTTTATGACCTGGTCAGTAACTAGTTTCGTTATTCTTTTATTGGTTTTAAAATGTCTAATGAAGTGCTAATAAGTTTATAAATATGATCTATTGTCGCTACTCTATACAAGTAAAAAGTGTTATTTTGATTTTTCTGCTGACGGTACATTTTTTTCAAAACCTGTAAACGCAAATACACGTCACTTTATTCATAATTGTGATAGGTCTGCTAATAAACTTTTCTCTATCTACAATGAATTAGGTAGTTCCTCTCAAATTACGACCCTGTATAACACGGTCACCCTGTATATTTTTCATGATTTTCCATTTTTCTCGTTACTTACTTAATAAACTCTGTATACATTTCAAATTTAAAAGCTCTAGTTTAATTAGAAGTGCCCTAGACTTTTGATGATCGATCAGCGAGTCAGTGAGTGCCGATTTTTCCTGCAATTTTTGGACCCCCACGTCTTCTAAATTACAATAGCTGGAAGCATAAAATTAAGAATTATCTTTTAATTTTGTAACCTTAACCCCTACGCAAATTTTCAGTTACGTGTGTGACATAACTAGCTTCAAAGATAGAAGAGGGTCGAAAAGTGCTCGAACTGTTTTGTCTAAATATATTCACAGCGCCGGCCGGCCGAGAACTAGGCCTGGCGCACTCTGTGCGCCTTGATCGTTAGTTACCTTACATTAATTGAGTCATTTAGAAATTATTGAGTTTATAAAAGGACTATTGATATGGGATCTCAGCCACAGTCTTCTACAGTGACTCAGCAGAAGATGTCTGAAGTACCTAACTAGCGTATTTTTTTATTTTATTAATTTGTGGTAGGTAATGTAAAAAAGACGACCAAGTGCGTGTCAGGCCATGCGCAGTGTAGGCTTCCGTAGAAAGAGGGTTTTTATCTGCTTTACAGAACTAACAACTGCATCAAAGTAATTTTCAATGGATTTTGTACGAAGTTTTTCTTTTATAAGTTGGTCGACTATTACTCGTTAACTTGTAAAGCCTAATTAGCCGTGATAGTCTTCCTTTTAATTTCATTATTGTGCTACCGCCCTGATTTTTTTACGTTTCGTTTTACGTTTTACGTCAACCGTTTAGCCGGGAGAGTGGGGCACGCCAAAAATTCGGACAAAAATTTGCGCTTTGAAGCTTAATGTTTCGCAAACGGAACCCTAAATCAAAGAATGGTCTTCATACACCCACAATATTTTTAAACGACCAATCCAACGATACCCTACACTATGGTGTAAGCGAGAAAAAAAATGGCATGGCTAATTTAGGTAAAGGGAAAAAAAAAATTAAAAAAAAAAAAAAAAAATTTTAATATAACACTGTTTCCCTAAAAAAAAATTTAATATTTTATTTTACTGTTTTGTCGGCATGATTAATACGTATGTCTAGTTTCAGATTTCTAGTAGTAATCGTCTCTGAGCTAGGCCGCGGTTAGACAGACAGACAGACGGATGGACATGGCGAAACTATAAGGGTTCTTTTTCAACTACGGAACCCTAAAACTGTGTAGAAAATTCCTATATAGATAGGTTATCTGTAATTTATTGCTTATGATTATGTTTGTCTGTTTATCACGTTATACTGTTTTTATAAGTGGAGACCTATACAATACATGGCCTTCTGTTTCCTATGTTTCTATTATTCTGTTATATTGTGCTATTAGTATTGTTTTAAACAAAATAAATAGTACTTATTGGTGGCATTCATTTGGTTAGTTGCCATGAAAAAAAAAGGCGAACCTCCACACAAATTTCTCTAGTGAGCTGAAATTATTCAAATGATCTTTAAAATATGATTAAACTCAGATTAAGATCAAATTTCGAAAGATCATATTGCACCCCTGCTACATTTAAACTCGTCCAAGTTTAAACATTTTCAATTGATCGAGAAAACGAATTTACTTTTCATTGATACTGAAGTTATTAAACTCAAAATTATGCTTGGCAAGTTTTCATTATAAAACGTTATCCCCCGGTTTCTCGTACGCTAACAAACTGTTAATCTACTGTTAACAGCTGTCAGTAGTTTTTTTTATGCACTTTGGTTAATTGACAGCTGTTAACAGTACATTAACAGCGTGTTAGTGTACGAGAAACTGGGGGTATATCTATAGTCTAAAAACTCACCATGTTTAATCAGTAAATTATAAAGTCGCACGTGCGAATGTCCTTGTTTATCAGAACACTGCTTATTCCATGATGACAAGGAAATAAGACTATAGGTAAGTATAGCTCGACCGAGCTAACTTTGCACCTCGCGTCGATTACTATGTATCTATATTAAAAACTTAACAAGAACGTCCAAAAAAAAATCTAAAAATAGGAGACAAAAACAAGTAGGACGCGTATCCGTGACAAAGATGCCAAACGTACTGAAGCGACACAGGGCGATCACGGGAAGGATCCGCTTTCCATCGAGGTACAAACTTAGCTTGGTCGAGTTGTACTTATATATTACCTATTTTTTGGAGACGATAAGTTGGCCAGTTTTTTTAACGTATAAACGTTTTGGTGGTATAATTTTTTACATCCCTCGTCTGTCCTGTCACGACTTTCGGATGTTGTTGACCATTAACAAAACACTGTCAAAGAAAAAATTTGTTTCCGAAGTGTAACCTTTATTTGTACTGTGGTGCAACGGCTTAATTGCTTAACTGTAATATTTTTTATCTACAAATGCTGACTCAAACGGCCTGCAACAAAGGATCGCTATGGCGCATCCTCCGCGAATAATTAAGCCCTCCTTAATTGGGCTGCCTACATATTTCTACCTCTGTTTTCACTGACTTCCATCTCTGCTCAGTTTTTTTTAGTAAAAATACCTACTCTCAATGTTAACGACTCTGTTTTCATGGGGTGAAAAGAGACTTCCCGCCGCTTTCTGTATTGAGAAATTTACTAAGTAAATAGTAGTAAGTACTAGTATTGTGTGAAGAGACAGACTGATACTTAAGTATTAACTTAGTAAAGCCCTCAACTCAGAATTCGATGGATAATTATCATTATTCTCTTGAACTGCCACTGGTCTCAACGTAAAGCTATATTTTGCTGTAGGTCTAGCGTGGCGATTATGGCAAAACCCTTCATGGTTAGAAATCCATGAGGGAGGCCTATGTCCTGCAGTGGGCGTCAAATGGCTGATGATGATGATGATATCGTATGGTAGGTGTATCGTAGTTATGAAAGTGGGCGGGTCATCTGACGACCTCGTGGCGCAGCGGTAGTGCATCTGCATACCATGCGAGAGGTCCTTGGTTCGAATGGCTGGGGACAAAAAAAACCCCAGGTCTTGGATGTTTACATGTTTGTGATGTCGTTGTTTCTGGTTCCCACAACACAGGTTATCTTAGTGTGGGGCCAGACGCAATGTATGTGCCTGTATGTAATTGTTTATGTTTATGTTTATCTGTCGAGGTGGGAAGACGGCATGTGGACCAGGGTAATCACGAAGTGGCGGGCGAGAACAGGACGATGGTCAGGGGCTAGACCAGCGGCCCGATGGTCGGTCGATGTCGTTAAGTCGGTCAGTGGCTAGACCAGCGGCCCGATGGTCGGACGATGTCGTTAAGTCGGCGGAGGGTCCGTGGACGCGAATGGCAAGGGACCGTCGATGGCGAGATCTTTTGTAGAATAAAGAATTAATTATAATAATAATGGCACTTAGCGGAAAATACCTATGCCCAGCGGTGGGCTGATGGTGATAATGATGATATTGTTTAACTGGTTTCGCCGTAGAAGAAGAAGAAGAAAGACATTTATACCAACAAGATACATCACAGAAACAAAATAAACAGATATGTAACATAATATGCACAACAACAGAAAGAAAACTAAATACACAACAGACAAAACGAATATAACTAAAACAGGACCATAGATGTAGCCTGTGGTGTATCTAAGTTGCCACCAAAGGCAGCTGACTCAGCGTTGAGCTGAGGAAATGATCCCTCAGCGCTGATTTTCAGTCAGTGCCTACGGTAACCCTTAATTGTACTACGGAGTGCGTGCCGTGGTGCAGTTAAAAAAATTAAATCAAATTCAATAACATACATACAATAAAGTAAAAAAATAAAATATAATAATAAGTAGAACATGCTAGGTCGCTTTTATGTAAAGTCTAATTAAAATAACTCAAATCCTGAAAACCGTTTCTTCGATATTGCAAAAGTAATTGAATAACTTCCAATAAGAAAAAATCTTCTCGTTGAGTGATCGATTTATAGGAAACGACCATGAGTGTAACTGTGATAGAGTGGCATAAACGAAATAATCACGAACCTTCAAATGCAGAGTAGGACGCCTACCAGCTCGCTGGACCGGTTGGATGAGGATGGCCGACGACAAAAGAAAGGGGAGGGGGAGCTTGGGGAGGCCTATGTCCGGCAGTGGACGAGTTCGGGCTGATTGATTGAAACGAAGTGGTAACATCTCTTCTTCATTTCGGAAAGTGTTACATTGTATCATCTTCCCTCGAGATCCAACTAATAATGTTCATGCAAATTAACCTTACAACATAGGTAGCAAATGAATCGTGTGGTCCTATTCGATATTCCGATTTGATTGCGTAAAACAACGTTGCCGCGTGCTACCGGTCCAATCGCTCGGCTTGTATATTTGCTCAGTGGACTCCGCATAGTAATATCGGTGAGGCAGCCCGATGGTCGGTTGGGGTACAATGAAAACCGCAGATTGCAAAACAGACTCTGACTATATAAAGAAAGCTAGCATCTCTATCTATCTTGCAATTTGCAATGTTTGGGCTGACACAAAGGGCCCTACCAATCGAAGCGTGTGAGACTGGCCTTCTTACACAGTAAGATATTTATGGCAGCAGTGCCCGCGACTACGTTCGCGTGGTTAACGGATTAGCCTATAGGCTATGTCCACCCTGAAGATCCATTCTAAATTTTGGTGAAAGAATTTTTGAACTCGCATAATATTAAGCAACTACTTTTGGAGATTACGCCTTACATGCAAAGTGGGTTGCTCGGGGCTGCAAGTGATGTAAATTGCTTCCGCCAGATGTCGCTGTCTGAACGTAATACAGAGAAGTTTGTAAAAAGGCTCGAAATATCGCTGATGCCTGCACTTGCCCGTAGCTCAGTTTGGAGAGCGCTGGCACGGTTAGCCAGAGGTCGCGGGTTCAAGTCCCGGCATGGGTGGAATTTTCAGCCTCTAAATAGGTTTTTAAAATTGTCCTCAGCTCGGGTTAGTGCAACAAAAAGAATGTAATGTTCGTATTAGTTCGATTAACGTTTTTAGGGAAAGCGGAACTATTTTTTAATTTGTTTAAAAAAATAACAAACCTTAATGTAGTACACAATTTCACCAAACTGGAAATGTGCTTCAGAATATTGGATATTTCGGGCAAAACTGAAGGTGTTTTTTTGATATTATTGTATGTTTTGTTTCCAAAACCATAATTTGGACAGGATCACGTCTGTCGAGTCAGCTAGTTCTAATTAAAAACTCATATATAGGTAAGTGTAAAGATAAAACCGGCCAAGTACGTGTCAGGCCTCCTGCAGTGTATGGTTCCGTAGAAGGAGGGGTTTTTTACCTGCTTTACAGAACTAACAACTTCATCAAAGTAAACAATAGAATTTGTACGAAGTTTTCCTTTTTAAGTTGGTCGCCTATTACTCGTTAACTTTCAAAGCCTATTTTACCGTGACAGTTTTCCTTTTGAGTTTATTATAAATGTGCTACTGTCCTGAATTTTTTCACGTTTCTACAATTAACCATTTAGCCGGGAGAAGGGGGGGGGGGGGTCTCGCTACTCTAACAAAAGTTTGTGCTTTAAAGCTTAATATTTCACAAACGGTTCCCTAAATCGAAAAAGGTGTTTCTTGCACTCACAACATTTTTGAACGACCAATCCAATGATACCCCACACTATGGTGTGGGCTAGAAAAAATAATTGCATCCCTAATTCATATTTATGCCAAATTTCAGTTTTCTAGTACTTGTCTCTGTACTAAGCCGCGGGCAGACAGACGAACAGGCAGACCGACCGACCGACAGACAAACAGACGGACGGATATGGCGAATTTATAAGGGTTCCTTGTTGACTACGGAAACCTAAAAAGTGCTTTAATCCAGCGTGCGTGTATGCAGCGCCTAATGACTGCTGCTAACCCTAGTCTCTGCCTACCCCTCCGGACTGCAGGCATGAGATTATGTTTGTATGTAAGTGTAAAGTAGATACATAGATAGATAAGAGTTCTGAGGTCGCAAAATGTATATTAAAAAAATATTGAACAATTTTTGAATTTTCAACCATTCTGATGTGATATCCGGGCACTTTTACTTGAGTTGTAGTTCTGAATTGAGATGTAGGTTGCAGTTCTGATACACATCTGTCTTAAACAAACGAGTTCCGTGTTCTGAGGTTGCCAAATTTATTTAAAAAAAAATAATTGTATTTTTGAATGGTCAACCATTCTGACGTGATATGCTGGCACTTTAACATAAGTTCCAGTTCTGAATCGAGTTCTAGATTGCAGTTCTGATAGATATCTATGAAACACTAAAGAGTTCTGTGCTATGAGTCTGCAAAATTCATTTAAAAAACAATGTTGTTTTACTCTTCAACCATTCTGACGTAATATGCTGGCTCGTGAGTTCTAGTTCTGAATTTTCTTTATTCTAGTTTATCTATCTATATAAAAACTGCAAACTATAATTATTCTAGTTTGCAGTTTTTATATAGATCTGGTTTAAAACAAAAGAGTTGTGGGTTCTGAGGTTGCAACATTTATATTAAAAAAATGTTGATCGCTTTTTTTAATTTTCAACCATTCTGACGTAATAATATGCTGGCAATTTGTTGTGAGTTCTAGTTCTGAATTTAGTTTTAGCTTGCAGTTCTGATAAACACCTATGAAAAACGAAAAGTTCTGTGTCCTGAGTATGTCAAAATAATTTGAATTGATGAAAGATTTTTTTTTCCACATTTTAAACTTCTGTACATGATCTGCTGGTACTTGAATTTGAATACAGAACTATTATTGAAAAGTATCACGACCTGTAAAGCATAGGTATATGCGATGAGAACTTCCATAAGTTTTTGATTTACTGCAAAATGATATGCTACGGGAAGTTAGCATATCATTTTTCAATTGACTTTTTTTAATGTAAAAACAGCGGTGGTAGCCTTGTGGGTAGAACATTGGACTCGAAAGCGGGAAACCCAGCTTTGACTCCCAGTGTGGGCATGTACCTATGACTTTGTTTTCTAAATTATGTACATTTTTGAAATTAAAGTAGCAGTACCACTCGCTAACGGTGAAGGAACATCGTGAGTAAACCTGAGTGTCTGATTGACATACCTCAGCGCTTGAAATCACCAATCCGCGGTGGACACGCGGGGTAATTAAGCCAATACTCTCTCTCTGAGAGAAGGTCTGTGCCCTACAGTGGGACGTATATTATATAGGCTGCTTATGATGAATGTAAAAACGCCAGAACTATTTCTCAAAAGAATCAGGAACTATAGAACTGTGCTGCATGCGACAAGAACTCATTTATTATTGATATGCTGGACAATGATATGCTAAGTTCCCTAAAATCTATTTTACCATCCTAGTTTTAAAAACTATGATCTTCTTTTAACAGTAAATTGATACCTGGTATTGATAATTGGTACCTGATCATATGTAAAATGGCTTACAATTCGTGTTCACCTCATGACAGCGGGAATAAACCCTGCCAACTAATATATTTCGATAGCAGGAAGCTCGTCCCCTATCCTAGTCAGATAAATATGCGTCTGAATGAGGGTCAATAGCCAATGACATATAGGTGTCTTCATCTGATCCTTTTCGCAAGCGAATATTTGTATTATCCCTTAAGTCCAATAAATGACAATAATCTTGAACACGCAGGAAGAAACATTAAAAAACAAATAACGTCCCATCGAGCGTTTATTTAGGGCGCCGAGAGTGCCGCGAGTCTGTCAGTATATAGATGCTTTGTCGGCAAGTGAGCTTCCAAACCGTTGGACACGGACGGAACAAAATAAGAGCGATCAGGAAGCCCTGCTCTCTTTGGCCTTGCATTGTTAACTCGCCAGTCAGATCGTATATTTTTGTAGCAAAGTTACCCAGTCCACTATGCTTAAATGAATTTATCTATGTGACCAAAATATTTTCAATATGCCCTCGTGTGTAATGTAACACCAATAAAGGCGCATGCCGCCCTAGCTAAGTGAACTCTTCCTGCATATTGTTAGAAGCAATAGCGCCAGCGCAGCTTTATTCATGTTACGTTACGTTCGAGCATATTGACAATATTACCAGACATTTGGCAATTTGTTTTCTTTCATTCAGTTCGGGTCCCTTAGCGGAATTCGAGTCACTCAGACTCCCCGAGTCACTCTAGGTCGAATTTTATTATTTATTGTTATTATTACACTAAACCACGAAGGAGGCCTATGTCCTGCAGTGGGCGTCAAATGGCTGATGATGATGATACTAAATAGATGGCTCTATAATCACATCTCCGTGTGGCGCCGGATTAAGAATAGCGTCACTCCATTTCCTTCCGTGGATGTCGTAGAAGGCGACTAAGGAAATAAATTACCCGGAGACTGGCAGTAGCGTCTTCCTGAGATTCCAACCGCATACTGCGATCGCCAACCCGCCTGCCAAGCGTGGCGATTATGGTAAAACCCTTCATGGTTAGAAAACCACGAGGGAGGCCTATGTCCTGCAGTGGGCCTCAAATGGCTGATGATAATGATGATGATGATGATAATCACATCAACTTTGACATTACTGACCCCCGGTTTCGGGAACACTGACAATATGTTCACTTTTTCTTACAATGTATATTGCCTGCTCATTTAGCAACTGATATTGGTAATAATTAAAATTCACAAATAGGAAACATAGTCAGTGGTACGTGCCGGGATTCCCAGCCGGATCCTCACCAAAGCGAAGTTACTGACCTAATCAATGCACTACCACTCTGATTCAAAGCTAATAATTACAAATATGAAAACTATTTCATAATTATTGTAAAGCACGTCATTGATGCGGTCATAAACGGGCTCATTGATCATTACAGAGGTTCAAACGTTTTACTAAATGCCACGTCCCACTGGATGTATATAGGCTGCTTTATAACATTCTTATCATATTAATAACTGCAATTAAATAATTCCAAATACCACTTTAACCGAACAGGCGGCAACATTTGATGACATCGGACCTAACTCAAATTCAACGCGGGGGTCGATAGGCACGTTTCTGACGCAGTGCTAAATGAAATAAGTAGAGAAGGCCCACATCAGTTTAAGTGCGGGTTCCAATTCCATGTCATCCAATGACATCACATGACACTGAATAGCTGCGGCGGTAGAACGCCGGCTTCTCATTCGGGAGGTCGTGGGTTCGAATCCTGGCATGTACCAATGACTTTGTTTTCTAAGTTACGTACATTTGTGAAGTTGTAGTAGCGATACTAATCGCTAACTGTGAAGGAAAATATCGTGAGGAAACCCTAGTGTCCAAGGTATTTACATACCTTAGCGCTTGCTACGCACAATGGCCCAACTGTGAGGCTAAATGCGGAAATCTCGGGTCTAACTGGAACATGACACTCAATTTTTTTTTCCCGTTCATCTTATTAGTTTTTTTTTTTAATTCCGCAATTAATGTAATTTAAATGTGATCGTTTGTGAGTAGTCTGCTTGATCAGATAATTTATTACCAATATTTCTTTATTCGAATTCCACGCTAAAGAAGTCTGTAGTTGGAAACGGGCAGCAGCGAGTGGTACTTTGAAAAGACTACCGGTGTTACTTATAAAAACTCGATTCCTTAAAACACTTCAAAAATGCCGATTAAAAAAGTATGTGGTGGACAAAGAAAAGATGTAGCCTCAGATTAAATAAACAGAGTTTTAGATTGGGTTTTGAGGAATCTTGTTTTTATAACTATCCTGTCTTTCTTTGTATATCAGGGTCATGGCAAATGACAAACCACGGTGTCTGCCTATCCAGGCATAGCTTTATGTAAGTACGTATTTTGGCTGACTCACCGCTATCAGTGTCAGAGACCAAATGACGAGTCGATCCTCTGTGGATCCCCATCCAGTGTATGTGGTGCTATTAACCCGGTACTTTCACACATGCAAACGGGATATTTTGGCTCTGCTCTGACACTTGATATAAATTTGTTTGGGTTGTAGTTAATTATTTCGTGCTATTGTGGCCTGTCGCTTGTACCCGTCCATTTACCGGTGCCGTTGCCTCTGCGGCTCTATCTGCTGAGGGCTGGGCTGTCAGGCTAGCTATTTGTAACGTAACGTAGCTCGCCTTTTTTTTTACCGACTTTTCCTTTTGTGGCGAAATGAGGGAGTTCCGTGAGATAAAGTGTACGAACCGTACATACGCTAAGTTGAAAGTTTAACATAAAAACCGGCCAAGTGCACTTCGGGCCACGCGCAATGTAGAGTTCCGTAGAAAGAGGGGTTTTTTTTCAGCTGTACAGAACTAACAACTTCATCGAAGTCATTTTCAATGGATTTTGTACAAAATTTTACTTTTATATGTTGGTTGCCTATTACTCGTTAACTAGTAAAGCCTAATGAGCCGTGATACCTTTCCTTCCAAGTTTATTATATGTGCTACCACCTTGAATTTTTTCACGTGTCTACAATCAACCGTTTAGCCAGGAGAGGGGGGGACACCCTACTCGGAAAAAAAATTGCGCTTTAAAGCCTAATATTTCGCAAACGGAACTCTAAAGTGAAAAATGGTCTTCCTACACCCACAATATTTTTCATAGACCAATCCAACGATACCCCACGTGGTGGGGTAGACGAGAAAAAAAATCATCCTCACTTTTCATGTTAGGGGAGGTACAGTAAAAAAAAAATTCCAACATTTTATTGTTTAAATTTGTCGGCGTGATACACACACCAAATTACAGCCTTCTAGTACCACCAGTCTTTGCGCTAGGCCGCGGACGGATAGACAGACAGACAGACAGACAGACGGACATGGCGAAACTATAAGGGTTCCTTGTCGGACTACGAAACCCTAAAAAGCGATGGCTAAATTAGCGTCACGGGTAGAGGACCTGGTTTTACTAATGAGGGGCAAATAGTGGATATACGAGGGAAAAATTCATCGACAACTTACAAGACCAAAAAGCCTTATTGGCCGTCTGCGAAAACAAAGAACATCTGTGTTTTTCACCCTACAGTACCAGTGTCTGTATATTCGTATGTTTCTTTAGGACCACCTAATTTTGATATATCACTGATGGATGACAAAAGCCGTTGGTCGACCGCCTACTAATGATCCAAACGGCTGTGCATTTTTGAGATTTGTTCTTTTCCTTACAGCAATCGGGGCTTTTATATTAATAATCACAGTTGCACGTAAAAGCATAATACTTTATTTATAAAAAAACCGGACAAGTGCGAATCGCACTCGCCCTCCGGGGGTTTCGTTGTAGTCTCGTAGTTTTTCCGAGCTTTTCCCAAACTTCAGAGACAATTTTTTTAATGATTTAATTACACATGTATAGTTTTCAGATTTTTCCTTGTACTTGTAGTATACTAGTATGTAGTAAGTTTCAGCCAACGGAAAGTACCCTATAAATTTTGATTCCCTTGAGACTGTCGAAATATAAGATTTTGCGGCATAAACGGCCGTAACTTTTTTTACGTTATAAATTTGATTGCTTCAAGGAACTGTAGACCTGAGTTTCAACTCGATACCTCAACGCGTTTCCGAGGTAAATTAAGGGTCTTGACAGTCAGACGGACGGATGTCCATCCGTCTCTGGTTTTAATTTCAACTCGATACCTTTACGCATTCCTGAGATAAAAGGTCTTGACAGACAGACGGACGGATAACAAGGTGATCCTATAAGGGTTTCGTTTGTCCTTTTGAGGTGCGAAACCCTAAAAAGCGTTCTATTGATGATTCCCTGGTTTACGAGTGATGGTTTATTTATGGAAATCCTCAATCATCGCAGTGTGGACGCTTCGAATATAACGCTTCCCTGGTTTTAAAATAAAATTAAAATTCGTTTCATACGTGCAGTTAACTTTTGCTAAAATAGATTAACTGCTTTACAATTTTTTCCTCGTACTTTTGCTCGATTTTCGCTCACCGCATCGTACAAATAGCGCTGAAATGCCAATGTAATTTACAGGATTTCCGTGAGCTTCGTCCGACTACGGTGCTTGTTTCCTCTGTTTTAAAGTTACCTTTCTCTCTTCACAGGTAAGCTTCTTGGTCAATCAGACGCCCTTTCTGGTAAGTAGCTAGGCAATCACTTTCGCCACAAAATATTGAAAATGCCATTTAAGGGGCGAACGGGTTTCCAAACAAAGACGCACCAGTTTAAAACTCATCAAGTTCATAAAAACATCGTTTACTTGCGCTAGTCAAAGTTGCAATGTTAAAATCTTTTTCGCTTTTAGGAGACGTCCAGTAATTAATTACAGACGATATAGGACATGCACTTTATGACAGACAAACTAATAGTAGGAATACGGCTTCAGTCTGAGTGTTTTTCCATGTTTTTCATGTCCTTGCCTGGATAGCACAGCGCAGGGTATTGTGTGGAAGTTATACATTATTATATAAACATTGTTACATTTGGGGTTCGGTTTATATAACCGTTCGGTTAAGGAACCCCAAAAAGCACAGTGTGTTAGGCGCGTAATCTTGGAGCTGCAACTTCATCTTCCCGGTCGGAGACAAAGGCTGACGTCGCGGTCCTGACTAACCTCATAAACGATTTTATCTTTTCACTAGCCTTGGTTCCCAGTTCCGCCCGTGGAATCGTAACGTAAACAATTGTTTAAAGGTGCTCCGCACCCGCCCTGCACTCGTTGGTCTAGCCGTTAAGGCGCTTAGCTACTAAACCGGAGGTCGTGGGTTCGACTCCCACTGGGGGCCGTACATTTGTACAAGTGGCGTCAGTCTGGGTGTATTTTCATGTTTGATGTCCTTGCCTGGTTATTATAGCACAGGGTATCCTAGTTTGGGACCAGGCCAAGTGATTGTGTTGTGTGGCAGTGTGTTATTTAATATTGTTTATTTGTTTAATGCTATAAATGAACTTAGTAACGTTCTTCTTTTGATCCAGCTTTTGTCTACATAAAAACTCTACTGATAGGGAATCCTTGATTGATTACCACCGACGACTATGAATTTTGATTCACAGTTTCGAACCAAAAATCAAAAATCACAAATATACTGCTCAAAACAGTTAGGAAATAGGATTTTAAATTAGAATAAAAAAGTTCTTTATTTTTTTAATTATAACTGCCCACTAAATATTAAAGTGGTTCATGAAAATAAAAAACAAAAGAACATCAGCGTTTTTGTTAGCAGTTCTTAACATGGCGGCCAAGGATCTAGGGACAACTAAAATCAAAGTGACGCCATTGAATTTTCTTAACGTTTTAATGACAGAAAAAATAATTAATTCTTTATTTTTTAAAGCCAATACAGAACTAAATATTCTGTGAATATTTCAAGCGTCTACCTGTTGCCGTTATTAATATCGAGCAAAAAAAAAATTTTGGTTGTATGGGAGCCACCCTTAAATATTTATTTTGTTCTTTTTTAGTATTTGTTATTATAGCGGTAACAGAAATACATCATCTGTGAAAATTTCAACTGCCTAGGTAGCTATCACGGTTCATGAGATACAGCCTGGTAACAGACAGACAGACAGATGGACAGTGAAGTCTTAGTAATAGGGTCCTGTTTGGTACCCTTCGGGTACGGAACCCTAAAAACAGCGTGTTTCCTCGATCTTTTTATAAATCATAAAAAGTTAAAACGCCCACTAAAGTCAAATTGTGTCTTACTTAAAGAGACTGTAAGAGAGGCATTACTTAATCTTTTATAAATAACACCGAAAGACTGTAAGGACAAATTATCCTTTTATTCTCTTGCCTGAGAGTGCTTTTACGACCGCTCTCGCTTATATTAGGCTCATATCAGTGTGATCTCGGTCATGCAAAACGGCCTTCATTACGTCTCGAATCTCGAAAAGCGGAGGATTTGCAGGAAGGACGCTTACGCCCCTCGGCTGATCGTATCAAGGAAATTAACTTCCTTATGTACATATCCGCGTGGCGTTATCGTTTTCTCAGATATTAATAATTTTACTCAGTTTGGTTTGACTTCCCGTAATAGATGTGCCCATTAGACTTGTGCCCCGCGGCCGTCGCTCCGCCGCTGCCGAAGATTTTGGACATGCCACGCCGGCCGGTAGAAAATCGGCAACTTTTTATGTAACGCTAACCACATCAAGTTTTAAAACTTACAATTGTTCGTTTTGTCTGTTGTGTATTTAGTTTTCTTTCTGTTGTTGTGCATATTATGTTACTTATCTGCTTATTTTGTTTCTGTGATGTATCTTGTTGGTATAATAAATATTTTTCTTCTTCTTCTTCTTCTTCTTATGAAATTTGATTTGATTTTAATACAAGTTGTATTAAAAATCAAATTAAAGATATTAACAATTTAACGGTCCTATATTATAAGAACACGATAACTTGAAACACTCTTTAGAGGCAGTTAAAATAGTCTGTGTTGAAGGGAAAGACGTAACCACAGATTATTTAAACTGCCTCTGAGAAGTGTTTTAGAGGAATTATGTTTAATAACTTTTACTTTCTGGATGCGGTTTACCTAACTATCGAAACTGAAGAAACTGTTTTCTGTTTAGGTATGCATCATTTTTGTTAGATATATGTAAGGTAGTTTTGTATTTCCACCTCAATCTTGCAATAAAAGCAGTCCAGTGGCCTAATTACGCTCACCAAATCCTGAGCGATTCCAATCGTCTAACTGTCAAATTCCATACTAATTTGACAGTTAAACGATTGGAATCGCTCAGGATTTGGTGAGCGTAATATAGGGGCAGTTCAAGCGTGCGTGTATTATTTGTCAATTTTCGCAACAAATTTCATAAAAACTATCGATTAATAGACCTGCGTGCGACCGCTATTTCATAAGCAGCTTCACATCTCTAGAGTTGCACACAAGTTATTCACGCCGATTACGCCGCCGCCCGGCTGCTGACTGATTTGGGTCCTCACCTCACCTCGCATCGGTGCACATGTCAAGTGCCTGTAATTGTCCATATCAGATTTTTGTTGCAAATACACGCGTAGGTATATAGGTTGCCGTGATTATCCGACAAAAAATTAAAGGTCGCTGAGATACCGACGAATCGCTCGTAGCCCCGGCTGCCTGAGTGATCTTAAACGATCACGAAGGTTAAGCGACACAGGGCGCGTTCAGTGCATGGATGGGTCGCCGTCTATGCCTAACGCTAGTGGCATTTTTCCGAGCGGTTCCGTGCTTCGCAAGGCACGTTAAGCTGTTGGTGCCGGCTGCCGTCGATAGATGGCAGTCGTTAAGCCAAGTCAGAGGCCTTAGGGTGGCTTGACAACTTTTGACAGTAGACGAGCCACTAGTCTACAAGCCTCCACCAATCCGGACTTGGCCCCCGTGGTGGAGTATGGCCTATACCTTCCTCAGGGAAGAGACCCGTGCCCCTCGGTGGGGACATAATGGGTTGATGATGAGATACCGACTGAATAGGTACACAGTCAGCAGCTGATCGACCTTTAATTTTTGTTGCAAAATCGCCTTTAATGTAACCAAGTAGAGTGCAAACGTGTAGAGATTGATGTGCTGTCAACTGTACCTACTTTGGGGTGCTCTACTGGCATAGTCTATAGTAAATAAAATTGAAAAGGATGTCACGTCCTTCTCCTCCACGTTGCTGCGTAAAAAGGATCCTTGACCTAATGGCCCAGTTGCAGAATTAGAAACGCTTATATTACATAGGCATAAAATCAGGAATTATAGTCTTTGTCCAGTAAACGTAGGCCGCCATAAAACACTGATTCGAGTTTGCATGAAAAAACGAAACGTAGGAAAATTCCTTCGCAACGTAATCAAAAACCCACTGAATAAAGTTAACAGTTTTCCTGTTACACAATCAAAATCTTTTACTCGTTACCCGAAATCCTTCCAACAAATAGGGAATTCATCGCACTGGGCGGAACAAGGGCGCGTCTTTATTGCGAATTCATTTAAACATATTTTACATTTGGCGGGTTTTCCTCTGCAAGTGCGCATGTTTACGGAAGCGGCTTCTAGAAAAGCCCGCGTAGAGTCGGCGCATGTGCAGTGCGCGCAGGCCCGCGTCCAGGCCGCCAGTCGAGTCGTCACTCCGCGCGGGGCGACACCGCGCGTCGGGTGTTCACACGAGTTGCCCCATGCTCCCCGACCTGCCCTCCATGCCTCGCCCTATGGATCACCACGACGCGCCCGCCAGTGGGCTTCTCTGCAGCTTCAATCGCGACTCCGTCGACTGGCGCCGCCTCCCCGCCATCAACCTGGACGATGGTACTGTTTATGTTCCGTATGACTTTACGACGTTTAGAAACAGTAAGTAAGCCGGTAAAGTGCTCGTAAATATGTTAAATGCGCACATATTAAAATTGGATTTAGGCGGAGTTCTAATGCGATGACCTTTACGAAGTTTGCGAGTAGCTTTTAAGGTTAAGTTAGGGCGGGTATCTTGAGTTAGAGAAGTCCTTTCGAAATGTTCTATACTACAATTTCCTTTACTCCATATTACATATAAATAACTCAAGCTTATCGTTAAAGCGTTCGAGAGGCAGTATTATCTCTCGCTTCGTTTACACCCTCCGGAGAAACGGGCGATGTTATCGTTTGAGGCGAGATGATCAGTCCATTCATGAAGGAAGGGCTGTATGAGCCATAAGGTCGGCGAAAGGTCGCGTCGCAGCACCTACGACGCAATTCCACCCAATAGACTTGTTGCTTGTTTACCAAACGAACCTACACGTTTTCTTTATTTATTTCGGCCAATTCTTGATTTCGGCTTAATTCGCTGATACGTTGGGCTGTCACGCGCCTATTATTGGTTGTTTATTCCTGCTTTCATTTTTATTTGCGTTGTTGTCACATAGACAAGTCTGCCTTTAAATTAGAAGGAAACGGTTGTGTCTACAACGCGCCGCACACCACAAGACGAAACAGTTTCGTCTACAACATGACGCAGACCCTTGTTTGTCATACTGATTCTTCAGTATCAGAATAGACTTCACCGAAACTGCTGTTATAATTGCATCCAAGTGCAATTGCAAAACGTTGCAGACGTAAATATTGGGTGCACCCCATATATAGTGAATGACTGATAAAAGGACGATTTTATTTACTGTATAGTAAATTAAGGAACCACCGTTGAGACTTATTAAAACTGTAATACGCGTAAAGATATGAAATATATAGATTCATAGGAATTAAACAATTAAGCAATGTATGTTCTTGTATGTAAATGTTTATGTCTATATTTATGTTTAAACAGGAATTAAAGATATTTAAATAGCTTTCTTTTGAATTTAAGTAATGTATCATTATGAAATATCTAAAGTATGTATTTTTGCTGAAGAGATGCTGTAGAGGTTGGACATACGATCCAGAGGCGCGTACCTTCCGAAATTAGTCCTACAGCGACTTTTATCTATCACAGTACTTTTCCAACTAAGACATAATATTGTATAAAAGCTAATTTAATTCTATTTATGTTTTGGGAACCTCCGCCGACAGTAATAATTGATATTTTTAAAAGCAGATTGTAATAATAAGGCTTTGACCTGCTTCTGCACCAAAATTATGATTTTATTACAAAACAGACATAATTATACTTTATTTTAAGTTTTTAACAATGCATTTTCATGACTTTTCACAAGTTATAACATTTTTAGACTTTTTTGATGAGAAGAAAAAAAAAGTCTTATAACCTAAAAAGTCTTATAACCTAAAAAGTCTTGTAGCCTAGTGGGTAGAACATTGGACTCTGAAGCGGGAGACCCAGGTTCGATTCCCAGTGCGGGCATGTACCTATGACTTTGTTTTCTAAGGTATGTACATTTGTGAAGTTATAGTAGCGATACCACTCGCTAACGGTGAAGGAAAACTTCGTGAGGAAACCTGAGTGTCTGAGCTATTCATATAGCTCAGCGCTTGAAATCGCCAATCCGCGATGGGCACGCCCATACTCTATCCCTGAGAGAAGGCCTGTGCCCAACAGTGGGACGTATATAGGCTGCTTAAGCATTATGCATGCATGACCTAAAAAACACCGTTTTTTTTAAGTAAGTGGAAAGTGCCGGTTCTAAAGATTGTAATCGGTTCACATCACTATTGGGTACGTCGTTGCTAGACGGTTTTGTCACTGGTGTGCGCGCACGCATACATTCATTGACCGGAAGCCGACAGGCGTTAGTCACTTTTGTCGCTGTGCAGTTCTTGTATGCATTAGACAACTATGTCTATGAGAAGTTTCGTTTGAAGTGTGCGCGTCTTCATAATTTTTGTGAAGCATAGATAGATAGAATATTCTATGTATGTACACCAGGAATTGCATAGTCTGTCTTAAAACTGTCGTGACTCTACTTTGCGCTCTACCCTACTCTATGAACTATTGATGGAAGACTATCTATGAAGAAGTAGAGAGAGAGAGAACACACATGGCTTGAAATAATTGACGCAGTCAGAGTAACTCTACCTAACATTTTTTTGTTATATGTAGCCTATATATACGTCCCACTGCAGGGCACAGGCCTTCTCTCAGAGAGATCACCACGCTTGCCCACCGCGGATTGGCAATTTCAAGCGCTGAGGTGTGTGAACACCTCAGACAATTAACACAGGAGGTCGTGGGTTCAAATCCCGGCATCTACCAATTACTTTGTTTTCTAAATTACGTACATTTGTGAAGTTATAGAAAAACATCGTGAGGGAACCTAGCTATTTACCGGGTGTTAATTTCTGACGCCCTTTCCGAAACCCACGTGTACATGCACCTGTATCATTGCAATCATTGATTCTATATTGAGCTCATTCTGCTGATATTTTTTCGCAGAAACGCATCTAGTATCGTATGTCCAATAATATTTCTTTCTTACGAACCCCAAGGAAATTGTCAGGCTTTCTTTTAGAAAACGAATTTAAAATTTCAAAGCGCAATCTATGTATTCAAAATGTCAGGATCTCAAACAAGTTTAGTGCTTAATTATTTAATATTTAATCTCAATAAAGGTAATAGCTATTTTTAAGGTTCCGTACCCGAAGGATCTAGGAGACAATTCGTCAAGAGGGTGCCAAACGGGTGGCTATTACTCTGCCTCCACTGTCTGTCTGTCTGTCTGTCTGTCCGTCCGTCAGCCCGTCCGTCCGTCCGTTCTTCGCTTGAAATATTCAAATGTTGTATAGATAATGGTACTGAACCCTTCGTGCGCGAGTCCGACTCGCGCTTGGCTGGTTTTTTTTTAGATTCTACAGCCTAGAATGTAGGGCCAAAAAACTACAAAATTAAAGTATTTTGCCAAAAGCGGCTCTTTCAGTGGAAATTGAGTAGTCTTAGGTTATTGACACTGGGTTCTCAAGGTTCTAAAAATTTCTATCACTTGAGTCAGATTTATGACGTTAATTTTTTGCTGAAATTTGAAATATGGTTTATTAGAAATAAAGAAATATGGTCCTTCCGTCCGTCCGTCCGTCGGTCCGTCCGTCCGTCCGTCCGTCCGTCCGTCCGCCCGTCCGTACGTCCATCCGTCCGTCCGTCCGTCCGTCCATCCGTTCTTCGGTCCGTCCTTCCGTCCGTCCGTCCGTCCGTCCGTCCGTCCGTCTGTCCGTCTCTCCGTCTGTCGGTCCGTCCGACCTTTAAAGGTTTCTATCTTTGGAACCGTAATCGTAATAGGTAGCCGGTTGAAATTTTCACAGAATATGTGTTATTACGGCGGATTACCTAACAAATAATAAAATTTAAAAAATAAGGGGTTCTCCATATAATATATAATATGTGTTTCTTCGCCCCTTTTATGGTTCCGTACCTTAAAGTCCATCGTGTCCATCTGTCGGTCAAGACCACAAGACCCTTTATCTCGGGAACGCGTGAAGGTATCCAGTTGAAATTAAAACTATATTTTAAAACCATATCACAGTCCCATGAAGATGTGAAAAAATCAAACTTCTAATGTAAAAAAAAACTTTACGGCTGTGTATGCCGTATAAAAATTTTTGACTTTGACTTTGACTTAAGCGTTAACGCTTCGTATACAATTCTGCGCATTTTCATCAATACGTTCTACCTACCTTCAGGCTCGGGTCAAACAGGTCGTTGCGACCTCTAGCCGTCTTACACTCCGTTTGCAGACCTACATACAAATAAAAGTGTAGATGTGCCGAGGCCGACTGGATTCTATTGAGGGGTAATAAAGCCTTGTTTGGGTCGTTGCGATTGAGTGACGTAACTTCGTGAAATTCACCGCTAAATTGTTACAAGGACTTAGCTTGGATGTTAGTTTTTGCTGTGCGAAAAGACTGATTATCATATCTATTGCGTAGACAGTGGCACTAGATAATCCTTCGGAATTCAGTTCCAACTTTAGTAATAATTTTCAAGAACTCATTGGAAGTGTGTGTTTGTTTCGATTTGATGCTCTGTGAGTCACAAGAAGACCCTGAGAATCAGTGTCGTGGGTGCAAACCCTCAGCTAATACTGAGCACGAGGCCTTTTTTCTGCTGCATCGACATACAAACCCCCTTAGTCTTTGTTTATGTTTAGTTTCATGTTTCAGAGAAAAGATTGTTTACAACAATGCCACTTATACAAGTCAATAACTGCCGATAAACTGCTGCGCAGTTTGGAAAATCAGTTTATGAGATTCATGACAAAATCATCGGACTCTTTTTTTGCCTATTCCAAGTGATTTAATTATCGATACTGAAGAAAGTGTTTCAGTACTTTGCGTTATTTGAACGATGTTTGATTTTCTTTTGTTTGCTTTAAGATTTTATTGATAACACACAGCTAAAATTTACATTTCAAAAGGCTGCAAATTTTGGCTTCTAGTTAAACGTAGTACATTTGCCTCATATTCCGAAACCGGCGAGCGTGCATGGAATGACTGATGAATCTTGACGAAGCGATAGAGGTTTATCTTGTCAGGATCGTGGCAAGTGGCAAACACTGGTAGGCCTACCCCTCCGGGATGCAGATGTGAGTTTCTGTAATGTTATTTAATTTGCCTCATCCAACAAATGATTTATGAGAGGTGTCTGGTAAATTTTCAAATGAAGAAAGTTAGTACATCCAAAAACATTTCGTTGTATACATGAATCTGAATCAACTGTATATCTATCTTTTGAGCTGCCGCAAATTTTAATCATTAGATAATTTAATTGAGTACTATCTGTCCCGGCGAACTTCGTACCGCCACAGAATCAGTTTCTATGTCAAAAAATAAATATCTTAGAGTTTAGCTTCAAAAAAGGTTACGGTAAAATATTATCCCACGGGAAAGCATTACCGGGATATCCAGTATTCTATATTTCAATTCAGATCTTTCTCTATGCCAAGTTTCATGTGAATCCGTTCAAACATCCAAATATCTTCACATACTTTCACATTTATTATATTTGAGTTTTTAGTATTAGAGTATTTTAGTATTGAGTATTTGAGTATTTACGTCCGCCGCGGAAAACCATTCTAAGAAGTCCGTTGCCAGCCGGGAACAGTCCATTTCCAGGACATTTCAGTTATCTGAGAGATCTTGCCGAATGTTAATAACATTGAGTTCGACAAAATAAACTGCTTTTCATGGAAATATAGTAATAGGGGTTAAAGTATAAAATTGCCGTTTTATTGCAATAGGTTCTTTGAATTGACATAGAATCTTCATGGTTTGAGGTTTTTGAATGAAACTTTTTTCAAATGGTTTCTATGATGTTCTTTTTTTAAAAAATGTGAAACATTTGAATATCGACTTTCAATTGTTTTTGTTATTCAATTTAGACAAGAAAGATGGATACTGCGAAAATTCGAGTGATTTTTGAATACGAGTTCCGACGCGGAACTAACGCGGCAGAAACAGCCCGCAATATCAATGCTGCGTTTGGAGAGGGGTCTACTAATGAACGCACCGTGCGATTTTGGTTTAAACGCTTTCGTGATGGAAATTTCGACTTAAAGAACGAGCCACGAGGAAGACCGCCCACACAGGTGAATAACGATAAATTAAGAGAGATAGTGGAAGCTGACCCTAGTCAAACTACCCAGGAATTAGCGGCATGGTTTAACGTTACCTTACCCACAATATTGACTCACTTGCGTCAAATCAATAAAATAAAAAAATACGAAAAATGGGTGCCTCATAATCACTCGAATTTTCGCAGTATCCATCTTTCTTGTCTAAATTGAATAACAAAAACAATTGAAAGTCGATATTCAAATGTATCACATTTTTTTAAAAAAAGAACGTCGTCAAACCATTTGAAAAAAGTTTCATTCGAAAACCTCAAACCATGAAGATTCTATGTCAATTCAAAGAACCTATTGCAATAAAACGGCAATTTCATACTTTAACCCCTATTATTTATTTGTATAATAGCTACCGCGAATCGGTGAGTACTTATTTGCCTGTGAATACGTAATGAGTATGTAAGTACCTACTACCGAGTTTTCTTAATTATTTATTTATAGAACTTCAAGTCATCTTTACTATAAAATAAACAGCCGAGCTGAGCCGAGTGACCATAAAATAAAATATAAATTGTAGTAACTTTTCATGCTGAAGTGAGTGGCGCGTTTCACACCCCATATTTTTTTGTTCTGTGACTGTATTGTGTTTTTCGGACGTGGAGTTTATTTATTCTACCCCAAGACCAGTGAAGTGTGCTCTTGACTATTTTAAGCTTTGTATCAAGTTTCTTTTTAGAAACATGGACTGTTTGAAATACTCTATATGTCAGTGTGGTGCAGCTCTGCAAGTGTCAAATTCCACCCGTGCCGGGACTTGAACCCGCGACCTCTGGCTAACCGTGCCAGCGCTCTCCCAACTGAGCTACTTTGGCCAGATATCGCTGCCTGTACGTAATACAGAGAAGTTTGTAAAGAGGTTCGAAACTTCGCCAATGCCTGCACTTGCCCATTAGCCCGTTTCCATTTCCCCTAGCAAAAAAATTATTGTTTGTAAAACGGATTGTTTTGTGTAATGTTCTTTGGCAGAAAGCCCTCCATAAGCAAACTGACATACTGATATGCCTGTAATACCCGGCGATAGATACATTATAGCCTTTTAATTTTTTTTTTTTTTTTTAAGTTTATTACAATTTTTTAAAAACATAAATTAATAATTATAAGTAAAAAAAAAAAATTAAATAAAATAATAATAATAATACATCCACAATTGTTTCGTCCAAAGTAATAAATCAAGATGACGAATGAATTAACTGTCAAACAAACCGCCCCGAGACATACTCGAGCCAAAGGTTCCCATAACGCCGGCAGCGTTACCCCGCTGCACAGCGAGAGAGATCCTCTGCATCAAGTATGTCCCAGAGCGGTAGTCCATGCCGCGGTTCCTCAGGCGACGCCCTAACTCCTTTATAAAGGCTCTTCCCTGGACTCCCCATACCCCAGTAGTCTCAATAGCTAGAGGCACAAAGAAGTAGCTACTCATTAACGAGCTGTACTTGGAACATTTGTGGCTAGCAGCCGCTTCCGCAGCAGCCCCAGGAGAAATGGCCGTTGAGCCTAAGTGAGACGGAGCAAAGGTACAGACACATGTGGCATCCCAGAGCAGGCAACGACCCCTCTCCCACGGAATCATAGTGAGACCGTCCGGACGTTTCCCATCACTGCGACACAACCCTGGTGGTTCAAGAATCGCAGGAATGTCAGCAGTAATAAGAGCCCTCCGGACGATGTCATTGATGGTATGATGCCGTGAGATCCTACCCGCGCTCCGAACGCAATGGAGTCCGTGGCGCCCCAGTGAATCCACCTCTGCACCACAAATACAGCGGTGTGGTTGGCAGATGTCGCAGCCTAAACGAAGCGCTACAGCCACGCGCAAAGAATTGTTGTCCAAAAGTGTTCCCAGTTGCGGTGATGGCAACGCGTGGAGCCACAGCCCAGAGTCTGGCCGCGAAACTGCCTTTAAACGTGCCAGTTCAAGCTCCGGGAGACATCTAAATGGTGTTATGTCGGCGTGGTCGTGTCGCGAGAACGTGAAATGTCACCGGCTCGTAAATACATCGCCACAATGGCCCGCTGACAATGGTCCAGTGAAAGGCGTATATAAGTAAAATAAGCACCGCTTTAATAGTTATTTCTTGGCGTTTAATGACGTACAGCTATTAGGGAGATAAGGGCACTTGGCGCCTTTTATCCTGCAGTCTCATACGTCGTGTGAGTTATAAAGCTATTGTGAAGTCAATTTACTATCGTCGTCCAAGTTATAAAAGGTCCTAACTTGGAAGTTTCTACTTTCGTCTAGTGAGATTGACGTCCAGTCACGACGAAACCTTAAGAAGAAATCAACTTACGATGTTTCGTTGAAACAACTTGAGTTCAACTTTCGCAACTCCGCAAACTTGTATAAAGGTTTACAAATTGTAGTTTGGCTTTTTGTTTTCATCTTGGGCTGGTTTGAGAGAATATTTGATGCCGAGTAAAGACCGGCGAAGTTAACGAAGAAGTATGGAGTGCGGAGGCCTTTGCCCAATAGTGGGACACAATCGAGAGGCTAACATAAAAAGTAGGCCATAATTCTTAGGGTGTAGAAGAAGAAGAAGAAGCAAGACATTTATTATACCAACAGGATACATCGCAGAAACAAAATAAGCAGATAAGTAACATAATAAGCACAACAACAGAAAGAAAACTAAATACACAACAGACAAAACAAATAAAGTAAGCCAAGTTTGTGCGTGCGTGCGTGCGTGCGTGCGTGCGTGCATGCGTGCGTGCGTGCGTACGTGCGTGCATGCGTGCGTGCGTGCGTGCGTGCGTGTGTGTGTGGGTGTGTGTGTGTGAAGCAGAGATAAAGAGATTAGTATGTACTGTTAACTTAACAAATTAAAGATTGCTCTTACTCTACCTACATCAAGTGATTCTTCTCAGTTTCTTGAAAAGCTCAGCATAACGAGGAATAAAGTCAAGGTAAAACCGAAGAACCCGTTAAAAAGCAGAACTTTCAGTTTTTGAATGCGTCATTATACCTAGCGAGTAATAAAGAAGTCTGGGGACCTACTTCGGGGACTCTATTTTGTTCAAAGGGGAAACTTAACAACTTGTCCAGCTTCGTAACATCCAGCTTAGTTACAAACATTTTAAACATAATGCGCGACAAATAACTTGAACAAATGAGTTTGACTTCGCATGGACTTATTCCGGGTACTATTGAGGGACGCGAGATTTGCACTTCAGTTTAGTGAAATTAACGAATAAATGACTTTATTTTTAACTTTTGGTGTTACGTTTACATTGCGAACTCATCCCAACTGCGCGGATTATGTTCAAGTTATGTTCGATCATTATACAAATGTTTAAATATCCAGCTGTTTTTTTAAAATACGAAATGGGATATTCCTACGCGATAAAAATAAGAACATCCTACTAATATTATAAATACTAATATTATGTGGCGCCGGATTAAGAATAGCGTCACTCCATTACCTTCCGTGGATGTCGTAGAAGGCGACTAAGGAAATAAATTACAAGGAGACGGGCAGCAGAGTTTTCCTGAGATTCCAACCGTTCGATAATATTTATTTTAAGTTTAAAATAGGTGGCGTTGTGCGAGCGAACGTTGTGTTTCAAAAATAGATGGCGTTGTGCAAGAATCGTATAAACGGATTCTGTGGCGGTACGAAGTTCGGCGGGATAGCTAGTAACTAATAACACAGCTAATAATAACATCAAATAGGATAGGGCAAAGCAAAAAACACCGCGTAATAGCAGAAATGGTTGCCGCGACGCCCACATCCGTTCGCGCAATCCTGTCTTCATTTACAGAATTAATATAGCAGCAGACAAAAGTATATAGTGAAAATAAAAATATTTAGAACTGTACCAAAACATACAAGGGAAGATCACTTAATGTATTTTTTGTACACCTCTTCTTAGTTATAATATTTTTCTGTAATTTCTAATTTTTAAGTGACATCCAAAAAGACCGGTTGGAAGTGGCCTGCATTCAGCGCCTTCCTGCCACTTGGATGACGTCATCTGTTCATCGTTTGGCTGGTCGTCCTACGCTGCGCTTGCCGATATTTTGTCTTTTTTGAAATCCATGGAGGAGGCCTATGTCCAGCAGTGGACTTCTTGTGGCTGAATGATGATGATGATGATGATGAAGTTACATCATCATCATCAGCCATTTTTACACCCACTGGAGGACATAGGCCTCCCTCATGGTTACCCTTTATGGTTAGGGAAAACTATGAGGGGGGCTTATTAGGGACAACTTTTTATTAAGTAAGTAAATAGTATTTACAAGCAGCAGTTTTAAGAGTTCATTGTTTTTATCTAGTTTCCCTATAATTTTATACAGCAAACCCTAAACCTTAAAATTTTAAAGATCATAAATTGATTGTTTGGAAATCTTTATTTTAAGGTACATTTAAATATATCCCGTAATGTAGTATAAAAATAAAATGGCTCTTCTGCACATACACAACTTTACTCACTGACACTACTTTGTTGCGATACGGCCTTTGCAACAAAAATATACATACAGGCTTATCGGCTTGATATATTTACCTACCTACCTGCAAATAAACGTCTAGGACCTGGAGTCTAATAAACACATAGCAGTTCAATAGAATTATATTAGCACGACAGTAGCTGTTATGCCTTTACTTTGTAGTCTACTAAACAATAGCAGAACTATGTCATTCTAATAGTATAACGCGCGCAAATTAAATACTATCTCTCGCGAAGAAAATCGAATCGCGCGAGATACCGAGTCAAATTAGACAATTTGAATGCGATATATAGTACAAATAGACTACCACTCATAAACTAATATCACTCCATGGAACAACAATACATGTAAGAGGCTCGCCCCCCAGTTTAGCATTTACGAAAACCAACGTAACTCGGCTAATCAAACTGCGAAAATTCAGTTCTAAATGTCAAATGAAACCGCGGGCCGCCCACCAGGGTTTGTCGCGCCGCCCACCGGCTTTTACTCACATTGGGTGACGTCATACCCTTCTCTCTGCGTCACTACTCAGTTCACTCACTACAGATTGTATCATCCTACAAAAGTGGGACTGTGAGGAAGTTATGCCGCATGAATTAAGTACATTATCTACCCCTATCGCCTTAAGTTATATATTTATATGTATTTTATATATTTCTGTTCCTACTTATTTAGTTTGTGTAGCTTATTCTAGTTAAAATAAATTTTTGTTTATTTTGTGCACATATACATGTAGACAAGTTATTACTATTATTATTATTATAATTTATTGCACACAAGACATTTAACAGGATATTACATAAGAAATGACATGTACAAAGGCGAGCTTATTTTTGTAAGAGATTTATTCCAGCAAACTTATTTATTGAACATGACATAATTTCACGCCTGTATCCGGGAGGAGTATGCAAGGACCAGGGTCTGCCACTTGACACGATTCTGACAGATCTGTTTCGCTTCATCGACATTAATTAGTCATTTAATTAGTTACATGCACGCACACCGGTTTCGAATAGTTTTTATCTTGTCCTTAGCTTTCACAAAAACTTCACAGATAAGCTCGCTTTTGTACGTGTCCTTTTCTATGTAATGTCCACTCATATGTTTCATGTGCCATAAACTATAATAATGATGGCACTCCCTTTGTTAACCTATTTATTCGCCACAAGTTGCTAAGTTGCGCGCTTTGTATGTATTTGTATTGAGATTTGAGTCCTCAACATTCTCTTCAATTTGTACTTCATACAAAGCTTTACAATCGTGCTATTTCACTCTCTCTCGCTGCGTAAAGCAATATGGGGTGCTACTATTTCCACTATTTATCTATGCCACCGCGCCGTCGGCGTCGACTTTCATGCCGGCGCGTGAAATCGGCGTGTTCTTTTTTTTTATTTTACGAGGTATTATTGAAAGAGCGCAATTTCATCTCATCTCGTCAAGCTTAAATTTGAAAAAGTAGAAATTAAATTATTGAGAATTTTATACTTCTACTCATTGGAACTGGTTTAATTTATCGATAGTGAAGAAACTGCTTACAGGTTTTGCGTTATTTCACTATCACGTTGCAAAAAAAAACGTTTCATGGATCTGCGAGCAATCATATTTTTTTATAACAAGCTCTCCCTAAGAACTGTTGGGATGGAAAAAAGAAAAGAAGAAGAAGAAAAATATTTATTATACCAACAAAATACATCACAGAAACAAAATAAGTAGATAAGTAACATAATATGCACAACAACAGAAAGAAAACTAAATACACAACAGACAAAACGAATAAATAAAACAGGACCATAGATGTAGCCTGTGGTGTATCTAAGTTGCCACAAAAGGCAGCTGACTCAGCGTTGTGCTGAGGAAGTGACTCCTCAGCACAGCGCTGGGAAGCACTCACGCCGTTCACGCCGATTACGCCGCCGCCGAAGTAAATCGCTTTGGCGCACATGTCTACTGTACAAAGATACCTTCCTATCGTCTTTACTTAACATGTAGGTAAAGCCTAAGCACGCATCAAGTCGTCAGTACATTCGTAGTATAAACCTGTATCAAAGACTTTTAGTACTTTGTTATTACGTAGCTTCTTATTAGAAATGGTTCCATTATCGACACTTAGGAAACTGTTTTCAATTTTATTTTAAAGACTCACGATGCTCATATATATTTTAATTTTTTTTATTATGGTTATAAAGCTTACCGAACGAATAATCGCGATTATACCCATTAAATGTAGATATAACTAACTGTTTTTATTTTTCGTGTTATTCAATAATACGTGTGCACGTCTTCCCTATCGTAGCAATCCGGAATATGGATTGCTACGAATCCAAGCCAACTAACGACATTATACTACCCACTATGACCTCAGTTATTATCGGACGAATGCACCTCCGCCCACTATGAACACGTGCAGGGGTTGACATTTGGCCTCAGTTCCAATGCAAATGTCAAATGAAAGTGCTACTACCACTGCAGCCCCTGCTCTGAGCGCCACCCCAGTGGGTGGTTTTAATCTACGTGGTATCGTCCATCTAGCAATTAATTAAACGTGCCTGAATAAGTTCGGGGTGAAGGATTGTTTTACCCACGTTTTATCAATCACTGTTAGAATCACGGCTATACGTCTGATTACCATGCCGGAGGTCGTGGGTTCGATTCACACTCGAGGCCGCCGTACATTTACACAAATGGCTTCAGTCTAGGCGTATTCTCATGTTTGTGATGTCCTTGCCCCGTTACTATAGCACAGGGTATCCCAGTTTGAAACCACGTCAAGTGATTGTGGTGTGTGGACAAGTTATCATATTATTTATTTATATCTACTACCTACGCCGTAGGCAGGCGGACGGCTTCTTTATCCCTACGTGGAGTAGGTTTTGCAACGAAAATTTTAAAGTTGTTCAGCTGCCGACGATAGTGTCGACAGCATATCAAGCTATAAATGCGTGCACTCTACTCAGTTACTTTACAACTACGATGTAAAGGTTGATATGCTTTCGACTGTAGAATAATGTTTTCTTCTTAAGCAATTTAAGCTATTTTTTTCTTATAAACGCTAATAGATTAACTAATAGATGGTAAATTTTTTACATAAGTTGTATGACAAAATTTATCCGTCGTATCTGTCGTTTCTATTGACGGAACGGCCAATTAGTTTCAGATAAACTCGTTTTGTTGAATGACTTTATTAAAAAGACAGTTTGCGTTTTATAGTTTTGTCCGTTGCAATCCAGTTGCAAAGCTGGGTGCAAAAATAAACTACTCAACAAAGGGTATACTAGAGAACAAAGGAGACAATCAACTCAGAGCTCCAAGACCGGTAGCAATGACTGTGGGCGTCACTACATAGCGCTATTGAAGCTAGACCAAGCGGGCTAGCCGCCGGGAAAACTAACTGAACATATCATTCCAGACACAATGCGCTTATAAATAGCGCTGAAAGGGAAGAGATGGGCACAGAGTGTAGCAATAGAAAAGCTTTGCCAAAGATCCACTTTTTTGAACCCATTTTTTTTAAATATTTAACCTTTATTCAAAACAACAAAAAGAAAACAAATTAAAATTAAAAAAAAACTGGGACTAGCTAATAGATAAATTATAATAATATATACCTAAATTCTATATTTACAAATAAAAAACCTGCCCCAGGTCACTGTCCCGCGGTAATGAGCCCAGAACGCTGGCGACGTTACCTCTTTGGATGGCCAGACTTATGATCTGGCCGAGGTACGCGCCAGCCCTCTGGTCTCCCGATCTTTGAACAGCAGGCGCGCCTCTGGGCCCCAAGTGCCTATGGTTTCGACCCCAAACGACGCAAATATGTAATTTTTTTTTATATCAATTAGTTCACGCGCTAATACTCCATAACACTTTGAGATTGCTCATGAGCACCCATTCCCAAATGCTGTTCGAAACAAAACACCAACTTGACAGCACACTCAAACGCGACCTCTGAGTAAGGGCGCGAAATTAATAAGGCCCTTAGTTGTGCAGCGATACAAAGGTGATGTGAACAATTTGCACCGGATATCGTATTCGAACTGCATCTGGAAATTAGCGCTCATCTCAGAAAATTGTTTTCGTTTACTTTTCACGCAAAAACCGGTGTTGGTAAGCAGTTCTGTTTTTGTAAAACTAGTTATATTGTGACTGCAGCGGGTGGGAGCCGCTGCAGTCCGCCCTTTCGTGCGTCATCTACACTGAAAGGAAAATGAGGCATTTCAGTCGGATCGTTGGTCTATTTGTACTTATAAACAGAGGCGGAAGGAAATGCTGAAAACGTGTAGGCAGGAGAAACAAGTGGGTGTTACGTTCCCCAAGAGGGTAATGAGTGGAAAGCTAATTGGACGTGCTTGTAACCATTTAAACAGCTTTAATGTATTAGCTGAGAGAAAAAGGCGAAGTGCTAATTAAGTGATGGCGTAGCTAAGCGGTATTCTACGGTAACCTTGTCTAAAAATACTTCGGCGGTAGTAGTGGAGTAGTAGATTCTGGGTTCGAATCCCGCCATGTACCAATGACTTTGGTTCCTAAGTTCCTAGGTTCCGAAGTTATAGTAGCAATACCACTCGCTAACTGAGAGAGAAACACCGTGAGGAAACCTGAGTGTCAGAGGTGTTCACAAACCTCGGCGCTTGAAATTGCCAATCCGCAGTGGGCACGCGTGGCGGTTAAGCCCATACTCTCTCTCTCTGAGAGAAGGCCTGTGCGTGCCGGTGCCCTGCAGTAGGTCATATATAGGCTACATACAATCGATAGAGCAAACAAACTGTCGCACTTGATAAAACGGAATTTTGCGGACCCCAAAACTGTCGACACCGTCTTCAGTCTTAATTCCGATAAAATTTAATATTCGCCGTGTTTCGAGGCATTTCATAGCAATTTTTTGTTATTAGGTGCATCGCATCGCTACAAGCCCTCAAAGGATGCACCCTAGTGTACTCGGAGCATGTCGGTATTATGCAGGTTGCAATGCTGTTGCATATTCAATGTTCAATTTTCGTCGCGTAATAAAATCTTGTCCGGAATGAGAAGCATTGTTGAAATTCAGGTCCTTTGATTGTAGCGCGTTTCCCTAGCATGCAACGTGATATTCGGTCGCTTAATTGTACGATTTATTGTCCACGTTCGTTTACATGGAAGGACCCTGTTTCCAGTTACCAGGAAAATCCACCACGAAACCGGATTTGAACCAAATAAAATTTCGATTATTGACTCCACCATCTAAATGGAACCATCCGAATTTGTAAATCCTGTTGGACCCATCAATGGAGCCATGAAAACTTGAGAAACCTATTGGACCCAGCAATGGAACTTTCCAATGGAACCAGCAGTCCGAAACCAAGAAAGTAACAATTTTCCGGCCTGTTTTGTTTGGGTGAATAGCTTCTATTTTTAACAGACTTCAAAAAAAGGAGGTTATCAATTCGACACCTACATTTTTTTTAGCTATGTTCCTCCATAACTCCGTCAAGTCTTAACCGATTTCGACAATTCTTTTTTTGTTCGAACAAATATAACGTCCCATGGTCCCATTTTAATTTGGTGAAGATCTGATGAAGACTTTCAAAAATGGAGAACGGAACTCTTCAATGGACAGCAGTAAATAAGGCCTAATAGGGCTCATCAGTCCCAAAGTAAGTGGTGAAGACTTTCGGAGATGGAAATTGAGAACGTCAAAGTATATTATGGTCCCTTATAGGGTCTTCATTATTTTTCTTTCGCTCCCCCACTAAAAATTGAAAAATAAAAAATAAAAACCGACTTCGAAACACTACAGCATTAAAAAGTTAGAAATAATTTAAATAATTAGAAGTATGTATACAAGTACGTATTGCAGAAGTATAATTTGGAGTCGGAGCCCAGTTTCATGACCAGCACATATATTTTGGCACATACATACTTCCTTATGAATTCCAAGCGACGCCTTATTTAATTTATTTTTTTATGTAGCCTATATAAGTCCCACTGTACTTGCTTAATTATCACGTGTGCCCACCGCGGATTGGCAATTTCGAGCGCTGACACTCAGCAATGTATTACTATATTAATGTGCCTTATTAATGTGAAAGTAACCTTACGGTAGACAGAAAATGTTAAAACCACGTGCAAAATTATGGACTTAGGAGGATGTAAAAAGACGTTTCTTCATAAAATAGCAGGTATTCGAAAAAATCGTATATTCGAATAGTTGGGTCAAGCACTATTAGTAAAATTTCGAATTCGAATAGTAAAAATGGGCAAATATTACAAGCCCTAGTCACAACATAGTTACTGTTTCCATTCAAAGTCACACAACTTCTCTGTGTCAATAATCAGACAAACCTTTGACAGAAGGGTAAACACAAATCGTGGCACATGAGCACCTCATAAATTCTACACCTATTCGCTACTGAATAAACAAGCTTTAACAGCTATACGAGTCGATTACGTTAGTAAACAACCCCTAATCGAGCTCAATAAGATGGCGAACTCTCCAATACCGCATAAAGACATTGCAAGCGAAGATACTCACGATCAGAAGATCTGCTTAGCACCTACGTATCACAGACGTCACAGCCTTGCAACAGCGCAAGTTGTGCAACATGCTAACCGATTGATAGTAAACATTCTCAAGTAGGCGACCCTAGCGATGGAGAAAGATATGCTCGGTATCTCCATCAACGATCGCATGCGGAACACCGAGATCAGGAGGCGAACAAACGTAACCCACATAGCAAGAAGGGTCGCTTCTCTGAAATGGAGATGGACAAGTTATGTTTGTCACAGAGACGATGAAAGATGGTCTCAAACTACTGGAATGGCAACCGAGGCCCGGACCTAGAAGTGTAGGCCGACCCCCAGCCAGGTGGCGCGAGCTTTAGCATTAGCCAGTAGGGAAGACCTAAAGAGAACAGCGCAAAGCAGAAGAGACTGGCGCTTGCATGAAGAGGCCCTTGTCCAACAGTGGATATCGACGGGCTGAAGATGATGATTATCGAATCCCGGCTGGGGACAAAAAAACTCCAGGTCTTGGATGTTTAAGAGTTTGTGATGTCGTTGTTTCTGGTTCCCACGACACAGGGTATCCTAGTGTGGGGCCAGAAGCAATGTATTTGGCTGTACGTAAATGTTTAGGTTTATGATGATGATGAGGCGACCAATTATGAAGTTGTTAGTCCTGTAAGGCAGGTAAAAAAAACCCCTTCTTCTACGGAACCCTACACTGCGTGTGGCCCGACACGCACTCGGCCGGGTTTTTATTCAATATGTTTTGTGCCATTCGAATGGATTCAATTTGAAGGATTGTATGCAGTGAAGCACGGTTTTTGAGTTAATGCGCAGAGAAAGGTCTAAAGCGCGGGCGCCTAGTGCCCAGGGAGGGGCGTGGTGACCAAAAACATAGTTTTTTTTTATAACTTTGTTTAGCCATATCCTAATATGTTTGTACTGAATGATACTAAAAAAAGAAACACCTATCTTACAAGCTGTCTCACCAACCAAGATACTAAATTTTGATTTAATTCAATATGCAAATTTACAAGGACGTGCTTAACGCAAGAAGCTATCTCTTCCAGCAAACCTTTGATATTGAAGAGACTGGCGACGGGTAGTGCAAGAAATTATGGTAGATACAAATTCAGACTGTACGCTAGTACACTAAATCCACCTTCAAGGGGAATTTATTTCGTTTTCACTTAATCTTACTTCATTCGAGTCCATTTTCACGCTCAGCACTGTGTACCTATTCTGTAGTGAACATTTTGTGGTAGAAAATGTACCGGCGAGCGCGGCAGAAAACGAACGAGTAAGGAGTGAGGTTATTTCCTAGAATAAGCCGCCCGCCCGCGCCCCGCTCGAATACCACGCCTATGTCACGGACAAGATTACCCAGAAAGACAATTCAATAGGGTAGATGAAAATTTGCTTAACTGAATTGATTCACTTGTATTCAATTACGCATGTTTTTGTACAAATCACAATCGACCCAGATGCGAATAAAATGTGGACCAATAGTTTCCTACAATGGAGGGAAAAGATCCAACCCGAAATACATCTCGCTAGCCGACAGAGTAGCGAGGTGATGTATATAGCCCGTCAAATTTTGTATAAAATATCCGTGTACCTACATATTTTAATGAATAGGTAGGCGATTATTTGAACATTATATGCTGAGAACATTAAGCCAGCACAGCGAATTAGGCGATGCTTTCACAATGTTTTATATTAAACGAGGCGGCAATTGAGATAATTAAGATTACCCAATGATTCTTTCCGATCGGACCCGTTAAATGTTAAATTGTTAAATGTAGATAAAAATTAAATTAAAAAAGACGGAAACCCCAGTTAGATTAGTGCTTACAAATTATTGGACCAATAAATGCGCTGGAGGACCGCTAATTAATCAAAAGGGGCAGTTAAAATTTATAAACAAAAAATCTGCACCAAATCCACATATAAGGAATTATCTTGACGTGCATAATATACGTAAGTCCTGTTGCAGTTATTTTCTTTATTTCCAGCATATAACCTTAACTAGGTAGGTACTTATCTAGCTTACATAGCGCTTCCCCAACGCATCCACAGCCATTGTAAAATTCAATGCCACAACTTATTGCGGGACCCGTCCGGACTTTACAAATTATTACGTAATTTGCTTTTATTTCATTATTTTTAAGTTTCTTAGATCTTGTACTTAAGCTAGTAAGCTCTTGAGATTGTGGTCAACACTAGGCTCTTAAATTTTCGGAAATAGAAAATAACATTGAAACTGGCTTTTTTAGATGTTTACCTAACCTACCCAAGAACCGTTGCAATAAATTATTTTTCAATTAAAAAACCGCACCGCATTAAAATAATTTCATTCGTTTGGGGGCCACTATGCCACAAATAGACTCACACAGAACGATAAACAAAGTGGTCAAACTTAGAACTACCCTCATTTTTCGGTCGGGGTTAAAAATAGTCGCTCACAGAATCATCTAAGCCGAAGCCAACAGCAGTCCCTCTGCATCTCCTAATTCCATGCGCTAGCTTTCTGGGTCAATCTGGTTGGTAATTTATTTGGAGAGAGCGCGGCTGGCCTGAACTCGATATGCCGAAATGCGGAACGCGACACTCTTTGTTCGTGTCTCATCTTACTACACTAAAACCTGATACGCCTTTTCATTCCATACTCGCACATTTTCTGTATGTTGTTACGTTCTTTTCTATGACAGTAATCATGCGGGTATAGGTTACACGAAATTGTCTACAAATACAGTTAAGACTGGGAGTAATTTTCCGCACTGGATGTTAACGATTTGACTTGGAATCGAGAGCATTGTAATTTGAACAACAATGGCAATGCCGTTTTTATAACGCTCTCTAAAATCGGTGAATTTCCAGTTCCTTAAGTTACTTAGATTAGATAATATAAGAATATTCTTTATTCTACACTAGAGCACATGTCATAGAAATTTGAAAAATACACAGTACAAGTGGCGGCTTTATTGCTAAAAGCAAATTTCTTTCAGAAAATCCTATGATGGAAAGTTGCTAAAAAATGAGGCTGGCAGTCGGTGCAAATATGAATATTAATATAAAATAAATAGATTAGAATAATTCTATAATAGTATCGAGCCCATAAATAATTAAATATGATCCATTAATTTTTACTTTTATTTTGTACTAGCTTTGGCCCGCGACTTCGTCCGCATGGAATGAGTAATTACCGGGATGAAAAGTATCATTTCCTTCCTCGGGACTCAAACTATATCCATACCAAATTTCATCTAGATCTGTTGAGCCATTATTGCGTGATTGAGTAACAAACATCCAAACATATTCACAAACTTTCACCTTCATAATATTACTAGCTTTCCCGGCGAACTTCGTACCGCCAGAGAATCCATTTATACGATCCTTGCACCACGTTTCTCTACTTTTAAACGCACTATTCTTGAAACACAACGTCCGCTCTTTAAACTTAAAATAAATATTATCCTACGGGAACACATTACCGGGATATCATGTATGCTTTGTCTCAATTCAGGTCTTTGTCTATCTGTACGCCCAGTTTCATGTAAATCTGTTCAGCCGTTATTGCGTGATTGAGTAGCAAACATCCAAACTTCACAAACTTTCACATTTATAATATTAAGTAGGATATAGTAGGATACTGCTTACATACTTCCTTGGCCACCTCCCACCTGCCTTTCATGGCATTCACCATCCGTCTTTTCCGTCCAATAAACCACGGCCTTTCAATCCTTTCGGTCATTCGTCTCTATCAGTCACAATAGTTTCCGAATTAGTCAGACAGTGACAGAACACTCCTCGCTCGCTGTAAAGTAAACACAAGTACGCTCTAACGTCAGTTGAACCGGCTTTAAGTGCTGTAGTGCGGCGCTAGCTCCCGGTAGATCTGCGAAACTTTGATCTGATGTTTTGACCCTATTTTAAGAAGATCTTAAGTAAAAAAATTGATTACATTGCGTGCGTGACATCAAACAAGTAAGACTGCATAAACATTCTTAGTAACAAACGGTTAACGCTTAAAACAGCCGTCAGTCTTTTTTTGTTTATTACTAATCGAATAATTACATAGTTTTTGTCTCAAAATTACGTTGAAAAAGGTGGTACAAGTTTTTAAAAATCACAAACGCTATTTCTTGCGCCTCCGTGATGCCTTCTGTAGGTCATTACTTGCCTGTGGATTATAATTATTGGCTAATATTCCACGATAAGTCTTGATTTCATATTTTTAATGTTCCGTACCTCAAATGCAAATGTCCGGCCGTCCGTCCGCCCGTCTGTCTGTCAAGACCGTTTATCTCGAAAATCCGAGGAGATATCAAGTTGAAAGTCTACAGTTCTTTGAAGCTGTGAAGGAATGTAATACCTACATTTTTTTACGGAACCCTCGGTGCGCGAGTCCAACTCGCACTTGGCTGGTTTTTTTTATTATGGAGTGACCATATCATTCTTGATCTCATAAACAGTGAAGAATTCAACATGGAGGAACCAAACCAAATTTTATATTTCCAATATTATGTTTCACCGTTCTACTAAAGCGTATGCTGCAATAGTTTTAGTTATCCTCACCAGTCACAACTTTGCATATAGCCAATTTGCTGCGTGTGTGACAAAGTAACATGACGGTATTGATAGTCCAGTAACTCCATGAGTTTAGGATCAAGATGAGGGTTCAAATAGCAACACCAGCACCGTCGGTGAGTCGCTGTCACGTAGATAACATCTTGGATTGTCTCAATTACTTACAACTTGGTCCCAACAGTGTATGGTAATGAATGGGGGCTAGCGTAGCGCATAATGCGGCGATAGCACGATTGTATTCGCCTTTAGTTTACAAGTCGGAGATAATTCTATAGTATGAAGCCATCAGCGGGAATGCAGTTTAGGGGAGAAGTACGTATAAGAAAGTGGATTTTTACGACGTAAAAGCCTTTTGCTTTGTCAGGGCAGCGTAGAGGCTGAAAAATAGGTAGAGAGCGAACCAAGGCGGCAAACACGCACGAATGTCGGCATGCTGTCCACACCGCAATCATAACTGTACCAGTAACTATTATAAAAAATATTAAGACAATGAATCCTTGTAAACGGAAAATATTTTTGGCCAGTTCTATCTAGGTAGTTATTAGATGCTAGGCAGAAGAGAAACAAAATTTTAAAACAATTTCTTGTAGCCTCAATAAAGGTCAAAAGAGTCGAAATAGACCGTGAGAATAAACAAACAGTTGTAATTCTGTTCCAACGGGCTGATATTATCGCGTTCACTGGAATCGCCCTGCATACGGTTCGTAGACGAAAATAAACTCCATGCATCGGGAATAAGACTGAAATTGATTTGATGTTGTGCCACGTAGCGGCGACGGCTGTCTCGTCACGTATCAATTAATCGGGAATGAATACCAGAGCGCTCATTACAAAGCTCCCTATGACCTATGCCATCCGCTGTTGCTATTCATTTAATGCTAAATTTAACAGCAATCTTGCTAATCGATTTCAATGCAGTCTATCAATTACAAAGTAATTTCACCAGATTAGATTAGACAATTTCCTGGCTATATCGTACTTCTAATAACTATTTTCGCTGATGAAAATGTGCTCTTTCGTCGATATTGCAGAAAGCCACTGCTCGTATAGTCAATGCCATCAGGAGGTATATTCGATAATCGTACTTATGATCGTGTAAAATAAGAACGTCGTTTCCAACTCGTGTAAAAGCTGTGAAAGGCCGTCAAGTAGTAAAAGCTAGCTAATTGCGCAGCTTCGCTTTCTATCGAGTTGTGTTACTGTAACACACATCATCGTGACAACAAAACTGAGTGCCAAGATTCGCGTTGTGCCTATGGAGATAAATGGATGAGTAGGCTTTCTCTATCACTATCATTAGGCCTCCATGCAGGAGTAAGACTGGCTAAGTGTGAAGTTGAGAACAATCGCTCTTGCTAACTTGAAGAACGGCCCAAACAAAGAAACAAGAGCTTCGCAAATTTTAATGGAGTTTACTTACTGAGGGAACGCAAACGAAACAAATGTTTGCCAAGCATTTACGTATAAGCTCATTTCGAGATCCGTAAAGATAACAATCAATGAAGCCAACGGTCGTGATCATGAAGTAAAAAACGCACTCGAAAACAACCGCCCGGGCCGTGATCTTTTAACAAAGGGAACGTTGCTCGATTTCGTAGGAGTCTGTCTACGAAATGATCTTGAATAACTGTTACGAAGTCGGTAACAGAACTTGAGCTTGCTACCGAACGGGGCGCAGTCTGAACGATTTGTAACGCCACGCTCGAATGTAGCTCGCATTTATTTGTCTTCATATTGTCAGTTTTTAAACTTCCTTTCCCACTTTACAGCCCCATGGGGGTGATCTGTAGATATGGCCCTCCATATCTCACTCACCATGTCATCATGAAATACTGGGCCAATTCTCTATATTTTTTCTGTAATAAAATAGTTATAATTTAGTACATTCTATTAATTACAAACTTGACATGAGACCTTTAATCCCAAAATTAATGGTGACATTTTGCTGGAAGATGTTTTTGGTTGACATTATTGCTTGATTTTTCATTTTCTTTATTGAAAAATGTTTTGTTAAACTACTAACTCTTGCAGAAGTTATTTACCGAATTTATGCAAGAGTTACCCCCAGTAACTATTAACAGCTGTCAACTGACCAAAGTGCATACAAAAAAAACCACTGACAGCTGTTAACAGTAGATTAACAGCTTGTTAGTGTACGAGAAACCGGGAGTTAGTATCCTCTTGCCTTGTTGCCCTATTGCCTCTTTCTTGTTCCATATTATATTCGAGAACGTAACACTCATTCAAAAAGCACACACATCTTACATATATTTGGTAAAAACTTATTTGAGAAGTTTCATAGACTAAAAACCTATTTTCATAGACTAGTCAAGAATAATAACAACTAAGAGGCACTTATAAGTTTCTCAGAAGTGTACAATGTCCTTTGAGTAGAGTTTTCAACTATGTACATGGGAATTAGCTGAATTTCGCTCCGCTGTTACAGTTGACAGCACATCAACTTTTACATACGTGCACTCTAATCAGTTACTTTAAGGACTTTTTGCAACAAAAATGTACAGGTTGACCTGCTGTCGACTGTACAGCTATTCTACTTTTTCATTTTACTGTTGTGTGTAGTTGCCTCCTCCACAATAAGAAATCCCAGGAGACCGCTATGCTTCGGTTTTTGCTGCCACGTTCTCTTTTGGGTGCAGTCTGGCAGGTATTCCCTTTTGCAGAGAAGCTTCAGAAAATTATGACAAAAACTACTTGAAATACAACTTCACTCGTAAAGTGTCCGACGTGTACATAAGTGATGTAATGTAAATTAATGTAAAGTGCGCTTCTTTACGATGTTTTCGTGACCCACTTAATTACATTCAGGCGCTAAGCTAAGTTGGGCACATTTGCATGTCTCAAGACCAGAGTTATCAACTCCACTTTGGAATGTGTAGTCCTAGACTCTGCGGAAGAGATATTTACTTGAAAGCGTTTGCACATGCGAGTTTGCCAAATCACTTCGATAAGTTTAAGCCCCAAGCCGGAGCAAATCACGCGAAACTTTCTTGGATCCGAGCCGTGATTTGTGTCTCTGTATAGACTTTTTAGGTACTTTTCCCGCGACTAGGATGGTAATAAACTCGCCCGTGTATCGCAGAGGGGTAGGCAGAGACCAGGGACTTCCACTTGCCACGATCCCGACAGATCACTTTCGGTTCCTCAACATTCATTAGTCGTTGCATGCACGCACGCCTGTTTTGGGTACTTTTTATCATGGCCTTTGCTAGTACATCCCATATTTGGTCGAAGTATGTTCCTGGGACGTCCCTTACCAACCCGTCCACACACATTCGCTCGATATATTTGTTTCGTCAATGTTTCGTCTTTCATCCTCTCCACATGTCATGGTAATATTCTGTGTAATTAAATCGTATTAAAACTTTTTAAATAAGTGGGTAGTTAAGGGCCTTATACAAAGAGAAAGTTACGATGTAACTTTCCACTGAATGTATTCACTAGATGGACGAAATGGCCACCCAGTAGACATTAAATCTGTGTGTGCGAGGTGGCTCAAAAACAATGCCAGTTGAGTACTTGTCCAAACATTCCATAGCGCGCGACCTACCTACACCGTTTTTCCGTACCAACCAAAGATAAATAACGTCGTTACGTTTCACTTCGACGAACAGAACAATCAAATAAAGTCGGAGTTATCGACGACAACCCATAAAGCGACGGCACGTAAACCGACAGAGCATTATCGAGCGGGATCCATCCAGCAGATAGCTAATCTTATCTCATGTGTTCACACTACCTCCGAGAACAAAGGCCCTCGTGTCGGAGCCAAACGCTAACTGACGCTGCTTTGTCGCAGTAAAACGGCGGCATAGAAAAGACCAGCCCGGTCTTTGTCATGGTCATATTTTTTTGGTTACCGTACCCGAAGGGCGCTAACGGGACCCTATTGCTGCGCGTCGTTTGTCGGTCTGTCCGTCCGTCGATCTGACTGGTGCTTTGTCTCTTGAATCTTAACAGGTACGAAAAGTATAAAAGCAAGGATGGCTCCATTTCACAAACATAATTATTTTACAATTTTTGGCACTGTACGAAGAACGGTGATACATAAGTGCCAAACTTGGTGTAATTATAAGTAGTGAAATCTTTAAGCACATAATATAATAAAAACTGGTCAAGTGTGAGATAAGCTGCGGTTGTGAATCCGGAACTTAATGTTTTTGAACTAAGTATATTTATGGTGGCAGCGAACCCTTTGTATATGTCCGACTCGCACTTGGCCGGTTTTTTAACAATGAGCCGTTTTCAGCACAAATTCACAAAGCACTTCATAGATGGCGCTTATAGGCGTGCACATACAAGAACAGGGATAGATACGTCTGTCAAATTTTGCTTAGCGCAGATTAATTTTGACAGCCGTATTCCGGTTCTTCTATGGCCACGCCTGTAAGCGCCATCTATGAATTGCTTTGTGAATTTGTACTGAAATCGGCTCATTCCAAGAATCGTCTGTGTGATTGACTCATTACCTGAGAATGTATAAATGACTCTGCAAAATGTTGACAAGTTTCGTAAGCTGCAAGTTTTTGTTATCATTTAAATGGTTGGTTTTTCGTTTGGGCCGGAATGTCGGCCATAAATAACAAATTATTGCCTCTTCCAGTTCAACCCGGGATTTCCCGTTACTTTGTACTGCCTGTTGGGTAGTGCTCTGTCTAGTGTTGTGAAAGTCAAAATTACATTGTTATTTCGAAAATTAAATTTGTGCTCTTCCGATGGAGTAAGTATTTATTTTATTTATACTCTACCTAGTCTACCTAAACGACGCGGTGAAATAAAGTTTGGGCTGAAGTTATTATTTTGCACGAAATACCACTTGTAAGGGCTGAAATGCATTAGCGGTAACTTAAAGTGAAATGCTCGCATTTAACGAGTGTATGAAAATGTATCAAACAATTATTTATTCATTCATTCACCCGCACCCGCACGAGGCTGCGGGTAATAGCCGCAAGTAAGTTCAGTCGCCCAACAGAAAACAAAAGACAAATCTTTTATTTTCGAAAAAAAATTACGGAACTACATCAAAATGGCACCATCAATTCACTTTCAATGGACTTTCACTTTCAAAGAGGGTGGCTAGAATCTTTTACTTGTGAAAGGGGTCTCGTCTTCAAAAAGATTGAAAAACACTGGAGTAGATACTCCAGTGTTTTTCAATCTTTTTGAAGACGTTTGACTTCCTTTTGTTATTTGATTTGAATAGCAACTGAGTGTCAACTAATGAACGTTACACTGTGCAGCGTACCCGAGCCCCTGGGATACAGGGTGTCCTAGTGCATTGCTGATTGTTAATAAAATAATATAGTATTTTTTCAAATTAATGAATTAAATTGGATTGAATTAAGTTACCTACATTTGTGAAGTTATAACTAGGAAGGAAAACATCGTGAGGAAACATGAATGTACATACCTCAACGTTTAAAATTGGCAATCCGTGGGGTCACACGTGGTGATTGAGCAAAAAAAAAACCGGATAAGTGCAAGTCGCACTCGCCCACCGAGGGTTCCGTACAGATTTTTATGTACTTAGGTACATATTATAAATGGTTCAGGTATCGAGTCTCTCAGTGTTTTCCGAGCTTTTCCCGATGTTCAAAGACTATTTTTTTTGTGATTTAATTTAAAGTGTAGTTTGAGATTTTGCTATGTACTTATAATAAAACGCAATATTACTTGCCAAATTTCATAGTTCTAGGTCAACGGATAATTCCCTATGAATTGATTCCCTTGAGTGACGAAATATATGTTTTTTTGCGACATAAACTAAGAAGTTTAATTTTTTCACAGCTTTAATTTCGTCAACTGAAACTACCCTTTAAATTTTGATTCCCTTGAGTGTCGAAATATACGTTTTCTTGCGGTATAAACGGACGTATCTTTTTTTCACGTTAACTTAGAAGTTTTATTTTTTCACAGCTTTAAGGGACTGTATACTTGAGTCTCTGGTTTTAATTTCACCTCGATACCTTTACGCATTCCTGAGATAAAAGGTCTTGACAAACAAATGGACGGACAGACGGACGGACAACAAAGTGATTCTATAAGGGTACTGGTTTTTCTTTTGAGGTACGGAACTCTTAAGAAATATTTTAATTTTGCTCACAACTAAATGCTGATAAGAAAGGCAGTACGCGTCATGCACTAAAACGCATTAAAAATTAATAAAGAGACAACAATAGGTATTTCTAAAGCAAGCATCTCACTCGCACTTATCTTACCTACCTGGTCACAGACTTGATCTTCCTTGCTTTTGTCCTCCAATAACAGGTTGAGACAAATACAAACCCGACAATAGATTTCTTAGTAGCCAAAACAATACAACTTATAAAGACTTGTAAACATTTGTTATCGAAGAAAAGACATTCTTCACTATATTAGTGAAGGTAAGAAAGGGTGAGGCTAGGCCACGCGGCGCCACACTGCCAGGTAGATACAATGGTGCGCCTGTGTACCTGTGCGTAGTAAGTGTTAAAACGCCGGTCCAGTTCGAAAGTATCTAACTCTATGTCTCTCCGTGCCATTGTTTTTTTAAAGTATCTGAAACGTGATCAATACAATTTAACGGGCGACCGAAACTCGATCATACGGAAAATGCATTTTTATTACATTTTAAACATGTCCGAACGGCGACCAACGTACTTTTTTACTACAAATGACCGAACTTCGTCCAGGCCTATATTTCCCTATTTTTTCCCAATGAAATTGTTGGCATCGCATTGTGGAGGTAAAACACCAACGTTTGATTTGGAAATTCTAACTATAGTATGAATTGTTACCCGAAGTTAAGTTGCTATCCTACCCGAGTGCGGGGTTAAAAACAAGAGCTCTTACCGACTGAGCCGGTTCGATGTAAATTACAGCAATTACTTGTAATAACTAGCAATGAACGCCACGCCCACAAAATATGGTGTTATTTATTAGTGTAATAAATTAATATGTTAATCGGTCGATTTGATTGTCAACTACTCGTCATCGCAGTTAATAACTTTATAGATATTCCTTCAAACACCAATTTCAGGATGTAGAGTCAGTTAGCTGGTTGGAGTGTAGAGTGAGACGCTGTGTGCTGGTTTGTTGATATAAGCAAGGTCGACGTACCTATGTAACCCTAAAGCAAATCTCGATTTCTTTACTTATCAATGAAATTACTTTAAAATTTTGAAGAAACACTATCCACGCACCGTTAACATTGCTCGGACTTTTCACCCGCACAATAACCGTAACTTTTATCTCAAATTACGAAAAGCGAAGTAAAACAAAGAAACATTAGATGGAACGAATACAGAGGTTCTTCTTTACCGGGCACTGCAGGCGATACGGCCCGCTGCTTTTTAATTTAGCCTCACCCTGTATTATTAAAAACTGTGAAAGCGTCCGCTTGGCGATTTTCGGGTATCAACAATGGATCTGCGGACCCGACCACAAGATTTTAAAGTTTGTTTATGTGAGATAAGAAGTATTGAAAGTTCCCGGTAATCAATTATATTTAGTTTAAAAACTAAACAACCAGCCAAGTGCGAGTCGGACTCACGCACCGAGGGTTGCGTACAAATTTGTAGGTAGGTACTTACATATTATAAATAGTTCAGGAATCGAGTCTCGCAGTTTTTTCTGAGCTTTTCCCGAACCTCAAAGACTATTTTTTTATGATTTAATTACAAATGTATAGTTTTCAGACTTTTCCCTGTATTGGTAGTATTAAACAATACTACTTGCCAAATTTCATAGTTCTAGGTCAACTGAAACTACCCTTTAAATTTTGATTCCCTTGAGTGTCGAAATATACGTTTTCTTGCGGTATAAACGGACGTATCTTTTTTTCACGTTAACTTAGAAGTTTTATTTTTTCACAACTTCAAGGGACTGTAGACTTGAGTAGATGGTTTTAATTTAAACTCGATACCTCCACGCCTTCCCGAGATAAAAGGACTTGACAGACAGACAGACGGATGAACGGACGGACGGACGGACAATTAAGTGATTCTATAAGGGTTCCGTTTTTCCTCTTAAGGTATGGAACTCTAAAAACGGGTTTTGTTACCGTTTTAAAAAGTACAAAATTATTTCCTAGTTAGCTCTATTCGTATGCTCAAATTGTCATTCATTAAATTTTGTGCAACTTAAATAACATAGTCATACCACCACACGCCTTTTGGCTTAGTTGGCGAAACTAATGCATAACCGAAAAAAGCGAGTTTTTTTATCCATTTTAAACTTTAGTTTGAAGTAACTTTTTAGTTAAAATTAAAGTTTTGCAGTGGCGCCGCCTAATCAACAACAACTAAGCTACATCGTGTTGCTGCTTTTGAAATTAGCTTAAGAAATTAACACTAAAATTCATAGCGCAGTAGAGAGAGAATGTTTAACTACCCACGCCCGGCTCGATTATATCAAATTATTATATTGTCGTCCGAATTACATACACTTGAAATGTTTCAGATTGATACGACAGTTAGAAGTAGATTAAAACTAAACATTAGTGACTTAATGATCACTTAAGTTCGTATAGACCTATATGCTAGATGTAGCAAACAAATAACTTGCTTTAATCAAAACAATTTCGTAAAATGTACGTACCTACTTGTGTGACAACACTGTATGTTTGAAAACTTGTGGTATCAACTCTGAGACTGGGATTTCATTCGGTCCCTCAATCCGAGGCATCTCAGTCGATTGTTTTCTTTAGTAAGGATATAATCAAAGATCAAAGGTTATCTTCCTGTATTAATAGTGAGTACTTTTTGACCTTTAAAGCTCAGTCAGATAAAGAAGAGTTTAAGAGCTCTTACACTTTTATAAAAGTTTGTACCTAAATACTTCGGACAGTTTTGCTTCGAAGGTAACTCTACAATTCTGCTAGAAATAAGTGGAATTTATTTAGTGGAAATATTTGCGGCCAAAATAGACCTAAATAAGTTAAAACAATACAAACAATATCAAAGTAGACTGACGGACGGACGGACAGCAAAGGGTTCTGTTCTTTCTTTGAGTGGTGCGGTTCCCTAAAACCAGGTAATAATGAGCGACCACCATCACTTTCACAATTTCCATGGCGTGTCCTATCGGCCTTTGTTAGTGACGGCCAGCTGACAGCGCGGCTGTGTCGTACAATCACGACCATTGTCTATCACAATAGAAGACGGTGCGCAGTAATGCCCACCGCCTTCTAGGTAGACGATCGCACTTTCCCTTGTGCAGATAATTCATAAAGAACATTTTTTGTGAAGGTTGGTTGAAAAACAACTCCTAATCTCGCTTTACTGGTCCTTTCTTCTCAATATTTCTTGTGGAAAATGCCTATGGAATAGAGTTGTAAGACACGTGTTATTTATCTTTAGCCTAGAGATGAATACTCCGCCATGGTATGGCTCATTGGCATCATTGTTTGTGAAGATTGGTTGAAGTACAACTCCTAATTTCGCTTTAGTCCTTTCTTCTCAATATTCTTTGTGGGAAATGCCTATGGAATAGAGTTGTAAGACACGTGTTATTTACCTTTAGCCTACAGATGAATACTCCGCCATCGTATGGCCCGCAACATAGCACGATCGAAAATGACTTCCATTTCCAAACGAATATCGACAATATATATTCTACAATAACACCATATTAAAGTTCCACCTGCTTTACAGAACTATCGACTTCGTCAAAGTGATTTTCAATGGAATTTATTTGAAGTTTATTATATGTGCATTATTTGTGCTGCTGCACTGAATTTTTTCACTTTTCTACAATCAACCGTTTAGCCGGGAGTTGGTGACGCCCTACTCTAACAAAAAATTGCTCTTTAAAGTTTAATATTTCTCAAACGTCTCCCTAAATAGAGAAATGTCTCAAGATATCCCACACTATGTGATGGCAAGAAAAAAATATGCATCCTTAATTTAGGTTTAAGCAAGGGAGGTAGCCACAAAAAGCTTTTTGTACTTGTTGTCTCTGCGCTAAGCCGCGGACAGGCAGACAGACCGACAGATAGACGGATGGACATGGCGAAACTATAAGTAAAGTAAAAGTAAATTAAAAATGCGTTTTTTGTGACCAACAACAATACAGCAAATTTGACAAAAAATATAAATTACTAATAAAGAATTTACAGTAGGCAACAAAAGGTGTGAGCTTCGCATGTGCTGCCAGAGACAAGACATGCCTGCCTGTTGACTGCGCTGTTCTTCAGCAATCACCTGCTCCATAGATAGATACATCATTTATTTGTGCTCCTACGTTGCTGTTGACTACGGAACCCTAATAAAGATATGGATGGATTCTTAGACAGTGATTGATTATGTATGATGTCAGACTAGATATTTTCTAAAGAGAGACTCCTAGCTAAAGGCAAGGAGTTCAGTGGATTTCTATCCTCTGTTGATAGATGTATTGGATTTATTTCCACTGTAACATTTTCCATTTTTCTTGTCATTAAACTGGGTTAGACTTCACCAACCAAAAGGTCGAGCCTTAATTTGTAGGTGTTTATAGAGCGATGGAGACATTTCTGTGGGAAAGTTAAGCAGTTGGCAATATATCGATGACCTGATTACCGGTCCGTCGATAAAATATAATTAGCCTATGAAAACAGCTACTTCCAGCCATCGTAGATGTTAGCTGGTGAGAGCTTTCACTTTAACCCGGGTTTGCACTTAACTGCCTAATTATAAATGATCTAGATAATCCAGGGTTATTGTTTTCTGATGTACAATAAAAGACTGATCATATTACAACGGTCGGGCGACGTGCGGGCGCAAAGGTACAAACTACAATAAACCCTAAATACTTTTAAAAGTGTTGAAATAAAATTTATATTAAATATTTTTAAGAGTTAGAGACTACGTCGTTTGAAGACCCCACGGTATTTGGAAAGGAAAAAAATCGTAACGATAGTTGTAGACAAAACGGGTAATATTTTCATGTTTAAATCGCATCCTACTACAGTGGATCTTCGAGAAACAAATAAACACAAAAAAACTAAACACTTAGATTACTGCAATTCCGGTGGTGGTACGAAGTTCCTATTTGCACATAAAATAAGGCTTCGTATATACTTAAGGAACACAAATAAAATATTCAACTACCATGCCAAATTTTGATCAAGCAATAATTTTTCTGTTTCACGGGAAGATAAAAGTCCGATTTTCATGTACATCTTCTAAACTAATTCGTCATCCAGATGCTCTCTTGTACTATTTGAAACGGAAGAGATAAAGTGGGCATATCCGAAAATCGAGTCTCAAAACACTCTGCGCATCCTTCCTACCGGGTTGACACGTCACTCGCACAAAATTATTATGATTTTGGCACAAGGTAAAAACTTGAAAGCTTTTTAAGGCTTCTCAATTACTTTTGAAGTAAATATTTGGCAATTTTTTTATAAAATTGTACAGGTATGTGCTGGAGCCCACATTTGTAAAGTAAATTTGATATTTAAGGAATAAAGGAAAAGTACCAGTACCAAATATTCGTAGTTAGGATTACTTACAACACTAGGTTCTAGTTAGACCTGAGATTTCCGCATTTAGCCTCATAGTTGAGCCATTGCTTGTAGCAAGCACCAAGGTATATAAATACATCAAACACTAGAGTTTCCTCACAATGTTTCCTTCACCGTAACAACACCACTAAAACACCTAGCGATACTATTACCTGGTCTGTAACGTCAGTTTTAATTTCTGCTCACTTGAATCTTTTCCTCAGTTACTAAGTGAATTAATCCGACGTAAATTGTATTTCCCAGCGCTGGTTTTCCACCATAGTCCGGGCAAAGCTTAGCACTCGCGTTGGTATCTCCGGGGAGTGTATTATTCCTCCAGACTTCTCGCTTCTTAATTCAACGGTGTGAAACGGTGATAGCCGCATGGAGAGATTTTACTCATCGGTGGATTTAGCTGAGGCATGCTTACGTTCGGTCTACAGCTGGAAGGGGAATAAAGTAGCTTAAAATGCTCAGCTGTCTGTTGTAGTGAGGTTGCTTAATAGTCAACGACATCAAAGTTTTGTCTCTCTCGTGGCTTTTTAAATTTTACCTGTAGTGCGTTTAGTGGGCGATTATCATTTATCACTTTAAGGCGATTACTGCGTAATTTGGTACTAGTAGATAGCAGTTAAATTGCCAGTCTATATCATCATCATCATCAGCCCACCGCAGCCCACTGCTGGGTGCAGGCGTTTTCCCCCAAATTCAATCCCAGGCAAAGACAAAAAGTGCGAGCAATAACTGCTGATGATTTCTTCATGAGTCAACTCGCACGGTACCATCGTACTTTTATAACAATAAGGATGGCGGAGGACAAGACAGGTATACACCTAATGAGGCCTAATGAATATTACCACTGCTGGACACAAAAAGGCACCCTACTTACTTCCTATCCTCGGCACGATGGACTGGATTGGACTTAACTATTGAAGTGGGAAAAGCGTTCAAAGCGTGAATTGCCACCCAAGTCAGTGGACTGATGGACCGGATTGCCAGGGGATCCAAGAAGGTTGACGTGAAAAGGAAGAGGCCTAAGACCAATAGAGGGCTTTATTCATGGACTGGATTTAATTTGAATCATCTTGTGGGATTTAAGCTCTTACGGGCACTTACCCGCAACGTCATGCGAGTGCGAAAATCTTTCCGCAAGTGCAGAAGGTTCAGTTAATTGTCATGCATTCCATAAATGCGGGCATTTCACCGCATCCTAAGTAACCGCTAGTGCGTTTCAGCCCTGAAACGGCTGGAGTTGGCCGCTCTTTCCTTTTAAATAATAATAACTTCTAATATCGTACACACAACAAAATCACTTGTCCTGGTCCCAAACTAGGATACCTTTTGCTATGTTAACCAGGCAAGCACATTTCAAGCATGGAAATACACCCAAACTGAGGCCATTTTTACAAATTAAGACCCACGACCTAAGTTGTGAAGTCAATCGAGTTAATCAGTAGATCAACGAGGCAGTGAATTGGTTTTGTAAACTCGTCCAAATTGCCACTGTACTAACGAATTGGAAGGTAATTCAAAATTAGCTTAGAAATAGCTTCTTATTTTATTATCCTTGGTTAATTACCACGAATAAGTTTTTCATAAACATCCGGACAAACAAGCAAACTTACTTATTATTGATGTAAGTAGAGTCAGAATAATCCACAAACGAAATTTCGCATCGAACGGTCCCTCGGCGGGAAACTTCCTCTAATGTTAGATTATAGGTTTCATGGAAATTATTATATTACAGAGCATTTATTTGTTTTACGGATATTAATAGCTAAGTTATTGGCTTATCAGTTAGGAACTTGGAAGGCTCTGAGAGTATGTACCAATTTAGAAATAGGCATTATTGGAATTTAAGCCCAAGTATTTTCTTTTATTGTATTTTAGTTATTTTGAGGTATCAAGCCTCCTGAATATACCACAGAGTGGCGTATTGCGTTGTGGTAAACACCTAGGATTATTGCCAATGCCGGAAAACTTCCACTCCCAACAAGCCCACATTAATAAGGAATAAAGCCTGGTTTACATTTGCTATAAATTCCGTGCTATTTCACTGTTTTTTTTTAGCGTGCAAAACTAAAAGAGTGCTAATTAACGACGCCGATATACATTTGCTATGCTAGTTTCAACACAAGTTGTCTCAAAAAACGAAGAAAGCACACGCATCGCAAGTGGAAAATATGGAATCACTAATTAGTTTGCAAGCGGTTGAAATTTTATCATAGTTATTGGCTGCGATAAAATATTGTTTTTATAAGTTTCGCTGCACGAATCCCACAAGCAAGCATGTTTTTCGTATTCTGTTGGTATTCTTTTAACAATTTAATTGTCAAATCCCGTGTCCACTTCACTTGCGACGCTATTTTATTAGACACTTTTTTAAAAGCAGTCAGATTTTTTAGCGTGCTAAAAAGCATAGAACATTCTAATTTGCTAAATGCGTGCTTTTTTAGTATGCTTTGAAATAGCAAGCTAAAAACGTATTAAAAAATAGCAAATGTAAACCAGCCCTAATGGCTGGTTTACATTTGCTATTTTTTTATACTTTTTTAGCACGCTTTTTTAGACCATACTAAAAAAGCATGCATTTAGCAAATGTAAATACGCTTTCCTTTTTAGCAGGCAAAAATATCTGACTGATGGTCAGATATTTTATCCATGATCTGTGCTTTAAAAAAAAAGCAACAAAAATGGCGTCGCAAGTAAAATGGACACGCGATTTAACAATTAAACTAATAAACGAATATGAAAAACATGAGTGCCTGTGGGATTCCTACAGTGAAAGCTACAAAAACAAAATTCTAAGAGACAATGCGTATGCAGAAATTGAAAAAACTTTAAACTGTTAAGTATCCTGTTTTTCAGGCGTTCAGCCAATAACTGTGATATTATTTCAACAGCTTGCAAAATTATTAGAGATTCCATATTTTCGACTTGCAATGCGAGTGCTTTCTTCGCATTTTCTATCTTTTATGATGAAAAAAGAATAGCAAATGTAAATCGGCGTCTTTTTTTAGCACTCTTTTATTTAGCATGCTTAAAAATCAATGCTTAAATAGCACGGAAATTTAGCAAATGTAAACCAGCCTTACAGGGGCAATAAGAAGTAGAGAGCGGTGGTAGCCTAGTGGGTAAATAAAGTTTAATTATAAATATATTTATAGAGGCTGCAACAATAGCAAAATATTTTTTCTGTCGCTTAGCATATTCTGGATACTCCAAATTTTCTCCTTACAACATTAGACATTCTCTTAGAAATAAAGTAAAAAGTAATAGGATGGATGTTGCTACTTTGTTGAGTGTTGCTAAAAGTGCAGCACTCGGTAGAGTGGCCCAGCATTCACCTCACACACATAAACAACTATATTTACCAATAACGTATTTTTCACTCTATAGATACGTCACGTATTCTTATTCATAGTTCATCATCATCATCAGCCATTTGACGCCCACTGCAGGACATAGGCCTCCTTCGTGGTTTTCATAACCAAGAAGGGTTTTGCCATAATCGCCACGCTTGGCAGGCGGGTTGGCGATCGTAGTATGCGGTTGGAATCTCAGGGAAACGCTGCTGCCCGTCTCCTGGTAATTGATTTCCTTAATCGCCTTCTACGACATCCACGGAAGGAAATGGAGTGACGCTATTCTTAATCCGGCGCCACACGGATGTATTCAAAGTTATTTTGTAACAATTTATTATTTATTGGCTTAGTCGCCTTCTACGACATCCACGGAAAGAAATGGAGTGACGCTATTCTTAATCCGGCGCCACACGGATGTATTCAAAGTTATTTTGTAACAATTTATTATTGATTGGCTTAGTCGCCTTCTACGACATCCACGGAAGGATGGAGTGACGTTATTCTTAATCCGGCGCCACACGGATTAAGAATAGCGACTAAGGAAATAAATTACTAGGAGACGGGCAGCAGCGTCTTTCTGAGATTCCAACCGCATACTGCGATCGCCAACCCGCCTGCCAAGCGTGGCGATTATGGCAAAACCCTTCAATGTTTAGGGAAAACCATGACGGAGGCCTGTATCCTGCAGTGGACGTCAAACGGCTGATGATGATGATTTATTGGCTTAATTCCGGACTCGCTTGCTCGATTTTTCGTCGGTAGAGTCCGATCTGATTGCGTTCTAATCAGACTCCGGACTCTTCCGACGGAGGGTCGAGTCAGTGAGTCCGGAATTTAACTGATGTGGTATTTGCAAGAGATTTTGCAAAAGTTTTAGGTCGAAATTTTACCGTTCTTTGATTGATAAATCTGAAAATCTACTGGACACCTTATATAAATTATGATCACCTTTGTGTGTTATGAAACGTATACAACTCCCAGTAACATCTTTTAAAATTTAAAAGAAAATTTTAACTAAGAACTAGTTTTGTATTTATTACACCTTTGAAACAAATTCAAAATTCTATTAATTTGTCGAAATCTTTTATTGGCTTTTAAATTTAGTTACTTTCTTAAACTTATATACTTAAGTTAAAATTAACCTGTTGATTTTCTAAATAAACTTAATTTAAAAATAAAAAATTAATTGACATCGCCGCAGACTGTACGAGTTTGAAGATGTGGCTGAAAACACGTACGATGAACGTGGTTCTAATGATATTATGAAAAATGAGGGATATATGAAAAATATCATGAAGTGGCGTGTCGCTAATGAACTCGCAGGGAACTCACGGCGAACACCATAATTAAATTAAACACTGAAAGCTCATTGTTCTTCCGGAAACAACAAGTTATTAATTGACTGAGCGACGCGTTGTGAATAATTAAGGACATAGTAAGATTTTTCTTAGGAGTGGTGGGTTGTATTTGTGTTATTTCAACTTAGTCCTTATTTGTATCATTAAATGCTATAGTTATGCTCCTTAGCTCGTTGTCACGAACAAATGCTTTGCTTTCTCGCGGTCGGTCGTAATAAAGTAGCAGATACGAGTATTTTTGCGACAAGTAAGTTTATTTTATTTTATTAGAAGGTGAAGAAACAGATACAATAACAGTTTGAAAACATTTTAAAACAAACAGATATAAATAAGATGTAGAGTAGGTACTGCATCCTAAGACCTTCACACTGAGAAGTATATAATATTAACATTAAAAAGATGACGTTTAAACAAGCTAAAGCTAGTCGAAATTTCTTGCTTATAAATTATCCTAAGACAAAGAAATATGAATATTGATTAAAATAAAATCTCCTAGTCCACTGCAATAATCATCTTGCTTCTTCACTTTTTTCAACTTTTTTATTTAGTTTTAGTTTATTTATTACGTAGGACAATTTAAACAACTTTCTAACCCTATCCCTATGTAGGATAACAAAACTTGAACTACATTGTAACTATTCATCTAGGTATTTCAAACCTCTGCTGGGAATATTGGCAAATATTGCTAATGTGACCGGAAAACTTCCAGGCTGGTTGTCATAAACCATATACGTCGCACTGTAGGGCACAGGTCTTCTCTGAGAGAGAGAGAGTATGGGCTTAATCACGGATTGGTGTTTTCAAGCGCTGAGGTATGTGAATAGCTCAGACACTCAGGTTTCCTCACGATGTTTTTCTTCACAGAAATTCGACCTTAGTTATGGCTTCTAGTTCGCGTTTACAACAAATCATCACACCGCCACCGGTTTTCTTGTTGCTAATAAGTAGGTCACAGTCACGACGCAATGCATCGTACCTATCATCACATAACTCACTATCAAAGATATTCAATTGGAGCCATGTTTCAGTAAGCAATAACAAGTCGTAATCTCTTGAAAGAATGTTATTAAACAGGTCCAAACATTTTGGTCTAAGTCCTCTCACATTTTAATAGTAAATGTTAATTAATTTTCTTTCGGAAGCCATCACGTAATTAGATAAAACCCTTGTTTGATTAGATATATCTTATGTATAAAAAAGGGTAAACAACTTATAAGGTAGGCGCTTAATGCTGTGACAGACGGGTGATATTGAAATGGCCACATCTTCAAACTCGTACAGTCTGCAGCGACGTCAATTAATTAATTTCTTTTTAAATAACATAGTACCTGTTATACATTATTTTGCGTTTGCTGCTACGATCATAAAACCCGTGATAAAACTAAGCTTACCTGAGTAGATAGACATTCAAGTCACTACATAACCCCTTTGTGATAAAGGCCATTTTGCTAAAGGGCGACTCTGTGGTGACGTCAACTCAGTTCTTTGTTTGCAGATTGGCCACAAGATATGAAGCACTTACATTTTCTAAATTAGTTTGAAAGAATTCTAGGTAGGTACTGGCTTGAGGAAAAACAAATGAAAGTTTGAAATAGGAACAATTTAAAAAAGAATTGGCGAGTATTGCAAGCTCTGCGGGACGTTGACTAACAAACGAGGCTGCGGCCGGTGCTGGATGCGATAAGGCACGTGTAGTGTAGAGTCCCCTCTACCCGCCGCGCCTCATCTCACCCATTGCTCCCCACTTCCCACACACTGGCAACATTCAACATTTATGGCCATTTAGACGCCCCAGAAAATTATTTAAAAACTTAACTTTTTGTTACTTCTTAACACGTTGTCTCTAGCCTTTTCAGTGTCAATATAATGCACTGCAGGATCTATGCAGATAACCAGCATTGTTTTAATGTTTGTGTCATTTGTCAAATTAATAATAATAATTTGATACAATAATAATAACATAATAAAAACAATTAGTAATAATTATATTTTGTTAATAATGTGTATTCGCTAGGCGTCTCAGATGTTAAAATCCACATATGAACAAGTATCTTACTGTTACTCTGGATTACCAGTTTTAATAACTAAGCGGAGGGAAGGTGGATTTTGGTGGATAGTTGCATTACCATTAGCTTTTACCGTTAAAATTGTGGTTCAGCTTGCAGCTCTCGCCGCAGACCACCTAACGTCATCCCAGCTCGCTCTAAACGAACGCCACTCTACAGGATATGTTTACGACCACCCTCTATCAGTTTTACAAGGCACTCTGCCACTATTTGTCAGGCCCGCGCCGGCGTACATGACAATACAGAATCAATCACTAGAACACGATAGGACTCACCCATTCAACTGGGCTGTCCTCGAGTCGGATACATTTGCATGTGGCTTGCACGAGCGAGCCTATCAATCCCTTCTAGAGCAGGTTAAGCAGGTCATTTTAGTACTGTTTGACAGATTGTCTTAAGTCGCACAGTAGGTACAATTATTCGGAGGCACTAAGCAAATACTTTTTTTTCAAACCCGCATTCAGCAAGATCCTTTTTATTTTTAAAATTCTTTATTGCATTTAAACATAAATTCTTGCACATAGGCGAGCTTAACGCTGCTCTTATGTGGAGCATGCTGTCTCGCCCGCACAATATTGTAATAATATGTGTAAACTTTTGATAAGTGTGATCTGAGGGTTTGATGCATAATTAAATTACGGATATTTTAAATATATACGTAGTTTTTAATAAAGGGAATTGTTTCTAAAATGATTAATTTTGGAATCAAATTTTCTCAAACAAAACCTTAGTACAGGATAAGAAACTTATGCCTTGAATGTTCGCAATTTTATTGTCTATGAAACGCTCAGACCACATTTATCAAAAGTATACTCATTTTATTATAATAACAAAAATTATTAAATTGTGCGAGCGAGACAGCATGCTCCATGTAAGAATAGCCTTAATACTACTTATTAGCATTAAATTACCCTTTTTACGAAAACGCGAAAAAATACTAAGTATGATAAGTAATTACAACTTCATGGAGAGAGTGGCATTATTACACTTTTTCTACGTTACATAAGCAGCCTATATACGTCCCACTGTATGGCACAGCTGGTCTGGTCTGACGACCTGGTTATGGTGGCGGGAACGCTGGATGCGGGCGGCACAAGAGCGGGAAGCTTAGAAAACCATGAGGGAGGCCTGTGTCCGGCAGTGGGCGTCAAATGGCTGATGATGATGATGCATAGCACGACGACGCTAGTCGCGCGTTTTCAAAAGCCGCGACTTTCCAATACATGAACTGTCAAATTACGTCATTTTAGCGCCACAAGACGCGTGACTCGTGGCATCGTACTACCCTTGCTGGCCTTCTCTCAGGGAGAGAGTATGGGCTTAACCACTACGCGTGCCCACCGCTGATTGGCGATTTCAAGCGCTGAGGTATATGAATAGCTCGGACCCCCAGGTTTCCTCACGATGTTTTCCTTCACAGTTAGCTTCGCTTTTTCTATGTTATGACTGCCAAAAGAAATATTAACGAATTATATTAGAACATTATATCTGTCTAGATATCTGTATTAGCCTTTTTACAATTTGCTAAATGTTCGGTAATCCGCAAATTGTAAAAGTAAACGCCTATCCATGATACCACAACTAGTATTCAACAATTTGCGATCTATCGCAATATTCACAAAAATACTAGGGCGTCGCAGGACAGTTTTTTTTTTCTTTACTATGTTTACTTCACGTAAATTTTTCGAATCTGTAGATGATTTATCGTCGTCATGATAAGTCGGCTTTCTTCCAGTACCGGCTAAATTAACTGAACTGAACTGAACTGTTCGACCACAAAAAACTTACAGTTGAAGTTTGTATTCAAGAGTTAAGGAGAAGTAAACCAGATAATCTCCAGGTATTTGAAGTTAACAAAGCAATAGCAAGAAAACTATGTTAAACGTATGAGATAGCCTATTCGCGCTATTTGCTAAAATAAATAACTTCATCATAAGCAAACGCTAAAGTTTCTTATAACTTATGATGAAGTTTTCAAGCGATATCCAAGAAACTAGAATTGAGAAAGGAATTGGTTTGGACATACGGAAAGGATGAACGAAGAAAGATTGACCAAAGAAATACTATATCGAGGGAAGGACCGGTAAGGGACGTTCCACACGGCCATAGTTCGACCAAATAGGGGATAAAAAGGTATTAAAAAAGGGCAAGATAAAAAGTATCCGAAAATAGCGTGAAACGAAATCACTTGCCCATTGGCTCAGTTCGGAGAGCACTGACACGGTGAGCCAGAGGTCGCGGGTTCAAGTCCCTGCATGGGTGGAATTTTTAGCCTCTAAAATAGGTTTTCAAAATTGTCCTCAGCACGGGTGCAACAAAAAGAATATAATCGCTTCAAGTTTTTAAATAAGCGAAAGAGTTATGTGAAGATCGTGGCAAATGGCAAACCCTGGTCTCTCCCTACCCCTCCGGGATACAGCAGTGAGTTTATGTAGGTAATATAATGTAATCCCAGAAACGCCCAAACTCATACCAAACGATTCTCGTTATTTCTACAAAGAAATCAAAGAGTTGCTCACAAAGACACAGTCTTCTCTGGTGGTATTTGTTCTACCTATATTCTGATGCAGCCTTGAGACAATAGCTCATCGGTCTCCCAGATGTACGCATGACGCAAGATTGAGTTTTATAGACGACTGGCTAGTGGAAAATCTTTCGCTTCATTTTAAACAATATTACCCATAAAGTGAACCAATAAAACGGGAAGAGGTTTGAAAAAAACCTGAACGTAAAGAGGCATTGAATATAATGCTCCTTTACTTTTAAATAATTCCCCCATTGTGTCGAGGGCCGCGTTTCATAAAACTACAGTTCATGGTTTATTATGACTATTCGATGTCCATTGCGTAGCCTGTTGTTTGGTTAATCTGTTGGTTTACTTACTTTGTAATATACATCAAATTGTCATAATAAACCATGAATTGTAGTTTTATTAAATAGAGACCAGGTGGGCAAACACGAGGTGGCAAGTCACTCGCAGCCAGGCAGGCAGTGTCATTAGAAGTTTATGACAAAGAGAGCGAGATGAGGAATAAGAATAACATCCACACAATACAATCGCTTGACCTGCTCCCAAACTAGGATACCCTGTGCTATGGTAACCAGGCAAGGACATCACAAACATAGAAATACAACCAAGCTGAGGCCATTTGTACAAATGTACGGCGCCCCCCAGAGGGAATCGAACCCACGACCTCTATCTAAAAAACGAATAAAACAGGAATAAAAAATATATTACAAAACAAAAACCCGACTGCTAAAAGGCAGGCTTTAACAGCTGGTCTTTGTAATTTTGTTATTTTCGTGACCGTCATATGTAGCCAGAAACACTCGCACGGTCAATATATTTCATTTGACATATCAGTGATTATCATTTTACAAAAAACTGGCCAAGTGCAAAACAGACTCCCGCACGAAGGGTTCCGTACCATCATCTATACAACATAGGGGCCGTCCATAAATTACGTCATCGATTTTTTCAGATTTTAGACCCCCCCCCCCTATAATCATCCTATCGTCATTTCTTAATGACCCCCCCCCCCTTCTCCCAAAATTGACGTCATTACTAGTTTGACAAAAAAAAACATTGCAGATTTGAGAAAAATAGGGTATTATATGATTAAAACACTTGGTTATAGAATCACCTTTTATTATTTTTACTTTGGCAATAATCATTGATATAATATAACTACTTATTTTTTTACTTTTCTTTGGATACTTGCAAAATATCACAAGAACATTATCTTTCCTTAGTATGAGACATGTATTTCAGTATAAGTATAGTATTAATAATATGTACTTTTATTAATTATGTAATGTTGTAGTTATTATTTAAGTATTGTGTTTATTATCAATACATAGTATAAAACAAAGTCGCTTTCAATACTTGCAAAATATCACAAGAACATTATCTTTCCTTAGTATGAGACATGTATTTAAGTATAAGTATAGTATTAATATGTACTTTTATTAATTATGTAATGTTGTAGTTATTATTTAAGTATTGTGTTTATTATCAATACATAGTATAAAACAAAGTCGCTTTCGCTGTCTGTCCCTATATAAGTACCACGGGCGAAGCCGGGGCGGGCAGCTAGTATTTTACTAGGTGTGCTGGAAGAAATTTCTTTTTAGAAATAATCTTTTTGTACGTGAAAAATAAACTATAAATAAATAAATAAGAATGACGTCAATTTCGAAACACCCGCCCCCCATCTATCATTTACCGTCATCCGCAGACCAACCCCCCCCCCCCTAATTTAGAATGACGTAATATATGGACGGCCCCATAAGACACGGAGGTCGAGAAAAATACGGCAAAAAATCACGTTTGTTGTATGGGGAGCCCCCCATACAACAAGCGTGATTTTTTGCCGTTTTTTGCTCGATATTAATAACGGTAACGCTTGAAATATTCACAAAGATAATTTTACGGAACCCTTCGTGCGCAAGTCCGACTCGCACTTGGCCGGTTTTTTTCATACAACCAACGGTTATCGTCAAATGTGAATTCCCGTAATTACACTTGGGTTAAACAGCGTAGCGTGCACTGAACTCTAATCCGTAGATGGTGTCCATATTCCAACTACACTAAAGCTGATTTATAAAATACGTAAAAAGCTCCCACTTTTCCTTTTATGCACTTCTCAAGCTTATGCATTCGCCCAATTAAGGTGATTTGGCCAATCGTGGAACAATGCACATTCTCGTAAGAAACAGCCCCGCTGAGTCACGGACTGTTTTAGTTCGTTACGATATGCCTTGGTGCATAAGACACGATAGAATTACACATAGCAGTTTAGTAGTTCTTCTCAAAAAATTACAAATTGCTGTTAATTTATTTTCCGCATAGTAATGAAAGATAATAAATAAAGAAGATAAGAATATACTTTATTCTCTACCGGAAAAATAATTACATAAATAGAATTTACAAAGGAAAATGTACAATTCGCAAAGACTATTTTTTTTCTTGAGGGCTGAATCAAAAACCATTTCGAGATTAACATCTAAGTAACCATATTTTCTATATTTAAGATAAATATTAAGGAAGATGAGCGTTATTTTTGCCAAAAAACAATAACCTTCATTTGACCTTCTGATGACGTCACATTTTAAAATAAACATAACATATGGCAACACTACGTTACTTAAAAAAAGGACTTGCTGTCATAACTGTCATATGCATATCATTTCCTTGTCTGTGAAAAAAACGTCTGTGACAGCAAATCACAGAAACAAAGTGTGACAGTTTGCGCGACGTTTCGGCGTGTGCACTCGAAAAATATGACGTCACGCTTTCAAATATTTTAAATAAATAATTTATAATAATAAACTTAACAAATCGCTGAAAAAATGAAATTAGTCTCTAGAAATTACTTCTGCTTTAAGAAAAAAATATAAAATAAGATCAAAATAAAAAATATACTGCCCGAATTGGCGGCCAATACAATAAAAAAATACAAATTAAATTATGACAATTACAATCAATTTAATACTTGCATATTTTTTATAAGAGGAATAGATGAAGAATATGAATATGGTAGAGGAATAGAGGAATGAACCCGGGCCAGAATATACACATTACGTAATCTTACGCCTGTATCCCTGAAGGGTAGGCAGAGACAAGGGTTTGCCACTTGCCACGATCCCGACAAATCCACTTCGCTTCATCAACATTAATTAGTCGTTGCATGCACGCACGCCGGTTTCGGGTACTTTTTATCTTGCCCTTTGCTAATACATATATCCCCTATTTGGTTGAAGTATATCCGCCTGGGGTGTGCCTTACTGGCCCTTCCGCCCACATTCGCTCGATATATTTCCTTAGACAATCTTTCTTCCTTTATAATATACTATTGTAAAATTATGAAACATACATTTTAGCGGTGCATTCCGCGTTTCTGTAGTTAGTGCTTCCACTCTACATAAGTTCAAAGTAGTCTCAGAAGGAAGGTCATTCGGGTGTCGTCAGTTCACGCGTTCAGCGTTTTAAATACATAACTCTTTGTAAGCTGGTGGAAATGCTCGTCACCCATCTGTGTACTTTTGCCACGAGAGTACCAACTTGATACACAATATTTCATCAGATACATACCGAAATCACGTCACAATAATTTCGTGACAATGCGATCAACGTACAATCAGGCCAAAGAATGTACCATGCTTTAATTAATCAGACGAGAGTTTTTTTTTAAACCAATTTAAGACATAAAAAATACAACATACGCACTCTACAGCGACTCTAGGCGATTTCAATCACTAATGCTTGTCAGAAAAACTGCCAAAATCACAGGTGCTAGTTCACAATATGGCAGACCTTACCCAGTCGACTAATTACACTGCATCCACTTAGTCATCGCTGGAGACATAATTGCATTATGCTTTGTTCTTAGCAGGCACAACAAATTACCCTAATAAACTGGTAAATTGGCCATATTTATCGCGCTTTAGGCATATGATTTTGAAGTAAATAAGCGTAGAAGGGTCTATAGGAATTTAAACACCTATGCTCAGACTTTCTCTACGAGATCGAATGAGAAATGATGAGATCCGTAGACGAACGAAAATCGTCGACATAACCCAGCGGATTAGTAAGTTGATGTGGCAGTGGGCGGGGCACATAGCACGCAGAACTGATGGCCGATGGGGCTGAAAAGTTCTCGAGTGGAGACCACATATCGGCAAGCGCAGCGTAGGACGACCAGCCACTAGACGGAAAGATGACCTCATCCAAGTGGCAGGAAGACGCTGGATGCATGCCGCTTCCAACCGGTCTTTTTGGAAATCCATGGAGGAGGCCTATGTCTAGCAGTGGACTTCTTGTGACTGAATGATGATGATGAACCACATATTGTTGACCCAGAGTAAAGTACCTAAAGTAAGATAAGATACTAGTTTATTAACGCCAACAATGATCATACAATGTAAAATTGACGGTGTTATTTATAAAACCACAATTCCTCCAAAACTCTAAACTTCTTAAATAATCTGTTGTTACGTCTTTCCCTTGACCACACACAATTTAAACTGCGTCTGAAGAGTGTTTTAAGGTATCGTGCGGTTTTTATAAATAAGACCGTGAAAGTTGAAGGTTGGTTGAGGACACCTGCGATCCGTCAATCCGCGACAAGCACGCGTGGTGACTAAGCCCAAACTCTATCTCTCTCTGAAAGAACGCCTTGCCTTACAATGGGACGACTTAGGCGACATTATGATAATTATTAAGTAATCAGGGTCACGGCCAGGGGCAAGTGTTACATTCTCATATGTAATTCCTGGTGTATGTACAATAAAGAATATTCTATTCTATTATCAAATAAAAAACTGGCCAAGTGCGAGTCGGACTCGCGCACCGTGGGTTCCGTACAATTCCGTACTGTCTCGCAGTTTTTTCCGAGCTATTCCTGAACTTCAAGGACAATTTTTTTATGATTTTATTACAAATGTAAAGTTTTCAAATTTTGCCCTCTATTTGTAGCATACGAGATATTTCTTGCCAAATTTCATAGTTCTAGGTTAACGGATAGTACCCTATAAATTTTGATTCCCGTGATTCAAAATAGACGTTATTTTGCGGTATAAACAGCGTATCTTTTTTCCGTTAACTTAGAAGTTTAAAAAATGAAAAAATAAACGAGTAAATGGCCGTGCAAATTCAGTTTTTATTAGAGGTTTGTTTTTTTCACAGCTTCAAGGTACTGTAAACCTGCGTATAATATGGTTTTAATTTCAACCCGATACCTCCACGCGTTCCCGAGATAAAGGGTCTTAACAGACATACGGACGTACGGACGGACAGCAAAGTGATCTTATATGGGTTGGTTCCGTTTGTCCTTTTGTGGTACGGAACCGTAAAAATGCCACAATGAATATTGTTACCGTTAAACAAAGACCGTATAATGTTCAATTTAAATGTAATCCTTGGTTCAATGCAAATACAGATTTCAAAACAGAAGTTTTCCAAAAACAAATCCATGAAAAACAAAAGGTGCTAAACTACTATTCTATTAGTATTTTGAACTTGCTCATTTGAACGGATGCATGGTGAATCAATGCACACACGTCAGTCCTGTCATTACATACGAAGTGGATATCGATTCTCTCAACCTTATTCCCATTATGATGGGGCTATTTTTCCACATTTCACGTTCACTGATACACGTGTGCAGCACATCACTCCACACATCGGCAGACAATATGTCAAGGCGGTACGGGTGACCGTGAATGCGGCGATTTCCCCGATTCGCGATATCGATTTTGCAGACCCTGTCGATATCGTATTTTTGCATTTTTCCTAATTTGTGTAACTAATTTCTCTAGGTATTAGGAATACAAATTATGAAACGGCAATAAATAAATAATATGTTCCACACAACACAACCACTTGTCCAACTCCCAAACTAGGATACCTTGCGCTATGGTAACAAGGCAAGGACATCACAAACGTGGACAATATTTCTAAAACACGTGTTTGCTGGCAGTGGCTGAATCAGCCGCAGCGGAGAAAATAAGTGGCGTACTTGGGGAGACCTAAATTCAGTAGCGGGCTGATTGATTGATTCTTAATAAACAATATTCTATCTATCTGTAAACATACTCCGGTAAAACGGACCAAGAAGACACGAGAAGTCGTGTCTCTAGCTCCCCGTGTCATATTATGAGATTGTATCACCTACGTACATAATTGGATCTGGCTTCTTCTTTCTCCTATTAATTGTTCATTCAAGACGGCAAACAACGAAAGCAAACAAACAATGCTTTGTGTGAAAATTACTTATACTTAGGTTGTCGACTGTAACTAAATCGCGCGTGTTTATATATTGATGGATTGATTGATTCAGTCCGCATCGCTTTGTTTACTCGCTACAACTGCTTTATGTGTTGGCGATAAATATTGAATGAGGAAGTGACGTTTAGCTTCAAGCCATTTCCGATGGCATTCCGAGGAGCATTATTTATTAATCGAGCATGAAATTCTTAGAATACCATACTCGTGAGCCTTGGAATCTTCATTCAAGGTCTTTTATACTTTAAACGCAGTAGAAAATAGTTTCTACTTTTGAGAGTTAGCTTAAAAACAGTAGTCCTAAGTTCTTTCAAGGCAGTGGCATGGTCGATGTATGGTTAAAAAGTCGGATGGCAGTTGTATACCTACATAACATTGGTGCTTCAACTCCGTGAGCGCATCAAGTTTACTGACTTGACTAGTAGGTATTGTTCCATACTTGTCAAAGTGCTAAGATGATAATCAGTAATGCTTGCCTTTGCAACGATTCACGTTGATTGTCCCAAGCGCCCTTTATGCTAAAAGGGCTACTATAGCATTAAGGATTATTTAGATGACAAAGATGTCTGGAATTAAAGCCATTTCAATGCATCCTAGTTTAGAAGATATGACATGTAAACTCTGTTAATTAAGTAATTAAGGAATATGTTTGTTAAAAGACTAAGTTTGGAGTTTTTTTGTCCGTTTTTTCTCCAAATGACCTAGATTTTGAAACGGACACCTAGTTTTTCTTGTAACGCTCAATAAGTTATGTGTTGGATACTTTGAATAAAATTTTTTGACTTTGACTTTGACTTTTATTCATAATTGCGGAGATGGCGGGGAATTCCGACGTCACAGACGCTCTTTCTCGTTCGTATATCGTAACATGTTTAGTGATTGTAAAAGAAACCTATACTTTTTTTATGTCATGAGTTCTGCTGTATCCTATCTCATATTACTTTTAACATATGTGGCAAATGTGTCTGCAACGGCACTGGAAAATAAAATGACGAACATTTTATACATATCTAATAATTTATTTTTGTTTTCATATTTTGGTTTTTGCTAGCGAAAATGGTTAAAACAAATCTCTTGATTTGTATTGCCAATTTTCCCCATAACGGTGCTAGTAAACAAAATTATGCACATTTTAGACTTTTTATATTATACTGTAAGTTTCGGATAGTAAAACCTGCTGTAAGAAGTAAAATCTACTTGCGCCATGTTAATGGACTATAAACTACATAATATGTTACCATCAAAACACACGGGTGTAATCATAACAGATTAGACTCACTGTACTTATTACCTACATAGAGCAAACGGTAGATCTGCCCGCTTAAGCTGGGTTTTGACGGTCTCAGTACGCTCGGACCGAGTGCGTACAGTTTTAGTTGATTATGACGACGGTCATAGCGCTCGGACGGATTGTGTTGTCAGAATCACTAAAACTGTACACACACGGTCCGACCGTACTAAGACCGTCAAAACCCGGCTTTAAGGAGGTCGCGCCACCAAGGAAAAAAATCATTTTTTTTTATTTTTTTTTTATTTTATTTTATTTCTTACTTTACAGATCAAATTTGCAAAAAGTGTCAGGACATTCTTTCAATCATTTTAATAGTAATTTTTAGGACGCATGGCCCAGAACCTCAGGCAAAAAACGTATAGCATTAACGCCAGAAATGGCCGGTTTTCGCATAAATGCTATCTAGTCCCAGGTTCTTGATCCTAGGTTCTCTGTCGTGGGTCCTAAAAATCACTGGTAACATGATTGAGAGATTGTACTGACACGTTTTGCAAATTTGATCTGTAAAAAAGATAAGTTTTTTTTTCCTCGGTGGGACCCCCTTAAACCAAAATTTCCAAGCACTTACGCCCAAACTCGAAGCCTACCCAATATCCAATCCATACCCAGGGTGCATCTGGGGATATTTTTCAGGGAAGTATGACCCTGAAAAGCGATAGCCTGCCATACCAAATCCCAATGCATGCGTGTAGAGCTGGGGTGGGCCTAGATACTCGTAACCAGCCCGTTAACAGCCCGTTGACGATTTTTGAACTAAAACTTTCGTTAGCACTACACATTATTAACTTAATTCCGGATTCACTTACTTATTTTTTTATTGGTTGAGTCCGACCAGCTACTACAATTTTTTTCAGACACTTCAATTTGAGTTTGTTGAATTTTTTTTATATATTTTAAAAATATATATGTTTTATGTGGTTGTACGGTTTTTGCTTTGTAGTGGCGCTGTTTGATAGATAATTCTTTGAACCATGTGTGATAAAATAAGCATTAAATTTATTTTATGTAGGACAATGAACTGCCGGAGGTTACAACAGTGATAGACTCGTAAACAGCGAATTTGATAAATAATACCTCGAAAAATATAAGTCTGCCGAAAGGCAAAATTTTGGTCCAAAACAATTGAGTGTTGTCGTTTTCCATCGATACGCGAAGAAGAACAGCTAATATGGCTAAGAAAATATGCGGCGCATTGAAGCTTAGTTAGAATTACATACACCCGGTTTCTACATGGTGACTTTGAATTCGTTCACCGTATTTTGAGGGAATGTTCTTTTCTTTGTGAAAAACAGTATTATTAATTATTTATCAGTAATGGTACAACATGTTTGTAAATATTCGTGATTTCCGACCTTTGGTTCCAAACTGTGAATCCAAATTCAAAGTGGTAGGAAGTACCGTATCGTTGAAAAGCGTTTTTTAATATATGTTAAGACGTCCGATATGCGTAAAACAATTAAAAAAAACAATTGAGTTGGTCGCCGCCGACACATTTTTTTTTTTATTTTTATTACTTTTCGTCCTGATATGGTTTGTGTATGCTCAATCTGCAGAATTCTAAATGACCTGATTGGACCACTATAACAATGGTTTTTAATTATTCTTTTCGAGGTCATCTAACAGGTTACACGAAGTAACTTTGGGTAATAAATTTTTTTTTTACGCGTTAATTTTTTGTCAAAATTGCACCACGTGCGCCCTTCGTGTGCAATACAATGACGATTTCAGGACGCTAATGCGGCTGCACCGATTTGGGAACGCTGCTTACAAGTAACATGAGTCTTTGTTACTTGTAATAAATAAATAATAACATTAATAATATGTTTCTAAATCATGGTTAGAATGTCCCCTTAAAATACGTTGAACGAATTCAAACAATCTGTTCATATTCTACTGTTTATGTATGCACTTTGGCCAACTGACAGAGGAGGAGTCTCCTGGTAATGTAGGTATTTGTCATAATGATAATGACAGAGGTTAACAGTAGGTAAGCATTGTTAGAGTACAAGAAACAGAGAGACAGAATGCCTTGTTATTCCAGCGGTAACACTTTAGACTGCCATGTCAAAGGTCGTGGGTTCGGATTACACTGAGCTCCGACGTCAGTCTGGGTGTTGTTCCATGTCTGTGACGTCTTTGTCTATTTTTCACATCACAGTGTGAATATACCCTAGCTAGGCAGTTTGGGACCATAAGTCATTGTGTTGTGTTGAAGTTATTGGTAAGCGAAAATATTGCTAAAGAATGTCTTTAACTACGCTCTGTCAAATTCAGGTTGTTTCAGCTAGTTACGGTGGAAGGACGGCTATTCTACTCATCAATATATTACTGTCAGTTTAAGAAAAGGATTGAAAAACTATTTGCCTCTTGGTCACATATTTATAGACGGCCATATGTATGAGCGAGAATCAAACAATTTACCAGTCCCTTTCTTTAAGAAACAGTGTTATATACACCACTTTTACTATGGAGATAACTCTAAAATCGCATGTCAGAATTAGTCTCATAATAAGTTCTACCGGACGTTCGATCCTTCACAATAACCCGTATGTGTCAATTTTTTTTTTACATTCAAAAATTAAAACGAAACAGTACAAACAAAAACAAATCCAATACAAAATATACAGGTTTCGTCAAAGTCAAATTAAATACCAAAAATACAATAAAAAATAATAATAACAAAATTGACACTTCGGAATGGATAAGATAGAAAATCCACGAATTGAAGTTACACAATTCAGATCACACTGTCTAGCGTGTAGGTACAGCTGTAAAGCACAAAACGTGGTGGGATATGAGTCGGTCATTTTAGCGTCGTTTGACGGTCAGTGTTACATCCGGTTTGCGGCTCACACGGTGCTCGGTAATAACACTCACGGATCCGACAGACAATCCATTTGAGCCGCCCCGGGCGTCCCAGTGAGCGGAGGACGTGTCCCACCGGACTTGAACGATAATATTTCGGATGGAGTCGTACCTTATCAATGTTACCTTATATAAGTATATTTTAAATTGTATTTCTACTATTTCCCCATTTTTTTTTTGCACGCCTACAAATATTTCTTCCACCTCCTGCGGTTGACTGGTAGAAAATGCTCATGGCATTTACTCCGCTGTATTGTACATTTAGCTTAAGTGCAATAGTAGTATTAATAGTGTTTCAAGTAAAAAGTTACTCAGAATACCTACATGTGTGAGTAAATATTATTATGTTTGTTTAAACAACGATGTATCCTAACTAAAAACTTAAAGCTACATGTAGTTGGTCTGATCTTAGAAATAAATGGTTCGCACTATAATTTTACTTTTACAAATAAAGTCGTCTTCAAAATACTAACATGTCTTACCCAAGCTCAGTGGTATTGTGTGGAGCTCCTGATACGGAGGGTCCACATTCAGTCAGGAACTATAAATTTTAAAATTAATAGAATACATATTCAATATACATGTTTATAGTTCATCATCATCATCATTCAGCCACAAGAAGTCCACTGCTGGACAAAGGCCTCCTCCGTGGATTTCCAAAAAGACCGGTTAGAAGCGGCCTGCATCCAGCGTCTTCCTGCCACTTGGATGAGGTCATCTGTCCATCTTGTGGCTGGTCGTCCTACGCTGCGCTTGCCGATATGTGGTCTCCATTCGAGAACTTTTCGGCCCCATCGGCCATCAGTTCTGCTTGCTATGTGCCCCGCCCACTGCCATGTTTATAGTTACAATTTGTGAAATTATAGAGCGAACCATTTGTTTTGAAACCTCTATTTTAAAGTACATTAATTAGACACGAAGTCGCTCGTTACGTAACTGAGAAGAGCGCTTGCATATAAAAATCGACGTAGTATTTTAATGATCTATTAGTTATATGTATATCGTGATTATTTATTAGAAAAAAATTTAATACCTTAATTCCCGATGTTACAGCAACTTTGCGTTTGCCGTAGTGACATATAAAAATCTACGGAATATTTTAATTATCTATTAGTTATAATATATCGTGAATAATGATTATTTATTAGGCAAAATTTTAATACCTTAATTCCCGATGTTTTAGCAACGTTGCAGTTGCCGCAGTAACAGGTAGACTGAGGTGGCGAGTAGGTACCTACAGTCAATAAAATTAATTTATCGCGATTAGACCCATTTAATATAAATTGCATAAGTTTTACTTTTGCTAACGTTTTTTATTGTGCTATAAAGTGTAACAAACAAACATATTATCGAAAATCGACGTGTTGTCGTAGTAGATAAAATGTACGCTTCATTGTTTTGCTCGCAAGGAATTCAAATAAAAATTTTATAAGAAATTAGAACGAGTCCATATATGCTAAATTTCATCCAAATCCGTTTAGCAGTTTGTGCTTGACTTTCATGCCCGAGATTTCTCTTTCCATGTTACAATTTATTTTTAAAAGACAATAATAATTTTAATTCTAAACAATATACAATACAAACAAAAAAAACTATACAAAATACGCCCGCTGGTTTCCTCAATGTCAAATTAATTATAAAATATACAAAAAACAATAAATTTATTACTACATAAATCTTTTCCGAAAGATGTTTTTTTTTAGCCTAAGTCATAAAACGTTTCAGTGATTTTGAAACACACATCAAAACAACGACTATCGCCACTACTTTACATTGTAACTCGCTTACAAACCATTGCCTCTATCTCATCTCTACTAAGTCTGTGTACTGTGATCTATAAGTCTGAAAATAAATCGGTGACTCATTTGGCACAAGATAATGTTGAAGAGAACACATCAATACCTAGGGTATAAACGAGCAGCGTATACAGTGGCATACAGTAGCAATCATAAACCGTTATGGGAAGAACGGATTGTGAGATATTTGGAGATTTATCAGGCACAGTGATAAAAAGTATCCGGGCGAATCCGGGGGCTTAAAAGTAGGCAAAGTCTTAAATCAACTATCCTCTTAAAAGGTTTTTCTGCCCTACGCGGAGTCACGAAGCAAATTGTGAAAATAGATCTCGCAGACTCCTGTGAGCTTTTAATTAGATTTTCCGAGCTCTCCTCTTTTTGTCTGCATTGGAATTCCTGATGAGATGCATGAAAATGTTTGTGAAATGCTAATGTTTCTTTTTTTGTTGCAGGTAAGAGAGGCCAAAACTACCTTCCTCGAGTCAAGACTGAAGGTAAGTTGCTACATGCTGCTCAGATTAAAGTTAGGATTCTTCATAATTTGGTCCGCTATACTTAGATTCTTCTTTACCTCAAGGACGCGTTGGAAGGCTTACGATTCCATACTCCCCACACGCATAGACTAGTGAGCAGGAAGTGAATTAATTTATACGTCTTCTGAGTTTCACTGTTCCTCCATTTACACTCTGTCCCAAACCACGCACTGCCCTCGCGTATCAACGTACCTTTACAGCAATGTATTATATTCAATTTTAATTTTAATTTATTTTATACATTATAGCGCAGAAATTATGACTGAATGAACGTTATAAATTAAACAGCAAAAACTAGATTGTTATGGAGAAAAAAACTACATACTTTTCAACTGTTGTTGTTTATTGGCACAGTTTAAATTCTTATTTCAAGACCTAGAACTCGTGGATTGAAATGGTTTTGATGTCCTTTATCGCATAAAATTTTATGCCTTAAAAGAAAATACAAAGTGACAGTTAATAAAAAAACAACAGTTCAATCGAGAGCACATCAACGTTTACATGCGTCACTCTTGTCAGTCAGGGCAGGAGACATGGCAACGAAAATTTGGCTGACTTGCTGTCGGCTGTGCCGATTACCACCATAGATAATCGTCCCATAAATTGAAGTAGAGGCATAAAATGGTGAAAGTGGTCATGGTTAAAGAATTCATTTGCGAAATTTTCATTTTATTTCCACAGACTTATCGTCGATACTTCTTACTATCAGATTGCAACCGCCTCAGCGCCCACCTTTAAACATTCTCATAAGTGCGCCTCCATCGCGACGGTAACGTGTTTTTGGTACAACAGAAATGCTAATACGATATAGATCAGCCCTCAGCTCTTGACTTTATTGTATTCCTAATTAAACCGCAATTAAATGGAACATGTCATAAATAAGCAATTCGTAAACGTTTTAGGTATTAAAAATATTTTAATGTAAAAATAAATTGAAAAGATTAAGCTTGGAGTTTTTTTGTCCATTTGGCCAGTAAATAAACGCATTCAATTGTAACGCAATTTGGCAAAATTATGAGTGTAAGCTTCGAGCTTCTGACACTTCCCTTTCCACTGCAGCTGCAGTGGGCGTGATGAAAACCCGGCACCAAGTTCCGGTACAAAGCGCGCTGTTTTTATTCCTTATTGTAGTCCACAAAGGGCGCGAACAATGGGCGATCCACTCGAGGCCTATAGGAGTGCCCACTGGCTCCGCAATTTGAGGAACTGGAGTGGGACTCGCGACTTAAGCCAAGAGGCGACCACAAGATATCAAGGACATCTGGCGAAGTCGCCTTTTTGATAGTACAGTCGACAGCAGGTCAACCCTTACACGTTTGTGTCATAGTCGTCCCTAACGTAACTGGTTAGACTGCACGTATGTAAAGGTTGATGTGCTATCGACTGTTTCCATGCTCTATTTATGGTTGGAGTTGAAGGCACTATTATATTACGTATAAAATGAGTTCGGAGTGAAAAATAACGGTGTGTTTCATATTTTGAATGTTAAACTCTGGTTACCTAGTGTCACATCGCGTTCATTTAGTTCAACTATTCGCTTACGGACATTTTTACAACAATCATTTACACTTAAAAAACTATTAAAACAATTTTAGTTCCAATGTTTGAATAAATTCAATATTGCATTCGAAAGAAATAATTTATGACAATTCCTATTTCTCAGAAATTAAAATCAATTATTAAGCCCGGTTGCAAACCCGGTCTCTGCCTACCCCTTCTACTTAGGCGTATGTAGTGTAACGTTTCATCACAATTTAAAATCATCACAATTTATTTTAATATGACATAAAATTGACACTCTGTTATAAGTGTGCCTAATGCCTAAATAATTATGTAAAGTCGGTTTCTCTGCCCACTACGCAACACAATGAGAGCCGTATGGATACTACCACAGAACAGAGATGTTCCGTGGATACTACGAATTATAGCTGTGTCAAACTCCATGCCCGGCTCAGCCGCCGGGCATCTCCCAGTGCGATAGCGCGGGAGCACAGTAAAATACCTGTTGCTTATAGAACTCACTTTTTGGCAGCAAAATTGTCACCCTACAAATAATATGCACTTGAATAGGGCGGGATCCGCTGAGCATCACACCGTCGATGGCCCGACAGAGCGGATATCCGAACGCTCGTTCCAAAGCCGATGACGTCAGTGCAGATAAAAACCAACCGATAAACATTTTAAACGCGTCACTGCGAAGATAATGCCATGAACGATTTAAAATTTCATAGCGGCGAGTTTTTCATGTGCATTTGAAAAATGATAATGAAAATCGGCGCGTCGAGTTTATCAAAAACTGTTAGTGACATGACAACAAATGGGTTGCTCCCTAAAGCATGGTTAATTATAGAAAGGGACTTAATATCTAATTATGTAGAATACTTTTGTTCACTATCTTAAGGTTCAAATTTGTTTTCTTTTATAGGTGAGTGACCCTAAAAAGGCTCTGCCAAACAATGTGATATTTTATAGACGGAAGGAAGCATTACCCGATGACTCTACATTTCCCTCGAGCTAATTGCAGGATTTTTCCGCTGCAGTTTCCTTAAAGCAAAAAGCTTCGTAAACAAACAGTATGCGGCGAGAATGGGTCTCAGAAGCGTATAGAGCTTTTGCCGAGAGCCAAGCTACCTTTGGGCGTTGAGTGGAAAAACATTAACTATGTAAGATGTAAAGAAAGTGAAGCCCGGTGCCACGTGATGCATAACTCTTTAATGAGTTACAAAAAGAGTCTTTTACACTGTTTTTGTATTTCGTTGCCTTATTGTTCTTTCTCTATCTATGATTATTGAATACGTTTCTCTTAATATTATTATTATTGTATTTCTTTGTTCAGATAACTTAATCCACAATTTAATTTAGATTCAATTTCATTCTAAAATTTCTTCTGAAATCAAACATTTGATGTTGCATGACTCAAGCAATATGCCTTTTAAGTCCGATATTTCATACATGTGTTCAAGGAACGGGCACTTAAGTAATGAATGATAGGTGCAAATGGCTTTACTGTAAAAAAATGAAGATTCTGTTTTTTTCTTCCAATGCCTCAATGTTTCGTCGTCTTTGCCTACAAAGTAATGAATTAAATGAAAGATAAATTAACCTCCTAAGTCCTGACCTTGAAAATAACAATCTAAATCCTTTGTTATGTTCAAGGTCAGGACTGAAAAGGTTAAGACTGGCATAACAGATTTCAAATTTCGAACTAGTATCGGTGATCTATCGCGCTCACACGCAAGCTAAGCTGGATTCCCGGCAAGAGACATTGCGTGGGTTTGCTACTACTATGAACATTACAGGAGCGCACCGCGAGACTGGGACGGACGATTTTGCAGTAACGGTTCCGTGTCCTAACCGTTAAACTGGTTCCGCACACCGCGTCTGTACTGTACACTGACAGAAGTCTGACAATTCATTTGATGAGTCAACGAGAGTCTACACGATTATAATCGAATTTCGAATGTATCTCTAATTTAATAATTTTATACACAAAGGTCGAATTAACCCACCCGTCCGGGATACGGGCGTGATTTTATGAACTATATGAAAGTCGATTCTGCTTAATGAACGCTACTCATGTGTTGTCAGCTTGCCTAGTCTGGTTATAGATATCAACTGCCTGTAACTTCAACAGACCCAACCTGATGACTTCCATCCGTTTCATTATATTTATTATCCAAAATTTAAGTTATCAACACAGTTTTTGTAGAGCCTTATACCTCCGACACTATTATCTTTGTTGGCTAGGCCTAGTCACCTGGATGAACCTCTTCATGTGATTATTTCTTACAAGAGCCAGGCTGCGCCAAAATGTGCAGAGAACACGAAATAACGATTCAGTGAAGCTTCTTACCTCAATTGTGCACTCGCCCGACACGAAGAATAAGCCCCATTTGTAGCTCTCACGTGATGCGGACATCATAGGCAAACGAGCAATTTGCCCTTCCGTATAAATTTGTCTCTCTCGCTGACTGGTGGTTAACTTTGATCGGCCGTTTATTGAGAAATCAAACGTATAAGTTTCCCAAAGTGTGCGCAATGGTAAGTAAATGAAGCCACCGCGATGCGCTCCTGATTTACCTTCTTCGAAAGCTAAACTTACTATTTACGTTGATTTTATTTCTGTGCCTAGAGAACAAATTCGAACTCTATTCGACATATAGAGTACTGTGACAAAATTGTTGTAAAAAAGTTGGGGTACCTCTACTCTGAGGGTTACAAATGAGACCTAATGAGCTTGTCTCGATAATGCCTAGAAAATAAGACAGGAATTTCCCGTAAATTACAAAATCGAAGTAGCTGGTTTTTTGTCATACTTGAGGTCGAGAAGATCGAGGAAAATGGCACAGATAGACTTGCATCCGAATCCCCCGCAAACGACGTCCGGGGCACAGCTAGTCCCTTGCTAAGCCCAGTAATGTCGGTTAGCTACGAAACATATCGACAAAATGAGTAGAGTGTACAAGTGTGTGAAAACCTGCGCTAAGTAATAGATGGCAACGTATTTCTTCTAATTCTTCTTGACCCTCTCTACGGCTATTAGTTGAGATATATTCCATATCATTTTCTGTTTCTTGCCAAGCGAATAGGTCTCCGAACGCTGGCAATGTCCTTCCGTCCATTCCTTGATATTTCTCCACTCTGACTTTCTTCTTTTACAGAAATTGTGTCTGCCTATTCCTCTTAATCTTGTCCATCACTTGAAAAAATCGGTACAGTCAACTGCACAAATACATACTTTTACATTGGCATTCTGAAATCTACTTTAGAACTTTAAACTACTTTATGCCGTTACGATAGTAACGGTCCAAAGTCCAAATTGAATGAGGTCGATCAGTCGTTGACTGTAATGCAAAAAAAAATGCCTTGTAACAAGTTGTTATAATTAACAAATAGGTTTGATCAGCCGTTAACTGTACTTGTCAAAAGTGGTTATAAATAACCAACTCTAGCCGCTGTTCCAGGAAATGCGCATTTTAGAAATAAATCTGTAAGATCTAGTGATCTCTCTCTGAGAGAAGGCCTGTGCCCTACAGTGGGACGTATATAGGCTGCTTATGATCTAGTGGTGGCAACGCGATCGTTAAAACGCTTGCCTCTCATTCAAGAGGCCACGGGTTCAAACCCCGGCTGGAACCAATGACTTTGTTTTGTGAGTTACGTGCATTTGCAAATTTGTAGAGTAGCAATACTACTGGCTAACGATGAAGGAAAACATCATGAGAAAACCTGAGTGCTTGAAATTGCAAAATTAATCACCTTGCGTGGTGATTAAGCCCATACTCTCACTGGGACGCGTTATTTATAAATCAGGATCTGCCAATTGCTACGATTCTGACAGATTTCTTTCGCTGAACCAGACGCTGGTCTCTGCATACCCCTCCAATATTCGGGCGTGAGATTGTGTTATGTTATCTTATTAAATTCAAGTTTGTACAGTCGACCTTTACAGTTGCAGAGTATCTGGTAAATAGGGTTTTGGTGTGCTGTCGACGGCACACCACAGTAGTTTTTTTTTAAATGAAATTATGTATATTTATTTTTTAATTAATAGTTTTGTTTGCTAAACAATCCTAAACCCCACGAAAACAGTCTTCCATGTTCACAACGTATTTGCGAGTGCGAGTTTAATTTGCCGGGTAAATAATCTTGTAAGTTACGCGCTTCTCTTTTGTTTGTCTTAGAATATGATTAACGTAAACCTCGACAGAACATTGATGTCTTGAAAACAAACAGAAACAGCTAGCTGTATACTCTTTGTGAAGTTTAATTCAAATTGAATTTTGTCATTCTTAATTAAAGCTACCTATTAAGCGTGATTGGATTGGACGAGACCTTTAAAAATTAAGTACAACAATTTTATCTAAATAATTACGATCTATTCCGCGTGGCGCCGGATTAAGAATAGCGTCACTCCATTTCCTTCCGTGGATGTCGTAGAAGGCGACTAAGGAAATCAATTACCAGGAAACGGGCAGCAGCGTCTTTCTGAGATTCCAACCGCATTCTGCGATCGCCAACCCGCCTGCCAAGCGTGGCGATTACGGCAAAACCCCTCATGGTTATGAAAACCATGAGGGAGGCCTATGTCCTGCAGTGGGCGCCATATGGCTGATGATGATGATGATGAATTACGATCTTATTTATAGAAACACGCTTCCTTAAAACACTCGATAAACGCCGATTATAATAGTCTGTGGTGGAGATTTTAAAAGGAAAAGACGTAACCACAGATTAAATAAACTGACACTAAGGAGTGCTTTCGAGTAATTGCGTTTTATAAATGGAGCCGTAAGTTTTTAAGCCGTTTTCTTAACTGAAAATTTTATTGTACTGAGTAGGAATTAAGTTTATTTTTGTGAAGTTATCAATTCAGAAACAGGCCCTGTGTATAATTTTCGCTGTAATTCACTTAGATTTAATTACTATGAATTCTGACAACCAAGGTTAGATCTGAAACTGAAGATTTTGAATTTGACTTAAAAGGATCGGTATCTTATTAAAATGGTTTATCTATTTATTTACGTGCCTAAATCAACATCCCGTTCACTGATGTTAGTGAAATGTAGAGTTCAAGAAAGCAGTAGCATAAGTTTTAGTCAGCGGTGGTAGCCGCTGATTGCTACCCACTAGGGGTAGAACATTGTCAAGTTATAGTCGCAATGCCACTCGCTAACGGTGAAGGAAAACATCGTGAGGAAACCTGGGTGTCTGAGCTATTCACATACCTCAGCGCTTGAAATCGCCAATCCGCGGTGGGCACGCGTGATCATTAAGTCCATACTCTCTCTCTGAGAGAAGGCCTGTGCCCTACAGTGGGAGGTAGGCTGCTTATGATAAGTTTTAGTCTAATAGCCAAACATTCTTCTAAAATAAATTTAATCATATTTTTTTACTTCAAGGTGCACTGAAAGATATCAAATCCGCTAGACTACAAACTAAATTCGCGCATTACCACTTATCACGAAAAAAGCCATAGGTACTAAACAACTCACGAAAAGTTGTTAAAACATAGCTAAAAATTTTTTTATAAAAAAGTGCTGTGTACTCGGTTCTAGAACAAAAAGGCCAACTTGTCCTTAATTGCCTAGAGGTTCTATTCAACAGATTAACTTCAAATGAACATATTAAAGATTACTTTTAAAGTCTTGCGAATAAATTCTTTTTTGTGAAAGTTCTTGTGGTATGGTCTGCATTTTGTGTTAAGTACTGTCTACACTTCGTGTTTCAAAAGGATTACGTACGACCGACCGCAAGATGGACGTCCATACCCCCGGGAGCTCCTCGAGCTGTTAGGCTCCAGCAGCTCGGAGCCCCCCCCGCCCTAAAAGAAAAGAAGCCATGAAGGCAAATGTCCCGGGGGTCGATACCCCCGGAGAAGAAGCCCGGGACAAGAGACCCAGTCTCAAAACCCGTACCTACAGCTGCGAGCTTCGCTCGCAGCTGCAGAAGACCCGAACGACGACGAAGGATTTCGAAAGGATTTGTTTACAATTAACTGGGAGTTTACAAACGCAGACGGTCTTATTTATAAAAAAAAAACGATACCTTACAACGCCGATTAAAATTTTCCCTGGTGGAGATTTCACAAGGAAAAGTCGCAACCACAGATTAAATAAACTGACTCTTGGGAGTACTTTAGAGGACTCGTGTTTTTATAAATAATGCTGTAAGTCTTCAAAACTGTCTTATCAGGCGTAAGTTAATCAACCTGTACAATTTTGTGGAATATCGACCTACAACAGCAATATAGTTTAGGTAATTTTCTGTCACACTAAAACTGCAATGTTAATTTCCTGTTTAAGGGAATTAAGCTGCTATTGGGTCGAAAATCCCGATTGAAAACTTGTAGAAACTGAGGCTAAGTTTGTTTGCGTCGAAATTATACAAGTCGCTGTTTATCTTGTTTGTTAGTTGGTTGCCCCTCCCATCTGCACAGATTTAATATATACCTAACTGGTAATTGAAGTATTAAATGCAAAACCCGAAAATGAAAGAATTAAAATCTCAAAAAAACGTTTTACAATACACTTGACAAAAACAGAAAACTTTTGCTCATAGGAGTGGTTTAACTATTTATCGATAATGAAAGTATGTAATCGGCTATTGTTTATTTCAATTACACGTTGTTCAAAGCTAACTAATACAAATTAACTTATACGAGAGCTGCTCTTTACTAAGCAATCGCAATCGGTCCTGTTTCATATACACCCTGATTTCTGGATGGTTTGTAAGTTGCGGCTGTGTAATTAGTAATTAAAACCGGCCAAGTTCGAGTCGGACTCGCGCACGAACGGTTCCGTACCATTGTCTATACAATATTAGACACAAAGATCGGGAAAAAACGGCAAAAAATCACGTTTGCTGTATGGGTGCCCCCCTTAAATATTTCTTTTATACTGTTTATTTTATATTGTTTCTAGTATTTGTTGTTATAGCGACAACAGAAATACATCATCTATGAACTGCCTAGCTATCACGGTTCATGAGATACAGCCTGGTGACAGACAGACAGACGAACACTGAAGTCTTAGTGATAGGGTCCAATTTGGCACCCTTCGGGTACGGAACTTTAAAAGTGGTATCTATTTAGACTATTACTTTTAAAAATAGACGTAATTTTAAAAATATATTTTTTTAAATACGTGAATAATTAGTCTGCCTCTCCGTCTAACGGAACAGTGTTATGGATGGCTACTAATGGTTCTAATAGATTCGAGTTTGTGTCGAGATATTTTTGAAAAGTGCGTTTTTTAAATAAACAAATTTTATACTTATTCTATCGCATACTGCGATCGCCAACCCGCCTGCCAAGCATGGCGATTATGGCAAAACCCCTCATGGTTATGAAAACCACGGAGAAGGCCTATGTCCTGCAGTGGGCGTCAAATGGCTGATGATGATGATATCTATTGTTAGGCACGTTTATTTTGCTATGTCTTTCAAATCACCCAAAATTAACGCAGTATGTATCTATCTATGTTATTCTTGCATCAGTTGCAAAACATTGTCAATCACAATGTAAATCTTCGTGTTGTTGACGAATTCCCGGAGCCTTGAGTCACACACAAGTCCAGATAAGGCGTGACCTTCACCGCACCGGACACATTTATCAGGAACCAATACGTATGTTGTAGGTACATAATTTAGGAGTAGCACGTTGACGTGGAACCAATAGTATGAACGAAATGAGTTTGTGAGGCAAATTGAATATTTTTTCACATAGACTGAAAACTGAGACTGGCACCTACAATGTGCGCAATTATAATACAAGTTTTAGGTATATGAGGATTTAAGCAAATCCTCTATATGTAGAATCCAATGTAGAATGCAAATACAATAAGTAGAATGACATACAAGTTTTCGTAGAAATTGTACAGCTAAACTTCTCGGTATTATATTAAGATATAATATGCTTGACCGACTGCTGAGAAGCCCGAGCCTTAACTTTATTGTGTCATAACAATGAGAATTTATTAACAATTGGTGGTCCTTTATCCCGCACCCGACCGTCGTTGTCGCCCCTTTACTAACCCGAGATAAAAAATCACAAGCCACCTCGTCGACAACAAAATTCATTAGCGGAGGAACACAGTAACCACAGTACAAATAAAGACAGTAACCGCTTGCGGAAGACTCCGTATTTAACCACTATTATGCCGACTACCTTGGATGCAACAGTTTGAGGACCGTCATCCTCTTCGCACTCGTAGGCAGTCCAATCGATAAAGAAAGATAGCCTCTGTTGCAATGATCAATGGGTCTGCGAAGGTAGAGTGACGTCGACAGGATGCCTGAGAGCAGCTGGCTGGAACGTAGGTATATTTTTTTTCTTTTTCCCAAAGGAGTTTCATTTAGCGCGGTTTCGCTTCACCGGCCAGTTTTCTTTAATGGGAAGTTAAATGTTAATGAAGCACATACGTGTCGTATGCCTGTAAAATATCAAGCCTTCTGCAGTCGACAAAGTCCTAAAATTTGCACAAGTAATAAGCCAGATGTAAAGTAGGTACCCTTTTATAAACTATCAACTGTATCTGGAGATTTGAAGAACTGTACTTACAGAGACTGTAAGTACTTATTTATTACGTAAGTTAATTTAAGGGGAGGGAGTCCGAACAAGTCTTACCTTTTCATATATAATATGGGATCGAAACAAGGCTTATTTTTTTTCTTTCGCATGTCAGAAAGGGGGGGGGTCATAAAGCGCTGGAACAGCCCCCGTATGTACTAGTAATAAATAATCTCTGAAGGAAAGCTCGCAGGTCCGCGAGCGCAGGTTTCAGCGAAGTTTCCGCGTCAGGCGGGTGGACGGCACACTGGGAAAGCTTTCGGAGTAGGAGACACCACTGCAATCTGTAGAATAACATAAAATCTAGCTTTCGGTCACACGGTTAGGCACGCAGGCCTAATGAGAAAGTTTATCGAGCGTTTATTGCGTAGTTAGTTTAGCGGGAAGCTCCGTCCGGCTCGGAGGACTAACGTTGCCGCCGCAGGTGTGCCTCGCCGCGCGCCCCCCGCCCGCTCCGCGCGGCTCCACCCCACTCCACGCTACAGCTTTCAGTTCAGTTTAGTTGAGCGTTGACGACGGAGGCGAGCGGACGCTCGCGGGACACGGAACGCCGCGCCAACATAAAACACGACGCATTATCTTCAGCGCTTCCGTTCCAAACTTAAACTGAATGCAGTGCGCATATCCTGCCTGTGACTAGTGTTGTGTTGTGCTGAACCAACTATACCTCGTGTCATTTGATCGAGTAACCATTTCTTATACATGTAAACAAATGTCACTAGTGTCTCACGTAGTGCTGGTGTGAGGCTGCCAGCGAGTGTCGTTTTTGATTGTTAAAAGAAAACAGTGGTATTGTGCGATATATGCGAAACGGGTTCCATCCGGCTAGAGCGAAGTCGCAGAAGTGGCCAGCTTCTGAATCTGCATATTAAAACACCGGCCGGCTCAGTGCTGCGATCGATATCTCTTCAAAATTGACAGATAGGCAATTTGTGCGGCGTAACTACGTAAGTGGAGACAGCCAGCTCAGTGGTGTCACATTACCGTATTCGTGAAACGCCCGGGCGGCGATAAAATATTCGTTTGGTCAACACATAGTAATCTGTGTGCTCAATCAGCGGAGACCGGTGCCGCGCTCGGTGGCATTTCGCGGCTATAACCTGGCTGCGTAGCTCCGCTCACACCAAACTATAAATAAATTAAAACATCTTTAGACGACAGTATTCGATAGTGTGCTCTTTTAACCGCTTTTCACTAGTGCATCGAAGAAATCGAATTAATACATACACGCGTTGGAAAACTTAAAAAAAAAGTTGAATCTATCTCAATTTTTCAAAGCAAAAGTTGGGAAAGCGTCTCAAATTGTTTTGACAAAAAACTTAATAAAGATGTAACAAACGTTGTTCGAGAATATCTAACAATTAATTGATTACCATCTAAACTAGTAATATCTACTTACATCAGTACTTACTTTAAAATCCGAATTTTATATATTTCAATACTATATCCAGCAGGCATATTAACTCCTCTTACTAAAACGTAAACATAAGCTCCAGCCTTATAAACACCGAATCACTGGCTCATAAACAGACACATAAACATGGACTGGAAAAATCCATCATAAAATACTACACCATGGCCGATGGCCGTTACACAAGCCAGTATTCTATTGAAACAGTCTGTTTAATTAATCGAGCTAAACTGCTCCAGAGCTTATGAACTAGACCGGACTGAAGGCTCTATCTGCTAATATTTGTAATACATGAGATCTACCTACTGGAGTCTACAACTAAAAACTTATTGTTATAGAGTGATATTAGCACGACAGTTGCTGTTATCTGAGTATCTGACACTGTTTGTAGTCTCTTACCAATCGACAAAATCTGGTTGGTTCCAATCTCGTAATGACATATATATCGCCCTGTTTCTCGTTTAATTTAATCTCATTTATTTACCCTTGACTTTTATATACTTAATTATTTTATTAATGAGACTGCATATGATCTATTACAATTTATTTTTGCATACAAATTATTCGTGTAATAACACCAGTTTATGTGTTTGACTCGGTACTTAGTCAAACTGACGATCATCAATGCATTGCATAATTTCCAACATGTTGTGCTTTCGAGTATCTCGAGTTCAAAACTGTGGTTGAAAACCAAACAGATGGAATAATAAAACTGTTTCATAAAAATGTAGGTGAACACCAGCAAGCAAATTTTATTTTAACCTTGGAAGTTTCTTAAAGTTGCTAAGTAAATTTTGCTGTACCTATCTTTTGTTTCTGTTGCAAGTTCATAACCGAGAACTGCATACACATATTGTAAAATGTATTAACTGAGATATTGTGTGCCGTCTGAAGTTGGCGGTCTGCTGCTGGTTACGCTGAAACTTCCACCTTTGTTGTCTTTAAACTCTGAGCTAACTCCTCCTTAGCTTGTTTTAATAGCAAAAGCTTTCGGCCTGTTGATTGCACGTAGTCCACAAAGTAAACAATTTAAGCGTTTCATCCAACCAAAATTATTCCTTTGATACTCAACCTATAATTTATAATGACCGTCCAACGTGCGTCAAAATTGTTGGACAACATCTATATATTCATTTACATACTATTCGATGCCATGATTTCACTTTGAATTTACATTACCGCATAAAACGTCTTTTGGAAATTAGACGATTCTGTCAATGATAGCTGGAACAAAGACGTAATTGCGTATGATTGTTTAATTCAGTAGTTCGCCGGCAGTACTCTGCAGGCCGCCGAGTGAAAGGCACTTTCTCCGGCCCTCCAGCCAGCCCTCTGTTATATACGCATAGCTCTCTTGCAAAATTTCACACTCACCCACAGCTTTGCTTTTATTTGATACCTAGATGGCGTTCGTGACAATTTTTTTCCGAACACTTCCGCAAAAACATACACTGATATTAATTTACTGCCTATACAAAACTATACGTACATTGCGTCTGGCTGTTTCTTTATTTATTGCCTTTATCCCATACCCCATACCCCATTCGAGGGTTGAATAATCTAGGTTCTGTCGAGCTCCATTCGATCACAGTGCTCCACGTAGCACTGTGATCAAATGGAGCTCGAGAGAGCCTCCGAAGAATCCGAACAAAGGTCTCATCAGTGGCCGCGAATTAGCCCGATTATGTCGGCCCGTTACTCGTCCAACGTTGAGAGAGTTTTTTCCGCAGTTCCTTTCTACAGCGCCGGACGTATGTGGGTCGGCAGTCGGCACGAATCGCTTTGTTTGTCTCGGCAGCGAGTGTTTGATTTATTCGTAGACTTGTTATTAGCCTCGGTAATCTTAAGCCCTGCGCTGACTGCTCGGTCGGCTAAATATCTATATCCCACGCGCGAGGACAGAAAAATAAAGGCTCGTGCCATCTCCCTCATTTGCTACATGGGCGTATGGTTTCTCTATTTCCCGTGCACGGGATAGAGGGTCATGCTATATGGACTGCAGTAGCTCCTGGGACGTAATGGATTTGTCATTTCGCACGGTGCGCCATACATGAACTTAAAGCTTACTTACGAACGGGCTCAGCGCCTCAAGCCGTGCTTATGTAAGCTGCTGGCGGTTTGTGTTGCTTGTGAAACCAAGCCGGGGCTTTTGTTACTTACGTTACGTGAGTGGTGAGCCCGGCCATCGACAAATTGCTAATATCGGGTGCGCGTGATGCTATTACGATTGGGTTGCTTCGTCATTTATAGTAAACCACACGGTCCATAAGTAGAGTCAGTAAAGCATCGTGTATTTATCGGTACTCTACCTATGTTTTTATTAATTTTTATATACAAGAAAATGGTTCCTTTAATTCATATCGAGCTACAGGCGTATCTGATAATTTATGCAACATGTCGAGTTATCGTTCGGTCACGATATTGTAATCGATATTCAGTAATTGCATCGCTAATACAATTTCCTTACCTTTATTCTATATAAATGTATTATATTATAATAAATATACAGGGTGTAACTAAATCCGAAAATGGGCTCGCTACTCGGGAATACAAATCACTTATTTTTGGAAAAAAAAATGTCAACGGTCCATTTTAATGCCGCAGGTTTAGTATGAAACGATTGATATTATTTCGTGATTTTGAAGTATACCTTGTTGTAAAAGTTGTTCGTAGAACTACTAGTAGATCCCCCCATTTTCGTTTGTATATGGGGAAGTTTTTATACCCTGTGTATTAAACAAAAGGCTTAACTACTAACTGACGAACAAATTTATGGTCGCGCATGAGCATATGTGGAATGACTCAGGCCAAAGAAGTTCATAAACAATGTACCTATCCTACTCTATTACTTAATTTTAGTAAAAGGATTATCAGTCTATACAGATTGGGCTCACGCCAATATATTACAATGCAATGACATCATTTAACCGTACTTTTATGTGGAGTTGCTTACAGCGCATTAAGCCAGACGTTCCAAGTCCAGCGAGTTTTTTAAAAACAATGAGTCTCGTTTGATAGGCCAGACGCAAGTTAAACACAATAAAAGTGCGATGCAGACGGCGACCAAGTCTCTGGGTGGAAGCCAGCAATCCTTGCCAACGAACTAACTGTGATAGTTATTGTAGACTGCTGATCTAGCACCCGGAGTATACCGTACTTTATGGCATGTTCGATATTTCATCAGGACTGGGTGTCGTAATCTGTAAAGGTCGTTTTTCAATACTCTATCGTATTAGGAGTAGGCGCTCCTTTTACTGGGTGTTTGCCAGCAAGTAATGCCAATTAATACTTGGGTGACGCTCTACGATAACAATCTCCGCCGCGATATTACCTCTAAATATTCAATCCAGTCTCGCAGAATTCCACGTACATTCAGAACATTCAATTCAGGCAGGGATCAAAGAATTCCACCCGTGAACAGATGGAAATTCCTCTTTACGACTAGAAGCTTTTGACGTCTAAACTTCTTCTTTCAAAGTGTTGTCGCGAGCCGCAATGTGGATCGAATATGCCTACGAAGAGGCTTAGGTGTGATTGGTGTTATTGTCTCTTCGTTATGTGGTGGTTTAATTGGCATTATTGAGGGGTAATTTTTGACACGGTTGGGTAGCTGGGTTGTGGGTCAGGTTGTGCGCAGGTAGGCTGAGCCCGGCGGGGTGATGGGGGGTGCTTCCGTCGTCGGGAACAGCTGTCGCGGCAGCTGCCTCCGGCCCCGAACACGTGCGATCCGACAATTGTTATCGAGAATGTTTTTTTACCAGTTCGTAAGTTTATGTTTAAGTTGCACGGCGGGATTCCCGTTGAGATATTTGGCGTTCTTCACAACTTCTGGATTGTTTCCAATTTGTTGTGAATATTCTCTGGGAATGTTTAGATGGTTTTGCATCAGTCAAAGGCTTCGAACAACATTGTTTAGTTTTATCGGCGTTAGTTCCGATACTAAAAATAGAATGATAGAATTTCAATAAATCAGGGATGAGCGGGCGTGCGCGCCCACGTGACATGCGGCTCCGTCTCAAGGTCGCTGCAAACTGCGCCGCGCCGTGCGTCATTTACCAGTGTTCTTTCATGAAACTCCGCAATACACCTAAAATTGTTTACTTTGTAGGCACTTTTTGTGGCGACGTTAAATAATACCTGCCGGACTTTGTGATACACGATACGGTCTGATAATTTCTAGGTTAGGTCATACAGTAACTGACTATTAAAAGTATTAACGAAATTGAAGACTGACGGACGAACGGTCAATTTGATAAATGGAAGATAGCCTGATGCGACACTAGACTATTGTAAGGTTTAAAGTGTTGTGTTGAATATGCGTCGTATGAGGCTAGGACTGATAAAAACTTTCTACCTTCTGTTTACACATAATCGGCATGTAATAATAAGCAGTCATTTGTTCGCGGGGCCACGCCAAGGCCGCAGGGGAGCGAGGATGTAAACAACTCTGGTGAACCTAAAACCGCAGTGCACTAACTATTGTAGCTATTAAACTATTGAATACACGCGGAACTAAATGCGTCACACACACTGACTTGTAAGCGGTTTATTTGATCCTTTTCAAGTAGCTCGTGCTGTGTTGTACACGCGTGATAGGACGGGTTTGTTTCAAACTTTCAGTTTGTTAATCTGTCATAATAATCATTTTTGTTCTTAAATACTACCAAATTATCTAATAATTTTGATTATAAGTCCTGTAAAAACCCAATCTTACGTAGGACCGGCTGATGAACTAGGACTGTTTTGAAACGGAAATGAGAAGGGGCCAATCTTTATGGCATCGTTACCTAGAGGGGCCACTGGTGAAACTTACCTTTATACACAGTTTCGTTTAAAACACCGCTGGGGCGACGTTAATATTTTCGTGTTATTACATAATACATGTAGTATAAAATAAAATACTTAAAAACACATGAAGATAACGTCGAAAAAAAAACTAAAATATCACAAAAATGAAAACTGGCTTTCGATAGGATTTTTTTTATATTAGGTACGTCTACAATGTGTATTCGTATTCTATTCCATACCTAATAACTATTAAACTAATTAAAGCCTCATATTTCTCATGGCGGCCGCAATTATCATGACCGGAAAATTAGTCAATATCTTATCGTTTTCAATAAAGTCTCTCAACTAACATTTCGATGGGCTCAAATTCAACCTGGTAATTTTCTTCACACTTTATGGGTAGTAAAGTTAGTTTATTAGTTAATTGTTTGGATTTAATTGACGACAATTGGCGCATCGGTCGTTCACGAACATCACACAATACCACTGCGCCTTTGACCTAACCCGGCAGCGCCGCAATGCAGTCCCAAGCTGGCACCAATCCTTGCCTACGAATTCTATAGTCAACATCACATGCATTACATAATAATCACCTCGCTATCCATCGCCGAATTTATTCAAGGCATTTAACCGAAGTATTTAATTGTAGAGTCATTGCTACGATCATTACAATCATATATATAATTCACTCAGGAAAAGACAGAAACAGATGCTTATATATAAAACTATTCAAGTAGGTTGTTTCAATTCGTAATACAAGGTTTCGAGGTGATTTTATATGCAATGCGATCACATCGTCTGATACGGACAATATCTAGCCTCCATCTGCGCTAGCAGATAGAGACCCGATATTGGGGGTTATCAGAAATTGAAAAATAAAAAAACATTCGAATTTATAGACGCCCGCGCCGCTGCCGATCGCTGCTGTGATAAACCCTGTGATGTGTGAGCAAGCCTACGGATATTTTTATATGTGATTTACCAAGTGCCCAGTACAAACCGAGTACAAAAAAAACGGACCCTAATCGTAGAAGAAACAAACCTATTTATAGTGTAAGACGATGAAGGAGGAGTGTAAACTGTGCAGTTTGAACGGCTGGTGTGGTGCCGCGCAGGGCATTACAGACTTTTCCATTTCCTCGCTGATGAGGCCCACTGTGCACCATTCGCACCAGATGGATCCGCGACATGAGGCCTTATTGGTGTCCCTGCTGAAACTAGGTGACTATCCATTGTATACGCTTCACGGTTATGCCGCGGGTAAGTAAGCACTAGAACCTAGAGTTTGCTTTGCACATTGATTAACACGCGTTTTAATAACACGTGGTTTAAGCGTAATTAATAAGCATTAATATGATTACGCTTAAAACAAAATCTATGTAGAGGCTACATAGATGTTGTTAAAGCTACTGAGATCTATGGAGGCAGGATGTTCTAACTCTTCTTTATATCAAATATCTAAGGGCAAAATAAACATGTAGGTAGGTACTACACACGCTATTTTCGGTAACATTATTATGATACCAACGTCAAAATGCAAACAATTTATTACGTCGTGATTTTCATTTCATTAGCTAGGCTTTTGCCAAAGATTCTAGCTTTGAATTTTAATGTTACGTAAATGACAATCTATAACCTTTTAAGTTTTTGTATTTAATCATTGCGCCTTATTTCCGGCATCAGAAACGTAAGGTTGTTTTGCAGTAATAATAATTTAACTCTTAGCTCCCTAGGGGGTAATTTAATACAGACTGATGTCGTATCACTTTTTAGTGAAAAACGGCGTCGTCGCCTTTTGGGTCCCATACATATGTCATGGAAGGCCTTGGTTTTAAATTATTTACACTATTTCTAGTGGCAACTCTTACCATTGCACACTGGGTTCAGTACGCAACTCCAGAAAACGTTTCATTTTGTATCATTTCACCTATTACTACTCTTCGGCCGCATATCTGTATGTACTAGAATTCATTGCATCAAATGACATTACATCGGTGGCTCATGTCACCTTAAATCGAAAATATCTATAGCTTATTTTGTCTAAGGCTTAAAGTTCCTTTGACTGACTTCACATTTCATCGAAATTATCTTTTTATCTTTATATTCTTTTTGTTGCACTAACCCGTACTGAGGACTATTTTAAAAACCTATTAAGAGGCTAAAAACTCCACCCAAGCCGGACTTGAACCCGCGACCTCTGGCTCACCGTGCCAGCGCTCTCCCAACTGAGCTAATGGGCAAGAGCAAGCATCGATGAAATTTCGAGCCTCTTTACAAACTTCTCTGTATTACGTACGGGCAGCGACATCTGACCGAAGCGATTTACATCACTTGCAGCCCCGAGTAACCCACTTTGCAGTTAGGTTTTTACATCGGAATGATAACGCTGTACCTACATGATTATATTCATTTTAAAAACCTATGTTAAATATAATCATGTAGGTACAGCGATATCATTCCAATGTTTTTTTTTAATCTCTTTTTTTTTAACTACATAGTTTGCAAATAAATTGCAAAAAATCGATCGTGTTTATACCTATAGGCCGCTTATTGCTTAGGTGAAACGTGGCTCCAAAAAAGATTCGTAAAATAAAAAAAAAGTTTTTTAATACTAAACATATAGGTATATTTCTGGCTGCACTAAGTCATACTATCAAAATTAATTAAAGGATAAAATACAAAATTAATGTAAATAAAATACATAATATGCAAAAGCTAAGAAAAACATACACTTACGGATATTTTAACGATTATTACACTTAGTTAATAATAATTTAATTTAATTAATTAAGCGGAGAAAGTTAGAAAAACTCTATGATTTATTATTAACATTCAATTTAAACGCATGAATGAGTGCCCAGTACTAACTTAAATAGGTCCGGAAATAAATTAACTAATAGATACCTAGTCTTTAGAAATTTTAATTACCTATTTAAATACCTTGCTACAAATATTTTAATGTTTAATTACTTAATGAGGTCGTTTAATGTGTTCTTTTTGTTACCATTGATCATTGTGGGTGATTGATGTATTTAAATTGTATTTACATGTACCTATTTTCTTTACACCTAATTATAAATCACCCTCATTAAGTGTTTCTACGAAAATAGGATAAATCAGTATACTTATTACGCCGTGTTTTCATACTATTTAAGGAAGAGTATTTTTTTATTTTGGCTCTTTACCCTTTTACTATTACTACAAGAACTATCTACAGGACAACCATACCCAAGTGAAAAAATGGCAAATCCAAACTTTACTAATCTGGATCTGTACGTGATATTAAAGCAGTGTCGCAAACTTGCCAATTATAAGTTATTGTTCGAGAATGTTGTAACTCGTCTAAGTTTACAAGTATTAGAAGAAGATCATAATACGCTCAGGGAGTGTCGAATATTTAGCCAAGCTATCATTCGAAGATGGAAGCAAGTAAATAATAACACGGAAGCATTCAAAAGTAAATATGACAGCTGGTTGGCGCTAAACGTGGATTGGCCATCATGTGTTATCATACAATATTCTGCAAGTCAAACCGCATTGGAACACGTGGAATCTACGCAGTCTGAACCATCAGCTTCCACCAGCAAAGCCGTCTACGTGGAAACAACTACCAATACAAAGCAAAAGAAACGCAGAATGGATGAAGAGAAGTACCAAGATAGCGAAGAAACAGCCTTTGTAGCAACCAGCAAACTGAGGAAGGAAGGAAACGAATGTTTAACTTCCGTAATAGAACACTTGGTACGAAACCCCGAAGAAGCAGCTAAAATGTATCAACAAATCAATGTTAAGAAAGGACCGAAATGTACATTCTCACCAGACAAAGCACTTGGGCTCCTTTTGTCTCTAGGCTTGTCAAAATGGAAGTACATAACTCTGCGTGAAGAAAATATACGCGAAGGTATGCCGAACGTATACCTACCCATCTTACTACAAAGTCCAGCAAGCAAAGAGTGAGTGTTACCCTCCAGAACAAGCCTTTAGTGTGACGGATACTGCAGCAAAAGTTTCCCTTCAGGCTGTTTAAGATCATACTGTGCAGGGTGTGTTGACAAGTGTTCCGGAAGTAGCAACAGATTTAACATCGCTTACATTATTAAGTAAATGGGGCTTTGACGGTGCATCAAGTCAGAGCAGATATAAACAAAAAATAGAAGAAGAAGAAACAGACGAATGCTTGTTCATGGCAACAATTGTTCCAGTAGAGCTAACAGATGGTTCAGTTTCGATATGGAAAAATCGTAGGCCATGCTCCCGATTTTATTGCCGAACAGTGCAGTTCATCTTTAAAAAGGAAAGTAAAGACCTTTTACAAGAAGAAATGAGGAAAATGGAAGAAGAATCGTTAGGACCATCAGAATGTGGCAATGTTAAAGTTACCTACAAACTGGCTATGAAAATGGTTGACGGAAAAATATGCACTTACTTATCAGAAGCAAAATCTAGTGCAGCTTGTTACCTATTTTTGGCAAAGCCAACTCAAATAAACAACCTAAATGCAGTCTTGTGAAAAGACATAAACAGTGAAATGTACAAATTTGGACTGTCACCTCTTCATGCCAGAATTCCATCGTATTATGGAGAGCCTTCTTCACATAGCCTACCGACAAGACCTAAAGACATGGGCTGTAACGGGTGAAGAAAATAAATCCATAATGCTGAAGAGGAAACAAGGCATCCAAGAAGACCAATTCCGGAAAGAGTTATTATGCACTGTCTGCAACGTTTGCGTTACAAAACTTGTTGTGAATGTCTCCTCTTCTAGGTACCTCATTGATCCTATCAATAAAATAAATAATGCACGTTTAGAAAATAAAAAAATAAATTAAGAACCAGTGATCTAAATTCTACCATCTCCTAAGTAGCTACCCGCCTTATGTGGATAAAAATATGACAATTTGTCCTTAGTTTGACACCAATATTGTGAGTAACTAAATCCGGGTTTTGACGGTCTTATTACGCTAGAACCGTGTGTTTTAGTAGATTATGACGACGGTCAGTGCGCTCGAGCCGAGTGCGTCGTCATAATCAACTAAAACTGTACGCACACGGTCCGAGTGTACTAAGACCGTCAAAACCCGGCTTAATGCGAAGGCCACAGTCCGCAAGACTTGTCTGCAGGCGCAGTCGTGCTCATGCAACAGTCGCCCGGAATAAGGATTCGTACACGGAAGCAGCCTACTCCAGCCTCAAGGCTGTCTCTAGATCGACTTATACAATTTATATATCCACTTAGTTGTTGTTGGTCAAATGAAGATTAAGTTTTTCCTTATCCAGGTAGGGGCCTAGTGTTAAAGTTAGATAAATAGTGATTACGTTTGCATTCCATACCGTTTTTAAATTCTGCTTGCTTCCGTGAGATGGCGATATCTTAATTCGTTTCATTTGGCATTTACTTATAAACAAAGTTAAATCGAGCAACAGACACACTTACGGTTTTTTTTATAAATACACGATTCCTCTAAAACACTCTTCAGAGGCGGCTGTGTAAATAATCTGTCCACAGGCTTTTAATACGGCGTTTATGGAGTGTTTTAAGAAATCGTGTTTTTTTTTATATAAATGAGACCGTTACTTTTCACAGGTTTTAGCGAGTTAGATCTAACAATGTTGAAATTTTAAGGAGCAAATATTCAAGCCAGAAAATATCTCACGCACTTACCGAAACTAATCTTTAACGTTGCTTATAATGTGTAATATCATTGTTGACAGGACTTTATTATATTGTCGCTTCAAGACAGCAGCAAGCACAAGCTAATTGAATCTTTGAGGCGTCATCACTTGTTTATATAGAAAACATCTGTTAATAGTCGTAGTAGCTCCACATTCGCTTAGTACTTTTATTGTTTGAGAGTTACCCCCCTGGATCCTCGTATTTCCCGGATGACAATAAAAAGCAACTGGATTGGGTGAGTCATGAAAGGGAGCGAGTGCTGACGTCACTGTTCACCGCGAAACGAACTGATTTGGCCTCAGTAAAGTGGACAAATATGTATGGATAAATAGTGAATAGGTTGGACAAATTAAATTGTTATTTTGTCGCAAGGATTTTTCTTTATCAATCACGTTTATTAGTACTTATTGAGATATATTTTTGAGGCATTGAGACTTTTATGATAAAATTAGATACTAAACCACATTTATCGCTAAAGTCTAGAATAAGTAGAATGCTTTATCTCCGTATTAAATAAATAAATAAACGCATGTTTTCTTTCCCTTGCCGAATTATGACAATAAACGAAAGTACAAAATAAAATGTCAGAGCTCAAAGTGCCGGATTGATTGATTGACTAAAATCAGTCAAAAAACTGATAATAAAAGAATGTATTATGTTTTAACCGGATGGAGTTCTATTTATTAGGCTAGTAGCGTCCCCATCACTGATTTTACTATCCTGGCTTGTGTACCAGCTTCATGTGGCCGGCGAAGCTAGTTTTCAGTTGGATAGTAAGTAGCAGCCACGCGTTTCGTTTGTTTTTCTAACCGCGATGTGAAAACTGATACATAGGAATTCATTTCAACTTTCTGGCAGGCAGCATAATTTTATTTTTCCTGTCTTTCACCAACAATTAGTACTTGATGTGAATTTTGCAGCTCCTGTGCAAAAATACACTTGATCGCAATGGAAAAAGTAAAACCAGCAAAACCCACTTAAGGGGCTACAGTGTGCTGGAACTGGCTAGCAGACGTTTTTGAATCGCTTGTGACATCCTCTAGGAATATGGCAGACCGTTGAAATTTATATATGATATAATTTAACTCCTTGATTCCCTATTGGATGTTTGACAACTGTCATAACCTTACGCCTTCTATGAGTAAATATATTCCGTAAGAATGCCTAAAAAAAAGCTAAGAATTTATATACCATTTTAAATGCGCAGTGGATTACGTTTAAGCTTATACAGTCTTACGGGCAATATCAAAATCTTGTATGTTAATGTTTAAAACTAACAGGAACCATAGTTACTCATTCAGAAAAAACGTTTTCATCAATTTATCACATTACGCCTTACGAGGTAAGCCCAGCCTACTCGTTGCCTGTTGTCTGTGAACAGGCGCTCTTCGCATCACCATTGATTTCATTGTAACTTTTCATAAGCGATTTATCAATCATAAATCAACCTTCCAAAGTTCACCTCGAGCGCCATATAGTGAAATTAATTCAAAGTCTTTTAATTATTTCAAACATAAAATAAGAGACTTATTTAATATATAAATGATAAAAATATACAAATAACTAATTTTTAGTAGCAATTCTCATACAAAATTACCGATTGTAGGCCAAGGACGTGGGGCGAGGGACCGAAAAAGACGCCGCATCTTTCCAATTCACTTTCGTACAAAATGTACTGGGTCAAGTTTCATAAAACTATAATTTCGTAGTTTATTATGACAATTCGAAGTACACTGCGCAGCAGAGTCTATTTTTTTATCTGTGGGTTAATCGGCTTTGCAATGTACATCGAATTGTCATAGTCACAATGAATTGTAGTTCTATGAAACAGGCTCCTGAAGGGATGGGTCTTTTCCGCGCCCTCGCCCCACGTCCCATGTCCGAACAAAACAAAAAAATATTATATAGCTATTAGTCCAATCGGTGGAGACATTTTCGAGTGTTTGCAAGACCAACGCACGGCAACTGATTTTTGTAGTAGTGATCGAGCTTCAATCGTTAGAAAAACATACAATATAAAATCCCAATTCTTGTATTTTTTTATTTAAGTAAATAACTAAAAAAGAAAAGTAAAAAGGAAACCGATCATTTACTAGTATTCGAACCAAGAGCTCTCTGCCGTTCAAGGGACGCCTCTTCCCATCCGAGCTATTGTAACATTACCAACCTAAGCGAAACATCGTTTTAGTATTTGTGCCTAAATCACGGTAAAAGTGAGGTTCATTAAAAATTAAACCTAACTACCTATGTATTATAATCCATTTATTGTCGCGATTAGGTCGGCCGCACGCGGCCAGACTTGTTGCTCGAGCCTTGTAGTCTCTAATTACTAGCATTTAAGGTTCATTTTAGTTTGATTGAGTTTTGTTTCACTCCTTGCGCTCGCACTTCGCCTCCTCGTTAGATTGTAGGGTACATAGGCGGTAAATAATGTGTTGGTAAATAATAATTTCGATTGGGGCGTTACGAATAATACTTGATTCATAACCTTTGAGTGAACCAAGCCGAATTACAGTACTTAGTATTTCCGCACCGCTCATTTCCGTAGCGACAGAAGAAGATAGCGCTATCGAACTCGGCTCGGTCGTTCCCATCCGGATATATGTATAGAAAAATATTTTACATAGTTATATGAATTGTGTCAATAATGTTATGTTTAGAACCTTTTCTAAACATACAAAATGAATCTGTGTAGATTTCGTCTCTGAATTTTTTTTCTATCTGCCTGACATGTTTTTCTGTTTTAAATAAAATAAAACGCTGTATATTTTTATCACGCATTTTATTGTACATGCGGAAGTATTTTTAGAAGAATCAATGGCGTAATGCTAAAAATTTTGTAGGAATTATAATTTATATACTACGTGTGTAGGTACTTGTTTTTAGTTTTTTTATTTTCTCGAAATTCCGCTGTATTGGGATAAGTTATATACACTGCAATAATTATGCTCTTTACCTTCCCTACATGTAATATAAATCACACTTCCATGACATGTATAAGTTGATCCTATTCAATTGTTTTTGCTAGGGTTGGCACAAAATCCGGGTTTTTTTTATTCAAGATTTATTCGGTGCTCATTTTTAGGTACAACGTAATTTAAATATATAATTTAACGCGCATAATATTTTTTGGGTTCCGTAATTATAATGACAACAAAAGAAAGTACCTAGGTAAGTTTTTTGTACACGTAACAAAAAAAAACAACTGAAACCTTAACAAAAAGGAAAAGTGTAACAAAAAGTAACCAAATAGAAATAGAAGTACTGTATCACACAATAGATTAAACAAAAATCTGCGTTCCTGGTTTACCGATATTACATATTTTTATTTAAGTGTCACAATGAATAGTTTAATGTATCTTGAAAATATTCGTCGGTGGGGAGTTCCAAAATTATAATAATAATAACGTCCACACAACGCAATCAAACTAGAATTCCCTGCACTATAGTATAGATAGTTTTTAACTATCAGCTTTAACGCCAAAAATCACTTAAATGCTGTATGTTTCCTGTGCTATTGGAATGAAATAATAGAAATGGTATGAATTACACTATTAATACAATTATCAACAGATTAATCTGTTATAATATACCAATATAAGTTAAGACGAGGAGGCACTGTTGATTAATAATTATATTTATCAGTCTTTGTGCTGAAACAAGGATGCAGGCCAAATAAGCACTCAAATCCATTTGTAGCTCTTTTGCCAACATCCTTAGCAACGAAGTCTTTTTCCATTTTCATAATTTTTGTTTTATTTCTTTGGTCAATATCCATTTTGAAATGTTTTTTTTTTCTTCTGTAAAAAATTAATTATTTTGCTTTTGTTCTTAAATTTTTTATAATTTTGTTTGTGTTATACCATAGAAAAAAATTATCCAGTCAGATTTGCTCAATGGACTATTGGCCACACAGGCACGATAGCGATGACACATATTCACCCTTTTGAAACCGCTTTAGTGAATGCGCGTAGTGTAAAATAAAATAAAAAAATGCGTAAAGTCGATGATTTAAATTCAAAGATTTTGAGCCAAAATCTTAATCCAAGCTTCAAATTTATCAAAATTTCCACTCTTTTAAAATGTTTATAAAAACCTCTGTATTTTTACACTATATTTTAAGTTTTCAGCAGCTTTTGTAAAGAAACCTCTCGAGTCATGGAAACACAAGAAGTCCACTGCTGGATATAGGCCTCCTCCATGCATTTCCAAAAAGACCAGTTGGAAGACTTGGAAGCGGATTTCATCCAGCGTCTTCCAGGCACTTGGATGAGGTCATCTGTCGGCTGGTCGTCCTACGCAGCGCTTGCCGATATGTGGTCTCCATTCGAGAACTTTTCGGCCCCATCGGTCATTAGTTCTGCTTGCTATGTGCCCCGCCCACTGTCACTTCAACTTAGTAATCCGCTGGGCTAAGGTGACTTTCGTTCCTCTACGAATCTCATCATTTCTGATTCGATACCGTAGAGAAAGCATAGGCCTTTCCATAGCTATTTGCGTGACCTTGAGCTTTCTTAGGAGGCCCATAGTGAGAGGCCACGTTTCAGTGCCTTAAGTCATCACTGGTTGTATAATTTTGTATTGAGCGATTGAGGTATATTAGACGAAAGGACTTTTCTAAGTTTCCCGAATGCTGCCCAGCCAAGTTGGATTCGACCTCTTTCACAAAGTTGGACCGGCCTAGTTGGACTGTTTGTCCTGAGTAGACGTATTCGTCTACAACTTCGAGAGTCGAGTTCCCCAATGTTATTGGGGTGGGCACAAAACGAGCATTCGATATGACCTTCGTTTTGTCCATGTTCATTTCAAGGCCCACCCGTTGGGAAACTCGACTGAGGTCTTCGAGCATTATGCCGAGGTCTTCCATCGTTTCTGCCATGACTACTATATCGTCGGCAAATCGAAGGTGAGTGATGTACTCGCCATTGATATTGATGTCGCGTCCCTGACATTCCAGAAGCTTGAAGGTATCTTCCAGTCCGTTTGTGAACATTTTTGGAGAGATAACGTCTCCCTGTCTTACGCCCTTTTTCAATGGAATTGCCTCCGAATTCTGTTCCTGTACTCGGACCGACATAGTGGTTCTGTGGTCATAGTGGACTGTTGTACAAGCATTTTAGCACCTCGATATACCGATAGTCAATACGGCAACGCTGGAGACTCGAGCACTGTCCATAACTCGATCGAATCGAAGGCTTTCTCAAAGTCCACAAACGCAAAGCATAATGGCAAATTATACTCCTCAGTCTTCTGTATAATTTGCCGCAACGTGTGGATGTGGTCTAATGGTACTAAAGCCCTTTCGGAAACCGGCTTGTTCGGGAGGCTGGAAGTCATCAAAACTGCGTTCAATACATGGCGCAGAGTAGTCATCAGCGACCGCAAAAACCTCCGATACTAATTTTCATAGAAAAACGGAGCCAGAGATAAAAATCTGAATTTTTAAATTTTTAGGAGCCAGCTTGAAATTTGACTTACGCCATTTTGTAAAAAGTAAGTTAACGTTGTCATCCAACCCAAGGTCTTATTCAACATTTGTTCGACAAGACTACCCCGTAATGTTACCGTTTTCTCAGGCTTTGACAAAAAAGCTGTAGAGACCGGATTTTCCAAGTCAGATTTTTCTTATCGGTTTGAGGGATCACCCTGTAAGGATGGAAATTCCAAGTTTACACCATATGTGGAACTTGGAAATCTTTTAGCACCTGATAAGACCGAAATTAGAACAACCAAAAATTCAAGAATTTTCACACGTCTAGTTATTTTAGCATTCAAACGCTGTGTGACTATAAAGTTGATACCATATTAGTCCAGCCGCTAGACCAGCGGGGCCCGGTGGCAAAACCTGCATTAGGTGTTGGTTGAAAATTTAAGCAATTTTACTTTTCAATCGGCACTATTAAATTTGCCATAAAAATTAATTTACGTCACCGTCCTATCTAGGGTTTATGCAACGAGTTTATGTTGTTTTAAAAGACCACCCCTAAGTGTTACCATTATCCCAAGCCGTTGAAAAAAAAAGAAACTCATGGAGACCAGCTTCTCCAAGTTTTCGATTTTCTCCGTCGGTTTTAGCAAAAAAACTAATCGTATAGAAAATTTCAAGTTAGTAACATCAAAATGGGACAACAATTTTATCTAGGTGTTTTTCGCTGATCAACTTTATGTACCTATATACATTCTTCACGTCACACCGTGTACATAAAGTTGTTATATGCGATGTATATCATGTTACTATTTTAATTAATATCAATAATAACGGCACCAGGTATTTACATATTTTTTTCAAAATCAAATCAGATCCGGATTATAAATTACTATCTGAGAGCGTGACAACCCTAACGACGTAAAATCCGGATAACAATTAAAATGGTCGTAATTTCTACTTTCCATGGAATTGGCATTACAAATATATTTTTTTATTTCATATGGGGAAGTCGCTTCCTACGTTCCAATTCTGCCACTGAGTCCCGAAATAAATCCATGTGAAATCAAAGTCAAATTCACTTTATTGAAAAAAGATAAGATGATTTTTTTCACTTTTTGACATAAAAACCTGTTGTTGTGCAAAAACATGTACTATTTCATAAGTAGGTAGGTAAATAAATACGTACTTACTAAACATGTGATTTTTGTTTGAAAGCTATTCTTTCTACAAAGCATAGATAAGTTTTGAAGAGATGTATCTACCTTTATCTTTTTTGTTTGTAATGACGCATGCTATACAAGAAGGCATTAGATTGAAGTCTATTCAATCTACGCGTACGCGGGCGGGCTGGCGAGCCGGCTAGAAAAGTAGAAACCGCTCGGCTCGCTCGACGCGTTCGAAATTCGGCTATATATGTGTGCCTTTGGCGGCGTGTGCTTACGCGAAGGGAATGAGACTGTGTGTGTGCGGCAGCGCGAGCGTCTTTCTATGGAGATTACTACTAGGAATTAATTCAGTCGTGTCATCTAGCGGTGAAATGTGGAAGTGCTGCACACCTGTGTCAAACGCTCAAGGTCATCGGCACAGGGAAAAATCTTAACAATTACCTGCAAAAAATCTAGCGCGACCCGAGGCCTATTTCATAGTACTACAGTATTCATGGTTTAGGTACTATAACAATTCGATTTACAATTGCTTAGGAAGAGGAACACTAATTGTTATTATACTACTCGGATACGCAATCGACATCGAATTATCATCATAATTCATAATAAACTACGAATTGTAGTTTTATGAAACCCGGCCCTGGTAGTAATTAAAAAAAGAATGTAAATACAAAAACGAAAAACACAGCTTAGCCAGAGGTCGCCGGTTCAAGTCCCGTCATGGGTGGAATTTTTAGCCTCTAAATAGGTTTTTACAACTTTACTGTACTGACAGAATTTATTATGTTTTTTATTTTTATTTATTTGGGAAGCATACAGTACAATAGACAAAATTACTAAAACATTAAAAAGACACAGATACCAGCAAAGCCTCCACTTATAACTAATTCAGAAACAGTTTACTTCTGATTACATAATCATTCTGTAACACCACACACTTCGAAATCGATTCATGAATTTAGGTAGAAATAAGGGTGAAATAAAGAAATGGACCAAGCCTGAAAACAATACACTTCTATTTATGATTACGTACCAGAAGGGTTCCAACGGGACCCTATAATGCCCGAGCTACACGAGGCTAGTTTTTCAAGCTAGTTGTCCACTTAAACTGTCCTGGCTTGCTGACCTGGCATGATTACATGATTCTAGATCATTTTAAGTTAGTACTATTGCAGTGACTGAGGTGACCACACGTGCAAAATGAACTGCATGAGAAAAAAACACTACTTATTTAAGTTTTTGTCAATTCTTGAGAATACGTTGCTCTTACATTTTTAATTTTACTTTTTACGTCTTCGGTAGTCATATCAATACCCACTGTCTTTAATTCGCCACACATTTTTTGTAGTTCTGAATCACGTTTAAACTTGTCTTTATAACTTGGAAGGGTGGCGTTCTACATACGTTCATAGTCATTGTACAAACTTTAAATTAATCTCCATACTTAGATTCCATTGGGCATCTTAAAATCTCAAAAACACATCGCGGTTAGAAAAACAAACGAAACGCGTGGCTGCTACTTACTATCCAACTGAAAACTAGCTTCGCCGGCCACATGAAGCTGGTACACAAGCCAGGATAGTAAAATCAGTGATGGGGACGCTACTAGCCTAAAAAATAGAACTCCATCCGATTAAAAACTGCCCTGGCTTAAACTACTTAGAAATGAAGCTAGTTTTGTCTACACGAAGCCAGAAATACTAGCTTGCTAGCTTACTGACACTAGCTTCCTAGAATAGCTCCCAGCTTGAAAAACTAGCCTCGTGTAACCCGGGTATTACTATGCCTACGACCGTCTGTCTGTCTGTCTGTCCGTCTGACCTATAAAGGTTTTTTCTCTTGAACCGTAATCTTGGTAGTTTGTTACCAGACTACTTACTAGGCAGACAGTTTTACAGAATATTTATTATTCTGGAGAATTTCCCTTCGAACAACCCGTTTAAACAAACCACTCTTCTGTGCATCAGCGTGGAGTGAGTGGCCCCCATCCAAGTTAACATGGCCTCCGTTACGGGCTGCACAACATTGGACGGTTATATTTTTATTCGGGCTGTTAGTTTCATGCTTTCATATAATGATTTGCTAGAAGACATGTTGAGACAAGCTAAGAAAAAGGAAATGTTTAAAGATTTTTAAGATGAAAAATCCCATCCGGACACAATCCTTCTATAGATAGGGAGAGAGGAGGCCTGAATGAATAAATACAAAAAACATTAACTAAGGTCGTTGTGCGAACGATATCGCCCAGTAATCGCCCAATGTCCGTCCGTTCGTGGCTGCATCACACGCTAGCTCTCGCTTCTCGGTTTTTGAATTCTTGTTCCTTTCAACGTGTTTTAGGGTCGCATTGTTACGCTCAGATTTGATTTCCCCACACTCATCACCAGATTGCAATAACTGAGTGCAGCCTTTCATTGCTCACACGATAACTGATTTTAACTGAATTACTTTTTCCGTTCATATCCCAATAAAATACTAATTTCCCCGTTTTATGCGAGTTAACGGCGCGTGAAACAAAGTACAATTTCGACGGAACGAGCTCTAACAATCGGGTAACCCTTCTCAGAGTCACCTCACCATCACTACAGCAAGGGTGCTGCGCGGCCGGCGGTGCTATAAAAAGTTAACTAAAACAATAATCACTCAGGCGAAGCCCTTTAGTTGGCTCCCCTCCAGTATGCGGCATTAATAAAATACTCGATTGACTAGTGTGAACACACGTTGCTTTTTGTGGCCTTAACTATCTCACACTTTTCTGTTATTTATTACTTCCCTGTCTTCTCTGTTTAAAACTTATCTGCTACATCTCTTTTCAGATAAATCAGCAGTAAATAAAGGGTCTCCGTGTCTTTGCAGCTGTTGACATGAAAATTATCCTAAATGGTCAGCTATGCAATAGGACACCATAAGGAAGCATATAATATGCGTTTCTCATTTCTCGTGTTTGGCCATGTAGGTAGATAGATCGTTCCTCTATCTAACTTTTTCCGACCCATGCGAAATGCACTTCCGACAATTCCCGCCGCCCGTCGTCCTATTTGATCGATTCTTTCCATCTCGGCGCTTTTCCACTCAATATTTCACGGAACATTTTTATTTATGCAAATGCAACTCTTTATTCGCCTTGGACAATGTAAACTGTCGCTCCAATGTTAACATTAAATCGGTCGAGCTCGAATCATGGTGGCAATACTGTCACGCTCCAGGCATCCCAACGAGTTATTCACTGTATGTAAGGAAACCAATTTTGCGTACGAACAAATCATGACCATTTGATTCAATGCCCCTCTGCCTCCTGTAATTCCTCGCAAAGCGGGCCCGATAGGGGTAAAAGAATGAGCGACCATAGCTCTTTATTTATTGGCGTGTTATGGCAGCGATCGACTAGGGTTGCAGGCTTTTGAATTATTTATTGCATTGACAGCGACCGCGTCGTCGTATCACCGGTATCACAATGTTGAAAGCAGAATGACGTGCGTGACTTTATATCAAGCCCTATGATTTCGAAGATTGTTTTGTCATATTTATTCCAGTGCCTCATCTTTTTAAACTTCTTCTTTAAGAAAGAAGGTTTAACGCCGCTGTAAAAAGGAAAGGTCCTTGATAACTATGTGTGGTGTACTTTAAGAGACAGGATACGCAATAGTGATTACAGAACGATGTGGAATAAAAAAGGATTTAGTGACTTTACTAGAATTCAGAAAATAATGTTACGTTGGCTAGGACATACGAGTATGAAGAGGATGTAGGAAGAAAGACGAACAAAAGAAATAGAAAGAGCGAACGTGGGTTGACACATACCCTACATCCCTATTTGGTGTTTGCTTATGCAAAGAGGTAGATAAAAGTACCGAAAAGACTAATGGATATCAATAAAGCGAAAGAGGATCAAATCATAATCAAAATCACCGGCGCGGTGTCAGTGGCAAACCTAGGTTTCTACCTACCCCTCCTGAATACAGGCGTGAGTTTTATGTATGTACGTTTTCTTTAATTCATGCTTTTTATATTTTGAGCAATTTGCTCTTGCTGGCCAAGCTGGTAATTGCAAAACTAAGAAGGTATGTTCGCTGTCGCTCTTATAGAAAGAAAGTGAAATACATTTATTTCCAAAAACACACTTTATACATAAATATAGACATAAGTTTACATAATTATCGTTATATTTAATGTTTTATAAAAAAATACAACATAATGAAGGTGCTGTTTTCTGGTGTGTATCACCAGGAACATTCTTAGGCTAATTTCTTATCTTAAAGTTTTTGGGAAATGGCCCCATGCTCAGCAAAATGCCGCCCGGAGAACACTGCGCTAGCTTACAATAGGACTAGTGCATAGGCGATATTCTGTATTTAAGTGCGTTTCATTACTTGTTTCAGGTAAGCCGCCGGCATCTTGCAAGTGCAGCATCTGCGTCCCCGCTGCTGCTATGCCACCCATTTCACCGTTCGGTGAGTTTAGTAGAGAACAAGATAGAGAACCTACTCTATAGCGCGATGTGCACAGTCGGCAACACAACCTATACATTCATTAGAATATAGTGCGTGGATGTAAAGGGTAATATACTGTACACTATAATACCTACTTAACTTAGACCGATTTAAATACTCTTACGTTGAGATAATGTAGAGTCAAACAGGCTACATCGCTCTTACTCGCAATTTGCAAAGTAAAACAACATGGCGCTTCTTTATCAAACTCAATTGTATTAACTTCATAGGTACTAAAGGATCTGCAATAAGTTTTCCCGCAAACCGAATAACACTTCCTTCGAATAACGACAGTGGTGTCCCGCTGTCTCCGGCTCAATCTTTGTCAATTTTCACCTCACTCCCCGCTCTTCCCAGCTTCGTGTCCGGTACAATACGAAAACAACCTTACCTTACTTGTTTTTTTGTACGCTGTAACTATCCATATTTATTAATTGTCGCACCTGTTCGTTAGCATGTTTTAACGTCGTACCTAATCATTAGCAAAGACTGAATCAACTAATCAACAGCTAAAAATCGTCATAACTTAGCGACCAAAATTAGTAAGATTGACTCTCAATACATTGCTGACTTCGTTTTGGTTGTTCATACCAAATGAAGTCCTAAAACCTATCTAGTCGATTTAATCGTAAATCTATTAAGAAAAGCCAATATCGAACAACGTGAAAAATGCCGAAGAAAAAACAGTGCACTCCGGCGCGGAACCAGTAATGTGATTAGCGTCGCTTTTATTCGCTGACCAATAGGATCCTCGGTGTGGTAATCAAGCGGTACTGGGTCACCGGGTCGCTAAATGGGAAGATTCAGAACGTCAGCCTGTACAATCGGCAGTTTTAATGCGTGTTAGGCTTTATATTTTAGTGACTCTATTTGCCGTTTCGAATATTTCTCTTCAGACATTGCGTCAAACCTACAAATCATCAGCGACATACTGTAGCGGTACTTTAGACGACTTTAATAAGGGACTTACACTTATTTTATCACACAGATAGGTGTTAAAGTTACTAAAAACAAGACTGTCAGAGGTCATACATTTTCTCATACAAGGTTTGAGGTACGATTGATAGTCGAAAATTGAAGTATGTTCTTCTTATCTTATGTTTATTTGATAAAATAGACTGTCTTTAGGACAGTTCATTTTATCTTAGATCATAGCCAACCAATGCTGATTGTGCATTGCGAACGCCCCAACGCAAACTGTCACGCTAACACAACATTTCAGGATCGTGATTTTCCTCCACAATATAATAAGAAAGCAGGGCCCGTTTCGTAGAGCGACTTTAGTAATAATTGTCAGTCAGTTTCGCTCAACCGACCAATCGTGGTAGGTAAGTTTTTTTACTAATTATCGCTTTATGAAATTGGGTCGGACTGTAAGCCTGCGGGTACCTCTACCATTGGTTTACCAACTCTTGGACGTGGTAAAATAGCAGACTTTCTGTATCGCTACATCGTAACCGGGTGGCAGTGTCGGGACGCCCGCATACACTGTCTTTGAATACAATTCTCTCCGGGACGAAGGACCAGAGGGGCGAGTCTGTTAAATGCATAGTTATTCAATGGAGTCATATTACTGCGGAACCAAAGGGTTGTTTCATTGACAATATTGGTAGTCTCGTAACCAATCGCATTCGAATGGTATAACCCGTGCAACTTAATCCGGCGCCTCGCGTAATTCGATCTCTATTGCTTAGTAGACTACGAAATATCGTCAAATAACTCGCTAATATCACTCTATTGAACAACGACAATAATAAGCGCAGTGCTACCACGCCAGTGATGCAGATGTTAAAGACTATTTTCAGAGGAGCTGCATTTGTAGAGTAATTTAGGACTATAATTTCCCTTCTTTCCGTGTGTGACCTAAAAGAAATAGAGCGCCGCATAGCATTGAATATTCATCCAGCAGGTTGGTCCGTTTTACATGCCTTTATTTATTTATTCATCGCTATCGATAAGTAGGTCCCCAAATACTTTTTTTTTTCATATACTTAATGAGATAAGTCACGAATGAAAACTAAATTATAGTAATATCCATTTTTAAAACATTCACGGTCTTATTCATAAAAAGTTGATTCCACTAAAACACTCTTAAGACTGAGTTAAAGTCGGTTTATCGGAGGAGTTCCTGCTATAGAACGTAAATTTTGTTAACAATTTTTGCAATTAGAATACAGTTTACAAGATATTTCTTTTTTTTCATTGGTAGCGCCAAACAGGCACAGGTAAATATTTACTTAAAAGGAGACTTCTGCAATGTTCTGTATGTGCATGTTTTTGTTTGAATATAGTAGATTTTACAACAAGTGCACAAAACGAACCATTTTTATCCGAGACTTAGCAGCCCGAGCCGAAAGCGAGGGCTGATAGTCATGTCGAGGATAAAATGGTTTTGTGGACGAGTTATAAACTCTGCTTTTCACTTCGATTGCGAGGAAATAAAACAGCAGTATAATTTACCAAATTTGAAGAAATTAATAAACGCTCGAAATAACAAGAGCTGTTTCCCGCCGCTTTCTTTTTTTTTAATCTTACGACATTGATATTAGGCTTGGGCTGCAGACCTATACAGCCTAATATTGTAGTAATAATTTTCTTAAATTAATTAAATAACCTACCGTACTTGAATTTAAATTTTAATATCTTTTATGTCTTAAAAAACACATAAGGCAAATAAATTAAAGTAAATATTATAAAATAACAAATTCTATCTATTAACTTCTTATTGTGTTTGGCTGTATGTCTTATTTTCTTTGCCTTAATACAGATAAATTTATGAGTAGATACGTTAATGCACTTGTGCACAAAATTCGATTTTGTGCAGCCTATATCCTGCACAAATAAGCACTTTCAGCGCATGCGAAGTGAAAAGACATTTTAATTTCATTTTAAACAACATCCGGTCGGACACACTACAACCATGCCTACTACTGAGTTCAAAGAACGTTATTGCTGCTCGTCTATTGTGTGAAGAAGTCTTTTAATAACACGGATGTCCATGCGTATAAAAAAACAGGATTCATGTATTTATGTATGTTTGTTAGTTTCTTTACTCCACCACAACTTCTAAACTCTTTACCCAATTAGAACATTTTTGGTGTTGTTAAAATGCCGATATAATTTCGGGTAACTTACGTTACTTAAACTAGCACTCGTTTTGTTTTTTATTTTGTAAAATAATTTAGATCTTGATTGAAATGGACATCAATGCTTTATTGGTAACGCTCATTAAGGCACAGTTTCGGCGCTACAATGAAAAAATGTTAATTAGATTTTTTTTATTTTGTAATATCCCTGTTATTACTCAGCATACCATTCATAACCGTGTGGCGCCGGATTAAGAATAGCGTCACTCCATTTCCTCCCGTGGATGTCGTAGAAGACGACTAAGGAAATAAATTACCAGGAGACGGGCAGCAGCGTCTTCCTGAGATTCCAACCGCATACTGCGAACGCCAACCCGCCTGCCAAGCGTGGCGATTATGGCAAAACCCCTCATAGTTATGAAAACCATGAGGGAGGCCTATGTCCTGCAGTGGGCGTCAAAGGGCTGATGGTGATGATACCATTCATTATCCTCTCGCTATAAGCCCGAGTAGATAATCTTGTTTCCATCGTGTGATCCCTACTCAAGTCGGCTGACTTGATGTCTCCATAAGCCGCTGGTGTCACACCGTTTCATCAAACAATTAACGGGCAATACTGCGGCCGGCGGGCCCGCATCGCTCGCATTAATCATGTAGTATTAACAAGGAGCGTCCTATAGCTGTTTGCTATGTTATTTATTAATACTAGGAACGTCGCCCGCGGTCTGTGATGCCATTACGCCACATTGCACGGATAAGTGGAATTAGTCACTAACATAATATTCTTAGAACGGATAACTGTACTCTACCACTCCATTTTTGCCAAAAAATTGTCTGAGGTATGGATGAGGTGTGTCAGGAGTTTATGTATGTACAAAACCCTACTTACTTTAATACTCAGGAAGTAGACTTCAATAACAATTTCGTTAAGAAAATGTAGAGTGGTATCTAAGCAGTTTATTTCTACTTTAAACTACTAAAATGGAGAGTCGTTCAAATATTTCTTGAAAAGCTTGATCAACTCTTTCCGCTCAATGAAATTCCGGAACGCAAGTTTTCGTTACGATCGCTTTTCATTGTTTAGTCGTTTCGTACCGCTTTGCGTGTTTACAATTTGTCAGCGGTCACCTCACTACCTACATAGAATTGTTATAAGGTAGAACCGCAGTCCGAGCTTCCAACGATTGTCACTTGTCATTGTTGCACTATTAACGCAAATGTATGCTTACCGCCAGCTTTTGAAGCGGAATTTTGTTCGACACACTCCATCTTTGCGTGGACATACCACTGTATATTGCTCACAGTCGCGGCAGTGTAAAAGCTATTCGCGTAGCTGTCGGTACCTTCCCGATTGATTGCCTCTACAATTAACCGTGCCCCTAGGGAGCCCGCGACGCGTCTCCCATTCTGCCGAGTTACGGAGATAATAATCGAACCCCCTCTGCGTTCTCTACTTCATGAAATATACACAGAAACTTTTAGTGGAATTCAAATACGCAATATGTATGGAAGAGTTGATGTATTACGTAAGATAATTTGAACTGATTTGCTCTGACGGGAGAGGGGCTCCCCTCTGCGTAACATGAGATAAGCCCAATTTTAACCCCGTATTATGTTAAAAAGTAAGATTGGTTTGTAGCCCTCCCGCCATAAAGTCTTGCTACATAAAATAAAAAATATATAAATTGTCCTTCTGTTTCTTATGTGTTGTGAAGTTGTAAATGTTCCTTAAAATTAAAAAAATAATTAAACAACCCCTTATTTTGCGTTCATTTTCGCGCCCGATACATTGGTTTCGCTCTTCGCGCAGATTGATCGATCTGTCGTGGAAATACGCGATTTACTCTATTCTGTTTCCCTTTTTTAGTACTCGTACTTAGTAAAAAGTAAGAGCTGGAATTACAAAAGCATAGAAACGGATTCGCTCAGGATTTAGTGCGCATGCATTATAGTTTCTAAGTGCTTGATCACTGACGTTCCATGCACCTTTTCAACGAAAATGTTAAACATGCTCTCTACTTAGTCTGTGAGCCTGCTCCATATACCTATTACCTAGGCCAACTACTTAGATAGCCACAATTCAGTGCGGCTTTGTCAGTCAGCCCTTAACTGAAAAAGACAATGAGTTAACACGTATTAACCCGCGTGATGAGGAGGCTTTATGTACCAAGATGGCGACTACTTCCTTCTCGTTTCGTTCTTGAGACAGGGCGGTTACACATTGGACGATAACCGTAACGACTGTTGGCAACCCAACAAAGCATAGTTATTTGAATGTTTTGTAGCTGTGGCAACATTGTAACCTTTTCTCTTCTCTGTGTCACCGTTGAGCTGTAATGACGTTCTAATCTACAATAAATTATTAAATATGTGAAATCTAGCGTTTCCGTGCTCCAAACCCTCCACAGTCAGTCCAGACCTCTCAGCGACTATCGATACCATCGGCTGGTAGTTTCATACATTTACTGAGTTCAACGATATCGCGCAGCTACGGTTATAGTACAATGATGGGTGACGTACCTCTCAATGATAGGTGACATTGGCTTCTATTGTTTTTTCCCCTTTTTGTACGACGACGTAGCCCGCTCGGTCTATATTGAATTCAATGCAGTGAAAAAATCAAGCTACAAGATGAGAAACAAATTTGACGCTCTCAACATTATTTTTGTAGCATGTCAACATAAAATTTAAAGATATCCAACTAGAGATTTATTAATACAAACTATGACAGTCAAATGTTTTCTATTTGGGTGAATGCTCTTCCATAAATTCCCAACTCGTAGATACAAACAACGCAAAACCTGAAAACCGTTTCTGCATTATCGATCATTCAACTTCAAAGCAGGAGTTTATAATTCTCTATTTTATTTTTTATGTAATCTTGTAATTAGACGCAGTCAATTTGTATGAAATATTAAGAAATAAAATTGAGAATTTTAAAGTTCTGCTTAAAGTTTTTTTTAAAGTGCTTAAATTTTTTTGCTGGAAGTATTTACATTTATCGAGATTTTCATGTTTTGCGTTATTTCAATAATATTTTGTATATAGGTTTGGTTAGAGCCTGAAACCTAGGATTCGGGCAAAACGTTCTTGCCTGAAACAACTGTTTTCACAACGCATCTACATGGTACTATGACTAACGACGACTATCGTGATGGTAGCTATTTTATTATTAGCAAACCTATTCCTTCTGACCTTCACAAACAAAGGAACTTAACTTTCATACTGTAATCACACATCGCTAGTGGGAATTAAGCCTCCGTCAAAGGACGTGCGTAATTAAATAATCACCTCAAGCCTTCCTGAAACGTTATCGGCGCTTAATCATATTTACAACAAGCGAAGTCGCTTATCAATACAGCTATAACACTCCAGTAGGTAGACTGGAGATAAAAACTATTTTGCATATGTAATTCGCGCTAATTTTTGCGAAGGTCGACTGCGAAAACAGACGCTGCCGACCTCGCGTTTATCATTTATTGCGAAACACCAACGTATGTAGGTATAATATACGCAGTACACTTTTATGCACTGCTATCATTGCTCACTTCAATAGCTCTTCCTCCATTTTTGCCAATAAGACGCGTGCCACTTGTTAAATGTGTTTTTTTTTTGTCGTGGAATGTCTTGGAAAAAGTTGTACGCGCGTAAGTCAGAATTTCCTTTTGCCTTTTTTTTACCCAGACTGTATTTTTTTAACGTAGATAATTCAACCTTTACTTGCACAAATATTTCACTACTTTAGAGTAGAATAACTCAGAATGACCGCAAACAAATACGTTAGTCGGCTAAGCCGCGGTGTTGTACGGTTCATAATAAATTAGTGGGAACCGGCCTGTGTGAATTATGGATGTGGGCACGTGTTGCACGTTTACAGACTGAGTTGACAAGCCAGCTTGCTCGTGCTTATAAACTTTTTAAATAACACTAGAGCCTAGTTTTGCTTTACTTGTCATTGCTTGACTACATCACGTATTAAGGTAAAAAGAACATTAGGCCGACTTGCACCACTTGTTAAATGTAGCCATTTGAATTGAATTTGTATGAAGAATTTCAGTCCGTCCGTTCTCGTCCCGTTACGTCACGGTACTGGTGCGGTGAAGTCAAGAACGTTTTTCATACTTGGGTGAAGTGAGATCCTTCCTTCGGACGTCCCTTCCTTCTTTCCTTCCATCGAAGTGCCAATTTTTCATTTTATTAAGCTTTTGTCTGCTTGTAAGCAATTCGTTGATGGAAATCGTTGAAATACGGGAAACGATAACATAATAATATATCAAGTTGTTTGCTCATGCATTTCATTATTTTATATATACATTAATTCAGACACATCGACCTTATTATCGATTTATATTTAACTATGATACTATTTTATTTTTACTTTCAATTAGACAAATTATTTTGTACCTACAGTCGACTGCAGATGAACCTTCATATTTTGTAACCGAGTTGAGGCACGCATAAAGGCTGATAGGCGATCGAATGTAGGTGCAAGTCAAATCTCCTTGATTTTTTTTTTCAAATGACTGGCTAGACAGATTGTAAAAAATCAGTTTTATAAGAATGTTATATGTATACCTACGTACCTACCTACGAAAAAACAGATTTTACTATCACTGACATCTAAATTATTCTAGTTCCTTTAACTACCTGCCATCATAAACTGCCAATAAAAACTAAAATAAGAAATAAAAAAAAATTAATAAAGAATAAAACCTTACAGCACTAAAAAGTTAGAAATCATTTAAATAATTAGAAGTATGTATACATGTAGATATTGTAGAAGTATAATTTGGAGTCGGTGCCCAAAATATATGTGCTGGTCATGAAACTGGGCACCGAATGTTTTATTTCAAAAATTTTATTTTTAATTTTTTTGTGGGGGAGCTGGAGAAAAATAAATAAGACCCTTATAACCATAATTATAACCATACTCTCTCGCTGAGAGAAGGTCTGTGCCCTACAGTGGGACATATATAGGCTGCTTATGAACCATAATTTACCCTACTTAATTCCTTGCTTTAAAATTTGACGTTCTCAATTTCCATCTCCGAAAGTCTTCACCAGAACATCACCAGATTACCTTGGACGCTATTGTATGAAACATACTAAAACTTATTTACTGCTGTCCATTCAAGAGTTCCGTTCTCGATCTCTGAAAGTCTTCATCAGATCTTCATCAAATTAAAATGGGACCAATGGGAGGACAATATATCTGTTCGAACAAAAAAAAATTCTCGAAATCGGTTAAGATTTGACGATTTATACGAAGATTTGCGAAAATATAGAAAAACAATATATCTACCTATACGCGTCGAATTGATAACCTCCTTTTTTGAAGTCGGTTAAAAACAATGTGTCAACAGTGTTGAATTTGGGTCCGCCTGCGTTTCGCGTTTTTCGTAAATATTTTCGTTCAGTTTTTAGGGTTCCGTACCCGAAGGGTGCCAAACGGGACCCTATTACTAAGACTTCACTGTCCGTCTGTCTGTCTGGCTTTCTGTCACCAGGCTGTATCTCATGAACCGTGACAGCTAGGCAGTTGACATTTCCACAGATGATGTATTTCTTTTGCCACCATTAAACAAATACTAAAAACAGAATAAAATAAATATTATACTCTATTCTTATATCTATATTAGGCTCGCATACAACAAACGTAGTTTTTTGCTCGATATTTGTGCAATCTTGTATAGATAATTGTAGGGAGCCAATCGTGCGCGAGTCCAACTCACACTTGGCCGGTTTTTTATTCTTCATTGTTTGTTCTTTATTTTTATTTTAGCATTAGTATCTTCACTTGGTGATAAGTAGCAAGACTAATGTCGTTATTACCGTCTAGTGACAATGAAGATAGCTTCTTGCAAAAATATTTCTTTTAGTATTTTGTCGAACTTATGCTGATTGAAAACAGCTGTGCAATTATAACAGATCAATTAAGATCTAATTTGTTAAAATCTGACGATCTGTTAAGAATTTATGAGGAAACAGAATCGGACATACACACATACGATCCAAACATATTTCTCCTTTCGGTCTCGATAAGTTCGAGAACTATTAATAACCAGTTTTATTTAAAATTCGCGACTCGTCAAGGATGTGGTAAGTCACAGCAAGATCGCAATTTGTAATGATTTATAGGGACTTCATTGTAAGACAGAGAACGTTTGCCATGTTGATATTATTTTCTGACATTATTTTTTGGTTCAAATATAATTAGAACAAGAATATACTTTATTTGACAACATTACAACGAATTACACACAGTAGGTACATAATCAAATTAATTAACAACACAGAAAATTACACACAGTGTACATCGATATTTGTACAATGAGCAATGTACTAATATACACATATTAGTATATAATGCCTATATATAATAGATACCTACTAGATGTCTATTTATAGCTATAGTAATGAAGTGATTAAACGAATAGGTGATTTTAGATTTTTTTTTCGTTTCTTGTTGAGCTTTATTTGCCATCGTCCGCTCTCTTTTGTATTATTCAGAATCTCTCTTAGGCTGGCTGGAAGAAATTTGTTTTGCTATAAGTCCACTTCGTACATCTTGTACACTTACCTAATATTTCACTTCTTATTTTTTTATTTTTGTGCAATAAGGCGTAACAAGCGTAACATGATCAAATTAATAAACCACAGAACAGATTCTTCTTAGGTATGTTCTGTGGTTTATTAATTTAACCTACCTGGTTGTTGCGGAAAGTACGGAAGTTTGCACAAACGCGAGCTTAATACTAGATAGTAAGGGATAGGATGTGCTTGAGAAAGATTTAAATTTGATATTTTGATGTTTTTCTTGCTGTACATTTGGTATTGTGTCATTAAATAAATGTTTTTCTCTATCTCTTTCTCTCTTACAAGAAACGGAGCCCCAGCCGAATCTGATTAATTAATTTTGACAGTTTGTCTGCCGCCCCCGTCATGTCGGCACGCTAACACAGATACCCTAGAGCCAGACTATTTACCTACATCCTACATAGCCAGTTAGGCACTGTCTGCGGATCTCTACAAGCGAAAATGACCTTTATCGCACCGCGTATAGAATCATTCTTTTTCCGAATAGTTCCACGAGTTTTCTAGAGAATGTTGACCTCTTTTTCATAGGTTCATGGTTCATTCGAATGTTATCCAGAATGTTGTCTACGTCCATTGATATTTTATTTAGGGATCGTACTAGTAATACAGAAAATAAGCGTACAAGCCAGTTTCTGAATTAAGAATTTCGCTGAGTATGTACTTTGAAAATAGGTGTACAAATGGATTTCTGAATTAAGAATTTCGCTGACTATGTACTTACGTTTCGTACTGTCTCTTTTTTTTAAGAAATCTGAAGAGGGATACTGATACGCACATAAGTATTTAATGAATAATATTCTCAGTTAAAAAAAAGTAGCGGTAAGTTAACGCTTCTTGGTTAACTTACGCCCGGTTCAAAATGGTGGTAAAAATACCTACCATTTTAACAGTCTTAAGCATTTGAGGAGTGATTTTGAGGAATCGTGTTTTATGATTAATGTTTGCAGTTATAAAACTGTTTCTAGTAAGTAGAAGAAGAAGAAAGACATTTATTACACCAACAAGATACATCACATAAACAAAGTAAGCAGATAAGTAACATAATATTCACAACAACACAAAGAAAACTAAATACACAACAGACAAAACGAATAAACAAAACAGGACCATAGATGTGGTGTATCTACGTTGCCACAAAAGGCAGCTGACTCAGCGTTGTGCTGAGGAAGTGATCCCTCAGCGCTGATTTTCAGTCAGCGCCTACGGTAACCCATAATTGTACTACGGAGTGCGTGCCGTGGTGCAGTTAAAAGAATTAAATCAAATGCAATAACATACATACAATAAAGCAAAAAAAAATATCGTCATAAAATACTTAGGTACATTATATTACGCACATTTAATTGTAAGTACACTTAATTGTGGCGCAATTTGAAACGCAACACTGTCAAGAGTGTCACCTTAAACCTCTCCGACCGGTACCTAGGTACTTATTGGTCGACAACATCTCAATATCTGCATGATTAATTATTCATATAGTCAAACTAACTGACTAGATAGGTACACAACTACACAAGTTGGTAAACCTAAGGATCATGTTATTTGTAAGCTCTTTAAGTATGGTATGGAGTTGAGGTTACATTTATGTCCCGTAAATAACAATATTGTAACACTGCGCGGTGTAAATCTGAGCTTTCCTTCGGAGGGGTCCCACCCTCCCTCATGTGCCAGCAACTAGCAAGCCATGTTGACCCTTAGCCTAATAGCAATTGGTCTCATTGTGGCTTGTCTCGATAACGAACCTGCCTGTATCTTCACAAGGTCATTGGGGCGAAACCCAAAAGGGTCCCCTATTCGGAGACACTTTGTTTGATGCGACGAAATGAGAGTCTTATTTAAGTAAAAAATAAATAAACAATTATTAATAATTAATAATAACGTTGGGCTTTGCATCTACGCAATGAGGTGATGAATCACCTCATTTCGTAGATACAGCGTCCAGTGGCACCTTCACTCACACTAGATGGGAGAAGGAACCACTCGGACGCTGCAGTACCTGGTAATAAATAAATTATAATAATAAAAAATATAATTCTGTGTAGATACTAAACTACTTAGATGCTTACGATTAGGATTTTTTATTGTAATGAAATTATTCAAATGCCAGAATAGGTAGATGGCGCGAGTAGCGCGTTTTTGCGGCACTAAAAAGTCAGAATTTGACTATTTATGTACTGGAAAGTCGCGGCTTTGTACGTTAAAACGGGCGACACAATCAAGTCCGTCGTACTAACTACGCTGGACGTACTCGTAGTAATAAGTCAATAAGCAGATCAACCTTTACATTTTTGTTACAAAATCGCCCTTAACGTAACTGATGAGAGTGCACGTATCATCAAGTAAGTATGTAAAGGTTGATGTGCAATCGACTGTACATAGGTAGGTATCACAATAGAGTAAAGTAGTGGGATTTTTTTTTTCAATTTTGTGGGTAACCCGAACTTAATTAAGGAAAAACACCTGCTCTAAAGCTCTACGATGTTATTAGCGTTAGCTTAGCTGTAATAAATTAATGCATTTGTAAGCATCAATTCGAACAGTTGAGCGGCGAGCAACACAGTCCAAGTTAATACCGCCTCTATGCCGCGGCAGCGTTGGTATTAGCGGAACTTGCTATTCACATCAAGAAGTCAAATAGCAAATGCTAGTTCCTTGTTTTATTTCATCGCGTTAGTTTCATTGCGTTTTCCGCGTAAAGCTGTATAATAGAGGTATATCAATGCAATGCGCCATTTTACAACTAAGTAAAACTAAGTAATTATTTTACTGAAGCGATTTGTTTTAGGAGGATAATAAACCGCTTACTATGTATCTGCCTACAAAGTTCGTTTGTTAGAGCAATCAAACAACTTAACGCTAGGATTTATTGGGCAACTTTATTGGTTACCTACGCAAATTATTTTGAAATAAAACACGGGCTCGTAACTTGGCCACGTGTCAAATGGGCTATTAATAACCCCGTCTACAAGGGTTCTGCTCCTCTGAATAGATAGGTACAAGGTATACAGATAATAATTATTATCTATTCACATAATAAGGAGCTGTCCATTTCGATGTCTTTTTGACCCTAGCCCCCTAAAGTAAAAAAAATAAGACTTGATTGAGACTAGGCAGTTTTTTGAACAATTAATGTTCTTTGGTAATTAGATTAGTAATTAAATTCATAAGTATATTTAAATTACATGTACCTAATTTAAATTAATTACCTACATGTAATTCCAATTAATAACAATTTCATTACAATTCCTTTTTCTACTTCGATTTCAGATATTCAGTGTATTTTTTTGTTTCAATCTTTATTTCAATTTTTATTTCATGAGTTTTAAAAAATAATCATCAAAATAACGGTTTTTGTTTTGCTGAGATCTGTGTTCGAAAAGGAATTGAAGTTCAATTAATTGAATTACCAATTCCAATTAATCCTAATTCGTTTTTTAGGGATGTGTTTAGGTTTAGGTTTTTTTCTGTGATGTGTCTTGTTGTTATATTAAATGTGTTTTCTTTCTTTCTTCCTTCCTTCATATGAAGAAGCAAGAATTATTTAAACATTCTCCCTGCCAAAATTGTACTTGGTTGCTTAAGAGCTGTACATATTACAACTATAGAGCAACAAAAACAAATAGGGTAACGCACGCCACACCGAAAAAAGCAGCGACAAAAACACCGCGAGCCATCTCATTCCGTCTCAGTCTCACTAATCTCGCGGGCAGTGACCTGGCGGATACACCGCGCCAATATTTTTTATTCAAAACTAGCAACTTACAGTAGTTAGTGGTCAACGGTCGCGGCTTGACACGAACCTGAGCTGACCAAACAGACTTGAGTTTTGTTATTTGTTGTACGGTGAAATGTTACTAAGTAAGCAACTTATGTTAACGTAAGAAAATAGTACATTATTGCAAAGGCACCGAAATAGGCAATTGCAGGTTGAGTATGAGTTTGAAGGCCGAGCCGCAGGCGAGGACTTCAATGATACGAGACAGGCCATTTCGGCCGAGGCATATATAGTGCTTTTATTAAAAAAATGCAAGGAATTAAAAAGTAATAAATTTTACTTTTAATTTTGCTGGAAGCAGGTTTTCCATCGCTAATTTAGCTTCCGATCTTAAATCTGGTGGAGTGCAGTCAATGTTCATTTCATTTTCACTTTCAGAATCATCGGAACTCATTTTAATTATTTTATTAACAAAATAACGAACTCCGCTTTGCCGCCAATTTTTATTTTTATTTTACAGTTTGTGCCGAAAGGTAAACGCATCTGTGGCTATAAAGCCACGAGAACGCAATGTGTAGGATAGATGAAAGAGTTCTAAATTCATACAGCACACCGTTTCATACAACATTGCCGGCGGGGATACCGCCGTTTAGCCAAAGTATTTTTCGCCAAATTTTACTTCCCAATAAACTTATGGCATCAGTTTCATTTCCCAAATGAAACTTTAGCAAGTTTTCATTTCGCATTTTATTCATTTGGTCAAATTATCATTTCGCATAATTTTACTGCGTCAAGTTTTATTAAGACAAACGTTTATTATGCTAAAAATATAGGTGCGACGAAGCGCGTAGCGTAGCGGAGCGCGTAGGAGCGTGTTAGGTTGAACATGTAAGACCGAAAACTAACCGAAATTATTAGTGTAGGTTAATTTCCAAGCCAAGCAAATATTGACCAAGCATTTATTTGGTAAACAATAACTTGCCATAATAACTTTTGCTAACTGTTTATTTGCTTTAAGTTGTTTTGAGAAATGTTTTTTTTGCCAAGTGATAATTTGCGGAAAATAGTTTGGGAAGTAATACTTTGGGAAACGATTTTTGGCAATACATTAGTAAACCTTGCCGGCGTTCCAAATTCAAAGAACGCGCCGGGTTTGTGATTTTGGTTTTTCAGTCTACGTAAATCGCGTGTTCTTTATTCAAAAGTAATGACAATATTTCCGCGCATGTTTAAGAAATAGTACATTGTTCACCGAGAGGAGAAAGTGACCGATTACCGTCGAGGGTGTCGGTGATCGGGAATCGCAGTTTCTCTCGAGTGATACATAGTGCTTTATACTACACCTGCTTATATTATACTGCGGCGGAGTTAAAAAATCTTCATCATCACTATCACTACTTATCATTTTGATAGTTTTATTTTACTTTCTACGAAAACTGAATCCTCAAACAACACACAAATTGGAAATGGCGCCAATGGCGTCTGCAATTTTCACATGTTCTTTTTTAAAATTGTTTATCCTGCCGCCGCAGGGTCGCACTGCCAGCCCGACACCGTCCAACACACAGCTAGTGGCCAGTGTCATTTTGCGAACTTGGAGATAAAAACTCACTGTAAAAACTTTTTGGCTTTTGATATTTAGGTTACCGGCGCATAGTCTTACCCAAAATTAAAAAAGAAAAACCACGTAAGAAATGGATTTTCATACACTTTTCTCTCCCGCTCAGATGCGTTTTCTCCCCGCATATTTGTTCGATATGCAATGACGTACTTTCTACCGTAAATTTGATAAAGTATCAAGGTACTTTCCAAGCAGGTGTAGTATAAATATCTCTTAACCTATACAGCCATAAAACGATTAATTCTTCATTTATTAGTTTTGTTGACATTTAAATTCTTTTTGATGTTTATAATTAATATAATGTACTTTATGTATTTATTAGTCACTTTCAAGGCGAGATGTGATTTGCGAAATAAATTAAAATATTGTTTAAGACACAGATAAAACCACCAAATACGCAAATTCTAAATGGCCGTCTTTCGCGGTCGCGCGCCATCTTGCGAATTGTGATGTACGGCTAGCACAAGTTGGCGCGCGAGCTATCTCGCCGCGAGCTAGACCATCCGTCTGTTTCGGCGTGATTTCCTTAAGTTTTATATTTTGATTTTAACTGGCTTGTGTTTACTTTCCTCGTATTCACTTCGTTCGAGCGCCAAAACATCTCGTCAGGAATGGGTGCCTTTCAGCCCTCGGTTAACAATCCACTATTCCGTCGCTCTGAGGTGTTATGTGGCAGTTACCTACGTGTAAAAACTAGACAATCTGAAAAAAATCAGAACATCGAAAAAATTAAACAAATATTAACCTAATTATTAGACACCGAAATACATTCAAGAAATAAAAATATTTTGAACACATTTTGCTGTTTATGAACAGTTTAAAAGTCACGTCGTTTCAAAGTTATCGGCGCAGTCTCACCTGAGCGCCCATGGGAATAAATAATTTCTGTAGTACAAATGCCGTTAGGAAAAACCAATTACCTACCACTGACAAAAGCCAACCCAATCGCTCTGTTTGATAGGCTACTTGTGCATCTGAAACTATACTTAAAAGAAACCTTACAATTTTTGGTTGTTATAATTTTTATGTAAAAAAACCAGCTATGTAGGTATTTATTCGCGGTTGAAACTTGAATTATTGTAGTGCATTACTGCAGCGGCCAGCAAAAGAGGCATTGATAGACTAACGTGTAAATGTGGGCCGAGGCGAAGCCAAGGCACACATACATAAGTCCATCAGTGATCAATGCCTAGTTGTGTGTGGCCAAAGCTTGTTAGTACTTTTCTCAAATAATGCGCGGAAATTAAAACTAAGTAGTCCCTACGTTATGAAAACCATGAGAGAGGCCTATGTCCTGCAGTGGGCGTCAAATGGCTGATGATGAAGAAGTCCCTAGGCAGAACTTATTACTTTTCAAAATCAATGACGACAAACGAACAACAGTAATTTTTCCCGCGTTAAAGTGTTCATTTGTTTCTTTTTCAATAAACGGCTTTCCATTTGCAAGCCAGTTCGAGATTGAAATAAAACCTTTGATAAGTTATCTCCTTCGTTGCCATGTATCGGATTAAGATCGTTCCATTTTTAAATTACGCGACAGATATGAGTTTAGTAATTTATTTGGCCGCTAAAACACGACCGATTTTTATACAGCGTTTGCCGGCCGCTGCTCGCATGTATTTGGCCAGTATAGCAATTTCGATTTATCTCGAAGAAGGTTGTCATAAATTTAAATTGAATAATGGTCAAATTTCCAAACATGTTTGAGAAAATGTACTTATTTACAAGATGGTAATATTTATTGTGCGGTGTGATCTTTTATTATCAAAGCGTACCGAACGGTAAGAGTTTATGTTATCAATTGCTCAACCTCTAATGCCACTTTGCATTCCTTATAGGTTAATTTGTGATTTTATCTCATTCAATATCGACAGCTAAATAAGCAATCGCCGCATTAGAAGGCAAATAACATTATCGTATCGAACCTACACCAGCATAGTCCTAATTGTAATTTATTCATAGAATAGCGAGGTAGCTTAGAATGACTATAATATGCCTACTGTGGAGTTTAATTCGGGAGTTTACTCCCACGTAAACCCACCTATTTTTAAGTGCTAACTTTAATGTTGAACGCCATACTATAAATAAATATAAGTTATGTAGGTACAGCATTTTAAATGTTTGACAGAATACTCATATGAAGTTTATTCTTTGAAAGTAAACTAATTTTCTTCTCACGAGAACGCCCAAGCAGTTATATTCCATTCATTAAATAGACTATACAGTACAAAGCAAGAATTACGAAACAGATCTTCGAATTAGGCACGCCCGCGGTGGTCTACCCTACACCTTTGTATGCACGACCGAAACAAAACATTTGACAAGTAATACTAAAAAATACATTTCACGGCCGACGCAGCCCACTCGACCCGATGTATGCTACTGTAGGACGCATTTTAGCTGGCACTATTATGTTGTCCTGCTTAACTATGTTTATTTTATAATTATCTCTCGTCTACAGTTCTCTTTTTTAGGTCACACTTTCATCATCAATCATCCAAACGAGCACAGAAAAAACTAGTATCGGCTTCGCACTTTTCCAAATGCACGACATTATCAACATTATTGTCGTTTTATCGCTTCTTGCTACCGTCAAAGCGCGTAGTGTCGCGTAAACGAGTTAAAGGCTCGCTTTTTGCGGCGCAGTGTGTGGCCAGCCTAATTGGCTGCTCGGTGTCTAATTGAACGCTTGATCGACCGGCGCCCAGCGCCAGATGGCCGCTGAGTGCTGGAATTTCATTTAAATTAGGTAAAAACGGCCTTCCGATTTCTACCACGATTACGGTTTGTTACCGCTGCAACTGCAATGGTATTGTTCCGGCACTTTCAGCAAGTAACAGATTGAAAGGTGAATTTCCCTACATTAGAGCCTGCAGACCAGCTCAATCGATCTGACAACCTCCAAAAATGGGGGTTTCTACCAGGCGACGTCAACATTACCTGCGCCTGCGATGAAACGCACGATACCATGTGACGCAATATCCATAATACCCAACGACTGGCCTGCAAGAACTCTCTTTTTGGACGAATTTGCTTATGTCCATTTTAGCATTGGTTTCCTTATCAACCCTTTGAATATAAGTTCTTACAAAACTTAATACCGAGAAATGTTGTGTAAATGTTTTATATCCTCTCAAAAAACGATAAAAAACCAAGGCAGTTCATTATTTTTCGATCTCCAAGTGGATATGTTGGAACTCGTATAAATTATTGTGCGTAACCTTTAATTGGATTGAATGGTTATAAAAGCGCCATCATTGTCTGTCTGTATGAATGCACGCAGCTTAGGTATATCCAATGCGATTCTTTATTTTACTATCGATAAGGATATCTTGTTACGGATCTTTATTATATGTAGTTTTAATTCAACGGCTTCCGCCATTACCGTATACCTGTAAATAAGTCTGAAAGTCATAGTTAACCCATCATCTGATTCTATGAGATATCTAATTACCGCTATAGACTCGTTTGGCTCCATATTTTTTTGTTCACAAATAGAAATAACTTCTTGTGTCATCCCAGGTGGTCATTATCTATTGGAATAATATAATATAGGTACAAATGTTAAGAATCAACAATGCTATGTCGAAACCAACAAAAGGATATAGCCAGAACCACCCGCTCGCTTGGGGTACGGCTGCTGCTCACGTTTCGACTCCGGCGCAGCTGCCGCTCAAGGCGAACCGCTGCCTCTTTAGAGACACGTTCTGCAGCGATATTTACATGCGATTTTTATTATTTTTCACTGACAGCCGGTGTGCAATGAGGTTAGTGTAACGAGCAAGCTGGTTTCTTAATATACTACGTTAAGGGTTCTTTAAGAAAGCGAAATTCATTAGGTAAACGTCAGGTTCATCATTGGAATCGTAAAAGGCTGAAGTGTGTATTTTTTTAACTCTATGTGGGTCATAAGATAAGATAAGATAAGAATATTCTTTATTGTGCCAGGCAAAACACAAACATAAGATAAGATAAGAATATTCTTTATTATGCCAGGCAAAACACAAACATAAAATATTTACAAAAATACAGTACAATCGGCGGTCCTTTAAATGCCACTTACAAAATTATAACGTGAGGTAACACATTGACTTACTAAAACCCTGTAGTATAAAAACAAGAACTTTTACGAAACAAAAGTTATAGGAGAGGAGAACCATAAAAGAGAGCCGTCAATTTTGTACGTGAGACGCACAGGTAGGGCACAGTGAACTGAAGTTGAAGCTATCCTACGTTAATCTTAATTCGAGCGTAGTAAGCGCGATGGTTGGCAATAAACATTTTTGACAGTACTTTATAGGTATCAGTCGATCGCGTAAGAAACGTAAGCAGGACTAGACCAAACGTAGGTAGGTACAGTTTAATTCTAACCCCTTTCTCCAAAGCGATAATAATAGCTACTGCAGGTAGGCTTAGAGCCGATTTCTGAATTGAGAATTTCGTTAAGTAAATACTTAAGTAACGTTCTCTTTTCTGAGAAATTCGAAGAGACAGCACTACAGTTAACTATTTACTTGGTGAAATTCTCAATTCAGAAACTGGCCCTTAGTTTAGTGGCATTTGGCTCCGCGGTAGGTAGGTAGCCTGCCTAGTTTTATAGAAACCGTGTCCCTAAACAGGCAAGCTTCAATTATTTCAACTGTTTGATCTAAAATTTCTATATAAGTATAAAGTGTTCTCTGTCTAACTATCTATCTGTCTAACCGCGAAATATTTTTTTTGATAACGATACGGGCTGTAGTGTAATAAAAATTAAAGGTAGGTAATTTGATGTTAAAATAAACGTAGGTGATCTACGTAAATAATGGTTTCGAGTAATTATCCTGTAAATTAATTATGTCTAGGACCATATTTATTGCTTTTATTTGCCCAGTTCGTGCCTTATTTAGAGCGTTAATCGCCTCCTTTAATATTAAGCAAATTCGTTCAATTCAACCTCTTCCTATTTCCATAAAATGAAACGGCTTTACCTACCTCGGTTTGGCCTTACGGCTCCATTAAATCTACCTACAGGTATTTTAAAAGCCCACGATGGATCGAAATTTGTCCATAGAGACATTTCACATCACATCACACATTTGTGGTGTCAAACCAAATGGAGTGAGACACGAGAGCGCAAGTTAAAGCGGCCTCTCCGCCCACGTTGCTCGTGTCGACGGTAGTTCCAACTAACGGTAGAGCGACACCAGCGCCGCGTCCGACGAGCGGACGACCACGGAACTACGGAGTGAGATTATTCTCGAAGTTGTTCCAATCTAGCTCTCTCTCTCTCTCTCTCTACGCTACACGCTTTGTTGTCGTTCAGTCGATAAATCTCCTTAGGCAATAATCCTTAGGCAGTCAGAAAAAAAAATTAATTAGGTATCTAAGTACAGATTTTCTGCTTTCGATGTTATTGTGTTCTAAATTGCGCCTCAATTAAATGCGATATCGCTCATTTGGCAGAATATAAATGCACTTTTTCCAATTTTACAGGAGAGACGTTTTAAAGTTTTTTTTTGTTTGTTCGGAGCTTGTAAGATAATTTGTTTAAGATACCCATACCTATTACATGGAACTCAAATTAAAACTACTCAATTGAATTGAAGGAAAATGTATCAACCTTTTTTTAAGTTACATTTGCGTCATTATGTTACCAGGGTCTAGCGTATTTTCTTCTATGATTTCCTTGTAAAAACTGTGATCTTATGACGGAATAAAAACTATTTTTTTTACAGAATCGTAATCAGTCTTTATTGAGTAATAATTTTTCACGTTTTTAGTGTTTATTTATGAAAAAATAGTAAAGGCTATTCACCCGACTCACACACCTCCCATCTGAAAAAGCCTTAAGGAGCCTACCGTTTCCTTTCTTTTTCTCAATAGTCTTGCTATTATTTATATTGAAGGCTCTAATGAATCGCTGAGATGGCGTACAAGTTCAGTAGTTATATACTCTTTAGTGCATTTACGGCAAAAGCATGCTGCTCTGTTTTTTAAACATTAATTTACTTAGAACATTTTATGAACCGTAAATCCATAGGAGGTAGAGTGATATTATGGTCACGAATATGCCACGCGAATCAGTCGGACCAAACTTGTTTGTAGGCTGCAATGCAACAAAACAAATAATTTGGTTCGTTACCAAGCCGTACCGTCGTAGGTGGCTATTTTCACTTATTTGCGCAATAGGAAGTGGTTATGGTCACACAGTTTATCTGGCGCGGTCGGGAGCCACCAAACTGCGATTAAAATAACTTTATTGGGCTTTTTCCTATACGCTCCAACTACCACGGCCCTATTGCCTGTAAAGTCTGCTTTTATGTTAAGAAATATTGCTGACTACACTCAGATACACCACAGGCTACATCTATAGTCCTGTTTTATTTATTCGTTTTGTCTGTTGTGTATTTAGTTTTCCTTCTGTGTTGTGCATATTATGTTACTTATGTGCTTATTTTGTTTCTGTGATGTATCTTGTTGGTATAATAAATGTCTTTCTTCTTCTTCTTCTTCTTCATTAATCTAAAGGTTTTTCCACCTTAGCAGGACTGTTATTTCACTACTGAAAGTAAAGCGAGTGAATCATTCAACGAAATAAGTACGAAAACGTCCATGCTCTCTACGTAGTATAATTAAGAAGTTTAAACTCATTGTGATAATAGGTAAACCGCGTTTTGAGTAAGAAAAACTTCGCGGGTACGCAGAGGCATAGCCCTTATACTTACCAGAGAAACTGTTAGGGATATTAGTCACTTTTCCTACAAGGATATTAATGATGTAGGCATATTAGTCACCTTTTAATTATCCGTCATTACAAAACACATAATCCACTTAAAACAATATGTAGCGATAAATTGTCAACGAGATGGTGGGATAGCAATGTTGGCCCAATGGGGAACATTCCTGGAGCTTTATCGGAGGCTACTTAGTTACTTACCGCATCCGCGACAGTTGGCGTTCTGTTTCCTTTCGTTTTTTTTTTATTTTAATGATGCTCAAGTTTTATGGACTGTTACCATACGATTTTATAGAGTGTTTGGGCTTGAATTACAGCTTTGTTCTCGATTTAACTGGATGCTTTTAAATGTGAAATAATACGTTATGATCATGAATATTTGTCTTTTGGAATTTCATTATGGGTATTATGGGAATTCGGTCACAATATGACACACATGTCATGATGTCATGATCACAGTTCTTCGCGTACCTACTGCCTCGCCCGGGTTGAGCCCTTAAATGACGAAATTGGGGCTTAGTGTAGACTCCCATATCTCCCAAGTAGTTATTAATATTATAAACGACATCATAAATAATAAAAGTCGTTTGCATTGATGAGTACCTAGAAAGTATAAACTCCTTAATTTTCACTGGACCTTTCTGAAACATCCTGTGTTTGTATTTATTTACTAAAGTTTCTACGTGCTAAAAATGTGTCCCACATAACCAATGTGTACTTGGTATGCCATTGAACGTTTATTTGTAAGACCGCAGTGGTCTCCAAACCCGTGTTCACCTGCTAAGCCCCTTCTCCTTGTTCCAGGCTACTACCAGCCGGCCGGGCCTCTGATAAAGGAGACCGGGGCCGATGCGGACCGCGCGCTCGCCAGGTTCCATCCTGCCCCACACTATCACGCACCGCATCCGACGGTGAGCTTTCCTATATTTCGTACCAGATGTCAACTCCCTATTTGTAAATTAATCGCTGATAAAGGAAACCGGGGGCGATGCGTACCGCGCGCTGGCCAGGTTCCATCCGCATTCCGCACGCACCGCATCCGATGGTGAGTTTTCCTATGTCTTGTATTAGTTTATGTTCCGTAATTGTAAACGAACCATTAAGAAGACCGGGCTGAGGCGGACCGCGCGCTTGTGTATATATATATATATATATATATACACCATTGAAACTTTCCCTGGACTTCAGAAATAAAAAAAAAAACAACCGAGGTTTCCGTACAAATTTCTAGGTACTAACATAATATAAATAGTTCAGGAATCGAGTCTCGCAGTTCTTCCGGGCTTTTCCCCAACTTCAAAGACAATTTTTTCATGATTTAATGACAAATATATAGTTTTTAGATTTTTCCCTAAACTTTTAGTATATACGAAGATATTACTTGCAAAATTTCATAGTTAAAGGTCAACGGAAAGTACCCTGTAAATTTTGATTCCCTTGTGAGAGTGTCTAAATATACGTTCTTGCAGGATCAATGGCCGTAACGTAAAAAACGTTAACTTTTTTTATTTTTTCACAGCTTCAAGGGACTGTAGACTTGAGTATATGGTTTTAATTTCAACTCGACACCTCTACGCGTTCCCGAGATAAAGGGTCTTGACAGACAGACGGACGTACGGACAACAAAGTGATCCTATATGGGTTCCGTTTTTCCTTTTGAGGTACGGAACCTGAAGAATTAGCCAAATCGGTCCACGCATTTTCGATTAGTCTCGCTAACAGACTAAAAAACAGCAATTATTTTGTATCATACATTCAATATAATAATTAAATAAGACACTCATAAATCGGTGCTCGGGTTTGAAGTACAAATGCCCAGAACCTGCCCGTATAAGGCTTTGCTCCACCCGTTGCATTAATATTTGCCGTCATCTTCATCTTCAGCGGGTTGCCGGTGAATAACGAACCTTGTCACCAAAAATATGCCACTTCCTAACCAGAGTTTCCATCTTGCAGGTGTTGCCACAGTACGGGCCGCCGTACTACCCGACAGAGATGTGCTACGCGCGAGCCTACTACGGCCGCCCGCCCGCCCCATACCACATGCCGCCCTCGGCGCAACCTGATGCTCAGGTAAAAAATAAGCAACTTTTTTGTGCAATAGACACGTAAAAAACTTAGTGTCCCCTTATAGTGTATATAATAAATTCGAAAATTGGGGTCTCTACATTTTCCGATGTATATGGGAATTTTGTTACACCCTGTATATTTATTTATGATTATATGCTGTCAACCAACCTGCACTTAGATCGGCTTGCACCGCTATGTAAATCTCACTTAAGTTGCCATTTAAATTTACTTTTGTATGAAGAATTTTAGTTAAACGCTATTTAAGCCACATTTTAGAAAGTGGTGCAAGGCCTTAATATACCTACTTTGTGGCCAATTAGACGCGGCAAGATAAGAAAATTCTTTATTGTACACTGCCAGAAAACAACAAAAAGGCAATATTTAAAACGAGAAAGGCAGAATAATTGACGGTACTAACTGGATCATATTTATTTTGGATCGAGTCCGGTAGACTTTAGTAAAGTAGACACGCAGGTACCGTCGGCAGCTGATCAACTTTTATATTTTTATTACAAAGTCGGCCGTAACACATGAGTTTACTTCAACTGTACATAAATAACATACGTTCAAGTTTTGTCTTGAAAGGATAGTGCTGAGATTGAGAACTTTGTCACTAGACTAACTAGGACTAGGTGCCTAGTTTCGAGTTTCGCTAGAGAATTGTCAAAGGGTGCGAGTCTAGCGTCGGAGATAGGTCTCCTTTGGCGTAAAGCGGAGTACCTACTTAAGTATAGTTTAGAGGAAATGGAAAAGTAGTGTACCTATGTTTTGAAGCTCAGGGGTCATTCAAGTATATACATCAAAGGGGCACAGGGAATCTTTACTTTGCTTATTTTTATGATATGGGGCACGGGCAGGTCTGGGTTTGTTTGTGTGTTTGTTTTTATGTGTTTTTTTTTTCTGATTCTTCTGCAAAATTAAGTAGATTTGAATCCGTGATAACCCTGTCTATGTCTATGCTCCAAAGTGAAAAGCGTAAAATTCAAGGAAAGAACAGATAAAAAAATATGTGTGACAATATTTAAGGGTGCTTAGAGCTTTGCTTACTCGTACTGACAAGGGGAAGGAGAAAGTAAATATTACCGAAATTTACGTAATAATTGTATCCCTTAATTAACCCTGTCGAACAATAGATCAAAGCCAACCATTATGTAAATAGCCACTGTCTCGGTCTACCATATCTCTATCTTTATACTCTATCTTTACAGACTCTATTAGTTTGGTATACAAATTTCTTTCAAACAGTCTTAGATTAGGGTCCTGGTCTTACCTAGTCGTTTGATCCACATCTTATACAGGTTGGGCCAATAATTTTTGCAAATAGCAACACTAAATTTCTCGAATACCGTTGGAGAAAGGGGCGCGCGGGTGGCGGGAAACTATGCTTCATGTAATTTTAGTCACGATGGAGCGCTTCACGGGACAACAGCGTGCTTTTTGTGTCAAACAATTTTACAAAAACAACGATTCCTACGTTACTGTACGACGACTGTTTAGAATCGAATATGGATTACGCCGTGTAAGCGAGTGTCCAAGTGTTAATTTAATCAAAGCTTGGGTCGTGAAGTTTGAGCAAACAGGATCGACAACGAATATTAAACAAATAGGCCGGCCACGTTCAAGAAGAAGCGATGAGAACATTCGAGAGGTTGAAATTTCCGTTTGGAACGATCCAGAATTATCTACGCGTAAGCGTTCGGCGAATCTGGCATTACCGAGAACCAGTCTACGGCGGATTTTGCATCTAGACCTCAAACTGTACCCGTATAAGCTTCAAATCGTGCAGGAGATGAAACCAAATGATTACATTCAACGTAAGTTATTGGCTGACACAATGCTGGAGCAATTCTCTAGCCTGGAGAATGTATTGTTTACGGACGAAGCCCACTTTCACAGCAACGGGCCTTAAATACCAAAAGCCACTTCATTAACCTAAAACGACAGTATGGGCTGCCATATCAGCAAAGGGCATAATTGATCCGTATTTCTTTGAAAATAATCAAGGAAATAATGTAACTGTGAATTCAGCGGAATACGTCAAGAGAGTTGCGAGAGTTTTTGACGCCGCAGTTGCATGAATTTCAAGGATACAACAGCAGGACCTGGATGCAACAAGATGGAGCAACATGCCATACGTCAAATGTGACTTTACCGGTAGTCAAAGAAATGTGTCCGAATAAATTGATTTCTCGCAGAGGTGATATCCCATGGCCTCCGAGAAGCCCGGATCTTACACCATGCGATTTTTTCTTATGGGGATACCTGAAAAGTCGAGTCTACCTTAATAAACCGACGAATATATCCCAATTAAAACGAAACATCCACGACGAGATAGCCGCAATCCCCCGCAGCATGTGTCAGCGAGTTTTCCAAAGTTTGCGTAGTCGATTGCTAGAGTGCCAACGACGAGACGGTGCACATCTCGACGATGTTATTTAAAAAAAATATATCATTAAATTGTCAAAACGTTAAAAATATAATCAACAAAATAACAGTCGTAGTTTTCATGTTTCATTCATGTTTTAAAAGTGCAAAAATTATTGGCCCACCCTGTATTTGTCCGATCTGTATGTATCGTCAGCATGAATCGGTACCGATCGCCAGTAAAACTTTTATAGGAGCGGAAAAATACTAGACATCTGCAACTACGGATACAGACAGAGATAATACTAATATGGGTAGTTACGATTGTCGAAGGTATTAATTAATAAACAAACCTCACATAGATATAAAAATTCCAAGGGAAACGCGAAAATCAAGGCGAGATCCGAATGGCTTAGTTGCGAAAAGCGCTGGCAGAATATGCTAGAAGGACGCGTTCCAATTCCGCTTCGGGCTGTTCCTATGTGTCTAGTTTATCGAGCCTGACTTGGGACTCATATTGGAAGATCAATTACAAACATCAAAGTTAATTTTAGCAATTTCAATCAGTTGAGTGGAGCATAAACAACAAAGTTGCAAAAAATTTTTTGTGTCAATCCGATAATCGCGAAAGCTGTCCCGTGGGCATTGTATTATCCCATATTTTGCTTTCATGAAGAGCCGGCTTTCACACGCCCCACGGTAACGTTATTTTCCGCGTAGCGACCAATATTCAATCAGAAATGTATTTGATAAATGGAACTGATTTCGTGAATAAAACTAGTAAACGCTCGCAATTCCAATCCACTCTCTCACTCTCAAAACACCGCGTCGTCGCCGTAGCTTCCTCGTGCGACTGACTTTTATGGAACCTTATTGCCACAGTCGTACGCATGGAGTCAGGCGTTGCGAAACATGAATTGATTGTGTCTTAAGGGAGCAAAATAATATATTTACGGCGAGGGCGGTATATTGAATCCTGAGTGAAGCGAAAGATTCTACAATAGAATCTTGAGCGTAGCGAGGGATTCAAGTGTTTACGCCCAAGACGGAAATAATTTTGCTACCGAGTGACACATACTGCTTTTCACACCTGCTATAAGGAAAATTTAAATCAAACACAATATGTGCCGTGGAAGACAATTATGATCGATTGCAACATCATCATGCAACAAATCGAATTGGAATTACATTTTGTGAAAATCTGCACACGGATCATGCTGAGGGCAATAAAAAAAAACTAGAATATCAGGGAAGAAAAGTACAACTTTGATCCCTCATTTGACGGAATCAAGGGATCTTTTCTGAATAGCAGGTGTGAAAAAGTTATTTTATTCGAATCCCAAGTTTGAATGGGAACCAAATTACTCATTAGGGATTTTCGGTGCGTTCACCAAGTGTTGGGAGAAACACAAAACACCTGTTTGACGTCTGCGCAGTAGAGAACATAATCTCGAATAGAGAACATAATACCAATTTCAATACCAAAATCTAAGTACATACAAATTATAGGTAGTTGCGATGTGCTTGGATTTAGGTAGTGGAACATCAAAGTGTAACTGGCCTTCTTGTCTGCATATTTTGTGATGGGTTACCTGCGTGATTACTTTTTATGTTTAGGGATGAGATTACAACAGTACAGTCAAAGTTTTTTCAGTAATTGAATTTAAATATCTTTGTACACATTTACTACACATGATTTATCAGAAGTGCTTGGCTTTATGTAGAAACTGTAGTACTGTTGAGAAACTGATGGCGAGATATTTTCACTTGGCTAGTCATAACAGCACATTATTTATCTTAATCATAGCCATAACAAAGATAACAATGATCGAATCTTATTTCAAATAAAACATAACGCAACCCATTGGGGATTCCTAGATACCTAGATAAATTTTTTGTGCTTCGCTTGATCTTTTATCCAAGGCAAAACGAGACAAAATCTAACGTTATAAAGACAAAGCTTGTAAGTTGCACTACCTGCAAATTATTTTTTTATGAAGCTTACATACGTCCCACAGCGTCACATTCGGGAGGTCGTGGGTTCGAATCCCAGCATGTACCAATCACATTGTTTTCTAAGTTACGTAGATTTGTGAAGTTGTAGTAGCAACACCACTCGCTAACGGAAGGAAAACATCGTTAGAAAACCGGTGTTCACATGCCTCAGCGCTTAAAAATTGCCGATCCGCGGTGGGCGCCCGTTGTAATTAAGCCCATGCTCTCTCTCTGAACGAAGGCATGTGCCCTGGGACGTACATAGGCTAAATAAAAAAATGCTTTATCTACTAAACAAAGAAAAACTGAAAGCAGAACAGAAAAATCCTGTGGCCACTCAGAGACCTAAGTAGTCAAACTGGCATTGTTTTTTACAGATGGTCGGCGTCGGTGGAGAACCCTACCCTGCACCGCAGTACTACGGCGGTCCACCCTGCTACCAGCACCAACACTCGCCGCAACGGATGCCGCAATACATAGGTAAATACTGCAATTATTCCGAGTCTGCATTCTACCTCGACACATGTAGAGGCCGAGAGTAGTAAGGAGGCCAACTCGAGCGACGTACACTGGACCGAAGTGCAAGCTACGGGAAATCATCGTAAGAAAAAGAAATATGTGTGATGAGCTGCTACACACTATGCCGGTGGTATTGCCGCCCGGCAAGCCGAGGTGCGCCCGCTATAGAAAATCAAAGCGAGGTGCGTGCCGCTCGGCACTTAACAGCCTTTTCAACGCTAACTTTCCTACTTTGCCGCTTTTCACACTACTCCTCTGTTCACAGAATACCACCGAGGATGCCCTTGCCCAATGAACGCGTGTCCAAAAAACGTCCTTATTGGGCCCGCTACTGGTAAAGCCCCAGCCGGTGGCGGCCCCGCGGACGTCCCAGCAGCCCTCGCGCCGCCCGGGGGCGCCTTCCGAGTGAAGGTGCGGGCGGCGTGCGCCAAAGACTCGCCAGAGTCCCATGGCAGCGGGAAGGTAAGCTTCACCCTCTCTGTCTAAAGATATCGTGATGCATCACAGGCTCTTACGTATTATATCTGTGAATACATACCCTCGCTAGGAATGACTATAACACTCTTTCCAGGACCCACCGCTAGAACTAGAGCCGCCAGCGGCTGCAGACGCACCGCGTCCGTGCCCTTTCCCGGCCATCGGCGGCGCATCACCCAAGCGCGAGCTTTACGACGCGCGCGACAACCTGCGCCTCGTCGGCGACATGTCCGGCTCGACCGAAGCCGCCGGTCCGCCCTCGCCAGCACGTGGCTCCGCCGGCGCCTGCGCCCCGCAACCACCTCCCGTGGCACCCAGAAGGGCGAGACTAGGCAAGGCCATGGCAAGGAGATCATTGGCTGGCGATGACACTGGTACGTTGATCTCAGCGCCGCAGCCGACTCCAGGACACAGCGATGGAGACGATGACGTCCTAGCCATCTCGCCGCCGCTTTGCGCGCCCATCGACTTGTCCTCCTCAGATGAAACGGACAGGCGATCGACGCCGCTCGTCGATGTTAAGAAGGAGAACGAAGGCCCTATGTATACGCCACCGAGGAAGACAGAGACCCAAGCATTGAAAGAACATAATTGTTCAGCGGCAGAATTGATAGATACAAATAACGCTGCAAAAGCGGCGCTCAAGCGAAGGTATTCCAAGCCGAAGCTAGAGATTGAATTGGGAGAGGTAGAACTCGAAGATGGCTGCAAAACAAACGGTATCGGTGAACATGTGAAGTTGCAAAAGCGAAGAAAGGTTTCGAGTGAGCAGATTGATTTGTTGACACGAACGGAAACAGTCACAGCTAAGAAAGTTCGGAAGAAGTCGTCACCCAAACCCAAAAGATCACCAAAATCATCCGCAGTAGAAAAGAAAAGCTTGAAAAGGAAACTAGGCGAGGGTTCGGAAACACCCCAAAACAAAAAACAGAATAATGCAGAGACAGTTGTCAGCGAGGACGCTAGACTGAAGAATGTAGCCGCGTTACCCACGGAACAAACAGTAACCAAACCGAAAAATAAAAGTGCCCTTCTGCTTGACAATTTATTAAGGAAAAATAGTATAGACAGAGCAGATTCTACGCCCGAGATCGAACTAAATCCTGCTGAACTATTCCTAGCGCCAAGAGAAAATATTTCACAAAATTGTACAAAGAAAACATTAAATATTAATAATAATGTGATTGAGAACAGTGCCCCGGCCGTCAATGGTGTACGACCAAACACCATCGCAGCTGTAACGCAAATGATAGGGAAGAAGTTGGCTGCAACAAAGAATGCTCTTCGAAAAGTAGAATCCAAGGTGACTAGCGGTATAAAATCAGTATTACAATCCACCGATACAATAATAGAAGACCGTCAACCAAAACTCCTGGAAAACATTGACCTAAATGTGTCAGAGCGGAGTGGAGAAAGGTGTCTAGCTCTATCGGATAAAGGTGACATTAAAACAAATGTAAAAGACAGTGATAGTGTAAATAATAAAGCTAGTGCGATAACGGACCACGTTCTTAAAACACCAACCAAAGCTAAGAAATTAACAAAGTGCACAGTGGTACATCCACCAATTTCAATTCCCGCGGTAGAAGAACCAGTCGCGAAACCTTTAGAGGAAGCGGTCGGAGGTGATGTTTCAACAGTCGAGAAACAAACGGAGACTGTCGATATTCCCAAAACACAAGCGGAAAATCTTCAAACAGAAAAAATATGCACAAAAAGATCAAAATTATCAATCGACAAAGTGAATGGGGAGCACAAAGCGAAAAGCTCAGAGAAAGCAATTGAGAAAGTAGCGAAGCTTCTTGTTTCGAAGAAATCGGTCATCAAGACTGACGAAGCCGCTGAATTGGTGGAAGATGCTTGTTTCTCGCCGATCACCGTTCAGAAGCCTTCGTTGCGGAGGGCCCGGCGTAGACGAAGTGGCCCAAAGAGGGTGCGAAGGATACCGGCCTCCTTGCTCATACCTCCTACCCCGGATGACTCAAGAGCGCCTCCCAGGTGGAGCAACGGGTGGCAGTGGGATGGCGAGCCACACATCTCAAAAGTTTACCTCAACGTGAGTATAATTTATTTATAATAATTCGCGATACTTATACCCTTTCGACAACATTGCAGAGTTAGGTGGCGAGTACAGGCAATTTACTGTGGTAGATACTCCTTCGGCTGCTATCATAACTTACCTTTCGTAACTGCTTACGGAGGAGAAAAAATATTCTTTGTACGATACCGGTTTACACATACGCAATCGCGGAGAAACTGCAGCTTATAAAATATTACAACGACTTACAGAATGACTCCCGGCAAGATCGCACGGCGCGCTGCTGGTCGCGGATGACGCACGCGAGCGGCGACAAGGTGGCGCGCGGCGACTGCGTACTGCTACGGGCCTCCTCCACCAGGGCACAACCTTTCGTCGCCAGGGTCGCTCGTCTCTGGGAGAACCCGGATGACGGTGAGTTTTTATTTTTTTATTTAGGAAGACTAACAGCTACAGCAACTATAATAAGAATTAGGACACACTAAGCCAGTAAAAAGTTTTCACAACTGGATGTAGATTATATAGAATGCAGTCAGTTCATAAGTGATAACCACCATTTAGATAGACCATACCACATGAAAAAGAAAAACAAGAAAATACCTCGGTAGTTATTTAATTGAGGGGGCACCAATATCAAGATTTTGCCCCGGGTCGAAAAAATCGTGGATCCGGGCCTGCTAAAAGCCTGATTGAAAACTAGCTTCCTGGCATCTGGTGTGTAGGGTGTGTGCCTTACTGAAGGAGTCGATTGTCGTGTGTCCAGGCGAGATGATGGTGTCCCTGGTGTGGTACTACCGGCCCGAGCACACGGAGCGCGGCCGGCAGGCGGAGGACGCGCCCGACGAGGTCTTCGCCTCGCGCCACCGCGACGCCAACTCCGTCGCCTGCATCGAGGACAAGTGCTATGTGCTCACCTTCAACGAGTATTGCCGGTACGTCCTCTGTCTTACCTGAATTTAATTAACAGACTTCAAAAAAGGAGGAGGCTCATGTCACAGTGTTTGATATCGAACTCCTCCAACACGGCTTCACCGATGTTTATGAATTTTTTTATGTATATTTGGTAGGTCTGAGAATAGGTTGTAGGCTAATTAATTTGACAATGCATCATTCATCTGTCATAATTGCTTTATAGTATAAGTGATTATTGTGCCTTACTATATTGAAGATAAATAAACATTTTATAAATAACTATTTTTTTAAATAACTATTTCTATTCGCTCAGTCAGCTAGTATAATTATACTAGCTGACTCGGCAAACGTTGTTTTGCCATATATATATTGAAACTGTATATGTATATGGCAAAACAACGTATATATATATATCCCATTTTAATTTGGTGAAGATTTGATGAAGACTTTCAGAGTCCTCCTATCGTGTCGGTGACAAAACCAATTAGATTTTACTGGCCCAGAACTCGACTTCAGAGTCTGTGGCCTCCAGCATGTCCTCTCGAGTGCATGTGGACGGGCACATGGGACACACAGAGAGGTGCTCCATAGTCTGAGGGGAGATTCCGCAACAGCAGTGATTCCGCTCCTCACCCATGTAGCCCCACCTGCTCAAATTATTTCTACATCTGCCTACCCGAGTTTTTATCTTTTATTAAAAAAATAGGGTTAATCAAAATTTCTGCCCACATTGCTAAACGATCTTAGTTGCCCGCCCCAGTGTGCCTTTCTTCTACAACCAAAACGCAACGTCATAGATTTATTTGAAACGCCAAATACCTATAGCTAAAGTACCGATTTCCCTGAAACACAAACAGTGAAGAATAAATCAAAACCTGATCACGTCAGGTAAGAGATAGACTCATCTCATCAGATCCGTCGTAAAATTAAAAACTTAGCATTGGCTAAGTAGGACCCTGAAAAGCGATGGCCTACCACATCGAACCCCAATGCATGTACCCAGAAACCCAAAATCCTAGGGAAGGCACAGAGTCTGGGCATATATACCCTAGAATGTTCGGTTTTCTAGGCCCTAGACCAGCGATTGCTAAAGTAGCTTCCGTTGAACCCAAGAGCTCCGTGGAGAGGTCACTGGGGTTAAGCGAATTACACTTCCACTAATCGTTGAATTATTTTGACTGTTAAATATTTATAACAACTACTATTTTGGATTATTGTAATGGGACAGTAGTGTCTTTACTTTGATATAGGTTTCCGTAAAATAAAAGATGTTGGTCAGTGTGAAGTTTAGGACCCGTTGCCCCAGACCACTCTCACCCGGTCTGGCTCGTTACGGCTAAGGATAAGGACCACTTGGTTTTTCTGTGATCTCGTTGTCTTACACCACGTTCTCGTTTACCACAGGTACAGGAAAAGGCTAAAAGCGGCGGAAGAAGGCGTGACGATCAAGCCGTCGATAGTGCCGCCGATGCCCGCGGCCGAGGTGGTCCCGGCGGTGGCTACTAACGACACCAAGTTGCCGCCCGCCGTCTCGCCCGAGCTCGTGCTCTTCTGCCGCAAGATCTACGACTTCAGGTCCAAAAAGATACAGGTCCCGAACAAATGAACTCTCACGCCGACACACGGGAATTACATTTCGAAGTACCAAGTTTATGAAGTGGCGCATTCAGTTTCGTTGGGTCGGTCGGTGGCGTGGAGAAACAAAAGGTAGATAACACCAAATGTTTCGTTAGTATTTCTAAATACTTTTATATAGTTAGCGTCTCGTTGTCGCGGTGGACACTTCATGACACTTGGGAAAGGGGTGTGGAAGGCGACATAGACCTTACGCTATAATTACTGTCGCGGTATGCTACTCCATCACTCTTGTGGGGACTTAAAATATCTTAATATCGTAGTGTCCTACCTAAACCTAGTACAAATAAAGTGCGTTCCCATGTGCGATTTGATATAGAATATTTAAACTGGCCATTTTATGTGAAAAATATAAGTAACTCTGTTTCACTTCATCGCCGATGATTGTGAATAATTTGGTGGCTACATAGTAATTTGGCCCTCATTAGTTTGAGATTTGATAAAATTCAACAGATAATCACGCTGTGTGATACCTTGGATAGAGTAGTATAAGTGGATCTTCTTTATTAATAAATCATGATAAATATTGTACCTAGATGCTTTACTGTGTTAGCTTCGCTAACCACCCAGCATTATTAATTATCCACTTTGTAGCTGATGCTAAATAAGTATGTGCGAAGTAATTTGTTCTGTGTCCTAATTTATTTGCTTATCGGTGTAACGGCAAAATGCATATAAGATCACACACTTATTTTAAAATCATTGTTGTATTGTTGTCGAAATAGAGTCTATTAAATTATTCATTAATTATAAGGGATCAACTTTATTATAATATACCTACTTAACTATGAGTGGCTGACTGTGTCTCTATCAATATTCAAATCGCATTTTGTCTAAATGCGGTGTTTATCACACAAAGTGCAGCAATGATTTGTGAAACAAACCAGAACAGTTTTAGAGCACAATATATCTTGTACCTTTCCTGTCTGCCTTTTAAGGAATTGATTTTAGAAATCTCATTTCGGCCTTGGGTGTGTTCAAATTTTTAAACAACTTTGGTGAACCGAATTTCGGCATCTACACAAGGCATACTAAAGTAGTTTTTCCAATAATGTTAATGTTGTAGTTATCACTTTCAATTAATAGATGTTTAAATTCAAGGAGACTGATTTTCTGGACATACAAATCAAAAGATGAATAGTCGATTGCAGAGACCCCTAGCTATGCAAGTTACATCAGATTTTATTTAGCGCTCAGTAAGCAGATAACGGGTGAACTTTATTTGACGCTCAGTAGGTAAGCATTATATCGGGTGAACTTTTTCACATAACTTGTCAGCCAATATGAGTATCAACAAGTGGGAACATTGTAACATATTTTTAAACTTAATATTAGAACATAGTTATAAACCGTAACACCTGTGTGTTTGATGAAAAGAGAATATTATATTGTACGAGTACATCTAATACCTAGTTGATTAGGAACCGGAAATCTCTTTATCATATTTAGTAGAGTACTTGTAAGTAGTGTGTGGTATTTACGTTAATTAAAAAAGTATATTTAAATGTTATATTTCCCAAGAGGAAAATAATTGTAAAGGGCATTTATATGTTTGCAAATTGTGTATGTACTCGCTGCCTTCGTCTTTTCTACGACCTGTCTCTTGTTCCGATTCGCTATCATTCATTTGGTAGTCCATTAATTTTTGTTGAAGTATTTTTTGTTTTCTATTCGCAAGATTTATGAATAGCTTGATTAAATTAAACTTGTTATGTAGCTCTCCAATGTGAATGCATGTCAACGCACATATAATTTGTGAGATGCAAGACTGATGATACGGTGTCAAATGAGATGGATAATTACAGAGTTACGACTCTACAAGTTTGTAACTAAGCTTTTATACAAACGAAACAATAATGAAGGATTGACAAATAAGATTACTTTAGCTACAAATTGAGATGGTACAATTTAACCATTGACAACAGATTCAAACTTAACATTCACATTGGTTCTCTTCCAAAGCTTAGTTTCCTAATTCTCTTCTTTATTGCTTAATGCCAAAAAATTAGCAGCAATTCTAATTCAGTAATGATGTAATATCGTTACCCTTCCCTTTAGGTTACGTAAATGTCAGCGGAATCTGATTGTGGATTTATGCCGAAGTGATTCAGTGACGCTCGATGAGAGTGGGCCTGTTACTACCTACGTGGTAGCTAGACGTTGCGATGGCGGTATCAAACCAGAGAATTAGTGGTACTTGAAACCTACTTACATCTTAAAGATGTTTAATGTAAATGTCGCCGCCAAAGTTGGTCAGATTAGCCGTCGAATTAACTGCCGAGGACTTTCTTTGGTGGCGGCATCCAATTAAACGGCTAACGGTCATTCAGCATTGTGATTGAACGAAACACCCTATAAACTGGCTAGCTAAGTGGTTAGTACTAGATGACGCCGGCTTTGGTAGGGTGACCAAGATACGGTACCTACTCGTTACTTCAGTTTACCCGTGACTACAACTGCAACGTCGCCGAAACATATAATGGGTTGATGATGAAACGTCGGGAATGAAGGTAATTCAGTTATAATTAGATTAGTCCCGTTGAATGTATAACTATGCAAGAGATTTGAAACTGAACTGTTAGGGGACAATAATCTAAACTGCAGAAAAATATACAACATTTTTATTTAATAAATTAATTTATTAGTAATTTATCAAAGAGAATTTCGGTAACCGAGCCATTTTTTCAAATAGTTTATTTAAAATAGATGAATTTGAAATAAACGTCGCTCGTTGCAACTGCAGTCCTCCGAGGATGCTGAGTCATATAGGCACTTCAATAGACACATATCAAAGTCTATGCGGCACGATATTCGTTCCTTTAATAGCGAACGTATAGCTGACGAAGCTGAAGAGAGAGGACGGTAGTATAGCGTCGACCAAATCAGAGATGCTGAGGGATGAGAGTTTCTACGGACATCTATACACCTCAGTCGCAAAACCTGTTAGAAGTTTAAACAAAGATCCGAGAGCCAAACTGACCCGACATTATACCGAAGATATCCCGGACATCAGCCTGTACGAGATTAGGATGGCTCTGAAACAGCTCAAGAATAACAAGGCACCAGGAGAGGACAGGATTACATCAGAGCTCCTGAAAGCGGGTGGAGCACCAGCACTTACAGTCCTTCAGAAGCTCTTCAATTCCGTCGTGCTCGAAGGAAAAACGCCAGAAGCATGGAACAGAAGAGAGGTGACGCTGTTCTTCAAGAAAGGGGATAACACTCTATTGAAGAACTACCGACCCATCTCGCTTCTGAGCCATGTTTATAAGCTGTTTTCGAGGGTCCTCACGAATCGTCTCGAACGCAGGTTTGATGACTTCCAGCCTCCCGAACAAGCCGGTTTCCGAAAGGGCTATAGTACCATAGACCACAACCACACGCTGCGGCAAATTATACATAAGGCTGAGAAGTATAATGGACTGGAAGATGCCTTCAAGCTTCTGGAATGGCGGAGACGCGGCATCAACATCAATGGCGAGTACATCACTCACCTTCGATTTGCCGACGATATAGTAGTCATGGCAGAAACGATGGAAGACCTCGGCATAATGCTCGAAGACCTCGGTGGAGTTTCCCAACGTGTGGGCCTTAAAATGAACATGGACAAAACGAAGGTCATGTCGAACGCCCGTGTTGTACCCACCCCAATAACATTGGGGAACTCGACTCTCGAAGTTGTAGACAAATACGTCTACTTAGGACAAACAGTCCAACTAGACCCGGTCCAACTTCGTGAAAGAGGTCAATCGTCGAATCCAACCCGGCTGGGCAGCATTCGGGAAACTTAGAAGTCTTTTCGTCTAATATACCTCAATCGCTCAAGACAAAATTGACTTATGGCACTGAAACGTGGTCTCTCACTATGGGCCTCATAAGAAGGCTCAAGGTCACGCAACGAGCTATGGAAAGGGCTATGCTCGGAATTTCTCTACGAGATCGAATCAGAAATTATGAGGTCCGTAGACGAACGAAAGCCGTCGACATAGCCCAGCGGATTAGTAAGTTGAAGTGGCAGTGGGCGGGGCACATAGCACGCAGAACTGATGGCCGATGGGGCCGAAAAGTTCTCGAATGGAGACCGCATATCGGCAAGCGCAGCGTAGGACGACCAGCCACAAGATGGACAGATGACCTCATCCAAGTGGCAGGAAGACGCTGGATGCAGGCCGCTTCCAACCGGTCTTTTTGGAAATCCATGGAGGAGGCCTATGTCCAGCAGTGGACTTCTTGTGACTGAATGATGATGATGATGAAATAGATGGACAAAAAAAGGGAATGCCTATTTAATAATCTACTTTAAGTTCAATTTCCACCAAATATCTTGGTCACCATACCGAAACTGACTTAGGTGAAGCAAATGAGCTGTTGCGTTAAAGCCATCTTGAAAAATGCCCACAGTAGGTTCAACGACGATTGCCACAAACTGTTGTTGAAATAACGGAAAACCTGAAAACTGTTTCTTCAGGATCGATAACAATAACCGAAAATAATAAGCAAAAGCTTCTCAATTTTATTTTCCATACATTCCAAGTAAGAACTTGACGCGGTCAAATGTATGAAAAATAAAAATAAACTTGAGAATTTAAGCCTTGCTTATAATTTTACACCACTTTTTTAAATGTGGCTTAAAACAGCATTTAACTAAAATTCTTCATACAAAAGTCGATTTGGCGACTACAGTGAAATTTAAGAAGTGGTGCAAGTCGGCCTACCTTGTGGATACTGAAGATACGGTTATCAAGTTTTGTGTTAATATTATATAACACGTTGTAAAGCTAACCTAAACTATGACGACGAGGTTAGATAGCTCGGTATTCGGTAAACTCATACCGCGCGAGTCTGGTTAGGGCTATCAGATGTATGAAAGTTGTATCGATACCAAACCAACCAAAACAACATTCCACATAGATTTCGCTTATATTTAGCTCATTATAATTAATTGATTATAGATTTAATGAGTAAAATTCCATAATAATACTATTGTAACTACTATAAGTGAGCTCTCCCTTGCTTGTAGACGGATTGTTTTGAGAAATGTTACCTGGTACACGCAGATGCAGACCCTTTCATAGTCAGTTTTAGAACTAGGTTTTACGTACGGTACCTACCTACCTACTATGAAAGAAAAAAAAACATTGTTTTTATTATAATTTATTTGTGTTTGAACGAAAATTATATAGGTATATTTTTATCATTGTACCCTAGTTATGTTGGCTGTAATTTAATATTGATGTAATTAATATATGTATTTTTATTTCAAGTCGAATGTGTTTTATTTTCTTGGGTAAACTACAATGCGCAAAAAACGCAAAAGTTGGAAACCGTTAATCAATAATACCACTTTCAATAAGTAAAAGTTTTAATTCATTTGTTAGGGTTCCGAAGTCCGACAAGGAACCCTTATAGTTTCACCATGTCCGTCAGTCTGTCTGTCTGTCCGCTGGCACCGGCGGTACTAGAAAGCTGTTATTTGGTATTTGTTATTTATCAGTGTGGATGGAGCATCGTTGGATTGGTCGTTGAAAAACATTGTGGGTGTAGGAAGACCATTTTTTTATTTAGGGTTCCCTTTGCGAAATAATAAGCAACTTTTTGTCCGAGTACACACCCCCCCCCCCCCCCCGCCCCCTCCTCTCGAGGCTAAACGGTTGATTGTAGAATCGTGAAAAAATTCAGTAGTAGCACATATAATGAACTTAAAAGGATCACGGCTAAGTAGACTTTATTAACGATTAATAGGCAACCAAAGGTAAAATTTCGTACAAAATCTATTGAAAAATACTTGGATGAAGTTGTTAGTTCTATAAAACAGATAAAAAACCCTCTTTCTACGGAACCCTACATTGCGCGTGGCCCGACGCGCACTTGGCCGGTTTTTTTATTTTTCCAAATTACTGAAAGAATAAATGAAAAACTAAAATTTTAAGATTTTACTTATTACAAATAATATAATAATCGATATCGAAGAAACGGTTTTTCAGGATTTGTCTCATTTGTGAAGTGAATTATTAGTAATCAATTAATCTATTACCACACCTTTATCGGTATCCCCAAAACAGTAAACAATAAGCCGAAGATGTCTACTGAGTGTGAGATGCGCCGGCGGCGACACAAAAACAATCACAGTAAATAATCGATTACTTATTTATTTAACCAACACGTATCCTGAAGCCGTACTAAGTATATCATTATTGAACATTGTTTTTATAAACATACAGCATACATTTACCACAACTAGATAGAGGTAAATAGATTTTCGCAAGAAGTGAATGTTGCCTCTGAATTGCACTCCTACTTTGCCTGGGCCGCTTTTCATAAAACTACAATTCATAATGTTTTATGACAATTCGATGTACATTGCGTACCCGAACCTTCCTCCTTGTTATTCTGTGGGAATATCGAATTGTCATAGTAAACCATGAATTGTAGTTCTGTGTTCTGTGTGTGGCCCCTAATAATTGTCGGGTTAATATTGGCTTGAAAGATAAGTGCGGCAATTCGACCGACAGGCTGTCTCCATACTCTCGACGTGTGCGGGGTATAGTCCTACTACTTACACATACACTGTAAAGACAGTAAGCGATGTGCAAACGATCTGCGACTATGTTCATGTTACCGCCATGTTGTCGGGTTAATATTGGCTTGAAAGATAAGTGCGGTAATTCGACCGACAGGCTGTCTCCATACTCTCGACGTTTGCGGGGTACCTATAGTCCGCGCAAATCTTTTAGGCGGTAACGTGAACATAGTCACAGATCGTTTGCACATCGCTTACTGTCTTTACAGGGTATGTGTGAGTAATTGATTACTTTAGTTATTGACTAATAGTATTAAGCGATGTGCAAACGTCCATTTACTTCCGTGGATGTCGTAGAAGGCGACTAAGGAAATCAATATCCAGGAGACGGGCAGCAGCGTCTTCCTGAGATTCCAACCGCATACTGCGATCGCCAACCCGCCTGCCAAGCGTGGCGATTATGGCAAAATCCCTGATGGTTATGAAAACCACGAAGGAGGCCTATGTCCTGCAGTGGGCGTCAAATGGCTGATGATGATGTGCAAACGATCTGTGACTATGTTCACGTTACCGCCAACAAGATCTGTGCGGACTATATGTCCTCTGCTGTTGCTTTGCAAAGTTCACTTCTCACCAAAAAAAATGTCGATTACATAATATTCACAATTACTTAACGTACATTTTACGCGTTTTCAACAGTAGGTTATTTTATTAGGTATAGGGCCAGTTTCTGAATTGAGAATTTCGGTAAGTAAATAGTTAACTGTAGTGCTGTCTCTTCGAATTTGTCAGAAAAGAGCGTGACAGAATATTACTTAAGTATTTGCTTAGTGAAATTCTCAATTCAGAAACCGGCCATAGTCTACGACTATAGTATTTAATTACACCGTCACATATATTTTATTCGTAGCTTTATCTTTAAGTATGTACTACTATAGACATTAGCGAAGCTAGGGAGAGCCGGGGGGGTTGTACCCGCGCCAGAATGGTCCAGGCGCCTGAATTTTGTGTTACTGCATACATTCATTGGGATTCAGTATAAAGAGCCACCCGCCACACAAAATAATCCTAGCTACGCCAATGACTATAGACGAGCGCGTCGCTGCACTGTGCTGTTGCGTTCCCGCTTTGGGGAAAACTTTCTCTATGGCCATAAACAACTATAGAGTGAGGCAAATTAACAGGCTACCAAAATATTGAAGTGATTTAAACGAAAATAGTAAGTAGCTTGGACAAAAAATCTAAGACATCTTTTGTAACTGGAATCATACATGGTTTCAATCGTTTGTAAACAACTAATCGAATTGCTTGCACTTGTTTTATCAGTCAGGCACAAGTGGCATCATTTAAGGTCACATCACAACGTTCAGGCGCCATGAAATCAATCAAAAAAAATACATAAGGTTAGAAACTAGCCAGTCAAGCTCGGCGACACACGACGACGGCCCGTTGTCCGTCCTTTATTTTGCACTCCTATTGTGGTTTCTAACCTTGTATTTAAAATTATTTTTCGTTTTTATTGTTCCTTTTGCACGTCCGCGGCTCGTTATAATGTGGATAGACTTTTAGCTGTGCAACCCTATAATGAAAGTCGAAGCTGCATGCTACAGAATTCTATCTTTCAAATATAGGCAGGCTTGGAATGTCCTTGTAACATAATTGTAATAGTAGCAGTAACAATAGAATAGCACAGCAGTGGAAAATACAATATTTTGTGTCAAAATAGAGTAAAAAACTAATATTTAAAGAAATCAAAAACAATTTTTTGGATAGGTAAACAAACATAATATTTGTTTACCTATTTTATAATACAAACTCTTTTGTAAAATAGCAAAATGCCAACATTAAGGAGAAAAGTATAAGATCACCAGAAGAGTGGTCTTGTAATTTACTATATAGAATGTATGGTTTTTTTCTGATACAATTCCTAATTTATATTGCCAGAATTATTAATGATGCAGAAAAGACTCCTCCAATCACAGTTGCCACAAATATATTTGAGCTCTCAAAGCATGTTTTGTTCGATTCTTGCTTTATGTTCAGCACAATTAGGATTGTTCTACAATGGGTATAGAATACAATAAAGTCATCGAAGTATTTAAGAAGTTAAAATACAGAGAAACTAATTTTAACATGGGCATATCAAATGGTATACATATGTATAATTCATTATAATTTCTCACACTGAAAAAACAAAGGTTTTATTAAACTCATTCTCTAATTATGAGTTGATTTTAACAATGGCCTAAACTAACTTTGTATGAATAAACTAATGAGGCATAACATAATCTCATTGAACAACTAAGTAAACATTTTTTTAAGTAAAAAGTGAGACATTTCTCTTCTAATTTTACTAGGCTCTTCAATACACTTAATTAATACAATATTATCTGTTGTGATGAAGTTGACTCAAGATAACATGTGTTTTAACAATATAGTTTTATCTTGAATCCATTCAAAGGCTCAAATTCAAGATCTTGTGAAAATTAAATCAACATCACATTCATTAATGTTACCACTTTTGTAACAATGTGATGGAAATAATTAAGGCTGTGTTCTCCAAGCGTACGGATTTGTATAGGACTTGTTGGACTTACTGTACAAAATAATTCAGCTAATGCATAATTTGTGTGTGACATACTTTGTTACAAACATCAATAAGCTTCATGTGATTGCACATATTGTCAAGTTTACAGACACAATAACAGTACAGACATGTTATAAATACATGGCATGGTCAAGAGGGAACTCTTAGAACTTCTCAAAAATTGCAACAACTGTTTGTCTTTTTGGCTGTCTTGTAGAATGCTTTACTGTGCATGGATAGACTGTCCGACTTAGCAACCAAATCATCGAGCTTCTCCCCTCTCTCCAAAACTGCTTTTATAGTGTCATGCAGAATGATCTTAGTCTCATCTAAGTCATCTTGGATCCTTGTGAGTGCATCTGCTTCCCTCGGGTTCTGGTACTTAGCTAGATACTGAGGCAGGACTGCGAAGTCCACAGTAGTCTCATCAGCTGTAGGCCAAGTGCTAGAGGGCACTCTTGCAGAGAACTCATCAAGGATCTTTGTAATGAGGGTGTGTGCTACTCTATTGGGGTACTCATGGTCTGATATCAATATACCAGCTAGGTTATCTGCTCTTACGTATACCTGTAACATATACTCGCCCTCTTTAACCGACTGCCGGGAGGCTGGCTGAGTCCTCTCCACCATAGTTTTGCTCACAAACGTCATGAACTCTTGCACAGAACCTCTTTGGAAAAAGCTGAAGCTTGACAGATCGTACGCCGCTTTGAGAATGGTGGCGCTGTTGATGCCTTTGTATACCACCGCTAAGCCATATACTCTGACCATTGTGCTAGTGATTTGTGTATATCTGAAAATGATGTAATGAGTGAACACATCTCATAGGAACAAAAGCAAAAGGAAATGTGCCTTGAATAGCATTCTGTTGTCGAAAATGGATAATAATATAATTTAGTTATGAAGAAATCTAGAAGGGTGATAGATAATTATAAAAATGAGTGACAAGGGAAAGCCCAAACTTACCAATATGGAATGAAGATTTAAAGCAACTTGTTCATCACAGATTTTCTTCCACTTTAATAAATTAGATCCACGAATGCATGTTAAGATATAAAATATGTTACGATATACTCATTACAATTAAACAATTCCAAAAATATTATAGTAATTTCTCTCGAGGACTGCGACTGCTACGTAGAACGTCAAATCTATGTCACAATAATATACCTCTATGGTCACAATCACAATTGACAATTGTAGGGACGTAAAAATTTTTATTTTTTTTTTATAATAGGTTTAACGGCTCTGGATACTAGTCCTTTTGAGCCTTTTCGTTTAGTTTATAACTTACGGGGACGTAAAAAACGTACAGACCACAGATTAATATTATTAGGTGCTCCTCAGGCTAACGAATACAAAAGATGCAAGAAACGTTCTTGAATAGATGAAGTTTAAATTATCAAGAACCTATGATCCTAATGTGGTCCAAATCTCGCCCAAGAATCTTTTTTTTTATAATCTTTATTGAAAAGATTTGTCGCACAGCGACAATGTCACCTTTATAAGGCTACACATTAAAGACTAAATGAACTCAGTAAATGTAACAAAAATTTAAACTCAACTTTCATTTCCACCTAACTAAAAACTACTAGTGACTTCAAGAGCGCAGCGTAAGGTCTGCATACATTGTAATGAAAGGAGGAAACATCATAAACATAATACAGATGCTGTAAATGTATGTGGATGTGAAAGCGACGACAACAATAAAAAACCTATCGGTTGTGAAGTGCCTGCCTCAGAGGAAACTTCGTTTCAAGTGGACACAGGTTCTTCTGTGTCTCGTACTTCAACGTTACCCGCAACTCCGCCCCAGCAGTCCTCGCAGGTTGGCAGGACTCAATATGAATCGACTGATAACTCATTACCGTCCAACGCTGCCTCTATTATCCAAATTGTAAATTCTTTAGCAAAAAATGGTCAACTTAGGCAAGATCCTGCAGTGGAATTGCCGAAGCATAATTAGTAAAAAGTCTGACCTGTTTCATCTACTTAATAAGTACAATCCGTCTATATTTACTGTTTCAGAGACATGGTTACGCCTGTTTTCGTGAAAACAGAGAGGATGGGTAGATAGAAAGATAGAAATAATTTAAATAATTAAAAGTATTTATACATGTAGGTATTTTAGAAATATAATATGTAGTCGGTGCCCAGTTTCATGACCAGCACATAGGGCACAGACTTTAAATTATACTTCTAAAATACCTACAAAAATATCTAATTATTTAAATTATTTCTATCTTTTTAGTGTTGTAGTGTTTCGAGTCGGTTTTTATTTTATCTTACAGGACTCCCACACCGTGAATACGTTGCTGCCAAGTGTGACCGCTTGATAAATATTATCAGATGCCTCTCAGGGGTTTGGTGGGGCGCTCATCCATTAAATTAAAATATGACCAAAAGCCAAATTTTAAGGAATATAAATAAAGTTATCTTAATTAACTTAATTCCGGATTCACTTACTTGCTTTTTTGTCGGAAGAGTCCGACCAGGATTCCAGGAATCCGTAATTAAGTCAATAATGTGTAGTGCCTACGAAAGTTTTAAATCGAAAAAAGTTCTTTTTCAAATTAAATTAAGTCAGTGATTTTTACACTTTTACATCTATATTGAGTATTATGTCGATTAATAATACTTTTTTTTATCTTTCAGTTTTATTTTCAAGCCCGCTTTGACTACTGCTGCCAAACATGTAACCCGCGAAATATGAAACAGTCGAAACACATTGGATCGAATCCCAATTCAAACAAAGTAAAGACTTGAAGATACTGCAAAGATTTGAAAGAGCCTTTACTGCAAAGATAAACTTCGGTTACTTTATCCTTTGTAATGTTAAATATGCTACATTATTTTCTCTGTGATATGCTATTGTAACTATTATTCACTATCTGAACATTTTCTGACATTTCAACTATGAATGAATGAATTAATGACAATTTATGAAAATTTATTTATTGCACCAAGACAACTGTGTACAAAGGCGAGCTTAATACCAGAGAGTATTTAACTATCCATCAGGAGTCATCCTCAAAGAGCATACTTGTGTAGAGTACCGACCGATGATCTACTAGGACAAACTCTACTGGCAAATTACAAAATGCTGGCGAGAGTGATGATACTCGAAACAATGCTCAACGTTTCAAGTTTAATTTCTTTACATAATAGTAAGAGCCCATCCCACTAAAGAGGCTTCTCTCAACGAGCCCATCACTCCGTTGAGTTTTGCTTCAATACGATTGTCGGCTTTTTATTGTATTTATTTTTATAGGATTTTCGGCTTTGTATTGTCGGCATTTTAGCCGGCATTTACTTTATTTTTTGCTTCCCAGTCTCTGGGACAGAAGGCTTGTGCTTTGTCGAGAGATGGATATAGGCTGCTTATGTAGTTTTTCTGTCACATCTGTTAGAAAGAGGTTTGCAATGGTTCCACTTCAGACTGGCTGGTATGACAGGATGATGAATGTTTGAATAGAGTAAAAGGTACTTTTCTATTTGACTGATGTCATCGTGTTTTTCTTTGTCACTTGCTTACAAAATTTTCACGAATAAACTCACAATTTAAATAAAATAACTTTTATTTAAAAGCGCACCCGTAAAAACATAAAAAAATAATTTTATAAAGTAGGAATCTTTATACCTTCTTTATATCTTTTTTATTGTATTTCCGAAAATAGCATTTTAAAAGATTCCTTTATCTCATTTACTATAATACTGTAGTATACTAGTGTGTACTGTACTTACTGTTAATAAGATGAAATATTGCGGAAAATAAATAAAATATTAAAAATCTCTTTATTTTTTATAATAGGAAAAAAGGTACAAAAGTAAAGCATCGATAGTAAATATCCCATCTCTACGTAGTTTATCGATACATCACATCTCTCAAAAAATTGCCCCTTTTAAAAAAAAAACTAGCGTTCGGTACGTTCCGAATCGTTGTATGATTTGATTCCCATCTTTAGGTATCAATTTTTAATTTGTCTTTTTTCTTCTTAACTTGTGTTTTTTCTTTTTAATCTGTGCGGTATATTGCTTACACTGTCATGCATGCATGGTTGGGTAAAAAAGTAAAAGTGACAACTTGACAAACGAACACAATCCACCTCAAATTAATCTGAGCAATCCATCCTCAGAATCGTACGTACAAGAACTCAGATTGAGGGTCAGAATCAACCAACCAACCCAAACGACTGAATAGTCTGTGATGTAAGTATATATCGTCTGTGGTGAATATTACCTTACCTATCCGTGTTTTTTTTTTTGTTTCTAAAGCACAGATTAAAAAAAAAGAAACAAAAGTCTCTAAAGTTCTAAACAAACCATTTAATTAACAAAATCCGAGAAAAATCTAAATAACCAGAAATTTGGCCATGGCAGAAAGTGTTGAAAAAGTTGAAAGTGCCTGTGACGCCCGTAGAAAGATCCTAAACATAGCAGTCTCTACCGTACTGCTGGAAACTGGATTTGATGCTGTCGATAAGATTTCCCTTGAGACCCTCACAGAAATGCTTCAAGCCTGTAAGAATCAGCATCGTTTAAAGGTTTAGCCAACTAGACACATCAGTCTCCTAGTTATAAAACTAAAGTTGGGTCCGCCTTATCATTGAAATTTATTACAAATTTCAGTTCTCACGGAAGTTGGTAACTCTGCCAAAGGATATTGCGAACTCTCAGGAAGAGTCGAGCCCGTCGTAAGCGATGTGGTTATGGCACTGATCAACATGGGTAAGCAACTTAATCATATTACAGCATCCATTTTTATTAAGGTAAGAATTGGATAAATTACCAAAGGCTGAAAAGTTCTAAAAACAGACTTGATAGACATTTTATGAGTGCACAATAGTGATAACATGCATCAGCTTTAAGCATCCAATTTAATTGTGTAAAGTAGTACTTTATCCAGATGAAAGTATGTATGTTTTAAAAATTTGCGAGGCTTAGAATTAAAACAAAGTAGGATGGCATAAAATGTGACATTGTAAAGTAAAAGAGACCCAACATTAGGCACAGCTTGTGTCTTGGGCGACGGTTTCAGTATTTAAACAGTTCAATAATGAAATCACTACAGCAGATAAAATTTATTACTGTCACAAAAGTAGAATTATATTGAATGTTTTAATTTACGAACACCCTTTCCAAAACCCATTAGTATTGTGTACAACATTTCCCAAGGAACGTTATGAAAACTTTTAAGCTTTATCAAGTATTGCACTAAGTATTCAGAACATTAGGTTTTAGCCCACTTGTTTTTGCTTATCCTCTGTGCCAAAAGAATACTAAATGTTAAATAACCTAAAAAAAACTAATTTACCATTTTATGGATAAGATAAGAATATTCTTTGTTGTACACTAGAGCTCATGACATAAAAATTTTAAAAATACACTGTACAATTGGCAGCCTTATTGCTAAAAGCAATAGTTTGTATGTAATCCAGTAAAAAGTCCTGCAACCCTGTATTTATTTATGTGTATTTTTTTTCTATCACAAGAATAACATCCTTATCATAAGCCCCTTGACGCCCACTGCAGGACATAGGCCTCCCTCATGGTTTTCATAACCATGAGTTGCCATAATCTTCACGCTTGGCAGGCGGGTTTGCGATCGCAGTATGCGGTTGGAATCTCAGGGAGACACTGCTGCCCATCTCCTGGTAATTTATTTCCTTAGTCGCTTTCTACGACATCCACGGAAGGAAATGGAGTGACGCTATTCTTAATCCGGCGCCACACGGAGTAACATCCTGAGCAACCATTAAATCATACTCATTATGGGTGGCTTAGCAACTAATAAAGCAAAAGTCCATAGCCAAACTAATAATTATAATATTTCAAACATTTCTGTTTCCAGGCATCAGTCTCCAGAACTTGGAACAGTATGCGTCGAGGCCTAACCGGCATGTGATCCAGCCGCCGCAGCAGGCGCCGGCGCCACGCACGCCTGCCATGCTTTCTGCCGGCTCTAAGGCCAAAGCCGCACCGCACATCCCCTACCATCTGCCGCCGTTGCCCGACCCACATGCTTATATTAGGACGCCTGTGAGTATGAGGCTGCTTCTGCTCCGCATGTATTGACATTGTCTTTCCAGTCTATACCAACTAAGCCAAGAGGATGGTGTGGGTGCCTTCTCCATGAAAAATATGTCCAACATCTGAGTGGTCATTTCACCTGCTTAGTATATGTATGTAGGAGTTGCCTCTAGACATAGATGTGAAGGCCTATCATTATAGTCATTAGATAATCTAGCATAGATGTTGTTAAGTAGAACATAAAAAATGAAGAAGCCAGCGTTTTGCAGTAAATTAACTTCTTTTAATCACAAAATGATACAATGAATTGCGTCGTATCTATCGGCTATCGATATTAGAGAAAAGTGAACACAGTGCGGGCGCGCGGGGTTCGCAAGCTTGATAGATCTTGTGCTCGAGAGAGGGGATACCGACAGCATCTAACTTTACGGCTATTGCCTAAACATCCTCCCCTCCGTGAAAGCACCAGCTTTCACTCAGGCGTAATCGAAGGAAAGGGACAGAGTCGTGTTAGCGGGCGTCGGTAGCAAGCCTTCGCCGTGGTGACGTCAGCCACCCTTGATATGCCATCTGGGCCAGGAAAAAGGCGCGTCACTCGGCCCATCCGCCAGTCCATGGGAGCTGTGTTCTCGTCACGCATGAGGACCACGTCTCCAAGCTTCAGAGTGGCGTGATTAGTCTTCCACTTTGTTCTGCTTTAAAGCTCGCAAATGTATTCTCGCTGCCAACGGATCCAAAAATGCTGTCTGGCTTGCTCGAGACGGGCATATCTTTGAAGCCTTGAAGGGTTGCTGTCTTCAAGCGCAGGCGTAGGCAGCGAGGTCAGCGCTCGGCCGATCAGAAAGTGTCCTGGGGAGAGAGGACGGTCGTGAGGAGAGGATGAGAGAGGGCAGAGGGGCCTGCTATTTAATATAGCCTCCACCTGTGCGAAAATTGTGCCTAACTCTTCGAACGTAAAATTTCTATTGCTCATCACTCTCGTTAGATGATGCTTAGCTGAGCGTACGCCAGCCTCCCAAATACCGCCGAAGTGCGGTCCGTAAGCCGGGGAAAATCTAAAGTTTATGCCTTGATCAGCTGCATATTGGGAAATCGTGTTATCTCTGCTCCTTAAAAACCTACTGATCTCCCTATCAGCGCCCACGAAATTTCGGCCATTATCGCAGTTTCGGTAGGTTTTCCTCTGCGGGATATAAACCTATGTAGGCAAGCTATGAAACCTTCGGTGGTGAGGTCACTTACAGCCTCCAAATGTAAACACTTGTACCTAAAACATACAAAAATGCATAAGTAGGACTTTGTAGCTCTAGCGCCACGACCCCTTTTATTTATCGTCATAAATGGGCCGGCAAAGTCCACACCTACAGTTATAAATGGGAAATCAGCAGAAACTCGCTGTGCCGGTAACTGACCCATCATCGGTTGAAATGTTTGAGCACGAAATCTACAGCAAATAAGGCAACCCTTGACAGTACGCCGCGCAGCTACTCTACCGTTGATGGGCCAGATACGCTCTCTGACCAGAGCCAGAAGTAATTGCGGCCCAGCGTGCATCTTTGAGAGATGCTCCTCTATAAACACCAACTTTGTCAAATGGTGTTTGTAATGCAAAATAGGAGGATGCTTCTTATCGTGTGGATATTCTAAAAAAGGGGAAAGACTCATTAATTTGGACTTTGAACTTATACCTTTATTTTCGGAGAGCAATTTATATTCAGTAAGAAATGATTGAATTTGTGCTATCTTGCACAACCTAAGAAAAGCCTCTTCTAATTCACCTACAAACAAAATATCATCTCGCCATTTCTCTGTCGCATTCTTACAATTCTGGATAAACCATAGAATGTAAGCCATTACATGTGTAAGCCTTTTAAGACTAGAGTACCTCTCAAAATCAAACATGGACTGTGCTGGAACATTAGCAGCGTGGAGAGCCTTGACCTCAGGCAAGTCCACTTAGCCTTACCATCGGCGGCCACTGAACTTCATCATGGGACAAAAAAGAGGGACCCGACCACCAAAGATGGCATTCCTTAATTAAATTGGGGTCCACGCCACGAGAGATTAAGTCCGCCGGATTCTCAGCCGTAGGCACGTAGCGCCAGCAAGAGACATTTGTCAATTCCTTTACTTCTCCTATCCGATTAGCAACGAAAGTTTTAAGCTTGCGTGAACTAGCGTGAAGCCAGCTAAGAACAACTTGCGAGTCACACCAGTGGATAGTGCGATCAATTGGACAACGCAAAGAGTCTGCCACTAATCGATACAGACGCGCAGCCAGATGAGCTCCACAAAGCTCTAGGCGAGGAATCGTAGTTGGCTTGATGGGGGCGACCTTTGACTTGGCACACAAAAGCCTGACAGTGCTAGTCCCCGTGCAGTCTGTTGACTTCAGATATACGCAGGCTCCATACGCCACCTGTGAAGCGTCACTGAACGTATGAAGTTCAATTATGGTAGGTGACACGCAAGTAGCTTGTCTGGGCACTGAAATTGATTTTAAGTCAGGTAAATGCATCAAAAATTTTGTCCACATGTCTTTCACCATGTCCGGCACAGCGTCGTCCCAATCCACGTCAGCAATCCACAGCTGCTGCATAATGATTTTTGGTACCACTGCGCAAGGACTGAGTAGGCCCAGTGGATCAAAAATGCTAAATGAAGTGGACAAAATAGCGCGCTTTGTAATTTTAGCATATTTAGCTGGAAGACGTATGGCAAAATGAAGGTTGTCTGACAACGGATCCCAACCCAGACCAAGTACATCTGTCGACTTACTCAGACTAAGCTCGCCATCAAGCTTAACCGTGGGCTCCTCAAATAATCCTTGACAGTTTGATCTAAACTTGCGTAAGTTTAGACAACCTGCATTTAATGCCTCTGTGACCCCGGTATGTATGTGGCGCAGTTGCTCCATGTTGTCAGCACCTGTGATCATGTCATCGACATAAAAATCATGCTGTATAATCCTTTGAATGAACGCGTCTTCACAATCTTGACCTAACTGCCACAGGCACCGAGTGCTTAAGAAGGTAGAGCTAGCGAAACCATACGTTACCGTGTTGAGCTCGTATGTTTTGATGGGCTGTGATTCTTCCTCTCTCCATAATATTAATTGCAGATTACGGTCGTCTTTATGCACCTCGATATTTCGAAAGAACTTTTCGATGTCTCCCGTGAGAACATAGCGATATTGTCGGAGCCCTAATAAGATGGAGATCAATGGGGCCTGAATGTTAGGACCTACCATCTGTATATCGTTAAGCGATAAACCAGTGGAGGTCTTTGCGGACCCATCGAACACCACGCGAACCTTCGTAGACTCGCTATTGTCTTTAAACACTGCGTGGTGACAGAGGAAATAAGCAGGCGTCAAAATTGGAAAGTTAGTCTCAGACGAATGACCCATATCAGCGTACTCGCGCATAAACTGTGTATATGCTTCCTTTACCTCGGAGTGCTTATTAAATCTCTTTTCAAGATTCAGAAGACGCCTTCGGGCCTGATGATAGGATTCACCAAGCCGGTCAGGAGAACAGTTTAGTGGCAGTCTAACACAGAATCTGCCATCAGTCATACGAGTAGTATTTTCTACAAAATGTTGCTCGCATGCGATCTCTTTCTCATCATAGGACGCCTTTGCAGAGGGTAGCTCTTCGAGCTCCCAGAACCTTGCCAATTGATCATTCAGATCATTGTTTATTGATTGGACAAAGTTACATTGCAGTGTTCTACCCTGTCTTGACAAATGGCTGCAGGGAATGGGACCCGAGACCAGCCAACCAAGCTGGGAATTAATTAGCGTAGGCATGTTGCTGCCCAGTGAGCGCCGCTCACAACTCACAATTGCCCAGAAAAGATCGGCACCTATAAGCATATCTACAGGCGCTGGGTGGCTGAAAGTCGGGTCAGCCAACTGTATGTTAGCTGGAATATTTAGTTGGCTTGCATCAATCGGACCTTTTGGAAGATTTCCCGCAAGGTCTGGCAACACAAGACAATGGGCAGTAGTATTAAAATTGCTTTGTAAGGAGCAAACCTTCGTGACGCAACGTTCGCGTATGATATTCGCCGCTGTGTTGCCGATACCTACCAAATTTGTATTAGTAGGTAGAGAACTAAGCCCTAATCTTTGCTTAAGGCTCGAGGAAATAATTGTGGATTGACTGCCACAATCTAACAATGCTCTAACTTGCTCAGATTTATTTGTTATGGGGTTGACGACCTCCACTATAGCTGTTGATAGCAAAATCTCACTATTGTTATTTGAAAATGAAACAAAGATGTCGTTGACAGATTGTGAATGCGATTTTATGTTATCTTTTGGTTCGATCACCCTTGGAGGGCTATTTGTGCAAAGCAGAGTATTATGTCGTTTTTTACAGTCACGACAAGGGCCAGCTCTGCAATGAAAGGCAGGGTGACCTGGCCGAAGACAATTTTGGCATAGCTTAAGCCTTTTAACCTCTGCTCGACGTGATTCTATATCAGTCTGAGCGAAACTAGAGCAATCAAAAATATTGTGATTGGCACCACAATGAAAGCAGCTCGGCGTAGCTGTAGAAGGGGGAGTAGTAGCAGACTCCTGGCTGGTACCCAAAAACGCACGAGATATTTTCTTAGGCTGCATATTGGGCCTAGAATGGGACACATTTAATTGCTGTGGCTGAACGCTGCTGCGTCTCTCAGATTTACTATTTCGATTGAGGGACTCGAGAACATCGGCGCGACATGCGAGAAATTTATGAAATTGCTCCAGTGTAGGCATGTCATCGTCCAAGGAATTGCGATGTTCCTCCCACTTGAGAGACGTGGAAGCGTCCAGCTTCTGGCTAACTATGTGAATAATGAGCGTGTCCCACTTGTCTGTAGGTTGGCCAAGAGAATTCAGAGCGCGCAAATTCTTGGTAACGTGGTCGATTAAAAATCTCAATGACCGTTCCGACTCGAAAGATGTTGACTGAATATTGATAAGCGAATCTAAATGCCTACGGATCAGCTGTCGCTTGTCGTACCGTTCACACAACAACTTCCAGGCTTGCGAATAATTAGCTTCACTCATTTCAAGATTTGTCAACACTCGAGCAGCTTCGCCCTCCAGATACGATCGAAGGTATTGAAATTTACTTATAGCGTGAAGATTTTCTTTCGAATGTACAAGACTTACATACATGTCTCTAAACTCGAGCCATTTGTTAAAGGAACCATCGAATTTAGGAATCTGTATGACCGGCAACCTGACATCGCACTCCTGCAGACCGTGGTTGCAACAAGATTGAGAATGGACTGACTGAGCATTCTGTTGCACCTGTTGAGGCGATTTGTACCTATCCAAGATCGTTTGTGCCATAGCAATGCACTGTACTAACTCATTTTCCACTTCATCTCTCTGACCAGTTTCAAAGGAAATTGTTTCCGGATTTAAAACTTCAATTCGCATTTGAATTTCATCGAAAAGACAAGACAATGGTTCGATCCGGCCTAACTTTAAACTAAGTTCAGCTACCTGGACAGTACTAAGCGTGGGAATTTTCTCAACAAGATCTAAGTACCTTTTAAAAGTAGTTAAGCGACCCTTGATGGACGCACGCTTCGTAATTAGCTCCTTTAACTCGGCCATAATGGTTCCTGTTTACCACTCTTATCACTATGGCATTTGAGTGTGAATTCAATGCACAATGTTGAAAACAGAAACCAATAATGCCTACAAGAAAGTAACTATACAGTTAGGTATGCAGCTGATCAATCAACAAACACATTTGTTGAGTTTGAATAAAAGATAAAAGATTGAATAGGCTTACGGGTTCGCAGCAGCAATTGATAGCAAACCAGTTTTGCGAGGCCGGCGCAGCGAAGCAGCACGGCAAAGCGCTTGCGACCAGGCATGCAGCGCAGGCGTGACGTAGGCAGGGGATGGGTGTCCCGTACTCTGGGCTGGATGCAAAGCCTGAAAATGGTTTGTGATGCTGGTCTTAGCCAATGATCGAAGATAGAAGTGATGAGCAATTAGCGGGAAATGACAGAAATTTATTCTGAAAGAACAAAGTAGTACGGGCCGTTGACAAGTGAATGGAATTATTCAGCGTATGAAGTCTAGCTTAATAGAAGATTTACGTATCTGTGAATAGAACAATTATTATTTACTGCGTAGCTTACGCAACAGCGCTGGAATGCTAGAAAGATATACACCTTTAGGTGAGGTAGTCCTTTAGCGCCGATGCACAAAATGGGTAAACTGACTATCGCTGGAATTATTTAAATGTGAAATAGAGGCATTGGCTAATTAAATCTATGAAAAAATGGGCAACACACTTGGATCGATGATGTTTGCAATAGATTTTAGCACAATACGATTTAGCTTCTCGGAAAATAGCACAGGTGAACGCTGTGGAGAAGGAAATTGTGTTACGTGGAAATGGGAAAGAAGGAAAGGAAAGCGGACACTTAGCTGAATAAGTCGAGGGTCCTCGCTGCAGCGCACTGGACTGACCGACACCCGTTGCCGGTAGGTTCAGGACAAGCAGCAGCAGCTTCAGGGTATCCCAGCTCTTCTGGAACTTACAGTCGCAACGTGTCTGTAGTGACTGGCAACGTGGTGTAGCTTCAGGGTATCCCAGCTCTTCTGGAACTTGTAGTCGCGACGTGTCTGTAGTGACTGGCAACGTGGTGTAGCTTCAGGGTATCCCAGCTCTTCTGGAACTTGCAGTCACGACGTGTCTGTATTGCAGCTGAAGAAATAGACCTCAGGAATTTCCGGATAGCTGTTGCAGCAGTGCTTATCATCAAAGCAAATGGCACGGTCGTCGACTTCGATGTCAATGTAATGGCGGCACGATGCGGTGCGCAGTTGTTAACCTCGCCGGGCAAGTTCCGATCGTTTTGAGTTTTGGACTTAGTTTCCAAAGACTGTTTGTGTTCGAGCGCCAAATTATGTTAAGTAGAACATAAAAAATGAAGAAGCCAGCGTTTTGCAGTAAATTAACTTCTTTTAATCACAAAATGATACAATGAATTGCGTCGTATCTATCGGCTATCGATATTAGAGAAAAGTGAACACAGTGCGGGCGCGCGGGGTTCGCAAGCTTGATAGATCTTGTGCTCGAGAGAGGGGATACCGACAGCATCTAACTTTACGTCTATTGCCTAAACAGATGTAAAGGCCTATCATTATTATCAATGCCAAAAGAGGCTCACCATAGAAGTGAGGAGCTCACTGATGTTTGCCCAGAGTGCATCAGACTAAACATACAAGGCTCACTATTTGTCGTTTAGGAAGGCTTCATGCGCCCATGCATGACATTTCTCATTTTTAAATAGCCACTAGGCCTCTAACATGTCTTACTCCATGGCTATGTAGACTACCACTGCTTTTCACCCAAGTTTTTCCTATCACAACTTTGGCAAAAGTCCAGGTATCCAAACTTGAAAACGAAAATTCTCCATGGTGTTGCTGTTCCTTCATAAAAACGGTTAATGTAATCAATCAACATTGCAAATTACTAACCTCATACAAATTTTCTCTTTCTTGGCAGACACACAAGCAACCTGTGACAGAGTATGAAGCTATCAGAGAGAAGGCAGCCAGTCAAAAAAGAGACATTGAGAGAGCTCTTACCAAGTTCTTGGCAAAGACAAGTGAGACACACAACCTGTTCAACACTGAAGATAACCAGGTGTTCCCATGTGAGTAGATCAGTCTTTCCCAAAGTGGGCGATAAAGCCCCCTGGTGGGCGCTGGAGGCCTAGAGGGGGGCATTAAAGGGCCCAGAAAAAATTGGGGGAGGGCTGATGTGATTTAAGGGGGCGATGGGTGATTTGTAACTTCAGCTACTTCATAACTACCTCCTACTACACAACATCCATTTATTAGTTCATATTTATATCCTCTTTATTGTATAAATATAAACTAAAAATACACTAAATATTTATTATTATTAATGTATTCACAACACTACTTATATCTTACGATATTTAGTAATAGGTATCAAACACTGAAAAATATTCGTGTCTTCAAGTGTCCGTGACACGAGGTCCTCACTTTCGAAGACACGTATTAAAAATAGGTATAAATAGGTATATCTATTGTTGCGGCCAAGCTGAGCACTTGCCGAACGCGGGATTTTTTATGTACCTTATCTAGTAAAAATAAAGAAAAAAATAAATTTAAATTAGAAGGTTCAATTTTATTATTATTCACGTTTGGCGTGAACAAATATTTATTATTACTCTCTATGGTAAAAAGTCTCGTGCAGAATATAGGTTTAATTAGACTCCTGGCGAGACTAATATGAACAAAAATGGGGGCGCTTCAAAATAACTGATTTTCAAAGTGGGCGTTAGACGAAATAAGTTTGGGAACCTCTGGTCTAGATTGTTGAACTGTTTGACAACATTTTTTGACACAAATTAATTTGCACCGCCTCCATCACGATATGAGGTATTAGAGATACTTGTAACAAAGGCACAGTGTTTTTATTGCCCCAAAAAAAGTGACATCCTCTTCCTAATTGATTCAGCTACGTGTTTAAATGACACGAGTAGAACTCCCAGGAGTCCAATGATCATAGTTTTTTTTTTAAATCAAAAAGTTTTCGTGACCTTCGTAGTAATAAAATAAGAAAAAAAAATCCTGTAAAAAAACTATGAAGGCTTAAATGATCGTGAAATCCTGGGTGTTTAGAACTATTAGAGGCACATATTTAAGAGCTACTAATTTGTTGAAACTTTGCCTAATAACGAAGCAATAATTAATTTTATAGTTTTTGGTTTTTATTTTTTTATTTATTTTTAGACTTTGAAGTAGAGCCTCTGACTAAAACAAACTAATTCTTTATTATGAGTAGCCCCTACGACAAAATTTGCACGTTCTAACAACGCGGTTATTTGGAGATATTTGTTTTTAAATATTTTGATCAGGGTTGTCACTCAAATCAACCTTCGATTTTATAATTTTTTGTTCTTACGTACCCGAAAAAAATAATATATCCGACTTTTTTTTAACACTAAAATGGATTAGCTAGCCATATAAACGTATTTTAAGAGCCAATACATCCTTTATTCAAATACATTGGTTTCCGTAACACATGCCATCTACCAGGTTAATCACACTTTTTGACTTATTCCTAAAATATTTCAGCTGTATCACATTTTTTACAGACAGATAACGTATTTGCTCTTTTTAATACATACCTATCGCTCTAGCTAAGGTATGCTAAGGCATCTGCAGAAGATGATCAGTTTAAAAAAAATGCAATTCCAATGAAGGGTATCTTGTTGCGCGGGAAGGGGTCCACTCTCGTTAGGTTTTTACTAAAACCCCGCGTCAAAACAAGTAACGCGGAGGATCGGGGGTGAGGCAACATGGAGCCGTTCCAGACCCATGGGGCCTTTTTGCTTCAGCAGGGGTTTACTCAACCTGCTGGGGGATGTCCTTCCGGGCCCCGATCAGATCCTTTAATTTCAATGATGGGCCTTCGCAGACGCAGAAAATTTTCAAAACGTCTGCCTTTGCCAGCAGCTGTGCAAAATGTTCTGCAGCCTTCTAAAGAAAGCGAAATACAGATCGGTGAAGATTCGTTGGATGTAGATGAGATTTTCAACGAGGAAGATGATTTTCCGGTCAGACAGACAAATGAAAATGACTCATTTGAGGAGTCCTAAAAAAACGGGCCATGTTTATGTGTACCAAGGGCTCCGCCGTACCATCATCATCATCATCGTTATCATCATCATCATCATTATTATTATCATCATCATCATCGTCATCATCATCATCAGCCATTTGACGCCCACTGTAGGACATAGGCTTCCTTCGTGGTTTTCATAACCATGAGGGGTTTTGCCATAATCGCAATAATCGCCACGCTTGGCAGGCGGGTTGGCGATCGTAATATGCGGTTGGAATCTCAGGAAGCCGCTGCTGCCCGTCTCCTGGTAATTGATTTCCTTAGTCGCCTTCTACGACATCCACGGAAGGAAATGGAGTGACGCTATACTTAATCCGGCGCCACACGGAATCATCATCACCACCACCTAACTTTCTGAGCCATCTATTTGAAAAAAACACTATTTGTACGGACCCCAAAATGCGTGTCTCATTCGCACTTAACCATTTTTTATTATATTGTGTTATTATATCACATAAAATATAAGCGCTACAATCACACTAACTTTGACAATTGTATGTATCTACGTTTTTAATATCAAAAGCAAGAGCAAAACCAAAACCTGCAAATAAACACGATTGTTGTATAGAGACCCCCTTATTTTTATTATTTCATAGGTAATTCGCCATAAGACAAACATGTTGTGAGCCTTTTAAACTGGCTACCTATTAACATTTCAAAGATACGACCTTTAATGGTCGGGTAGACCGACGGACGAACAGACCGATAGACAGACATCGGAGGCAGAGTAATAGGACCCGTCCGGCAGCCTTTATTTACGGAACCCTAAAAAAGTGGTTAAGTAGGTACTTACAAAAACATAAAACCCGACAACTTAAAAGCCATGATAAAAAAAAATCGTAAACAAGTCACAAAGTGTAAATGAAATAGATGTTGACCTTTGTGACAACCCTGACTTGCATATTTGAACTTGGAAACAAACCAAATAACTGCGTTGTTAGAACCTGCAAATTTTGTCGTAGATGCTACTCATAATAAAGAATGAGTCTGTTGTAGTCAGAGGCTCTACTTCAAAGTCTAAAAATAAATAAAAAATAAAAACCAAAAACTATAAAATTAATTATTGCTTCGTTATTAGGCAAAGTTTCAACAAATTAATAGCTCTTAAATATGTGCCTCTAATAGTTCTAAACACCCAGGATACAAAAATCATTCAAGCCTTAATAGATTTTTTACAGGATTTTTTTTCTTCTGTTATTACTACGAAGGTCACGAAAACTTTGATTTAAAAAAAAAACTATGATCATTGGACTCCTGGGAGTTCTACTCGTGTCATTTAAACACATAGCTGAATCAATTAGAGCAATAAACTGAGGATGTCACTTTTTTGGGGCAATAAAAACATAGTGAAAGGGGACAAAATATATTACAAATTAAAATTGCAAAAACCTTTGGTTACCCTTTTGACAATTTTAAGTCGCCACTGGGTTGAGCGACGCCGATTTTTTTATGGTTTAATGGCAACGAATAATTCTGCCAATGTCAGGGTTGTATAAAGTAACAGCTAAGGGAATGGTCAGTTATTTAATTTAAGTTTCACTCTGTTGAGCTAGATTTTTACTTTATTTAAACCAGCAAACAAATATTTTGACAGTACTCCTTCAAAAAAATGCGCTTTACAGCGTAATATTTCGCAAACGGATCCCTAAATCGAAAATTGATTTTCCTACACTAATTATAAACATATTTTTAAACGACCAATCTTACGATACCCCACACTATGGTGTAGGCGAAAAAAAAATTCGCATCCCTAATTTAGGTGCAGGGGAGGTACCCTAAAAGTTCTTTTTTAGATTTTATCCTTTTGTTGGCGTGATTAATATATATATTTATGCCAAATTTCAGCTCTCTCGTACTTGTCGTTTATGTGCTAAGCCACGGACAGACAGACGTAAGGGCGGACATGGCGAAACTATATGGGTTCCTTGTTGACTACGGAACCCTAAAAAGGAGAATGCCGATAATTGCGATTTTCGAATCCCGTGGGGAGGCGAGCCACTAAATGGATGGTTGCTCAATAGTGATAGTACGGCAATGATTGTTTCATTGACACTATTAGTAGTCTACTAACGGATCGTATTCCAAGAGTATAGGAACGTATCTCAGCGCTACGCGCGATACGATCTTCGTGATAGATATCTTTTTAATTTGCGAACTTTATACCTTAGGAGAGACATTGTAAGGCTATTGCTTAGTAGACTACGGAATCGCGCCAATGAAACAACAGCCATTGTCGTGCTAATAACACTATTAAAAAACAATGCGTTTATTACACTTGAGGCCCAGATCTTGGTAACTCTACTACAAGAATTCATTGAAGCTTCTTTTTAACAACTTAAATTTTTAGTCCTGGGGCTGGTTGAGAACTTAGGCTGGCGCATCTACGCGCCTATATGTTGTCAAATGCCTCGAGAAAATAACATTTTGTATTATGATTTTAAGATTTGTTTTCCTAGTTTGGGACCAGGTCAAGTGAATGTATTTATTGTGTGGAAGTTTTTTTTTCCAGTAATAGCGTGCAAGCCGACATTCCCAGCCTACCTGCCGTGTTTGCTGCCAACAGACCAAGTCTTCGACTTTGACGAGCTGGAGTACCACTTCCAAGTGGCCAACAGAACTGAGGACTTGCCTGCAGAAAAGAAAGGTAAGAATACAAATGAGCTTTGGGATATAGATGTGGCCATTTTTTTTTTCTACCCATTTGTAGAAAGTACTCAGAGGGAAGGATTCTGCCCTGCTACGGGATGTAAGTATTAAGGCTTGTTAAAATAAAAATGTTGCTTCGTGTCAGTCATAGTCTTAAAAGAAATCATAATAATTAATAAATAATTAAAAGGGCACTATCTAGTACGCTGAGTTCAGCCCCTTTTTTGTTGTCACGGAAGCACCTGAGGTGTTTGGAGCCCGAGGTGGCTGGGTGCCATACATTACTGTATGGTGCCCAGCTGTCTTCGACTCTATATGCCTCATATGTTCTCTTCACGATTGTTTTGTTTTTATTTTTGCTTTTTTGACGTTCATGTATTTTGTTTGTGTACCTTCGTATTTACTTTGTGTTTTTGTGACAATTTAAATAAATGTCTTTTTTCTTTCTATCTCACTCATTTTAAATCTGTATGGCACAACTCATGACACTATAACAATGTGATCTAAGTCTGAATAAGACTGTTTTCTTTTGCATTTCAGATCAATCAGATAATGAAGGCGACAATGGAGGAGACAATGACAATGCAAACAACTCCCAGTCAGAGAATCCCAACGACAGCCAACCAGCTTCCAGTCCTGACAGAAAGACTTGATTATTGATGTCATATTATGAATTAAGACTTAATTGTAAGGAAGGTACCATTTAATAAAATTATGTGACTTCTTTATGAAGACAGAAAAACATTAAAATATTTGTTATATTGTGGAATTTTCTGTTTTATTCAGCACCTTTTAGCCCCTTGCCCAAAGTCAAATTTTTATTTTTTATTATCCTCATTGCAACTGTCATCTAGGACTAGGTTTATCCTTCTTTAGTTAGGTAGGCTTTTAGGGAATGAGACCACTGTATCATTCTCTATATTTATATTTTATTGTTTTGAGTGTATTTCCAAGATGTCTTGCAGTGTGTGCTCTACTTTTCAGCCTATTGAAGGTAGATGGATTTGTCATTAGTCTTGCTGCCATAGCATTTGGGTCTCAATAAGATAGTTTTACAATAGACAGGCCAGGCCTCTACTATGACTCCTTTTCACAACAATGGATGAAATGCATGTATTTTTATATTGCATCTTGATTAGTTTTAAAATGCAAATCTTGAATCTTGATTAGTTTTAAATTGTAATAAGATATATTTATTTTAATAATTAAAAAAAAATGCATGTATTATATTGCTGAGCGCTATCGTGCTATATTTCTAGTAATTATGAACTGCCTATTTGTGGATGTCTGTTATTGGCCTTGTGAACTGTTTCTTTATTATTGTAATCAAATTATTTGTTTTCGCTGTTGATATCCTTAATAAAATAAAACTAAACAACAAATTATGAAAAGGGAAATTTTATTGTTTATTACACTTACTTTCTAGCTGTTTACTTAATGTTAGCAGAGTTGATAACAGGTAGAGTCTTGATACCGTCCCGGTTGACCACCGTCACTTGGAAGTTTGGAAGGCTTACAAACAGACGCCGGTGGATCTCAGCAACACACAGCTTCAGGATCTCATATGCCTCCTCCTCAGTAGCATCTGAAAATTTAATAATTGAAATGAAAACATTCAATTCAATTCTTAATTAATGGCTACCCTAAGGATTCTGCCAATGTCAAGTTTTGGAGATAGCAACATTATTACTGCACAGAATCATTAAATTATACTATTTGATGCACAATGTAGGTCACTAGTGAAATTTTTTTTATTTTGCAGTTTGACCTCATAGTAAAAATAATTCTTATGAATTATTACTTATTTAAGTCCCGCTTTTTGGAAAGCATTTAAATACTTTTAAAAATAGAAAAACAGTTGAGTTATAAACTTTTGGGTTACCAAAGACGTTACAGAAGAGCAGATCTACACCAATGAGACTACCTTCATATTTTGTAAAGTAATATTACAATAAAGTATTATACTTAACTATTTGTAATTCTTACTCTTGGTTATGCAATAAAGTGTTCTCTATCTATAATAACACTGTTGTTCTTAAAGGGGCACACTCAAGGGTTAAACATACCAACCCTGTCGGAAAGATAAGGGGATCTTGTCACAGCTGTAGATTCAGAAAGCTAAATTGTGGCAAATTCACACACTGCATTTTTATACCCACTTATTCCACAATGACTTGCAAATGTTACTGAAAAAAGTCCATCTCCTACAATTTTTAAATTAAACATACCTGTAAGACAGGTGTTGAATGTCTTTCAGAGAATAAAATACAGCAGCTATCAATACCTTTCTTGTGATAGCGGTCCATGATGCTCAGGCTGAGGTACCCGCCATAGCCATGAGCAGCAAAGGGCACCTTCACACTGGACGCCAGGTAGTCCATCATATGGAGCTCAGGGCCATTCTCCTTGTCGTAACCTCCCATCATCAGGTTCACAAAGTATGGAGACTGAGGTGTGAAGGAAAAATTTGTTGCTAAATCTCTTTTTACAATTTAATAAGGTACAGAGCCGTTTGCAGTGAAGCGAAAAGTTATTACTCATAGGAAGTTATATAGAAATAAAAAAAATTGTTAGGTAGGTACCACTCGAATGGTGTTGGTGTTGAGAATCATTAGAATGTAATACTCACTTGGCTTCTAAGGTACTCGGCGAGGTTGCGACGAGTGAAGGACGCTGCGGCAGAGGGTCCCAGCTCATATCCGTTGCGCATTTTGTACAGCTGAATGTTCTTAGCGATGTATTCTGCGAATTGATTCGTGTCGCCAGAATCACCGATTACTCCCATCACAAGCCTGTCCGATATTTTGTAGATCTTTTCTTCATCTGAAATAATTAGATAGCTCCGTTAGAATGGGTCTGCAGCACCAAATTACCAGTGAATTCCACAGTACAAAGCTTACCGTCTTTCATCACCATAATACTATGGCTGGTGCTTTGATCAGCGGCGATCATAACAAAATCATTGCACTGAATTCCTAGCAGGCATTGCAAATTGATGTTCGACATATTTGCAGGCAATCTAAATTATTTCCAAATCAACAAAATTTATGAATCCGCTAACCTCAAAGCAAAGCTACAAACTTTCAAAACTGTCAATTCACCGTTTTCACAGAAAGTATAATTTCTATTTTGTTGACTACCTATGTCGTTGTACGGTCTCCTCAATACCGTTTACACTACATACACGATCTGACAAATCGGATGCCACTTTTTAGGGTTCCGTAGCTCAAAAGGAAAAGCGGAACCCTTATAGGATCACTTTGGTGTCCGTCCGGTCCCTCCGCCCGATCCGTCCATTCCCTTGAAGCTGTGAAAACTTAAACTTCTAAATTAAAGTAAAAAAAAACTTAAGGCAGTTTATTCCACAAAAAACTTATACCTATTTCGACACTCACAAGGAAATCAAAATGTATAGGGTGTACTTTCCGTTGACCTAGAACTGTGAAATTTGGCAAGCAATATTATCGTATACCACAATAACAAAAAATCTGATTTGTAGTATTAAATCATACAAAAATTAGTCTTTGAATTTGAAGAAAAGCTCGGAAAAACTGATTTGTAATTAAATCATACAAAAAATAAGTTGGAGAAAAGCTCTGAAAAACTGCGAGTCTCGATTTCTGAACTATATTATTGTATAATATGTAAGGACCTACATTTGTACGGAAGCCTCGGAGAGCGAGTCCGACTCGTACTTGTCCGATTTTTTTTTTTTTGTTTTGCCAAAATCGGCCGTAGTCTGTGGCGATTTGACTTATAGCTTCTTTGTGTCACTCATAGGCAAGGCATAGATAAGAATGCTCACAGGTAGGTATAGTGGTATCTCTATGTAGTCTGTGTGTCACTGGCGATATCGAATTTTAAAATAAATTCATCTTTTATACCTAGATAATAAATACTGCAAACAGCGGTTATTGCATAACAATGGAACATAGTATTCACCATTCATTTAAGTGATTAAAACTAATCATTCTCCAAGACATGTTTCACGAGGGACGCAGGTTATCTTGAAACTTCAGAGGTGCCTATTTCTTTCATAATGTTCAAAAGAATCGCACTGGGAATGTCTGGAGGCGTAGACAGTGCGGTGTCAGCATTGCTATTGAAAAGAGCCGGTAAGATCTTGTGCCAGTCTGATATAATATTGTACCTAGAATAACCTTAAAATATGCACCTGACATGTTCTAATTTTTCCCCAGGTTATCAGGTAGAAGGTGTATTCATGCGAAACTGGGACAGTAATTATGAAGCTGGCTACTGCAATGATGAAAGAGATCTCGAAGATGCCACATTGGTGTGCCGTAAGCTCAATATTCCATTGCACAAAGTACACTTCATCAAAGAGTATTGGAATGAAGTGTTTTCTGTGCTACTTGAAGAGTACCAGAATGGACTGACGCCAAATCCGGATATACTGTGCAACAGATACATAAAGTTTGATAGCTTTTTTGAACATTGCAGGAACAACTTAGGTGTTGATGCCATTGCCACTGGCCATTATGCTAACACTTCTTTTGGACCATTACTGGAAGCCTACAAAGACCATGAAGGCATGTATGTTATAAAAAAAAAGACAAGGCTCATTTACTTACAAATCATACCCATCAATTTTGGAAATATTGGTATGAGCCTTTGAAATTGGTGTAGTGTGATTTTAAATTTTCAGGTGTCCGGCTTCTACAACCTCTTGATAAGCACAAAGACCAAACTTTTTTTCTATCTCAAGTGAAGCAATTTTCACTAAGAAAATGTATGTTCCCACTAGCCAACTTGTTCAAGTCCCAAGTAAGAGAAATAGCTAAAGAGCAGGGCCTCCATCATGTAGCAATAAAGAAGGACAGCACTGGAATATGTTTTATAGGGAAGCGGAGGTTCCAGGACTTTATTGGGGAAGTAAGCTCGTAACAAGTACATTTATTTGTTTAGTTCTACATATGTTTGTAATGTGTTCTAATGTTCCAATTTTATTTTAGTATATTCAGTCAAAGAACGGTCTCTTCATTGACATAGATACTGGACAAGCAGTTGGAGAACATAATGGATTTCATAATTGGACTGTTGGTCAAAGATGTTGCTTAGAAAATTATAAAGATGCTTACTTCACATTCAGGAAAGATTTGGAAACTAACACTATTTTCGTGGTAAGAATTATCAACCTATTATATACTTTTTTTTTGATGCACTAACCCATGCTGAGGACAATTTTAAAAACCTATTTAGAGGCTTAAAATTACACCCATGCCAGGACATGAACCCGCGACCTCTGGCTAACCGTGCCAGCGCTCTCCTAATAGTTTGGTATAGGAGTGCTCACAAGGGGCATGTGGACGGAAAAGAGGGGGGCAGAAATGTTGACGTAAGAAACTTGTTTGGACTAGTTAAGAGATAAACATACTAAAAGACCTTAACCTGATAAAATTATCTACAACTTTGGGTTTCACAGTTTTAATCTATCTCCAATCTTTGCCTAGCTATGAGCTTCGAAAAAAATGGTCGATTTTCAAAAATGTGTTCTACAGGTCGTGCAGCGGTTTATGAGCGCTGGGTGAAAATGGAGGGAGATGTTTGCCTCGCGCGTGTGTGAGTGAAAGAAAGATAGTGCCGCGCTCAAGGTCATCGCTCTTTATTCGTTGCGCGACTTGTTCACTCTTATATAAACGGTGAGAATATATGGAAGTCACGGGGATGAAGTCGCGGGCAGAAAGCCAGTTAATGAATTCCACTGCAACTAGATCAATTATTGACGCTAAACGACCCACTACTTCTTCGCCCCAATCATCCCGTCTAATGCCCAGCCTCAATGCACGAGTCTTTAAAGGCTACGTTTCTAACAGGGTATACTATCTTTAGCTTTTCAACAGGTTTCCTCTTTTCGTCTTCAAACGCGCATGCACAAAAAAGGCATAGAGTTTTGAAATCAAATTTCGGTTTTGATGACCTCAAAGTATGAGTTGCGGAGGGCCCAGGAACACGTTTTCTCAGATCAGCTTTAATGCTGTCGAGTCTCGTGTATTGTTTTCGAAAAGATGAGTGAACCCTCAGCGACTTCAAATCTTTATGTTGTAAGCTCTTTTGATCATTTCTGAGGTTACTGGCAGAAATCAGTGAAGTTATGCCTTTTTCAGCGACCTTGGAAACATATTTTTTAATATTGTGGATGTTTTTAATAGTGTAGGTGAGCAATAAGAAATGATTACTTATGGCAAATTCGTATTGTTACAATGTGCTACGGAGAATTTGACACATTTTTTAAAATCGGTTGTTTTTCGGAGTTACGTACAGGCAGCGACATCTGGCCAAAGCAATTTACATCACTTTCAACCCCGAGTAACCCACTTTGCAGTAGGTTTTAACATCGGATGATATCGCTGTAGGTACCTAATGTAATACGGAGAAGTTTGTAAAGAAGCTCGAAATTTCGCCGATGCTTGCACTTGCCTATTAGCTCAGTTAGGAGAGCGCTGGCACGGTTAGCCAGAGGTCGCGGGTTCAATTCCCAGCATGGGTGTTATTTTAAGCCTCTAAATAGGTTTTTAAAATTATCAACCTAACTATAAACATTCTGTGTACTACTTACTATACTCATCACTGAAGGCATATGTTGTGCCTGTCTATTTAAAAAACGCCAATTCGCTTGCTTTTTCGAAAACAAACATCTTAAACCAATGCATGTAAGCACCCACAAGCAATAACAAAAACCAGCCAAGTGCATGTCGGGCCACGCGCTATGTAGGGTTCCATAGAAGGGGTATTTTTATCTGCTTTACAGAAGTAAAAACTACTTCATCAAAGTAATTTTCAATGGATTTTGTACGAAATTTTCCATATATAAGTTAGTCACATATTACTCATTAACTTGTAAAGCATACTTAGCTGTGATAGTTTTCCTTTTAAGTTCATTATATGTGCTACTGCCCTAATTTTTTCACTTTTCTGTAATCTACCGTTTAGCCAGGAGAGAGAGGGGGACGCCCTACTCTGACAAAAATTTGCGCTTTTAAGCTTAATATTTCGCAAACGGAACCCAGAGTCTAGAAATGGTCTTCCTACACCCACAATATTTTTAAACGACCAATCCAACGCAAACCCACACTAGGCGAGAAAAAAATTTGCATCCCTAATTTATTAGAGGTAGGGAGCTACCCTAAAAATTCGTCATAATGTATATATGTATATTTTTATTTATTTAATCAGTTTACATGCACGATTCTTATATTCAACCGTTTTGTCGGCTTACTAACTATGTATATCTATGTCAAATTTCAGCTCTCTAGTACTTATAGTCTCTTTGCTAAGTCGTGGACAGACAGACTATTAATTAATTATTAAAAAGGATTTTTGGGAAGTGCGTAATTTTTTAAGTGGAAATAAGTGTTTAGGCTACAGTTAATAAATTAAAGTCAGTCATATCAGCACTTTTGGAAATTCATCCCCAAAGGGGTAGTTAGTGTTAAATGGTATGAAAGTTTGTGTTTGTTAAAGTAATTCCTCACTATAATGCCCAAGTTTTTTTTCTTTAGCCTTAGATTTTGTGAATGGCCAGACAAGTCAAGAGCTAAGGGCGCTAACACACGGGCTGCACGTTGTGAACGACAGTGCCAATTTCAGCCGTCGACGCGGATATTCGACGCTGACAATATGTCGGCGACTGCCGTCGACGCGGATATTCGACGCTGACATGTCGATGACTGCCGCCGCCGACGCGTCGACCGACGGCTGCAGTTGGCACTGTCACTGTCACTCGCTACGTGCCGTCCGTATATAAGCGCCCTAAGTTGTCTTAATTTTTATAAGGCGGACTTGAGTTCGATTATTTTCGTTAATTTTTTTCAGGTGGCAGGTACTAAGCACCCATCATTATGGAATAACTTGTGCTTCACGCGTGATCCATATTGGGTCAACGGTGAACCTCCAGAACTGAAAGAAAATGGTGTTCTTAAGTGTCTATTTAGGTTTCAACATACAAAACCTTTGGTACCTTGCAGAGTAGTAAAAAACTTTAAGGGTCTAACTGTCTTAATAGATAAAAACTTACGAGCTTTAACTGAGGGCCAATTTGCTACACTTTATAAGGATGGGGAATGTCTAGGTAGTGCTAAAATAGAAAGTGTTTCCCAAAACTTAATATATTTATGTAATTAATAATAAACAGGCCCTTTTTTATTTCTAAATATCCAGTTCAACCATTTACTCATAATATGGCAATAACTACTTTTTAACCGACTTCAAAAAACCTATTGTTTGTTTGTTACCTACTGTACGAGAAACAGAAACCTCTGGGTGGTCATGAACAGCAAGAAAAAAAAGAAAAATCCAATTTTAGTTAGAATTTCTGTGCTGTATTCTAAAAATGATTAATTATTGCATAAAGTTACGTTACGTAGGAATTAAATAAGCTTTCGAATGACCTAAAATTCATTATTTCCAAAACGTGTCTCTTCCAAGCATGTTTGAGAAAAAGTAAATTATATGTCGGATCGTGTATAGGTACATCCGACCAGCCGAGTAATCTAACAGATTGTTAATCTGTGACAGTATTTGACATTTCTTGAAAAAGTTGTTTGTATTGGTATAGATAGTACATACCTATATATTTTTTCATTTTGTGTATTGAATTTGCATGCAGTGAGACTAGCAAAATTTAATTGAATTTGTGATTTTTGTATATTGATTAAGATTAATAAGTCTGTAATAAAGAGATAGACTATGTCGGAACCACCAGTTAATTTTAATTTGCCACCACCCGGTATGCTTCCACCGCTGCCGGCACCACAGCCGCAGCCTTACACCTTGTTTCCGCCGCCAGTCACGCTACCCCCACTGAATCAGCCGCCCCCGCCGCTAAACTTGCCACCTTTGCATTTACCACCTCCTCCGGTATATCCTCCGCTAACGGACCTACAAACTCTCCCACCAGCTCCAGAAGACTATACTTACAATGTAGTCATGCAAGATATAGCAACTGATCTTAAAACGGTAACAAAGGCGGATAAACAGGATATTTACAGTTCCAGTGGCTACTATAGTCATAAAGATTATCCTACCAGAGATAAGGAGTACCCAGCCAGTTATAAAAACTATTCCAGAGACAAAGACTATCCATCCACTTCTAGACAGGGAGATGACATACATAGGAGCTATGAAAAGGAAAGAGAAAGAGAGTACAGGGAACATGAACATAGCAAGAATAGAAGTCACAGCCCCAGTTATCCCCGAAGTCATCACCACCATAGTCCTCCAAGATATGTCCACAGGGTTAGTGCAAAATTACAAAAAGACAGTCTACAAGATGAACAACTTGAGAAAGAATATAGACGATTAGAGGCTGAAAAGAGAAACGAGTATGAACGTCGAAAACACCTGCTTCAAAGAAGGCAGCTAGAAGTAAGTCGCCGTAGTCCATCCTACCACCGGGACAGGGACTACAGGAGTCACAGCAAAAGTATGTACGATGCACATAGACATAGGAGGTCTCCTAGTAGACATGGAAGATCACCTAGTAGACATATGAGATCTCCTAGTGCCTACAGCAGGTCTCCTAGTCGATACAAAATGTCACCTAGTAGATACAGGAGGTCACCTAGTGAATATAGGAGGTCGCCTAGCAGACATGGAAGATCCCCTGGTAGACATGAAAGATCTCCTGGTAGACATGGAATATCTCCAAGAAGATATGGCAGGTCCCCTAGTAGACAAAGTCACCGTTCGCGGAGTAGAGAGTCGCACATCAGTAGCCACAGTAGCCGCAGCCGATGCAGTGTGCTCTCACTGAGGGCCAGACGCGAACCTGAACCTCTGAAACCCCTGTCTGATCGGGAGAAGATTTTGGAGGAATATAGGAAAAACTACTGCAAAACTTCACAAGATTTTATTGAAAAGATGGAGCAATGGTCTAAGGAGCACAATGTTGATGAGGAAGAAGTAAGTATTACAAGTAATGACTTTAGTTCTTCTAATGGTCTCTCTCTGACTAGCGAAGGTTGTTTAGCCACTCTTAAATATGTTTGCATTTTTCTTTCATCTGGATTGTCCTAACTACTTCATAAAATACCTTTCAGACACCAAAGATGTGGTATCGCAGTTCCCCAGCAGAGCTTTACTACAAGGCAATACAATCTAAAGCAGGAGTGGAACAGACATCTAAACTACAAAAGCTCTGTGAGACATTCAAACTCAAACTCATTGATAGAGGAAAGAATGCAAGACCTGAGGTAGATGAGTTGCCTCCATTGAAACCTCCTAGGGCAAAGATGTGTAAACATAGGTGTAAGTAATTCTTGTCATATTATTTATTAACTTCTTGTGTGTTAACACACAGGTCCCCTAGCAGTAAAGAATGAAAACCGTTCAACACTGTTCTTTACTTTAATCATGCTGAGAAAATCATGTACCTAAATCTGTTTAGAATAAGATGCAAAAAATTATTGTTTCTCTTCCAGTGCTTTTAAAGGTTCCATAGTCAACAAGGAACCCTTATAGTTTCGCCACATCCGTCCATCTGTCTGTCCGCGGCTTAGCACAGAGACTACATAAGTTTTATTATTATGAACATATGAATAAGAAATGAAAGAATTTTATTACCATTTATTTGTTTCAATATTTTTAAAATTTTGTATATTTTATTTCTTTCTTAGGTGGAATTAGGGCATAATGATTAATTTACACCAAGTATGTCATCAATAACTGGCATCCTTTGGATTTTATTTGAATGAGGTAACAGGTAATATAAAAATAAAATTAAAGTAGGAAGTAATATTTTTTTGTTTCCTTTACAGTGGACGACAAAAGTTCCTCATCGTCTTCGGACTCTGAGGATGGCCATTTGGATGAGGACGGCCTGCAAGGTTACACCGACCGAATTATGTTGGAGCTGCAGCGAAAGCAGAGCCATCCGCGCAGGTTGCACCCAGAGATGTGGTATGGGTTGCATTTAGCAGTTTTTTGTTGGCATGTGGTTCTGTAATATTTATTTATGTTTTGAATAGAATATTCATCAGCGTAAGTGTTTTATATATAGTTTCATTCAGCTTTAGTTTGAGTGTAATCATCAATTCTAAATTCAAGCTCCATTGAGTTCTTTGTTATTATTTAGAATTTATCTGTGCATTTTTCACATTGCATAATGTGCAATGTCAGCTCCTTAGCATGGACATAATAGTAATAATACTTCATAATTAATTTGCTTCTTAGCTAAATAGGTACAGAGTATAATCCCAATTCTATAAGCAAGATTCAACTAATGGGAAATTATAATACTGACAATACCCTGACTTTATCTATTTATTAAATTATTACATTTTAGACAAACATGCAACTTATATTAAAAGACTGGCCAAGTGCGTGTCGGGCCACGCGCAGTGCACGGAGAGGGTTTTATCTGCTTTACAGAACTAACAACCTCATCGACGGAATTTTCAATTTCCTTAGCTAGGAGGGGGGAGGGGGGGACTTTAGGATGTAGGGGAGGCAGCCAAAAAAAAGTTTTATTCGAGATTTTATTAGGCTATGAGGGTTCCTTGTCTACTACGGACCCCTAAAAATGGACCAATGCTTTGTGTAACTATGAGCCAAAAATAATTAATCTCCATAATATAATCAAATCTCTTTCTTGTTCATCATCATCATCATCATTATCATCATCATTAGCAGCAGCAGCAGCAGCCATTTGACGCCCACTGCAGGACATAGGCCTCCCTCAATACTTACAAATCATATATTCTTCCTCCACAGGCACCCACCCTAATGTGTTTTGAACAATAAAGTCTTCAATGTATAAGGAGTATTGAGTGAATGCACCCAAATTTCAACCACGGGCTGAATTACCGACTGGCCGCTTCCCTCTAAGACTTCCTTACTAATATTAGGGGTTAAAGTATGAAATTGCCGTTTTATTGCAATAGGTTCTTTGAATTGACATAGAATCTTCATGGTTTGAGGTTTTCGAATGAAACTTTTTTCAAATGGTTTCTATGATGTTCTTTTTTTTAAAAATGTGAAACATTTGAATATCGACTTTCAATTGTTTTTGTTATTCAATTTAGACAAGAAAGATGGATACTGCGAAAATTGGAGTGATTTTTGAATACGAGTTCCGACGCGGAACTAACGCGGCAGAAACAGCCCGCAATATCAATGCTGCGTTTGGAGAGGGGTCTACTAATGAACGCACCGTGCGATTTTGGTTTAAACGCTTTCGTGATGGAAATTTCGACTTAAAGAACGAGCCACGAGGAAGACCGCCCACACAGGTGAATAACGATGAATTAAGTGGAAGCCGACCCTAGTCAAACTACCCAGGAATTAGCGGCATGGTTTAACGTTACCTTACCCACAATATTGACTCACTTGCGTCAAATCAATAAAATAAAAAAATACGAAAAATGGGTGCCTCATAATCACTCGAATTTTCGCAGTATCCATCTTTCTTGTCTGAATTGAATAACAAAAACAATTGAAAGTCGATATTCAAATGTTTCACATTTTTTAAAAAAAGAACATCATAGAAACCATTTGAAAAAAGTTTCATTCGAAAACCTCTAACCATGAAGATTCTATGTCAATTCAAAGAACCTATTGCAATAAAACGGCAATTTCATACTTTAACCCCTATTATTATAAACGTGAAAGTTTGTATGTATGGATGGATGTTTGTTACTCTTTCACGCAAAAACGGCTGAACGGATCCGGATGAAATTTTGCACAGAGATAGATTATAGTCTGGATTAGCACATAGGCTATTTTTTATCCCGGAAAAATACACATCAAAATTGCCACGCGAACGAAGTCGCGGGCAACTGCTAGTACATACATAAACTCATGCCTGTATCCCAGAGGGGTAGGCAGAGGCCAGGGACTACCACTTGCCACGATCCTGACAGATCACTTTCGCTTCCTCAACTTCTAAGACAAAACTTAAAAAATTATTCTACCTCCTTTAGCGTATTTTTGTACCTACAATAAAGAGTCTTACGTATGTAAATGCAGCCAAGATTCAACAACACCGCCCCCTTTCTTTTTGCATGAACCTATTGGATGTTTAGAACTCGGTGCCAAGATCAGAAAAACAGTTCATTTATATACAAGTTTTATTCACGCTGAAAGATGTTCACTGGCACGATGAAAATTACAATATACAGAAGGAGTTAACACTGACTAACTGAAATAACTTAATTAAACTAAAACGGCAGCATCTGCTTGAAAAATAACATTTTAAACCAATATCTCAGAACCTATCAAATCACCAATGTTTCTTTTTGACTGTCAGGAAAAAACTATATTTTAAATGTCTTTTTTCCTTCCCGGCTTCTCCACCATGTATAGCCTGCCAGCTACGCCTGGCGTTCGCAGGTTCGAACAATGTGGATCGACCCTGCGCGCGCCGGACTGCCGTCTTTGATTGTGGTGCACAGTCAACCCTGATTGTGGTGATTTGATAGGTTCTGAGATATTGGTTTAAAATGTTATTTTTCAAGCAGATGCTGCCGTTTTTGATTGTGGTGCACAGTCAACCCCACAGATGGTTTACCTTCATCACTGTACTAGGGCATTCTAGCGTATTTTTCGTGGACAATAAAGAATCTTTAGTTAATGCATTCAACCACAAAGGATTAACGGCCTGCCGCCGCTTCAAATTAAACATTGTACCTACTTTACTCGAGCACCCTATTGTTTTCGGTTTTCGTGTACAATAATGAGATTTCATTATGTCCATGCGTCCAAGGTTCAACCACATAGGCTAGATAAACGGCGGGCCACTTTATTCTCGGACAAAACTTTCAAAATGTTCTATCTCTATCACTCATTCTGCTCCCGACACCCTAGCGTATTCAAGTACAATAAAGAGTTATGTCCATGCGCCAAAGGTTCACCAACACGGGGGATATGATGATGGTCTTTATATAATATAAGCAGCTTATATACGTCCCACTGTAGGGCACAGGCCTTCTCTCTGGGAGAGAGTATGGGCTTAACCACTACGCGTGCCCACCGTAGATTGGCGATTTCAAGCGCTGAGATATGTGAATAGCTCAGACACTCAGGTTTCCTCACGATGTTTTCCTTCACAGTTAGCGACTGGTATTGCTACTATAACTTCACAAATATACATAACTTAGAAAACAAAGTCATAGGTACATGCCCGCACTGGGAATCGAACCTGGGTCTCTCGCTTCCGAGTCCAATGTTTTATCCACTAGGCTACCACTGCTGGTCTTATTCTTGCGCAAAAAAGAGTCTTCCGTCAATGCACCCAAGGTTATCACGCAGACTACATTAACGGCTGGCTTCAAATTAAACATTCTACCTGCTTTACTCTCCTCAGACACCCTAGCGTATATTGTACAGTAATGAGTCTTATGTCCATGCTGCTAAGGTTCAACAACACCGGCGAGATGAACGGCGGTCCGCTGTGCCGCTGCAGCGCGCGCGCGCGCCGCCACGGCATGCGGCACGGCGTCTACGCCGGCGAGGCGGAGTTCCCGCGCTGCCTCCCGAATGCCAGCAACATCGACAAGCTGTTCCACTATCGGTAAGTATCTGCCGACCTTTGCCGACCGAAATTACAGGCTAACCTCACGCGCCGTCTTTGAGCCAGACTTGAAAATGTTATAAAGACACGTTTCCTGCATGGGAACCCCCTTATTTATTTGTTGGTCAGAAAGAAGAAATTTATTTCAATGTATATAATTAACATTCTGTGGAACGTCAATATGCAATGTAACCTGCCTTCAGGTTGATTTTGTGATGGAGGAAAAGGCAGCCAAAAAAAACTCAATTGAATTGAAAGATTCTTTATAGCACGACAAAGGTATTTTCTTCTAGCTAAACCCAAGAGGTAGCGCCAAGAAAGATTTATTGCAAATAATTTCCATTCCGAGCATCTTTATTAAGGTTCCGTACCCAAAGCGTAAGGGACCTTATTACTAAGACTCCACTGTCCGTCTGTCTGTCTGTCACCAGGCTGCATCTTATGAACTGTGATAGGTAGAGAGTTGAAATTTTCACAGATGATTTATTTCTGTTGCCGCTATATAACAACAAATATTAAAAACATAATGAAATAAATATTTAAGTAGGGGTCCCATACAACAAACGTGATTTTTTTTTTTGCTCGAAACAGGTAGACGCTTGAAATATTCACAGAATATTTTGTTGTATATTCACTTTAAAAATAAATTATTAAATTAAAATAAAACACATAATAAAATAAACACAAGAGAGGCTCCCATACCACAAACGTGATTTTTTTGCCGTTTCTTGCTCGACATTAATAACGGCAACAGGTAGACGATTGAAATATTTGTTTTGTGCTCTTTGTGCGCGAGTCTGACTTGCACTTATGTACTTGGCATATTAAATCGGCCATAATAACACATTTTCATAATACGATTCAATTCAAGAGATAAATACTTTAGGTCTAAGAATATGTATTCCCTTGCCTTCGACCTTCCAACAACAGCCGGTCTGCCCACTTACCGTCCTAGCGTATTCTCTGCACCTTCTCGCACCGCCAGATTTCTACTTTGAAATCGAGTTTCGTTCGGCAATATCGTACGTAGGAGATGAAAATAAATTTATTTATCGTTACAAAGACATAATAATATAAAAGACAGGCAGAACACAACAACTACTTGTTGAATTATTATGCTGCAGGTTTATTGCCCACAACACTGATTTTCAGCAAGAGTCTAGCTCACGGAATAACCCACTTAAGGGCAAATTTTTCAATAGTCAGATAAAACTTAATTGGAGAATAAATTGCATGCTATCATTGTCTAATTCATACGACAAGACTAGTACGTATTGTTTTACTCTTATCTTCTCAGGATAACAGTCTCGCCGCCAACGAACTTCCTCATAAAGGCGCCAACGATTATTGGTCATGACGAGCACGAGTTCCTATTCTCGGGTTTCTCCATGTTTTCTCACTACAAACTGGCGAAGCTACCCACGTGCAAGGTGATAAGGTTCAATATCGAGTACACGATTCTTTACGTTGAAGAACCTCCGCCGCAGAACTTCTCGATACAGGAGTTAGATCTTTTTGGTGAGTATTTTGGACATTCAATATTGGGTCGTGATGAATTATCTCCTATGGATTATCTGAATTACCTTAGATACATGCTCATAAACAGATTATAATCATTCTCTGTTAGATAGATAGATAGAGAACTCTTTATTGTACATAAAAACCTTAGTACAGATGGCGGCCTTATCACTAAAAGTGATCCATTAGAGTTATTATAGTTTCGTTTTCATTCGGTTCAGCGAACGGTTAGAAGAACCCCAAAACGTAACTAATTTCGATCTAAATATTTGAGTCTGGCTTGAATACGATACACGGGAGGGAGTTGATCATTTAACAGTTGTAAAATCAATAAAATTGTAGGCGACACAGTGTCTGACGTAATATATGCGAACATAATTCGGTATTTGACACGGTCAACAATAAATTATTTCATATGCTCGATTAAAACAAAAATTACAAAACATCTCGGAAAATGTATATCTTTTAGTCAATTACTAGTTATTACAATTTTTAATTAGATTAAACATAAAAAGAGTGCTCTGAAATGTGACGTCATAAGCCAGTATTTTCATACAAAATTCCGTTTTAATAGTAACTCATTTGATATTTTGTCAATTCAATTCAATTCAAATATTTTTATTCATTGTAAAAACAGAATGTTTACTTAATGAACGTCAAAGTTGTTAGTTTCACAATTAATGGATTATGTGGAGAAGAAGCTAACAAAGAAACTCCACATTTATTCTTTTCAAAACACGCTTTAACTTAATTAACAGTTTTCAACTTAAAATATTAGTCATGAATGTGTAGAACACTAGTCACAATCATCCTTTAAATAATATTAATCTACTGTTTATTGCCAAACATCTTTGTCTTCTAAATAATCCTTGATGTTATAGTAAGCCTTTTTGCACAGAATGTGCTTAACACATTTTTTAAATCGCGTTGGAGGTAACTCTAATATATCTTGAGGAATTTTGTTGTAGAACCTTATACAGTGCCCCATAAAGGATGTGTTAACTTTTGCAAGTCTAAATAGTGGAAATGACAATTTATGTTTATTTCTAGTATTAACATTATGGTGGCCACCAACATTTTCGAAGTCTTTGATATTTTTTCTAACGTACATAATATTTTCATAAATGTATTGACATGTATTGATCGTGTCAAATACCCAATTCGGTATTTGATACGATCAACAATAAATTATTTCATATGCTCGATAAAAACAAAAATTACAAAGTATCTCGGAAAATGTATCTCTTTTAGTGAATTACTAATTAAAATTTTTAAATAGATTAAACATAAAAAGGGTGCTCTGAAATATGACGTCATAAGCCAGTATTTTCATACAAAATTATACAAAATTCCGTTTTAAAAGTAACTCATTTGATATTTTGTCAAATACCCAATTGTTGATTTATTTTACAGAGGAATTTCTCTTCTATGAACTGCTGGAGCTGATCGACTTGGATCTCGGCAAAGCTTTCGGAGATAACTGTTCGCAGTTCCACTTCATGCCTCGGTTTGTGAGGTTCCTTCCAGAAGGCGGCTGTGAGGTAAGCCTCCAAAGTCTGAACTAAATTCAATAAAAAAAAAGAACTGAATATTAAGAGATGAATATCTCTAAAGCTATGTTCAGACTCACCACGTTACAAATCAATTTCCTGCTTCCGCTCTATTACAAACCATAGAGTTTGCATCCGCGTAATTTTGTTACGCTTTGCGCTACCAAAGAACTCGTGCACCGAGCTTAGAACTGTCCTTCGAATCTGTCCTGTCCTACCCTGTTCGGTTCTATCCTGAGAAACGGCCATTAATCGTGTTACTACATTTTGCAGCCAATGTTTTCAAAAGTATTTTGTTTTCTGGTGTGTACAATAAAGTGTTCTAATCTAATCTGATCTAATCTAATAGACGGTTTTCGAAGTAGCATAATAAAGTCCTAGAGAAAGTAAAATCATACCGAAGAAGAGTAGTTTCGCAGTTTCGCACTTTATTCGGAAAAACAGAACAATTATGTAATCTTGCAATATTTGCGGCACAGCATAATATGATATCGTTGTCAGATGTCATTACCTAATTGTAATGAAGTGATATTTTATTCCAGGTTCTATCAATGTGTGAGGTACTAAAATATCTTTTGGACGAAAGTGGGTTGCTTGTCCCGCCAGAAATGCTCGAAGAGTTCCATGAAATGGACCACTTCACTTGGCAGCAGTTTGTTGATAAAATAAAAGGTAAGCAAACTGGGCTGCTGAACTTTTTATTCAAATGACCTCGGTCTGGGTGCTTTTGTAGGTGATGATATTTGCCCGGTTATTAAAGCAGAGGGACTAATTTGAACCAGCCCTGGAAGTAGAAGTCCTTATTCCGCACGCGAGAATAGACAAAGACTCGTCATCCTGCCCTAATGCGCTGCGTGAACGCAGGATTAGGCGATTCCTTGTCTATTTCTCGGGCGCATAATACGTGCTCATGCTACAGCTGCGAAGTGTGTAAATATTTCATTGTCTATCTATATTAATAGTAAAGATCACCACAAACATGTTTCTGTCAACAAATGTTCCTCCAGTGGATTATAAATAATGCAGCATATATACATCCCGCTCTAGGGCACAGGCCTTCTCTCAGAGAGAGAGAGAGAGAGAGAGAGAGAGAGTACGGGCTTAATTGCCACGCGTTCCCAGCGCGGATTGGAAGTATCAAGCGCTGAATGCAGCATATATACATCCCGCTGTAGGGCACAGGCCTTCTCTCAGAGAGAGAGAGTACGGGCTTAATTGCCACGCGTTCCCACCGCGGATTGGAAATATCAAGCGCTAAAATATGTAAACACCTCAGGCAGGTTTCCTCACGATGTTTTCCGTCACATTACGAGTGGTATTGTTACTGCTAATTCACATGTAAGCAATGGATTATAAAAACTAGTGTATTTTTTCTTTACAGGCATGATAGTAACGTACCCAGGCAAGAAGCCGTGCTCCGTGCGAGTGGACCAGCTGGACCGGAGTCCGCCCAAGGGCGCCTGCGACCGCAAGACCTTCTATCCGGAGATCGTCCACTTCGGCATTCGGCCACCGCAGCTGAGCTACGCGGGGAATCCCGAGTAAGTCGTTAAAACGACGTCGTGTCATCTAAGTATTGTATACTGTATCGTATACTCGGATCCGTTTACGAGGTCTGCAGTGACATCAGAGCACTGCTGGCTTTTTGGAAAGAAATAGGCTAGATGGAGTAAACTCACAGCTTTGCTACGTATAAAGGCCCAACCATGAGGCTCAGTGGGGAAATCTCGGGTCTAACTAACTAACTTTTTTTTATGGAATTATACAGTTACACGATTGGAATCGCTCAGGATTTGGTGCGCGTAATATAGGGGCAGTTCGCTGGACCGACGATCGGAGGCAGAACTCCGCAGAACGCTGGCAGCGGCTGGCGCAAGGTATGTAAATACCTCAGACACTAGGGTTTCCTTACGATGTTTTCCTTCACCGTTAGCGAGTGGTATTGCTACTATAACTTCACAAATATACTTAACTTAGAAAACACAGTCATTGGTACATGCCGGAACTTGAACCCACGACCTCCCATATGAGAAGCCTCTATATTCCATAGAGGCTTCTCAGAGGCTCTTCAGAAGCCTCTATATGGCCTCTATATTCCATAATCGCTCGTAGCCCCGGCTGCTTAAGTGATCTTAAACGATCACGAAGGTGAAGCAACACAGGGCGCGTTCAGTGCATGGATGGGTCGCCGTCTATGCCTAACGCTAGTGGCATTTTTCCGAGCGGTTCCGTGCTTCGCAAGGCACGTTAAGCTGTTGGTGCCGGCTGCCGTCGATAGATGGCAGTCGTTAAGCCAAGTCAGAGGCCATAGGGCGGCTTGACAACTTCTGACAGTAGACGAGCCACTAGTCTACAAGCCTCCACCAATCCGGACTTGGCCCCCGTGGTGGAGTATGGCCTATACCTTCCTCAGGGAAGAGACCCGTGCCCCTCGGTGGGGACGTAATGGGTTGATGATGATATATTCCATACAAATTGCGATCGCAAACGTCAGGATTCTGACAGGATTTGATGCGCATAATTAGGCCTCTTGCTCATCATGCAAGTTCGCGTTCTCCACTCGGGAACCTTTGTACCCGAGTTTTTATTTCATCTTCTCTTATTTCAACTTAGATACCAAAAGGCGTGGCGCTACTACGTAAAGTACCGGCATCTCATCGCCAACATGGCGAAGCCGTCGTCCAAGGAGCGGCAGAAGCTCGCGCAGAAGGAGGCCAAGCTTCAGGAGATGCGCACGCAGAACAAGATGAAGCGTGACGTCACCGTCGCCATCTCCTCCCGGGGCTTCCACACTACCGGTCTCATGTGTGACGTCGTGCAGGTTGGTGCAAGCTAACTGGCATTGTGCGAAATATTGAATAGTTACAAATTTTAATGGTATACGCTCAGCAATTGTACGGCATTTTAAATATAATGCTACAATCATAAATTAATAATATTCACTAATTTCATGTTTTTATCATGTATGACTTTGAACGTTTTTGCGAAGGTTTCGCTTTACAAGGAAGAAGGTTTCATATTTTTGTATATAAAATACCAAGAGGTTGACATCTCGGTACTCTGTAAAAAAAAAAAAAACAACTTCTATGTTTGCACGGATTAGGATTGTTTTCAGTTTTGTTTGTTTTGATGACGTACATACTGCCGGTTTCTAAGAATACGATTCTTTTTCTTTTTTCGCTTTAAAAATGAATTGAAGCAGCCCAAATCGAAACATTTCGCCGTCTCCCAAAATTACCAATTTTTATGAAAAAATTCAATAAAGATAGAACAGTGGTATTGATATTATATTTACACAAATTTACGTAACTTATGCCGGGATTCTAACCCACGACCTCCCGAATAAGAAGCCGGCGTTCTACCAATCCGCTGCCACCGCTACATCCTACTTCCTACTCATATTATAAATGTGAAAGTTTGTGAAGACGTTTGAATGTTTGTTACTCAATCACGCAATGACGGCTGAACGGATTTACATGAAACTTGGCGTACAGATAGACAAAGACCTGAATTGAGACATAGCATACTTGATATTCCGGTAATGCGTTCCCGTGGGATAATATTTATTTTAAGTTTAAAATAGATGGCGTTGTGCGAGCGAACGTTGTGTTTTAAAAATAGACGGCGTTGTGCAAGAATCGTATAAACGGATTCTGTGGCGTCGTACCAAGTTCGCCGAGACAGCTAGTCGATAATAATGTCGTGTTATTTTCTCCCACCAGCACGCGATGCTGATTCCAGTGCTGGTACGTCACTTGCGTTTCCACAAGTCACTGGAGAGTCTCGAGAGCAACGTCGGCTACGTGTTCAAGCAACGGGCACTGCTGCAGACGGCACTGACCCATCCCTCGTACAGAGAGAACTTTGGCACGAATCCGGACCACGCCAGGAACAGTCTCACCAACTGTGGCATACGCCAGCCTGAGTACGGCGACCGGAGGATACATTATACTAGGAAGAAGGGTGAGGTTTTCAATGGATTTAGTTGTATTTTTAACCGACTTCAAAAAAGGAAGATCTTCTCAATTGGTCGGTTTTTTTTATTATGTTTATTCCCCGATTACTCGAAGACGCCTGGACCGATTTGAGAAAATAATTTTTTTGTTTGAAAGGGTGGACTTTACAGGTGGTCCCATGGTCATCAAGTCTGGATCTGATGATGGGACCCTGAAGAAATCTAGGGAACTCTTCAGATTTTAAAGGCACACTTGAAGCAATTTGGTTGTTTTTAAAGTGACTCAGGAAGACGCTGCTGGCCGTCTCCTGGTAATTGATTTCCATAGTCGCGTATTTCTACGACATCGACGGAAGAAAATGGAGTGACGCTATTCTTAATCCGGCGCCACACGGAATAACATCATGCATCATACAGGCTTTCGGATAATACAATTTGAGGGAGTCTTAGTGATATTCACAAAAAATCGTGAATAACAATTTTTTAATAGTGCTGTAGTGTTTTGAAGTCAGTTTTTGTATTTATTTAATTTTTTTTTAGTTGAGCAAACCTATCATAAATAATCGCGATTAGACCCGAACTATGTGTGAGCATAGCGAGACATTAAAGAATCATCATCATCAGCCATTCGACGCCCACTGCAGGACATAGGCCTCCATCATGGTTTTCAACCATGAAGGGTTTTGCCATAATCGCCACGCTTGGCAGGCCCGTCTCCTGGTAATTTATTTCCTTAGTCGTCTTCTACGACATCCACGGAATGAAATGGAGTGATGCTTATCTTAATCCGGCGCCACACATTAAAGAATATTATGTCATAATAATATTAAATACATGTTACTCGACTGCCTCGTTGGTCTACTCGTTAAGGCGCTTAGCTAGCAAAACAGAGGTCGTGGGTTCGTGGGGGCTGCCTTACATTTGTTTAAATGGCTTCAGTCTGGGTGTATTTTCATGTTTGTGACGTCCTTGTTCTGGTTAGCATAGCACCAGCACAGAAAACTACTTGGGTTATACATTATAGCTACAGAAACTTAGCTGCTGCATCTGCCTTTTGCGAGACCAGTTTTTGCCTCCTAAAACTATATATTAACTAAATCTTTTATTCTCTTTTCAGGCATTGTCACCTTAATAGACATAATGTCTCGTTTCGGCAAACACAGCGAGACAGAGTCCGCTATCAAACATAACGAGCGCCTAGAGTTCCTAGGGGACGCCGTAGTGGAGTTCCTGTCATCCATACACCTGTTCAAGATGTTTCCGGGCCTGGCTGAAGGCGGCCTGGCTACGTATAGGGCGGCTATAGTGCAGAACCAGCATTTGGCACAACTAGCTAAGGTCAGTGACGTCATACGTCTATTTCAAACAATCCTGTTTCCACCTGGACACGTATTCATATTAATTTATTGCAGTCATGTCGTACATAGGATGGTATCATTACATTACTTGGATTACTTTCTAGGGCGGGCGTGGCAATATTAGGGTGCATGCTTATAAATCTAATGTTAATTTTAATTACATTATAAGGCTTATTGAATTAAATTAAATGCTAGTTGTATATGTATTAGAGTCAATTACGAGGTCAATGCAAGAGGTCGGTCATTGGAGAAAGATCAAAGAAAAGGTAACTTAGCATTGACCTAATAATGTAGTATCCCCAAGTGGCATTGAGTAAGTATCAAAAATGACCGCAACAGTCACGCTCACTTAACTGAGCATACACCAGGGAAATTAAAAGTCTGTCGAAGAGGATAATGTCAAATAATAACTAGTGGCATCCCTCTTAACTGAACGATTATGTTGGTTTCCCTATAATAATCAATGTAGCTGTTGTAAGCGGTTTTTGGGATTGCCAATTTATCCTGTTGCAAAGTCAGCGTTGCTCGGCTGTACTGTCCATTTCATGTAATAAAATATGAGGTTTTAGAAAAATAGCTACCGATATTTTCTGGGCTCAGATAGTATGTGACAATGATCTGACTTATAAAATATTAAATCAAAGTATTTTTACTCAAAATAACGCAGAAACTGAAACTACGAAATAACAGAAACGTTACTGGTTAAACTAGGTGGACAAAATCTACATGATTTTGGAGAAAAAATGGACAAAAAAAATTCAAACTTAATTTGTTTACTGAAATGAACATTTTTAAGTACATTTTTTCGTGAGTATTTTAAATGGTTTTCTTATTAACCCTAACGCAACTTTTTTACTAGAAATTTCAAACCGGCGTGATACGGTTATCGACCTTGCTACGTCATCAACTCATGCTAGTAAGAAAAGTAGTGTTAGCATAAGAGACCAATCGAAATAACAAAAATAACAATAATTATTCATTTTCCGTGGTATCTTATAAATAAAGCCCTTATGGCATATTATTTGTTCTCCGAAAATATCGTTACCTATTGTGGTAGATCTTATAGGGTGTATTATCTCTTCAAGTGCTGCACTGCGGTCAAATGCCGCTCAAAGGAGTACATTTAATGTGATATGATAATGTTTTTTTTTTCAATTGAAATTTTTGCATATTGTGTGAATAAACAACCCTGTACGTGTCATCATCATCAGCTATTTGAAGCCCACTGCAGGACATAGGCCCCCCTCATGATTTTCCAAGCTTCCCCGTTTTGTGCCGAATTGCTCAGTTGAAGTGGCAGTGGGCGGGGCACATAGCTCGGAGAACTGAGTGCCGTTGGGGCGAAAAAGTTCTGACCTGGCGACCGCGGATCGGACGACGACCATCTGGTGGGAAGGCCCCCCACCAGATGGGCTGACGACCTGTACATGTAATTTATAACAAAAAGGCCGACTTGCACCACTTTCTTAAATGTGGCATTTAACTAACATTCTTCATACAACAGTCAATTTTAATGGCGACTTAAGAGACATTTATGAAGTGGTACAAGTCGGCCTAAATATATGATTGATTGTGTTGCAGAACATTGATCTGGAGCAGTACATGCTGTACGCTCACGGCTCGGACCTGTGTCGCGACGTGGTGATGCGCCACGCGATGGCCAACTGCTTCGAGGCGCTGATGGGGGCTCTCTTCTTGGACGGAGGCGTGGATGTGAGTGCCAACTTGCTCGTTAGTCTAGCGGTTAAGCGGCTTGACTACCACAATAGAGGTCCTGGGTTCGATTCCCACTGGGGGCCGCCGTATTTGGTTTTTACAAATAGCCTCAGTCTGGGTGTATTTCCATGTTTGTTATGTCTTTGCCTGTTTACCGTAGCGCAGGGTAACCTAGTGTGGGACTGCGACAAGCGATTATACTGTGTGGAAGTTATTTATTATATTTAACTGTTCCTAACGGGCTATCACGGATCAGTCTACCGAAGTGATTGCTAAACTTTTAAAGCTATGGAACACTAACGCGTCTGTTGTATTTTACGGAACGCCATATCAAAATATCGAATTAAAGATTTGACTTCACTTCAGGCTCCAAGCTTCTGAAGATACCGCTTCTGTCTCATTACATTAATGCAAAGTACTCTTTAAAGCTGTGAATTTTTTAACGGTCAAAATATTCCAACAATTTAGTATCAAATGTGATTCGAGGAACCCCAGTGACTTTTCCACGGAACCCACTTTAGGAATCGCTGGTCTAGGGGCTTAAGCTTCCTACATTTTTTATGTAGCCATGATTGTGCCTCACTGCTGGGCAAAGGATTCACCTTTCTTGCCCCATTCTTCCTTGTCCTTGGCCAAAGCTCTCCCAGGTAAACACTCAAGTCAAGTCGTCAGGAATTACCAAATTAAAGTGCAGATCATTTGGTTACGCGGCAGGACGGATGGTGGACTAATGCGGTCACAGAGTGGTGGCAGAGGTTGAGTGGTCGATCGGTAGACAGACCAGGGACTAGTGAGGGGTGGCCGAGATTGGCAGGACACCGAGGGATTTATTGAATTAGAATTTTGTTAGGAACATTTAACAGAAAGCAAATATGTAGCATCTGTTGCTAAACTTGGCGTGAACTTGTACTTCAGTAAGCAGCGCCCCCATCCGGAAAAATATACAGATAACCCTAGCTACTGAATAGTTTAGATTTAAAGTAAGGCCAACGAAACCAGATAATGTAAATAAACCCATGAAGGGTTCAAAATATTTTTATTGAAGAAATTATATGGGTACACATTTTTCTTCCTATTCTAATTGTCATTGTCTGTATTACAAGAAAATGATTCATCAGTAGAGTCCGATGTAAATAATACAATTAATAGTTGAGTATATTTTTTTCTTAAACGTGCGTTGGAAATTTGATTGTTTAAACAAAGTTCTTTGGAAAAACAAAAGGAATTTTTGACTATTTTCATAAATAAGTTTTATAAATACTTCAGCTGTTTTGGTGAGTTTGTCCAAAAAGCAATGGAATTGCCATAATATGGGCTATACCATCACTTTTTGGTCAAATGCATGGAACATGATGAATTATTATTGTTTATCTGTAAAGAATATGTACCGAAGATAATACTGTTTTTGTCCCGGGTTGTTTGAAATTTGTTTTAGCAGTATTAGCTTAGATATGACATTAAAAAAACTAAATGACGCCCATTTGAATTTGAATTTCCCGCCACACTGTTAACTTGTGGCCCTAACTTTTTTTTGTGTACAGCAAGACCGTGATTTTATGAACATTATTGGCTGGGGAAATGAACTTGTTTATTGTTCACAAAGTGGGGCGAACCAATCGGCAGCGGGCTATTGGAATGTAACTTAGTAACGGTCATATTGTTTTAATTCTTTATCTGGTTTCGTTGGCTTTACTGAAAATAGGTTTTTTTTTTTAATTAATGCTTTGCGTTAAGCTATGGTTTCCTCCAAAAGCGGTGGCGTCATGTAGCGGTCGCAATACTATGGCCGCAAAAAGACGGCGGTAAACACGTGGAATGTTCGAAACTTCGACGGTCGTCTTTCTACGGAGAATACAAAGTACGTTTAATCTGTTGAAAATGGACGACGTTGATTTACTGTTACTCGTATAGTTAGAAGATCAGCAATAATCAGAAGACGAAAATAATCATATGGACTATATGTGATTTATACAAAACTAATGTTACAAAAGATGCTTTTATAATTTTAGTGCGTCGTCGTCTTCACTGCAATAACGAAAGTTGTATAATATCTCGTGAACCCGCACAAAATCTATTAAGATTTCGTCTCCTGCGTTGCTCATTTAATGGTTGACTGCTATAAAAAAGAACGTTGAAGACTCTTCAACACCGTACAGTACGGCTGTCATGCAAATAGCGGCCCCGCTACTGACGTTACGGTGACAAACTTTAGGAAACCATGCTTTTGGAATAGTTTAGAGCGAAGAGGCCTCTGCCCAGCAGTGGACTCAATTCATAGGTTGGACAGATCTAAAAGCCTAATCCCTAAAGTGTTACGGGAGCTCACTAAAGCAGCCACAAATTGCAGGTGGCGGACCGCGTGTTCTCTTTGGCCCTGTGGTACAGCGAGCCGGAACTGCGCGAAGTGTGGGACAAGCGGCGCGCTCATCCGTTGCAGGAGCAAGAGCCGCTCGGCGACCGAAAGTACATCCGCGACTTTCCCTTCCTTCAGCAGCTCACGAAGTTCGAAGACTCTATCGGTGAGTGACTCTCTACGTGTTCTACTGTACAATATTAAACTTTCCAAATTTATAATTCTAGCACCGCAAGCTGATTCTTTCTAGTGACATTCTAGCGATTGAGGTCTTCTATCTCTAGTGATAAACTACCACTTAAGTGTCATTGTAGCACTCGACGGGTTGACTCCCTAGTGACAGAGCTGTAGGCTGAGTCTCATATCTTTCTAGTGAAATTTTGACGACACAGGACGACTCGTGATATTGTAGAGCTGCAGGCCAGTTCTCCCTTTGTCTCCCAAAGAGTGTGTATTCTCCCTAGCTCTCTGATATGGAATCTGCCAAATATGGGTTGAGCGGTGCGTGACAGCAAACCGATTCGTAACATTCTAGCGCTCGTCGACTCTTGATCTAATGACATTCTAGCGCCTGCGTCTGCCTCTCTCTCAGAAAGAGTGTGTGTTCTCGTTAGATCTTTGGTTCAATTGAGTTCATTCTTACGTATTTACCTCTGGAATTATTTTAAGTTGTTTTTCTGGTGTGCAATAATAGTAGATTGTACAACAAGTGCATAAAACGCACCATTTTACTCGAGACGTTTATCCATCCGAGCGAGCTTGCGAGCGAGGATAGATATAAAGTCGAGTGTAAAATGGATTTTATGGACGAGTTGTACACTCTACTTTTCACTTCGATTGCGAGGAAATGAAACAGCAACATGTAAATATAGTAAATGCTAATTTAATTAAAATTGAAAGTTACATTAGAGCAATGAGAAATATTTAAAGCTGTTGGTATCTTTGCCTTGGTCTTAGAATACGAACGAAACGAAATAAAATAAAGAGGTTGTTGTATGAAGTTAAAGATGTTCGTGTGGCTGTTGCAGCGATTGCCTTGGTCTTCGACGAAGATTTTACTTTATGCTCTAGAGCATAAAAAGCGACTTTATGTCGCCTACGCACGACATAAAGACGAACTTTTAGAGCATGAGAAGTGAAAAGAATATTGTTATTTTATCATTATAAATAAACAGCCAGCCTATGTTAATTCATTCAGGGGTTTTGATTCTCGGCTCGTGACATTTTATTGGTTTAGATTCCGTCAGTGTCATTTCTTCATTGCCAGGCGTCCAATTCAAGCACATCCGCCTGCTGGCGCGCGCATTCACGGATCGCTCCGTGGGCTTTACGCATCTGACGCTCGGCTCCAACCAGCGACTCGAGTTTCTGGGCGACACGGCCTTACAGCTGGTGGTGTCCGACAGATTGTACCGACACTTCCCGGACCATCACGAGGGGCATCTTTCCGTAAGTTATTCGGCTTTTTGGTTTTTTTTTTTTGGGCATCCAATTTAAGTATCTCCGTCTTCTGACCGCTCCGTGGGGTTTACGCATCTGACGCTCGGCTCCAACCAGCAACTTGAGTTTTTGAGTGTCACTATCTGACTACTTGCGTGATTCGATTTACTTTCTCTATTTCTAGGTGACCAATACCAATGTGTATCAATGCGTTATCTAATAATAAGGTGATTGACATAGCCTATAAGATTAGCAAGTTGAAGTGGCGGTGGCCGGAAGATGTGACCAACATCTCCGAAGAATCGATAGTCGATAGGGCACGAAGGTTCTCGAGTGGAGACCACGAACTGGTAAACGCTGGATCGACGATCTGAGATTGATTACTGGCAGCAGCTGGGTGAGGATGGCAGAGGACACAGATGTGGCATGCCTATGGCGAGGCCTGCGCCCAGCAGTAAATGAGTACGATTGATTGAATATGTTGTGTCCTGAACTCGCCGTGTGCTTTACGTTTCAGTCCCTTGGCTCTAATCAGCGCCTAACTACTACGAGACGTTTTCTTTGAAAAGTCTGTTTATGCCACTATTCTCGGGAATACTAGCCAATTTCGACATACCCCGTTGAAGGAGGTATTTACACTATATTTTTGATAACAATTGTCTCCCCCAGCTTCTGCGTTCGTCCCTGGTGAACAAACGCACGCAGTCGATGGTATGTGACGACCTCGACATGTCGTCTTACGCCATCTACAACAATCCGAAGGCCAAGCCAACTACTAAAAAGCACAAGGCCGACTTGCTGGAAGCTTTTCTTGGCGCCCTTTACATTGACAAGGTGGGTTATGTCTAGAGACTTGCCGGTGGATAAAGAGCTACGAAGATTTTTGTATGGGGCCTGGCATAGTTCATAGTGGCGCCCTCTATATTTTTTTCAATATCGTGGAGCATGATGAAACCTAGCTAGATCGATAGAGGACAAAAAAGTAAACAAGAAATTATTAAGGTCACCATGTCCTAAAGTGGCACGTTTAGGAGTTATTGAGCTTAGAAGTTTGTATGAGATTTTTATAAAACTTAACTTTTGAATCATTTTTCACTAAATACTGGACTATATGCTTGGCACCTGTGACTCGTTGCCGATTCTTGACTAAATTGCTAAATAAGTCGTAGAAAAAACACCCAGTTTATTATAGATACCGTATATTAAGGCACCCGAGCGTAGCGAGGATGCTTACAATGCGAGGGTATTACGGGAGCTTTTACCAGAGTTATAAATCTGCTTTTCATCAATCCTATCAGGTAAATAAATAAAAAAGTGTATTTAAAGGAAAATTCACCACCTAAACCTATCTATATTAATTAAACTGTAGGTTTTATATTGACATGTTTTGAATTTTAATCGAATTGAACGAATTGGATGCATGAATAATACTATAATTTCATGTATATAAGTAGGTAGGTACCTACTAGACATAGCTACCCAGACTTTAAAAACATCAAAGTAGGTTTGAATCCCCGAGAAAACTCATATCAAGTGACAAATTCAGTGATGAAACTCAGTTAGTGGAAATTCCATACAAACTTCAAAGCTCAATAACTCCTAAACGTGCCGCTTTAGGACATGGTGACTCTAATAATTTCTTGTTTACTTTTTTGTCCTCTATCGATCTAGCTAGGTTTCATCGTGCTCCATGACATTGAAAAAAATATAGAGGGCGCCACTGAGACTATGCCACTAATCTTCGTGGCTCTTACTATTAGATCGGCTTGCGGCAACGCTATCTGTTTATTCGGGGGTATGCTCTTTACAGTGAATAAGTCTAAAAACGTCTTGCACCATGACATTCGCGAGATATCCATAGGTAAATTGTATGACTGGCAACCCTGTCCATCAGCTATTTATTCAGTTATCCCTGGATGCGTATTTATCTATTTACTTACTTATCCAATGTAATCATGTTGCCCTAAGCCGATCTTAGCCATTAGATAGTACGTTTCGATACGTTTGTCTTCCTAAACGTGCGAGTCCAGTCAGGTGTTATGGTGAGGGAATGTGGTATACCCTCAGGTTACTTGTGTTTTTCGCAATGGGCCTATATTAACTACTTTCGCAGTTTACATTATCCACTAAAAGGAAGTTATTTATATTTGTGTGTTGTGTGTTTATATTTGTATTTTGACGGACCGTCCAAATCCGGCTTTATATAGTTTTGTAGGTTTTGTAGGAAGTGTACTTGAAAAAAAGGATTAATTAAATCCTGCAGGTTATTTGAAGCTTTGAGTTTGAAATAGGGTATCTCCTTTTCCGTGCGAGTCGACCCCGTTTGAACCCTAATCGTCGCACTGCGTTTATCTGTGGTATCCTCAATCAACCAGATTCTCATAAGTTGCTCTTCTCTTCTCATAAGTTTCGTAGCACGCTAGTAATCATATCAAAACTCAATACATCATTCTCGAGCTCACCCGTGCAGAATCTGGAGTACTGTCAGGCGTTCTGCAACGCGTGCCTGTTCCCGCGGCTGCAGGAGTTCATCATGAACCAGGACTGGAACGACCCCAAGTCCAAGCTGCAGCAGTGCTGCCTCACCCTGCGCTCCATGGAAGGAGGCGAGCCAGACATTCCGCTCTACAAGTACGTACAATGATTTGGTTATGTGTGTAGTTTTATGAGGCTCTGTATAAACATAAATATTTACATACAGGCACATACCTGCATTGCTTCTGGCCCCACACTAGGATACCCCGTGTCCCTAATTTATTAATTTATTCTCAATTCTAAGCACGATCAAAGCTCAATGTGTGTCCTCTAAACATTAGCCATTATTGGTAAATAATAATAATAAATAACTTCCACACAACACAATAACCGCGTGGCGCCGGATTAAGAATAGCGTCACACCATTTCCTTCCGTAGATGTCGTAGAAGGCGACTAAGGAAATACATTAGGTACCAGGAGACGGGCAGCAGCGTTTTCCTGAGATTCCAACCGCATACTGCGATCGCCAACCCGCCTGCCAAGCGTGGCGATTATGGCAAAACCCCTCATTGTTAGGAAAACCATGAGGGAGGCCTATGTCCTGCAGTGGGCGTCAAATGGCTGATGATGATGATGATGATGACACAACACAATCACTTGACCTGGTACCAAACTAGGTAACCAGCAAGGACATCACAAACATAGAAATACACCCAGACTGACGCCATTTGTACAAATGTACAGCAGCCCCCAGTGGGAATCGAACCTCACTGGGAGCCGCCGTACATTCCAGTACGATCACTCTGTCTTGGTGGTTAAACGCCTTAACGGCTAGTCCAACGAGGCCGTCAAATTATTGGTAAAGTTTCAAAGCGACCCGGCATGTCGTTTATGAATTAGAACCAAACTACGTTCGTTTGGGACTTGCCGCTTGAGGAAGCCCTTTAACACCTCGGCTCTCCCCGCAGAGTGATCGAGTGCCACGGGCCGACCAACACGCGCGTTTACACGGTGGCCGTGTACTTCCGCGGCGTGAGGCTCGCGGCCGCGCGCGGGCACTCCATACAGGATGCCGAGATGAACGCCGCCGAGCAAGCCCTGAGCTGCGCGCACGGTGAGACACTCCATACAGGATGCCGAGATGAACGCCGCCGAGCAAGCCCTGAGCTGCGCGCACGGTGAGACACTCCATACAGGATGCCGAGATGAACGCCGCCGAGCAAGCCCTGAGCTGCGCGCACGGTGAGACACTCCATACAGGATGCCGAGATGAACGCCGCCGAGCAAGCCCTGAGCTGCGCGCACGGTGAGACACTCCATACAGGATGCCGAGATGAACGCCGCCGAGCAAGCCCTGAGCTGCGCGCACGGTGAGACACTCCATACAGGATGCCGAGATGAACGCCGCCGAGCAAGCCCTGAGCTGCGCGCACGGTGAGACACTCCATACAGGATGCCGAGATGAACGCCGCCGAGCAAGCCCTGAGCTGCGCGCACGGTGAGACACTCCATACAGGATGCCGAGATGAACGCCGCCGAGCAAGCCCTGAGCTGCGCGCACGGTGAGACACTCCATACAGGATGCCGAGATGAACGCCGCCGAGCAAGCCCTGAGCTGCGCGCACGGTGAGACACTCCATACAGGATGCCGAGATGAACGCCGCCGAGCAAGCCCTGAGCTGCGCGCACGGTGAGACACTCCATACAGGATGCCGAGATGAACGCCGCCGAGCAAGCCCTGAGCTGCGCGCACGGTGAGACACTCCATACAGGATGCCGAGATGAACGCCGCCGAGCAAGCCCTGAGCTGCGCGCACGGTGAGACACTCCATACAGGAGGCCCAGATGAAAGCGGCCGACCATGCCGTGAGATGGAATATGGGCTTAATCACCGCGGATTGGCGATTTCAAGCGCTGTAGTATGCAAACTCAGTTTAGATTTCGGACACTCTGGTTTCCCCGCGATGTTTTCCTTCATAGTTATTCATCATCATTAGTTTCCATGTGCCTTGGGGGACGCCTATGTCCAGATTGTCCAGCAATGGACGAGTATAGGCTGATTGATTGATTGATGTCTCATTGGGCACATAGGGCTCCCAAAATAGATTCCATAGCTGCCGATATTGCGCCTTTAATACAAGCTCATCCCAGCTCATCAAGCTCATCGCGTCCCAGGTGGTTTTAGGACGTCCTTTTTTTCTCAATCCCGTGGAGCAACAATTCATAGCAATTTCGTATGGATGGTTACCGGTATCGCTACTACAAATTCACAAATTTATGTAACTTAAGACATCAAGGTCATTGGGAGAGTGAAGGAAATCAAGTCTATGATGTAATCGAAAAAAGACCTCTCGAATGCGAGCCAAGCGTTCTACCAAACCCCTTTAAGACCCCGTTACCGCCGCCGTAGTTAGAGGACGCCGTTGCCTTTTGCAGAACTGTTCCCGCAACTGGACCACCAAAAGCGCGTTATCGCGAAGAGCATGAAAAACAAGAAGAAGGGCCGAGACAGCCCCTCCACATCGCCCCAGTCTTCGCTCAAACGCAGGCGCATCGACGAGCGCTTGCCTAAAGCCTACCGCGTCGGCTCACAGTCCGACAGCTCTGACGACAGCGACGTCCCCTACCGGTCAGACGACGATGAAGCTAAGGACGACGAAACCAAAGACGACGACGATGACAGCGATCCAAATTCGAACGGCGACTCGGGACTAGACAGCGACGCAGAATCGCTGCCGCAGGATAATCTAAAGGACGTCCAAGTCAGCAGTTTAGTCAGCGACATGGAGAAAATAAAGCAAGAATTGATCAGCAGGAACGAGTATGACAAGTTGAAGAAGAAAACGCGGCGATCGGACTCTGAGGACGACTGAGGTATTTGAGCTTTATTAGTTCCGTATGACAAAACTTGGTTTTTTTGTTGCGTTGCATGGGAGAACATAGTTTTCACAAGCAAAGTTAAGTTTGTAAAAGTTTTTTTATTTGCATAGGCGTCTTAGTTGGTATTTTTTTATTATAGACAAAATAAGGCTCGGTATACATACGCCCAGCACTGCGTCGTCTGTTCGATCCAAGAAAAAAATTCCGTGGTGAATCAGAGCCTTGTAATCCGAGCCTGACTCCTTTGGAAGGACTAATGAAAGATAAGAATCAGTCGATATGTTACGTTCAGAATACAGCACTTTCTCGAAGATGAGAATGTATGAGATGAGTTTGGTCTAATTTTTATTTTGATATTAATTTAAGCAAAGACTGTGTTATAGAGTAGTATGCTTACTTTTTTTTATTACCGAGCAATGTAATTTCCAATCAAATCATTTATTACCTTTAACTTTCAACACCAGAGCAATATTTATGTAAAAATGAATTTAGCTCAAGAAATAAAGATATGCAATCATAATTTTAACTTTTTCTGACTCAATTTATACCATAATTCAATCGAAAGTAATCAAAGCCCCGTTGATTCACTAATGATTATGCTGATATAAGGATTCAGTTCCTCTAACTGACTCTTATGTCGCAAAATTTTGTACATGCAGCATTGTTTTTTAATTACTTCTATTAGTGGTCAAAACTAGCTTTACGGAGGAAAGCGCAGAGTCAATAGTATGTTAACGATAACTGTGTACCGAAATTTTATCTGCCTACAATAAATAAATCTAAAAGGTTTAGTGATATACAATAAAATCTCTTTGTACAGTAAGGAATATTCTATCTATCTATCAATAGCCGAAATACAGTTAATTTTTTTTACATCAATACGGCATTAATTTTGGGTCATTTGAAAGACATAGCAAAATGAACGTGCCTGACAATAGCTATCAATAGCAATCGAATACGCGTTTGTTTTTTCAAGAAACGTACGTTTTAGAAACATCTTGACACAAAATTGAATCTATTAGAACCATTAGTAGCCATCCAGAGTGGTGTGTGCGTGCCGCGGGTCCGCAGGTCACTGTTCTGTTAGACGGAGAGGCGGTACGGCAGTGTTTGCGCATTTTATTAAACAAGATTTTTCGACAATTTTTTTAAAATTTACGCTATACTTAAAATAATAATGTAAATACACTATTTTCATAACCGCGGCTTTCAAACCACCCAGAAATCAGCGTTCAAGGAATTCAAAGTAAAACCGTGCAACATAGACTAAAGGCCAATGGTCCTCTCAACTTCTTCGCTCGGAGCGTCAGCCACTGCTTCTGGTTGGGCACGTACATCTCAGCGGGCATCAACTGCTCTGGGGCGTCGCTCTCTGCAAAAGAACGAATAATTTACTGCTTACCACAGACTAGACAAAATAAACTTATCACAGACTAGAAGAAAACTCCTGTAATCTGAAGAATTCTAAATACCCGATCGGGCCACCATTACAATGGTTTTTAATTGTTCTTTTTAAGGCCATAATCTAACAGGTTAAACAAAAACAAAAGAAATTAGGTTTGTAGTATTGATGAATAAAATAACCGCTTGTGTTCTACTGGAACTTCTGCAAGGCACTGTACTATGATCTTTTGACCTACCAAGATTACATTAGAACACTTTATTGTACACACCAGAAAATAAAATACATTAAAAGGCTTACATGTCTAAGTTTTGCCGTAAGCTGACACACTTCGGCGAAGTAATTATGAGAATTATATGCGTCAAGCTTATACTTACTTTACTCCAGAATTCACAAGTTTTAGGGTTGTTACATTTTAATAACTTAACTAAATATTACACACATACTTTTTGTTGCTAAGGAGTAAACTAAATATTAAATTAAACTAATTAAATATACCGCCCCGGGACACGCCTGATCCAAAAGTTCCCATGACGCTAGCAGCGTTCCCCCGCTGCACCGCCAGGGAAATACTCTGCATCAGGTATGCCCCGGAACGATGGTCATACCCACGACTTCTCAGGCGTCGACCGATTTCCCTTACGAAAACTCTTCCCTCATCCCCCTATACTCCCATCGTTTCCACAGCCAGTGGGACGAACAAATAATGAAGCATAAGCTGGCTATATTTCTTTATCTTAAGTTTAGCCGCCGCTTCAGCAGCGGCACCTGCAGATGCAGCTGTCAAACCCAAATGGGAAGGCGCAAAAGTGCAAACGCACGTTGCGTCCCACAAAAGGCTCCGACCCTTCTCCCACGGCACCAAGGTGAGAACGTCCGGGCGCTTACCATCACTGCGGCACAACCCTGGTGGCTCAAGAACCGCAGGGACGTCAGCCGAAACCAACGCTCTTATACTTGGATAAAATTTGGGTACCATGTTTACGCGATCATTAGATCCATATGCGACAAATGATGTTTTTAGGAACACTGCTTGTACTGACCATCTTTTCTCAGCTGTTGTGCTGACTGCATCGTCGAATCTTGCATTGATATCAGATCGCCAGGGGCGTGTAGCAATAACCGACCCACGCCTTCGCACCTTCTGCAAACATATTTTTGGTCTTTATGTAAGTCATCTTGTGTAGATGACTTTTAATTTTATGTCATATGCTCTAGCGTACAATAAAGAATATTCTTTTCTTATCTTATGTCATAACAAAGTAAAAACCAAGAGTCCCTAACAACTTTATGGAACCTACCTCAGAACTTCGTTTTTCAACATTTGTTTTCTAGCAATAACACTAAGTTGATTACACTCGTTCAACCAGTTTCTGACTTCGTTGAAGTCCGCCAATAACTGCACTGCAGCGTCTTTACTGAAAGCAATATAAGAAATCATATATCTCTTATAAGTTAAAAAGGTAATATTACATACGGTAGTACCTGAATTTGACCTTAGCTACGTAAATATGATGCAGCCATGATTCGCCCATGATTCTCAGAATCGTGTTCAAAGTTACAACATCACCAGTCGCTTTGATAACTGGGAGTAGCAGTTTGTCTGTGGACAAATATATCCTAGTATACATGTTGTGTGGAAGTTATTGTTATTATTATTATTATTAAATACAAACCAACCTACGTTTGTATTTATAAACCTCATGCCGGCTCTCAATGAAACTTCACTAAAGAGGGCACAAATCAAACTTTGACCGTGCTCGGAATTGAGCAGGAAATTTGCAATCCTTAAATTTAGGCTGCATTTGAAGAGTGTTTTAAGGAATCGTGTTTTCATTAAATAAGACTTAAGTATATCAAAATTTAAACATGTGCCAGTGTAATATGAGTTTAAAAAGGAAGTGGGTTACCTAAAAACTCGTATACATAAGCGGAATGCGCAGGATCGGGGGGGTTGGTCACCTGCCGCCACTCCCAATTGGATGGGAAGATCATAGTCAGATGCGCCAAGCTTGTCGTGGCACAGACCGCCGATAGGACGGCTGTTATCTCGTCCAGAGCCTCCTGAAATAGCACAAAACCTGCTTGAGATGGTTAAATTTAATCACCACGGGCAAGGCAAGGAGCTGTGCATTTTTACCCGACCGCGAAAAAAGGAGGTCCATGCTTTTTTTTGCGCGTCTGCATGTTTATTTATAACCACGTAGAAGCAAACGGCTGGAACGATTTGACGAACAAGGGGTCCCGTGAATGGTATTGACAACGCCAGTATCACTGGTTAAATTACGTCACGAAAAAGAAACAAAATGGCGGGCGATAACTTTCATATGAGCTTTAGATAAAAAATTCTTATCATAAAACACAAAAACCTGACTGCTACAAAGTCTTAAACAAGGTCTTAATGAGTACATTGAATTTAAAACCTCAGCAGGAGGGACTAAACTTACGTACAAGAAATTCAATGGTTTCTGAATTTTAATAAAGGGTGGTCCAAGAATAACGAACGATATTAATTGTAAATAAAACAAAAAGTTTTCAGAGAATTATCTTATTTTTTTTATTATGATAGAAAGATCTATGTGAATTATCTGTGAAATTCTCGCCACGGCTTCGGTGGTAGGTATACCTCTATCCGATGGTCCAAGAAAATATGGACCATCGGATAGAGGTATGCCATTAGACTTTTTGGCCAGAAATTGAGGATATGGAGCTGGACGATATTTGGTCCCAAAAGGACGATGCCACTTAAAACACGGCCAACGAAACAATGGCTCATTTGCGCGAGAAACTCAAAGGCCGTGTTATCTGACGTGTGGCCATGTCAATTGGCCGCCACGATCATGTGATTTGACACTGTTGGATTTCTTTCTTTGAGGATCATCATCATCATCATTCAGCCACAAGAAATCCACTGCTGGACATAGGCCTCCTCCATGGATTTCCAAAAAGACTGGTTAGAAGCGGCCTGCATCCAGCGCCTTCCTGCCACTTGGATGAGGTCATCTGTCCATCTTGTGGCTGGTCGTCCTACGCTGCGCTTGCCGATATGTGATCTCCATTCGAGAACTTTTCGGCCCCATCGGCCATCAGTTCTGCGTGATATGTGCCCCGCCCACTGCCACTTCAACTTACTAATCCGCTGGGCTATGTCGACGACTTTCGTTCGTCTACGGATCTCATCATTTCTGATTCGATCTCGTAGAGAAATTCCGAGCATAGCCCTTTCCATAGCTCGTTGCGTGACCTTGAGCCTTCTTATTAGGCCCATGATGGTGAGAGACCACGTTTCAGTGCCATAAGTCATCACTGGTAACACACACTGGTTGCATAATTTTGTCTTGAGCGATTGAGGTATATTAGACGAAAAGACTTTTCTAAGTTTCCCGAATGCTGCCCAGCCGAGTTGGATTCGACGATTGACCTCTTTCACGAAGTTTGACCGGCCTAGTTGGACTGTTTGTCCTAAGTAGACGTATTCGTCTACAACTTCGAGAGTCGAGTTCCCCAATGTTATTGGGGTGGGCACAACACGGGCGTTCGACATGACCTTCGTTTTGTCCATGTTCATTTTTTCTTTGGGGATATTTAAAAGGAAAAGCCCACGTCAATAAGCCAAGAAGAATTCAAGAGCTAAAGGATGAGATAAGTCGGCACATTAACGACATTGAACCTCAATTATGCTTCAGCGTCATTGAAAATATGGACCATCGGATAGAGGTATGCCACCGAAGCCTTGGCGAGCATTTGGCCGCTATTTCGTTTCACACGTCATAATATTGTCATAGATCTTCCTATAATAAAAAAATTAAGATGAAAATTTTTGTTATATGTTAATTATAATTAACATCGTTGGACCACCCTTTACAATGGACTTATCTAGACATCGTTTAGTAATAAAAACAAAATGGCGGGCTGTAGCTTTCATATAATCTTCGTTTTATTGTATCGTATTTTTTTTTATTATAAAACAAAAAAAGAACTGCTAAAAAGTAAACGAGGCCTTGCCTACAAGAAATTTTACGAGAGTTCTCACCGGCTAAGGTTTTAAATTCCAATGTACTAATTTAGACTTTGCTTTTATACTTTTCCTAATCTTTTAAGTTAGAAGCATACCTTCAACTTCTGTATGTTAACTTTCACTTCAGACACTAATTTCTCTCTCATGTTTGCGCATACGTTCTCGTGGACGCCAATTTTTCCTGCACAGAAAATACCAGTTAGATGCACAATAAAAGTGTACAAAAAAATTGCTTTATCCCATACCTGATTCAATAGTGATCGTATGGTCAGCAAACCTCAGATTGACCAACTGTTCCAAGCAAGCCTGCATGTCGTTATGGGTTATTCTAAAGAAGTCGTACATCTCCCAAGAGTTGGCTAATCCTCTTGTCTCCGCCAAACACCATAGGCGGTACGTGTGGACGGAGTGATCTGATAACATAGATATTCTTTAATAAACCTTATCTCAACCAAATAGATAACAAAGAATGACCGATGAGAACAAAAGCGCAAGCTTTAAAAACAAAGTACTTTTTAGAGATATTCATAGAAGCTATAAACCTCGTTTCTAATCAGGAATTATTGAACGTTCTCCTTCGTTCGAATTGAGTTCCTCTGAATATGTATAACTTGTATACGTCCAGCGCTGCTTTAAAACTGTTTTATAAGCACGATACCCACAGCACAGCAATGAAAATAAATTTATGCAGACAGGGTCTTCGAGCTTACGTAATCATGATCTATAACTTACCTAATCTATGCAAAATGGGTATTTGCTCCACGATAGGTAGGTCTTCCAGGGGGGCACCTAAAATGTACTCCCACGTTACCTCGCATTGGTTGTTCAACGTCACTAGTTCGTTGAGTAGAAGCGCGAAGTTAGCGCCCGACTCTGTGCACTGGAATTGGAAATTAGTGTCCTGAGACATACATATACGGTTGATACTCACTGCTCCCTTGGTTTTTAGGCATAGAATTAATTGTGAGAGTAATTGACTCTTACTTAATTACTTGGGTGTAAGGAAACTTAATTTTGTAGCCTAGCGAGCGTTTGTAAACTAACTACGCCAATTGTAAACGTGCTTGGCTAATTGCCTACTAGGTACTATTTCATGCAGTAAATGAGAAAGAAATTATCATAAAAATTGTGTTAGAAAGGCTTGCCTTAGCCAACCTTAACTTATAAAGAGATAGATAAAGAACACTTTATTGCACAACCAAAATAAAGAATTACAATTTCTTATATCTAAGTAATGGTGTGATCTCTCCCAGACAATTTATTGTAGTTGTGTAGCTCTTTTTTATGTAACCAAGCAGAAATGTTAAACTGCAACGATTTTTGCACTGCTAACTACTTACTTCTGTGATGTAAATTGACAGCTCAGGGTGAGATTTTAGAGAAGTGGCGGTTAAATTGGTCGTGAGTGTTGAGCCGAAGTGTTTGTCCCAAGAAGTCGATGTGACATGGCAACCCAGGGCATCGGCCAGTATTCTCAAAGCCGCTAATATCAACTCTGGTGTGTCTGAAAAGGGACGAAAATGTTGAGGATACAATACGACATCTAATTACAGCGAGGCCAAGTGCGATTCGGTTCTGATATTGCTTTTGCTCTTGTTCTTTTTTGCCTTTCATTTTTGTAAACCAACCACACCGATTTGGATTTAGCTCAGTATTATCCGTTGATACTTACTATTAGCATTGAATGTAACGAATAGCCATTCGCGAAGATTCTGACTAGTACTAGGCGACCTGAAACACAAACGTTGAGCATGACCTTTATCCCGACCGTCTAAGAGCTACTTATTGCCTTACTGTTTGACTCTACCTAGTTGCCAGAGGGCAGGGCGACCACCAGAGCACAATGTGCTCAAGACAACTGCCGACTTCTCCCCAGAGGACGTTCTGGTAATACTCTGTCACCTTTCTCGCCGCTTTTTTACTTGTATGTATTTTCCCTGAAATAATATACAAGGTAAGAAAGACAAAGTAAAATGAATTTATGGTCGTTGGTTTGTGGATATATAGTTTGGTAGTACCATAAAATCCCACATCTGCGGACGAACCGATAACCGATGGTGTACGTAGGTTCTTGAGTGGAGTGGAGATTACGAACTAGCAAACGCAGCGTAAAACGACCGACCATCTAAGGCAGATTTCTGGCAGCGGTTGGATGATGATTGCCAAGGACGGAAAGAAGTGGCGTACCTTGGGGGTTGCCTATGTCCAGCAGTGGATTGATTGATACCATCCTAAGCCTCCACATTACGTACCTGATTTAAGTTTCCTTAAACCGTTGCTACCCAAAAGAGTCGGAGCCATATTCGCGACGGTATCCAGAAGTATCTCGATGTAAATCTCTTCACTTTGCAGAATACCGTTTATATTCTCCTCGTTACTATACTTTTCCATTATACACTCGTTCTGAAGCAACGAGGAGTAGGATATTTCACAATCGGAGTTCTGCATTGTGAGAAAATCTGTGATCTTCTTGTTTTGTTCATTCTTCACGTCGACTAGGCTCTGGGCTTGCTTCATTTTTGCCTTCTTGTGCTCTATGAAGGCCTCTCGACGTTTCTCCAGTGTCATCTGGCGGGAGCCCGTGGAAGTTGGCGGCGTTATATGCTTAGTTAATGTGCTGGAATAAATCCATCCACATGATTCATTAGAGTCACTATCCACATCCCAAACTAGGACATGCCGTGCGTGGATAACAATATTTGTGTACCTATGTTTATATATTACAATTATTTGTGTGCAAAGGCGACTCAGTTCTGACCGCTAATACCTTGTAATAAACACCAAAATGTTTGAATTGAATTGAACAATTTGAACATGGCAAGGACATCACATTAAAACTCATCCACCCAGAATTTGGTCAGATATAAGTAGGTTTTGATTTTCTTACAATGAAAAGTGTCGCGCTACCATACAGAACCTGTTAGGGTCAATATAAAAGTTTATAACAAAAAATATGTCCCAGACTGCGTCTGGGAGATAGAAATAAACATACTGGTATATCTCGAGGCTGTCGCAAGTGCTGGAGGAAGAGTCGTTGTCGGAGTGGTCTCCAGGCTTGTATATCTTCACCAGGCAGTGGATCAGCCGATGGCAGTTGATCTCGACGCGGCTCTTGGACAGAATCTGGCGGTACAAGAGAGGTTGCATGCTTTCGAACACTCAGTACCTGTGTCAAACTAATAGGAGGTTGGCTACAGCAGCGGTTTAAAGGCATTTTTTATATAAACTTATTGTATGTATGTAAATATTACGATAAATTTAATTACTTACGTACAAATAACTTCAATTTGTGAAAAATAAAATTGAGAATTTTAAACGCTTCTTGGAAGTAGTTTAACTATCGATACAAACGGGTTTTGTGTTTTGCGTTATTTTAATAACACGTGTTTTATAATAGAGGGTGTTAATACGAACTTGTACAATTTTCGTCAAAGTGAATGCTTTGGTTTCAGTTATCGTGGTCGGATAGGTATTGCTGCAGATGTTGAATTTTGCTGCGAATTTCTTGTAACTTAACCCGACCATTTGATTGTAAATATCTACTAATCTGAAAACAATAATTTTGGATTTAAAGTATTTATTCTATCTTACTTTTGTGAGATAACACGTTTCATTCACGAGAAAAATAATAGCTGTTATTAGGGGGTACATTGTGTAACTAGTGGGTAAATATCTAAGAATAAAACTGAAAACTCCGAATAGTGTTGTTAGTAAATACATCTGTACAGTGCACGAAAGCATGTTTTTAGATTATTTTTAACAATGTTTACTACAGTGATGTACCTACTAAACTCGGTTGCAGTTGCATCTCAATTGGTAAGCCCCGCCCACCCCAGCTCGACTGGTAGGTAAGGCTTGTTTTTTGGCGCTTATTCGTCGTCATGTATTGTCGTCTAGATGACTTTAAACAAAGAAAAAACTGTACCTCAAGGAGGATTCTATCATCTTTCGCGCATCTTCTCTGTGAAGGCAAGTGCTTAAAATGGTCTCGATGAGGCCCTTTATGGCTTGGAGCATCACGAATCGTATGCTGCAAAGCTTATCGAAGATGTCGTCGTGTTTGCTTTGAATTATCCCGTTGTCCTTCTTTAGTCGTGCGAGTCTGGGACTCAGTTTGTACAGAGACCTTACTACTTTTGACAGGTAATCTATGATTTGATCCAGTACCTGGGAAAAGCACAACAATAAAGAATGTGATGTGTCTCTGTGAGTGTCAGTTGCTTATTCGAATTTGTACCTTACCTGTATGTTGACAAGCCCCATAATGTAACTTTTATTGGACAAAGATGCTTTGTTATGGTTCTCAGAACCCTTCCATTTGTTGTCCGTATCCAATATCACCTTCGTTATAGCATAGCAGACCGTTTCCATCTCCGTGCAGTAGCTGAACAGCTCTTGTTCCTCAGAACTCTCTTCATTAATCCATTTCTTGCTGACAACTTTGATGGCCGACATAATTTTGATAAAATAAAAGAAACAAAAAGGGAATACCTGTGCTATCTACCGCCCCCGGGCATTGTGGAGCAATGACTGGAGTGCCGCATGGTTTTTGAAGAAATAAATCAATATTTGGAGACGTCGGTGCCAGGCTGGCATTCAATGCTACAGTCACAGTTTTTGGAAAATGCAAACTTTACTTTTTGGTACCTAGGCAGTCTTATCTTTCTAGTATTTCTGTATGTAGGCATCTTGATGATTAGGTGCCTATTATTGGCTAGGCGCAACGTCACATAAAGCAGATTTCTAACTTGAGAACTTTACTAAGAAAATACTTACTACTTACTCTTCAGATTTCTAAGAAAAGTAGGAAACGGAAAGGTCCTTAAGTATTTACTTAGGGAAATTCTCAATTAAGAAACTGACGGTGTGCACTACGTTTTTCCGATCATCTTAAATGTATGTTTACATCTTTAACAATTCCTAAAAAGTGATCAGCCCTCTAGCACTTGCGAAACAACTTACAACTTACTGGTATCATAAAAGTTTTTATTGCTGTTTGGAAACAAACTTAATTAGATATTTTCGCTTTAGCGCAGTAGAACTATATAGGTATAAAAAACGATCTATAGTAAAGATACTAAAGCGTTTTGCATGTTTTATCGCATTACATAACCAGCAGGGGGTAGTACGTCAAGTCGCGACTTTCCAGTACATATATTATCAAATTCTGATATTTTAGCGCGACAAAACGCGTGACTCGTGCCATGGTAGGTACCTACTATACTCGTGCTGTAATTTGGCACTAAACAAGCATTGTTTTGCTAAAATATAGCATAAGCATAAGCAGCCTGTATACGTCCCACTGTAGGGCACAGGCCTTCTCTCAGGAAGAGAGCATGGGCTTAATCACCACGCGTGCCCACCGCGGATTGGCGATTTCAAGCGCTGAGGTACCTATATGAATAGCTCAGACACTCACGATGTTTTCCTTCACGTTAGCGAGTGGTATTGCTACTATAACTTCACAAACGTACATAACTTAGAAAACCAGTCATAGGTAGGTACATGCCCGCTCTGGGAATCGAACCTGGGTCTCCCGCTTCCGAGTCCAATGTTCTACCCACTAGGCTACCACCGCTGCTAAAATATACTTAGCATAAATTTTGTCGTATAAAATTGCTGAATTTGCATTCCATTCGTCTAATATCAATGTAGGTACGTATAATTCAGGTACCTAATCTTCTTCTTTTGGTGCCATCTCCTATCGGAGGTCGGCTATCATTGTGGCCCGTGATGTTGCGGCTCGGAAGAGTTCTATCTTTGTCGTGTTATACCACTCTGCAAGATTTTGGAGCCACGATGTTTTTCTGCGGCCAGGTCTCCGTCGCCCTGGATTTTGCCTAGTTAAGGTAATAAAATGTAATATAATATAAAACACATGTACCTAATAAAAAACTATTTGGCTCTTTTATAGCCATTTACCACTGGAATAAAGGCAAAACCTGAAAACCGTTTTTTCAGTAGGTACCCAACAAGTAAAGTTTAGTAAAGTTTCTATACAATTTGTATGAAAAATGTGTATTTTTTTATTTAAGATTAAGGTAACTAGGTATATAGATAAGTAGGTTTTAAACTTCGTTTTGCAGACACAGCTGGCACAGTCCTGGATAGAGAATTAACAGTTTTTGCATTCAAGTATTCCTTCTTGTACTTTGACCATTTAATGCCGAGAAAGTACCAAGTGCCTACGGCTTAAAGAGGATACAAGTAGATACTTTGCGGTCAAGGCTGTGCTTTTGGCGCAATAGCGCATTATTAATTAGGTCAGATAAGCTCGCTCTACCAAATAAATCCAACGACGATAAGTTCATTGGAATATAAACCAAAAACCCTTGGTTCATGGGACTCATTTGTCTGAGGTCTAAACTGTTAACCGTAAATAAGTAGATAGTATTGCACTAATTAAGCGCATTCAGACAGATTCTATTCCTATACGGTTTTAATACCTGGCGGTGGCCTGTCGTTTTCTTTAGGGTTTAGTGACAGGACATTATTATAATTTTACAGGTGTTAAAATTTAAATAACTGGACCATATTTATTCCGTTTTATTGTTAAAATATAAAAAAATGTTAGCACGCAATGAAAGCGTACAATTTTGCGTTTTTAAGGATTTTAGGGCTAAGTTTCATTGATATTTTTTTTTATAATGCAGAGGATACGTGTGGGTTTCGGGAACGGCATGGGTTAGCGTAGGTTTATAAACAATGTATCCTCACTGTTATTGCCAAGCGGATCAATGTAAATGTAAATGATACAATAAATTATGGTAAAGTAACTTTTATTCTGCATGAAACAAGATATAATTGGTACGAAATGATACGAAAATGTCCGGTCGATACTTTAGCATATTCTTTTCAACTTCACTTGCGATGCTGTTTCTGGGTCCAGTTTCATCAATTTACAATTCGCAATAAACTTTCAATGTCAGTAATTTCCGCCCAACTTACCAATCGTGAGACTAGTTACGTTGCGCGAAAATGACCGACAATCGTAAGTTTATTACTATTTGGTTTATTGGACATTGGACTCGGAAGCGAGACCCAGGTTCGATCCCAGTGCGGGTTTACCTATGTTTTCTAAGTTAATTAAATTTGTGAAGTTATAGTAGCAATACCACTCGCTAACTATGAAGGAAAACATCGTGAGGAAACCTGAGCGTCTGAGCTATTAGGTACCTCAGCGCTTGAAATCGCCAAGCCGGTGGTGGGCACGCATGGTGATTAAGCCCATAACTCTCTCCCTGAGAGAAGGCCTGTGCCCTACAGTCGGACGTATATAGGCTGCTTATGTATGTATGTAGGTTTATGAAAAAGGGCCCTTGGGTCCCAAAAGTATGCCATCTTGCTATTACGCCCTGTATAAAGTTACAAATGAAAAAAATCTGCTGAAAAACATTGACAAGAATTGCATACCTACAAGTACAGAATTTTCGCAAAAACATTCCAAAAATAAACTCACGCCTGTATCTCGGAGGAGTAGGCATAGACCAGGGTTTGCTGCTTGCCACGATACTGACGAACCTCTTTCGCTTCATCAACATTACATTTTACATTTACATACAGACTCATACATTGCTTCTGGCCCCACACTAGGATACCCTGTGTCGTGGGAACCAGTAACAGCTCAAAAATTAATTAGTCGGCGTCGGCCAAAAATTATGTTTTACAAATCTTTCAATCATGTAAATACTGATTTTAGACCCACGTCCGAGAAAGTACTATCCCTGTGATATCACAGTTTACGCCTAATTTGTATGGAGCATTTTTGACGTGACTAGAATCACTTTTCGCCAAGGTATGCAAAATATTCTTTGTAGGGAAAACTCTTTATTACTATTATTTATATTTCAATATGGTCTCTACCAGTGAGGTTGGCAGGGCTGGCAAAATACCACGGGCCCCCGACCTGAGGGGGCCTCCGAGCTATGAGACCGCGAGCTAACTTACATTTTTACCAAAAATTTGTAACAATTATAAGGTTTATATATGAGTACTTCAATCAATTATAGTTGAGCCATACGTACTACAAGTAAATACCATATATAAGGTTGTCTGGGAGAGATCGCTCTAAGCGATAAGACCGCCAATTGGGTAGTTTACAAAATATCAAATGGGTTACTTTTATAACGGAATTTTGTATGAAAATACTGGCTATGACGTCACATTTCAAAGCACTCTTTTTAGGTTTAATCTATTTAAAAATTGTAATGGACTAAAAGAGATACATTTTCAGAGATATTTTGTCATTTTTGTTTTAATCGAGCATATGAAATAATTTATTGTTGATCGTGTCAAATACCGTATTGTATGCCACTACAGAAACTATTTGTAATATCTTTCACCTGGTTGTGTAATAAAGTGTTCTCTATCTATCTATTTTATTTTTTACTGGGAGGGCCCCATCCAATGAATTTGGCCCATCCACGGGCATCAACTTACGCCACTGGTCTTTGCATATATTTTTTTTCAAATGCCGTTTAATTTTTTCATCGGCGGTTCTAATGAACCTCATGGTGCCTCTAACAGAAACTATGTACCGTGAAGAAAATGTGGGTATGCGAAGGTTACACGTTAGGCCATCAAATCAATAGGTAGCAATAACTTATTGGTGTTTCATGTCAAAGATACGATCAATACGAACCTTGCGAATAATTGGTTTTACTCTCAGAGTTTTAATCAACATTTTCATCTAGCTACGCAACAAACATGGAACAAAACTATCGCATTCAACCGTTAACCATCACTTGTCTACTTATTACTATGTTCTATTAAACAAAAATATATTTTATTACAAATTCCAACTATTTCATTCAAGGATTAGGTAGGACTTTGCTATGTAGTACTAACATAAAAAACATTACTAAATATAACCAATAGGAATATACGCTGCCACGTTAATAATATATGTATATTTTGTGTTGTGTTTTTCCTGGTACACCAAAGAATATTCTTATCTTATCTTAATAGAAGCATTAAAATTCAATGCAGTGAAAGGAATTAGAGTGATTTTAACTATTTTGTAGAAGGATTTCTTCGAATCTTCGTTTGATCTAAGTTTCGCCTTAAGATGAAATAAGAATCTGAAACATGTTTTTAGATAACACTTTAACATATTAAGTACTTTATACAAAAATCTTCTAATTAGGCCTCTTAGATTTATAACTATCGTCCGAAATTCGCACCATCTCTACTACAATAAACACTGAGAATGCTGTTTACATACACACTTGATATGGCTGTACAATTTTACTAAATAGGTACGTTCTAACAAAATACATAAATAGTAATTACAATAATTCCACCAGAAAAGGATTCAACCCAATCTAGCATATTAATCCATTGTAATAATAAATGACTCAATTTATTTATAATATGTGAATTTTGTATGATAAAGGTGTAGAACAAATCCCATACATACATTGTGAATAATTACAGGCACATACATTATTGCCGCGAATATACACACAAACCGACAAATATTAAGCTTATTATCTCACAGATTCATGGAAGAGACATTTCACCGCTGCTTACAACACAAGCATTGCCAACTTAACGTGAACATCACGTTACCCCTACAAGAACAGCGAATGTTAATTCGACTCTTGATTATTCACCTGACGATCTACACGAAAATTATTAGTGTCACTTAGGAATATCAAACTTAACAATAGATAATATTGCTCTGTCGCAATTAAATAAGCTTACTTATGTACAAAATAGAATCTAACAACGACTGAACACAAACATCAGCCCTGTGGTTTTACACGCGTTGGAGTGCACAATCCTTCAATCTGGCATGTCTATGCTTACTATAGGCACGACTGGCTTCAATAGTTCGTTCTTCTTTTGGTTCTTCAGGGATTTCTTGGTCTCCTTGGGGTTTCTTCGGGGGTCGTCGTCGCGGTAGGGCTCGGGCGCCGGCGCCGGCTCCGCGCGGACGCCGGAGCCACGGCCCGCCTCGTTGTTGTACGCGATGTTCGCGTATTCTTGGAGCAGAGGAAACACCGACAGGAGGAACTGGCAGAAGTCTTTGCGGATGCCGAACCACCCTGGAAAACGTGGTTACAATGCTATTGAAATGGAGCTTACTTAGTCGTTACTGTAAGCTGTAGGGTAGGTACGCTCCACGGGATTCCTTAAAAAAAAGTTGGTAATTGATACAAAAGAGTCAATGTAGACAGACCACACTTCTTACCTTTAGAATTTATTTTTCAACTATAAGCAGTGTTATTCATAAAAAACGATTTCCTTAAAAACTCCATAAACGAGTAGACTGTGGTAAACTCTTTCTCTTTTAAAGTCTACCACAGGCTATTTATACGGCGTTTGAGGAGTTTTAAAATACCCAATAAACGCCAATAAAATAGTCTGTGGTGGACATTTTAGAAGGAAAAGACGTATACACAGATAAAATAAACTGCCTCTGAAGAGTGTTTTAAGGAATCGTGTATTTATACATAAGACCGTATATCTGCAACCAGTACATACGTGGTACAGGTTGAGATTATTTAAATTTTGGACTAAAATGTGTCATTATGATCATGGTTGGCATCAGTAGGTACACAATAACTTTATAATATTACAATGGTACCGAGCTAAACCAGCAAGAGTAAAAGCATTAAAATGTGTGCATTCTGTACAGAGCTTTCAAAATATTTCAAGTAACATTCAACGCTGTTTTACTCACATTTGTTGCCGCCTTTCGAGCTAAAGGACATCAGTATGAGAGTGGCGTAGCTCACGAAGAGAGGACTCACGACGATCGTGTAAGACAGGGCCAGCCCGTCATCCAACTTATTTGTTAACAGCACCTGGAGTTATTGAGACTTAGATTAATTGGAGGCACAAAAGAACAAGTTTTGCAAGGTCTCACAAGTGCTCATCTCATTTTTCATATTAATTTTGTATCGTCTGACTGGATATACATTAGTCTGAAAGATTTATTATTTATTATAGAATAACGGCGTTATTTATTAAAACGTTTTTATGACATATATAATAATAATAACTTCCACGCAATACAATCACTCGACCTGGTCCCAAACTAGGATACTCTGTGCTATGGTAACCAGGCAAGGACGTCACAAACGTGAAAATACACCCAGACTGAGGCCATTTGTACAAATATACGGCGGCTCTGACCAAAACGCCCCGCATAGTAAGAATTTGATAATTATGCAGTTTGAGTGTTGTCGCCATGGCATGAACTCTTAAAGCTTTATTCGTTCATGCCAAACATCTGAGACTGAAGTATGGTTCAATAATTCCTTGAAAATGTATTGCAAAAAACAATAAGAGTTCTTGAATAGAAAAATATTGAGCTGAATAATTTCACTATCCTAGGCCGTCATTCTACTAAGATTCGAAACTTACGTGATTTTCTTTTCAACTGAGAATGAAATTGATATGCCAAGCAGGGTTTGGTTGGACATAAAAATTCATCAAAAACTCGCACCTAATTTCGACATTTCGTGTCTCGCATCATCGTCATAATTTTCTTTCATCCCTAATCCCGGACAGAGGGCTCGAAGGTCCCACACCGCGGGCGATCTCATGCACCTCCTGCTAGCTCGGGCTGACTCCACTTGAAAGAAAATGCGCCGCCATGTGTTTTTTTTTGGGCGGCCCCGTCGACGCTTCATAATTTTTAAATGCAAAAACTGACCTGAAATACTAATATCGGGACGACAGTGAAGGTGTAAGCCAGCGCAGAGTTAAAGCTAGTGCGGCGCTGCTGGATATTGACCTCAGGCGTCCGCAGCAGGATTCCAGCGAAGATAATGCTGTAGAGCACCCCTGCAAGTGAACAGGAAAGGTATACCTTTTGTACAACTTTACTGCCAAGGTTTTTGGAATTTTTTCCGACTCTGTATTATTGTTGTGTCTATTGACACTGCATTAAATCAAGGTCAGCTACTGGGTTGCAAAAACAGTTAGCATTGCATTAGTCGTCGATGGTTTTCACAGCCTTGCCAGAAGTTTAATTTTGTAACCTGTTAGGTGATTTTTAACTAAGTCAGGTTACATCTAGGTTACACTACTCAAAGGGTTACTTTAGGTGATTATTTGCAATTTGTAAGATTTATTTTTATTTTTTTGCTGGAAGCCAATGTAAAAAGAAACACTGCGCTCTTTTATTTTGCAATGCTATCAACTCAGCATCGTTTTCGTTTCATTTATACATGTACAAAGTTTTAAGATGGAATGTTTCTTAGTAGGTATTTCTTAGTTTTAGTAAGTAAAGTATACTTATCCTTGATAACATTGGATAAATATGGAATGGTAGTACCTTATCCATCTATGGCGATAACTACCTGCTATATTTAGAGGGCAATACAATGCCGCGCTAACAGGCAAATGCTGGCAAATGATAACATACATGACAAATATTTTGTATCCTAAGCTGTTCTAAGAATATTTGTGACTGATATTAACAAAGGAATTTCATGAAAATAAGTTTTTCAATTGGTTGCAAGTGCCTTCCTATGGGAACAAAATTTTTATTTATTGATTCCCTGAAAATAATCCTTGCAAAATTTTCAAATCAATTTGTTTATTAGAAAAGTAATAAAATTCGTCCAGAAAACTATCTTCTTCTTCAAAAACTATTCTAACTATTCTTTGAAAACTATTTCATGGATGCATAGAATACTATTTTAAACATCGGTCAATACACGAGATTTGTTAGTAAAGCCAACTACCTACATATTAATGTGTTAAAGTCGGTACATACACACACCTACTAAACTGAGACACATCAGTATCCAAAGTGGCACGAAGACCACTTCCCATGACCAGTTGATGAAATCATCCAACTTCAAAGCCAGGAATATGAACTGCAGGATATTCACTGCACAGAACAGCTCCAGCTTTAAAAAAGATAAACCAGATTAAACTAAAATATAGTTACTTCGGTCTGTAGAAATTTAATGAGTAAGAAAAAAGATTAAAAAATAACCAATAACCCAACTGCTAAGCACTAACTACTAAGCAGGCGGAATCCAGCCTAGATACTTCGCAAGGATTTACAATGTTGAATTTCGGTCCCGCCTGCTTAGTAGTTAATGCTTAACACTCGGGTGGTTATTTTAATCTTGTTTTTTTTTCTTTTTAGTGATTTTTTAATTTTTGTTTGATTTATGCTAATTTCATATAGCCTATAACACTCGCGCAAACATGACGAACCGATTGAGATTTTATTCGTCAAAATCTGACCATTGGTTAAGCAGTTATGAGGGAACATAGAATCGGACATACTTACATACATACATACGAGCCAAACACATTACCCTCCTTTTGGGCTCCGCCGCAGTCGGGTAAAAAGATATTTTGCATTAGCCAGTTCAATGCACAGTTACATTTAAACATTCACTGCACAATTAGATGACATTTAAGAAGTGGTGCAAGTCGGCCTTAAACAAATTTTAACGGTCTTATTTATAAAAAAAAAACGCCGATTAAAATAGTCTGTGGTGGGGATTTTACAAGGAAAAGATGTAGTCACGGTGATAGCCTAGTGGGTAGAACATTGGACTCGGAAGCGAGACCCAGGTTCGATTCCCAGTGCGGGCATGTACCTATGGCTTTGTTTTCTAAGTTATGTACATTTGTGAAGTTATAGTAGCAATACCACTCGCTAACTGTGAAGGAAAACATCGTGAGGAAACCTGAGCAATTGAAAACGCCAATCCGCGGTGGGCACGCGTGGTGATTAAGCCCATACTCTCTCTCTGACAGAAGGCATGTGCCCTACAGTGGGATGTATATAGGCTGCTTATGATGATGATGTAGCCACAGATTAAATAAATAAACAAAGTTCTAGAGGAATCGTGATTATATAAATAAGGCCGTAAATATTTTCAGTTGTTTTGAAAAGATGGTCAGTGGAGCTTTTCCCCTGTTCTTCTGCACAAATAAATTGGCCCTTGTTGAATCTGACAAAATGACAATAATAAAGGAACCATTCTTGCAATGAGACATACATCAGGTTTTTACTAAGGTCCTTCTCAAAAACACAAGTTTGAATTTCAATAGGCAGTTTACATTTAAAATATCAGGGTCACGAACAAGTAAAGCTCTGGTTCATTGCATGGTAAAATTTTATTGTATTTTGTTGGGATTTAGTTTGTTACACCCTGTATAGGTTGTTTATACTATAGAATGTTGCTTATACTAATAATATACTATGCTTGCTCTACTATAGAAATTATATTGAGGTAAGATTACGCTGTTTTATTAGACCTAGTAACCTTAGAATGTTATACCATGTTATTGAAGGCTTTGTTTTAGACTTACGAAAACTAAACCTTCCATAAGATGGTATTACAATTTACATTACATATCGTCTGTCGGAATCATTACATCTCCAAAATCACGTGTTTTGAGTTAAGTATGCAGAATTATTAAGAATTTAAGATTTTTTCCTAATCGCTATGGTACAAGTCAAAAGTTAATTGAACTAATATAAAACGACTTCGACCAGTACAGAAACATGAAACATTTTACTATAAAATTTAAAATTTTACGTTTCATAAACTTTAATTACTCAAAACAGTAAGTATATTTTGAAATGTTCCAGTAATAAATTCCATAAATTCTAAAGTTACAAGTCTAAGAAACTACAGGTGACTTTGAATTCGTTTACCGTATTTTAAGGGGGCATTCTAATCATGATGTAGAAACATATGGTGCTAGTTTAAAAAAAAATTACGCGTCAATAAAATCTTTTTCCGTGTTACCCTAAATTACTTTACTTATAGTAATAAAAATCGAAAAAAAAAACCGAGCGTCTTATGATTGGTGCCGGCCAAATCAATTGTTTTTTTTTTAAATTGTTTACACATATCGGACATCAGACTCTTAACATTCAACATATGTATTAGAAAACATTTTTTCATGTCACGGTAGTTCCTACCACTTCGAGTTGGGATTCACAGTACGGAGCCAAAGGTCGGTAATCACGAATATTTACAAATATGTTATACCATTACTGATAAATCATTAATAATACTGTTTTTCACAATGAAAACAACATTTCCTCAAAATACGGTGAACAAATTCAAAGTCACCCTGTAGAATGAGTGAAATGAAAACTCAATGGCAAACAATCTAGTTTCAACATCTTTAACCCGACATGGAGCGTATCGGTATCAGTAGGCAACACTACCTACTGTTACCCTACAAGGAAGCAAGCAACATACCTCATAGTTCCGATCATGTTTCACAGACCATATACAAATGGCTATTGAAATAATGCTGATGAAGATCAATGGAATGAAGACCAGGATCCAGACATGGCGGCTCGTGGTCAGCTGGTCACAGACTAGGAGCTCAAACATCAGGAGAATCAAGTGGATGGCCAAACTTATCAGCATAGCCTTGTAATGGATGTAGGCTTCACCCTCCAGCCTGCAGAATAGATTAAGAAAGCGTAATTTACTTCTTTTGTTAGACATGTTATGGCTAAATTATTAACTTTGTGACCCATAACCTTGAAACTAACTATTGGTTAGTAGGCCATCTTCCAGACTTGAGACTGGTTAGTTAAATGAATACATTCAATTATAATGCAAGTCAGCCAATTTAGCTTCATTATGGAAGGTTTTGAAGTCTAAAACAAAACCTTCAATAACATGGTATAACATTACATTATGCCAAAGTTATTAGGTCTAATAAAACAGCTTGAGTTTCAGCGACTGTTCTTAACTCAATATAATTTCTATCGTAGAGCAAGCATAGTATATTAGTGTAAGCAAAATTCTATAGTATACACACATCAAAAAAAAGTTTGCGATCACTTTGAAAAACTGAAATCTTTTTTGTTACTGTAGATTATATTATGATTTTTTCTTCTTTTTAGATTCTTTATTTAAAAATAAAGAATTAGATCACAAAACAATGACACAGTTCAGTTGTTTTTTCATATTAAAAGACTTTCAGTCCTAGCTTATGCTCATTCAGAAATCTGATTTAGTCAATTATAATAACCGATTCAAGATATTTTTTGCAGAAAGTTGTGATTGAAAAAATGCCAAGAGGATTATCAGAGGTTTTACAAGCAAGAATAGTAACTTTGAGGGAAGAAGGATACACCACGAGAGTACTAGCACGCAGACTTGCTATATCCCAATCCTGTGTCGTGGCTACGTTGCAGAGGTACCACGGAATGGGGAATTTAGCTGACCGACCCCGCAGCGGTCGCCCAACTGTTTTGACAGCTGCCCAAAAGCGCTATATTAGATTGCTGGCAGCCCGTGATCCAACAATCAACGCCACTAAAATAAAAGTAGAAGTCAGGGCCGCCTCTGGGCTTGAAGTTAGCACGCAGAACGTTCGCAATTGCTTGCACCACGCTGGATTACGAGCACGGAGGTCTTGGCGAGCTCCGCTCAATTCCCGGCAACGTCAACAACGAAGATTGCAGTGGGCTAGACTTCGGCAAAATGAAGAAGGTGAGGAAGAAAACATTTGGCAAAACTGTCTCTGCGTTGACGAATCCCGAATCAGCACTCATCCAGATAACCAACGTGTCCGTGTCTGGAGAAGACCAGGCGACCGTGAAAGACAAAGAACTGCCACTGGAACAGTTCAGCAAGGCGGAAAATCGGTGTCCTTTTGGGGTGGCATTATGATTGGAGCTAGAACGCCTTTGATCCCGTATCGGGGCTACATGACAGCAGACATGTACAAAGCAGTTGTTATTGATGATATCGTCAGACCATTCCGAGTAAACCATGGGCACCAATTTGTACTGGTCGATGATAATGCGCCCGCACATCGAGCTCAACGAGTCAATGCTGCTCTTCAAGAATACGATATCATACGTTTAGACTGGCCTGCCGGCTCGCCCGACTTAAACCCAATAGAGCACGCGTGGGATGCTCTTAAACGAGCTGTATGGAACCGTGAGCCACGTCCCCAGACAGTTCCAGAGCTCAGGGAAGCCGCTATTGAAGAATGGGATAGGTTACCCCAGGAAATGCTGGATAACTTGATCCTCAGCATGCCCAGGAGGATCTCCGCATGTGTTCGAGCCAGGGGAGGAGTTATTTTATATTGAATTTAACCTTTTAATAATAAATTGTTGTTTAAGTTTAATTAAACAGTATTTTTCTTTCCATGAAATTTCTATCACAATTACATTATGATTAATGGCTCAATTTTTTTTAAATAAATAATAAAAAATAGTTTTAACTTCAAACAGGGTATTCCTATTTAAAGAAAGCATACAACATAGATTTTTTCTTGATAAAGTTAAATTTAAAGAATTATAGGAGCTTATGCTATTGATCAGAAACTTTTTTTGATGTGTGTAGTATAAGCAACCTCTACAGGGTGTAACAAACTAAATCCCAACAAAATACAATGCATAATTTATGTGACGTGAATTGGTTAGTAATAATAATAACTTCCACACAATACAACCACTATTGTTGAATAATTGAGACTAATGAATGATCTAGGACAAGCAAACAAATTGATAGACATTAATACTTCCCATATTTTAACAATTTCTATCAATGGTTTGTTTACATGTGTGTACACAAAGTTGAATGAAATGAAATATAATTTTAACATGATAATTTTTGTTTTGCTTTTTATTTGCTATGATAATTTGCATCTCCAGGTTTAGTTATTTTCTAGGAATTTCTGGTTACTTCTTCTTTTATCCCTTGACTCTTCTGCTGTCTGCGACAGAATTTTCAGAATTCTGGTTTGTTTTCAAAATACAGTTACTAAGAGGGTTGAAAATCTTACCTGAAATGAGGGTACTGCCACCAAACATATGTGCCAATTGTGGATCCCAAAATAACCAGGAACTTCCATACCCATATTGGCGTGAATACAGCCCAGTAAGACCATGATATCGCGTTGTCTAGCTTCAAGGCTAGAAGTGCAGTGAATATCAATAGACAAGTGTGAACGACAAATTTGCTGAAAAACAAAGATGTAGAGGAGTCATTACATACTTTGTTAGGAGCACAGAGCAAGTAAATGTTACTAACATAATCTTTGCGTGCTTACCTAGGATTAAAGTCTTGAAACAATGTTTGTAAATTCATTTCCATACACATCAGTGGCCCAAAATAATGCCTTGCATTTCACTTCAGTGAACAATATTTTGTAGTACACAGTTACAATGTATGAGTAAAGCATTGATTTACATATGAATTTTTGAGAAAGCTAGAGAGGATCTACACTACAGTTTCGATACATAGTTTTAGGGAACTTTGGTTGGTTTTGCTCATCTCTAATAAATTAACATCACAGACAGACAGAACATTAATTTTGCTTGATTGATTGACAAAACTGTGTTGCCATTTCAAAATTATTACAAACAAAAAAAACAGATGTTCTCTCTACACAATCAGACCTAAAAGTCTGACGGAATTAATCTTAGCAATAAATCAATTTTGAAACGCATTTGTCATTATTATACGTCAGTAATTTATCACAGAGTACGTAATTTATTCTGAAAAAAAGTAAGAAGAAAATCCAACAAAGTGCCATAAACTAAAATAGAATAGAATATAAGTTTGGAGGAATCTTAATAAATTGTAAATATTTCGGCTCTATCTACCACAGCCGCAGTCTTGCAAAATTTATATTCTAAGTGATCTTTTTTTCAAGTAATGGCATCTCCATCACCCAAATCGCCAGAACAGACCGAAAAGCACAAGCAATATGACCGGCAACTGCGGCTATGGGGTGATCATGGTCAGTCGGCTTTGGAAAACAGTCACATCTGTTTGATAAATGCAACAGCGTTGGGGACAGAAATTTTAAAATCCATAGTTCTCCCTGGCGTCGGTGCTGTTACTATAGTAGATGACAAGACAGTGAGCGTCGAAGATATCGGCAGTAACTTCTTCTTAGAGTGTACCAGTAAAGGCCAGAATAGAGCAGTCGAAACACTTCGTTTACTGCTGGAGCTCAACCCTGCTGTGCAAGGACATGCTGTACAGGAGCCTGCAGATCAGATTCTCAAGGAGAACCCTGAATTCTTTAAATCTTTCAGTGTTGTAATTGCTACAGCACTAGGTGAGAAAATTACTCAAGATCTGTCTCAGCATTTGTGGGAATTGACAGTGCCCTTCATTGCATGTCGATCTATTGGCTTCTTGGGCTCATTCAGGATTCAAATGCGCGAGCATGCTGTTATTGAGACCCATCCAGATAATGAGCAACCTGATCTGCGCTTAGATGTTCCATTTCCAGCACTCAAAAGTTATTTAAATTCCTTTGACATTGATTCTTTAGATCTGAAGGACCATGGCCATATCCCTTGGATTGTGATATTGTACAAAGCTGTTCAAAAGTGGCGGCTGAATAATCAGAGCAAGTGGCCAATGAGCAGAAAAGAGAAGAATGAAGTGAGAGAAATAATCAGAGGATTTGGCAGGAAAGATGAAAACAATATTCCTATAGAAGAGGAGAACTTTGAAGAAGCTTTGAGAGCTGTGAACACTGCTCTTGTACCAACATTCTTACCAGTCAAGATCCAAGAAATTATCTACAGCAGTTCTGCAATCAACCTAACAAGTGAAAGTACTCCTTTCTGGATCATGTGCTCTGCACTTAGAGGATTTGTAGAGGCAGAGGGCAATGGGAAATTGCCTCTAAAAGGAGTACTACCTGACATGATAGCTTCGACAGACCATTACATAAAACTGCAGAATATATACCGTACACAAGCTGCTTTGGACAAAGAGGCAGTGTACAGGAAAGTCCAGGAGATTACTACACAGTTGAACCGTGATAGTGTGATCAGTGAAGCTGATGTAAAGCTGTTCTGCAGACATGCACACGACTTGCACTTAATCAAAGGATCAAGCATAGCAAATGAGTACCAACTTGGTAGCATTGTATCTCCATACATAGCGAGGCACCTAGAAGAGCCTGATGTCATGATGGTGCATTACATTCTGCTAAGAGCCTATGAGAAGTTCCAGTCGGAACACTGCAGAGCCCCTGGGGAGTGGGAGCCTGAAAGTGACATAGCTAAATTAAAGTCATGTGTCTCAAAACTCCTAAGTGATATATCATGTCAGCCATTCCCCAAGGATGACCATGTCCATGAGATGTGCCGCTATGGTGGAGCTGAGCTACACAGCGTCTCAGCCTTCCTGGGTGGGTGTATAGCTCATGAAGCAATCAAGATTGTTACGAAACAATATAAGACCATCAACAACACCTTTATCTATGATGCTGCCTCCACTAACACTGCTACTTTTACTTTGTAATATTTTAAAAACAGTAAAATCCTTGCTTTCATAATTTGCATTTTCTTTTAAGGTAAATTAAAAATGAACAGAATAGAATTCTTCAAAGTTGTGTATTTAAGTTTCAATATGTAGAACTTTTGTAATTAAGATCGAAATAGAGACATATACTTTTTATAAAAAAATCCAACACAGCAAAAATTTAATAAAATAAAACATCACATGACTAAAGAAAGTTAACTGAAACAAACTATATATTTGGCTATAATGAACATTGCAGATTCAATAGAAGGTTACACCCACATCAACAATAGTAGAAATCCACTTTACATCATGTAAGGTATGCTCGGTGTCTGTCTGCTTGGAAGCGTCTGATGGACGAACACAACATTGAGAACTCCCATTTGTTACCTACTTATTTCACCTCAGCCATAATTTCAATCGTAATGCATCAACCCCATTGAGATAATATCTGAATAAGCGTTTGTCCCGCACAAACCCCAAGTTTTCATAGAGCTTCAGTGCTGGCTTGTTTGTGATTTCTGTTTCTAGCACAACCTCATCAGCATTGTCATTTATCATAGCCTGAAAACATAATAAAAACTGATTAGATTCAGAAGGCAAAAGTAAAAATAAAAACATTGGTAAGAGTGAAAAATTTTGAGGGGTTAAAACTATTTACATCCAAGGTGTACCCTTGGATGTAAACATTTGTCGCCCAGGGCATGTTCCATGGAACTACAACTCCTGGTTTATTAATATGACAATTTGTTGTACATTGCAAAGTTGATAAATCCACGGATTAATAAGGCAGAGCCGAATGAGTAGCATCACTGGTGGGAGGCTGTGGCCTGTAACCAACCAGACAGCACACCGTCAAGTGATTTGTCATGTTCTGGTGCGATGTATGGTGACACCACAACCAAAGGACTATTACAAAGGGCCAGCAATACAAACCAAAATGAACCTTAAATAGTATTTAGGTTAGATACTACAATACTAGTGCAAAACATAGCCCGGGCACATGTGCCTGACAGGCATGACACAGGGACGGGCTTTTTTGCATTTGTACCATAGTCTCTAAAATAGGTATATAAGGATGATTTTAGAATGAAATCATGCCAGTCGCTGGCTCATTGTAACATAGATTGACCATTACAGGCAGGCAGATCTTAGGCCTCTTATTATAAAGTTAGACATAGGCTGTGTGAGCCTGTTTTACGTATAAAAGAGCAAAAACTACCACACCAAAATGGCTCACCTGTATTGCTTTTTGTACCAGTCTTGATCCAATCTTTCTCTTCCTGTAGTTTTCGTCTACAGCTAACATGGCTATGTAACCTCTCTTCACAACATTGCGATGCATATCTAACTTACAAACAATGGCACCAATGCATTTTCCTTCGTGAGTCGCCAAGAAACAGAGTTTAGGCCAATTATGTATGAAATATCTGTAGGTATAGATGGAGTATGGTTCAGAGAGATCCTTCTGTATAAGTCTCATAATTTCGGGCATCTGCAACTCTGATTCATAGGATATTATTTCTATGTCGTCTTTTGGCAGTTCTTGTAAGTTGAGAGCATTCTCAAGGTTCTCCAGGGCTTCCTCAACGAGGTTTCTGACAATGTGCATCTGTGAGGCGGCCTGCCCCACGCTTGCGGTGTTACTACAGAGTCTGCTGTCGCCGCCGGCCTCCGCCGCCGTCTTGCCCTCCTCGGAGTGCTCAGACGTCCCATTGGTTATATTACTGTTGATGTTATTTAAGTGCAATGTATTAGCTAATGACTCGCCTAGGCTCTCTTGATTTATTACATCTTCAGTCGCTTCCGTGAGGTCTTTGGCCTTTTTGTTTTTCTTTTTTGAGACTATTCTCTGACTGCACTGTATTTGATTCTGTACATCACCATCTGCGATTTGATTCATATTGTGTTCGTTCTATCTATCGTTATATTTACACATTCACCCCACACGACTCTAAGCTCGTACAACTTTACGATTCAAGCAATATCTTTCCCTTGCCAAAATTGTGGACTGTCACCGACATCTTGGTACAAAAGTATTACTTTATTTGACGGCACAAACACACTTACGAGCAAGAATTCTGATTAAAACTAGTAGGTAGGTAACTAATTACAATTCAAACAGAATAATGTACAGTACCTACTCTAAAACTAGTAAAACTCTACGCTTTTGAGCTATCCATTGGATCACATTGCAAAAAGTAGAGCTGGGACAAGTCATTGAACCATTTTGTTGTGTACCTATTCGATAATAATGTTTGATTTCATCGATTATATCCATGCTCACTGCCTCTCTAACCAAAAAATAAGTAAGTTTTAAAGTACAAATAAATTACGTTATAGGAATTCGGTTATTTTAATTTTTTTCCCGCTAACGCCTATATTATTTTAATCCATATATCAAAGTGAATAATCGAGTTTCATTAAAAACTATTACCATCCCTATTGAGAAAATAGGGGTTGTCACAATGCAAAATTATTATATGTTAAATAAGGCTGCGTTCAATTTTTTTTCCATGGATACAAATAACTTTTTTCGAGTCACAGACATAGAGCGACTGCAGAGTAAGGACTGTGGTCTAGGCGAGACAATAGAAAACGCAAATGCTGATACTGTCAAAAAGAAGATTGCGTCATTGATCAATCTTCATTTTGAAGAACGGTTGGACGCCGCGCGCCGCCCCGGCGGATGCACCGTCAGTGGGCTTGAAATTCAGCGTGCATCAATTTGGATTAATCCATTTGGATGCCGCCATTTGGTCGTATAGTGAATGGGGGCCAAGCGGCCGACATATTGTAATTATTATTACTACTGTAGAAAGAGATACAGTTGTCAATAGGATAGAATAGATAGCAGCACCATTTCTTCTGTCATTGTCAGAGTTCCACTTATTCGTTTGTTTGCCACCAGTTTGCCACCAGTCATAACGTAGTGGTTATATTCTCTTTGCCAGTCATTGGTGCCAAAAGGTCATAGACGGAGTTTACACGTTCAGTCTGGCATCAGTCAATTCCATCAGTCTGGTTAGACTGACGGCAGACTGGTTGTCTATTCAATGGATTGATGGACTGATGGACCAGACTGACGGATATTCGAATATTTTGATAATTTTCGTCAGTCACGGTTAGACTGACGGCAGACTGACCGTCTGAATGTGTTATCATATCAGTCTCGCATCAGACAACGCCAGTCAACGCTAGGTCAACACTCAGGCACTTTAGGCAGCATACTATAATCTTGAGGCAGCATGGAGGATGATTCTCTTTTTATAACTTCCTTCTTCCTCTTTTGGCGTTTTTTCATTGTCGTAGGTTTTTTTGCAACGCAGTTTTTTTTTTAATCTATAATCACAGATAAAGGTCTGTGCTTAACGCTGTCGTATTGGTGTTTTCGTTCGGACTGATGCAAAATCCATCAGTCTTGAGTGACCGTGTTATAGGTACCTCGCATGTTCTGAGGCTACATCAGTCTGGCGTCACGTCACTCCGAGCTTGATCAAGGTGACGGACTGAACTGACGCCAGACTGAACATGTAAACTCCGTCATATGATGCACGAGAAAAACTTTGATTTTCGCTAATTATAGAGCATCTTTTACACATTTTAAAGTTCAGTAACCAACGGTTTTGAAAAAAAACGTCCCGTACTGTGTTTATTTTTGGGACAGTCGGAACCGGTCGAATTAGGTTGCAGTATTTTTTTATTAGGTAGTAGCTGCCCTGGCAAACTTCGTACAATAAAATCAAACAAATCAAAGATCATATTCTTTTTGTTGTACTAACCCGTACTGAGGACAATTTTAAAAACCTTTTTAGAGGCTAAAAGTTTCACCCGGGCCAGAACTTGAACCCGCGACCTCTGGCTAACCGTGCCAGCGCTCTCCCAACTGAGGCTTTCGGCCGCTTTCGCAACAGGAACAAACAGGAACCCTTCCTCTTCCTTGGCACGAGCTAATGGGCAAGTGAAGGCATTAGCGAAATTTCGAACCTCTTTAGAAACTTTATCTCTATAACATACAGGCAGCGACTCTGGCAAAAGTAATTTACATCACTTGCAGCCTCGAGTAACCCACTTTGCAGTTAGGTGATGTAAATTACTTCTGCCAGATGTCGCTGCCTGTACGTAATACATGGTAATACTAATACAGAGAAAGTTTGTTCGAAATTTCGCCAATGCCTGCACTGGCCCATTAGCTCAGTTGGGAGAGCGCTGGTACGGTTAGCCAGAGGTCGCGGGCTCAAGTCCTGGCATGGGTGGAATTTTTAGGCTCTAAATAGGTTTTTAAAAGCCTAAATCGGTTCATCCGTTTTTGAGTTAGGTAACTCGAATAGTTTAACCCGAGTTTGTTATGTGTAGATTAAGCTCGCGAATGTGATTTTTTTCCTAGGCCTAAAGTCAGTTTTTCAACACTTGGCATCGGCTCACTCCCCTCTCTCAGCACTGATTTTCAGTCATGCCTACATTTTATGTTTAGTACCTTTGAAGAGTTTAGTTAATAATTTTTCTTTACCTACCCTATCTTGATTTCAAATTTGAGTATTTTATTTAATTATTCTTTATTTGGAAATACAACGGCACAAAATAAAAAAAAATATCTGCAATCAATAATCGTGACAATAAAGCCAAAAATAGAACGAAACCAAAACGAAACATCTATTGGCGGATTTAGGAGCTCTTTTATTTGGTGTAGATATTAAATTAATAACGTGTAACTAATATAAGCTAGGTACGTATTTGTGGAACTAATTACTTTGTTCAGGGGTCCGTACGCGAATGGTGCCTAACGGGACCCCATTTACTATGTCCTCATGCTACGACTTCTTACCTCAGGCTTACGGCTTTATCTTTTGAACCGTAATATGTATACGTAGCTAGGTATTTCACTCGTAAATCCCATATGCACCGTGCGCCATGTCGTAATTTTATAAGAAAGTTAATTCGAAAACGTTTGCACGCCAATAACCAAGTGGAAGTGGAGATGAGCAGTGGTCAGGCGGTCGGTGGACTTAAGACAGTCACATAGTGGTATCCGAAGTTAGGGAAACGAACGGTAGGCAGACCAGTGACCCGATACGTCGATGATATTACTATTTAGTAATGGGCAAGTAGGTTATATTCAGGTAGGTACATACTTATAATAAATTATTATACTTACTATTTATTGACAAGCTGTGTTGTGTGATTATTGTGATTAACCTCTATAAGTACCTACAGTGACAGTACGTGGACTCTACTCAGATAACTTTTAGCTGTCAACTATAGTCGATCCGCCCCCGAAGAAACCCAAAAGTAAGAGTAGAAATAGGTAGGTACTCATTTAGCAGTTCTTACCGTTTTCAATTCAACTAGCACAATCTCGTGTCATGACATGAGACAGAGTGCTCGTGTTCAACATTTGGAATTCTAGGGTAGTCGAGCTTAGGATTAGGGTCCGTGCTCAAATATGGGTTCGAATAGAGCTGTACAATAATGGCTATAGACAGGCTCTCTTCTGACGTCAAAGCGAAACAACATGGCGGCCGGGCCGACTGAAAGCGCGCGTGCCCCGCGCGGGTAGGTAGGTAGGTAGACGGCTCGCTCTGACGCCCGTCGCCCGCCGCACGAAATAGTGCTCCGGCCGTCGCGGGTTCAGTAGCCGGTTGACAGCCGGGGCGCGCGAAACGCGCCACTCGCTGCCGCTATCAGCTCGCGTTGCGTCGCGATACTCTACACTGTAAATAAATACATTTTATACCTAATTTTACGTTTACCGTGCTCGGTTATCAACACAACCGACAACCCAACGTGTGTGACGACGGTCACTAAATCTTCAAGTCAAATTGATGCTTTTTGTGCATAACAGTGTTTAAAAACCTCGGAACTAATGTTTCATACACGTTTGCTATGATATACTTACAATGTTACAATGGAAATTACTGCCGTGTATACTGGAATTCTGTAGTTTAACTTTAGCTGATGACGTTCCTCAGACGGACTTGCATCGATACTCGTATGCTCTACTGGGTCCTGGGGACCGATAATGGAAACTGTCTCTAGTATTTACACAAGTATTACGAGAGGACTGCACCTAAGGTGATTCTGGAAACTATTCAACAGTGATTCTCAAGTACCCTTTGCAATGGCGGAGCGCGAACGTCCTGCCCAGAAAACCCCCATCAGGGTGGGATTCTATGACATCGAAAGGACTATTGGCAAGGGAAACTTTGCCGTCGTTAAATTAGCTCGACATCGAATAACGAAGACTGAGGTAAGACATTAATTATAGTAATTACAGACTATCTATAGCTACAATTTAAATATAAACCTAAATAACGGTAGAGTCACTGACTATTGCTTATAAGTAGTACAATAAATAGACGAGGAGTAGAGCAGGTGCAAATGGTGCAATTATGCATTCTGAGCTACAACCTTAATTAAAGTTTCGTTAAAATGGAAGTCAGGTCAGTATTCAATTAATGGCAGAGCATCGATTCGTAATTAACTCGTCGATTAAATTACCTTATAAGTAAGCACTGAACTTTGTAGGCTACAATAAAATTGCTCATCACGCTTTTCCCCTTTTGACATTGGAAATGTCTTTTCGTTCGCTCCAGTGTAGGCTCCGATTTCACGAATCCTCCGATTTTCGCGATCCCTTATATCTCGGAGAGTTGTGAAGATATGATATTCAGAAAAAGCTCGTACTTACGAGCGCTGTAAGGTGCAAAAAGAAATTATTCGAGAAAGTCAAAAACGAAAAAAGTTATGGCTAGAATAGTGAAAAAAAAAAAAAAAAACATTCCGAATATTTTTGATTTTGGCGCTCGATATTTTGGAAACGAAGAATTATATTAAAAATTTGAGAAAAAACCTCTAGACAATTATTGAGCCAAAAACAAAGACGATCGGGTTAAGGGTTTGCCCTGTAGCCTAAACTTTTTTAAAAAAGTCAAAAAGTCAGAACGACATTTTTCACACGACATTTTATGACTCGATTAATTTCCAATGTGCTTGATAGTCATGTGAGGCTCGAAATCTGTGAATTATTAGTATCGCAGCACTACCTTTACACAATTACACATAAAAAAATATTCTAGTAGAAAGTGCTGTCGATTTTTCCAGCTCGATAGAAACTTATGCTACCATTAATTGGTCTCGAAGGTCAAGATGTCAAATCTTAAAATAGGCATAATAGCCATAAAATTCCTATTTCCATTTGATACCTATAGTTTTCTCTTTGCGCTCTCGATGGGTTTCGTTTGGCGACTCTCTTTCTAGTTTTGAAATCTTATCTCTGGCAGATGTAAGTACATACCTCGACATTAAGGCTTTAATAAGGGAAAAAAAATCACATCTTCGTTTGTATCCATTTTTCCAAAAAAGTGAACGACAGTGTTTTCTTTATTAGTGATAGCAATTTTTAGAACCTACAACTTAGAAACTAGGGTCCAAATTTCATTTACGCCAAAAAGGCCGTTTTCGTCAAAAAGGCCGTTTTCGTCAAAAACGAAATTGTAGTCTAGATTCTTGAACCTAATTTCTAAGCTGTAGGTTCTAAAAAATGCTGTTTCCAACACAGACATTTTTGTCGTTCACTTTTTTTCAAAAACGGATTGTGAAGATGTGATTTTTTTTTCATTGGCGGCGCTAGTTAGCCCTTATTAAAGCTAAGCGCGGAGAAAGTTTATATTCTAAAATAATGATAACGGTGAAAAATGAAAAATAAAATCTGAATTATAACATAAGACAACCAAATGAACTATTTATTGCTCTTATTATGTAGAGCTGTAGGACACAAGGATATTCCCCGAAAGGTAGTTAGAATGTCTACGCTATCATTGAGGTTTACATCGCATTGTAAATATTGACATTTATGATTCATTCTTCTTTCTTATTACATTTTCTCGTTGGAAAAACCTAAAATTGAGCCTTTATTTCGTGCACGGCTTAGATTAATAAACAGGGTGTATAACTAAATAGGGCCCACCTAAAGACCATCTCTAGATGACCTGGGCCCTTATTATGAAGCAGCAATATGTTCCGAACGATCGTCAACGTCGCGCTTGAGCCCGACAATTCACTCAATCTACCGACAAACACGGTTCTTTTTTTGAATAGTTTCCATTTGAATAGAAATAGCTATCCAAAATAGAATCGTATTTGTAGCTACATTCGAGTGAATTGTCTAGCTCAAGCGCGACGTTGACGACCCTTCCGATAATGTCGCATTTTTCATAATAAGGGTCCTGACCACTGAGTATCGGGAAAATTCTGCTTTAAATACATCTCTGAATTTGGAAAACACATAGTATGTATGAATGTATTACCTACGTAAAACATACGAAACGAAAATGGTTCGCGAGAATTTCCGTGAATTCTCCATACTCATGGAAATTTCGGATTTTTTTTAGAAGGAGACCATGTTTCAATATAAACACCTAACTCAGTTGGTTCGAGACCACTCTGCTATCATTGGTAATGACGAGCATCCCATTTCTGCCCAGTGTTACGCAGATACAGCACGATTCGATTTATATGTTGATTTATTAGGAGAAAATGTAGAGTCAGTGACCTCGTACCCCACTGTTGTTTTCGATAATATTATTGTTATTTTACGTTAGTGAAGTGGCCAAAATAATTGCTAGCGAAGCAGTTTAGAGTGTTTTTTAGCTTCACTTGTACGTATGAACTAGCAAATAGGTAGGTACGTCTGTCGTAAATAACATGTAAACAAATCTAGAAAATCTACTAATCGTACGTAATCTACTTTTAAATGACGTATCGATTTAAAACTTTGCAAGTGTATGTAATTCGGATGACAATACAATAATTTGGTTTTATCGAACTGATCTGCTGATCTAGCAGAATCTTCAACTTTGCCGTCTTTTTCTAGATTGACCAGCCGAGCCGAGATTTGATTTAGAAAGAAAGAAAGAAAGAAAGACATTTATTATACCAACAAGATACATCACAGAAACAAAATAAGCACATAAGTAACATAAAATGCACATTGCACAACAACAGAAAGAAAACTAAATACACAACAGACAAAACGAATAAATAAAACAGGACCATAGATGTAGCCTGTGGTGTATCTACATTGCCACAAAAGGCAGCTGACTCAGCGTTGTGCTGAGGAAGTGATCCCTCAGCGCTGATTTGACCTCTATTGGACTATATTTTGACCGTGGTGACAAAGTGGAATTGGATGACTGCGAAATTGAACTTTGATCAAAGCCACTTTCACATAGTTACTCCGTCCAATTATTTATTACTTTACTTTTAAAATTTACTTTATTTAAAAAATATATGAAAAATGACTTTGTAAAGAGTAAGAACGATATTTTGTCGTTAAGGCACTAAAAGTAGAAACGAATTAAGGGGATCCAGTAGGCTAACTAGCGCTACCAATGAAAAAAGCATATCTTCTTTTACAGATCGTATTTGTAAAAAGTGTCTGTAAAGTCTCTCAATAATGTTAACAGTGATTTTTAGGACCCACGACAACGAACCTAGGATCACGAACCTGGGACTTATGGGTTTATGCCAAAAACGGCCATTTTTGGCGTTAATGCTATCTAGTCCTAAGTTTTTTGCCTTAGGTTCACGGTCATGGGTCCTAAAAATCACTATTAACATGATTGAGAGATTGTACGGACACTTTTTGCAAATTCGATCTATAGAAAAATTATGATATTTTTCCTTGGTGGCGTTAGTGTTACTCCCTGGAGCCCCTTAACATATCGCTTTGTAATGTAGGTATATTTATTTAAACAATACCGTACGCTTTTTTGCTTAGCCACTAAGGAAGTTTTTTCTTCATACGCAGTCTATAATTTTGTCCCACTCATGTTTTGAGGAATCGTGTTTTCATAAATAACACTGTAAGTTTAGTTTATTGACAACTAAACAACCAAATAAGTAAGCCATAAACGTGGACGACTAGGTGCCTAAACCACATTCCAAAATACAAACGGGAATCTTGCTAGGTATATTGTTAACGATGTTGTAACAAGACCGGATTTGTATGGTAATAAACTATTTACACGGCCCCCAACTCAGAAGTAAATGGAAGCCGATGTACCAACCAATACAATTATTGTTATTGACAGTCTAGTCGAACTGTTTTTATGAAATCAGATTGAGTCGATATTACGACTAGGGGTTGCAATTACCGGCCATTTTGATTACCGGTAAGTTTACCGGTCTCTAATTTTTTTTTACCGGTAAACCGGTATTACCGGTAAAAATGAAATTTTTGTAAAGATGCTTCAAAATCGTTAAAAAATCAATTAAGCAAAAACTTTTCAAATATATTTTCTTTATTAACCTTTTGCAAAATTAACAAATCACGATCACATGGGATTACAAAATTTTACGTATTTCTTTAAATTAATCAGATTAACAAAGTTAGTCTTTCTTATTAGTTAATAATTAAAATATATATTTTTTTAACATAACCTTAGGTCTTACTTTATTGCCTAGCATACATAAGAAGGCTGCAAGCTGCAAGGTATAACTGAATCGTTACGAGGGGCGTTCAAAGTATTCTCGGTATAGATATGAAAGAAAAGATAGAAAAACCTGAAATAATTTTATTTTTCTATGTAGTCCCCTGCAATTTCAATACACTTACTAGATCGCGAAATCATCTTTATCATAACCCCCAAAAAATAATTTTCGTCATTCTGTGAAAAATGATCATTTATGGCCGCTTTGAGCTATTCATCGTCCGAAAATCGCTTTCCACGAAGCTCTTTTTTCAGGTTAGGGAACAAAAAATAGTCGCTAGGTGCCAGGTCTGGGCTGTACGGTGGATGATTAATTTCTTGAAAACCACACTCCTGAATTGCAGCCTTGGCCACACGCGCTGAATGAACGGGTGCGTTGTCGTGGAGCAGTAAGGTCAACATTTTCGCGTCCGCCATTTTGTTGCACTCGAAGCAAGATTGTGAAAAAACGTATTATGATAAACCACCGAAAATTTTAAGTTGTCACCTTGGATAATGTCATAAGAGAACCATAGACAAAAACTACCCTCATTACTAACAAAAGCGAGTACAAGTAGCGAACTCACTGCGCGCGCATGTATCGGACACCCCACCCTCCGCCTGCACGTTCCCGATCTCGCGGTCGCGCGCATTTTTCCGCGCGAAGTTTTGTTTTATTTTTGTATAAATCAGATGGATTTATTTAGATAAATTCTGAAATAACTATATTGAATAGATTTGAATTGAATTGTTAGACATTTCTTACACAGACTAACAGTGCACGCACTCAAAATAAACACTAATGAGCTGAACAATTTCAACGGTAATGTACCGGTTTTTGGTTTCATTATCGGTAATTTACCGGCTGCCAAAATTGACGGTTTACCGGTAAAAATTAAAACCGGTAAACCGGTACTGCATGCCTTAATTACGACTGAACTGATTTAGTATAAAGAGAGTCGGCTCACAGTCATATTTCATTTGACACTTTACCTACTATCAAATATAATTATTAATAATTTACAGTCGGCCTTTTAAAATAAATTTGTGTCGTTATTGACTTTTAAAAAGTCCATAAATATCTCTTTATTTTACTCTATTATAATCCTTTACAAGATAATTTAATGAGTAATGTTTAATTTATTACAATTTTTTAAAAACATAAATTAATAATTATAAGTAAAAAAAAAAATTAAATAAAATAATAATAATAATACATCCACAATTGTTTCGTCCAAAGTAATAAATCAAGATGACGAATGAATTAACTGTCAAACAAACCGCTCCGAGACATACTCGAGCCAAAGGTTCCCATAACGCCCCGGCAGCGTTACCCCGCTGCACAGCGAGAGAGATCCTCTGCATCAAGTATGCCCCAGAGCGGTAGTCCATGCCGCGGTTCCTCAGGCGACGCCCTAACTCCTTTATAAAGGCTCTTCCCTGGACTCCCCATACCCCAGTAGTCTCAATAGCTAGAGGCACAAAGAAGTAGCTACTCATTAACGAGCTGTACTTGGAACATTTGTGGCTAGCAGCCGCTTCCGCAGCAGCCCCAGGAGAAATGGCCGTTGAGCCTAAGTGAGACGGAGCAAAGGTACAGACACATGTGGCATCCCAGAGCAGGCAACGACCCCTCTCCCACGGAATCATAGTGAGACCGTCCGGACGTTTCCCATCACTGCGACACAACCCTGGTGGTTCAAGAATCGCAGGAATGTCAGCAGTAATAAGAGCCCTCCGGACGATGTCATTGATGGAATGATGCCGTGAGATCCTACCCGCGCTCCGAACGCAATGGAGTCCGTGGCGCCCCAGTGAATCCACCTCTGCACCACAAATACAGCGGTGTGGTTGGCAGATGTCGCAGCCTAAACGAAGCGCTACAGCCACGCGCAAAGAATTGTTGTCCAAAAGTGTTCCCAGTTGCGGTGATGGCAACGCGTGGAGCCACAGCCCAGAGTCTGGCCGCGAAACTGCCTTCAAACGTGCCAGTTCAACTCCCGAACTCCGCTCCAGTAAAGCGTCCAAAGTCACTCGACATATCTCTTCATCCCAAGCACGCTGCCAATCAGGCTGCTGCGGAACATCAATACCAGGACAAAGAACCTGCCACAACCTCAAAGCCTCATCAGCAAAAGGGATGCGAAACCCGTCACCATTAACATTTAAAATACGAGTGACTAGGTCCCACACCCCCCGCGACGAGGCCAGGAAAGCCGGCAGCCCTGTGTCCTGCAAACGACGGATGCCCAGCCCGCCATGCCTAATAGGCAGCGCAGCTTGAGACCACTGGGGAGCAGACATCTTGACGTTGATCACACTCTCCAGTAACTCCCTGAGCGTGTTATCATATAACTGTGACTCCTCCCTGTACAACCACACCGGAGCAGTACGCAGTGTATACGTCAGCCGTGGAATGGACAAACAGCTACGCAATATTGTGAGAGCAACATGAGCCGAAAGTTGTACAAGGTGCGGCTTGGTCTCTGCTAAAATTTTCATTTTTTCTAAAATGACACCTGGCACGCCTTCCGGAAAAATAGGTGCACCCAAAAGAGCAAAACTAGTCTTGTCTAACTGCTTTATTCCAGGAACCACGCAGTTGACTTGCGAAAAAACTTCGTGACTGAGCTGCCCCGAGCAGGGAAAAAAATTGTTATGAACACACATTACCTATGTCAAAGTTTTCTTAAAATCAAAGTTTCTTTGTTCACTCCATTGAACCAACAACAGCGGACAGACAGATTTGGCTGTAAATTAATTTTTAAGACACAATTTTGTTGACTACACATTACTATCTTAACTCCGGATTCAAGTAAGTGAATCTGGAGTAAAGTTGATAGGGTTTTAGAGGTTTCAGACGGAAGTTGCCGAACTATCTATCACCTTACATGTTGCATGCATTGCTGAGCAAGGAAATATCCGTCACTGAAAATCTACTTAGATTGGCTGCGAAGTGAGTGTCATTGATACTAACGATCTTAGATATTAACGGCCTGATTTATAAAAACACGATTTCTCTAAAACCTATCTAAAACTCTGTTTATTTAATCTGTGGCTACATCTTTTCCTTGTAAAATGTCCACCACAGACTATTTTAATCGGCGTTTTTGAAGTGTTTCAAGGAATCGAGTTTTTATAAAGAAGACCGTAATAGTTTTTAGGCTCATCCAATGTACCCCCACAACAGCCGAAACCACAGGCTGTGGACACAAAACTGCTAAATGATCATTGTATGATACACGATCACATTATTTAATATTTATTGCGTAATCAATTAAGTAGTTCGCTACCTGTCTGATTGTTTTGTTCTGCTTGGGAAGAAGGTATGTATCCAACCACCTATTTAACTCTACTTAACGAGTAAAGTAATTAACAACAGCCTCCGAGATTTAGGTTTAGTACTCAAGGTACATGCAAACCTGTTAATTTTTATTATTAAATATTTTGAGTTGGGAGGCCTGGAAACCTAAAATACAGATCTCTGATCTAGTTAAGCTTCAGTCTTTCCACAAATTCTACTATCGAATCTACCAATAGTATCTATATAAACTGCACTAGATTTGTGGATTGAGAAAATAAACATAATTGTAATTTGTTTATTTGTTTGTTGCCTAGGTGTTATTAACACGGCACATTAAAGTAATCTAATAGCCGTCAACGGGCTGAGGTGGATGTCCGTCCGAAGAAGTAGTCCGAACACTGCATCGAAGTGGGTCGTTGGCCGAATACCGTTCTCTGACTGAGTGAATGAGTCACAGGGTTTTAAAGTGGACTACTCTCTTCGATACCCTGGACACTACCTATAGATTCCTCCGCGATTTTCGGGCAGTACATTACCGAGGCAAAGCCGCGCGACTGAAAACAAACACAGTGATGAGCAAATGAGTGACTTCGCTGAATGAATGCATCGAAATAACAGAAGCGGCGCCCTCGGCCTTCGTCGGCGATGTGCGGCTGACACATAAGCCAAGCCAACGTGGAAAGGTTATTATTTGACGGTCTTCGAATAGCCATCGCTGTTTCAATTGTTTATAGCTATGTACCTGCATACTCATAACTACATTTCGCGTCTGATAGGGAAGAGAGTGATCAATGACCACATGGCCACAGTGATCTCGACCCTGGCTTACTGTTTTATATTCAAATCAGTTTCGTCCTAATAATGTGCTATCGGTGGCTACGTTCATCTCGTCACGTGTGGCTATGGGTTTAATTGCTCCAGTCATTAGAACGGTGTGCCACCGCTATGGAATGTCGATTTGTTACATAATATCATGTGCTACATACCTACATAAGGCAGGTTTTATGACTACTACAGTCTAACTAGTTAGGCTAATCGTGAAAGTTATTCGAGCGTAGAACAAATTTGACAGAACCAGCGTTAGTAACTTAGCAAGCCGACCACAGTTAGTACACAGGTTTGAACTCACGTTACATGGGCTGGCAAACTGATTACTTTATAGGGCTCTGTACCCGAAAGAGTACCAAACGAGACGTCTCTGTCTATCTATATCTACCTATAAAGAGATTTATCTGTTGAACCGTAATAGGTAGCCAGTCAACATTTTCACAGTATATGTGTCATATCATAACGGCGGATTGATAGATAGATAGATAGAGAACACTTTATTGCACAACCAGGTGAAAGATATTACAAATAGTTTCTTATATCTAAGTAGTGGTATACAATTGGCGGTCTTATCGCTTAGAGCGATCTCTTCCAGACAACCTTTGGATGGAGAGGAATGCACCAAGAATACAGTCGGTAGATGGATGTACAGCGAGAGATTACAAGAATATAAGTATTTATAATTACATATTGTACCAATAATATACTTACATGAATACCTAAAAAAAAAATAGCTACTACATTAAATATATATAAGCAGCAGTTTACATGTATATAATATACATGAATACCTACAAAATAAATACATAATTAAATATATATAAGCAACAGTTTACACAGTTCAAACAGTGAGGTAGTGAGATTTCACCAATGCCTTAAAACAAGACAAGGACTTTGCTTTTCTAACCTCCACGGGCAGGTTATTCCATAAATGGACTGCCTGAACCGTGAAGGAGGTGCCATAGAATTTGGTACTGTGGGATGGAGTTTTAAGGAGAAGGTTTTGCGATGAGCGAAGAGTCAGACTGTGGCCAGAATGGAGAAACTCGAAACGCTCTTTGAGATAAGATGGGGTAGCTGGATTGAACAGAATGCAATAGAGGAGAGAAAGAATATGTGTATTCCGGCGGAGTCGGATTGGGAGCCACTTGAGTTTAGTTCGATATTCAGAAATATGGTCATATTTGCGTAAACCAAATATGAATCGGATGCAGAAATTTTGGAGACGCTCAAGCTTATTTAGTTGCTCCTCAGTGAGGTCCAGGTAACAGATGTCAGCGTAGTCGAGAATCGGTAGAAGGAGAGACTGAGCCAACGCAACCTTGGTAGCCGTAGGAAGGAAATTGCTGAGGCGTCTTACAGAACCTGCTGATGCAAACATCTTCCGACTTACCATTTCCAACTGAGGAACCCAGGATAGAGTACTGTCAATCAAGACCCCTAGATTTTTGACAACCGAGCTGAACGGTATGGGTATACTATCAAACAAGATAGGTGGAAGGGAACTCACGTCAACTCTGGAGATAAATCGGGGACTGCCAATAATGATGACTTGAGTTTTATTAGGGTTTACTTTTAGTCCGTGTGACACACTCCAATCCAAAATATGCACCAGATCATTATTGGTCATATTTATTGCTGTGTGAAGTTGGTCCACTGGAGCTTGCGTATATATTTGAAGATCGTCTGCATAAAGGTGGTAGGAAGAAGATAACTTGAGGGAGATACTATTAATGAAGATTGCAAAAAGAAGGGGTGACAACACGCCACCTTGCGGGACACCGGCAGATATTCCACACCATTCGGAGAAGGAATCATCAATACGAATACGTTGCCGGCGCCCGTGTAGATAACTACGAAACCAGTCAATTAGCGTTACAATTACACATAAAATAAGACAGTAGTAGGTATAATCACAATATAATATTTTTTGAGTGTCCCGGACCTACGCCTGATTGCGGTGGCACTTATGAACCATGCTGTATATCGTGCATAAAGCATTCCAGAAGGGTGAGTGACCGATATCCTAGACGTCGGTCAGTCACCTTTAACCCAAGAAAGCAAGGTCACGCTACATTAAAGAGTTCATGATTTTTTGGGGTACAGTAAGTGATTATCCGGATTTGGTCCAGGCTGTTTTTTTAATTCTGTCCACCCTATATTTAGGATAATTAACAATGTAGCGATCGGTGATATTTTGTATAATATGTAAAACCGTGCCTAAATTCTAGCAATAAGTTCGGTTTTAATATATTTTGAATATAAATTAAAAAACATATATTTTCTGACCTATGTGCTTGCGACTTCTGTGTCTTTCGGTGGCTTTTTGAGCACCGAAAATAGAAAATCGTTCCACGGGAGTCAGGTGTCTTAAGAAAATCATAATTACATACTGATTATAACACATAATTCGCATTGTGACAACGCGATTTAGTGAAAACTCGTATAAACAAGCTAATCGGTTTTCACTCGAGGGTTATGCCTCGTTTTAAAATCTTCTTATTATGAAATAAAGCTAACAACGCCAAACCATATTTTTTTTGGTAAATCAAATTATTGTGGAGTCCTTATTTATTATGAAGAATACAAAAGAAGAGAGTCAGTCTTTTCTAACAACGTGCTAAATAGCACATAAAATAGTTTGAGAGAAACATTAAGAAAAAATTGAAGTGAGATTCTATGCTGAATTCAAGAAAGAGAGAAAATCCTAAAAACCTACAAGATGATCAATCAGTAGGAATTAACAGAAGCCTTCAAAAATTGGATACTGAACGACTGGGGAAGACGGCCGAGGGATGCGAGAAAGGAATTGACTATTATTGCTGTTATTTGCCACATTTTCAGGCACTGGATCTGCACGTACGTCGTGGATCCACTAAATATTCAAATTAAAAAAACACCTCTCTATTAACTAGGTTTAGTTACTAATATAGACTAATGCCTGGTTCTGCTTACGGATGGTTAAAATGTCTACTTAAGTATTCCTCTTAAAAATGGTTTTGAATAACGAACCGTACGCTAAATGTGTGGTGATAACAATTTGTAAAGCTCCTAACATTTTTTTAAACATTAACCAGCTATTCAAGTTACGAGACGCTTGTTAAGGATAAGTTACCGATTACAAATAAGGCCGCCAATTGTACTGCGATTTATTGAATTTTAGAGTAGTGTTAACGTAATCTCTGTGTACAATAAAGAATATTCTATGTATCTATCTATCCACCAATAACGATTCGTTTAATATAGGAACCGGGCATAAGTCCTTCTGTTACTAATACTATATTATATGGGTTTATTCTGGAATAAATATATTAATTAATTATCAATATAGGTAATTCAAGTTAACCCATAGTTTTTTTCCTCTGCGCCCATAGTAAGAAATCACAGTGATGTTGTTCTGTAAAATATATATTTTTTATTTCTCATTCACATTATAATTTATTGCGCACGTTAAACATGTTACAAGAAATACAATATAGAACAAATTACATGACCATGTTTTTACAATGCTGCTGAAATAAAGTTTAGAGCTCTATTCTCGACCGAAAAACGGTGAAATATGCATTTACCGTAGCTGACAATAAATGCATATTGAAAATCGTTAAAATATTCATTCAAGCAGAAAATTAATATTTGACCGATTTTTAGCTACGGCCGAGAAGAGAGCTCTAGATTCTATTTCAGCAGCGTTGTAAAATAAACATAGTATTTTTTTTTATTTGTAACGCCTTTTGTAACGTATTTGTACCTAATATGGGTGTGCCACTGCAGCCTTTTTGGGTTGCAGTGGCACACCTATGTTATGGCCAAGTAGTGCCATAATATGGGTGTGTGTATGGGTGCATAATTCAAGTGTTTTAATATTAAATAATTTTATAGAATTGGGCCGTGGTCTGATGAATGCGAAGTTTACTTCCGTGACTCCGCAAATCAAAGTTAGTTTTTCTTGGATACTGCACATCATTGCAGTTGGCTATATAAAAGACTGCAAAATGGAAAAACGAGCTAAAATTCCCAATTATGCAGGTTTCTGCACCCTTCTGACTTAAAATCATGTGTCTGTGTCTGTTAATAAACGTTTTTGATAATTTTTCATTACATTTGAAATATTATTAGAAAAATTAGCACATTGATGATTTCGGTGCACTATTTTCGGATTTCAGTGCACTGTTTCCTGATTTCGGTATAACCTGAATTCGGTGCTTGAAATATAAGGTTAACTTCCCATACCACACAATAATAATCCCGTAAAGCTAAAAAAAATCGACCCTGGAATCACACGCCTCCCTCCCCCCAATTGGAGAATTGCTCATAACCCCATCATGATGGTACGGAATTCTCAGTGTGCGAGTTAGACTCGCACTTGGCCGGTCTATTGGCCCTTTTTAGTCAGTAATCTAACCCCCGGTTTCTCGTACACTGAAAATCTGTATATAGACTGTTTACAGCTGTCAGTTGTTTTTTTGTATGCACTTCGATGAGAACAGATTGTATGTGTCATACGAGAAACTGGGCGTAACACTGTCGGGGCATTGGCGTAAGGAGCGCGCGCGCCTCCGGCTCCAGAAATACCGCGCCATCGACCTTGCTGCGGATGCACGCGCGTTATTTCTGACATTATTTCGCGTTTTTCCGACGCCCGCGCCCGCGCCGTTAACGCGAAGGTGACGGTCAGCCGTATTCATTCAAAAAGTTTTAATGCCGCTTCTATTGTCTGATGTTTCATTCTATACAAATTTGTTTTATTCTCAGTTCCGTCTTTATGCCTTCTTTGACTGCGTACAGAGCAATTTAACTGCCTTACAAACGTATTTGTGGTCGGTTATTACGTTTACTACATTGTGTACGGTGCAAATCATAGATTTTCCTTATTAGCCGTTGAAATTCTATATTTTATGAGTTCGCGTCACTTTATGACAGCTTACATGTTAAGTACGAGCCTTATTCCTACGTCGCAATTGATGTCACAAAGTATCCATTACTACCATACTATATTAAACTTTTCAGAATGTCTTCGAGCAGCGTATTGTTAACGAAGCGTGTCAGTATGGCACTCTAATGAATTCCCTCGTTTTCTATTGGAGCACGCAATTAACATAGATCACGTATCGTGCTACGTGTCATTTTCACACGCTTCTCTGGGTACTTAACCTCAAATAAGTCTATCGGAGACAACACTAACACTAACAACGGCAGCAAACAAGCGACGCAAAACGGATCAACATACTTACTTGGACAATTTGTTCATATCTTAATCACATTTATCATCAGAAGAAAGTGAAAGTCACCTTGATAAAAAATCCAATAATTCAAGTAAGATCTAATTGAAAGCCGTTGTTTATAAGCGCGCACTCGGCGTGCACGTGCGATGGAGCACTCGGGGCAGCGTGATGCGTTAACGATAAAGTCTCGCCAAATATTTCGCCGGGAAATCTTTCCGTGTGCCGTTACCGTTACAGCAGCAGATGAAAAACGTTCGCTTGACGCAAATGTCTTATCTATTTTCGAACTCTGCGTCAGTGGGTCGGTGTTATCGCGGCTGTCTGACGGTCACCCTGCATACCCGCGTCCGCCATCTCACTGACTTATGGTTGCGTTATCGTATGAAGACTTATTTAGGTACGCATGGTAACAATCGCCCGAATATTTTTACTTCTTTATTCGTATTGACAGAAATAGACTGCGCTACGACCGGATTGTAAATAAATAATCTAACATATAAAAATCTCGTATCACAGTGTTTGTTATCGAACTCCTCCGAAACGCGGCGTCATCAATTTTTATGAATTTTTTTGTGTATATTTGGTAGGTCTGAGAATAGGTTGTAGGCTAATTAATATGGCAGACAACGTTTGCCGAGTCAGGTAGTAAATAAAATATAGCGAAATATTATGTCAATCGGCTTTATTTGAGCAATATTTGGAAAGAATGTAGCATTAACCATTGGATTACCTAGAGAAATGAAAATAAAAGCTGTTACTATTTTTTTGATTATTTTCGTATGCCATAGATAGGTAGGTACAGGAGTAACAGGATGTCGTAAAAATGGTTTAAATGAAATTCGGAAATGGGTAGGTACCGTTAGCTATTCGAGGAAAAAATTGTATGACAGCGAGTCCGCACCCGAAAATGGACTAAAGTTCTTAAATTATGACTACAGGGTGACATTGAATTCGATTAACAAATTTTGAGAGGACATTCCAACCATGACTTAGAAACATGTGGCGCAATTTTTTTTTAGTTACCCAAAAGTACCTACTTCATTTAAGCGGTGAAAAACAATATCAGGACGAACAGTTATTAAAATCGAAAAAAAAACTGTGTCGAGCGTCTTATGTTCGGCGTCGGCCAACTCAATTGTTCTTTTAATTGTTTACGCATGTCGGAGGATAGACTCTTATCCATTTGATGTATTAGAAAACATTTCGCAACATCATGGTACTTCTTACCACTTTGAATTTGATTTCACAGTTTCGAGAAAAAGGTCGGAAACCACGAATATTTACAAATATGTTATACCACTACCGATAAATCATTAATAATACGGTTTGTCACATTAAAAAGAACATTCTTTCAAAATAATACCTAACGATTTTAAAATCATTCTGTAGTAGCAGACCATCCACAATTAAAAATATGTTCGTCCGTCTCTAATGCTAAATTGGACAGTTGGTGTTTGAATTTTGTTTTTTAATCAAACGTTGCCATATCTTGAATTAAAGCTCAAAAAGGTTTAAGTCATGAGATAACGGTACCCCTATACCCAACTAACATTTCGAGTTCATATTCGCAAGTCAAGTAGCTAAGATTTCCAGTGAATCGACCGTTAGTTAGCTGTCTGTCACCACATGACTTGTCGTCATCTGCCTAATGGATAAGAATTACGCAGGGAAATTGGAAACCTACAATTACGTGCGACGTAACAGGGAAACCTAAAGACGTAGGTAAAGATTTGATAACTGCACTACGTACTAATTCAATTTGTTAAAAACCCATAGTGAACAAAATATAAATAAAAGAAGAGGCAACAAATGGCATACTCAATTTATCACTTATCTTGGCGTTTGACGTCACACACAATCTGCTAAGCGATATTGGTTCAATTACACAGGTAAGTAGGTACTCGCGCAGTCTAGAAAAGTCAATGAGTGTTCAGTGTCAATTGCACTGTTTGTTTATAGATCACATAATATAACACTCCAAAACGTGTACTTTTACAACGAGAAATAAGGTCAATTGAAACCCCTTGCAACAGTTACAAAGTAGTTGATTACAGTTCTTTGTTACAAACGAGGGAATCTCGAACAAAAAATCTTCAAAACACAAGCGCTGCTATGCGCGTGACAGTAAAGCTGCGCATTACGAAAAAAAACCCGACTGCCAAATAAACATAAACATTTACATACAGGCACATACATTGGTTCTGGCCCCACACTAGGATACCCTGTGTCGTGGGAACCAGACACAACGACATCACAAACATGTAAACATCCAAGACCTGGTGTTTTTTTTGTCCTCAGCCGGGATTCGAACCCGGGACCTCTCGCATGCGGGAAGGGATCTCTCATTAGATTTCTCGTAAGTTCGTTTAGTCCAACGTACGAGGTTGATTAGTTGGTGATTGAAGTGGAAATGGACGGGACACATGGCAAGGCAGGAAGACTGTAGGACTAGGGCAATCAAAGAGTGGCGGTAAAGAACAGGACGACGGTTAGTGGGCAGACCAGCAGCCCCATGGTCCGACGATATCAATGTGTCGGCGGAAGGATGCGGATGATAAGGGACAGTCAGAGATGACATTTGGAAGAATAGGTCTACCCCAGTAGTGCTCTGCGGTGGGCTGATGATGATGGTTTAGTCCCACGCCCACCTGCTGTGGTTAAATGGTTAAATACCGGCCAAGTGTACACAGGTGAAACAATCACAATTCTTATTGTTGGGAGTTGACTTTCGGGACAAATTAGGAAATGGAAAAAGTACTCTCATCAGGTGCCACATATGACGACAACAGTATCAAATCGACAAAATAACTTGAAATTTATTAAAAAATTTCGAAATTTGGACACTAGTCAATTTGGACACTGGTCACAAGTATGGCTGAAAATAAGGAATTAAAACGAAATTAATACCAAATATAGAACCTATCCCGTAGTCCACAGCAAAAACTAACAGAAAATCTGGTCTTGAAATTCATACGGGACACGAGTAAAGCGCGAAGATATAATATTACAATAAATTGTGACAATTCGATATACATTGCGGTCGATTCTTGACCGACAATGTACATCGAATTGTCACAGTAAACCTTTGTAGATCTATGGAACTGGGGTCAGAATTTTTCTAAGACCAGACAATAAAATAAAAAACATGTAATAAAAGAGACACACGATGAAATCCAATGTTTTGGTAAGATTTTATCTACAAGCTTTTTTGAAACTCGCGACTCTATTTTGTATCGAAAATTCGTAATAACACGTAACTGTAACTGGTACTGTTATTACATATTATTATTTATTATAGGAGAACGTAAATACAAAATTGAATAAGAATTTTAAGGTTGTGCAGTATTTTGAAGTTACGTTCTATTGACGCTTTCACAGCTGTCTGCCGCTTAAGGTGGCCCAAGTATAACACCTGACCGCCGCCAGTTTACTTTTTTCGTGTGCCGTTCGGATTTCGCGCGTGTACGGAAACATACGTACACGCGCGAAAAAGTAACCCTCTAGTGATTTGCAGTCACAGTTTTTTAGTCGGGTAAAAAAATGAAGAAAAATGTCTCAACAGTACAGCTACGCCGAGCTAGTATGGAGGGCACTACGGCGTAGCCATGAGCTACGAGACCACTTAGCCACCGTAGGTAGTGCTACGCGATGCTCTTCACTCCTCACGACCTTTTCGGGGTTTTCCGTCCCATCACTTGGGCTAAAACTTTTTCCTTCTCTACACTACAGTATACTATGAATTTATAATACAGCTGGAGGTCATCGTCATCATTCGATTTTAAACTTGTTTTTTACGATCGATTAATGTAACTCCCATCCTGTCTGGGACACAGAATTGACGGGGGTATGGGCCGACACAGCAGATCGATACTGCAAGGACGCGAAGGTGATGTTCCTTTGCATAAAAATAATTTACTCATCCCTGTAACAAAGCTTGGAAACGGTAAAGTTCTCTAATGAAAACAAAACTGTCAACCTAATATGTCCCTTATCATTAAGAGGTTGAGAAACCAAGTATAGTTTTAATACACCTAAAGCTCAAACACAATTAGTACCTATACATATTTGAGGAGTATCAAAATCCCGGAAAAGCGCATCGAATCATCGAGAATGATTTCGATCCCTGAGTAAACTTGAGCCCAGCGATACCCGTAAATCTGACACAAGTCACGCACAGGGACTCTACATTTGTACTCTCTGGGAAAACTGGGAGCTCTAGAGCTATCCCCTTCACTCCCACTGTTGTCCCGCTCTTACCGCTCATATTGATCGCGTCTAGACTTGTTGATTGCAGGCCAGAGCTTTACACCCCTGAATTCAGAAGGCTTCATGAACTCTTTGGCACCATCGTTATAAGAGGGCATAGTCCTCTGGCCGACCGACTGAAAATATTCTTCGAAATCAATAGTATATTCGTAGGTTTTAATTAAGCCTATTTATAATTTACTCAACCGTTCAGAATAGACAATCATACGAATCCACGTTTAATTAAAATTTTAATTGCACATAGCGCTCAAGTAACAATGTAAACAATTTGCACAATTGTTTCGATGTTTGGCAATTTTAATTAGCGTGTTTACGTATGTCTTAAGGCGCTCCCAGCTGCCAGGGAATTATCTCAACTGACGAGAGATAATGACTGACGCAAGTTGGTCTTTGAGACTATTGTGTCGGCGTGACATTGCGTGAATGGGAATCCTAAACACTTCTAAACGCACCCACCGAGCGTGGGATCCACTTTGGAAGCAATCTCATTTGGCCTTGCTGATTTATAACTAAGTACGGCTTGCAACGGCAGATAAGAATACCTTTGGCTTGATTGCACAAAAGTCGAAACACTTCGTGTCGTTGACATTTAAAGTGCTTTGTTGTGAATATTGTATTCTCTGAGAATGTTTTGTACAATATACCTGCTTATTGACTTTGTTTTTTTTTAATACTCTATTATATTAGTTTAGTACATACAGCTTTGTGATAATAAAACGTATCAGCAGACAGTTATTTGGATAAGCTACCAAATATTTACCAAGTATGCTCGTAAGTAAGTGTACGTATAATGTTAAATTATATTCCGCTGCATCAGAACCTACAACTTTATTTGCAAACTTGCCGACGAAAAGTAAAGCCGTTAGAATTTCTCAAAAGGTTGAATTAATTACTTTATTGTTTGAACAATAACGTCGAGGCTTTATGGGGAAGTTGAAGTATAGTTTCAGTTAAGGCTGTGTAACACTCGGTCACTGACTCTGTTGCAAGTTAATGACCTCGCCGTTTTAAGAACGCTACCAAGCACTGCGAAAACCTAACACTGTATATTTATACCGAAATATGACATGAATGTCGCAATAAGTGTTTCACAAAAATCTTAATCCAGTGATTTTTGGAGGAGGAGTGGTTGGTGTGACGGCGAAGAGACCTATACTCAACATTAGGCTACCTTAATGTGCTGGATAATTTAGTAGATAATATTTTTAGGAACTAGGACGAGATAGCATTTCCGATATCAAGTTCGAGGTATTAAGATGAATTGAGATATATTAAAACATTTGCGGATGTATTTATATAAACACGATTCCTCTAAAACCAATCTAGAACTCTGTTTATTTAATATGCTCTTTTCCTTGTAAAATCTCCACCACAGACAATGTTAATCGGCGTTTTTGAAGTGTTTTAAGGAATCTAGTTTTATAAATAAGACCGTTATGTATTTATCCAATACGGAATCTTTCATTATAAAATCTGATTTAACATAACCCAGTTAGCATTGGGTAATTCTAGATTTATGGTGGTAAACAGCGAATCAACTTAAATTTTAGTCCTTTTTCGGACCTGAATGCCCTTCTCTATGCAAAAATGACAATTTATGTCTCGATGACAAGATGTCTCGACATTAGCATGGCGACCGCGACCGAGATGGAGACGACCGAGACTTGTTTACAACCAGTAACATGGCGACATTGCCGAAATTATTTCGGACAAGTTAGACACTAATTTTGACATATGTGATCGAGGCATGTCTGGTACCCACGAAGGTGAAGAAAAGGCTTCGAGACCATAGAATTAAACAGAAAATACATATTGTGTTAATGTTTTTTTTTGTGTTCTTGCTTTATTAAACTTTCTTTTTGATGTTTGTTTCTTAACTTTTTCCACACTTAGTGTGTTTATCTTTTATCATTTATCTTTTAAAAGAACCCAGTCCAATCAAGAAGAAAAAAAGAAAACCACAGAAAATGACAGGAATGCGTCAAAGAAAACCAATTCTTCAGTATTTAATATTCAGTTTATTTAAATCACTTCCAATAAGCGAAAGTTTAAATTCTCTCAATATTTGACCAATATTAAACCTGACACGGTCAATTTGTATGAAAACAATAAAAAATGAGAATTTTAAAATTTAGTTTATTGGAAGTTGTTTTCCGTGTGGCACCGGATTAAGAATAGCGTCACTCCATTTCCTCCCGTGGATGTCGTAGAAGGCGACTAAGGAAATAAATTACCAGGAGATGGGCAGCAGCGCCTTCCTGAAATTCCAACCACATACTGCGATCGCCAACCCGCCTGCCAAGCATGGCGATTATGGCAAAACCCCTCATAGTTATGAAAACCATGAGGGAGGCCTATGTCCTGCAGTGGGCGTCAAATGACTGATGATGATGATGAAGTTGTTTTATCGAAACCAAAGAAACAGTTTTCAGGTTTTACTTTATTTTAATAATTTATTTGTTTTCCGTCATACAGGTTATCTGAACCCTATCTGGAACCCGATGGCTGGCACTAATCATTTATCGCGAGAAATAGACCAGACAAATTGAATAGTGTCATAAAGAATTAATTACGTCGAGAACCGTTAATCTAACGTACATAGTAGATACGGTTATAGAATTTTCCAAGTAATAGCTATAGAAAGACCTTTTCTTAATTCCCACTGAGAGATTCTTTCATAGCTCGACTGTGCCGCCCGGCTTGTTATAATGATAAATTGAATTAAAAAAAAATGTAGAGTAGGTACTTTAGTTTTGCTTAACAAAGCCGGCTTTGCATAATTCTTAATCTACGTGAGTAATTTCATACAATTTTCGATTCCAATGAACCTATTCATTCGAGTTCAATGGAATTTAGACAATTAATTATACAAATATCGTTTAGTCGCTTGGAGACAACCAATGGATAACCTTTCGAACTTATCCGTGTGAAGGGTTTAGCAACCTTTGTTATGGTACTGATTTTTATTTATAAACACGATAAACCTTTCTCTTAATTCGACGATAATATGACATACCAATTTGATTTGGCTTTCGTCGGTAGATTAGTTTATTGTAATCTGTCGGTTCCACCAAGGCGGAAAAGTAAATATATGCATGCTCACATCTATATTTTTATGAGCAGGTTATGTAAATAAACTAAAACGGCCTTGACACCAGTCGATTGCTATCAAAACAAGTGTTTATCATATCGAGGGGGCACGGGCGACGCAACATCTGTATAACCCTAAACAGTTGATTAAAAATCACTCCGATAACACTGCACGTTGCGCGCTACGGTCTTGTTTATGTTTGACTTTTGTTATAGAATGATAAACTAAAATAATATCCTGTTTGTGACGTGAGCAATAAGCGCCTACCGATAATTGTGCCCATGCATAACACTTTGTTGGTAAAACGATCAAACCCATGTTACATTCGCACCTGAGACTATACATAACCTATGTATCTTTTTTGGTATTCGAATGTCGAATAAAGGATTAGATTCGGTACATGATACGTAACTCTATCGATAAAGGTTATTGACAGTTATTGGCTCTTCGTGGTGCCCCAAATAGGCCCCTCGTATCCACGTGAGATTTTTTAGTGGTAGCTAGCGACAGTTTGTTGCACGTCGTACCCAGTTTTGTTGCTCAACTAATATTGTCAATTGCCTCAATCGGCAACGCCGGCAAGTGACGTCCGTGGTTGACGTCATGACGACATGCACTCTTTGTATGTTACCGGCCAATATTTATCTGCTAGGCTACGGGAAATTACTTTCGTGACACACTGATATTTTTTTCGAGCGCTGAAAATTGAGATTTGTAGAAAGACGCACTGCAAGTACATGACTTGAACGTGGCACAACTTGTCGTGTTCAAGTCCCGGCATGGGTGGAACTTTTAGCCTCTAAATAGGTTTTTGACACTGTTGTTTTTTAATTAATTTATTTATTTATTTGTATCACCGCTTAACATCTATCATTACAGGTACTATAGTACCTAATGCGATAGAGTTAGATAGAATGAACGTAACCTTAAACAAAAAGAAATAACACTTAATATTACACATATTGCCTTTGCCCTGCAGTGGGTGACCTATATTATGGAGGCTATACATAAAAAAAATGTTTAATGTTATTCGAACAAGAATCTACTCCTCGGTTTTAATATTCTTAACCAATCAGCAAAGATAATGCTAACAAGTGTAGGTATAGGCTCGTATTTGCAACGTCTCTCCCTTGGTGACACAATTCTAAACTGAAAAAACAAGGTAGAACTCTCGAAAACAGACACCAACCACCTCTCTGCTAATCCCATTATTTGTCTTCCATCATCTTTATCCTTTTACAAGGGATGGCTCTACTACTTTTCTTGGTTAATGTTCGCTTTCATTCGTTGCAGGTAGCAATTAAGATAATAGATAAATCGCAATTAGACGCCAGCAATCTTCAGAAGGTTTACCGCGAAGTGGACATCATGAAGAGACTGGATCACCCACATATTATTAAGCTTTATCAGGTGAGTGTTTAATTTATCAATCGATTTTATGCTCTTACAAACATAAGATAAGGTAGTTATTAAGTTGTTTAGTTTGCTGCAACACGCAACTGCTGATTCATTGATCATGTGATTCATCCGTAATCGGCACAAATGAGTAAGGTAGTATTAATCTAATATATAAAAATCTCGTGTCACAGTTGTTTCTTAACGTACTTCTCCGAAACGGCTTCACCGATTTTTATTGTGTATATTTGGTAAGTCTGAGAATAGTTCATAGGCTAATTAATATGGCAAAACAACGTTTGCCGAGTCAGCTAGTCAAAATATCATTCTCTGCTCTTTTGTTTTATATTTTCCGCTTGTACTTGAAAATCACGTAGATAGGTACGAGTAAAATAATTATGCAAGGTATGAATTCCGCTAACAGGTAATTAATATCATTGGTACGTTCTGCCTGATAGAATCAGAAAGTAACAATAGTCGTCATTTGTAAGTATGAACATATCACTGGCTCTTTTGCTGACGATAATTAACTGACATGGAACTTTTCTCAAAGCAGCCCTTTATGCATGGAAAAAGAGTTGTAGTTACACTAAAATACTGTAAATATTATAATAGGTAGGCTGTGTCATATAACCATCTGTATATTTAGCGGACAGTGAGGTCAGTAACGGTTGCAAAAAGAGAAATCCGTTAGTTGACAGCGGAACAGATATACGTGAATTACACAGAGACTTGGCGAGTTGATGATGCGTTAGCCAGGGGACCTACTGAAAAGTGGCTCGAGCTTTTTTGAGCCTTATGTCTCACGCGTCAGGTTCTAAAGTGCATTTGTGGTACGTACGGCGCAACGTATGCTCTCAATGTTTCATCCGCTGCTATGTATGTATGTCTGTTCCGGGATTTGTATTTTTCACAGTTTCGTAGAATGAACTTTTTGCTCTTGTTGACAGATAGGCTTGGTTATTTTCGAATGAAATTTAAGAATAATAAGCTTCAGAGAAATAGGCTCTGTTTATTTTTAGGTTGGGAATTTCACTAGCTTATTTAGCTGATGGCTCAACCGAATGTAGGGTGCTACACTAGTAGGTATTGAAATATTTAGTTTATACAAACCATTACGAATTCACAACCAGCGCATTTATTTATTAGACTGAATCGTTAGACTGTTTTCACACGAGCGCGAGTTTTTTCGGTGCGAGCCAGCGCGCGTGTCGCGTAAGCATCGCTCCCTCTTTAGAACATTGGAATTAAATGCTTATCTATCTATTGTAATATAAAGTTTAAAATATCTCGATATAAAAGACACGCGCTCACTCAGCAGTCGCGCAGTAACAGCGTCGCGCACGCGTCGCGATCGCGCTGCGAGCCCGCGTCACCTCCACACCCCTGGCATTCTGGTCGCAATCGCTCGGGACATAGAACATGAATACCGTGGATAACAAGTACTTTTTGCAAATGATTGAAGAACGTGATATGTTGTGGGATAAGACTTTAGACACTTTTAAAGACAAACGCAAAACATTGAAGGCATGGCATGATAAATGTGAAAATTGAATCGAAAATTTTCATTCAATGTCCGATGGAGATAAAAGTAATAAGCCAGTAACAACGTATTTTTTTATATTTAATGTAGACATAGACATTGTACACGTGTGTTCTGCGCAACAAAAAAAAACTGCTGGATTTTGCGGTCCCCCGACTGAACTGACTGTCACTCGGCGCGTTCGCGATCGGCGCTGGTGCGCGCGTGTCGTCTGAATGCGCCCTTAGACATTTTACGAATGTACTAGTAACTACTGTGAAAAAAAAACGTGACGAGCTGAAATATTAATAAACACACGTTAGCAATACCGTATGCAACAAAAGCACAAAACTTTTTATAAAAACATATTTCAGTTAAATTTCTCACAAAATCATTTGCTGATAGTAGTAGCTCACTTTGATAGAGATAATTATGCTGCTTTTCACACCAAGTTTTGCTTTCATTTTCGACCAATTTCATACATATTTTCTTTGTGTTTTTCAAAATCACTAGCTACTTTGATATCATGTCAAAAACACGTGAAACGGTAGCCTTCTTTTCGCGATAAGTGGCTAGCAGATAAGTTGAAACAAGATTGATGTAGGTAGGCCTGTTGTGAATGGCCATGATTGAGCAAGGACAATGGGCGTCCATACGATAGATAGCCAACACGTGACAACTGGATCGGTTCGATTGCACTGGGTACTCCGAAACAATACCGGCTCTCGATAAACAACACAATGAAGTTGCATAAGACTGTTGGGAAACGACCAGTGGCCCGTGAATGAGTAGCTAAGAAATTATTTCGTGCGAGGCCTATAAACAACTACGTATACTGAGCTCAGGACGTAAACAAATATAGTTTTGTTTGAATAGCAATGAAAATACGAATTGGAAATTGCGAAATCAGTTACGATTGTTGAACGTTCGCTGAGCTGACTGACGAACGTCATCAAAATTATTTGTAAGACACATAAATGGACTTTTATGACTGTAAAATTACGCAGGTACATGATACGTTACTTTATTATTAGGTGTACAATAGAAGCGTTTGAAAAAACCTTTTTGGATTTTCGCTTCTATCAATGCATGTTGCAGCAAAAGGAACTCTGCCAACTACAAACCAACAATGTTAGCTAATGAGAATCAGGTTATGAGGCATTAAAAGCTTCCGACATCTGTATGTTATCTATTAATTATGTCAATACAAAGCGCCTTATTTAAGTCTATCACAACAAGTTGGAGCGAAGTTACACTACTTCACCCACAGAACAGAAAAAAATATGTTCTGTGACTTCACCTACTTAGGAAAAGGAACAAACCAGCTAGAACCAACGTGTATGTCGAAACATTGAATATCCACGTTGGTCTGTTTGTATACAGTGACAGACTGACGGACGTGTAGGGGCTTATGAACGGAGATAGGAAGTTGATTGTTTCGTCCAAGCATCCTCTGAGTGAAGGAAGAGGCAGCTTCCGTCCCGATGGTATCTTACCAATTACAACAAACACATCCTCCGTGGAAGCGTTTGTCTAGTCGATAGTCCAATCAGCGCCTGTCAGGAATTCAGGATACTGACTTAGCTCTTATGGCGCATGGCGTAAGTGTGAGTGTCTTGTGCTGTCTGTACAAGATTACGTGGGTGCAATTAATTAACAGAGGCCCTAGTTAACCTTCGCCGCCGAAAGAACGTTGTAAATAGGATGAGGACTAAAGAGGGTTTAACTTATTTTTGGGTAAGGCCTAATTTCGCTCGTGGTCTACAATACCTATTACATCCTATGCTTATACAATACAGCATCTAACGGCAACTCGTTAGACACGTAAGTGAAGAAACCATTGAGCCGTTGTAGTGCCAGTACTGGATATATTTTTTAGGTGTATTAAGCATGCCCAGCACCTATACTGTATTATCAGCTTAGTTGTCCTTATCACATGAAAGGCAACGTCAATAAGTGCGGAACCAACTTTGACACGGGGTTCCTCACGATATTTTTTTCATCGTTAGCGAGCGGTATTACAATGCCACTAGACGGGGCTAGAAGTAACATTACCTAGAAAAGTGCGTAGTCTTATTTCATAGAACGTATACAAGTTTGTAACTGTAGCCTTTATTTTAGGTACAGTAACGGTTATCACGGTAGCAACGGTATTCATTCATCGTAATCTGAAATGGTTTTTAGTTAAGTAGCTTAACCAGAGAACAACAGACATTTTTACAGACGAGTCAGCTGTTCCTTTATGCCCCGTGTTCGGGGTAAGTTGTAACCTCAGAACACAAAAAGAAGGTTGTAACACTGTTTAATAAATGAAATGGATAATATTTCAAAAACGACATTTAATTACTATAATCTGTTTTAATAATTTGATTTCATGCAGCAAAATGGTATAAAATATCGTATTGTTTTGCATTTTGATGAAGCCAAGAGGATTGTCAAGATAGTGGCAAGTGACCCGTTCGCGATATAGGTGTGAGTTTATGTATGTATGTATACTACGGAATCTAATAAATACACAAGCTCTTACGAATACACAAAATATAGTTTTATTTGAAAGAAGAAAGTAAAGTCTAGACTTATTATCTTTGATCTAGACGAAAGCGTCGTCGTACCTACGTAAAGTATCACTCAGAATTTTAATTAGGCACTCGCTTAGTATAAGTAGCGACGAGCTCTGCTGAAATTCTTGTTATGTAATTCTGAAAATTACTATTATGTTGGAATTAATTCAGCTTCAAACATTTTCAACATGGTGTGTTAAATATACGATGTCAAGACGGTCGCTTGTAATGCTAATTTGGTTTAAACAATATGTTAAAATTGCACAAACATCTCTAGCGATAGCCATAATCAAATTACACGGCTCTTCGGAACAGGTGCACTTATAAATACATTCCACCATGTACCACATGTACCACACACAGCTTCTTATCGCTACCAAATTTCGAGAAAGTTATAAAACCTGAAAACTACTATATTATTCCAACATGTAGATTTGGACCAGTGTTGCCAGATGGGGAGATTGAAAATGCGGTAGCAGTGCTTAAAAAACGGGGACTTAACTAAAAAAGCGGGATTCCATATTCTAATAAGGTATATATCGATTTTATTTACCTAGGTATCTACTCACTTCCTGCGCTTATTGATGTTTTTGATTGTTTATTCATAAAAGCAAAAGGCAACTTACAAATTATTGAATAATAAAACAAGATTAAATATCCAATTTATATTATACTTTATTTCAATCATTCCAAGCAAAACAGAATAATCTTCAACGTCATCGCCGGATTCTCCAACTCCTGCCTCTGGTTTTGGGAAGTTTTAAATCGTACACGGCTAGTACGATGGAACGAGTCACGCGTTTTGTAGCGCTAAAATGTCAAAATTTGACAATTAATGTACTGCGAAGTCGCAACTTTTGACATTTAAAACGCGCGACTAGCGTCGTGGGACTACCCATGCTGATGAGATCAGTCATTCAATTTTTTTATGGCCTCTGAGGGCTTTCTCTCCCTCCCCCACAGAACATTTTCTGTTCTAATGCAAGTAAGTATTTAACCTCTGGTTCTGTGCCCTTCCCGGTTGGGGACCACAAATAGACGAAATCCAACATAGTCTTAGTAAATCCAACAAACATATGTAAGTTCTTATTGTTGTTAGAATGCGTGACTTTTTTGTGACAAAATTTATTTTTATTTTTCGTTCCTGAGATTTGAAAAAAGCGGAACCGCGAAGGCCTAAAGCGGAAGGAGGATCCAATGTCAAAAAAGCGGGGTAAAAAACGGAAAACCGGTGTGTCTGGCAACGCTGATTTGGACGAGGACAACATATCAAATATTGGAAAGGACCCGTTGATTGGTGGCTTTTAATAAAACAACAACGCCTGGCGCTACATTCGAGAGGACATTCTTTAGAAAAAATTCGTGAATGAGACTTGAAGGAAGTCGTCCAGCAACGCGACGGGTATGGTCTGGGTTTTAACAAACACGTGAAATCGGCGGCTAGGTCGTGCCCGTGAACCGTCGACGCCGACGCAGTAAAAATTGTAAACTTGCTCTATAAATAACGCGTGAATCACTTTGCCAGCCAGCGCTGTTGTTGTCTGCGCCCGCGAAGCCCAGTCGGCGGTCCGTCTGTTTACGGAAGTTCCAAATGGAAAATGTCGGACTCAGTTGTTCGTGAGTGGAACTGAATGTGAAAGAAATTGACGGGAGCAGGTTGAACTGCTGAGTCTTATTTAGATTATGACGGTTGTACACATTCTGCACGAATCCGAGCGTGAAAGACGACCTGTGTGAAAAAGTGAGTGACTGGTATTCGCGAAAGTCAACAAGCGTTCGCACGAGAGTTTGCATCCGGATAGCAATAACGTCTGTAAAAATATGTGGAGTTATTTCAGGCAGGATTGTGAAATAATGTTCGCATAAGAAGTTACATTCATTCAATTAATTTATATTTTCCGCGCCGTATTAATAAAATCCGCATCTTTCTTTCTTTTTTGTTGTTCAGCGGACTAAACAATACATGACTTGTTGAATTATTTTTTTTTCTTCTTTCTTTCCTTCTTGGCTAATACAACTTTCATTAAAACAGTACGTCGTTTGTTTCAGGTCATGGAAACGAAAAACATGATCTACATAGTGTCAGAATACGCAAACAAAGGTGAAATATTTGGTAAGTGTATTTTCAAACTTGTATACTCAAAACTTGTAACTCCATAGAGAAAGAAAATACATTATGAACGTACCTTTACCTTCTCCACCTTTTCTGTGCGTGGTGGACGATTTATCATTTTAACATAAACTGTAATTAATAATGGCATGTATTTAACGCGGCGACAAATTGATACCATTCCGGATCTTAAAAAAACTGAAAATGGATCGTAAATAAACTACTTTGGCGACTAATTTGAGGTAGCATCTTAACTAGAAAGCGGCGGCTTTTTAATGAGTTTTGAGGTTTTATTTAAATTTTATCTGGCAGTGATTTTCTTTTGTGGCAATTGAATTTCTTCTAAGGCGACAAATTATTGGCGGATAAAAAAGTTAAAATAGGCTTTCATAAATTCTAAAATGGGGTTGTCTATAAACTTGACTAAGGTCTTAAATAAATACAAACAAGATCTTAAAAAAATACTTTTGGCTACATTTTCATAATGTAGGCCCCATGACTTTTCCATGCACCAACCTGATTTAAGTTTGACTCAAAACTAAGTTTTTTAGTGAAATATTTTTTTTCGCTTTTATATAAAAAAAAAGAACTAACACCCGAAGTTTCAGGATGGAGCGTCGCTGCGCTCACATTAATGCCACATTAACCTTAACCAGTTTTACACTGATCCCGCTTGATATATTTGACACCTTACAGTAGCCGCCGTTTTTTAGTTTTTTTGATCCTAGCCTTTTGTTGCTTGTATAGTTTAATAGTTGCTAAGATATTTAATCACTGAAAAGTTAGTTTTTTTGTGACTTAATAGAAAGTCGCCTAAAAAGGATTTCAGTTGCCGTGTTAAATATTTGCCATTAATAATATGCCAGTATCAGGGGGCCGCTGTATCATTACCCGGCACCGAGTGGCGTAAAAAGTTTTAATTTTTAATTCTGCTTGAATCTTTTTATTAATCTTTCAGTACTTTTACTTTTTCCGTTCGACCGAAAATCTAACTGCACCTAAATATTTTTAATGTTGGTCGTTTGAAGTTTGAAATTGAACCTATTTCCTGGCTTAACGAAGGAATCATTAAAACGGAAATTAAATACTTTAAATACCAAGAGACGCCTATATTAATCATTTAGGTAATTAGTCGGTAATTATTTTTTGTCTGGTAACTCTAAATAAGTCCTGCCCTCCAATTAAACTGTCCACTGTATTGGGTCATGTATCCATTTTGAAATCCAGTTTTCGACGTGTCTAAATAAGTATTTGATAGTTTTGAATATGTAGGTTAACTCGTACGAGTCCATACAGTGGAGAAGTTACTTAGTAGCGCCCCAGGTTATCAAAGACGCAAAAGTCGACCAACAACATGAAAATAAATACATTATATTGGTTAATCTAATTGGAATCACGAGCAGTGTCGAAGAGCGTAGCCTCGAGATCGATTAAGGGCACACTCGTACGTTAGCTATGACGTCAGCAGCCGGGTAGTTACGTCACAAGCACCGGCTTAGGGTTGCAAAACGGAGGAGGGTTGGGCCACCCGTACCCGGCCGATGTTTCGAAATTGTCAGCCGAATTAGATAAAAAAATACTATGGCTACGCTATATACGTTTATTTGTATAATTTTAATTTCCCCGGCATCTTAATATGCTTTATTTCGTGCAATCAATGTTTTCAGTTTTTGCTTCAGATAGAGCGTGGTCTTACGAGTAATTCTAAAGGAATTTAATTCATTGATTTATGATTGGCTGTAGGGACAAGAATTTAAATTTCTCTTTCATGTCGCTTTGTGAACCAGACTTTGGTTATCACCTGTTATTATGGCTATCACCTATGAGCCCACAGTAGCGATTTCGATTGTTGCACATTTGATGGTTTGAGCGCGATCCGATCTTCAATTGTCACGTCGTAACGTCTCCCTCAATTCAAGTCGCTCTTATTTTAGCAATTCAGTGTGTTCAAAGCTGTGTGAAATATTCTGACCTACAAACCGACGATGGCTTTGTGTGTACGAACGTTGAAATTCCCCGTAAGTTATTCACTGCACGTCTGCCTTTTACACCTGCACACACTGAGCTGATGTCATTTTGTTTTCAACTTCTTGAGTCCCGTTTTTTGCTTAGATGAGAAATCTGTTTGGATTAGTAACGAAGTTTAAACAGATCACTTAAGATTTATTAGTAGGTTACTATTATTCTGGTACTTAGTTTCAATCATCCGCCCACCTACACCAACACATTTTTTCGTTAAATCGTAAAGTTCTAATGAACCGAGACTGAAGTAGGTTTCCATTGACGCAATTGTGAGTGATTTATTCTTTCTGTTGACGTCATATTCCCAAAGTGCTAAGAACAGAAGCTAAAACCTGCATGACTTATGAGTTAACAAATAAAATCAATAGTCAACATTTTTCTGACTTAGACGAAGAACAATGAGACTATTCTTATTTCTTTATATTTGTTCGCTCGTATTAGAATACAAATTAAATATGGCTAGCTATCTCTACATAGAGAATGGAATAGATTCCATCTATCTATTTCATTTGGAGAGTTACATTTCAGTCATTACTAAATTAACGAATCAAGTCCTGATAATCGTCACGTAACTCTTGGGGTTTATAGTACACCAGAATACAAGAAAAAGCCAATATTATACAATGAGAAAGCTGTACGATTGGCGGCTTTATTGCTAATAGAGATTTTAACATAGTTATTTATACATTTCATGAATATAATGGCGGTTGTTTATTAGCTATTAGACCCGTTAACGATGTATGAGCATCGCGAATTATTAAAAACACTAAGACATAGTTAACACCCTTAACAATATATTTTTTTGTTTCAGATTACATAGCGAGGTACGGCAGAATGGCAGAGCAAGCTGCCAGACGCAAGTTCTGGCAGATCCTCTCCGCAGTCGAGTACTGCCATGATAGGCGGATCGTACATAGAGATCTCAAGGTACGACAGATTATGACGGAAGAGGCCGTGCGCCGACCGTCGTTCACTTTACGTCATGCGTTACCAAGATGAGCCCAAGTTAGGGTTGTATAATATCTTTAACATTTATGTGTCTAAACATATAGGGTTGCCAGTCCTAAGCCTGGAAGGTATTTTATGGTCAGCAAAAAAGTGAATGAAATATTATGAAGGTGTATGACATCCACGTCAAAAATACCATTTGAAAGGCTTTATCATCTCATTAAAGGGTGGAACCCCCCAAGTTGGTGGTCGAGGCGGCCTATATATAAATACTGCTGCAGTAAATGACGTATGAATGGACCGCCACCGCCACCGTATTGGTGTGTTTCATCCTTAACAAAGAAATATCGGTGGCAACCTAATGGCCTGGAATATTTCTTTGTAAGCTATTTTTATGACTGTAAAATTTTAAGAAAAAAAATTGCTCATTATTGGGAGCGGCAACCAGGGTTTTTTGTTAGAAGGTTGATAAGCCCTTTCAAATGGCATAATTTTAATGTAGCCTATAAGTGTACGTCCAGTCTTAGGGCGCAGGCCTTCTTTAAATAGACAGTCCAAATTTTATCGCAACGAGTGTCCACCGCGGATTTGCAATTTTAAGCACTGAATACCACAGACACTTAGTATTCCTCACGATGTTTTTATTTACCTTTAAGGATTGGTATAGCTACTACAAATTCACAAATCTACGTAACTTGGAAAACCCATGACCTCTTGAGTGTAAGGTAAGGTTAGACCGACTGCGGTCCTACCGCTGTAATGCATATTTGGCGTATTAAACCTAAATCTCACACAAAGTTTAGTTCACTTTTTTGCTGACAGTATTACTTTTACAGTATTACATTTTTTTATCTTCCGTGCGGTTTGGGACTGGCAACCTTATTTGCTTAGACATTCATTTTGATGTTAGGCAACCCTAAATTGGTCTCATCTCGGTAAAGTATGACGTAGGATTACTGACGGCCGGCCCACGGCCTAGAAGTTCATTGATGTATGCACATGATATCCTTTGTCTCTTGTTTGATGTCTGCAACACATTGAAGTTGCTACGATGATTACTAAATTTAAAGCCGTAAAATGATATTCACTGCTCTTTAACATTCTAGTAACATCGTTATTCTGACTTTCATTGATATTAGTCGAAAGCTAGCTACTATAGACGAAAACCTGCAATTGGCTCACTAACCAGTTTGTAAAGTTTTGTACATCTCCTGTTACAGTGTTTGTGAAACTGCTTCTCCGAAACGGCTTCACCGATTTTTATGGATTTTTTTGTGTATATTTAGTAGGTCTGAGAATAGGTCGTAGGCTAATTAATATGGCAAACAACGTTTTCCGAGTCAGCTAGTTATTTTATAAGTTGGTTCTCCATAAATAATAGATAATTTATATCAATTTAAATGATTGAATCTACCTATTTGATATTTTATTGCAGGAAAGTAGAGCAAGGGAATTTCCGTACGCAAGCTTAGTTTGCACCAACCACCCATCTCACTTTTAATTAATTATACTTATTAATATTATTATCTTATCGTATCTTACTTTATTGCACACCAAACATTGAACCGGAAATTGCATAAGCAATAACATGTACAAAGGCGAGCTTATCTCTGTAAGAGTTCACTTGCTTTTCCTTCAGCAACTCGCCATCGTTGGTTGTCTGTAAGAAATTGCTATAAGCAATAAGGCCGCCAATAGTACTGTATCTTTGTAAATATTTTATATTTGTGTTTTTCCTGGTGCACAATAAAGAATATTCTTATCTTATCTCAGTTTCTAAAGTAAGCTGTTTAATATTGTTACCTACTTATTGTTACGGAAACTAAGATTCTTCAGCTTTTTTGATTCACACTATATTTATAACAAAGTAATTGGAGAATTGACGTCACCGAAGGTGAATGAGCTTAAACGAATGCAATGTCAAAGGAGCGGCCAAAAAATAAAACAAAATAATTTGTATAACATCGAATGACATTTTTTATTTTGCTTTTTTGTACTTTGTTTGAAATACTTACTAGTATTAAGCTCGCCTTTGTACAAACACCTCTTGTGCAATAAAGTATTTTTGAATTTTTGAATTGAATTGTTCGCTTTCACTTTGCAATGAGCGTGTGAGGCATTCTGGCTACTACAAAAACACGATTTACTAAAACACTCCTCAGAGACAGCTTAAATAATCTGTGGTTACGTTTTTCCCTTTACCACTATTTAAACTGCCTCTGAGGGGTGTTTTAGGGAATAGTATTTTTATAAATAAGACCGTTACTTTACCTTCGAGTCGCACTAGTATATTGTCCAACAGATAACTTGAACATCTGCATAAACGGCATGAGTTTGCGACGGACAGGATATTTTTATTCTAAGTAACGACCCGCGTCCTCCGTCAATGAGACCCGAAATAAGTCCATGCGAAATCAAACATTTGTTCAAGTTATTTTACGGGCATTATGTTGCCAAATTATGTGGAAACAGACTTCTTTGTAGAGAAATACAATTCAAAGGCGCATTTTGATCGAACTAGGATAATGTGTGTCAGACGTGTGAATCAGACAAAGAAATTTAACTTTATTTTTTGTTTGTAGTCAAATTATACATAAAAAAAAAATTTTTACTACAAACAAAAATTAAATGCTTATCCGTTTTGAATGAAGGTCAATTATAATTGATCTTCACTTAAATATTTTTTTATGCTTAAAGCATAATTATACTAAGTAATTATAAAAGTTCAGGTTTTTTTTTTATTGTATGCAATAGGGTGTGACTGGTGTGAGACCGTTGGGTAGATGTATAAATTCCATATTATTTTGTGTGCTCCAGGCAGAAAACCTCCTCTTGGACGCGAACATGAACATCAAGATCGCCGATTTCGGGTTCAGTAACTACTACGCGACCGGAGAGCTCCTTGCCACTTGGTGCGGCTCCCCGCCCTACGCTGCCCCTGAGGTCTTCGAGGGAAAGCGGTATACCGGCCCCGAAATAGACATATGGGTGAGATATTTGAATTTCACTATTGAATCTGCGCTCTACATATTAGATTCCGCAGACGCTGCGATCTTGAATCTAAACAACGTCATGGAAGAACATACCGTCGCAAAGATTCAAAACATTCGCATAGGAAATTCTACCGAGGAAAATATCTCGTGCATTTCTACCGAGCATTATGACAAAGATTGAATTTACTGGTTGAATTTTGCGCGTGTTTTCATTAGATATAATTCTGTTGCTAAGCAACAAAATGGAAAAAGATTTCAGAATATCATAGATATGAATTCAAACATAGAAATCCCAGAGCTTAGCAACAATTTTATTCGTGTAATATGTATGCTACGAAATGGATTTGTGATAGTTTTATTTTATTTGACAGAGCCTGGGAGTGGTGTTATACGTCCTCGTTTGTGGAGCTCTACCCTTCGATGGGTCGACTCTTCAATCGCTGAGAGACAGGGTGCTCTCGGGTAGATTTAGGATACCTTATTTTATGAGCGAAGGTAAGTCAAACTGGATTTATGCTAATATGTATGTACAATTCCAACGTACCATCAATTGACGTCATCAATCGATATTGATCGGCGATTTAATACCATGCAGAATTGTTATACCAATTAAATACATGACGTGATACTTATTATATTTTTGTTTCTATCTTCGAAGTTAGGACGTTCAGGATGTCTGAAGGTGTAGGTTGCACTTCTGTAGGAAGTTAGACGGACTATCTATCTTTCTATAAAATTATGATTTTTTACGGTAATTCTGCTTTGGAGTGACGCTGTTTAACCATTTATTAATTAGACTGAAAAATATTCTATGTGGGACAATGAATTACTGAAGGCTGAGGCAGGCAAATAAACACCGATATTTTGAAGTATGAAAATCAGAGAAAAGTCTCATAAGACAAGAGTTGTTGTTAATGGGGTCCAAGCAAAGTCCAAGGAGTAATACTAGCGCCACCGTAGAAAAAAATTATATATTTTTTTACAGATCAAATTTGCAAAAGGTGTCAGTACAATCTCTCAATAGTGTTAATAGTGATTTTTAGGACCCATGGCCCCGAACCTAAGGCAAAAAGCCTAGGACTAGATAGCAATGGCCGTTTTGGCATAAACGTAGGTTCGTGATCCTACGTTCTTTGTCGTGGGTCCTAAAAATCACTGTTAACATGATTGAGAGATTGTACTGACACTTTTTGCAAAGTTGATCTGGGAAAAAAAAAATTTTTTCCTGGGTGGCGCTAGTGTTACTCCCCGAACCCCCCCCCCCCCCCCCCCCCCCCCCCCTTTAAACACAAACTTTAATTGGGATGTGTCAGGAATAACGCATTTTAGAAAAAACATTGAAGTATTTTTGCAATTTTTTTTCTTATCCTAACAGTACAGACCACGATATATAATAGCTGATTGACAGTGTTGTCTGTCATACAATTTATCTATGGAGAGCTCTGCTCTGCAAATGTCATGGTGAAAGACGTTTTTGGACTTATCTTACCCATGGATAAACAGATAGTGCTGTCCGATAGCGGTGATGCAAGCGAGCCTTACGAGTATGTATGTATATAGTTTTAAAGCAACCTTCTAACTTTCAAAGTTTACCTTTTGGAGAGAAATCTTGTGACCTTTATTTAACCTCCTTTAACGACCTTTGACATTTTATCGTCTAAACGTTTGGTTCGAGAAAGAAGTTTATAAAGTGTTAAGCCTCTCAAATTGGAGCTTACTAGGGTCGCGTAATACTTTGCGGGTAAATTCTATTCACGTAGACATTGAGGACAGACATTGGTTTGAGTGATTGACCCTTTAACCTACGTTACAAATTTTAATTTAAGTATAATATTACACTGACGTAATATTTAATGAAAGTTATTATATGTAGTTCGTCTTGCACCACTTTTTAATATCACTTAAGTCGCCATCTAAGTCGACTTTTGTATGAAGAATTTTAGTTAAATGCTGTTTAAGCGACATTTAAGAAAGTGGTGCAAGTCGGCCTTAGAATGACACCATAATTTCCGACAAAAGTCTTACTATTAAAAGTTCTTCCTAAAATCTTATTAAGAAAGTGGAATCTTACATTCGGTGCCTTCCTCGCCTTAAGACTAGTATTAAACTAGTCTGTATGCAACGGGTCCGGCATAGTCTAGTCTGAATGAGTTTAACGATAAACTAACGAACTGAGGATTATGCTGAGGTCGCCAGCGAGTTCCCAACTCGTCCAAGAGATCTGGGGCGGGTCTCTTAAATCAATACTCAATAGAGTCATATTAGTACGGTTATAGTTGTTTCATTGAGAATATTGATAGTTTAGTAACAAATAATTTGCGCGGGTTATACCATTTGAAATTGTATTGCTATTGCTTATTAGACTACCAAATAGAGGCACATAACAGCTATCGTCGTGCTTATATCATTCTAATGAAAAACTATGTTTGTATTAGACTCTAGGGCAGTCTTTCCCAAAGTGGGCGATAACGCCCCCTTGGGGGCGCTGGAGGCCTAGAGGGGGGCGTTAAGGGGCCCAGAAAAAATTGGTGGGCGCTGATGTGATTTAAAGTGGCGATGGGTGATTTGTAACTTAAGCTACTTCATATTTTAAAATTCACTGAAATTAAAATTCGTCTACTACGCAACATCCATTTATTAGTTTATATTTATATCCTATTGTATAAATGTAAACTAAAAATATATTAAATATTCATTATTTTTAATGCGTTCACATCGCTATTTACATCTTAAGATATTTAGTAATAGGTATCAAACACTGAAAAATATTTGTGTCTTCAACTGTCGGAGGTGAGGTCCCCACTTATGAAGACACGTATTAAAAATAGGTATATCTATTGTCGCGGCCAAGCTGAGCACTTTCGAAGACGGGATTTTTTATGTACCTAATCTAGTAAAATAAAATTTTAATTAGAAGGTTCACGTTTGGCGCGAACAAATATTTATTAATTTTAAGAAAAGTCTTATTTAGAATATAGGTTTAATTATTAACCTCCAAGCGAGACTAATATGTTATCGAGGTTTTTAAGGTGAAAAAAGGGGGCGCTATAAAATAACAGATTTTCAAAGTGGGCGTTAGACGAAATAAGTTTGGGAACCTCTGCTCTAGGGCCTGGTTTTGATACGTAACAAAAACACGTAACAGTAACAATAGCAGGGGAATGTATATTTTCAAAATCTCTAGTTTTAAAACAGCTTACAACTAATACCACGTGCTGTTATATGAACGTTAGCGATTTAAGTAAATAACACGATAAAGTTGAGATCAATAGGATTGGAAGTGCCCGTGGAACTCGTTTCGCGGGACTTGACAAACTACATCCAATTACGAAAGTAATTAAAACGATCATCCGCCGAACAACTCAAGCGCAGTTGATGGAAACACACTTGTTAGCTGCCATGATGCTGGAAATAGCAAACGTGGTGTGGTGACTGCTAATCTCCCAATTTTCGAGCTTAACTCGCCGGCTTGTGATATAGGTAGGTACATTTTTGTGATATAGATAAGATATATACAGAACACTTGATTGTACTTAAAAACCGGCCAAGTGCGAGTCGGACTCGCGCACGAAGGGTTCCGTACCATTATCTATAAAACATTTGAATATTTCAAGCGTCTACTTTTATTAATATCGAGCAAAAAACGGCAAAAAAATCACGGTTGTTGTATGGGAGAGAGTATGGGCCCCTCCTTAGATATTTATTTTACAGATACAGCCTGGTGACAGACAGACAGGCAGACGGACAGTGGAGTCTTAGTAATAGGGATATTTCAAAACATCCGTGGTAGAGAGCGGTGGTAGCCTTGTGGGTAGAACATTGGACTCGGAAGCGAAAGACCCAGGTTCTATTCCCAGTACCGACATGTACCTATGAATTTGTTTTCTAAGTTATGTACATTTGTGAAGTTATAGTAGCAATACCACTCGCTAACAGTGAAGGAAAAAATCGTGAGGAAACCTGATTGTCTGAGCTATTCGCATACCTTAGCGCTTGAAATCGCCAATCTGCGGTGGGCACGCGTGGTGATTAAGCCCATAATCTCTCTCTCTGAGAGAAGGCCTGTGCCCTACAGTAGGACGTATATATAGGCTGCTTATGAAGACATCTGTGACGACAAAACAATACGCATTTTTCGAAACAGTTTACCTACCATGAGACTTACTTCCGGTTTCTCGCACACTCACAATCTGTTTGTCTACTGTTTACAACTGTCAGTGTTTTGTAGGTATGCACTTTGGCCAGCTGACGGCTGTTGACCGTAGATTAAAAGATTGGTAGTCTACGAGAAACCGACTGACTTAAGCGTTTAGGAAAGGCTCAATGCTATCGGACAAAATCTTTACGTGCGTAATAGAATCACAAAGGCATTGATTGTTAAAAAGATAGATGTCTAACTAGCGCAAAAAAATTCATAAGCAGCCTATATACTTCCCACTGTAGAGCACAGGCCTTCTCTCAGAGAGAGAGAGTATGGGCTTAATCACCACGTGTGCCCACCGCGGATTGGCGATTTCAAACGCTGAGGTATGTGAATAGCTCAGACACCCAGGTTTCCTCACGATGTGTTCCTTCACCGTTAGCGAGTGGTATTGCTACTACAACTTCACAAATATACATAACTTAGAAAGAAAAGTCATAGGTACATGCCCGCACTGGGAATCGAACCTGGGTCTCCCGCTTCCGAGTCCAATGTTCTACCCACTAGGCTACCACCGCTTACTAGACTACGACCGTTTCTAGGCTACTACCGCTTCTAGAAAAAAAAAAACTCCACATTTAATCGTGGGATGGCCAGCGGGGTGTTATCAATCGGAGCGAGTTCAGTATTACTCGGCAAAATATTTATGCTCCTGCCTCCGGCAGACCGCCATGTTGCGTGGTACCTAGATATTTCGACGGGTTATCAATGAAGTCATTGGTTTGACGTTTTTGTATAAAACCAACCATCAACCAACCAACCGTCACTTACCATCGCCCAAACAACGTTCACATCACGCATGGCGCACAGAATGAACCAATCACAGGGTGATTTACTCTACAGCACATCTTGCGCTCATTTTATTGGTGAAGACTAATCGAGAGGACTGGGGTCGTTTTCGAGTGTGCATTTTGTAGGGAGAAATACTGCTATGGTTGTTTTATTCGTATCTAGCACAAAGGTTCATGTATACTTTAATTTAATACTAATGGGTGTATTTTCATGTGTGTAACGTCCTTGCCTGGTTACCATAACACAGGGTGTCCTAGTTTGGGACCAGATCAAGTGATTGTATTGTGTGGAAGTTATTATTATTATTAATCAATGAATAAGCAGATTTTAGACACGATGCTGTATCTTAATGATACGTATTTAGTTTGGTAGAATGTACAGACTATTAAGCGGGGAATAACGTTGACGTAGTATATTGTTCGGTCCCTCCTTACACTAATCCCTTATTTCTCTAGGTACGAGAGTCACTAGGTATAAGAAGTAATGCCGCGAGTTACTTAGAGTTGTCAGCTTATATAGTAAAACTGAAATGAATGAATCAACTGAAATTGCCTTAATGCTTAAACACACTGCAAACTTTCACTTACAAACACCGATACGACTTGTAAATTTCATGATATAAACGCGTGGTTAATGGAGTTGATTATGCCATGGTTGGGTTTAGATGGTTACAGAGATCTACGCCTGAAATAGGGTAAGAAAGACAAGAAAGGTTTTAGTTGAAAACCTGGAAATGTTTCGTTTATATTAGCATGGTAACTCTACCTCACGTAGAGTCAGTTAGATTGCTGTTCAAGAAAAAAATAATCTGCTCCGTGCGGTGCGAGCAGTTGGAGTTCGGATATTTTCGAGTTAACCCAGCTAGAACAGGGCATCGATTCTGTTAGTGGATAGCAGAATGACAGATACACGGTTGGGTCACGTGATGTAGTTTTTCATACCATTAACACCTAGCAGAGAAGGCATTAAACAAGTGCGCGCGAAGACTCGATGCGGCAATGAAATGAAATCGACGTGTTCATGCAGCTGACATTGTAGCTGACACTGAAACTGACGGTTTTTTTTAATAAGGCGTCCAACAGTTTTCCTCCATGGGTGATAAAAGTAATGAAATCGATAAGCGGACGCGCTGGCGTGCGTCAGAGCGAAGTGGCGGGCGTGCTCGTTGATGCGTCGCTTCCCGGCGCGAACGCCTGATGGCCTCTGTACTGTAATCAACACATCAACTAGTAGACTTGCGTATCTACTCGCAAAGGCGGTATGCCGATGTCTACCAATGGACCAATATGACCGGATTTATTAAAACATATAGAAAGAAGAAAGAGAGCAACAGATAGAGTAAACAAATAAACTGGGTGTGACAAACCGAGACAAAATTCGGTACATTTCGGGACAATGGCATTTTAAAATTTCACGCAAACGACGCAAGTTTTCTTCTGAATCTTCTGAATCTTGGGATTTCCACCGAAAGATGCCGAACTGTAAAGATGTGATAACTTAATCTTGAATGTAAGATTTCATAGTCCGTGTTTATTCATACTTGAAGATCAAAAGAGTTAACGGCTTCTCAATTAATAATAACAGCGTATCAAAAGCGGTTTGCTGAATTGATGTGCACGATACTCATTTTGTTCTGGCAGAGTTGATTGATTTTTTCGACGATATATTATTTTCTACACTATGACATAAACTGCACCGTCAAAGTATGTTTTAATTTACATCACTAGGGGTATCGACCCGAAGCGATAGCCATATGGACTATCGGATGGTATTTGATCAAGAATAAGTTTAGTTGGGTTATATTCTAGCTGACTGCTGTCCGACTGCGGTGTAGCCAAAAAGGTGGGTAATGTATTTGGCTCGTATGTATGTATGTAACATAAGAGATAAGATAATCGTTTATTGATACCAACAATGATCAGCATATAATATGCTTCGCATAATGCTTGAAGGCATATATGTAAGCGCTGATTTTAAGCCTGCTCCTGTTTTTGTTGAAGCTATATGGTCAGGCACGAATAACTCAACACACCCACATACTTACACTTTAAGTGCTACTCATCACTAAATGACGCTGCTGTATTGCTAAGAAACAAGAATCGGTAAGGCTGGCTTGCGCCCCCGTTATATGACAGCACTATCTGTCAGTTTAGATAATGCTCTATCCAGTGGACGAGCCCAAAAACGTATTGCACCATGACGTTTGCAGCCATCAATAGTTAAATTATATGGTCCCGCGACTGCTCAGCAGTCGGTTTTTTTGTTATTTTTTTTTTCTAAAAATATGTCAGACTGAAAGCATTCTGAGGGTAACGGCACTGTGTAACAAAGCCCGCATCTTCGTGGTCCAGGGCAGCCGGGAACATTTTAAAATATGAATTCCTTAACATATACAGGTTATTGACAGTTTCCGCCTATGCTAGAAGTTGCGAACACTTGAAGAGATATCGTACTAAACGTTGAAAAACAAAAAAAAGATCATCAAGATAACCAACGAACAATAGAACCAAGATGACTAAAGACGTCATTAAACCTTATTTGAAGTGCGTAAAACGTGTGAAATTAAGAGCTAATAGATTATATGTGTAAAAACCATGACGCAAATGAGATTACACGTATCTCGCTTGGACGGTGATTGGTGAATTGCCAATAGATTAACCGTTGTGGAGTACATTAGATATTGTTGTAGTACTTTCTTAGGATTGATAGACAGTTGATAAGACGGACACATTTTATAGTCAGTGAACTGAATGCCACCGATCTGACTTGCCGGAGAACCGACGCGGTACCTTTTCTGATTTTTAGTTATCAAAGAAAGCACGTACATTTTGTTTCCCGTTAATGAAATCTCTTCCGCACACAAACTTTGCGGCTCTCGACTCAAATGCACTCAAAAAAGTTGCCCCGCACTCAGGCGGCGCGACCAAAGTGCTGTCATTGTCTGAAAAAAATCCACTTTTCCCCCGCATTCCTTTCAGCGTTTTATTTTTAAGATAACACCGTTTTTATGTAGTCATTAACATTTCTTGCGTCAAAGTTTCAGCGAGCTTGTATGTATCGACGTTGTACACTTAGCGGGTAGGCGTCACGATTACTATTTCTGGCTCCCCCGTCATAACGCATCGAGGCAGACGAGGAACTTGTAGAGAAGAAATAAAATAAACCTCTAAATAGGTTTTTAAAATTTCCTTCAGCACGGATTAGTGCAACAAAAAGAATATAATCATCACGTACAGCGATATCATTCTGATGTAAAAACCTAACTACAAAGTGGGTACTCGGGACTCGCAACAAAAATAATATAAAAAAACTTGTTATAAAAACAAAAAACAGGGCAAGTGCGAGTCGGACTCGTGCACCGAGGGTTCCATACCATAATAAACATAACTTATTGAAAATTTGATTTTCCATTCATTCAGCCGAGGTCTTGTAGCAGGAGTCTCACACTGTTTATTATTTGTATATTATTTATCATTTGCCATCAATATATTTCATTTGTCAAAATTGGCCTATGGGTGGTCAAAAATAAAAAGTCCCTATTTATTTACTTAATAAACGCTGTTTATACAGGGTTACCTCCAAAATGCGCAATTCCTGAAACATCCTTTTTAGAGTTTGTGTTTTTACAACAACTTTTGTTTATTAAATGTTTGTTGAAATATTAGTGTTCACATAATTTTATTAATACTGAATTGGCACGGATATTTACTGGTTTAGTTTTTCATTTCACTAGTGCTCGTGTTAACCTTAGAAAATACTATTATTAAATACGCACTTTGCACGCTCTACCAAAGTCACAGCCTCCAGTCAGTTACGATAATGAAAATAATGTCCATTCTATTTAAGTCATATCGGCTTAAACATTATTTATGACACAGTGCTAGCACTAAGTAGAAAACCGTAAATCAACATAAAAAACCAGAAAAATACTTACAAAAATTTTCAAACGTTCGTAGAACAAAACTGTATATGACTTAAATAAGTCTTTAATTAATCGATGTGTTTCCGAAAATGCAGACGTTTTGATAACCGTATAGGGACTTACGCTTAATGAACTTTCTTGATCATTAAGGAGCGATCAGTGACATTCAGTTCACTGACACTATACAATTTTCCGTCTTATTAACTCTATTTGTACAAAGAAAGTACTAAAACAATAGGTATCTAATACATCCACAACGGTTAATCTATTGGCAAAAGGTGCCCAGTTGCAAAAGGTGTAGCTCAGTCTCGCTACTTATTCAGGTTTTACTATACATAGATATGTAGAGTAGGTACTCTACGTTTATAGGTCGTTAGTATATCTCAAGAGTCGACTGCATGTGCATGTGAGACCTTAAGTGGAAAAGGAAACTTAGAACTCCCCTTTCATACATACCTGTCCCAGTTCTTTTTATAACTTGAGAAAGAAAACCCGTGATACTTTACAACTGCAAAACTGGATCTAAAATTATAAGTATTTCGCGTTTTCTAGACTATTCCTTGCAGTTGAAATCTCGACGAGATACATAAATATATAAACGGATACAACTTGGGTCATCAGTCTAACAATAGACTGAAAAAACTCTTGAGTTATATTGCGCACATCACCACTCACATTTTAGTCGCTAAGTCACCCATAACGTAACTTTTCGCGTAAATTTTGGGTAAACAATACAAAACCTTCACCGTAGCGAGTGGTATTGCTACTATAACTTCACAAATGTACATAGCTTAGAAAACAAAGTCATAGGTACATGCCCGCACAGGGAATTGAACCTGGGTCTCTCGCAGTGTTTGAGCTATTCACATACCTCAGCGCTTGAAATCGCCAATCCGCGGTGGGCACACGTGGTGAGAGAAGAAGATAGAAGAGAGAGGGCCTATGCCCTACAGTGGGACGTATATAGGCTGCTTAATAATAATAATAATAATAATAATAATAATAATAATAATAATAATAATAATAATAATAATAATAATAATAATAATAATAATAATACAAAACCTGAAACCATTTCATCTATATTAATAATTATTAAAGCACTTGCTACAAGAAAAAAAATACGTTTTAAGTTCAACATAACATAAATTCGTTCAAATTTGAAGATTTTATGAAAAATGTAGGAATAAATTTTAGTTTTTGCCAAATTTTTTTATTCATATGAAGTGGTTTTATTATACATAGCTCCCGATGAAACAGTTCTCAGGTACCTATATGTATTTGAATTACGCGTTGTGGGTATTAATAAAGTTATAGATATCGTATATTTTCCCTATACCCTAATAATAACTGAAGCTTCAATATCCTCTAACGTCGAGCTTCAAACTGTTGTTAAACAATTAAATTACAACAAACTAACAATAAAGTACACTCAAAGTTGCTAGTCACGCTTTTCCGCAAGCGTTCATTCGAACGACGTCTGTCTTTTAGACCCATGTTACACTCATTGGACTTTCGTCTTAGGTGATATCCATGGCGGGTTTTACTCAATCATTATCAAGATACATCCTGTAAAACCAGCAATGGATATCACATAGGATTTTACATAGAGCTAGTAAATTAATTTGAAGTTCCTTGACAAACATAATGTAGAACCCTATAAGGGTCATATCGGGTTAAAATAGAAAGCGGAAATCTTATCAATGTTATGGCTACAGTTGATAATTTGCCAAGATCATTCAGTTCTCAACGAATACAATAAAAACCTGTGATAAAAACTGTACGTCACTAGCCAATCCTCGTCCAATTGATATCGTCTCTAGTTAATTTAAATTGTCTCCCAGTCTCTCAAATGAAAGTGAATATTTAGAATGCTAAATAAATATAATAACTATAAAATAATAACTTCCACACGACACAATCACTCGCCCTAGTCCCAAACTAGGATACCCTGTGCTATGTTACGAGGCAAAGCCACCACAAACATGGAAAATACACCCAAACAGAGGTCATTTGAGTAAATGATACAAAAATAATGATGAAAAATAATAATGCGTGGTGATTAAACCCATACTATCTCCCTCAGAGAAAACCTGTGGGACGTATATAGGCTGCTTATGTATGTACACAAAAATATAAATATATTCTAGTGGTAGAAGTTTGCAACGAACTATTCTCCAAAAGTTGTTATAATCCATTTACTTATGTATGGAACAATGGAGTCGGAAGCGAGAGACTCAGGTTCGATTCCCAGTGCGGGCATATACTACTTCTTGTACTATCAATGGCAGCGCTCGTATTTGCCTTTCGTTACCGAAATATTTCCGTTTTGTATTTATACACATGCCTTTATGTACGGACAACAAAGTGTTTTAAATCACCTGACAGAATTTTGCTGTATTATTTTTATCGTTGTCTTATCTTCTTTAATTAGTCTATAGTTTCTACTTTTTTTTATTAAGTTTCTATTTAATAAACTATCAATTACAAAACCGAAAAGTAAACAGAATACGTAGCTGTACAGCTACGTAAACTAAGACGCATATAAGGTATTGGTCAAAAAGAACTTATTGGACGTTACAAGAAAAACTAGGTGTCCGTTTCAAAAGGCAGGATGCGCTGTAGCTTAAATAAATAATTAAAAGGAGTGCAAAATACATTGAAATATGTATGATGATCTTGGTTCGTAGGTCTGAAGGGGTTGCTCGAGGAAAATACAGACTTTAAGTTACCATGTTTATTTGTTAACCTACGAATATGAAGTGAACAGCGTAATAATCAAACAAGGTATTTTAAATAAAATTTATTGCTAACTAGAAACTAGAATCATATGTATCACACAAACACTACTGTGTGCGTCTAATACATTGACATCGTTTACGTTGATTTCACCATACTTCAACATACTCAGTTTTTTTTATGAATCAATCAATGAGTCAATCATTTAGCTGTCTTATGCTGTCGGTAAGTGCCGGCCGCCATCTTCATCATCATCAGCCATCTTCAATTGCATCCTCTTAAATATAAGGATAGCCATGCTTAGACGTGCTTTTCTCTTCGGTAAAGCCGGATTTGTTTCAGCTGACTGAAACATGCCTAACGAAGAGTTTAGTTTTCGCTTTACTAACTGCCATAAACGAGCCAGTAACGGCCTCTGTGTATAAATGCGAGTTACGAGTTATGCCTTATTTACACTGAGAAACAGTTTCAGTACGGTAAGATTATCTCAATGTCAATTAGAGTTTGTCGTTTACAACTTTTGTTCTATGACTTTTCTATTTTTACAATAAATTTTTTACGTGGTTTAACGATTTTTCTGCTTTTTAGTGGCGCTCTTATATGTTTATATATGATATTTAAATATAATACACATTCTTATATGTACGATAAGCAAAACGTGTATTTAGTAAAATTTACATACATAAGCTCGTAGCCCCGGCTGCCTGAGTGATCTTAAACGATCACGAAGGTTAAGCAACACAGGGCGCGTTCAGTGCATGGATGGGTCGCCGTCTATGCCTAACGCTAGTGGCATTTTTCCGAGCGGTTCCGTGCTTCGCAAGGCACGTTAAGCTGTTGGTGCCGGCTGCCGTCGATAGATGGCAGTCGTTAAGCCAAGTCAGAGGCCTTAGGGCGGCTTGACAACTTCTGACAGTAGACGAGCCACTAGTCTACAAGCCTCCACCAATCCGGATTTGGCCCCCGTGGTGGAGTATGGCCTATACCTTCCTCAGGGAAGAGACCCGTGCCCCTCGGTGGGGACATAATGGGTTGATGATGATGACATACATAAGCAGCCTATATACTTAACACTGTAGGACACAGGCCTTCTCTCAGGAAGAGAGTATGGGCTTAATCACCACGCGTGCCCACCGCGGATTGGCGATTTCAAGCGCTGAGGTATGTGAATAGCTCAGACACTCAGGTTTCCTCACGATGTTTTCCTTCACGGTTAGCGAGTGGTATTGCTACTATAACTTCACAAATGTACATAACTTAGAAAACAAAGTCATAGGTACGTGCCCGCACTGGGAATCGAATCTGCGTCTCTCGCTTCCGAGTCCAATGTTCGAACTACTAGGCTACCACCGCTGTGCAGTGCGATTCAAACCTGGGTTTAATTGAGTTCAAAAAACTTTTACCCTAAAAAAATAATTAATTTTACCCTTTAATTATGGTCTTTGTTATCACCGCAGGGTTGGTCTTCCTATTCCGTATTCCGTGTGGCACTGGATTAAGAATAGCGTCACTCCATTTCCTCCCGTGGATGTCGTAGAAGGCGACTAAGGCAACAAAATACCAGGAGACGGGCAGCAGCGTCTTCCTGAGATTCCAACCGCATACTGCGATCGCCAACCCGCTTGCCAAGCGTGGCGATTATGGCAAAACCCCTCATGGTTATGAAAACCACGAGGGAGGTCTATGTATGTCCTGCAGTGGGCGTCAAAGGGCTGATGATGACCCTTTAATTCGGAAACTTACAAATGTGAGCAAAACTCATCAAACAAACGTTGTATTTAGACGGTCAAGCGAGATGCGGTAGATTCGTAACTTGTTACTGTTTACTTAACTCGCCTGACGCACTATCCACGAAGCTGGTACGATGTAAATTGTGAATCAGGTTGTTTTATGCCCATACACATAAAAAACTTTGCACACAAAACGTTTCAACGCAAAACTGCCTTATTTATGAAAATAAATTATTCGACCGCGTAATGGAAAGTTGGTGTTTCGATTATTTATAACAGGCGAGGGAGTTACCTGCGAAGGGAATTGAATGTTTCAGGAGACACCGGATTCGCGAACTTCGTTTCATACTTTTGCAGGTGTTATGTTATTGTTTCAAAACATTTAATTCAGTCCGACCTCAACTTGTAAATTTAATACTGTTTCCACAGTTATGAAGAAACTCGGTTAAACGTCATCCGGTCACGAATATCTGACTTTCTTTATTCCGCTTGTAGTAATTTTAGCACACAATACCTATAGTAACATTTTTAGTACAACTCAGTTGATTTAGGTGACTAACTTGGCACGGTAACAATTAAAAATAGAACCAAACACAATTGGGCAATTTACTATTGCTAAAGAACAAAACGCTCATTAAGGCTGTGTCACACCGTGTGGGGAATAAATGACCAGCGAGAGACAATCCAGAAATATCACACGCAACACGCGCGGACGTGAGTTAGAGCTGCTGTATTCGACACGCGATCGACAACAATCCGCGATTTCGTACGAGCCACATTGCGTGTACATAATTCAACTTTAATTAGGTCTGTACATGTGGTGTGTGCTAAGCGTAGCGTTGGAAACCTTTATACATTGGTATCGCACCAAACAGCCTAATAATAAGGATTAGTCAAAGCGCTGAAGCGAGTTTTAGGCGCGTCTGATTACCTTTCTGGGGAGCCTCAGAGTTTCCTTTTACGAAATTTATTGCATAGTTTGCTTGTAATAAAATTTGTGCTTAATGCTAACAATTAGTTGATTAAATTGTTCGGGATAACGCATCGAAGTATAATAGCTGCAGTAATTAGCTTTTTGTACTGGTGCTATGTTTCTTTCATATGTAATTTAACTTCGCTTAATTCAGTGCAAAGGGGAAAGTGAAGAACATGTTTTTAATTTCTCATCCGCGTGTTTAATTAAAACATGTGGGTAAGTGTTACAGACATCGGCCATACTTCGGAAATACAAGCGTTGTTTCCGATATGGGTGATTAACAAACTTATTAAAGTTCTGACGTAAAATCACCTGTTCGTAATCCTCTTCGTGTTGCGTTTCTACGTTTTAGCAACACGGTTAATGATCCAAGTAATTACTTGGAAGATTTTTTCTTATACTTTTACGACCAAGAGCACTAATTAAAATCCGCATTTCTTATCTAATAATGTTTTACTACCACGAAATGGCACACAGAGCATCCAAAAACGACCCGTTTTACGAGAAAAACATTAAGGCTGCAGAGCAGGTAAAAGCGTCGCCGAAAATACTCCGGCAAAGTTAAATATCCAAAACCTAACGATTCAGCTTAAAAGGAGCTTCTAAAAAAAGATACATGCCTACCTGCAAAATTGTCTGGAGCCGGTTATAGGCATTATTACGCGCGGCCTATTGTCATTCTAAGGGAGACGCCATTATGAAAAATGTATTTTCTTTCAGAGGCGAACCGATATATCTCTGAGCAGTATTGACGTCACCGCGCGACTTGAAATAAGCGTTTTATATTATACGCCCTAGAAAATACAAAGATTATTTGCGAATGTTGTTAGCGAGGTTTTTGCGTCAATATGCACACCGTGCTTTGCAATGTTAGGTGTAGCTGGTTACGTGCATCGCTGATCACTTATCTTGCTAAATCGCTGTCAAAGCACCTGAGATTGCTCATGATGGGTAGTATATGTGCTGCCAATTTCATGGAAGGTTTGTCATTTTACCTTATCCTGTATATTATTTTATTATTATTATGTATTGTGAGACTCTACCTTGCGGCTGTTATAGACTCGTAAATCGGTGGTCTGACGACCTAACATTCAGTTATTCATTTTGCTGCCTGTTGGTGTGGAATTAAATAAATAATAGGAATGTAATAGTATTTAAATAAAAAATAGCGATTTAGTGTTATTCAATGCAGTTTGAACTTTCCGCAAATTGTCAGTATAACGACGCTTCGGAAATGCGTCAGTCAGCGACCGATAGTGTGTTTTATGGCTTGTAATTAGTTTGGAGGCTACGAGCGGGCGGTCGCGCGCGTCTGCGCCCGCGCCGCAGGCGGCCGCGGTCGCAAGCCCAAGTTCAGGGCACCGGATCAGAGGCGCCCGCCCAGGCGCCCATCTAACTTTCCGCCAACTCCACTAAATTACGGCGCACATTTTTCACACGCTTGCGTCACTGGTCGGACCAAGCACGCGATATTTGCGTCCGAGCAATTATTAATAGTAACGCGTGGTGAAAACTTCACTACTGATACATTCTATTTCGGAATCGTTCGCTGGAAGGTAAATAAAGTTGCGAAAATTAGCCCGACTTTGTTTACGCAAAAAACGCGCAAATTCTATTTCGGGTCCGGCTCGAGCAGATTAGCCGATTTAATAGCTGGATTCGTCACAAACTATGTTTGTATTGGGCTAAGTAAAAACGGGAATGTCCAGATTCAAAATATTATTTGGGAGTATTTTTGGGAGCTTATTTATTTTTTGGTGGGCGTCATTCGCGTTCGGCGGATGGGGGCGCAATTAATTTGAGTCGGATGACGCATGATCAACTTTCTTAATAATGCCAATTTCAGACAGCACTGAAAGAAATATGCTTGAATCAGTAACAATTACCTAGCTCGTAAATAATCTTGATAACTAAGAAGCTTTTGAATAATTGTCTACAAATTAAACTAATTATTATGTAACGTACCTTGTGTCCAATAAGTTTATCTATCTGCCTCCACTCCATTCTAACCTTATTTATCAGTGAAATATTTAGTCTAACGAGATTACAAAAGATATAGGTACGTATTTACGCAGTTTCAGATATCAAGCCAAGATAGAAAAGAGGCACATTTGCGTCATCCGCCTTGTGCTAGAGCCGCCGAGCGACGCTACCGCACCTGAGCGCTAATTCAATTAGGAGGCTCCTACTTAGACACCCGTGTAATTGGCGCACTTTTCTAAATCAACTGGTTAATTATACGAAAAAAAAAAATTCAGTACAGTTCCATTTATAAATGGCATTCACGAAGAACGTAAGAATTAGCCTTCGTGTGCAGGTACGATAAACCTACTAAATTAGTTGTCAAATAGAATGGGTGACTAAAATAGGCAGGTAGCGTGATTATAGGTTTCTTGCTAAACTATTAGATTGTCGTGAGCGATTGCAGCCTGACCCACGTGCCAACCTTTAGTTCCATTGACGTCAAGCGAGAGTCCCGCGGGCCCTGACCTTAGAATGCTTTCTATTACTTCGCTTGGTAACGGTACCTGGTGACGTCAGCACGTCAATGACACCAACATGCGCAGTTCCCCCACTTTGATCTGTTGGTACTGTCTCCGTAATAACGTCCCGGGAACGGAGCCATAATTGGTTTTGGATTCATTGTCCTGAACGAATTTGTATCCAAGGCAGGTTTCACTAACGTTGAAATCAAGAGATGATAATTACGTCTTTTGCTTGTTTCAATCAATCAATTTTATTTACTTAAACATATGTTACATAGATATTCCAATAGAATTATAGAGCAACTATGCTCTACCCATATATGGGTGTGTAAATTCTAATGACAAACTGAGTAGGTAACAGAAATTGAGATATGCGATCCAAGTTACATTAGTGTTCAAGTCCACCCTTGAATGACTGTCGATAATGCGATTTTGCGATTTTAGGTCACGTCTTCTCGAAGGTGACCCTAGTGTTGCATAAAGCTACGTTTTTTAATAATAAACTTACAAATCTTAGCAATTTTCGGCCAACTGACCAAGCGTGCGGTTTTCTCCAAAACACTCCTCAGAGGTAGTTTAAATAATAATCTTGCGGTTACGTCTTTCCCTTTGCCACAGAGTATTTGAACTGACTCTGAGGAGTGTTTTAAGGAATCGTGTTTTTATAAATAAGACTGATGGTTTTTACTAATTGGAGCTTTTTAAAACAGAGCGCTGGAATTACTAATTTTATTGCAATTGAAGCCGCTAAGATAAGAGAGTAGGAAACTTCACTTCAATGGATTATGATCTAATTCATCCGCCATCAGTTCTATACATCTTTGTATGTAATATTATATACATTTTGAAGAGACTCGATAAGAAATGGTACAGCGTCTATTTTTACTGCACCAAATTGCGTTTACGAAATAATTCCAAATCGGCACTAAATTAAATTCTCACTTTCATGTATCTTTATAATGTATGGTGTGCAATAAAGATCATTAATCTAATCTAATGTAATCTAAGTTGAGTTTTCTGAAAAAATCCATTTTGATGAGGTTTCTATTTTAGTAAATATATATCAATTACGGGAAGCCTTTATGTAAAATACATAAAGGCGTAAATTTAAGACATACAAATTCTGAGTGAAATTTTTTATTATTTTCCACTTAGCATTCTGATTGAAAACTTTATTTTCGTGATAGTTCAAATTGGACCCTCAATATACACGTAACCTTTTTATTTCCAGACTGCGAATCCCTTATCCGTAAGATGTTGGTCCTGGAGCCGATGAAGCGGTATACGATAGAACAAATCAAGAAGCACCGTTGGATGTCAGCGGAGCCCTACGCGGTCCCCGCAGCCGCTGCAGACCCGGCGCGGAGCCCCGCCCACGTGACCGCGCAGCCGGACCCTAACGAACAAGTACTGAGGCTCATGCAGAGCCTGGGCATCGATCCTGTTAAGACCAAAGAGGTATACGTCCACCACGCGCCAACTCGTCTCCTTGTCCCGTATCATCATCATCATCAGCCATTTGACGCCCACTGCAGGACATAGCCCTCCATCATGGTTTTCCAAACTTCCTGGTCTTGTGCCACCCGTATCCAGCGACTCCCCGCTACCGTAACCAGGTCGTCAGACCATCTGGTGGGGAGCCTGCCCACGCTGCGTCGCCCGGTCTGCGGTCCCGTATAAGTAAATAAAACAGATAGACAGGTAATAGAGCAGACCAGCCAATCGTTGGTAGCTAAGACGAGAAGCCACATGCTCAGTCGACAGCACATCGAACGGCTGCTTTCCGTAGCAGCTTCAGATTCGCGGCGTCTATTTAGAATGACATTTATCCTCTCCAAGTCCTTATCAGCAAGTATACCGTTAAGGTGAAACTTAACGGTTATTTGTAGACTTCTCAGAAAGCCTACACCTTCCTTTTCCAGCATGACCTACTATCTATTCCATTCTTCCTGAGCACGAGTCAAGTCAAGATATTAAATAGTGTATTTAATTGAATTTGTTATGTATTCGTTAGTATTTACTTAAGTATTTGTAGTGTAATTAATGTGTATTATATATTAGTATGTATGTATGTATGAGTGTGATTGTGTGCGTGAAGCATGGCTGTATTATGAGTGCGTCTTTGTTTCATTTTGATGCTCCTTGAGTCACCAGAAGGCCCGTGTTGTGGGTGCAAACCACAGACCAAGACTGTGGTGCAAACCCTCAGCTAATACTGAGCATGAGGCCTTTTTTCCGATGCGCCGATATACAGCGTACACCTACCCTGTACCCTTAGCCTTTGTTTTCTCACTTGTAGTTTCACATTTCTTCTGCTTTTGTTTTGTATCTGCTTTATTTTCAGTACTTATTTACTTTTTCTGTAATTATGTATGTTTATGTGGCGTTAAAAAAGTTGCTTTCCAAAGGTGCTGCAGTCTAGCCACTAAATCAATGAAGCTGTCATTAAGCAATATTAATATTAAATTTATATCGTTTCTCTTTTTTTGTCGATTGCGGAAACAAACGGAGGTTTTTATCGCGCGTATATGTGTAGGTATGTATGTATGTATGTACGTATGTTATTTACTAATGATTATGTAGAGGCCTAGTATAAGAAATGAGCTGTCAAATAAAAGATATTGATGACGGGAGTGTCACTGACTTTAAGACGTCGCAAGCTGTCGCTTTGTTGGTAAAAGTCACTAAGAGTACATACCTAGGTATCAAATAAAAAACATCAGGCATTTTAAGTTACCTACAAGATATCCTATGAAAAGTCGCGCCTGAAGAGGAAGGAAATTGGACATCACTATAGGTCCTATTTACGACTTTTAAACAGTCGGGTCTTTTGTTTTAATGATAAGTTTTTTTTAAGGAATCTTGCGTATATTTCCTCACCAAGTTCGAGTGTTTGTTTGCCTGCTTTAAGTTCCCCACTCTTGTTTAAGTTTGTCTGAAGATTGCCGCGCGCAGTCCGGACGTGCAATTAAACTACCCGAGTTTCTCGAAACTGCCGCTTGAGGCGACCGTGTCTACTCCACTACTTTACTGTGTATATGACGGAGAATCTGTTTGATCCTAAGTTATTAGCGTAGATATGGATAATAGAGACATAAAGAATTATTTTTATATCGTCCTACGATCTCAGCTAGGATCATGTTCATTTTAGCATGTTATAAATCTTGACTGCTGATCGGTTTATCAATGATTTGTCAAGAGGACTTCAATTTATATGTCATGCCATTGTAACTAATTAGAACAAAATGATGAAACGACCCTTCAACAAGCCAATCAGCAGTCAAGATTTCAAATATTCTTAAACGAACTCGTATCTCAGCTAAGATCCTAGGATGACAGAGTCCGTCTCTTCGTGAAAATCCTAGCAGCCGCATTACTAAAATACATAGGTATTATATACAAACTCTCGTCCCAGCTTACCCCTCCACCCGGAGGGCTTAATTTTATGTAATTATAATTTCGGAGGCCAAGCGATAGAATTTGAAAAAAGTGCCATGGTTGTTATTTGGTTTACACCTCAATCGGTTTAGACCATAATATCTAAGCCACTCCATGTCGAGCCGAAACAGCGGTCTACTACGGGTAGTACCAAGCAATATCAAGGCAGATTAGTGCCTTCTTCCTTGCCATACCAATTTGGTTCTAACCCAATCTCGGCCATTCCAACATTTTTTCCGAAGGTAGACCTGTGTTCTGCAGTGGGACGTTCATAGGCTTACGATGTATTTATGAAAACACCTGATCAAAAGCGGTTCCAATAGTATGTGGTAATAGCGAGAGTGTTTCGTTGAATCCAGAGCGGAGCGAAGGATTCTAAAGTAGAATCCTGAACGCAGCGAGGGATTCAAAGTACACCACTCGAGCTTAAAATAGTGTTGCTCCCGAGGTGAACACTCTACTTTTTATCAACTTCTATGAAAAAATAAGTAACTACATTTTTACCGTCCGATACAATGTTCTCTGGAGTTAGTAATACTAGTGTTTTTAGGGTTCCGTACCTCAAAAGGAAAAAACGGAACCCTTATAGGATCACTTTGTTGTCCGTCTGTCCGTCCGTCCGTCCGTCTGTCAAGACCCTTTTTCTCAGGAACGCGTGGAGGTATGAAGCTGAAATTTATATCAATTACTCAGGTCTACTGTCCCTTGAAGCTGTGAAAAAATCAAACTTCTAAGCCAACGCAATCAAAAGATACAGCCGTTTATGCCGCAAATTTTCGACACTTGCAAGGGAATCAAAACCTACAGGGTGCTTCCCGTGAACTCAGAATCTTGAAATTTGGTACGAAGCAACGTCTTATAGCATAGATAAAGGAAAAATTACGAAAACCATAAATTTTTAGTTACATCACATAATATATTTTTTTTAATAATTTTAAACTTACTACCCATTTCCTCATAAACGCGTAGAGGTATTAAATTGAAATTCATACCAAATACTCAGGTCTATAATACCTTTAAGCTGTAACAAAATCTAACTTCTATGTCAACGCAATCAAAAGAAACAGCAATTTAAGCTGCATATTTTGAAACTCGCAAGTACTCGCAAGGGAATCAAAACCTAAAGGGTACTTCCAGTCGACCTAGAATCTTGAAATTTGGCATGAAGCAACGTTTTATAGCACACATAAAGGAAAAATTCCGAAAACCTTAAATTTTTAGTTACATTACAAAATATATATTTTTTAATAAATATAAACTTATTACTTTTTTCCTCATGAACGCGTAGAGCTATCAAGTTGAAATTCATATCAAATACTTAGATCTAATTGCCTTTAACCCGTGAAAAAATGTTGTTGACATTGCAGGTTTGTACGGAACCCTCGGTGCGCGAGTCCGACTCGCACTTGGCCGGTTTTTTTTTTAAAATAAGACTGTTTTACTATAGTATCTATAAAACTATCATGATGTGGCAAGTGGCCCAGCAAGTTCCTCTACTAGGTACATTCGATCGTTCCCAGCAAAGATTTTACCTCATTTAATCACTATACAAGAAAAGAGCGATTTGAAAGGTAAACTATGTGACGTACCTGCCAGGCTGTCAAAGAACTGGCCTGTGACAGTAGCACGTGGAAGATGCTGCACCGAAAAGAGTCTAACTATGATGATGATGACAATGAGATGTTTTATCTTTTCCAGAGCCTCCGTTCGAACAGCTACGATCACCATGCGGCTATCTACCTTCTCCTGCTGGACAGACTACGGGCTAGGGCGGCCGGCGGGGTTGGTTCCAACAGCGAGCGGACCAGGCCTTCTCGGAGACCTTCCTCAGTCTCTGACCAGGCCCTCTCAAGAGACGCTTTGGACCCTCGGCGGGACAATCACACAAGGTGGGGTTTTTTAGGTTCAGTTAGGCCACCGACAAACGGATCTAGCCTCAACGTGTTATCTTTGATGGCCTGGGTCTTGAGGTTGTTAATTGCGTAGTCGTTCATCATCATCATCATAATCAGCCATTTAACGCCCACTGCAGGACATAGGCCTCCCTTATGGTTTTCCTAACCATGAGGGGTTTTGCCATAATTGCCACGCTTGGCAGGCGGGTTGGCGATCGCAGTATGTTGTTGGAATCTCAGGAAAACGCTGCTGCCCGTCTCCTAGTAATGTATTTCCTTAGTCGCCTTCTACGACATCCACGGACGGAAATGGTAGTTGTCCGTAGTCGTTCAATAGATTGATAATAACCAAAGGTTATGGTAACCGAAATACCAGCCGTTGCCATATAAGAAATCGCTTGCTAAGAAATTTGACTAAGTACTAATACTGATTAATTAGTTCGAATGCTGATTTATCCTATTTAAGTTGGATTCAAATGCCATTGATTATAATAACCATATTTAACTATTATCAAGCCTACTCGATCTAAAAAACAATGTCCTAGGCACTGCAGCGTCCGAGTGGTCCCTTCACCCATCTAGTGTGAGTGAAGGTGCCATAATCACGAAACAAGTGCCACGCTATATAAATCATCTCATTACGTAGACAAAGGATTTTTTTTTTACGATTATGCAATTAGTTGGCTCCAGGCCCGGGTCTTATAAAGAAATCTCTACAAGAACGAAAATAACGATGGCAAATTTGTGTCTGCAGGTTACTCCACGCGGGCGATCAGCCGCGGGAGTTCGGCCGGGTGGGCCCCGCGCTCGGGGCACCTGCGGACGCGTCCTCTGCCGAGACGCAGCGGCTGCTGTCCCTCGCCGGCGTCAACATGACCGAGCAAAGGCTGCTCCAGCGAAACTCCGATACTGCGGAAGCGCACCGGAGCTTTCTGGTCGGAAACGTTGACACCCTACCCAACAGAAACCACGAGACGGAGGCCACTAGGCTACTCTCTATGAGAAACGTCGAAGTGGCTCAATCAAACCAAAGGTTAGGCAGCAAACTGAACGACAATGTCACACCGACGCACAGGCTACTCACGTCAACCTACGAACAACAACAGAACATTCTGAAACAATCCAGCGAGGACTGTCGGAGACTCCTCCAGCAGTCCACCACCGTTGGCTCAGAATCTAACAAAAGTGCCATTGATGGAACCCGACTTCTGACTTCTTCGAGTTTTGACTCGAAATGCGCCATCGATTGCGGCAGAAGCTCATCGGCCACCGATCACAACGCCATTGCCAATTTCCTGCAAAATTCAGCATCGGCAACAAACTTCAACATGGAGGCGATGAAGTTACCTAGCTCGACCACATTCACAATGTGCTCTGAGGCGGCAAAACTGATGAATACACTACAACAGTCACCATTGCCGCTAAAAGGTATAGTAAACTTGAGCACTAGTCCAATACCACAACATACAGATACCAAGTTGAGCAATGTGTTAGAGCAACCTAAGCCACTTGAATCAACCCGATTGGTGTCGCAAGCCCAGCAGCAAGATCTAAGTCGACTCCAGTCAAGTACACCTCCGTTCAAAGAATACATAAACCACCATTTGCCGTCGTACTCGTACTTACAAAACTCAACCCTACCGCCTCTATCTAATACTGCCGACGCTGGATTCACTGCCACCTCATCAGCGATCGGCGATTTATTTCCGAACACTCTGTACAGGCCTGACAGTAAATTCTCCTTGAACAGATTCAGCACTGGCCAGACGTTTCCTCCAAGCCTTCAGAGCACGACAAATGAAGCGGCAAAATTTCAACAACAATATTCGTCTTCGACAGATGAAGGCTGCGAGACTGATATGGAGGATGTCGCGAGTGTCCCGAGTGGCGTTCAGAACAGGCTGAGTTCGTACGCTAGCTCTAGCTCAAGCAGCGGTGTCGTCACTTTCTTCAATAACAAAAGCCTCAGTCAGAACCTCAGCTGTGATTCCTCTCAGAGCAACTTCTCAACCTTCGAAAGCCTCGACTACCAGCTGTCGGACTGTTCCAGTGAGCTGGCCAGCAGCTTGCCCAGTTGCACCTCAACCGAAGACAAATTATCATACGAGAACAGTTCTCTCGTCAACACGAGTCCCATGCATCCGTGCGTGTACATCTCGTCTTACAATAGCAAGACGCCCGGCACAGGATTGTTGGCACGACACAATCCAATCAACTATCAATCGGCCAGCAAGAACTGCCCCAGAGCAATCACGAGAAGTCCTGTGGATTTTAGAGAAGGAAGGAGAGCCAGCGATGGCTTGGTCGCTCAGCAAGCAGCGCAATCTAATGAGTCACAAATCAATAACGTTGCCTTTAACAGTCAGAGATTGAATGAAAAAGACAAAGCCAAAGGTGTTTTAGAATTGCATTTAGTACAGAAAGAAGCACAGAAGCTAAAGACACAGTATCAATCCACCTTACCAGCTGAAGAAATGACACAAAGGCAATTACAACACAACCAGTTTGCTGCCACCTTCAGTCCACATTATTTAGATACGAAGAATCCGACTCCAAAACGCATAAGTCTTCCGGAATCCTTTAGTTACTCCAGCACGTCGCCTCCAATGCCAGCGAGTCCAAAAATGGTTGCACAGTTGCAAGAACCACCGGAACTGTGTCACGGGACTGCAAGCACACAGGTCTGCAAGCCACCTCTACAGCAGCAACTAATGCAACACAGACTATATCAGCAGAAACGACAACTTCTCCAAAAACAAATGACGCCTGCGAACCTATCCGCTCACGAGCTCAGCACTCTGCACTCTCTACAAGTAGGACTGAGCCGGAGGCAGATGCTAAGACAGCAGAGCTACAAAATAGCTCAGCAGCAACAGATCCTGCCCCCACTGCCGCTCACCGAAACTGAGAACAGAGACTTGTTGGCATTCCAAGCCATCGTCGAAGGACCAAATCGATCACCGAAGCACAAAGTCGACGATAACCAGGAAGAGCTAGCGAAGATTGCATATCAGGGATCGATGGAGATAAGCATAATGAATAAAGATAGGTTAGGTAACGAGAACTGGTCTAATTTGCCGTCCAGCCTGCAGACTGCGTGTCAGATATCAGAGTTGGCGGGCCGGAGGGAGGTGCGAGAAGGGGAGGACGTGGCGCACGGGCCCGTCGACGCAGCCCTATGGCCGGGCCAATGGAACGCTGGCCTCTTCCCGCCGCAGCCCTGCTTCCAGGTATTCCAACAGATCAACTAAGTAGATCTCCACATAGCGTAGAATTAGTACGTTGTTAGTAAAACGTGTGCACGTGGCGAGAGGCCTGAACGAGACTTAGTAAATCCATTCAGCCTTCATTGCCGACAAGTAATTCGCTAGCAGAGATTCAACTCATTAGTTAGATAGCTCGTAGCGCATTGTTAAACATAATGTTTAAGGCTGTCTATAGACTTGTGTATTCACAGCGACTTCCCTATATTGTGCATGACAATAACTAGTGCTTTAATTAAATTCTTTAGCCAACGTGTGCACTAGTGCAAAAGTGCCCATTAGGTCATTGAGACTATGGTTTTACCACACCTTAATAATACTTTATTCCAAATTTATCAATAACTACTTGTAAACTAAATATTCTAAGTCTTATAGTAAATTCTCTTGGCACTCTATTTGATTGCCTGCAACCTTAAACATCACTAAAGAATGTTCCTAACTATTCAGTATCTTACATCATGGTATAGTACATTATTTATTAGTTACAATATTTATTGCTCTAAGTTATCGACTAGCTCATTGTTTTCCTTTGTAAGTCTGTAGATATATTATAGATTTGTTTTGTTATAATTTGCTTACACACGTATGTTTAAAATGTGAGATGTGACAGCTTTATTTAAAAGCAAACGTTTGTTTAAATAAATGTAAAGGTCATAATAGTTCTTGTTTTATTTTGATACCTTGTGTTTGTGCACCACTAGAAATTAGATCAGCTTACGCATAGATTGAAATCATTAGTGCATGCACCGGGATATTTATTTACAGTGTACCTACGTATATTTATAATACACCGCGTGACTGCACCACATGCTCGAGTTATTTCTACAAGAGAAAGGGGATCATTATTTAGAGCTTTTACTAGAATTACTGCAATTTTATTTCCTGAGATAAAGTGCTCATAGTAATACCTGCCTACTATTTTTAGGGTTCCGAGTAACCCCTATAGTTTCGCCATGTGCGTCCGTCCGTCTGTCTGTCTGTCTGTCTGTCTGTCCGGGACATAGCTCAGAGAGTACTAAAGCTGAAATTTGGCATAGATATAGAATAGTATAGAATAATCTTTATTTGGCACAAAAATACAATAGAATAAATTAAACATGAATATTATTCTCGCCGACAAAATGGTAGAATAAAATCCTGATTTTTTTTTAGGGTAGCCCCACTCCTACCTGCTCACACCTACATAAGGAATTTTTTTCTTGTCTATCCCATAGTATACGGTTTCGTTGGATTGGTCGTTTAAAAATATTGTGGGTGTAGAAAACCGGTTTTCGATTCAGGGATCCGTTTACGAAATATTAAGCGCAAATCGTTAGACTAGAGCGTTCACCCCTCTCTCCCGGCTAAACGTATGTTCGTAACAAACTTAAAATATTAAGGTCCGTAGTACACATAATGAAGTTGAAAGGAAAACTATCACGGCTAAGTAGGCTCTACAGGTTAACGAGTAATAGGCGACCAACTTATAAAAGGAAAATTTCGTAAAAATTCCATTGAAAATTACGACAATGAAGTTGTTAGTTGTGTAAAGCCAGCAAGCAAACCTCCTACTACGGAACCCTACACTGCGCGTGTCGCGACACGCACTTGGCCGGTTTTATTTTCTTTCCTAAGCCTTCCGAAGAAGACCGAATGTTCAACAAGATTCCTCTTAATTTCAGTCGAACTGGCAAGCACACACATCGTCGGCCGGTATGCTGCCTCTAAGCGAGAGCCCAATTCTAGAACTAACAGAACAAATGGAGTCAATATAGAGTTTAACTTTTTCTTAGAGCGAAATCAGGTCCATTTCTGTCTTTCACGCATCTTTCACTAGAAATGAATCATCTAAACACAGCATGAACGTCGATGAATGATTAATTAGTAAATAGGGTTCAGTCGGAATTTTAATTTATTCGTGAATGAAATAAGAGCGAAACGTATAAAAACAGCATGAACGTACATTCGGATTACGCCATGCCATTCCAGTTTGCCTCCAATTTGCGGTCAATTCAATCTCCACGCTCACACGGAAATATGTGTGAACGAGAGACAAATAGTTGTTCAAACACTTTTTTATTTCACCGAGTTTTATAAAAGAGCGTTAATTTAACCATATGCATGGTTGTGCGATCGAAGAATGAAAGAGAGGAATGAAAATGAACGATCACTCAATGTGAACGTTCCTCTGAGTGAAACATCTGATTTACACTTTAATTAAGTCGAAATATAGATCTCCAATTTGGTTTGTTATGGTTCCGTTACGTTTTCAAGCACTAAGTAAGTTAAGTAGTCGATTTACATGTGTTAGCAATATTTATAGTTGTTAAGATTTTAGGAACATGAGCTTGTTATAATTATTACAAACACGTTACAGCCACGTAATAGTTGTTGTTTCTATTGAGTGGGCATGTGCAATTCCCGAAGTTGTTTTATTAGGCTAAGGTAGCGACCAGTGATCGTATCTTGGTATTAGGGCCAGTACTGCTGTGCTGAAGGTGCTTGTGAATTAAATCAATTTTGCTTTTTATTAAGTTCCGCTGACCGTCCATATAACATCGACATGTAAAGGTGCGATTAAACGGCGCGCAAACATGCGAGCCGAGCGAGGCTCGGCGCGTGATTCAGCGCGCCACGCGGCATTTAAACAGCCTAAAGTCTACTATTTAATTCGAAAAAAAACTGTCACTTTGACATGTGCCGGGGTCGTAAGCCATCACACATTACATTTGTTGACTTACTCTATGTGAACATCAATACAAGTTTAATTTTTAAAGGTTGCGACAGATGACGGCTATAAATAATAATATATTGCGCGATGACTTGTTCTATACTATATTCGACTGCAGTCGTGTGTGGATGCGGGTTTACAGTTTGGATATTCAGTGGAAAAAATATCGCATATATTAACGCCGCCGTCTGTATCGGCCATAAATGTAAGGTTCTAATGAAATCTATGGCAATAAAAACTTTGTAATCAAAACAAAAGTAAAAAGATTTTTTATTTATACAAAAGAAATCTGTTTCATATGTTGCATCAACTCACGAGGATTTGAAAAACTAGCCAAAATTGTCGAAATCACACGGGAACACGAGAAACAACATTCGTGGAACCAAGAAAAAAACGGAATGTTTGAAAATAAATTACGTCTTCATAAATGTGACAAACTTCAAGCCCAAGGTTATCAACATCCAGTTGTTGCCAAGACGTAAAAAATTTTACTTCAAAAAAAAATTATGTGAGCTACGTTTTTTAAATACTTTTCTTTTATCAGTAATTAAATATTAATGTCTTTGATGCAATAAGTTTTTTATCACATCGGTCTACTTTATTACAGTAAAACCAAAATCTACCGAGTATAACGATATATTTTGTAATGGTAACACTGCCTCTTTTTTTATCGAATTAAAAAACAGACTTCGCCCGGCGGCGCGGCTCGTCAAGGCGCGCGGCTTGGCTTGTTTAATACGCGCTGTCTTAACAGAACAGATGGTAGTATCTCTCTCTATCTCTTTCGTTTAACCATATTTAGAACTGACAAGCGACGGCGCGGTTCAACAGCTCGCGTTGTTGTGATCCATGTGCCGCCGCGCCATTATGAGTAGGCTTGCGTTCAGATTTAGCCGCGGCACAGTGTTTTTATTGCCCCAAAAAAGTCACATCGTCAGGTTATTGCTCTAATTGATTCAATTATGTGTTTAAATGACACGAGTAGAACTCCGGAGTCCAATGATCGTAGTTTTTTTTAAATCAAAAAGTTTTCTTGACCTTCGTAGTAATAAAATAAGAAAAAAAAATCCTGTAAAAAAAATATGAAGGCTTGAATGATCGTTGTATCCTGGGTGTTTAGTACTATTAGAGGCACATATTTAAGAGCTATTAATATGTTGAAACTTTGCCTAATAACGAAGCAATAATTCTTTTATAGTTTTTGGTTTTTATTTTTTATTTATTTTTTAGACTTTGAAGTAGAGCCTCTGACTACAACAGACTCATTCTTTATTATGAGTAGCACCTACGACAAAATTTGCACGTTCTAACAACGCGGTTATTTGGAGATATTTAATTTTAAATATTAGGGGTTAAAGTATGAAATTGCCGTTTTATTGCAATAGGTTCTTTGAATTGACATAGAATCTTCATGGTTTGAGGTTTTCGAATGAAACTTTTTTCAAATGGTTTCTATGATGTTCTTTTTTTAAAAAATGTGAAACATTTGGATATCGAATATTGAATATCAACAAGGCAACACAAGTTTCAACACGCGTTTCTTTCTGCAGATCAGTCAAATCATGAGGCACCCATTTTCCGTATTTTTTTATTTTATTGATTTGACGCAAGTGAGTCAATATTGTGGGTAAGGTAACGTTAAACCATGCCGCTAATTCCTGGGTAGTTTGACTAGGGTCGGCTTCCACTATCTCTCTTAATTCATCGTTATTCACCTGTGTGGGCGGTCTTCCTCGTGGCTCGTTCTTTAAGTCGAAATTTCCATCACGAAAGCGTGTAAACCAAAATCGCACGGTGCGTTCATTAGTAGACCCCTCTCCAAACGCAGCATTGATATTGCGGGCTGTTTCTGCCGCGTTAGTTCCGCGTCGGAACTCGTATTCAAAAATCACTCGGATTTTCGCAGTATCCATCTTTCTTGTCTAAATTGAATAACAAAAACAATTGAAAGTCGATATTCAATAGTTTCACATTTTTTAAAAAAGAACATCATAGAAACCATTTGAAAAAAGTTTCATTCGAAAACCTCAAACCATGAAGATTCTATGTCAACTCAAAGAACCTATTGCAATAAAACGGCAATTTCATACTTTAACCCCTATTATTTTGATCAGGGTTGTCACTCAGATTGACCTACGATTTTATAATTGTTAGTTCGCACGTACCCGAAAAAAAATATAATCAACTTTTTTTTAAACACTAATATGGATTAGCTAGCCATATAAACGTATTTTAAAAGCCAATACATCCTTTATTCAAATACATTGGTTTCCGTAACACATGCCATCTACCAGGTTAATCACAGTTTTTGACTTATTCCTGAAATATTTCAGCTGTATCACATTATTTACTGACAGATAGAAATAATCTATTTGCTCTTTTTAATACATACCTACCGCTCTAGCTAAGGTATGCTAAGGCATCTGCAGAATATTATCAGTTTAAAAAAAATGCAATACCAATGAAGGGTTACTTGTGGCGCGGGAGGGGGTCCACCCTCATTAGGTTTTTACTAAAACCCCGTCAAAACAAGTAACGCCCTCCGCATCGGGGGTGAGGCATCACGGGCCAAGTTTATGTGTACCAAGGGCTCAGCCGTACCATCATCATCATCATCGTCATCGTCATCATCATCATCACCACCACCCAACTTTCTGAGCCATTTATTTGACCCCAAAATGCGTGAGTCTCATTCGCACTTAAGCATTTTCTATTATGTGTTATTATATCACATAAAATATAAGCCCTACAATCACACTAACTTTGACAACTTATGTATCTACGTTTTAAAGATCAAAAGCAAGGGCAAAAATAAAAACCTGCAAATAAACACGATTGTTGTATAGAGACCCCCTTATTTTTATTATTTTATAGGTAATTCGCCATAAAGACAAACATGTTGTAAACCTTTTAAACTGGCTACCTATTAAGGTTTCAAAGATATAACCTTTAATGGTCGGGCGGACCGACGGACGAACAGACCGATAGACACACATCGGAGGCAGAGTAATAGGAACCGTCCGGCACCCTTTATTTACGGAACCCTAAAAAAGTGGTTAAGTAGGTAATAGGGGTTAAAGTATGAAATTGCCGTCTTATTGCAATAGGTTCTTTGAATTGACATAGAATCTTCATGGTTTGAGGTTTTCGAATGAAACTTTTTTCAAATGGTTTCTACAATGTTCTTTTTTTTAAAAAATGTGAAACATTTTAATATCGACTTTCAATTGTTTTTGTTATTCAATTTAGACAAGAAAGATGGATACTGCGAAAATTCGAGTGATTTTTGAATACGAGTTCCGACGCGGAACTAACGCGGCAGAAACAGCCCGCAATATCAATGCTGCGTTTGGAGAGGGGTCTACTAATGAACGCACCGTGCGATTTTGGTTTAAACGCTTTCGTGATGGAAATCTCGACTTAAAGAACGAGCCACGAGGAAGACCGCCCACACAGGTGAATAACGATGAATTAAGAGAGATAGTGGAAGCCGACCCTAGTCAAACTACCCAGGAATTAGCGGCATGGTTTAACGTTACCTTACCCACAATATTGACTCAATTGCGTCAAATCAATAAAATAAAAAAATACGAAAAATGGGTGCCTCATGATTTCACTGATCTGCAGAAAGAAACGTGTGTTGAAACTTGTGTTGCCTTGTTGATATTCAATATTCGATATTCAAATGATTCACATTTTTTAAAAAAAAGAACATCATAGAAACCTTTTGAAAAAAGTTTCATTCGAAAACCTCAAACCATGAAGATTCTATGTCAATTCAAAGAACCTATTGCAATAAAACGGCAATTTTATACTTTAACCCCTAATACTTACAAAAACAAAAACCCGACAACTTAAAAGCCATGATAAAAAAATCGTAAACAAGTCACCTTTGAAGTTGACCTTTGTGACAACCCTGACTTGCATATTTGAACTTGGAAACAAATTAAATCATATCTCCAAATAACTGCGTTGTTAGAACCTGCAAATTTTGTCGTAAGTGCTACTCATAATAAAGAATGAGTCTGTTGTAGTCAGAGGCTCTACTTCAAAGTCTAAAAATAAATAAAAAACAAAAACTATAAAAAGAATTATTTCTTCGTTATTAGGCAAAGTTTCAACAAATTAATAGCTCTTATACGTCTCTAATAGTTCCAAACACCCAGGACACAACGATCATTCAAGCCTTCATAGTTTTTTTTACAGGATTTTTTTTCTTATTTTATTACTACGAAAAAAAACTATGATCATTGGACTCCTGGGATTTCTACTCGTGTCATTTAAACACCTAGCTGAATCAATTAGAGCAATAAACTGAGGATGTCACTTTTTTGGGGCAATAAAAACACTGTGCGCGGCTTTAGCCGAAGGTGGCTCGGCTCGCTTGGGATCGTGCTACCCCGCGCCGTTTAAATGCACCTTAAAACTGCCCAACCTGGGCTGCGATTCAGAAAACTACAATAAATTCATAATTCGATGTATATTGACTAGCCGAGTCTTCCTTCTTGTTATCTGTGGCTTAATCGGCTATGCAATGTAGGTACATCAAATTGTCATAGTAAGCTATGTCTTGTGGTTTTATGAAATAAGGCCCTGATAATTCCATAAAAACTACAATTACCCAATAATTTACTTGATTAAGTCTCATGATAGGTATTATCCGTTATCTGTAATTTTATTTTAATAAGTAAATAGATAATAAGCGATAATATGAAATAAAACAACATGATGTGACAATATCAATAGGCTAAAAATTATTTCGGTGTAGATATCTAAATGTGTTACTTTATCACTTTGACATATACCAAACATTTTTATCCACAAAAGGGATTATAATTCCTTGTCAAGATATTCGACAAGAGCTTATCATTGTAAGGCACAAAAAGATATCGATACTAAATAGGTACAGAGGTGCATGTGATAAACTGGTACCATTTACCATTTAAGTTATGGTCAAAGATTATCAAGGTACCAACAACATTTTTGACGCCACGTTACTCATAACTTAAGGGGCTATTTAACGCCCCCAGAGCCAACTAGCGCCAATAATGGAAAACAAATCATACCTACTTTTCATCTCATCATTTTATATTACTTACGTTTTTGTAAAAAGTGAACTTTATTTTATACTTTGATAGTGTTCAAAGTTATTTTTAAAACTCAAGAGCCTAGAATTAAGGGGTCCTAGGTTACCGTTCCGGGACATGACAAAAAGGTATGAAATGTTTTCCATTATTGGCGCTAGGTAGCTCCAGGTCGCCCCTTAAGAAGATATCCTTTGTAAATGAACTACCTCTATTTAATCTTTGAAAACAAGACTGAAAAATCAGTGTCAATTCAGATCAGCGCGATCCAACCAGTCAACAGTTCAGTCTTATAAACTTTTAACATAAGATCACAGCGAAAAAATGGAGAAAAGGGTTTTGTAAAGCGATGGTGATGATGATGTTTGTAACTTTGGTGTTTAATAAAAAAATCTAGTAGAAAATGTTCCGTGGTAGTGTTAAGCCGGGTCTCCTGCTCGATTTTTTTTTATATTATAAACTTAAGCAGCGTCTCCTGCGCGTGTTTTTTCAAAACATTACACCAAAACATTGGGGCATGGCTATACACAATTGTGTATTCAAACACAATGTTTTTGTTCTCCGAGGCCAACGGAAAACATTCCCCGCGCGGACTGGAGAGGGGAAGGATTTGTTTCATTTCTCGCCTTCCTCGTCAGAAATCATGACGACGACAAATGTTTTATTTTAGACAGAAATATTTTCCTACAGCAGTAGACGGTTGTGTATGGAAACAAATGTTTTTGTTTCGTGTCTTCTGTGTAATGTTTAAAAAAAACACGCGCAGGAGACACGCCTTTACTCAAAACATTCCGTTTTCTTTGCGCAAAACATTTTCGTTGCTAGGGTAAGCAAAATAAAAAGTTAATTTGGAGCATTGAAAACAGATTGTTATGTGTAATGTTTCATGATAAGCACGAACAGGAGACCCGGCTTTACACAAACAATTCGTGTTCAATGCGCAAAACATTGTGTTTATTTTGCATCCTAAGGCAACAAAAATATTTTGCGCATAGAAAACAGATTGTTTTGTATTATAATGTTTTTTAGCAGGAGGCGCGTCTTTACTTAATTATGTTTAACAAAATGTAATTAGACATATCAAAGTAAGTTTTACTGGCTTCTATTTAATTTCATTCCTTTTACGTGCGTGATAAAATTATTTCAACTTTTTTATATTAAGTTAATACCTACTTATTAATAAACTGGCAATAATAGGTACTGGCAAGAGTTGGATGAGAGTAGCCGAGGACCGTGCTCAGTGGCGTGCTATAGGAGAGGCCTATGTCCAGCAGTGGACAAGCATAGGCTGATGATGATGATGATGAATACTTATTAGGAATGCATGAAATAAAATTTTGAAATAGTTTCCGTCGGGATATGACAATGTGTAATTAAGAAAAGAATCAAAGAAAATTTGGTATTAATACAACTGGGAACGTGCGAGTGTAGGCAACAATACACAGTCTACGGTAGTAGTCTTATTTATAAAAAATACGATTACTTATAACCATCTTCAGATGCATTTAGGATGCATTTTCGATAGTTTCATATTTTAGGTCCAACTATACTGACGCCTACTAAATTATTTCAAGTGAAAATGTGTCACCTTAAGGCCCGATATTAAGCTTAATATAGATACAATACTATATTGGCGAGAAACCTATCTTAGAAAAAATGCATTAACTTTGTTTTTTACAAGGGTAACTCAATGTAAAAAAACAAAGTTACTTGAATTTTGACGATTTATCGAGTTTTTCCATGCCTAAATGGTTATCATACAATCCAAAATTGTGTACACAACAATGAGTTATGTAAGTGTATCTTACAATTTTCCATGGTTTATCTAGAAAAATAATTCAATTTAAGATTTAAGAATTTTCGCTTCCTTTCATTCTTTGCGCAAATGCGTTAAATGTTGAACAATAAAGATTGTTGAGTATTATGTTACCTATGGAATAAAAACAATATCTTCAATTGTGTATAAATCGGAGAAAATCTCGTAAAACAAAACTTGTTATACAACACTTACTCATCTTTCAGGATAAATAATTAATAAAAAACTGTATTTTAACCGGATTAACGCGGTGCATACGTCAAGTAGGCTATTTGATTCTACAACGTGTAATTGATATAACGCGAAAGCTGGAAACCGTTTCGTCAGTATCGATACTAGTAATTAAACCACTTTCAATAAGTTGAAGTTTTTTGCTTGTTACTTTTCACACAAATTGAGTGTCAACATTGTACCAAAAAAATTAAATAATAATTGAGCAACAATTTTACATTTTAGGTCATCGAAAATCGTTTAGTTATCGATACACAAGAAATGGTTTACAGGTATTGTGTTATCTAAATAACAAGTTTTTTGTTATTTGTAATTTTAAAATCTGTGTACTGGAAGAATTTACTTTAATGATAACAAGATAGCGGTTAGCGATTCTTAAATGTTTAGCAGTCTTGCGTCAGTAGTCACAACTATTTGTTTAATTTATAACAAATAGCTCTTAACATTTCACGTACCTAGCTCAGTTGTTTCATGCGCGAAGCATTTTCGTTACTAGGGGAAACAAAGAAAAATAATGTTTTCTGCACTGAAATTAGATTGTTTTGCGTAATATCTCATGAAAAACACGAGCAGAAGACTCTGCTTCACACACATCAAGAGATTAATGCGCATGTTTATAGGTAAGCCAGCGCCATCACATTAGGCCCTGGAGTCTAATATACACATTGTTTTTCAATAGACGACGATATGTGTTATTTGCCTCTATTTGGTAGTCTACATAGCATTAGCATTCCAATGTCATTGCAATGGGGAACTGCGTCAAACTTAAATTGAAGTGACATTGCTTTTATACCACAGAAGACACAGAAACAATAAAGATTTTTTTTTTAAATAAAACCATAATAACTTTGTTTTGGGCTTTTGGGGTCCCGAAAAATCATCATCATTATCAGCCATCTGACACCCACTGCAGGACATAGGCCTCCCTCATGGTTTTCCAAGCTTCCCGCCCGCATCCAGCGACACCCCGCCACTTCACTTTAACCAGGTCCTCAGGTCCACATCTGGTGGGGGGGCGACAAGACCAAGTTACTCTAATAATAAAAAACATATTAGATTTCGTTTTTTCATTGAATTCTCAACGTTTTCTAAAAAAGGGTGTAGATGCATAAAAACATTATTTTTATGAGATAACTCGAATATTGATAAACGCTCCATACATTATAAGGCGTTACGTTCAAGTCGCGTTAGTTCGAGACCGATTTGTCTGACACGTTTTTGTACCACGTGACTAGAATGACTTTTCGATAGGTCACATTATAAAAAAAATTAAACACGTATATTTATTTTTTAACATGGCCTCCCCGATAATATTAAAACATTTGTTTGTGCAAGTTCTCTATTGTATAACCCCGCGTAAATTAAATATTCATCTCTCGCGAAGAAGATCGAAACGCACGAGGCGCCTATTTAAGTTGTACGGCGAGTTATACCAATGCCAACGATTGGTTACTGGACTACCAATAGTGTTAATGAAACAACCATTAGGTGCCGTACTAATATGACTCTATTGAATATCTAGGTACTATGCATCTTAAAGACTCGCCCCCCAGAACGTATCTACCTAATATTTGAGATTGTATCAAATAGATAATTCTTTGATAACACTGAAGCTTTATCGAAAGTAACAATAATATTAAATACGTAAGGTGCATTTGTATAAGTAATTAATTATTTAGGAAAAATATTATTAATAACAATTGATCTCTACTTGAACGTGCTAGTGAATACTTAACATACTTAATAAAATTAGACAATTGTAGTTTAGGTGTTTGGAAGCTTTTACACAAATAGTAGGTATTAACAGGCTCATTGTAATTTATGATTTTAGATACATAGAACAAGCGAAGAGCATCTGGTAATCATCACTAACATAATAATCAATGAGTTGTAAATTTTATAACCATCAAACAATAGATGAAATGTAGCAAAGCAGCAATAAAATCAATGTAATATACTTATTGAATTTTATTAATACAGCTTTTTTCACTTTAAGGCGCTATACCGGTGCGAAAGAGGTCTAAACATGTTTTATTCCTTTCATTTAATGTTGACGAATGTAAAGTTTCATAAAGCAAGTATATGAAATACGGTACCTACCCAGAATCTGTCAGAAACGAAAACACTAATCAGTTATATTTCCTCGCAAGAAATTATTTCCAAAGTACTATTCCTTAGTACTTTCATTTACACATTTTTTTCTGAATCAGTAATTAAATAAACATGTGCGAACCATGATTTTTATTTTAAGTCACAGATTTTTTAAATGAATCAGAAATATCGAACTAGGCCCAGGACCCAGTTTCATAAAGCGGCAATTAGCAATTATGTTAAAAACATTATTTAGATAAAAACGAGATAACTCAAATATTGTTAAAATTTTTCATATATTATAAGGCGTTACGGGCACCTCATGAAATCACAATTGGTCCCGATTTATATGGAAAATTTTTGTACCAAGTAACTTTTCGTCAGGTTATATCGAAGAAAAGGAAAAGTATTCAAGCTAGAAAGGTGTGATCATATATGAATACCTACTTAGTTGGTAAGAAGTTAGTACCTACTAAAATAGCATCATTTTTGTGGCGACCATCCTCCGTATTGTAAAACAAACCCTTAAAAATATAGTATATATATAAAAAAAATTAAAGTAACTATTAGTTGTACAGAAAAATCTTTATCACAATTATAGGTTTCCGGTGATATCAAAATATTTTTTCTTGCATGTTCTCCATTGTCGCTTTATGAAACGGGGACCTCTATATATTAGGGGTTAAAGTATGAAATTGCCGTTTTATTGCAATAGGTTCTTTGAATTGACATAGAATATTCATGGTTTGAGGTTTTCGAATGAAACTTTTTTCATATGGTTTCTATGACGTTCTTTTTTTAAAAAATTTGAAACATTTGAATATCGACTTTCGATTGTTTTTGTTATTCAATTTAGACAAGAAAGATGGATACTGCGAAAATTCGAGTGATTTTTTAATACGAGTTCCGACGCGGAACTAACGCGGCAGAAACAGCCCGCAATATCAATGCTGCGTTTGGAGAGGGGTCTACTAATGAACGCACCGTGCGATTTTGGTTTAAACGCTTTCGTGATGGAAATTTCGACTTAAAGAACGAGTCACGAGGAAGACCGCCCACACAGATGAATAACGATGAATTAAGAGAGATAGTGGAAGCCGACCCTAGTCAAACTACCCAGGAATTAGCGGCATGGTTTAACGTTACCTTACCCACAATATTGACTCACTTGCGTCAAATCAATAAAATAAAAAAATACGAAAAATGGGTGCCTCATAATCACTCGAATTTTCGCAGTATCCATCTTTCTTGTCTAAATTGAATAACAAAAACAATTGAAAGTCGATATTCAAATGTTTCACATTTTTTAAAAAAAGAACATCATAGAAACCATTTGAAAAAAGTTTCATTCGAAAACCTCAAACCATGAACATTCTATGTCAATTCAAAGAACCTATTGAAATAAAACGGCAATTTCATACTTTAACCCCTATTATGACAATTCGAGGTGCAGCGTAGCATTGTGTAGCAGCGTCTACTGGTTAATCTGTGGGTTAGTCGACGTTGCAATGTACAACGGATTGTCATAGTAAACCAAGAATTCTAGTTCTATGAAACAGGCCCTGCGGATGACATTTGTCACTAAGCGCTGGGGCCTAATAACGCGCAAGAAATCCTGAGTGATTCCAATCGTCTAACTGTCAAATTCAATACTATTCCATACTAATTTGACCCTTAGACGCCCATGATTTGGTGCGCGTAATATAGGGGAGGTCTCTTCGAACTGGCACCTTAAATTGACATTCAATACATGGACTTCAACCAAGGTCATTGACTTCAACGCTATTTCAAAGAGAGAGTAGATAAACCTCGGTTTTTACTTTAGGTATGTACTTACTTTACTTTGGTTGTGATATACCTAGTAGATACAGGTCCTACAATCATCATAACACATATTATTAAAGGAAATTGAATAATGTCTTTTATTTTGATTCTAAGTAAAAAAAAATATGCAAGTCTTCTTCACTCGTGTCGAAAGCATCGAATCCTCCTCAGACCGACTCAAACCGTGCCACTGTAATTGCGCTGGGTGATGCCTCCATCAGATCCCGCAAGCCGGACTGCGGAGCCTCGGGGCAGACACAAAGATGCAGTGTTGTTTGTGCAGCTCCACATCGGCACGAGATATCAGCATCTTCGGGCAGGATCCCCCATCTTTTTAGATTATCCCTGGATCGAGGAACACCTCCGAGTAGACGGTTCAACGATCTCCATACTCGCCACTGCTTATGCCCTCCAGGTGGTAGTGACTCCACCGGCTGTAAAGAAGTCAGATACCTAGGTGTTTTGTGTGCTCCCTCCACCTACGTAGTCGAAGCTCCGCCGGTGTCTCCGTCGATTGGCTTAAGAGCAGTGAAACTTCTCCGTGACCTTGGATCTTCCTGCTCTGTCTTGTACCTTAAATCAAAAGTTTAAAGTGAAAACGAGCTTAATATCTAAATGTAGCTTTTTGTCCCACACAGGTCTATCAATTAATTAAAGATTCACGACCAACTTCTTATATTTTAAGCCGATAAACATGGGTTCCAAAGAGTAGGTATAAATTACTCTTTGGAACTTGCTATCTCTTAAACCCATGTTTATCGGCTTAATATAAATTATCTGTATCCCAAACCATATGTTTAGCCATCACAAACATTGTCAACACCTCAAACGTTCTTGCAACTCCTACACCCAAACTTAACCTCTTTATGATATTAACAAATTGTAATAATACATATTCAATTTTGAGGAAATAAGTTTGATAAATAAAGAAAAAAAATCATACAAAAGTAATCAGCCTGTAAGTAGGTAGGTAGGTATAGTGGCGCTCGAATTCTACGCTGGCCGACATTACGATCTTTAATATTTCTAAAGTCGGCCCCTGTTTCGTGTACCATAATTCTCGAGATTAAACTCATGTAACCCCGGCCGGTATTTGGCGATTGAACATAAAATTGATTTATTTACCTATAGGCTATAAGTAAATACATTAGGCGTATTTACCCTACTGTGGCACAGCCGACCTTCAGTTTCATCTTAACTAAGTACAGTGTTGTCAGACGGAGGTTTTCCCCCGATTTCGGAGGTTTTGGCTTGCTTAAACTTCGGTCACACACAGCGACTAATCGCTGCGAGTGCCTACTCGCCGCGTGTATTCGCTGTGTATGACAGGCTATTCGCTGCGAATAGATTCACTCGCGGTGACTAGAATTGAGCATGTTTAATTTTACTCGCTGCGAATGCGCACTGACCGTCGAAATTCTAGTGTAGAACTCGCTGTCTGTGACATGCAGGTAGGCAGCGAATTGTCTCTTAACGACTAGTATTCGCGGCGAGTGCATACACAGCGACTAGTCACTGTCAACCCAAGGGTGGGAAGTATGTATGAAATTCCATTACATACCCGGTTTTTTTTTTAAATTTGTCAGCAGTCATACTGCAAAGAGACTTTAACTGTCTACTAATTAAATTTCAAGTAAATTGTTACTGGCCACATACAGTTTTTTTTTACCAGTTAGGTACCAACCTCCTTGGTGCATACAGAAAATTAAAAACGAAATTATTTATAATAGCTGCACTTTTAATAATTGTACTTTTAAATAAATAAAGGTAAACATTTCTATGCATTTATGTCTATAATTTTCCTCGTAGGTGTAATAAAAAGCACTATACATACCTCAGGATAAAGTACAGTTCCATAACTCAAATGGTTTGCGCCCCTCGCAAGCTCGTGGCGCAAATGCCATAATCTCGGTATGGAACTGTCACTTTCTTCCCTCTGAAGTAATGTACTATTCTATATCTGCTGCCCGACCCCATAATAACAGCCCATATGACATGATACTGTGAAAATAACAAAAATAGACCTAGAGCTCTATTTTTAAATCACTCGTATCGCATCGAGCGCTCGATTTCCACTGATTTTCGTTCGACATCTGAAATTCCGTATTTTTGAATCATCATTCATCATTCAGCCACAAGAAGTCCACTGCTGGACATAGGCCTCCTCCATGGATTTCCAAAAAGACCGGTTGGAAGCGGCCTGCATCCAGCGTCTTCCTGCCACTTGGATGAGGTCATCTGTCCATCTTGTGGCTGGTCGTCCTACGCTGCGCTTGCCGATATGTGGTCTCCATTCGAGAACTTTTCGGCCCCATCGGCCATCAGTTCTGCATGCTATGTGCCCCGCCCACTGCCACTTCAACTTACTAATCCGCTGGGCTATGTCAACGATTTTCGTTCGTCTACGAATCTCGTCATTTCTGATTCGATCTCGTAGAGAAATTCCGAGCATAGCCCTTTCCATAGCTCGTTGCGTGACCTTGAGCTTTCTTATGAGGCCCATAGTTAGAGACCACGTTTCAGTGCCATAAGTCATCACTGGTAACACACACTGGTTGTATAATTTTGTCTTGAGCGATTGAGGTATATTAGACGAAAAGACTTTTCTAAGTTTCCCGAATGCTGCCCAGCCGAGTTGGATTCGACGATTGACCTCTTTCACGAAGTTGGACCGGCCTAGTTGGACTGTTTGTCCTAAGTAGACGTATTCGTCTACAATTTCGAGAGTCGTGTTCCCCAATGGTATTGGGGTGGGCACAACACGGGCGTTCGACATGACCTTCGTTTTGTCCATGTTCATTTTAAGGCCCACACGTTGGGAGACTCGACTGAGGTCTTCGAGCATTATGCCGAGGTCTTCCATCGTTACTGCCATGACTACTATATCGTCGGCAAATCGAAGGTGCGTGATGTACTCGCCATTGATATTGATGCCGCGTCCCTGCCATTCCAGAAGCTTGAAGGCATCTTCCAGTGCGTTCGTGAACAGTTTCGGAGAGATAACGTCTCCCTGTCTCACGCCTCTTCTCAATGGAATTGCCTCCGAATTCTGCTCCTGTACTCGGACCGACATGGTGGCGCTGTTGTACAAGCACTTCAGCACCTCGATATACCGATAGTCAATCCGGCAACGCTGGAGAGACTCGAGAACTGCCCATGTCTCGATCGAATCGAAGGCTTTCTCATAGTCCACAAACGCTAAGCAGAATGGCAAATTATACTCCTCAGTCTTCTGTATAAATTGCCGCAGCGTATGGATGTGGTCTATGGTACTAAAGCCCTTTCGGAAACCGGCTTGTTCGGGAGGCTGGAAGTCATCAAACCTGCGTTTGAGACGATTCGTGAGGACCCTCGAAAACAGCTTATAAACATGGCTCAGAAGCGAGATGGGTCGGTAGTTCTTCAATAGAGAGTTATCCCCTTTCTTGAAGAACAGCGTCACCTTCTGTTCCATGCTTCTGGCGTTTTTCCTTCGAGCACGACGGAATTGAAGAGCTTCTGAAGGACTTTAAGTACTGGTGTTCCACCCGCTTTCAGGAGCTCTGATGTGATTCCGTCCTCTCCTGGTGCCTTGTTATTCTTGAGCTGTTTCAGGGCCATCCTAATCTCGTACAGGCTGATGTCCGGGATGTCTTCGGTATAATGTCGGGTCAGTTTGGCTCTCGGATCTTTGTTCAAACTGCTAACAGGTTTTGCGACTGAGGTGTATAGCTGTCCGTAGAAACTCTCAATCTCCCTCAGCACCTCTGACCTGGTCGACGCTATACTGCCGTCCTCTCTCTTCAGCTTCGTCAGCTGGCTTTGCCCAATAGACAAGTCTTTTGCGAATACTTTGGAGCCCTTGTTCCGCTCTATAGTCTCTTTAATACGTTCGGTATTAAAGGACCGAATATCGTGCCGCATAGACTTTGAGATATGTCTATTGAGCTGCCTATATGACTTAGCATCCTCGGAGGGCTGCAGTTGCAACGCGCGACGTTTAGCCATGAGGTCGAGAGTATAGTTTGAGAGCTTTTGTGGTCTACTCGTACGGTTGGGTCTATAGAACCTCGAGCCCACTGAACGGACAGTTTCTACAAACCTGTTATTGATCTCGTGATGCGGCGCTCTCCAGGCACTCAAAGCGATTTGACAATTCGAGTTAAAAGTTCTCGGGGTTCTGGATATGGGCACGAGTAGGTCGGAGCGTGGACTTCATGAGACGAGACCTCTCAAGTTTGACATTAATATTCAATGTGCCTCTTACTATTCGGTGATCGCTTCCGGTTTTCACCATGTTGATCACAGAGACGTCATTGAATATCTGTCTCTTGGAGGTCAGGATGAAGTCTATCTCGTTTCTCGTGGAACCATCGGGACTCAACCAGGTCCATTTCCTGTGAGGTGGCTTCTGAAAGAAAGAGTTCGTCATAAAGAGTCCCTCTTTCTCCAGGAAGTCTGCCAACCTTTGTCCTCTCGGGTTCCGTTGCCCATAACCAAATTGCCCCACTCTCATCTCACCCTCGCTTCTTGTGCCCAGCTTCGCATTGAAGTCCCCCATAACCACATTAAAATAGGTCTCCGAGGTATGTATGGCCCTACTAATGCCCTCATACATCGCCTCTACCTCCTCATCGGAGTGTGACGAGGTCGGTGCGTATACCTGAATGACCTTCAGCGAATATCTCTTAGATATTCTGAGTATTAGGTACACCACCCTGCTCGACACACTGTTGATGGCCAAAATGTTATTTATGAGGGACTTGTGGACGAGAAACCCGACACCACCCTGGGACTGTTGCTCGCCCTCCCGGTAGTAGAGCAGGTTACCGGATTTCAGGGTTATCGTGTCCTGAAGGCGCTGCTGCCCACCTTCTGGTAATGTGTCCCTTAGCCGGTTTTTACGGCACCCGCGGGAAGGGAAGGGGGGGTACTATTCTAAAGCCGGCACCCCACGGCGATTTTTGAATCACTCGACTGCAACGAATGGTCCTTACCACTCGTCTCGCATGGCGATCGGTAGATTAATTGTCAAAAAACGATTTCGACATTTCTTTAGAACAAACATAAACCAAAATGACAGTAGTGTTTTGTTTGTAACAAAAGACAAAGATTTTTTATTTAAACAGCCAATAAAACAAAGTATTACGTTCCGTTTCTGTTACGGTAGTTTCCGGTTTTTTTAATTTCTGCGTGGAATGGATAAAATACAATACTTCAAATTGTACTGGCAACACTTCAGGCGAACGATTCAAAAATACGGAAAAACGACATCATGCGACTTAGAAGACGAGTGTGACTTAAGTCGCATTCGACGATACAATTTCATACGAGTGATTCAAAAATAGAGCTCCTGGCTCTATTTTTGAATCACTCGTATCGCGTCGAGCGCTCGTATTCTACTGATTTTCGTTCGACATCTGAAATTCCGTATTTTTGAATCACTCGACTACAACGAATGGTCCTTACCACTCGTCTCGCATGGCGATCGGTAGATTAATTGTCAAAAAACGATAAATGTGTGTTGGTACTTGGTACTGTTTGTCATTCTGAGTGTCAACAATCAAAAAGAGTTGAAAGTATGTAGTGTTTTGTTTGTAACAAAAGACAAAGATTTTTTATTTAAACAGCCAATAAAACAAAGTGTTTTACGTTCCGTTTCTGTTACGGTAGTTTCCGGTTTTTTAATTTCTGCGTGGAATGGATAAAATACAATACTTCAAATTGTACTGGCAACACTTCAGGCGAACGATTCAAAAATAACGGAAAAACGACATCATGCGACTTAGAAGACGAGTGTGACTTAAGTCGCATTCTACGATACAATTACATACGAGTGATTCAAAAATAGGTCTCCATGAAATAGCAACCCCATTCGTCGAGCATTGTCACACTATTTATAAATCTCTAATTGATCTGTGGTCACACATACTTACGTCAAATTTGACAAGCGAATAGAAGTGAGAATAGGTTACAAATGCTGTGATTTCACGTTTAGCTATTTCTGCATTTAACAAATAAATACTTACTATATACGATAGGATCGGCGCCGTCGACATTATCCAGTAAGTAAGCGGGTCAAAAATGCTTCAACCATCTCTTACAGACATGGCCCATAATCAATAAATTGTTCCCGAGCATATTCCACGAATTATTCTGGTAAAACTCGTTTTGTTTTTCATTTTAGGTAATATAATAACATAAAGACATGTCGTTCCCTAATAAAGAGCAAAGAAAAGTGTGTTGGGACGCCAGGGATCGATACTGGGAATGTCTGGATAGTGAAAACATTAAGGATAGCTCTGTACTGCCTAAAGCATGCACTGAATTTAGAAAACTATTCGAGAACTCTTGTCCTAGTCAATGGGTAACGCATTTCGATAGGAAGCGAGACTTCAATGTATTCAAAGAGAAAATGCAGAAAGGGTATGACCCTTTGAAGGAAGATAGTGCAAAATAGTCCTAATTATTATTACAATACTGTTGCAATTGTAAATATAGACTTTTAGTTGAGTAAATTATTTTGTTGGGATCTTGGCCTTTGATTTACATTGTAACACCTCCATCTCTATTTGTTCAGAAATAGATAGTACTCGGTTTAAAAAAATTAGTTTCTTTATGATGGAATACCCTACCAACAGAAGGCTTTCTTTTTCAGGGTTTTGTAAAATGGGTGATCCAGTTGAACTTATAGCAACATTGACTATTCCAACAAATGAGTTGACAAAAAATCTTCTGCAGGTAGGTAACAAACCATCAGTTTCTGAATTGAGAATTTGAATAATTATATACTTACTAGCTGACTCGACAAACATTGTTATGCCATATTAATGAGCCTACGGCATATTCTCAGACCTGCTAACTACAACAAAAAAAAACATAAAAATGAGTGAAGCCGTTTCGGACGAGTTCGATAACAAATAAGTCACTGTGATTCAAGATTTTTATATGTTAGAAGCATCATTCTTTTATTAATAAAAAGATTACATGCAGAATTGTTTCAACTGTGGTCACCATGTTAAGTCAAGCCTGTGTTCTGGTGGTCTTCTTTGTCTTTACATTAGTGAGTGGTGCATGAGTATAATATGCATTAGGCAATTTTATAAAAACCCAAGAATAAGTTAAAACTTAATAAAAACTGAATTTGCATAGATATTTACTCATTTATTTTTTCATTCTATAATTTTCTCACGTTTCAGTACTTTTGAACGTGCCAAACTTAATGATTTTACTTATAGTAAGTTGATACCACCAAAACACTCTTGAGACATAGTTAAATACTAAACCATCTGTTTGTCTTTATGTATTAAACGGGTCTTATCACAATTATTTATGAACGTCAGGAATTAAGGTAGTTATATTCTACCTAATAAATAATCACAATTAGACTGGTTTAATATAATATAACTAGTTCTAGTTAGACCTAAGATTTCCACACTTAGCCTCATAGTTGGGCCATTGTACATAGCAAGGGCTAAGGCATGTAAATACCTCAGACACTAGGGTCTCTTCACGATGTTTTCCTTCATAGTTAGCATGATATAACTAAGATATAACTAAATATGAGCATTGTGAGTAATTAAAAAACACTCTAAAGATGGAGTTAGTAGGTTTTCCTCTTATAGACCGGTTCCAACTCTGTCTTAAGACTTTTTTAGTGGAATCGACTTTCTATAAATGAGTCTGCAAGTATGTATGTAGTTAAACAAAATAATAGAGTTACAAAATTGAAACAAGAGAATAGTACCATAAATAAAAAAAAGACAAGATCAAGTAGGCAGGTTATAAGAATGTAACATAGAACCATAATAATGAGGCAGACACATCTGGTACATATGTAAGTTATTTACTTAATTAAATTCTCAACTCAGAAACCAGCGGTAGGGTCCATTAACAATCAGATTTACAAACAATATAATATGATTTTGAACATAACTACATTCTGTGATTTACAGATGATTTTACAAAAAATACAGAAGACCCAAACTCCACCTGCAGAGGGAATAAATGAATGGGATGATGTAGCTGATATGTTGTGGGTGCATTTGCAACAGGGTTTCAATGTTTATGACGACCAGTTGCTATGTGCAACATGTTTCTATTCTGTAATCACAACCAGTGCAAAGCAGGAATTCTATATGGAAGAAATTTTTAGGACTTTTGAAAAGGTGGTAGACAAAAACAATATTTCCCAATTAATTTCACTTTTGTATGGAATGTTCCAATCAGCATTTCTAGAAAAAAATAACTTGTCTAGTGTCTATTTTGTACCAATTCTACATCGCACATTTCAAATCCTGACCACATTGGCCTATGACTATGCTTGGTACACATTTCTTGTGTTTAAAACTATGGGCTCATTCAAAAAAGTTATTGGCACAGACATGGAGAAGATAATCTTTTCTGAAGCAAACCAGATCAAGTTATTTCATTTGGTGAACCAGAACTGGGAGAATCCCATAACTGGTATAAGAGATTTGAACAAAATAATCTTTCAGACACTAGTGTCTGTTATGGATGAGTCGTTGAAAAGTATAATTAAAACCGATATTAATAGCATGTATTGGAACAAGGCGAAATATTTGATGCTATCAGAAGTCATAGCACAGGAGCCCAGACCAATGATTGCTGTGGTTGGAGATACTGACTGGGTAAAAGGACTGGTATGCAGTTTGCATAAACCTGGTTTGGTTTCAGCAGGGGCTGATATGTATTTTGCTATATTAAAAAACATTGGAACTGCTGAGGAATGGTGTTCCATATTTTTGAAAATAATTTCAGCCACACTCACTGGCAAATCAGTTATAGCTATTCAAAATTTCACCAACTACTGGTGTCTGACTACTTTGAAAACATTTCCCTCACTAATGAGTACAATATTGAAAGAGATTGTTAATACCAAGAATAACGAGAGGAGATTGTCCAGTATAATTTGCATGATGAAGCAAGGAAACAAACTTGGTTTACTAAAATCTGATATGGAATTAGTTATTGGTCTCAATGCATTCATTCATCAAGGACTAGAACATAACAATGTGAATATAAGGATGTCAGCATTTGATATACTTTGTGTATCACAAGGCAAATCTCTACCAAGTAGAGAAGATTACTACTTGATTTACCAGTACTTGCTTAACAATTGTAACTCCGACTCCACCATACTGAGAATAAACCTTTTGGGCAGTCTGAAGTCATTTTTGATTAGGCTGCACATGTCTATTTTGACCAATCTTAAAAGCGGAAATGAAGATGTCACCCTAGATGAAGACTTAACACTATTTTGTCGACAAATCCAGGAGCTTGTAATTAACGTTTTAAACCTAGATGGAAATTATCAACGAAAAATTACATCCCTTAAACTATGTGATTTAGTTTTCACGCATTTTAGCGAAGTGCCAAAGAAGAATCAGGCACATGCAAGATCACAAAACTTTACATTGCTTAGTGTTTTGAAAGAAAAGAAAGAGTGGAAGCTGTCAAACCACATCTTCCTGTTGAAACTTATCAGTCTATTACAAGATCCTGCTGACGACGTGAGAGAGCATGTGGCACAAATATTACTAAAACATTTTTTCATTGATTTACGTCAAGCGCTTGTATTCAGTATGATCAAAGAAAATGCTTTGAAATGTATGAGCAGCAAGTTCTTCTATGAAATAAGCTGTGGCCACAGTATGGTCAAACTACTAGCGAGCAAACTATTGAAAGAGAAGCAGGAGGACCTGATCTTCAAAAAAGTCGAAGACATTTTTCTGTTTGGTTGCGAGGAGCTGGTTTTAGAATTTGAATTAAAAAGACATGTGATGGAGTCAATTCAAGCTGGCAAGCAGCTTCATTCCTACTTGGGTGTTATTATTGCCAGCCTGACTGTTTGTCTTCAAAATTCATACAAACTCCAAGGAATAAGCCAATGTATAATTCTCAAGCTCGTAAACAGTTTGGAGGGGATCTCCAACCAGTTTGTCTGGGAGGAGGATACTTCAATAAGCTTGGATTTCTCTGAGATGAGCGATATGGTCCACAATATTATATTGAAGTCTCGCTATGGCTCCACTAATGAAAATGATCGAACAAAGATATCTGGAATGCATCAACTCGTACTAAATTGCTTATGGTTGAATGTGAAGGTAAATTATTATTTGTACGATTTAAACGATCAGAAAAATGTATTTGTTTTGAACAGTACCTAATGAAATATTTTCTGTCAACTGTAAAGTCTTGAGCAGCAACAATGTAGAAAATGCCATATTGGGCAGCATAATATTCCAAAACAATCAGTAGAATATTTCAAATTGGTCGGCTAATAAATAGATGGAAGTTTGGATGTATTTTTTGTTAGTATAGGTATCCTATTTTGATAATAATGTGTTCAGAGAGAAGAGGCAAAAAGCCGCTAAAAATGCTTTCCCATGCTGTGTTAACAAAATGAATTTTGCAGATGAATTATTTATTTCCTGACCTAAGTGGCTGATCAAATGCTGTTGATTTTTGTTGTTGATTCAATATTTATTTTGCAGATCACTAAATGTTGATTTTCCTCCTTATCTCCATTCTAGGCTTGCTGCGAGTTGTCTTCTCTCCTCATAAAATACAATGTGGACGATTCGCAAGCTGACGTCAGTAAAAGATGCCTCAATATCATTACACACGTATTGGAAACATCAAGACATAAAGGGGCTATAGAAGCAGCTGGCGCTGTACTGGGTAAGCACTGACTGCAGTCTTCATAAAGAGTATTTGTTGGCACATGCCCAATATTGATTTCCATGGATTTTTTAAGGTAGTGCAGTGCAGCATCTCACATCACTTCCTGAAAAATCGGAACTGTCGAAGTTGCCCACCCTTTTGCTAAAAGCGAAGCTAAATGAGCTTATAAGTGAAGCCGGTAAAATGTCATCTGTAACACGGAGGGGCGCTGGTTTATCTATCATGCTGCATAGGATTGTAGCCAGTGATATGAAGAAAGGGAAGGTATGTATAGACAAAGCGGTCATTGTACTCCATCTTTGTGTGTACAATAAATACATTGGTTGGACACATAGGACAAGGGATAACCCTTTGCATGCGATAAGAGCTACCATTGCACCTAGCCGGCGGTGGTTAGGTATTATGAAACAGTTGGATATCTGGCGCAGAGGGTGATTTAAATTTTGTAGGTCAGTTGACAAATTAATGTTCATTGCAAACTCGCCAGTTACTTAACTGTTTCCAATAATGTAAAGTTGAACATGCTGTTAACTTCAGTCCAGCGTAACATGAAAGTTCTGTTGCAGCCTCTTTTCCATTACTTCATGAAGACATTACTGGACATATGCAACAAAACTGAAGATATACCAGCCCAGCTGAGTGGTGACATAGACAATGAGAAAGATCTGCCTAAAGCAATTTACATACACTTCCTGACTAGGATTGTGACTGACAGCACCTTGGCCTCAGATTTGATGCACTATTCAGCCAGCTTGGGACAACTGGCCTTTAGTAATTTGACCAGTAAATGTTGGCAGATAAGGTAGGAATCAAGCAAGTAGTCTCTTTCACATTGTGAGAAAAATGACAAGCAAATCTTTCTTTGCAGAAATGCAGCCTTGCAACTATATGGAGCCCTAGTGCCAAAAGTAATTGGCCAGAAAAAATCTTCTGGTGATGATGAAGAAACAATTTCAACAGTGGCATCTGATGAGTTCAGAAAGCATTTGCCAGAACTATGGAAGTACATGCTGAATCAATTGGAGTGTACAAACTCATCCAATCTGTTGGAACATTCGGACTTGGTACCCATATTGAACATACTGGCAAATAGTGCAAGAAGGTATAATTTCATGTATGAATCCATAGAGCAAGAAAGTTGTTACAAAGGAATGTTTGAAAGTTTGATGTGTTTATTGGGAAGTCCCATATACACTGTCAGGAGATTAACTGCAAAGTGCATTTATAATAACTTCCCCTTTGAAACAGTGTATTCTGCTATGAGGAACAAGATGGATAAATCTGATAATTTGCTGCATGGGTCTCTGATACTAACTGGTATCTGTCACAATCAGTACTCATCTATTGAAGAATATAAAGACATGTTTTCTGATCTGAAGGATCATTTCATGAACATCATAAATGGTAAAAAACATTCTTATGTGACTAGATCTGAGTTTGAAGAAATATTTGTTATCACCAATACAAAAACTAAAACAAAGATAGTACAATCCACCTTTGCAGAACTAACAAAGAACAAGCATGCTCCTGGAGTACATCTTTGGGGGAAAAGGCGCGTCGAGAGATGTATTCAAGAATGTTCAGGACATGAAATTTATGCTATTATAAAATCAATTTTAGATAAATCTGACATTGAACAGTTTGGAGATGCTGTAAAAGAGAGAATGTTAAGAAGAGATGTGTTACCTTCTCAAGTGAATCAGATTAGTAAAATCTTGTTGCAATACAACTGTGAAAACAATCATAAGAGCATGGTCATATGGAAGATACTCTATGAGATTTCATTAACAATTCATATACCAGACTCTGAAATTGCAAATATTATGACTTATTTTGAGAACAGAAATGATTCTGTTCCATACAAGTCTAGATTCATGATACCCGTAATTGCGACATTCATTGCATTTGAAAAAGATAATGAGCGAATTATGAGGTTTGTGAACTGTGTCTTTTCACTGACCTCTGAAGATTTTGAGATGAGATACATTGCAGCTATGGCTAATAATAACTTGAGCCTGTATTTTAGCAAATTAAGAGATAATGTTAAGGTGTCGGCTATAAAGACTGCTGTAATTCTTCTACAAGATGAAGATGAGAACATCAGGAGCTTGTGTGTTGAATTCTATGAAAATCTAGCCGGTATTGACTGTGCTCCTCATCCTTACATATGTCTGGAGAAACTTTTGAAGTTTGATTTCTTAACAACTGTGCTAAATGAACCAGAGACAGGTATACCAGATATTTGTCGTGAAATAACAGATGCTCTGCATAACTATTCCAAAAACAAACAGGCCAAGGATCAGTACAATCCTTTTGCCAATGACAGCAAGAACATTTATATTGAGATTGGTGTGATGAAGATGCTTATTGAGAGATTGCAAAATGCAATAAAATGATTTCATTTCATAATTTGATGTTTTATTTCATAGATTAGTGTAATTAAATAACAAAATATTGACTACCTTGACTACTTCACTCTTCATAATAGTATTTCTGTGGTGGTGTTGTATCGTCTATTTGGATGGAGACAATGTGGCGGCCAGGTACCATGACCAGGCCAAGGATGCGGGGCTCCTCAGGATCACCATTGTTTATCTTCAGGTACTCTGAACAGGCTCCTGGCAAATTTCACTATGGTTTAGTTGAAATTTTTAGGTAAGACTCGACTATACTACAGGGTGACTTTGAATTTGTTCACCTTATTTTAAGGGGACATCCTAACCATGATCATGTCAGTTTTCAAAATTTTTTCAAACAAATAATTGGATAGTTAATTCATTTAAATATGGGATAACTGTTGAGACCTACCTACATGTGAAAGTGAAAAACATTTATTTCCTTTGCACCATAACACAAAAATAAAACAAAGTTATGGAGAAAAACGAGAACACAAAAATAATAGTACCTACTTAATACAATAATGCCCAACACAAGTGCTACAACAGAAAAAGGCTGCAGCTCAGCAAAATGCTAGTCAAAGGTGACGAGCGCTGGTTTTCTGCTACACCTGATTCGCTGAGGTATGACAAATATACATATTTGATTACATAGAAAAAAATAATTTAAGTAGGTAATGGAAAAATGCGCTTAAATCCTACTAATATTATGAATGTGAAACTTTATGAAGATGTTTGGATGTTTGTTACTCAATCACGCAACAACAGCTGAAAGGATTTACATGGAACTTGGTATACTTGATATTCCGGTAGGTATGCGTTCCCGTGGAGCAATATTTATTTTAAGTTTAAAATAGAAGGCGTCGTGCGAGCGAATGTTGTATTTTAAAAATAGATGGTGTTGTGCAAGAATTGTATAAACGGATTCTGTGGCGGTAGGAAGTTCGCCGGGACATCATCAGCCATTTGACGCCCACTGCAGGACATAGGCCTCCCTCGTGGTTTTCCAAGTTTCCCGATCTTGTGCTGTCCGCATCCGGCGACTCCCCGCCACCGCAACCAAGTCGTCAGACCATCTGGTGGGGGGCCTTCCCACGCTGCGTCGGCTGGTCCGCGATCGCTAGGCCAGAAATTTCGGCCACCCGTTCTCAGAGCTTTGTGCCCCGCCCACTGCCACTTCAACTGAGCAATTCTTCGAGCAATATCAGTAACTCGGGCTCTTCAGCGGATCTCATTACTGATTCGATCATGCAGTGAAACACCTAACACACTTCTCTCCATTGCTCGTTGGGCGGCCTTGAGCCTTATCAGGCCCATAGTCAGCGACCAGGGGCCTATTTATGTTAAATCCTGAGCAATTCCAATCGTCTAACTGTCAAATTTCATACTATAAGAAACTATTTGTAATATCATTCACCTGGGTGTGCAATAGTGTTCTCAATCTATCTATCTAATTCGATTGGAATCGCTCAGGATTTGGTGCACGTAACATAGTGGCAGGTCTCACATCCATAAGTCATCACTGGGAACACACATTGGTTATACCTACACCTTTGTCTTGAGACACGGAGGTATTTTGGACGCAAAAATGTGTTTTAGTTTCTCGAACGCTGGCCAATCGGATTCGACGAGTGACCTCTTTCTCGAAGTTAAACTTATTTAACTGGACTGTTTGTCCCAGGTATACATAGTGGTCGACAACTTTGAGGTCAGAGCCGCCAACGTGGATAGGAGTGGGTGCTATAGGTATGGGAGTTCGACATTATCTTAGTCTTGTCCAAGTTTATTTTAAGACCCACTCTGTTCAGGTCCTTGAACATTGAACTCAAATCCTGGGTCCTAGCCATAATCACTATGTCATCAGCGAATCGAAGGTGAGTTATGTAGGTACTCGCCATTTATGTTAATGCCAGATCCTTCCTAGTCCAGAAGTTTGAATACGTCTTCAATGCAGCTGTAAACAGTTTCGGAGATATTACATCTCCGAGTGAGACAGCACTCCGCGCTGCAAATGATAGGATTCGTATTCTGATCCTGTAGTCGGACTGACATTGTGGCGTTTTTGTTCAAACACTTCAGCAATTCGATGTAGCGATAGTCGATTTGGCACCGCTACGCGCTGGAGACTCAAGTATCTACCGACTATAACTCGATCGAATCGAAGGCTTTTTCGTAGTCCACAAACGCTAAGCATAGTGGTAGATTATACCTACTCCTTGGTCTTCTGTATAATCTGCCGCAGCGTATGTAAGTATGTGGTCCAACGAAGCCGTTTCAGAAGCCGGCTTGTTCGGGGGGCTGGAAGTCATCGAGCTTGCGTGCGAGACGATTCGTAATTACTCTTGAAAACAGCTTCTAGACATGGCATAGAAGTGGGTGTGGATGAAGATGGGTCTATAATTCTTATGCATACATACATACATAAACTCACGTCTGTGTCCCAGAGGGGTAGGCAGAGACCAGGGACTGCCACTTGCTACGATCCTGACAGATCCTGAAGCGTACGTCCTGGAGTTAGGCGCTCTTCAGGCACTAAAAGCCTTGTCTCGGCAAGCGGGGCACTGCCGGGATGGACAATCTTTCCCTAGCTGCTCGAGGGAACAAGATGAAGTTTGTAAAAAAACGTATGGAAGGTGACGAGGTTGGTCGACGCGCCTCACGCCGGATCACATGAGGGGGCGGAAAGCGGACTTTGAAAGAAAGAGGATATTTATGTAAATTGTCACAGAAACACTTTGGACACCTGTAATTCTTTAATAGGGTTTTGTCACCTTTCTTAAAGAAAAGTATCACCACTCTTCTGTTCCATGCCTCTGGCTTTGTGCTTTTGAGAATGACTGAAATAAAATAGCTTTTGGAGAACCCTAAGAACCGGATTTCCTCCAGTTTTCAATAACTCAGCTATTGTTTTTTTCGCTCAGACGGGTGACAACAGTCACACGCTTATAAGTGGAATTTGGCCTTTTTCTTCGAATTTAGAGTGATTTTTCTGTTTTTCTTGCTCTGTTGTCCTGTTTATGGTGACCTGTATGATCTGTTAAGTGTTTGTTTTGTTGATACGTGTACAAATCGTTGGTAAGTAGTTGTTTACATAAACATTTTTGCTTGGGAAGGGAATGGGGAAGGATCCGCCGGATGTCCCACCAGATGACCGGTCTGGCGACATCGAACTATCTCCACCTCTTTTGACTCAGGATGTATTCCAAACCCCTTCGCGAAAACGGGCTGGTTTAGGACCGAATCACGTTGCGAACGTCTCTAAAAAGTTGATCACGGACCCAGACGCGGCCTCGCCTTCGGTACAATCCGTCTACATCAGTCCGAATTATGATAAAAAACAATATAACGACCACGACGCGCCCCCCTTCATTGTCCACATCCACAGGCAGGAAGCTGATCCTGCATCTGGAACTTCCATCAGAGCTGTTAAGTTTGGGCAATTTGTGTCTAAAAACCACTTTGAGGGAATCAAGGAAGTCAAGAGCACAGGAAGGAACCGTATTGCAGTCGAATTCAAGTCCGCTCATGCAGCCAATACATTTGTTACCGACCCAATCATTACCGCAAACAAGTAGGTATGCTGCAATCATCCCCTCCCATGCAGTGACTCGTATGGGCATTGTCCGCAATGTCCCAGTCGACTACTCCATGGAGGAGTTGGTTGATGCGACTACTGTGCCTGGAGTCCAGACAGTGATTATTAAAGCAAGACGCTTTAACAGGAAAGTACTGCGCTCTGGTGAGGCTCCTCTTTGGGTGCCCACTCAGACAGTAGTCCTCACATTCTCAGGACAGACTCTTCCAAGCCACATTAGGTGCTACTACACTTCCCTGCCGGTGGAACCTTATGTCCTGCCCACAATTCAGTGCAACAATTGCTGTCACTTTGGTCACATAGACATAGACATAGACATAGACATAATTTATTGGTAATATTCATTACATGTCAAATTAAGAGATAATAATTACATTAAAGCTATAATATTAATTCAATTGAATACAGAAAAAAATGTCAATGATATAAAATGTCAAGAATAATGTCAAATTTTACATAAATGTAACAAAATCAATTTTAAAAATGAAAGAAAGTAATATCGATGGTCTACATTATGTAGACTGTTTAAAGGCCAGGAACTCACCGTAGCTGTAGAAGCACCTCTCGACAAGCCATTTTTTTAATTTTATTTTAAAAGTGGACTCACTGCATGCGCTTACAATATCTTCCGGAAGTTTGTTATATACTTCCGGACCCATGACGTGGACAGACTTACTTGTCTTGGTCAAGTTGCGGGCGACTGCGGCCAGTCTCTGCGCCCCCCGCGTGGCGTAGGCGTGCCGGTCCCCGCGGCGCGGGTACTGCTGCAGGTGCTCGCGCGCGTACAGCGCCACCTGCAGCACCAGCAGCCCGGGCAGCGTGATAATGCGCTGCTCCACAAAGTGCGGCCGCGCCGACGTGTCCTGTGATACTTGCGCTATGATACGCACGGCTCGCTTCTGCATCCGGAACACGCGCTCCCAGTCGGCGGCGCGAGCCCATAGGTCCACGCCGTACTGCAGTAGCGAGTGAACGGTAGCGAAATAGCACGTGCGCACTGAATCTGCTGGCACAGTCGATGTGAGTCGGCGCAGCGCGAAGCATGCCCTGCCCAGGCGAGCGCACAAGCTCTCAATATGTGCCCCCCATGTCAACGCCCTATCCAGCTGAAACCCGAGAAACGGTGCTGTGTCAACCTGCCTGATCTGGACTCCTTCAACATCGACTGCTAATAAAGGCTTGATGCGCGCTGAAAGGTCGAACTCAATATATTGCGTTTTAGACAGGTTGAGCATCAGTCCGTTCCAGCGGAACCATGCCCACAGGCGACCTACGACTGCATTTAACCGCTTCTCTAATGCTGCTGCATTAGGGGCAGTTACAACGGCTGCGACGTCATCTGCGAACATAAATATTTCGCCCTCCGGCACCGCGTTTGGCAGATCGTTCAAAAGCAACGAGAAAGCTATATTTGATAGAGAAGAGCCTTGCGGTACGCCCATGTGCGTCGTCAAGCCGTCCGATCGAAGGCCGCCTCCGTCGCCCACCACGAATTGGGTCCTTCCGCGCATAAACTCGGTCAACAGGTTCAAAGGAGGACCATCGATACCATAATGCCGCAATTTGGTGTGTAAAACACTATGGTCTGCGACATCGAAGGCCTTCGATAGGTCACAAAAAAGCACGGCGACGGCCTGTCGGCAATCGCGGGCGTCTAGCACACGCCGTACGACCTCTCTCATAAAAGCGCAATGCCGTTCCAAACCCAGATGCTTTAAATGCGGTCAACCGCACCCTGGTGATTCATGTAACAACCCAGAAGCAACGTGCTTGTACTGCTCTGGTCTCCACATGGCCATTGATAAATCATGCCCAGAATTTTCAAGGCAAAAGATGATAAAAATCACCATGTCCCAGGAAAATGTGTCTTACCACGAAGCTTCAGCTCGCTTTCCTAATGTCCGCCGGCCATATGCAGATGTCACTCGTATAGCTGCTGCCAATTCTCCACAGTATACCCCTCATAAAACTGTGCCCTCAACTCAACCCTCCTCTTATAGGAAAACTGTGTTTACGACAGTCAAGGCCAAATCTCCAGCATCTTCACAAGGGTATGATAGGGTGGCTCACTCTGACATCATAAGGGTACCCCCCTCTCAGCAAAAAAATGGTTTTGCCTGTTCACACCAGCCCACTGTGGAAACCTCCCCTCAATCGTCCCCCATCACCCCTAATGATAACTTGCTTGAGCTGTTGGCCTCCTGTTTGGTCAACATTTGTTCCCGTTTTGAAGGCATTGAACTACCGTACAACGTGAAGCAAATACTTGCACAACTAGTTCCCGAAAATGGCAGGTTCACCACACCTGAAGATAGTACAATGGAATTGTAGGAGTGTTAGATTTAAGAAGAACGAACTCATCGACCTGATAAATCAGAACGCTCCATCTACTCTAGCCGTCCAGGAGATGTGGTTGCGGCCTGGGTCTCTTTTTAGAGTCTCAGGCTACTCATGTCTGCGGGATGATAGAATTGATGGATATGCTGGTTCTGTCATATTATGTAGTCGTCAAATTAATTATTCTTTAATACCCCTTCCCAATCACTCAGATTTACTTAATATAGTTGCTGTTAGAGCATTTAATTTTTCTTTTGTGTCTATTTACATCCCTCATCCCACTCAATCTGCTTACTCAGAGCTCAGAACTCTTCTCTCTTCTGTACCGGGCCCCCTAGTTCTACTAGGCGATTTTAATAGTCACAATACTATTAGTTCACATAAGTGTGATGGTTTCAGCTCCCTCTTGTTAGACCTTTGTGATGATCTCAACCTCTGCATCTTAAATGATGGCTCCCCAACACGAAGAGTTTACCCCACTCAAAACCCCAAATCCGCGGTTGACTTGTCCTTAGTATCCAGACCCTTAGCATCAAGTATAAACTGGCAGGTCTTACCCGACTCCCGGGGTAGTGATCATTTCCCCATCCTGCTAGAATTTATGGGTAAGGAAACGCAACCCAGGAAATCTCCACCTCCCCTACTAAAGTATGTTTTAAACAATGCAGACTGGAATAAATTTTCTGATTGCTTGGATATAGCAATCTCCTCTTCGAATGTCACAGAAGAAGTCCAAGACATGTACACCCTCTTAAAGGACTATTCAATCAGCTGCCGTGGTGGGATTCAGATTGTTCAGAGGCTGTTAAAAATAGGAAACAGGCTGAGCAAAATTACACTCACCAGATTACTCCGGCGAACTTCGTGACATATCAGCGGTGCGACGCAGAAACAGAAAGATTGCTAGCACATAAGAATTTGAATCCTGGTCAAAATTTTGCGAAAACCTTTCCCCTGACACACATCCGACACTCGTATGGACTAGCGTAAAAGATTTCGCGGTGCCTACGCCAGCAGCAATCCAACTTCAATGTCGTCTCCGATTGGTACATAGAGTTCGCCCGGAAACTGGCCCCAGATTCAGTCCCCTCGCTTCAAGAGTGCATTCTGAGCTCGATTCCTCCAATTACCTCCCATCCGCTCGACGATCCGTTTTCCTCCGAAGAGCTAAACTTAGCGTTGAAAGGACTAAAGGATTCTTCACCTGGCGCCGACGGAATACCATACTCCTTTGTTGTAAATGGTGGTCCACAAATTAGGAACCTTTTCCTCAAATTAGCTAACAAAGTCTTCTTATCGGGTTTACCGCCGGAAGAGTGGCGTTCGCAAATAGTCATCCCTATTTTAAAACCAGGAAAGCAGAGTGGTGACCCAGAAAATTATAGGCCCATAGCCCTATCTTCATGTTTAGCGAAAATCATGGAACACCTGATCAAAAATAGGCTGGAATGGTTTGTTGAACATAAGAGAATCTTAGCACGAAGCCAATTTGGGTTCCGCAAAGGTTTGGGCACAATGGATAGTCTGAGCGTCCTTATAACAGATATCCGCCTGGCCTTCTCGGATAACGACTATCTTGTGGGTGTTTTCCTGGACATCTCCTCCGCGTACGACAACGTGTTACTTCCTCTACTCAGGCAGAAAATGCTACAGCTGAGTATCCCTTCGAGGATAGTCCATTTAGTTACGAACCTGTTGTTGTGTAGGTCCGTACATCAGTAGATTATCTACAACCCAGAAACATCTGGAAAGGTCTCCCTCAATGCTCAGTTTTGAGTCCTTTGCTGTATAGCATTTATACTTTCGATCTGGAACTCTCTGTAAACTCATTTTGTTCCGTTCTTCAATACGCCGATGACCTGGCCTTATACATTTCTTGTCTGATCCAAACATCGCTAACTCTAGATTAAACTCTGCCATGTTCTACCTTTCGGACTGGCTTTCCTCTCATGGCCTGACTCTATCGATTCCCAAAAGCAGGGTAGCAGTGTTCACCCGTAAACGCAATATACCCGACGTCTCAGTCTCATGCAATAGAGAGACCATCCCAATCCATGAAGACGTCAAGTTCTTAGGCGTGACCCTGGACTGTAGAATGACAGGAATTCCACACTTGAGCAGAGTAATAAAGAAGTGCGAGAAAAACCTCAATATTCTTCGTGCTCTTTCGGGTGTATGGTGGGGCTCTCACCCGTACTCCCAAAAGCTCCTGTATAATGCTATTGTCCGAAGTCACATGGATTACGGCACATTCCTACTCGAACCGTGTAGCAAAACAACACTCCAATCATTGGACAAAATCCCATCTAAGTGTATGAGGATTATCCTGGGTGCGATGAAATCTTCCCCTATAAACGCACTCCAGGTCGAGTGTTCCGAACCTCCACTAGAATTGCGAAGACAAATGCTCTCGGATAGATTTATGGCTAAAATTTTGCAGTCAGCTAATCACCCTCTGATAGACAAGCTTCGTCTCCTATCAGAGAAAATATTATCATCCAACTATTGGACACATAAGGATCCACCTAGGATTCTCAAGAGCTTTAGGCGATTTACGTCACTACCTTGTACCATTTTTCAAACCAGTCTAAACCCATTGTTTGCCCTTCAATACGAGGTTGTCCTATACAAACCCAATGTGGTTCCTGACCTTGGCATAGAAAAGGATTCGCCATCCGCCAATATGCAACTTAGAAGAGAGATAGATAGAAATTGGAAAGAATTCGCCACTTTCTACACGGATGCTTCTAGATTATCAGATACTGACCCGGTAGGCGCGGCGGTATGGTTCCCAAACAGCAGAATAGTACTTAGCTTTAAGTTACCGCCCTCAACTTCAATCCTCACGGGCGAAGCACACGCTATTCTTGAGGCTATAGCTTTTGCGGAAGGTCATAATCTTCTCAAGACCGTTTTTCTATGCAGACACCCGTTTTTGCGGAGACTTAATTGTTAGTTCCTCTTAACTACTAGTTTTAATATTTTGTTGCTATCAGTGGAAGCCTGTTAATGACTTTCTGTTCTCATATTTTTAAATAGTATTAGGTTATATAATGTCAATGGCTTTCCTAAAACTAAATAAATAAATAGACTCCAAAAGTTGTTTGCAAGCCCTATTAGCAAACCCTTTCAGATCGAAAAAAAAGTTTCCATGCATATTTCAGATCAAAGAGGCACTTTTCAGGTGCAAGCAAAAAGGGTTTGATATAGTGGTGGTTTGGATTCCGGGTCACAGTAATATTTCTGGTAATGAAACTGCAGATTTTGCGGCGAGGCTTGCCATCAGAACCGGTGTAGAAAAGCACACGAACATTCAGCCCATAATTCCAAGAAGACCATGGTTCTTCAAGTTTAGATCTGCTAGTAAACGCGTTACTTCCTCGATATGCAGACTAAGAATCGGCCACGCTAGCACACCGATACATCTCGCAAAATTAAGGGTGCGGGACCACTCCCTCTGTGAGTGTGGACTCGAAGAGGGCACCGTTGATCATTTGTTTTTCAATTGCCCTAAACTGCCTTCTCTGTACGACCTCCTTCCTCCAGATATCCCCAAACCCATAAATTTTAAGTCGTTATTAACCTTAGTTCGTTCCCCGCTTATCACATTTATCTCTAATTTCTTTTCCAATAACAATATCAAATTGTGATGTGTTACTAACCAGATATTTGTATTTATATATTTGTCTATGTTTGTTCACAGGTCAATAGCTCAACAGAGTGAAACTTAAATAACTGACCATTCCCTGAGCTGTTACTTTATGCAACCCTGACATTGGCAGAATTACTGGTTGCCAGTAAACAAAAAAAAAAACAGCTATTCCGTCAACAGTTCTAAGCTGTTTGAGAGCCATTCTAATCTCGTTCATGCTGATGTCCGAAATGTCCTCGGTGTAGTGCCGGGTTAGTCTAGTTCGAGGGTCTTGGGCTAAACCTGTATCAGGTTTGTGAGGACGTATATAACTGCCCATAAATTCTTTCGACCTCCCTCAAAATTTCTGGACCTGACGAGACGATGCTACCATCTTCGGTCTTCAACTTCGAGAGTTGGCTCTGGCCAATAAGACTGATCTCTTGAAACGACTTTAGAGCCCTTGTTCTTTTTAATAGCCTCTTCAATATGGTCCGTATATTCTGATGCGTCACGCGAAGATTGTAGCCTCAGTTGTCGCCGCTCTTCCATGAGTTTGTGGGTGTGGTCTGAGAACTTTTTGGTTCTATTGGTACAGTGGGTTTTATAAAACTTGGACCAGACTGCGTAGACAGTTTCTACAAATCTGTTATTGATATCGTCCACGTTTTCCCCAATGTCCAGGCCATCGAAGCGGTTATGAAGCTCAATTTAAAAGCTCTTGGGGTTTTGGATTTGAGTCAGCACTGGTAAGCGTAGACTTCATCAGTTTTGTGGGCTCGACTTTGAGGTTGATATTCAACTTTCCTACAAGACCATATGGTGATCGCTACCTGTTTTAACTGCATTGATCACAGAAACATCATTGAATATCTGCCTTCTCGTCGACAAGATGAAGTCTATTAAAATTTTTGTGGTGCTGTTTGGACTCATCCATGTCCACTTCCTGCATTCTGACTTCCTGAAGAAAGAGTTCATCATAAAGAGGCCTTCTCTCTCCAAGAAGGCAGCCAGTAGATGGCCCCTATCCTTTGCCCGATTCCAAATTTCCCCACACCCAGTTCATCACCGCTTCGATTGCCCAGCTTGGCATTGAAGTCCCCCAACACATCCGTATAATGAGATTTAGAGGTATGTATGTCTTTGGAAATGTCCTCATACATTAACTCCACATCCTCATCTGGATGTTTCGAAGTCGGAGCTTAAACCTGGATGACCTTCAGCGAATACCTTTTGGTCATTCTGAGTATCAGGTACACTGCCCTGCTCGAAACACTCTTGATCTTGATGGATCAAGACTTGTGGTTGCCTTCCCGGTAGGACAGCAAGTTGCTGGATTTAGGATTATCGTGTCCTCGCCCTCTCTACAAACTTCTGACAATCCTATGATGATATCCCACCGCAACTTGCTGATTTCCTCTTCCAGCTCTGAGACAGCTAGTATATAATAATTGGATTAAAATATAAACATGTGGTTAAACTATAGGGACTGTCTAGTGAGTTTGGGAGTGCAGGGTGTGGAGAGGTGGAGATCAGTAACATAACATCAGTAAGTATAGCTATACTTGAGGAATAAAATAGGTTATTGAGCCTGAAAAGAGTACTGTGCATTGGAAGAGTCCTACTAACAGCATCTCATTCTAAGACTATCAAAAATCCATGGGAAGGATCATACCACACGAAATAATTACCTAAAATAACATTAGCATCTCGATCTGTGCAGAGAAAAACTCCAATAAGAACTCTTCCATCTGTCATTTCTATTCTGAAGTTCATGTTGAGCCATTTCCTTAGCTTTAGTTTCCCATCTGTTACGTCGATATCCTGAAGAAAAAGGCAGTAACGTTTATAAACTCGAGATCTGCGTTGTGAATCTAAACTTACTGGTCATTTGTATTTATTTGCGGCATACCTTAATAGCTATGTCTTCGTGACTCATGTTAAACTTCGGGTAGAAACTTAACTCAACAAAATACAATTTGTTGGCCCACTATACAAAAAAATAACAAATTCATCAAAACAACAAAAATCTAAATTCAACAAGTGCACTAAATTCCGTTCTGTCGTTTCTCGATCGATATATGCTTGATTTGACATTTTGACTAGTGATGTAAACAAGTTCTACGAAAACCCATAAAATACTGGTTTTTTGAGAAAACCGGTATTTTAAAAAGGTAATCGATTACTTTTTATAGTGTAATTTATAGGGTCCGGATGAGAGACAAGACAAGATTTTTCCTAGAGTATTACATAAGGTAAAGTTTTTGTAGGAGGTTGATTTTATATTTTATTCTTATAGTAAACGACTTACTAATCAAGATACTGCAGGTAAATTATTTTAAATTCTTATCGTTTTTCAGAAAAAAAAAATTTGAATATTTAAATGATGTCTGAGACATTAGTACGACCTTATAAGCTGTGTGTCTTGGCCTGTATGAAATGTACAAAAAAAACGTATATTCTGTATGGTGCCCTTAATTTTCAATAAAATAAATGTAGACGTACCTACTTGAACTTGATATGAATGGTTTTAAATTTAGGTTAAGAAATATCATCATTGAGAAATGTTATTATAATATTAATGAAATTCTGATTGACAGATCTTGACATTGAGATCATGACAATAATATTACTGCAAGTTGTTTTACTTTGCAGGCCATGTAAATTACCCCGCATTAAATTAAATTACATTGCATTACATTAAATCACATTACATTAAATTACATTACATTACATTACATGCACCGTACAATATCCACTAAGAGCTTCGTCTACATCGCGGAAAAAAACTGACAGCACTGTGATATCAAAAATAATGCAGACGAATTGCTGCCAGTTTCTTTTAAATTTACTTTTCTTATAGGCCAAGACACAAAGCCTATAGGGTTGTACTAATATCTCAAATGACATTTAAATTTCCATTTTTTTTCTAAACAACGATAGGAAATTAATATAATTTAACTGTAATATATTGATCAGTAAGACGTTAACTATAAGAAAAATATATAATATCAACCTGTGACAAAAACTTTAGCTTCCGAATTTACGTTGTTTTTTTAAATAAAACCCTTACGGCCTTATTTACCTATAAAAATATAGTTTTTCTAAAAACAACCCAAAACTCTCTTTATTTAATCTGTGGCTACATATTTTCCTTGTAAAATCTCCACCACAGACTATTTTCCTCGGCGCTTTTGAAGTGTTTTAAGGAATCTAGTTTTAAATGAGACCCTAAACTATTTTACACACGTATCATACAAAAACCAAATTCTGTTTATGTTTTGGTAACCGACACCTTTTGCCTTTGCCGACAGTAAGTGGTATTTTTAAGCTTGAGCAGATTAAGGTAATATTATGCCGTTGACCTGTTTTTGCACCAACATTATGATTCTGTTACAAAACGGACATAATTATACTATATTTTAAGTTGTTGTCAACGCGTCTTCATAATTTATAAGACTTTTTTGATGAGAACAAAAAAAAACACCTAAAAGTACCTAAAAATACCGGTTTTTTGTAAAAGTCATTGGATAATACCGGTTCTAAAAATTGTACCGGTTTCATCACTAGTTTTGACATCTTGACAGTTTGTCTGTCAAACTGACGAGATTTGAAAATCTAGTGTGCAATGATGGGATTGCGGTTTCCACTGCGGATTGGCTTGGCTGTGCATGCACGAAAGTACAATCAGTTTCTGTATATACCTACGTAGGTATATGTCAAACATAGAACACATTTTACCCAAATAAGAAACGTGAAGAAGTCTGTTGGGTGGAACCGAAACGACAGTTGTATGCTTCGCTTGCTTCCTTTCCTTGTACTGTGCGAGTTTTGTCTCATTTGAATGTTTTGATTTTTATGATATTTCTTGAACTAAGGCACTGATAATAATAAAGCAGCCAGATATACATAGGATATCAAATGCTGAGGCCACAGGGAAGTGCTAACGTGTATCATGAAGATGCCGCAGTAAATGCGGACGTATTCAGAAAAAAGTTCAAATATTACAAATCCAGGAAGCCGAAGCCTTCACTGAGAGATGTGATTACTGTAAACGACACAAACCAAGCCCAAGAGGTGAGTCAAAACTTTTCACTAATCATAAATCAAACCTTTTTATGAACTGAAGTACCTATGTGTATCAATTGTGTATTGGATATATTTTAATTTAATTTACATTTTAAGGTTACAGAGACTGCCAGTGCAGCTAACGAGGACCATAGATATTCAATTTTAGGTCTAAAAGACCTCAAAAGTTGGAAAGTGTACTCCTTTGACAACCATCCTGGACTCCTACTCATTCCGAACCCTTTTACCAGCTTGGGTCAAAGGTATTGGATCAGAAAGTGCCTTGAAGAATATTCTCGAAAACCAAACAAGACCAATATTGATATAGAAGTTGTTCTAAAAGACTGGTGGGCCAGTTGTTTCAAAGATGGAACATGTAACAAGCAGCTGCAGAAGAAACTCAGATGGTGCACACTGGGATATCATCATAACTGGGACACTAAAGTAAAATGTTAATTATATTAGTAACTTTATACTAGTTTATTATTATCATCATCATCATCAGCCTCTTGACACCCACTGCAGGACATAGGCCTCCCTCATGGTTTTCATTACCGCAGTATGTGGCTGGAACCTTTGGAAGACGCTGCTGCCTGTCTCCTGGTAATTTATTTCCTTAGTCGCCTTCTATGACATCCAGGTTATTGCATATTTTCACAAATCATATTATTCTTAGTAACGAAAATTGGACAACAAAGTCAACCATCTGAGAGTTATCAAATATACCATTTTTTTAATTCTCTCAATCAAGTAAGTAGTGACATGATAAATAAGATACATATAATTTTATTTGTGGTGCACTTGAGCAAACAACACTCGGACCGGCCGTCCCCAGGCATAGAACTGCCTGTTCGGAAATTTCTCTTTATAGCGGAGGAGCATGATCACCCACTCTTCCCTATTATTCTTTAGTGGCGCTAGTTTACCGCATATGGTCTATTAACTCCTGAACTGCCCTCGCGGAATGGAACGTATAGGTGGCCCATACTAAGTTGGACACAGATCTGTGTCGCGGCAGACGAGTGGCCCATATAATGAAATTTTTCTTAGGGCTGCTGTTTCTTCTGGTAGTCCTCTTCCTCAAACATTCTAACATTTTTATTGATTGTATAATATTGACTATACTTTAAACTTTGAAAACTAGTAACTTCTTACTCTATTTTCCCCTATACAAAAATGTCTCTGTCTCAGACCACATTTGTCAAAAGTATATCATTCTTTTACAATAATGAAGTATGTGTGAGGAACAGGAATGTCAGAGGGAAGTGCAGCTAACCCTTTTCTTATAGAATAATGAGTTTATAATTATTTAGTCCATGTCATCTTTACATTACAGGTATACAGTGATGAAAACCGTTCTCTGTTTCCCGAAGAGTTAGCAGAGCTGTGCAGCATTGTTGCCAACTATCTGGGCTATAGCTGCTTTAAGGCAGAGGCTGCTATCATCAACTACTACCACAGTGACTCAACCCTGTCACCACATACCGATCACTCTGAGGTCAATCTAGATGCACCGCTGTTCTCTTTTAGGTAAATGTTACTCTTTGTATGTTTAGGCTGACTTGTATCACTTCTTAAATAGCCATTTAAAGTTTTAGTTAAATGCTAAATGTCAAGCCACTTTTAGGAAAGTGGTGTAAATTAGCTTAGGGGGCTCCAGGGAGTAGGTAACACTGATGCCACACACGAAAAAAAATCACATTTTTTTTACAGATTGAATTTGATCGATGGGGTAGACGAGTTCTTGAGTGGAGACCGCGGATGGGTAAACGAAGTGTAGGACGTCCTCAGACTTGGTGGAGCGATGATCTTCGCAGGGTGGCTGGCAAGAGCTGGATGAGAATAGCCGAGGACCGTGCTCAGTGGCGTGCAATAGGAGAGGCCTATGTCCAGCAGTGGACAAGCATAGGCTGATGATGATGATGATGGATTTGCTAAAAGTGTCCGTACAACGTAGTGATTTTTAGGGCCCGTGGCTGTGAACGTAAATTTTTTTTTTGTTCCCAGGTTCGTAATCCTAGGTTATTTTTCGTGGGTCCTAAAAATCACTGTTGACATGATTGAGAGATTGTACAGACACTTTTTGCAAATACGATCTGTAAAAGAAATGTTTTTTTTCATTGGTGGCGCTAGCTAGCCCACTGGATCCCCCATTATGGGATCTTAAGGTTCTGTTTGATCCCATCCCACTAAGATCACAATTTTAAGAATGTAATAGTTTGTATTTCGACTCACAGTTGGGCCAGGGTATGTAGCAAGTTCTCAGGTATATGTGAACGCCTCAAACATTCGTATTTCCTTACAATGTTTTCCTTCACCATTGGTGAGTGGTATTGCTAATATATATTTAAAAATGTGTGTAAGTTCAGAAATAAAGTCATTAATTCACCAGAGAATCGAGAATTGGGTACACACATCAAAAAAAGTTTCTGATCAATAGCATAAGCTCCTATAATTCTTTAAATTTAACTTTATCCAGAAAAAATCTATGTTGTATGCTTTCTTTAAATAGGAATACCCTGTTTGAAATTAAAATATAAAACTATTTTTATTATTTATTTAAAAAAAATTGAGCCATTAATCATAATGTAATTGTGATAGAAATTTCATAGAAAGAAAAATACTGTTTAATTAAACTTAAACAAAAATTTATTATTAAAAGGTTAAATTCAACATAAAATAACTCCTCCCCTGGCTCGAACACATGCGGAGATCCTCCTGGGCATGCTGAGGATCAAGTTATCCAGCATTTCCTGGGGTAACCTATCCCATTCTTCAATAGCGGCTTCCCTGAGCTCTGGAACTGTCTGGGGACGTGGCTCACGGTTCCATACAGCTCGTTTAAGAGCATCCCACGCGTGCTCTATTGGGTTTAAGTCGGGCGAGCCGGCAGGCCAGTCTAAACGTGTGATATCGTATTCTTGAAGAGCAGCATTGACTCGTTGAGCTCGATGTGCGGGCGCATTATCATCGACCAGTACAAACTGGTGCCCATGGTTTACTCGGAATGGTCTGACGATATCATCAATAACAACTGCTTTGTACATGTCTGCTGTCATGTAGCCCCGATACGGGATTAAAGGCGTTCTAGCTCTAATCATAATGCCACCCCAAAAGGACACCGATTTTCCGCCTTGCTGAAGTGTTCCAGTGGCAGTTCTTTGTCTTTCACGGTCGCCTGGTCTTCTCCAGACACGGACACGTCGGTTATCTGGATGAGTGCTGATTCGGGATTCGTCAACGAAGAGACAGTTTTGCCAAATGTTTTCTTCCTCACCTTCTTCATTTTGCCGAGGTCTAGCCCACTGCAATCTTCGTTGTTGACGTTGCCGGGAATTGAGCGGAGCTCGCCAAGACCTCCGTGCTCGTAATCCAGCGTGGTGCAAGCAATTGCGAACGGTCTGCGTACTAACTTCAAGCCCAGAGGCGGCCCTGACTTCTGCTTTTATTTTAGTGGCGTTGATTGTTGGATCACGGGCTGCCAGCAATCTAATAGAGCGCTTTTGGGCAGCTGTCAAAACAGTTGGGCGACCGCTGCGGGGTCGGTCAGCTAAATTCCCCATTCCGTGGTACCTCTGCAACGTAGCCACGACACAGGATTGGGATATAGCAAGTCTGCGTGCTAGTACTCTCGTGGTGTATCCTTCTTCCCTCAAAGTTACTATTCTTGCTCGTAAAACCTCTGATAATCCTCTTGGCATTTTTTCAATCACAACTTTCCGCAAAAAATATCTTGAATCGGTTATAATTGACTAAATCAGATTTCTGAATGAGCGTAAGCTAGGACTGAAAGCCTTTTAATATGAAAAAAACAACTGAACGGTGTCATTGTTTTGTGTTCTAATTCTTTATTTTTAAATAAAGAATCTAAAAAGAAGAAAAAATCATAATATAATCTACAGTAACAAAAAAGATTTCAGTTTTTCAAAGTGATCGCAAACTTTTTTTGATGTGTGTATGAGCTGAGTATTCTACCTATGCACTATCTCAGCTTCTTTTTCTTTCCAGCTTCGGCCAGCCAGCAATATTTCTCATAGGTGGAAGAGAAAAGTACATAGAACCATCAGCAATTCAACTTGACAGTGGTGACATATTGATTATGTCAAAAGAGGCGAGACTATGTTACCATGCGGTACCAAAAATATTAGAGTCTAAAGCCACACCATGGAATGATGACCTTAGACCTTTTCGACTGAGTGATAGTGAAACAGATAAAATAAATTTTAAATACATTAAGTCAAACCAAAACGAAGTGATATCAGAAATAAACAACAATACAGACACAGTAGAGTGGAAGAACATAAGTGATTACCTTACAGAATCAAGAATAAACATGAATGTGAGACAAGTACTGCATAATCACCAGTCAAGTTTAAAAGATGTAAGTTGAGAAATAAATTTTTTTAATAAGCAAATTACAAAGTTTTTGCCTGAAGACATTGATTTGCCTGTAGATGACAGCTCAGGCCGATGTTTGCGTCATAACCGTTTGCTCATATCCTACTTGCTATTTTTTTCTAATACAGGTAAGTATTAGGGGTTAAAGTATGAAATTGCCGTTTTATTGCAATAGGTTCTTTGAATTGACATAGAATCTTCATGGTTTGAGGTTTTCGAATGAAACTTTTTTCAAATCGTTTCTATGATGTTCTTTTTTTAAAAAATGTGAAACATTTGAATATGGACTTTCAATTGTTTTTGTTATTCAATTTAGACAAGAAAGATGGATACTGCGAAAATTCGAGTGATTATGAGGCACCCATTTTTCGTATTTTTTTATTTTATTGATTTGACGCAAGTGAGTCAATATTGTGGGTAAGGTAACGTTAAACCATGCCGCTAATTCCTGGGTAGTTTGACTAGGGTCGGCTTCCACTATCTCTCTTAATTCATCGTTATTCACCTGTGTGGGCGGTCTTCCTCGTGGCTCGTTCTTTAAGTCGAAATTTCCATCACGAAAGCGTTTAAACCAAAATCGCACGGTGCGTTCATTAGTAGACCCCTCTCCAAACGCAGCATTGATATTGCGGGCTGTTTCTGCCGCGTTAGTTCCGCGTCGGAACTCGTATTCAAAAATCACTCGAATTTTCGCAGTATCCATCTTTCTTGTCTAAATTGAAAAACAAAAACAATTGAAAGTCGATATTCAAATGTTTCACATTTTTTAAAAAAAGAACAACATAGAAACCATTTGAAAAAAGTTTCATTCGAAAACCTCAAACCATGAAGATTCTATGTCAATTCAAAGAACCTATTGCAATAAAACGGCAATTTCATACTTTAACCCCTAATACTTACCTGTATTAGAAAAAAATAGCAAGTAGGATATGAGCAAACGGTTATGACGCAAACATCGGCCTGAGCTGTCATCTACAGGCAAATCAATGTCTTAAAATATGACTAGGCGAAAAAATAACCAATTACTCAATTTGATGTTAATTTAAGTTAAAATTATAAACAGTCCTGTAACATTTGGAATAAAAACTGTTTTTTTGTGAGTTTTGGGCGTCGGAAGAGAAAACGTCCCGTATTGGTTCCTAAAAGTTCTGGCAACCCTTACTATAATCCTACTGTGTTTTAAAAGCCTATTAAGGGGCTACAGTGTGCTGGAACTGGCTAGCAAACGTTTTTGAATCGCTTGTGACATCCTCTAGGAATATGGCAGACCGTTGAAATTAATATATGATATAATTTAACTCCTTGATTCCCTATTGGATGTTTGACAACTGTCATAACCTTACGCCTTCTATGAGTAAATATATTCCGTAAGAATGCTTAAAAAAAAGCTAAGAATTTATATACCATTTTAAATGCGCAGTGGATTACGTTTAAGCTTATACAGTCTTACGGGCAATATAAAAATCTTGTATGTTAATGTTTAAAACTAACAGGAACAATAGTTACTCATTCAGAAAAAACGTTTTCACCAATTTATCACATTACGCCTTACGAGGAACGCCCAGCCTACTCGTTGCCTGTTGTCTGCGACCAGGCGCTCTTCGCATCACCATTGATTTCATTGTAACTTTTCATAAGCGATTTATCAATCATAAATCAACCTTCCAAAGTTCACCTCGAGCGCCATATAGTGAAATTAATTCAAAGTAGCAATTCTCATACAAAATTACCGATTGTAGGCCAAGGACGTGGGGCGAGGGACCGAAAAAGACGCCGCATCTTTCCAATTCACTTTCGTACAAAATGTACTGGGTCAAGTTTCATAAAACTATAATTTCGTAGTTTATTATGACAATTCGAAGTACACTGCGCAGCAGAGTCTATTTGTTAATCTGTGGGTTAATCGGCTTTGCAATGTACATCGAATTGTCATAGTCACAATGAATTGTAGTTCTATGAAACAGGCTCCTGAAGGGATGGGTCTTTTCCGCGCCCTCGCCCCACGTCCCATGTCCGAACAAAACAAAAAAATATTATATAGCTATTAGTCCAATCGGTGGAGACATTTTCGAGTGTTTGCAAGACCAACGCACGGCAACTGATTTTTGTAGTAGTGATCGAGCTTCAATCGTTAGAAAAACATACAATATAAAATCCCAATTCTTGTATTTTTTTATTTAAGTAAATAACTAAAAAAGAAAAGTAAAAAGGAAACCGATCATTTACTAGTATTCGAACCAAGAGCTCTCTGCCGTTCAAGGGACGCCTCTTCCCATCCGAGCTATTGTAACATTACCAATTTAAGCGAAACATCGTTTTACTATTTGTGCCTAAATCACGGTACCTATGTATTATAATCCATTTATTGTCGCGATTAGGTCGGCCGCACGCGGCCAGACTTGTTGCTCGAGCCTTGTAGTCTCTAATTACTAGCATTTAAGGTTCATTTTAGTTTGATTGAGTTTTGTTTCACTCCTTGCGCTCGCACTTCGCCTCCTCGTTAGATTGTAGGGTACATAGGCGGTAAATAATGTGTTGGTAAATAATAATTTCGATTGGGGCGTTACGAATAATACTTGATTCATAACCTTTGAGTGAACCAAGCCGAATTACAGTACTTAATATTTCCGCACCGCTCACTTCCGTAGCGACAGAAGAAGATAGCGCTATCGAACTCGGCTCGGTCGTTCCCATCCGGATATATAGAAAAATATTTTACATAGTTATATGAATTGTGTCAATAATGTTGTTTAGAACCTTTTCTAAACATACAAAACGAATCTGTGTAGATTTCGTCTCTGAATTTTTTTTCTATCTGCCTGACATGTTTTTCTGTTTTAAATAAAATAAAACGCTGTATATTTTTATCACGCATTTTATTGTACATGCGGAAGTATTGTTAGAAGAATCAATGGCGTAATGCTAAAAATTTTGTAGGAATTATATTTTATATACGTGTGTAGGTACTTGTTTTTAGTTTTTTTATTTTCTCGAAATTCCGCTGTATTGGGATAAGTTATCTACACTGCAATAATTATGCTCTTTACCTTCCCTACATGTAATATAAATCACACTTCCATGACATGTATAAGTTGATCCTATTCAATTGTTTTTGCTAGGGTTGGCACAAAATCCGGGTTTTTTTTATTCAAGATTTATTCGGTGCTCATTTTTAGGTACAACGTAATTTAAATATATAATTTAACGCGCATAATATTTTTTGGGTTCCGTAATTATAATGACAACAAAAGAAAGTAGGTAATTTTTTGTACACGTAACAAAAAAAAAACAACTGAAACCTTAACAAAAAGGAAAAGTGTAACAAAAAGTAACCAAATAGAAATAGAAGTACTGTATCACACAGTAGATTAAACAAAAATCTGCGTTCCTGGTTTACCGATATTACATATTTTTATTTAAGTGTCACAATGAATAGTGTAATGTATCTTGAAAATATTCGTCGGTGGGGAGTTCCAAAATTATAATAATAATAACGTCCACACAACGCAATCAAACTAGAATTCCCTGCACTATAGTATAGATAGTTTTTAACTATCAGCTTTAACGCCAAAAATCACTTAAATGCTGTATGTTTCCTGTGCTATTGAAATGAAATAATAGAAATGGTATGAATTACACTATTAATACGATTATCAACAGATTAATCTGTTATAATATACCAATATAAGTTAAGACGAGGAGGCACTGTTGATTAATAATTATATTTATCAGTCTTTGTGCTGAAACAAGGATGCAGGCCAAATAAGCACTCAAATCCATTTGTAGCTCTTTTACCAACATCCTTAGCAACGAAGTCTTTTTCCATTTTCATAATTTTTGTTTTATTTCTTTGGTCAATATCCATTTTGAAATGTTTTTTTTTCTTCTGTAAAAAATTAATTATTTTGCTTTTGTTCTTAAAATTTTTATAATTTTGTTTGTGTTATACCATAGAAAAAAAATTATCGAGTCAGATTTGCTCAATGGACTATTGGCCACACAGGCACGATAGCGATGACACATATTCACCCTTTTGAAACCGCTTTAGTGAATGCGCGTAGTGTAAAATAAAATAAAAAAATGCGTAAAGTCGATGATTTAAATTCAAAGATTTTGAGCCAAAATCTTAATCCAAGCTTCACATTTATCAAAATTTCCACTATTTTAAAATGTTTATAAAAACCTCTGTATTTTTACACTATATTTTAAGTTTTCAGCAGCTTTTGTAAAGAAACCTCTCGAGTCATGGAAACACAAGAAGTCCACTGCTGGATATAGGCCTCCTCCATGCATTTCCAAAAAGACCAGTTGGAAGCGGATTTCATCCAGCGTCTTCCTGGCACTTGGATGAGGTCATCTGTCGGCTGGTCGTCCTACGCAGCGCTTGCCGATATGTGGTCTCCATTCGAGAACTTTTCGGCCCCATCGGCCATTAGTTCTGCTTGCTATGTGCCCCGCCCACTGTCACTTCAACTTAGTAATCCGCTGGGCTAAGGTGACTTTCGTTCCTCTACGAATCTCATCATTTCTGATTCGATATCGTAGAGAAAGCATAGGCCTTTCCATAGCTATTTGCGTGACCTTGAGCTTTCTTAGGAGGCCCATAGTGAGAGGCCACGTTTCAGTGCCTTAAGTCATCACTGGTTGTATAATTTTGTCTTGAGTGATTGATGTATATTAGACGAAAGGACTTTTCTAAGTTTCCCGAATGCTGCCCAGCCAAGTTGGATTCGACCTCTTTCACAAAGTTGGACCGGCCTAGTTGGACTGTTTGTCCTGAGTAGACGTATTCGTCTACAACTTCGAGAGTCGAGTTCCCCAATGTTATTGGGGTGGGCACAAAACGAGCATTCGATATGACCTTCGTTTTGTCCATGTTCATTTCAAGGCCCACCCGTTGGGAAACTCGACTGAGGTCTTTGAGCATTATGCCGAGGTCTTCCATCGTTTCTGCCATGACTACTATATCGTCGGCAAATCGAAGGTGAGTGATGTACTCGCCATTGATATTGATGCCGCGTCCCTGACATTCCAGAAGCTTGAAGGTATCTTCCAGTCCGTTTGTGAACATTTTTGGAGATATAACGTCTTACGCCCTTTTTTAATGGAATTGCGTCCGAATTCTGTTCCTGTACTCGGACCGACATAGTGGTTCTGTGGTCATAGTGGACTGTTGTACAAGCATTTCAGCACCTCGATATACCGATAGTCAATACGGCAACGCTGGAGAGACTCGAGCACTGTCCATAACTCGATCGAATCGAAGGCTTTCTCAAAGTCCACAAACGCAAAGCATAATGGCAAATTATACTCCTCAGTCTTCTGTATAATTTGCCGCAACGTGTGGATGTGGTCTAATGGTACTAAAGCCCTTTCGGAAACCGGCTTGTTCGGGAGGCTGGAAGTCATCAAACCTGCGTTCAATACATGGCGCAGAGTAGTCATCAGCGACCACAAAAACCTCCAATACTAATTTTCATAGAAAAACGGAGCCAGAGATTTTTGAGAAATTTTTAGGAGCCAGCTTGAAATTTGACTTACGCCATTTTGTAAAAAGTAAGTTAACGTTGTCATCCAACCCAAGGTCTTATTCAACATTTGTTCGACAAGACTACCCCGTAATGTTACCGTTTTCTCAGGCTTTGACAAAAAAGCTGTAGAGACCGGATTTTCCAAGTCAGATTTTTCTTATCGGTTTGAGGGATCACCCTGTAAGGATGGAAAATTCCAAGTTTACACCATATGTGGAACTTGGAAACCTTTTAGCACCTGATAAGACCGAAATTAGAACAACCAAAAATTCAAGAATTTTCACACGTCTAGTTATTTTAGCATTCAAACGCTGTGTGACTATAAAGTTGATACCATATTAGTCCAGCCGCTAGACCAGCGGGGCCCGGTGGCAAAACCTGCATTAGGTGTTGGTTGAAAATTTAAGCAATTTTACTTTTCAATCGGCACTATTAAATTTGCCATAAAAATTAATTTACGTCACCGTCCTATCTAGGGTTTATGCACCGAGTTTATGTTGTTTTAAAAGACCACCCCTAAGTGTTACCATTATCCCAAGCCGTTGAAAAAAAAGAAACTCATGGAGACCAGCTTCTCCAAGTTTTCGATTTTCTCCGTCGGTTTTAGCAAAAAAACTAATCGTATAGAAAATTTCAAGTTAGTAATATCAAAATGGGACAACAATTTTATCTAGGTGTTTTTCGCTGATCAACTTTATGTACCTATATACATTCTTCACGTCACACCGTGTACATAAAGTTGTTATATGCGATGTATATCATGTTACTATTTTAATTAATATCAATAATAACGGCACCAGGTATTTACATATTTTTTTCAAAATCAAATCAGATCCGGATTATAAATTACTATCTGAGAGCGTGACAACCCTAACGACGTAAAATCCGGATAACAATTAAAATGGTCGTAATTTCTACTTTCCATGGAATTGGCATTAGAAATATATTTTTTATTTCATATGGGGAAGTCGCTTCCTACGTTCCAATTCTGCCACTGAGTCCCGAAATACATCCATGTGAAATCAAAGTCAAATTCACTTTATTGAAAAAAGATAAGATGATTTTTTTTCACTTTTTGACATAAAAACCTGTTGTTGTGCAAAAACATGTACTATTTCATAAGTAGGTAGGTAAATAAATACGCACTTACTAAACATGTGATTTTTGTTTGAAAGCTATTCTTTCTACAAAGCATAGATAAGTTTTGAAGAGATGTACCTACCTTTATCTTTTTTGTTTGTAATGACGCATGCTATACAAGAAGGCATTAGATTGAAGTCTATTCAATCTACGCGTACGCGGGCGGGCTGGCGAGCCGGCTAGAAAAGTAGAAACCGCTGGGCTCGCTCGACGCGTTCGAAATTCGGCTATGGAATTAATTCAGTCGTGTCATCTAGCGGCGAAATGTTGAAGTGCTGCACACCTGTGTCAAACGCTCAAGGTCATCGGCACAGGGAAAAATCTTAAGAGGCTAAAAATTCCACCCATGCCTCGACTTGAACCCTGGCTATCCCTGCCAGCGCTCCCCAACTGAGGCATCGGCGAGACCTCTTTACAAACTTTCTCTGTATTACGGCATGGGTGGAATTTTTAGCCTCTAAATAGATTTTTAAAATTGTCCTCAGCACGGGTTAGTGCAACAAAAAGAACATAATGTTACTGTGTTTGTTGATACTTCACCACAATTTAAAAAGTTCTCTATGTCCGATATTGCACATTTACAACTTACCTATCAAACTTTCTTGCCGAATAAAAACTCGTTATGTAAAAGTTCGCTACTGCGTGGTGCATGGAAACCCGGGTACGAATCCTTGTCTTCGCGGCTGTTTCGTGACCACTGAGAACAGAGCGGAGACGCTCATGTTGAACTTGCAGCGGTGGACGATAGATGGCGCGATTGACAAAAAGCTTTCGGAAAACTAAAAGCTGTGTAACAAAGGGCCGGTTTTCTATTTACTATTATCACTATTTTGATATTTTCTTCTATTAATTTACTATATTTTCCTTTGGCAGATTCAACTTGCTTTGCTGTTCAAGTTTTTTCATATTTGAAACCAAACTGCAAATAAAAAAACCGGCCAAGTTTGTGTCGGGCCACGCGAAGTGTAGGGTTCCGCAGATAGACAGACAGACGAGACAAACAGACAGACGGACATGGCGAAACTATAAGGGTGCCTTTCGACTGCGGAACCCTGAAAATGGACAGTAGAAAAGGCAAGTTAACTATTTCATCAGACAGATCTACCTTGCCTATAATTTTTGACTCAAATCGCGTTTAACTCAACTGGGAAATTTTAGTACCTTAGTAAATTTTAAATAATGTACCTACCTATATAAATACTGAAAATTTTAATGCCCCCCGGATTTTTGCGTTTATCGGTATTTTTTTATTTTAAAAGCATTGTCACCCCACACAGTCTGTGTCAGCATTGTACGACTATTTAGTCGGATAATTGGGGCCAGTTTCGCATCCGGTGAAGGTTATCAATGCTCTTAGACGACCAGCTTTTATAACAAGAAACGTCTTTGTGACTGTTTTACGGCACAGAATTATTGTTAGTTGGGAATAGATATGTGCGCCGATCAGCGTGGCGCACGCCGCCGGCCGTTTTAGTCACGCTGACGCCGCCGATTTTTTTTCCGGCGTCATCGGCGTCTATAGTTAGTAAGTAATTGTTTGGAAACGAGAGTTTCCTTTATGTCTGCATTTGTGACAGAACACGTCAGGGAATCTGATATTTTACAAGAAACGAAGGCGAATGAGCACAGTGAGATAGTTTCTTCCGCTCTAATCACTCAACCGTCCACATCATCTTCATCTAACTTTCTTTTGGCTTTGTCCCAGAAGTATACAACTGGCACTGGTAGTGGTAACGATGATCCTATAGTGGCCGAATGCTGGAAATATTTTAGTGGATGTGACCCCAAGGATATGCTCGACGGAAACATACTTCGTTATTGGAAGGAAAAGAATAGTTATCCTCGGCTGTTTAACTGCGTTAGGGCGATAATGAGCGTTCCCGCCACGAGCACACCAAGCGAGCGAGTTTTTTCAGTCGCAGGATTAACCATTACGGCTAAAAGGTCACGGTTAAGTCCTACTTCAGTCGACAGAATCATATTTATACATGACAACTATGACATGTGCAAGAAGAAAGTACAAAAGCTAAAATAATTTGCATATTATTTGTATTTGTTACATAATTATATTTTGCTTGTACTTCCTTATTTTATAATTCCTTGTTCTTTTTCTGTTGATTGTCGCCATAAAGGTTTTTTTGTTATTGATATCTAGATTTTATACAATTTTAATTGTATTGAGTGATCTCAAATAAATGTGCCATAATGATGTTGATTATATGGAAATAAATAAGAAATTTAATGGAGATTGAGGCGTATTTTACTCATTTTCACCATCTACGCCGATAACGCCGCCGCCGCCGGCAAATTAGATGCCAGACGCCGCCGCCGGTCAAATGAGCATCGGCGCACATGTCTAGTTGGGAAGCCGCCCCGATCAGGGTTGCCGTTTTATCGACTTTCTCGCCAGATCTAGCGGATTTTAACAATGTTTAGCGGATAAAAAAAAAACGTTTTAGCGAGAAATTATTATTTAGGGATTTCTAGCGACTTTTGGGTTTTGGAGATGGTGACTTTTTTTATAAAGAACTTCGTTTCAAATAAGTTAATTAACTCAATTACAATTCTTTGTCGTTCGTTCAGCACTTGTTTTCTTCGTTCAATTATTTCGTTCGTTCACTTTTTTCTCGTTTATTTCTACCACTATTGAGTGAGATAAAAATACTATTCAAGTAATCAATCATTTATTCAAACTCATTTTTTATAGAGGTCTTATTTTGTGAATACTCCGCGTGAAACAATAAACAATTTTCAAGATCTGGCAGTATGGAAGCTCCGTTGAAAAAGAAGCACTACACCCAGCATTGCAGAAGTGAGTGGGAGAAAAATGAAGAGTTCAAACATTGTCTGAAACCCGTACCAGGTGACTCGAGCAATGCATTTTGTAGTTATTGTCGCTCTGAAATGTACGCCAAATTGAACGACCTCAAAAAGCATTTGGAAACGAAGAAGCACAAAAAACAGTGCGAAATTGCTTTCCCAAAATAAACAACTGACATTTTCTTCCACCCCAAAGAAAACATGCAAAGATTGTTCAAGAGCAGAATGCACATTAGCTTTGTACATTGCTGAACATAGTGCAATTTGCCACATTGACCACTTGACTGATGTATGTAAAAAATGCTTCAAGGATTCGAAATCGACTATCGATATGAAATTGCTAAGCATGCTATTAATTGTATATACCCATACTATGTACCTAGGGACATCTAGCGGATTTTAAGAAACAGAAAACTCCTGTTTCTGGCGGATTTTTTCTGGTCATCTAGAGACTTTAAAATTTGTAGAACGTCAACCCTGGCCCCGATGCTAACAAAATTGATAATATTAGTCGGAAACTAAAATTCAATGCGCTTGTGCTCAGGCTCTAAGAGATAATTTAGTTAGCCACTTACCTTTCCCATAGCCCTCGGTGCAGAGACTCTCAAAGCTCCGATGCTGTTCGCACATGCCCCAGAAGCATTTCACGTAACTGTCCGCGTAGCATTCATATTCGTCCTTGGCCTGGAACAGGGCGAGTCTACGCGAGGCAGGTTGGAAGCAAGACTCGCTGCATCTGGAGGTTTAAACAGGTTTTTATGTAGTTACTAGCTGACTCGGCAAACGCTGTTTTGCCTTATTAATTATTAGCCTACGACCTATTCTCAGACCTACCAAATATACACAAAAAATGTCATAAATCGGTGAAGCCGTTTCGAAGGAGTTCGATAACAAACACGAGATTTTTATAATTATATTAAATAGACAGAGAACACTTTATTGTACATAAAAAATTAAAACCGATTTCAGCACTAAAAAGTTACAAATAATTTAAAAGAATACCTTTCATTTAGAAGTATGTTTACATGCAGGTATTTTAGAATTATAATTTGGAGCCGGGGTGCCCTAAATATAAGGTAAATGTGGGCGCAGACTACAAATTATACTTCTACAATACCTACATATATACATGCTTCTAATTGAAAGATATTCTTTTAAATGATTTCTAACTTTTTAGTGCTGTAGTGTTTTGAAGTCTGCATTTATTATTTATTTAAAATGTTTTATTTTAAAATTTTGCGTGGGGGCCCCCCACGCTCCCGCAGGAGAAATACAATGAAACTGAATATTTGATTATACATATTTGCAAAGTGGGTTACTCGGGGCTGCAAGTGATGTAATTCACTTCAGCCAGATGTCGCTGCCCGTACGTAATACAGAGAAGTTTGTAAAGAGGCTCGAAATTTCATCGATGCTTGCACTTGCCCATTAGCTCAGTTGGGAGAGCGCTGGCACGGTGAGCAGAGGTCGCGGGTTGAAGTCCCGGCATGGGTGGGATTTTTAGCCTCTAAATAGGTTTTTAAATAGGTTCTGAATATTTGAGTTAAAGAATGAATATTTCTATCTAGAATAGAATCTTAGAATGCATCAATGTCCACCAGACACCAGAGCACAGAACAGAGAAAACAGAGAATGACTTACTGAATGAAATTATTTAAACAAAGTGCTTGTAACGTCAAAACTTAACTTAATTTTTTGCTTTAAAATTTGAAGTTCTCAATTTCCATTTCCGAAAGTCTTCACCAGAACATCACCAAATTGCCCTGGGACTACTTTTACGCTATATTAAAAAAAAAAAAAATGCATATTACTAAAGGACACCATTAGGCCTTATTTACTGCTACCCATTGAACAGTTCCGTTCTCCATCTCTGAAAGTCTTCATCATAAATTAAAATGGGACCAATAGGACATTATAATATATTCGTACAAAAAGAGAATTGCCGAAATCGGTTGAGATTTGATGGAATTATGCGAGAGAGTAGCAAAATATATTATACAATATACGCGTCGAATTGAGAACCTCCTTCTTTTTTTGAAGTCAGTTAATAAGGAAATTGTAAATATATTTCTTAACCTAAGAGTACAGACGGCTCAGATTGTGTCCCACTGCCGAGACAAGACCTCACTTATGTCTTGGGCCACCCTCTAACTGGAACACAGCGAGTCTACGCAAGTTATGCCACATTTCGAAAGAAAGAAACAAAGAAGACATTTATTTAAATTGTCACAGAAACACGAAGTAAACACGAACATTTACAGGTTTAAGCAGGTTTTTGTAGCTATTCCACAGCTGGGTCAAGGCCTCCCCTTTTGTTTTTCACTCCTTTGTCTTGGGCATGAGAATAGAAGAAGATACTTCTTAGGGCATGTGCTTCAAAACGAATTTTACAGACTTTTTAAAGTTATCATGTTATGTTATCAAAAATAAAATCTTAGCTCCGTAACATCAGAGAGTGGACTGGAGTGGTCGCCTCGAAAATCTATTTTCTTAACAAAAGGAAGAGAGGAATTTGTAAGCTAACGGCCAACCTACAATAATGGAGAGACACTGAAAGAAGAAGGTCTAGGCAATCCTCTGCGGGGAACAGGGAGAGTCTACGCGAGTATAAGGTTGGAACCAAGACTCGCCACATCTGGAGGTTTAAACACGTTTTCATGTAGATATGGTAACCCCACTGATGGGACGAGGTTTCCCCTTTTGCTTTTCACTCTTCTGTCTTGGGCCACCCGGGTAAAAATTTAGTACGATCTTGCCACCTTAGTTGGCCACGTTTGCGATAGTTAGTTAGACCTGAGATTTCCGCACGTAGCCTCATGGTTGGGCCATTGTACGTAGCAAAGCTGTGAGTTTACTCCAGCCAACCTATCTCTTTCCAGAAAGCCAGCAGTGCTCTGATGGCACTGCAGGCCTCCCGAAGGGATCCCAGCTTCCCAATGATGGCGGTGCGTTGCTTTTCCACGCCTTCTCAGTGAATGGTCGCGAGGGCGGGTGTTTTCTCTTCTTTAAGGCATCCCCGTCAAAGCGGGCTGTCGGTTAGTCCCATGTTGTAGAAATTCAGTAAGCAGTGGCCTGTTAAGATTGCCACAGCTTTGCGCAGATTATCTCTTCTCAGACGCAGCAGACTTCATGAAAGACGTTTCGAGATTGTTGGTAGAGCCTCCCTGGCTTGTCTGCATCTGGTTTCTGTTCTCCAAAGTTAAGAATGCTGGCTTTCTGTTCGCGATCTCGACCATTTCCTGAACTGGTTGTATGGTAGTGGGAGCAGGGGTTCGGGTCCTTCCACTGTAGTTTCCGAGCCTCTTCTAGCGAGTATTAAGCTGTTGTTTGTGAGGTTGCTATTAAGTGCTTGTAGTTTGGGACACATTCAGTGTCAATTAACGCCTATCTATCCCAGCTCGACAACTAACGAGGACGTGGCAGTTCAAGTAGGTACCTATTCCGCGTGGCACCGGATTAAGAGTAGCGTCACTCCATTTCCTTCCGTGGATGTCGTAGAAGGCGACTAAGGAAATCAATTACCTGGAGACGGGCAGCAGCGTCTTTCTGAGATTCCAACCGTATACCTACCTGCGAACGCCAATCCGCCTGCCAAGCGTGGCGATTATGGCAAAACCCGCCATGGTTATAAAAACCACGAAGGAGGCCTATGTCCTGCAGTGGCCGTTAAATGGCTGATGATGATGATGAATCTTTATACCTACAGAGATCATGGCTCCATATTGTACATACTACCCGAGATCATGCTGAACATTTACAGATCTCCACATTTTCGGCAAATGAAGGTATGAAGAGAGAAATCACGTTTCTAGCTACCGCTGTTAGCTATCGTCACTTACCTAGTGGGAGTTTTCGCTTTGAAATACATTTTAGCAATTATTTTACAACTAGAATTTGGATTTTGTGACTAAGAGTAATTTAAAGCATTTCTTTGTGTAATCACTGCGAATTTAGCATTCGTATTGTATAATAATTTGCTACATTTGTTTACAGATCACTTTCTATTTTCTCTAACCAAATAATCACTCGATATTCAGCCATACATAACACCACAGATTAAAAAGAAAAAAAGACAAGCATAACACATAAAGTCAAGCGTTCTGATATACCTACTATGTCGCATTAAAGGAGATCCAATTTATCATAATGTTCTGTGAGTAGATGTTAAAACTCTGCGAGTAGATAAAATTAACAATAGACCAGGGTTGTTACGAATATTCGCATTCGCATTCGCTTACGCGAATGATTCGCATCATTTTAAACATTCGGATAGACATTCGCATTCGCATAAATCGATGCGAATGTTTTTGCGAATGCGAATGTGTACAAGTCGTGTCGCGTCGCGTCTCGCCCGCCGCGATGCGCCGCCCGATCGGCGGCCGCGCTTCTCTTGTTGGTCCTTTCGCGCATGCGTGGTAAAGTATATAACAATAGAAATAATATTTCAATTTAAATAGTGTTTCCATTTTGTATCATAATGATACTATCATTATTATTATTACCCCTGAGTTATAAACGAATAAAACTATGAAATATGTTGACTTAAGGTGTTTTAGTGCTATTTCTCACTCAACATTCGCATTCGCATTCGCACATTCGCATTCCTAACATTCGCATTCGCATTCGCGAATGTGAAAAATACGACATTCGTAACATCCCTGCAATAGACACTGGCAGTTATACTGTTCTATTATTAAATTTATTGTTAATAATAACTTAATGACAGAATAGTTATATTAGATGTTTCGTTTCATTTAGCTTTTGTAAAGGTGTAAGTAAACAAACATTTTTTTGAAATATGTGTTAAGTATGAAACAGTATGAAAGTAAAATAATAAAAAGAGGAATGGCTAATTTTGGAATTAATGAGATGAATGAACTAGCTTGAGGAGACAACATGATAGATATTTTTGCTTTGCGTATTTACCCGACTGTGGAGGAGCCCAAAACGAGGGGAATGTGCCTGGCTCACAGGTATGTATGTAAGTATGTCCAATCTTATGTTCCCTCATAACTCCTTAATCAATGGTTAGATTTTTACAAATAAATCTCAATCGACTCGTCGTGTTTGTGTGAGTGTCATAGGCTATATGAAAGCATCATAAAACCAACAAAAAAAATTTTTACATACACTAAAAAGACCAACCCGATTGCTGAGTATTAACTACTAAGCAGGAGCGACCCAAATCCAATAATGTAACACTTTACGGGATATCTAGGTAGGTCCTGCCTGCTTATTAGTCTCAGCAGTCGGGTTGTTGGTATTTTTTATTTCAGTTTTTTTATCGACTTTATTTTTAACGACGACGGTTTGTAAACACGTAGGTAGGTATGTAGACAAATGAGCTTTCCCAAAAATAAACACAGTTACGGATATTGTTTGGTTACTGGAACCAACTAGTAACCAATAGCGGAACTATCTCGATTTTGAAAAAAAAAAATGTCCCTTACTGTGTTTATTTTTGGGACAGCCGAAATGCTGAATGGAATGAAATATACTTACTACTTTTCTTTGTGTCTTATCAAAATAGGGCATGGAATGAAATATACTACTAAGTAATCTTTGTGTCTTATCAAAATTGTTTCCAACCGCATTAACCTCCCCCCCCCCCCCTTTATTAGACGTGTACAGTAGAGAGCACGTCTACCTTTACACGCGTGAACTCTACTCGCTTACGTTACGGGCGACTTTGCAACTAAAATAAAAGTTGATTGGCTGTCGACTGTGCACTGTGGACGACTCTTTCTTTCCCCCGTCGATATTGTTCCAATGCAACGTCCAATTTCATCCTAGAGCAATTCCGCTCGACAATGCTCCCACGATATCATAGTCGGTGGAAACTGAAAACCGTGTCGGCGTACTGCTTTGCGGTAGTCAGCTGTAGTGCAGTACCCAGTACGTACGTCTTTACGGTACAGCCAATCTGAAACAGACTCTAAGCTTTCAATATAAGAACGAAGTCAAGTCCAAACTGTAAAGGTTGATTTGCTGTCGACTTCGTTCTACAGCAGCTCCTCGTGCGTGAGGAACGAACAAAAAAAAAATCAGTGTGAAACTCTACTCAAGGGCCTACTTCAAGCTAGACGGTAGGGCTTGTCTGGTACTTTTTACCAGAGAAGGTTTCATTATCGTCAAAGCACACTGCTGATATTCTGTCCGCAGTATACGTATATACTTACCGTCGCGTCGGTATCCTATAACGATAAACTTGGTATATGTAATGTTTAGTTTTTAGATAGATGACTCTTGCTCAGACATGTTGCATTTAATTGGGGCGCTATTTGGAACACAATAACATCGATAATAGAGGTTCTGAGAGCTGAGATCAACTTGCTGTGGACAATGATGCCTGGAGAGAAGTTCGGAAGGGACACAAATCGGCGACGAAGGAGGGTGCTCTGCACTGGCGGACAAAAAGCCAGGAGGGACCAAAATCTGTACTTGCCCGACTTCGGATCCTTCCTTTGTCTGTCCTATGCATATAGGAGACTTTTTTTGTAGGACTGACTTTTTAGTCACAAAATGTGTAGGTAACTCTTAGGCACTGCTGAATCAACCATAACGGACGGAAAGGCCTGCGATGATAGGTGCTAAACGCTCCCGTAGAACGCCTCATCGTGGGGTCCGACTCGCGGCAGGCCACCGAAGCTTCAATATTCAGCCATGTTCTTTTTATCGCAGGCAGCATTCACTCGTCGAACGATCGTCATTTAGCAGCTCCATACGGTATCGCCGGCTTTCATTCAATACGTCTCCTCTTGCTGAATGCTCCGGCGACAAAGAGGCACGTACCTAGCGAGTTGCTCAATGGAAATGCCATTTGGCATTCCAATTCAAAATGTTGATTACAAGCGAAAAGCTTTGATTGCTCACTTACGTTATTGCCATTATTACCGTACTGTGCCCGGAATCTTGAAAGCTTTTGTGGGGCTCTACTTTCGCAGTAATTGGAGTGTATGAACGCATGTTCTCCTTCAGAAGCTTTTTGGTCGGATTTTTGTGGAATAAGTGCAATTTACGACCTTTGAAAAAAAAAATGGATTCTACCTAAAATACGACACCTGAATGTGCGATAACTTAGCGAAAAGGCTACTTACCAATATTGCTGACCCATATATATGTCAGTACCTACTTTGATGTTCTAGATTGTAGGTAGTCTTTGCAGGATTTCTTACCTAGAGAAATGCCTTACAACTGTTTGTGTAAGATAATAAATTGAAGTTCAAGAACTACAGTTTTCGGTAACAAATACTTTCACTAGAATCAGTGTTAGAATGCAGAAAGCAATTTGCCTAGTTTCGTGGCTACGCCTAAATACATAGGGCGTTTTTGCATTGTTCAATAAGTGGGGATCTGCTTTTAGTTAATTTACATAAAGCACTCTAACTACGCTGCACGATCAAAGGTTACATACCGATGTTGCCTACGCCAATCTCACTGAGGTACCTACATCGTTCATACAATCATCGAGTCATGATTGGTTTGCAAAGTGTCCATAGGTACTACCAACTCACCGTTGAAAAATGCTCTCACGAGGTGACCATTTTTGGCTTGCAAGATACTAAACATAGGTACCTACCTACCTGTGAAGTTAGTTATATTTAATTTCATTCGGTTAATAAAAGTGTGTATTTACTGAATGAAATTAATTATAACTAATAACATTGCCGCGATATAATGACGCATAACTATTCGTTGATAGATACACACAATCGACCAAGGAACAATGACGTGCAAATTGAGTGTGTTGTTGTAAACAGAGGCTGATGCAATTTGTGTGACGTGTACCCAACGTTACGTCTCGAGCCCTTCACGCCGATTATCCGACAACGACGTTGTCATATGCAAGCCGACTACCGGCTCAATGGCGATACAGTTCGGCAAACTTGTCCCATGCAGTCCGATCCGAGCATGGGAATCTCTACCTTATTGGTAAGGGCGGAGTTGAGGGAAGAGTTGTCCCATCATCAGAGGGATATCGGTTTAAATAACGTTGACATGCTGCTAGTGACAGCCGCAGACGCTTGCGGCGGGCTTTTAAATGCCGTATCAGTGGCTCACCGACGCGATTGAGTCTGTTTACAGGCCTCGCGGGACTTGCCACCCATGGAGCATTCTAAGGAAGATAATTAGGTGCCTATTAAGGAGGATGGTAACTAATTGGGCTCGAAGTGAGTGAAGCTATTGGAAAATATTGACTCCTCGAGAATTGAGGGGTGGCGGGCGGTCGAAATATACGTCTTGTTCAATCTATACTTAGCTTGATGAAATACGATAGTAGGTACAATGAAGTAATGCATCATTATATCAGCAAGTCTGGTTGCTGTCCGTATAGCCCATGCAACGTCTGATTGTCTTGTCTATTTGAAAGGATGGCTATGGGCGCCGCCCGCCCGGTGCATTGTCGTTCCGTAAGCCCACCTCTAAAGGCATTATAATCATTGACACGTCACCGTTGTATGTAAAATGAGTGCGGTGACATTTGGCGAGGTCGGCAAGAAGCGCGCACGCATCCTCGCAGCTTTTATTGACATTAAATGGTCGATATAAATTCCGTTGGCGGATTACGAAATTTATTGGCTTCAAAATTAAAGGAGACCGATTTCAATGGGGACGGGTGACAGCATTCGTTTATGGGTGAACGGATCGGACGATTGAAAAAAAGCTTTTGCTCTGTGCCCACATTGAAAAACGTATCGATTAAATTGAGTGTTTTTTGTTGGGAAATGCGTACGTGGTTCGCATTCTCATTTGACGATGTCCTTTGTGCGAAGGTAGCTGAGGCCTATTTGTAAATTGATTGATTTGTGGAAAACCAGGCTGTTTAGTTAGTTGTGCTTCTCTTTGGTTAGGTACTAGGTAGTTGACCCTAGCTTGATTGATTGGATGAGTAATGTAAGAAGCAATATGTTTTTGCTTTCTTCCTCGAGCTCCGTAAGAACCAATGGGAAACGCTTTTTACAGTCTAAACCAGTGCAACGTTCAGTCATTGTCAAATGTCATCACTAATGTTATAAACGATTGTTATGGACGTCGCGTTAGTATTTAAAATGAAGATAAATCGGAGATAAGTGGCCGGGCAGGGTTGTCACTCCGCTCGGCGGGTTAAGTAATACGTCCATTGACTTGCATGAGCGGTGGGGCCTTTTTTGCCAACCTTTAAAATAAAGCCGCGATCTGATCGCCTCTTAATAAGGCAATGGGTGGGACATGGACGCCTGTCGCTGGTCAAAGAAGTCAGGACATAAAAACCTGGGAACATTTTCCTAGCTCAATTTATGAACTAACAATATCCCTGAGGTAGATTAATTGCATATAGTTTTCAGTTCTAGACGGGCGATAACAATAAGAGAAATATTGTCTTTCTACCAGGCAATAATTTTTTCTCACTTCTGTTTTATAAAAGTTGCAGTCTTTTGATGTCGATCACAATGTGGAGTTCTGGAATTCAGCGACTCTATATAATGTAAGTAAGTATCTACTGGGTTCGATGACGTAAAATTTTTAGCCGTGTAGCTGTCATACGCAGACGTGTTTGGCACTTCGGAAACATCGAAAATAGCGGACAAATACATTATAGAGGCGACGGAGCGCAAAACCCGCTGAACGGAGTTTAATAATAACTTCCACTTAACTAAATGACTTTTATACCGGTCCCAAACATGGATTCCCTGTACTATAGTAACCAGATAAGAACATCAAAAAGATGTATGCAGACTGAGGCCAAATCAAGTACGCAGGCCTCCACGACGGAAAAACGCGAACCTAACCTAACCCACCTTATTTTGGTAGTCAGGCGTGTTAGTCCTGCGAGACCAACGAGGCAGTGAAAAGGAAAGGAAAGGTGACGGAGATACAGTTTGTTATTGTATTCCTGTTTCGGTTTTCATTTTATTACCAAGTTATAAAGTACCTACTATAGGAATAATAAACAAGAGGCTTTATTTTCCTTAAATTTGGCTTACTGCTACTGGCACGTTCTTGTCTTCAAAAGTGATTTATGCACTGCATAAGCGTAAGCACGCAAGGGACCACGGAATAATCCTGTCCATTGTCGATATCTCGACTTTATTTTCGTAAGGACAATGTGATGCAATCGATAAAAACGCTGTAAAACAGACAGGTTTTTATATCGGACAGCCTATCTGAAGCATCATGTTTTTTCAACGTCTGCACGCGAAAAGTAATGATCTGAAATCTTGACGTTTCGAAAATATTGCTTCTGTCTGGTCTGTACGGACTGTGCGATTGTGCTACGAGGTTTTTCGTTTAATCTTTATGCGATGCATTCAGCTTCGTCGTGATTTTTTTGGGGATTTTTTTGTAGGCTTACACACTGAAGCTCAGGCGCGGATTCAGACCTCAAAAAAGGTAGTAGTCAAAGCCACTCAAAAATCAGCCAAGTGCGAGACGGAGCCAAGACCTTTGCTGCATAATCACACACGATTGTTTTTTTAAAAATTTAATTAAGGTATTGGATATAATATCATCAGCCTATCTCTAAATAGGTCTACCTATTGATAGATCTCAATAGACCGTAAAAGTGTGACGTAACATGTCTATTAGGGTTGTGGGCATGCCCACCATGCCCACATGAAAACAATTTGGAATACCATCTCACTTCCTTTACGTAATATCACTTCTATTGGAACTTACAGACAAAAATTCAAGAATATGTTGTCAGCGCGCAAATTAGCGGCTATTTCCCTTTTCAACTTTTTGTATTATCAAGCATTAAATTATATACCTTAAACTCTATTGCACACCAGTAATTATACAAAATGAAAATACTTTTATTTCTGTAAAACAGGTCATCTTTTTCTTTCATGGTACGGTCTGAAAACCAGCGTCAAAGCCCTGCTTTGGCATCATGGTGAGACTGGCCCATTTTTGACAACTTTGTACGTCTAAGTTACAGGTATTTTGCTAAAATGTGTTCTCTGGTAAAAAAAATAAAAAGAAAAATGTTCATTTCATCAACTTAAGATAGGTACATTTGTCTTAACTGTATTTGGAGCCTCCATTTAAGCAAAAAATATGCCTGTGTTCGGACACTCCGTTCATATCCAGTATAAAGTATTTACACCTAAAAAAACATTTTATTTATAGCAATAATTTAAAATAAACAAATTTAAGTATGTGTGCGTGCGTGCGTGCGTGCGTGCGTGCGTGCGTGCGTGTATGCGCGCGTGTGCGTGTGCGTTTGCGTGTGCGCGCGCGCCGCGCTCGCGTGTCAGTGTGTGTGTGTGTGTACCTACTTACTGTGTGTAATTCTTTGTAAGGTTATTAACTTCTTTATGAACCTACTGTATCTAATTCTTTGTAATGTTGTCAAATAAATACCACAGGTAATCCTAGTTTGGGAGCTATTAACCATCATTGTTTTTGTTTAATTTTATTTTTTTCATTTTCATAAAGTTTATTCCTATTCTTCCTTATTCTCATTCTAACGGTGGATCCGCGCTTGCTGTAGCTATAGGTACAATTACCTACTGCGATGATATAAACTTTTACTGTAAACGCTATAACATACATAGAGACGCATTGTGTCGAAATTACTCCCAAGGTCTACTCTCTATCTACACAGAGATGTGCCCATATTAATTGAATCCTTATTGCACATGGTGGTGTAATAATGAGCAGACGCGACGTGATTCCGACCACAGTATCTACAAAGCATGTTTGTTAATGGCCTTAGGTATAGGTTTCAAAGCTAGGGATCTTCCAATTTGAACTTCCGTCTTGGGACTAATCACTACACTTGGTCAATATTTCTTAATTTTCATCTCTTACCGCAACTTCATTGCATGGGATTCAGTCAAATATAATTACAGAATATATGTCACCATATCTGTCCATCTCTGCAACTACACGAATCATTCTTGTAAGCAATTTAAAATTGTTCTAATAAAATACTTTTTCTACTTAGAAGTAGAGTACTTTCTCGTATCCGTTAGCAGCAAAAACATATATTTTTTAACCATTTGAAAAGAAGAGCAAGTGGTAAATTGTCTCCATTCCAATCAATAATCAGCCTGTATTCGTCCACTGCTGGCCTTCTACCTCCTCCTCCGTCCGTCCGTCCTCAGACTCGGTGGAGCGATGATCTTCGCAGGGCGGCTGGCAAGAGTTGGATGAGAGTAGCCGAGGACCGTGCTCAGTGGCGTGCTATAGGAGAGGCCTATTTCCAGCAGTGGACCAGCATAAGCTGATGATGATGATGATGATGACGGCCTTCTACAGGGCGGGTCATTTATTTTTGTCGTCGGCCAATTACATCCAGCCGCGGCCAGCAATCTGCCTTAGATTGTCGGTCATGGACTATCGGTTCTTCGCATATGTGACCAGCCCACTGCCTCTTCAACTTCCTATAGGCATCTTAGTTCTTCGGCGACTTGTCTCATTTTTGTTGCACCCTTGTAAGAACACATTTTATTGATGGATGAAGTGTGAACAGTGACATGTGGTATCCTGGTTTAGGATCAGGATAAGTAATTGTGTTGTGTGGAAGTTTTGGTAACAGTTTAAAACTAGTGACTGTATAGGAGAATGTAGCAGTCACAAGAGGATGTAGAATAGGCGGGACGCGGGATGACAACCAAAGCGAATTCAGTCCGATCAATCTCCACCTCGATAACATCGATAATTGATTCAGTGCCATTAACAAACTGCTTAATTAATAGTATTAATTAATTTGCCTTCGATATATATATAATTTGATCGTTAAGGGGCTCCAGGGAGTGACACTAGTACCGAGGAAAAAAGTCATATCTTTTTTTACAGATCGAATTTGCAGAAGGTGTCTGTATAATCTCTGAATCACGTTAAAAGTGATTTTTGGGACCCGTGGTCTTGAACATAAGGCAAACAACCTAGGACTAGATAGCATTGACGCCAAAAACGAACGTTTTTGACATAAATGGTATTTATTCCCAGGTTCGCGATCCTAGGTTCTTTGTGGTGGGTCTTAAAAAATCACATCAACGTCAACATCATTGAGAGATTGTACAGATACTTTTTGGAAATACGATCTGTAAAAGAAATGTTTTTTTTTTCATTGTTGGCGCTAGTTAGCCCACTGGATCCGACTGGTGTCGGTGGTGGTGTGTTTGTGTCTTGGTTCTGACACCAATATTTGTGTGAAAAACGCATTTTTTCACACAAGTATTGGTGTCGGTGGTAGTGTGTTTGTGTAATGCTCCTGCTTGAAATAGTGGGAGGAAGGGCGGTGCATTCACTAACCGCAGGGTGCTTGTGGGATTTTGGCGGAATTTAGGAAAGTAATTTTCACATTTTAATGCTATTATGGATTTCCGCAAAGTAACGCCTGATTCCATACAATATTTTCTATATTCCATAAAAATGTATTCTATAAGAAATTATGTTGTTAAAATTTACTGGTTCCTCATGATACAGGCTAAGTCTAGTACAAGGACCGCTGTTTTTTTTTTATCTGTCTTAAGTTTTTAATAATAAAAATATGTTATTTTTTTATGTGTTTTTTAATTTTTGCAAAAACGTATTATAAAAGTACGTACTTACATGATTTTACAATGGTAGCGCTGAAGTAGCTTCCGGTAGCCCCTTAAGTCCAAGTTCTTTGGGGTCCATTTAATACCGGAATCTTTCTTCAGATACACACTTCCAAATAGAATCACTTTTGTTAAAAAAGCTTAGCAGTCTGTTTTTTTGTTTTTATTTTATATTTCCTAAGTACTTTTTAGTTACTTTAAATCGTTTTTGGCATACCCTTCAATTGACTTGTTTCTCAAAATCGATCCAGCCGTTGGCCATAAAGAAACGTTCATATAAACTTACATAACCCTCCTTTACTTTCGCAGTCGGGTAGTTGTATTGTACCGATTCATTTATTTCAGGCAATGCCCATATTATTATAGTGATAGTAACGATCCTGACTTATGCTAATTAATAATATTTATATTTATGTTAGTAATAATATTAATATTTACATATTAAATGCAGGCCGCTTCCAACCGGTCTTTTTGGAAATCCATGGAGGATCCCACCGCGGATTGGCGATTAAAGTTATATATATATTATTTTATTTATTATTATTATATTAAATATATTAATAAAAAAAAATGGGTTAGAAAAGTTAACTTTGCTTTGTCGCAGTCTGTGCTAACCGATTGTGAAACGTCATAGGGAGGAGCCCCTAAAACATTGCTTCCACTGGAACGCGCTCAAAAATAAAAAGTTGCGACTTGTTCGCTGACGGCTCCACCAATCGTGTAAAGTCCAAAAGTTGTGCAAAGTCGTGTTTTAGTGTTAGTATAATAGAGTCAGTAATGTAGTGAAGTACCTAATGCTTATTTTTTAAGTACAGTGCTACTCATGAATAACAGCCGAACAGTCACGTCTGATTACCATGCCGGAGGTCGTGGGTTCGATTCCCACTGGGAGCGTACCTACTTTTGTACCAATCGCTTCAGTCTGGGTAAATTTCCATGTCCTTGCCTGGTTACTATAGCACGGTATCCTAGTTTGGGACCAGGACAAGTGATTATGTTGTATGGAATTATTAGTTACCTGCCAAGGTGTATAACCAATGTGTGTTACCAGCATCGATAAAATGTAGTAATATTTTATCGATGGTTGCCAGTGATGACTTATCGATGTGAGACCTGGTCGCTGAATATGTGCCTCATAAGAAGGCTCAAGGTCGCCCGACGAGCAATGGAGAGAGCTATGTTAGGAGTTTCACTGCGTGATCGAATCAGGAATGAGGAGATCCGCAGAAGAACCCGAGTTACTGATATAGCTCGAAGAATTTCTCAGTTGAAGTGGAAGTAGGCGGAGCACATAGCTCGGAGAACTGATGGTCGTTGGGACGAAAAAGTTCTGACCTGGCGACCGCGGACCGGACGACGCAGCGTGGGAAGCCCCCCACCAGATGGTCCGACGACCTGGTTACGGTGGCTGGATGCGGGCGGCGCAAGACCGGGAAGCTTGGAAAACCATGACGGAGGCCTATGTCCTGCAGTGGGCGTCAAATGTCTGATGATGATGCCAGGCATTATACTACGGTCACAGTCCAGTTTTTCGAGTTTCTGGGTTACTTAACCCATTTATAAATTGACTTTGTTTTATATAATAAATGTTTAGAAATTATATCTTTTTAATTTTTTTTGAAAACGTTTTCGGGTGTGTTACCAGGAATGGCAAATCAGTACGACGTATGCATCTTGCCCCTCGCCTCCGCTCACCATTCCTCATTCCTTGTCCTCACACCACCCTGCACCGCAACGCGTATTTTATTTTACATGCATAAAGAGACCAGGGATTGCCACTTGCTACGATCCTCCGAACCTCTTCAGTTTTATACAAATTAATGAGTCGCTGCATGCACACACGCCCGGTCTTGGGTATTTTTTATATTGCCCTTTGCTTTTACATACCCCAAAACTTTTATTACGTACTATTATTACGTTACTTCCCTTTCACTTTATTCTTTCTAGCTAAACAATAAAAAAAAAATGTGTTCAATGGTTTATCAAATCCGTTTTTTCCTGAAAACGCGATCACGACGCCATCTACCGGGTCAAATTGTATTTTCAAACCATCCAGAGACCCACACAAATATACTGTTCCCAACTCCTTTTGATAACATTTTATTTTTAAATTTTTTTGCTCTTGTCATGGAAAAATTGGTAATAACAGGAATGTCAAATTACGAATAAAAGTGAAAAATGTTAAAATATTGGTTTTATTGATAAACCACTTGAAATAAGTTGGTCCTCGAGCAATGAAAAGTGAGATTATGGTATAAACATCGAAGGAAACATTGCAGTGAGTTTTTTCCGAGAAAAAGTTTGATATGCGAAGAAGTAAGCGTATTGCAATGAAAAACGCAGATTCGCAGGATAAAACTATGCCCAAGTCTACCAGTTCAGTGTCCTCACAAAGACAGATTATTGAAGCGCGTGCTACACGAGAGATGGCTGAACTTCAACGGCAAGAGGTTGAGGTCAAGCGACAGGAAATCGAAGCAGAGAAAGCCTTAGTACAAGCTCGTTTGCAGGAGGAATTAGCAAGTTTGCATAGTGGGAGTTCTGCGGCGTCTCGAAGAAGAACCGAGCTCTGGGTGGAGAGTACATATCCTCGCCATGACGTTGACGTTCACATGAGAGAAGAGAAGTGCGACGACAAGGGCGATCTTGATGCGAGCCACGATGTGCCCGAAGGCACGGGTGCGCTGATCGGCCATCGCAACGTAGAAGATCGACGACATGAAAAGGACTGTGATGCTGTTCTTCACTTGACGAATTCGCTTGCTAAAGCTTTAACTTTATCGCAGGGCAATAATGATAAACTGTTAGGCCGACTCACTAGCAATAACCTACCTACTTTTTCAGGCGATGCACTTGATTGGTTGCGTTTCAAGAACGCGTACGATGTCACGACCAGGGTAGGCCGTTATTCTGAGGAGGAGAACCTTGCCCGATTACAGAGATGTCTCCAGGGCGAGGCGTGGGAGGCGGTTGCTGCCCGATTGATTGCGACCACCTCCGCCTCGGATGTTATGAAGATTCTTGAAATGAGGTTTGGTAGATCCGATCTAGTATTAGGTAGGCTAATAGCTGAAATGAAAAGAGTTCCTAAACTGACAGGCATGAGGTCTGAGGTAGTTATTCTGGCAACTAAGGTTGACAATTGCGTAGCGGCTATTCAGTCAGCTGGAAACATAGGTTATTTACATAGCCCCGAGTTAGTGTCTGAAATTTTGAAAAAACTAACTGAACCGATGTTTTTTCGCTGGCTGGACTTCAGCAAGGGTATGGGCCCTACTCAACCACAACTAACGTGGCTTGCTAAATACCTCATGTCAGAAGCTCAAGAGATTTGCAAGCGTGGTATGATTGAACCACCACTAAAGGGTAATAAACATATCAGTTCTTTCAAACCGCGTACCCTTTTAACTACCAACGAGATGGAGGAGTATGACACGACTGATAGTGGCACGATGTTGCGTGATACTTGCGTGACGATTACCGCTATACCCTCCCAAAAGAGAGATGTGATATCATGTGTATTTTGCTCAGAGGTAAGTCACACGATTAAGACTTGTCCTAAATTCAAAGCTGAGCTTATAGATAAGCGTTGGGAATGGGTTATCAAGCACAGATTATGTTTTAGGTGCCTGAGTTCTGCACATCGTCGCGATCGCTGTAAATCGAAGAAAAAGTGTTCTATCTGCAATATGTCCGGACACCATGCTCTATTGCACAAGGATAAGCCCAAGACGGAAAATCGGGTTCCTGAAAGAGAAGAAGGAGAAACTTCGGCGAATGTCTGGTCGATACAGAAGAAGAAGGTGCATTTGAAGGCGCTTCCGGTGGAAATAGAAGGTCCTGCCGGCACTTTGAGTACTTACGCTCTCCTAGACGAAGGTTCAACGGTTACTTTGATAGAAAAGAAGATGGCCGATCAAATAAGAGCAACCGGACCGGAGGTCAGATTAAGTTTGCAAGGGGCAGTTAGTGGAGGTAATGAGATGTCTAGCAGAGTAGTGTCTTTGATGGTGCGAACGAGCGAGGGGGCTCACCGATTAGATAGAGTTCGCACAGTGGAGAAGTTGACACTTCCTTCGTGTAGGGTCTCGAGAGGAGAGCTGTCCTATGAGCACCTTAAAGATATACCTTTGGCTGAGTTTGAGGGTAAGCCAACTTTGCTGATTGGTCAGGATAACTGGCATCTTATTGTTAGCCGTGAAGTGAGAGAAGGAAAGAAAAATGAGCCAGTTGCATCACGTACATTACTAGGCTGGGTGTTACATGGATTTTCGTCATCGATAACAGAACGCAAGTTTGAAACCTCATGTCATTTGCACGATGATGACGAAATGCACACTCTTATTCAGGATTACTTCAGACTTGACAGTATAGGGATAAAGTACCAGGACGTTCAACGTTACTCCCCTGATGAACGTCGTGCTTTGCACATCTTAGATACCAAGTCCAAGAAGATTGGAGACAGGTGGGAGACTGGCTTGCTGTGGAAATCAAACGACGTAGAGTTTCCCAATAACAGAAGAAACGCGGAAATTCGCTTACGGACAATAGAGAAGATGATGGACTCTGATGCAAGCTTTGCTGTAGATTATACGAAGCAAGTCCAGAACATGCTTGAAAAGAATTATGCTGAAGAGGTTCCAGGGGTTCCATCGGGTAGAGTATGGTTTCTTCCACATTTTGGGGTGAGAAATCCCAACAAGCCTGGAAAATTACGCCTTGTTCACGACGCTAAAGCAGAAACAAAAGGAGTTTCTCTAAATACTGAACTTCTTGCTGGTCCTGATTTACTAAATTCTCTCGTTGGCGTTTTATTGCGATTTAGGGAGCATGAAGTGGCGATAACAGGAGATATTCGAGAAATGTTCATGCAGGTGAAGATAGCCAAGGAAGATCAGAACGCCCAGTGTTTCTTGTGGCGTGGCATGGATAGGATTAACCCTCCACTTATCTTTCGCATGACATCGATGATTTTTGGCGCGAAATCGTCTCCTTGTACGGCTACATATATTTTGAGACGGAATGCTGAAGATTTTGCGGTCACTCATCCCCGAGCGGTAGAAGCTGTCAAAAGACGTCATTACGTAGATGATTATCTAGATTCTGTGAAAACCGAGGAGGAGGCTGCACAGCTCTTAAAAGACGTATCGATGATTCACAAAGCAGGAGGATTTGAAATTCGAGGTTGGGCATCCAATAGACCTTCAATATTACCACAGTCAACTAAAAATGATACTGTCAGCCTATTGCTGCACTCCAATGAAGTGGAGAGGACTCTTGGTATGAACTGGAAACCAGAAAGTGACACGTTAGGATTCGACTTAAGTTTGAAGAAAGTAGATAAAAAGGTTGTTGATTGCTTGAGAAATCCAACCAAACGAGAAATCCTAAAGGTAGTGATGTCAGTTTTTGATCCGCTTGGTTTGATATGTTCCTTCATTATAAAGGCGAAGATTTTTCTTCAAGAACTGTGGCGTGGCGGTAAGAATTGGGATGAGCAGATTGATGATATGATGGCGCAGCGTTGGTTCCAGTGGGTAAACAACTTAAAGAAGCTTGAAGGATTTAGTATTCCTAGATTCTATGGGTTTGCTGAAGATGACAATATACAGCTGCACGTATTTGTCGATGCTTCCGAAGAAGCCTACGCTTGCGTGATCTATTTGTGTAGAAACGGTCAGGTGTCATTTGTCATAGGCAAGTGTCGAGTGGCTCCTTTGAAAGCCGCCACGATACCTAGGCTGGAGCTACAGGCAGCTTTGATGGGAGCACGACTTGGAAATACTGTAGTCAAGGAACAGTCACTTGTAGTTCAGAAAAGATATTTTTGGACGGATTCTAAGACTGTCTGGTTTTGGATTAATAACAACCCTCGGAAAAACAAGGTTTTCATATCTAACCGTCTGTCCGAAATTGATGAACTGACCAAGCCACATGAATGGAGATGGTTACCCGGAAAAATCAATGTTGCTGATGAAGCGACCAGGGCTAAAGATAATGTAAGTGACAGGTGGCTCAGTGGTCCTGATTTCCTTCGCCTCCCGGAAGAAAACTGGCCCCAAATGATGCCAGAACCCGAAATGGAAACTTCAGAAATGGAACAGGAAGATGTGGCGCAAATTGTTGAGGACCAGAAGTTGATATCCGTTGAGCGATTCTCAAACTGGCGACGTCTCGTGAGGAGCTTATGTTACGTCTTACTGTTCATCGATAAATATTGTCGTAAGAAATCTACTGAGTTGATAGTAACACCAGACCTGGAACAACGAGCAGAACAGTTAGTTATAAAGCAAGCTCAGCAGGAGATGTTCCAACATGAGATTAGCGCTCTAATAAGGAAGGAAAATTTGAAGTCCCATAGCAAGTTGTTAAAGCTAAATCCGGAACTGAATGTTGACGGTTTGTTGGTGGCAAAAAGTCGTTTGGATTTTAGTACAGATCTCCCCGAAGAAATCAGAAGGCCTATAGTATTAGACGCACGTCACATTGTTGCCCGTCTAATTATCGAGTACTACCACAGGAAATTAGGGCACAATAACGTGGAAACTTTATACAATGAACTCCGCCAGCGATTTTATATGTTCAGACTAAGAACCACCGTGAGAGCCATGATTAACGGTTGTGTGACCTGTAAAGCCAAACGTTGCAAACCTGCTCAACCAATGATGGCCGCTCTCCCCGAATTCCGACTACAGCAGCATTGCAGACCCTTTACTTATTGCGGCATTGATCTTTTTGGCCCCATGATGGTCGCTATTGGTCGGAGGAGAGAAAAACGTTGGGGCGTAATCTTTACGTGCTTTAGTACTCGGGCGGTACATCTCGAATTGGCTGCGTCGCTATCGATGGATTCTGCTATTTTGGCCATTAGAAGGATGGCAGCTCGTCGTGGATTTCCGAGACAGATCCACTCAGACAATGGAACGAATTTCCGGAGTGCTGACAAGGAATTGAGGAAGGCTATTCGAGACCTGTTAAGTGATAGACAAATGGCGCAGAATGTAAATGATCTTGGAGTTAAATGGACATTCAATCCACCCGAAACTCCTCATATGGGAGGAGTGTGGGAAAGATTAGTTCGATCTGTAAAAACGGCTCTTTCTTCCACTTTGCTGACCCAAACCCCTAGAGAAGAAGTTCTGCTCACACTTTTAATTGAAGCAGAAAATATTGTGAATAGCAGACCGTTAACCCATGTTTCGCTGGATATTAACGATGAAGAAGGTCTTACACCAAATCATTTTTTAATCGGTTCATCAAACCCTCTACCTTGTCCTGGAGTATTTTCTGATGAAGATCTACACCTTCGAAAGCAGTGGAGACTTGCGCAACGGCTGGTAGATAGATTCTGGTCTCGCTGGGTACGCGAATATCTCCCAAGTCTTCAAGCTCGTTCCCGATGGACGAACGATGTTGGGAGTCCGGTGCGCGTAGGAGACATAGTTTTAGTAGCAGATAAAGGTTCTCCTAGAAACGTATGGCCGAGAGGCAAGGTAGTGACGGTCTTTCCTGGTCGTGATGGGCGAGTGCGTTCGGTAGAGATTGCAACTAAAGGCAATATGATACGTAGGCCTGCTAACAGGTTGGTTGTGTTGGTGAGTCGGCCTACTGAGGAGTAGCTTCTTGAAGCGAGGGGGAGCTTGTTCCCAACTCCTTTTGATAACATTTTATTTTTAAATTTTTTTGCTCTTGTCATGGAAAAATTGGTAATAACAGGAATGTCAAATTACGAATAAAAGTGAAAAATGTTAAAATATTGGTTTTATTGATAAACCACTTGAAATATATACATAGAACATTTTAGCTAGTTCGGTCCAGCCGTTTAGGAGGAATTCGGTGACAAACACACGTACAGAAGAATTATATTGTTAGGTACGTTCTAGTGAACCCACAGTGGTGGGTTCGTGATTGAAAAAGCACTTTATAAACCGACGAATAAGAGTAGGATTTATTTCCGCACTATTTCTTAACTTCACAACACTTTTCTCTAAATAAACACTCTTAATCACACTGCACTAATCCGATGGTTCTCGTAGTACTTCTTCCTTCGATGTATTTCGTTTCGCTTCCGCTTCCAAAATAAAACTGACTGGCGGCACGCGTCGTCCCCACTTATATACCGTTTGAGATATTCTCGATAACGCCATCAAGTCGTGGAAGGTTTAACAATACTGCTGTCTCGCACGATCGTGTTGTCTCTGTCACATCTTTCCGGAATGTTCGGACTATACCTACCTATCTCTTTCTAACAGTGCTGTATCTTTCACTCCTTTCTGGAATGTTCTGACCATAGCTATCTCTCTCTCTAATAGTGCTATTCTTTCACTCCTATTGAAAATTTCGTCATAGACTAAAATATACTTCAAAGGCCTATAAGGGGTCCTGAAAATGCCTGTAAACGGGTTTTCAGTCTTGATGGACTAGTATGTCACAGAGCACCCTCTGAACCGGCCCGAAACGGTATTTCAGTCTGCTGAAAACGCTGGAGGCGCACGGAAAAACGTATTCAAAGTATAATGTACTATCGACCGTCGTAACAATATACATAGGTATATAAGATAGTATTAAACTTTCGCTCGCCTTTGTACATGTTATTTTTTATGTAATGTCCTGTTAAATGTTTCGTGTGCAATAAAGTAAAATGAATTAAACTGGAGTTTATGGGAAATATGCATATTAGTAAGTAATATATGCATGCAATTGTAACGCAAGCTTACTAAATTATCATCGAGAGTAGGTGGGCTGGTACAGTTAGCAGCACATCAACGTTGACATACGTGCACTTCAGTCAGTTACGTTAAAGGGGACTTTGCTACAAAAAAGGTTCATAATAATAAAATATGCTGTTGAATGTAAGTCATGGTAACAACCTTGTTCAAATTAGCTTCTCCGGTTTGTTCCTGTATCTTTCTTTTCTTAATTTTCTCTTTTCCAGGTTATTTACGTGAAACATCCTTCGAGAAAGAGGCCAATAGAAGAATACAGCTGTGCTGGGCAGCGTATGGGAACCTACGTCGAGTCTTGACATCGCCAATCCCACAGAGTCTCAAGACGAAAGTCTTCAATCACTGCGTCCTACCCGTCATGACATATGGTGCTGAAACGTGGACACTCACGGTGGGGCTGGTCCATAAATTTAAAGTCGCTCAGCGTGCTATGGAAAGGGCTATGCTCGGGTCTTCTCTTAAAGATCGAATTCGAAACGAGGTGATCCGACAGAGAACCAAAGTCACCGACATAGCCCACCGAATTAGCATGCTGACGTGGCAGTGGGCTGGCCATATCATCCGAAGAACTGATAATCGATGGCGTAGATCAGTTCTTGAGTGGAGACCGCGGATCGGTAAACATAGTGTAGGACGTCCTCAGACTCGGTGGAGCGATGATGTTCGCAGGGCGGCTGGCAAGAGCTGGATGAGAGTAGCCGAGGACCGTGCTCAGTGGCGTGCAATAGGAGAGGCCTATGTCCAGCAGTGGACAAGCATAGGCTGATGATGATGATGATGATCCTTCAGTTCGATAGTAGCAACGAAACCATGTCTTCGTATTTAAATATAGTTGAGTAGAGTAAAGTAACCATTACTCAGATCCTCTTGACACGTGCCGCTAGATGGCGCCAGTGCCGCCTAACACATTGTGTAGTTTGAGCTAAAAATTAACGTTTTCTCATTAGACGTTTCACGTTACAACCTACGGCCGTGTAACCCGACACAGCCCCACCTGCTTTTTAGTTTAGATTTAAGATAAGATAACAATATTCTTTATTGTACACACCAGAAAACAATTAAAGAGACAAAAGTTACAAAAGAAGAGGTAAAATTGGCGGCCTTATTGCTGATAGCAATTTCTTCCAGGCAACGCTATGTTGGAAAGATTTACACTTTTATGTATTGAAAGCATTAGTTCCCCGCCTTTGCTTTTGGTAAAGTGAAATTGGTGTTGGTGTCTGAACTGAAATTTAAGCAGTGACAATATAAAATAAACCAACATAAATAAAGAACAAAAGAAATGTAGCATGAACAAAAATTTACCTAAAATTTTCTGTCTACTTAGGATGAATGGATGGATGGACGGTATTAAAGAATGGTCTGTTCATTTAAAAGTTTCCAGAATTTCATTATCTGACGGGCGTCTATTCTAATTACGACACAATTTGTCAATCACGGTAATGATGGAGGTTCTTAACTTTTGTTTCTACTCGAAAAAGCTATTATAATATTAATAAAATATAGAGAATATTACATTTTTAGACGTCTATGAAATCTGCCGCGTATAACTTTATTTTCAATGATTTTTGCTTTCTAGCGGCATATAGGTTGCATTAGCCCCGTAGCCCCGGCTGCCTGAGTGATCTTAAACGATCACGAAGGTTAAGCAACACAGGGCGCGTTCAGTGCATGGATGGGTGGCCGTCTATGCCTAACGCTAGTGGCATTTTTCCGAGCGGTTCCTTGCTTCGCAAGGCACGTTAAGCTGTTGGTGCCGGCTGCCATCGATAGATGGCAGTCGTTAAGCCAAGTCAGAGGCCTTAGGGCGGCTTGACAACTTCTGACAGTAGACGAGCCACTAGTCTACAAGCCTCCACCAATCCGGACTTGGCCCCCGTGGTGGAGTATGGCCTATACCTTCCTCAGGGAAGAGACCCGTGCCCCTCGGTGGGGACATAATGGGTTGATGATGATGATGATAGGTTGCATTCATTGCAATCTGACTGCAGGCTGCAGTTTATTCTACGTATATAGCAGATGCTGTACATTGTGCATATTTTTTGTGTTGATGTACATGCGTGTGTGCCAATGTGAATACATTTTTCATCGATCTGTCTATCTCTATCTATCTAGGTATAAAATGCAAAAGGATTCAGTTGAGTTTTTCCGCGTTTGCTATCCACCGTAAAAAGGCTAGATCGAAATTCCAAAAAAAGCGCCCGAAAAACTCGTAATACCTAGCAGTAATTTCAATGAAAACGCTCCGTCTAGGTTTCACCAATATATCGCGATCGTGGCACAGGCTATACGTACATACAGACAGTGATACACACGGTAGCTCTCATCTTGTGCAGTGTTAGTGCGAGTATTGAACTGCAAGGGTTGTTTCCGGCTGTGAGTCACTGTACCAACGAATTTTAATTGGGACTAAATTTTTCGACAGCTTTGTCTGAGTTAGGCTCCGTACAGGAATCGGAATCGGCGCGATGCGAATTCGCAGCGCAGAAAACTGCGACACGAATTGCTGCGATGCGATTTCGTGCGGCAAGGCATTTCCCTTCCACGATTCGGGTGACCATTCTTTCGACGACCGTCCACCGTACTAAACGTATTTTGTAAACTAGGTCGTGACATGGATCGTAAAAAGAAGTGTTCACTTCTGTTATTGCTAAGAAGATACAGGAAAAAGAAAGAAAGAAGATTTTGGGTTTATCTATTTATTGCTATTATGAACGCCGCCGATGCGAATTAATTCGCAAGTTCTTGCGATGCGTCGCGGGAGCTCGCAGATTTTTACGATGCGACGTCGCATCGCAGTTTTGTGTACGGGCCCTTACGCGGCGATATTACTTTTGGAACATGTTGTGAGATGCGGGTTTTTCACATTTTGTCTTTATATTCACTTTTTGCGGGTTTCACAGATTTTTTCTTTAGCGTTAGGAAACTACGAAAAGCTTCAGAACAAACTGTGACTTCTAAATTTTGGCGAGTGAGTGAACTCGTAGGTAGAGTTCGAATGGGTTTGACAGAACCAATCAATGGGCATAAACTTTAGTTTTACAACTTTTCAAATTAAAAACTTTGCCAGGTCACCTTCTGAAAAGGTCAGTACTCAAAGGTACAGTATGAACAGATTTAGTACAACGACCGAGGTGTCTTGGTGCAGCCTGTAATGACATCAGAGAGCCTATCCGCCGGTTTTTAAATAAAGAATTAGAAAAGAAGAACGGAAAAGTTATTACTTCCACAAATTCTCAAATCAGAAACCGGCAGTGTATCTACGAGTATGTAATTACAAACAACTGTGCCGCGTTACACAGTGTTCGTATTATTACAATAAGTCGGCAATGCAGTACCAGCTGTATTCGTGTAAAAACAATATAAACGATGTCTACAGCCCGTCGGCCTTTACTTATATGCGTGCTCTCTACTATGGGGGATCTTGCCACAAAAAGTACAGATTGACCTGCTGCTGACTGTAGATAGATTTATAGTATTAGAGTTCCATAAACCGTACAAAAAAAAAAAACGAAACCCTTATAGGGTCACTCGTACGTCTGTCTGTCCGTCCGTCTGGCACAGCCAATTTGCTCCAAATCTACTGGACCGGTGAAATTTGGTAGGATGGTGTAATCCTATGACCCAGACACAGATGTGCAAAGTAAATAAATATTTTTTTAAAGTAAGGGTAATTTTCGGGGGACAAATTAGGAAATAAAAAAAAAGTTTTGCAAAACTTACTGTGTCATATCATTTGAAAAGGCTCATTATGATAATCTCATTTATTATTTATTATTGTACACTAAATAGTTTTGATTTTATTCTTGAAAGAAGACGAAAATTGACCATTCCCCCCTGATCTTCGAAACTACTGAGCCTAAAATTTTGAAAAAATACAAAATATACTTCATTGCTAGTAGATTACAGGAAAACCTATAAGAATTTTATTAATTTAAAATAAAGTAGTAAATAGTTCACAAAAACACCACTAGATAGCGGTAGTAGTGGTTAACTCGCGTCTTGAATAAATACATTTGACTTTGGCATTGAACGGAACCGTCTTCTCGTGAGTTCAACTCGCAAGAAACACCCATGTGGACAAAAGTGGTCCGTTGAAAAAAAAACCCAATGTTCACTCAGGTGGTTTCAGGAGGTGGACCGTGGGTAAGAAGGGGATTTGATTCTTTTAGGTTTTCTCCTCGGCCATTCCTCAGAGCCTAAAGACGACAGTCTTCAACCAGAGCGTCCTGTCAGTTATGACCTGAGGAGTCGGAACGTGCACACTGACGGTAGGACTAATCCATCGATTTAAAGTAGTTTAGCTTGTAATGAAACGGGTCATGCATGTTCGGAGTATCTTAGATGGATCACATCAGAACTAAGGTGATCGACACAACTTGTACGATTTGCAAGTTGGAGTGGCAGTGCGCTGGCCCATCTGCCGAAGAATCGATAGCCGATACGTGGTAGGTATAAGTTGTTTTTCAGTCGAAAAAACAGGCTAACTGCTCCGACTGTTTTTTCTTTCATGTATCTATGTTTTGATGAGAGAAAAACTACAAGACAGATTACCTGCTTTGGATGGCCGGTTAAGTTTCATGACGTTCATACAATGTGTCATCAAGGAACAAAAATTCTTTGGGTATCATCGAGTCTTAGTGTAGCCCTAGAGATCAGTTACACAAATGCAGTTATTCAATTTTGCCTCTAGCATTACACCTATTATGGTTCAGCACTTTAAACGTCAGATAGGCAGACCGACAAATGGTGGAGACTCAGTAATAGGTTTTATCGGTATTATCCTGCATTTCCTTTGTGTGTGAAACCCTAACCTACAGAAGTTAAAAGCGGAAATCGGGTTAAAGAGACAAAAAGAGAACCTAACGGTGCCCCCTCGAAGAAATAATAATATTCGTATGGTTTATTTGACTCTGGACGTGAAGTCTTGCTTCGACTACTTGAGACCACGCAGTGCCACCGTTAAAACTGGTGCTTTCATACAAAATAGGGGACCCATTGCTTAGGCCATCAACAAGTCTTAATCTGATCCTGAGGATATTTCTAAAGTGTCACCTATTAAATCATTGTATCAAAGATGCAACTGTAATTCCTACAAGTATGATCATCAGAAAGAAGGCAGAAAACGCGGGGAAGCGCGAATGGTTGAATGTAAACAGGCATAAGGTCTCGTTGACTCTGTGGAGCGTGTAATGGACTTTCCAAGTATTCGTAACGTGGAAACTTTCGCTTGCGCCGCCGGGAACGTCGCCGAAAATGCGCTTAACGATGTTTTCAACTACTCCACGCCTCCATTCTTTGACTATTGCAGGTTAAATTAATTGTTTAACTGCCACCTTGCGGAATGCAGTAATTGTCACAATTTATTTGGCGAGATTGCATAGCTGCCGACACTATGGTTATAAGTAAGTAAAAGTAAGTAGATAGTATATTTCCGTCTAGCTCATGAATAGTGTGACACTGTTGGGCCTGAGCTAATCTTTCTGGTTTTCTCATTGATATCCTATTAACCACCTATGTTACCACTGACCATTGTGGTCACAATAAATACCCACCCAAAAGCAACGCTTTAAATACTAATAACAGACTATTTTATCCTTAAAATTATGCTGATAAATCAATAACGTTTTTGTGTTACAAACATATAAGAAATGATCGTGTAAGTGAAGACACAGAGAAGTGTAAGCCGGAGTTTGTTTGAGATCCCGATATTTTAAACACACTGCATTGGAAGTTCAAATTAGTTTTTTAAAGGAAGCTTTAAGATTCTGATTAGCTTATTTAGGAATAAATGTTCCTTATACGATTGGTAAGTACTAGATATATTTCAGAAACTCAGCCTTTATTTTTGATTTCTTAACATATCTGATTTCTCAGGCATATTGTAATAATTAAAATTTGACATGTAATTAATATTGGTATCCCCTTTGGAAAATAATGACAGTGATGAGGCAGAGAATACCTACGTGGGTTTCGGGAAGAACGTTATTTACTTAAGGTTACTCCTTCTTTTGAATGCAGCACCCAACCACCGCAATTTCCTATACCCTAGTTAGTTAGTTGCAGAAGCAGGTTCGAATAGCGTCTCTATGATGTAAGAATTGCAATGACATCGGGATGAGAGGGTAAGACCTTTGTGCAATCAAAGCGGTTTGTTCAGTCTAGTCTCGGCGAAAGAACTCTAGCGCAACTTGTAATTGGCGCCGATTGAATCAAAGAACAGTAGAAACAAAATGCAGCTAATGTAACACCAGGAAAAGTTGCTTGGCTTGGGATGATTAAAGAGAGCCTTGCTTGTCTAGAGTCGATAACGATTCAACATTTATTGATAGGAATTTTTGTTGCAAAGTTGTCCGTATTGTATTTAATCGTAATGTAACGTTAAGGTACTTACTAGAACTTAACTTCGTCAGACGATCTTGGCTCACTTCTTTGTCAAATTTAATACTAGATATCTTTGTCAGAAGACGAGGCAAGGATGTCTGGTATTATACGGTAGAATTAACGGGTACTTAGAGGGCGAATGTGTCTAGTGCTGAACGCATTTATGAGTAAGTATTGAGTTTAAGTTGAAAGTTTGAAGTTTTTATCAGCTTCTTCTCTACATGATCTATTAACTCTGAAACTAAATTTGATGTTCATTATTAAAAAAATTGTTTTTATAATGGATAAAAAAGTTGAATTCTTGAATCTCAATGTCTACTTGTAAATATAGCAATTATCATCAGGCTGGTGACAAATTTTTGCGACAAAAAATATTTTTTCTCAGAGTAAAATTCACAATGTGCGCATAAAATGTTATGTTCGGTCCCCATCCGACCGCCTCCGGCCACGTAATTATATTTTAGAAGGGTTTTCCGAATTAACATCGCGGTATTTAATTAGCACTTGGCGGGTTCTGAAATAATGTGATGAAAAAATAAAGACTTTTATTACCCTATGCCAAAAAGGTTGCGAGGAGCCAACAAGTTTATGAAGCCTTCCTAATATTCATAAAGATATTTTATACCTCACTGATGTTGCTTTACTCAGGACTGAATCACTTCTCTCCTTGAATAGGTAGACTAAAACGTAATAATGTGGGCACTTATTTTTGTAAGTGCGCGTGTGTGTGTAGTTATGTGTGCATGATAACATACATTTGAGATCTGCCCCGTGACTCAAGTAAAATAAAAAAAAGAATACGGGCTTCATTTCCTTTTTCATATCCGGAGCGCCCGTAATTCCAACTGCCTAATTTATATCGCATTGATGGTCCTATTTCGCGGAATCACTTTATAAACTCTTATTTCCTTTCAGTTTGGTGAAACGGTTATTATTCATTCCCATCTAGATTGCAAATTATTTGAATTTTAATAATAGAACTTCATCATTTTCGTATAAATAATACTTAGGTTATGTACTTCCTTTTCATAGCTGTGGTAGCGGAGCGGTAGAACGCCGGCTTCTCATTGGGGAGTTCGTGGGTTCGAATCCTGGCATGTACCAATGACTTAGTTTTCTAAGTTACGTACATTTGTGAAGTTATAGTAGCAATACCACTCGCTAACGGTGAAGGAAAACATCGTGAGGATCCTTGCTTACGTACAATGGCCCAACTATGAGGCTAAGTGCGGAAATCTCCAGTCGAACTAGAACATGTACTTCCTTTGAAGATAATTGCTTTTATACCTAGATATTTAGATCATCTATAGTGAAAACAAAACCCGATTGCACCCACGCCTTCCAATAAAAGTCCAGTCGACAGCTAACCTTTACATGCATGCACTCTACTCAGTTGCCTTACGGCGACTTTGCAACTGAAATGTAAAACTGAAATTTTAACGCAGCGGTTACAAAGCAACACTAGTTAAAGTACGACGCAGGTAACCGCCATCTGCAGTCATTGTCGACACGTAAGATCAGCGCGAAATACGCCGCCGAACCGTGGGCGTACTATATCGTTGAAGTAGCTTCACTCAACGTGTACTAGCCTTGTAGTTCTTCCCATCGATGCCACATCTCCCGTGTATGGAGGTAATTGAGTGATGTTGACGATAATGAGAGCCTGTAACTGGATTACGATACAGATCGTAGCGTGGGCGCTCGCGGGGGTCGATATCCACTAGCTTCGACCTAATGAGTACGATGCAAAGTTTAGAAAACATTTAGGTGTAGGTGGTTGCCTTTTCACAAGGCAAGAAAGGATTTTAATAATGGCTGTATTATGTATTGCTGGTGATAAAACTAAGAGGAGCCTAGCATTACACACATAAAGTGTATGGTCACACTAACAGAGGTCGACTCCTCCGCACCTAATCATAGGTTACTCCGCAATAATTTTTGAGTTATTCTTTTCGCGTCGTAGGCAGAATCACAATTGGCGTTGGGGTGTCAGGGCGGCTCTTATGAACCCACCACATGTCATCAGTGCACTCTAACGAAGAGGGTTCAGTCGGTACGTGACGATAATTCACTCCCCCGAGAGGCCTTTGTGCAATCAGTGCGGTTTCTTCTGCCCCGATCTGATCGGCGTCTTCGTATTTTTATTCTTGTGTAATGTAAGTCCGTAGTGTACACAGAAAGGTCTTCTTAGTAGATTTACTTACTCGGTAAGTATGTCACGGTTTGATGTGAGATCGAGATTCTTGAGATGCTCTACATAAACCTCGGCGCAACCCCATTGCAAAGCGCTGTCGGTGGCTTGTCGGTAGCATCTAATTCCATCAGCGACGAACGGCCACATCACAGAGCGACACGAAAAAACATTACCATTTCGAGACAATCCCAACGGCAAGGTTTACTAGGGGAGCTCGCAGACACCGACAGTACAGGCCGACTCGACTCGAGCGAGTATTTCAGTCGGACCCGTATTGTCCTGCCGGCCGCCACAGTCACATCTTGAGCCCGTCTTGAAATAATAAGCCATGTAATTAGGATTTATGGGCCTTTTAAGATGATTAAATGGCGGAGTGGCTCATTAAAAGCCCGTGGGTAATGGATAGCTGTGCAGTACGTCGGAATTACAGATGAGATTTGTAATCGGAAACAATCCTTGGCGCGTGAGCTATGTAGGCGTCCACCAGTAAGTTTTATTGCGAGGCGCCGAGGACTAACTCGCGACGTAGATGCTAATTGGTTTTTAAGAGATGCGCCCATGTTTATCGTGCCTAGCTTTACTATGGGGGCTAGTGACGGGAATTGCCGTGGAACTTATGTCTTTGCTCTTTGGTGAGATAGGAATTCCTTAGCATCGTAGTTAACAAGCTAACGACAAAGGTACCGAATACTGCTAATGCATCACGCCGAGAATTACTAAAGATTTTATCCCAAACCAAATCTAACCAGCCCAAGCTAATCTCGCTTGCATCTCGGATCTAATCAACATTGTTGCTAACAGCGAGAGCGGAATCGAGCAGCCACTTAGTACTAACATTGGCTGATAACATTAGCACAATGGTTGTTTGTATTACCTACTGACACGTCGGCGACTGGCAGTACCTGCATCTATTGCACAGCGACTAGATATTCAATCATAAGTATAAAAAATCTTGTGGTAATTAGAAAAGCTGACCTTTATATAGATTGCTACTGTCCCTTTGTCAGTTTGTCTTTGTCGCTTTGTGCTGATATCGCATGTTATATATCAGCACTGTGATGCTCCCTGAGAGTAAATCAGACTGCAGGCTGAAGGCAGTCTGACCGGGGGTTCCCCGCCGCCGCCCGTCAATTAGAGACGCGAGAGATTTATACGGCAATCCATCTTGTACCTCGCACACCGACCCGTTCGAGTGGAAATTGTTTTTCCGACTCAGCAGTTTTTAACTGTCCGCCCCGCGAACAATGTTGACGGTCTTGTTATAAAAATGTCCAAGAGTATAGTCCGCACAGATCTTTTTGGCGGTAATGTGAACATAGTCACAGATCGTTTGCACATCGCTTACTGTCTTTACAGTGTATGTGTGAGTAATTGAGGTAGTGTTATGCGTAGTAAATTACTATTAGTCAATTACTAAAGTAGTCAAATACTGACACATAAGATAAGATAAGAATATTCTTTATTGTACCAGGAAAAACACAACATACACTATAAAGACAGTAAGCGATGTGCAAACGATGTGTGACTATGTTCACGTTACCGCCAAAAACATGCGGACTATAGATATACTCACGTATAGCTACTTACATTACTGTCGAACCAATAGGCAGCTTGATGGAGGAGCCTGAGAGAAAATTAAACCGGTAAATGTAGGCGTTTCGTTGAAATAACTCTTGAAGCTACTGAATTCCTCGAAATGTTGGCGGTAAAGTCAAGGTGCGAAGACAAATTAAAGCGATTTAGCAGCACATTACAAAAGAGATTTAGTTAATAGAGCAAAGGTCGCGTGGTGCGTGAGGGGAATGAATAACTTAGAGCCACACATGCTTTGTCGACGCGAGCGAGCCTACCTGTGGTAATAATCAATTTGTTAAGTGTAGCCATTTTGTTAAGGGCGGGCCCGTACAGTTAGCGATAATTGAGACATGAGGCTATCCCATTGTGGCATTTACCTCGTCGAGCTTTAGTGCGAGTAGAGTAGGTGCCTATCTACCTATCAAACAAGAAGAAAAAATCAGATGTGTCTCTATCTCTGAACATACCCTTAGGGCTAGGCAGTCTAGATGGCCCTTAGTGGACTGTAGACAGGTAATGTGTCCGGTTCCTTGTCCAATCCGTGCGTAAAATAAAGTCTTAATTTTCGGGTTTTATCGATGTAGAACGTTACGCAATAAAAACAATTTGAGAAGAATGAATTATGCCAATATAAAATAAAACCTTCATGATGGAGTAGACAGCTTACTTAAAATCTATTATATAATTTAATGTATTTTAAACTTAAAGGAAATTTATATTTACTGTGTTAAGTGGGATCAAGAGTTTGTAAAGTGGCCATTGTAATAATTTAACAGGCAACTCAAAGTTATCACGAAACTAAGTTATTAAAGGGGTTTTCAGCTTCAAAAGAATGAAAGCGGTAGCAAGTAAAAAGAAAATTTCACCTTAGTAATTAGGTAGAGTACGTCAGGTACGTTCCCCCACGCTACTCCTTAATTCTGGCCCCCTTTCTTCATAAAAACTTTTCATCGACTTGTATACCTATAATTTGTAGAGCTGTAGAATTTTAGTGTTTTAGTGGCAAGTAGAAGAAACTTCCTAGAGTTCGGCTTTTATTAACGGCTATGAAGTGACGTTCATTAGATTTTTATTCACTCTGTTGTTAAAGAAAGCAGTCAACACGTTTACGCTTGCCTTTATATCTATAGTAGTACCTACCAAACCAACACAGTCTTGCTTAAAAATTACGCCAAAAATATAGGTAGGTACACACACATATCAAGTAGGTTAGATAAATAAAGTGTCTTTATACAAGAACAAATACTATATTGGTCTGAGCATGACAATTTCTACAAAAAAGAAATTCTGTCGTAAAAAAATTAATGTGAGTCGTAAATTCTTGGCTCTAAGTTAGAGTTTCTAAAGAAAGTTTGACAAAAAAGCTTTATTAATAAAACGTGATATCGATAATCTAGACTTGAACAAGCGGACTAAAATTGCGGCACTCGGCTGAGACGGTGGCCTGAAGGCTTTTGTAATCCTCACTTTTATTGAGATTGTTAATGAAGGATATTCAAACGGTAATTTCTTAGGTTTACTTTTGAGATATTCTATTAATGAGATGGTTTAATAAACCTTGTTTGGTAGAGAAAACGGAAGGGGCCACAGCCCGGTGACTCAACGCCAAAGTACCTGGTTGTTTTTAAATTCATCGAAATTTATTTTAAACAGCAACAATTTAAAACGTCCAGTCATTCCATAATGCACACACATACAAAGCGTTATTGAAATAACGCAGAACCTCAAAACCATAATTCGTTCAGCTTACTATCGATATGATTTAATTATCTATAATGAAATCATTTACAATACTTACCTTAAAAGAAGGTTAGAAGTTATTTTTTCTAATTTTTCAATCTTGAAAGTCAGAGGCCTGTTTCATAGAACTAGGAATCATGCTTTACTGTGAAAATTTGATGTACATTGCAAAGTCGATGAACCGACAGATTAACGATTAGACTGCTACGCAATGTACCTCGAATTGTAGAATAATAAACTATGAATTGTAGTTTTATGAAACCCGGCCCAGCTCGGCGATTGAGGTTCACCCACGTATTTCGCACCGCATTTCGGCTTTGAGATCCTTAAGCCTCTCCTCGCCCAACAGCGTAAATATGATTGCGATTGAAAAAGAGAGATATTGACAATGATTTCAGAAATCATTTAGAACTAGGTGACACGGCAAACTTTTTTTGTCATATTAATTAGCCTACCACCTATTCTCAGACCTACTAAACATTCACAAAAAATCATAAAAATCGGTGAAGCCATTTCGGAAGCGTTCGATAACAAACACTGTGACATGAGATTTTTATATACTAGATATAGGAGGCACATATTTATTGAAAAAAAAAAATGTTATGTAGGTATATATAAATAACTTCTAACTGAGGGATTTTACAGACAGAATTTTTCACAGCTTTCCACAAAGTGTATTGTAGTCACACAACTACATTGCGACTTAGCATTCCTCCATAAAATCGTGAACTGATTTGGGTGATTTTATTCATAGTGGCGAATTCACGGCAGCGGGCCTCCAGCTGCGTCTCCGACGATTTGCGACTTTGCACCGACAATGGCTCCTGATTTATCGCCCGTCGATGTTTACACCGCTCCTATTCGGGAAATGTGACGCCCGAGCCGGCGGACCCGCACTCGCAATTCAATAACGCTGAGTCTTGCTGCGGACTCGGCACGAACGTTATTTTATTTCGTGCATTTCGCGCTGTTGGACACTCGATTCGTGTGCAAACATAAACCCTTGAATGCTGCCTGATTGAAGTTGCTTCAAAAACCGCCAAACATCAACATTCTGAGAAACCCTACTGTACCCCACATTGTAGGTACGTGGCAAAACTTCATGACAGAAAACATCATGCAAATTAGTTTCACCCAAACATTGTCTTTCGTAAATTGTTTAGACGTAGATCCTCGACAAACCAACTAAATTTTGCACAAGGTGATACAGATTTGATTAGTCAAATTAATCTAGAACTCTGAGGTTACTCTTCAAAAAACATGCTATGTGAATTCTCGTATCATCTCGTATCAGACCAAAGCTTTTTTTAACGATACCTACAGTACAGCGTATAATACAGGCAGCTGAAATTTCAAACCGGAGGAGCCCCGTCGACGTCTCACATATGGCCTGTGTTTCCCTGAATAATTGAGTAAATACTCCTCTTTATACGGCGCGAGCAAATCTTTGAATTATAAAGAAGAACATGCCGAGAGGTGGGACATTTTCAGCGAGACTTCGACTCGGCAACTGGCGTGACTCTGTCGAATTAACAAGTTACATTCATACATATTAAACTAAACGCCGCTGTCAGATACTCCATATTCATGCGGGGAACAAATGTCGCCTTAGCTCCTGTAACTTCGTTCCCTCAATACAGACGTAGATGTATCGAAATGTAACAGAAATGCTGCTGTAATTTTACGCCAGTACATTCATAACCAAATTTAAGGAAATTTTGCAGCAATAAAAGAATAAACATGACTGAAACAGGTTTTCAACAATCTTATTGAAGGATTTGTAGACCTATGTCGTTGGACTCGCAAGCAAGAGACCCAGGTTCGATTTCTAGTGCGGGCATGTACCTATGACTTTGTTTTCTAAGTTATGTACATTTGTGAAGTTATAGTAGCAATACCACTCGCTAACTGTGAAGGAAAACATCGTGAGCAAACCTGAGTGTCTGAGCTATTTACATGACCTCAGCGCTTGAAATCGCCAATCCGCGGAGGGCACGCGCGGTGATTAAGCCCATACTCTCTTCCTGTCCATATGTTTCTAAATCATCCTTAAAATACGGTGAACGAATTCAAATTCACCCTGTAGATTACTAGAGAAGGGAAAATTTTCTTAAGTAAAGGTTAATTAGCTTTAATCTTTGAAAAAACTCTTTTAGTTTATGATATCATTTATTTATCGCAAAGTATTTTAGGTTTTTTTAAGTAAGGTATTAAGGCCCTACTCTCTCTTTCTCTGAGAGAATGTATGTGCCCTACAATGGACTTATATGTGTAGCTGCTTATGTTATGTGAAGTGTATATACTAACAGACGTAGTAAATACTACTTTATAGTATAACAATACTTCACCGATAGTAGCACCATTTCGAAACGTAAAGTCAAAGTGAAACCCATTAGGGGCAAAAGTAAAGCAGGGCGTAAAAGTCGGTGGAGGTGGGGGTGGGGCGCAATACATAGTTTACCTACAGTTGTTACGGAGATGTTGGTAAAAGTTTTGTTGTTCAAGTAAAGCTGTAATTTTAGTGGACGGCCACGCCGTTGCGGGCGCTTCCCTGCCTGCCAGTGCCGAGTGCTTTTACTCCTCTAGGAGGTGGTCCAAAGGGCACGTGGCTTTAAAAATTGTTCTTAGCAAAGAGCAAAATTTATTTGGGCCTTTGTGCGTTTCCATCTTAGCACTACAACACAAATGTTTTACACGACTTATACAGCATCTAGTCGCGATTACTACCGGATGCCGGTACCAGATGGAGTGGGCTTGCCTGGCACCTTATATACCATTCACAGGAAAGACAGTATCAATGTGTCAATACTTGCGGAGCCAACTGCGCTGCGGGTTCCCTCAAGATATTTTCCTTCGCTAATAGCAAGAGGCATTTTACAAGAAAAGAACAAAATGTACATTACCTAGAAAATACTAGTGGTAAATGCGGTTCAAACCAACGACCTATTACTTTGTGGCAAGGATTTTACCGACACGCTACCACCGCTGATATAAGTAAATCGAAAAATTGAGATGAAAATATAGTATCTGCCTATTTTACAAGTTAATAGTAAGCCCTAACAGCCGCCAACGTTCTACATTTAAAACTAGTTTATCACTTCAAATGTTGAGTTCCTCACGCTCGCTCTTCGGTGTTTACTCGTAGACACGCTATAAGTTCGTCGCGGACACCCCGTTCGATTGTTGAGCTGTTAAGCCGATGTTACAACAGATTTGCCGCTTTTATCCAACGCTGCGATGCGCGGCGACAGCCACGGCGGCGTCGCTGTTTGAACGCATATCAAATGTTTTTCGCTCGCAATCAACGCGCAGTTTAGTGAGTTTTTTGTTCTTGGTACGCTCAGCCAGCTTTGTGGAAAACAATTTAAGCCGTGGTAATGAAGAATTTAATCCGCTCTATTAAAATCTATCGTACGTCCTGTCGTGTACGTGTGATACAGTCTTTAATATGGAACTTGATTTAAATTACATTTCGAAGTAATAATGGTCCTTGTCCTGGTTCCAAACTATGTAGGATACCCTGTGCTATTGTAACCAGGCAAGGACATCACGAACATGGAAATACACCCAGACTGACGCTATTTGTATTTGCGGCCTCGAGTGGGAATCGAACCCTCGACCTCAGTTTTGGTAGGTTAACCTAATCTTTTTTTAATTTTTTTGGTGTCGGAGAAGGAGCCATAAGAGCCAATCATGGTTGTGCTGGTCGCGCCAGTTACGATCATGGGACGCACGTGTGGTGACGCCCGCCCCACGTCGATCCAGCACGATCCAAGCACCATTCATCCATCACCTAGTATTTCTAGGTTACCCTAACCTAACCTAACCGCTAGACCAACGGGGCAGTCAATTATTGATCCATCCCTGTGGGATCAGTTAGCTAGTATAGATCGTAACGTTCTTGATGTTTACACATTCTGACTGTATCGGAAAGCTAAAACACAAACCATTTCGATTAACCTACATAAGCAGCCTATATACGTCCCACTGTAGGGCACAGGCCTTCTCTCAGGGAGAGAGTGTGGGCTTAATCGCCACGCGTGCCCACCGCGGATTGGCGATTTCAAGCGCTGAGGTACGTGAATAGCTCAGACACTCCGGTTTCCTCATGATGTTTTCCTTCACCGTTAGCGAGTGGTATTGCTACTATAACTTCACAAATGTACGTAACTTAGAAAACCAAGTCATAGGTATATGCCCGCACTGGGGATCGAACCTGGGTCTCTCGCTTCCGAGTCCGATGTTCTACCCACTAGGCTACCACCGCTATTACGTAAGTCTTAAAAGGCTGTATAAGTAAGTACACTCTCTCTGAGAGAAAATCTGTCCTCTGCAGTGTGACGTAAATAGGCTAAATGAAAAAAACCGGCCAAGTGCGAGTCGGACTCGCGCACGAAGGGTTCCGTACCATTATCTATACAACATTAGACAAAGATCGAATTTAAGAACACCGCCATCTATAAAAACCAACAAGAAGCGTTTAACATTGACATTTAACGACATGACATCGGCGCTGTAAAGGTTATATAGGTGGCGAGCGCTGTGCTTAGACAACGTTTTTTGTATGGGAGCCCCCCCTTAAATATTTATTTTATTCTGTTTTCAGTATTTGTTGTTATAGCGGCAAAAGAAATACATCAGCTGTGAAAATTCCAACTGTCTAGCTATCACGTTTCATGAGATACAGCCTGGTAACAGACAGACAGTCAGACAGATGGACAGATGGACAGACGGACAGACAGAAGGACAGTGAAGTCTTAGTAATAAGGTCCCGTTTGGCACCCTTCGGGAACGGAACCCTAAAGAATGGTAAGTACTGGGAGATCAACCTAATAATACATAATTATTTATAGATTTTATGCTGTAAGCATTGATTTTATGATAAATAAGATATATTTACTTTCACTTTCAACCTTCCATATTACTTCAGTCCTTGCAGCAAAACTGTAAATAGAGGCACGTCAGAGCATAACCCAAGCCAAGCGCTGAGGATATAAAATATCTGTGTTCCCCAAGAATTACCTCGGAACCTCTATCTGTAGAGTTCCTGTACTGTAGGAGGGAAGTAAACAAAACCGATAAAAACCGGTCAAAATGCGACCCCGAGGTGTCGTCCGGGCTGCGGCGAGAGAACGACTTCCAAAGTATCTGCCGCTGTAAAAGAAAAAATATAAACTTACCTTTATTCCACCTTAGCACGGAAGTTCTGGGTTTTCTACGCCGCCGTCGCATTTTAGAGCTCTGTAGCCGTATGGGGTTTCTTTCCACTTATATGACCTACTTAGGCATATTGCTAGTTCGACCGATGATTCAAGATTGTGACACGTTTGTGACGCAAGAAAGTTATTAATTTCTTCATTTCATTTTCCTCGTAACTGGGGTTACAATGTTTAAGTGGGTCGATGATAAGGTATCTCAGTAAAAAAAATACCTTCGGCTTTAAAGCAATTACCATTTCATAATACCCTTTAGTTAAAAAGCGTAGATATGTTTAGGTATGCGGCGAGTCTTAGTCAGACAAGGTTTTATGAGAGCAGTTTCAGAATAGGTAAAATGAAAGCGAAGGTCAAAGGCAGGCACGAAAATATGCGAAGGCCCAGAGAAGGCCTTAATAATGAAGAGAGTATAAAATAATTCTCGTGCCCTTATTCCCTAGTGCGCCGTCTGCGGGGCAATATCTCCGCCCAAAATACGCCGCCGACATCCCCGAGTAAGCAGCTAATCCGATGGACAATAATTTCGAGAGCCGAGGCCGCCTAAGAGTTTTTTCTCATAACTCAGAATGAGATCATAACGTCGCGAATCTCGGGAGGCTTTAAAGTATAACAAAAGAAAAAAGCTCAAATTACGTAGGGCGAGTAATTTTCGGGGCGAGCGCGGCCGGAATGGGCCCGGCGGGACCCTCCGACGGGGACCCCGCGATTATGTTGCGGTTTTATAAGCTTGTTATGTTTTACGGTCGGAATATAATGTTTACGGATACACCTTTCAGTGTTGATGACAAAATGGGCCGATGTGTGGGTGATACCCGCGGTTGTTGTAGAGATGAACGTTATTCATGTTGAGAAGAAGCTCGGCTCGTGGTCATGAAAATTGAGAAAATCTTGATAATGTTTGTGGCTGTTTTCTTCTTCGTCTACTCACGAACTTTATTTATATGGGCATTTACGCATGTAGACGTGAAAAGAAAGGATTTGGAGAGTGCCTATAAAAATGATATTGTCAAACACTTCAGAATTACCATTATTAATGAAAAATCTTTCTTCCATCTCCTGCGGTTGACTGGTAGAAAATGCTTATGGCATTAAGTCCGCCGTATTGTAAATTAGGCTATGTGCAATAATAAAATAATACTTTTTTATGCAAATTACAAAACACGGCAAATCACGCCTACTTATACATACCTACAATAAACGTAGAATTACTGTACAATCAACTGTACAGTAGAGCAATTGTACCTTCATCCACGTCGCACTTTAAAGTGCAAAAGCTAATCAACTAGAGAGTCTTTTCTAAATTAAAAGATTTGCGGTGGCTGCAGCCACAAAATACGAAAATGGTAGAACGCCGGTTTCATCTTTACTTAAACTGAAATAGGTAGTACTGCGTGGGTACTTCTTTTAAAGGGCGATAAGAACTGCAATCCTCATTTTAAACTGAATACGTGAAATATCTTAATACGACATGAGGTACGCAATACTTCTGTTTTTCTATACTAAGTTTTTGGTAAATAAAAGTAGCTTCCAAAATTATTAATTTTAGTAGCATCCTAATCAAAAGCTAAGCCCCACTGTAGGGCACAGGACTTCTTTCAGAGAAAGATAGTGAGTATGGGCTTAAGTTTGGCAATTGCAGCGCTGAGGTATGTAAACTTCTCATGCACTCGGGTTTCCTCACGATGTTTTTATTCACCGTTAGCGGGTGATATTGCTACTACAAATTCACACATCGTGTACGTAACTTAAAATATGCCGTAAATGTCCGTAATTTTATTATCTAGCAAAGCCCCAAATGACTTTTATCAAAGGATATTTTTTTTTACAATCCTTAAAAATGCGCGTACGAGACTGATGCCAGTCGTAACAGTACCCTTGATTCGACTTTGTCAATAGCCCGAGACGTCTATTATTGTGAAAATACAGTTTCATCGCTTTCTGTCTCGAGCATAGTTTTTAATAAAGTGGGCTTTCTATGTATTATTATTTTGAGCTCCTGGGTGGAGGGCGATTCGTAGTTGACTCGTCGGCGCTATAACTTTTATTTTACGCCCGCGCTCTTAGCTACACTTTCCACTTTAAGTTTGTAGTTTATTTTAAAAGTGAATGAAGTGCCTTTCTGTAAGTTTGAACGATGTGGTCTATGATTTAAAGCGGCTTATTTTAACTGCGAATTCATGGAATATGGTGAGATAAATATATTGGAGAGATCAGGAAGTATCTTGAAATGTTGCAGAAAAAGTCGTTCAAATGGTTCTTTGGTGTTAAAGTTAAATGCAGTCTTACATAGCATAGAATTTAATTCTGACAAAAATGGAATACTTAATGTTTCTCACAATTTAGATTAGATTAGAACACTTTATAGTACACACCAGAAAACAAGATACATTAAAAGGCTTACATGTCTAAGTTTTGCCGCTTTCATTTTGTTTCTATGGTAAATAACGCTGCCTCAAACTTTAACATTTAATGCTTCAAAGATTTAATGTTTAAATGGCGCAAAACCTCAAAAAAAAATACTTTGTTCAGGAATTGTTTTAGCCAATTGTACCTCTTCTTTTGTAACTGTTATCTTTGTTATTGTTTTGATGTGTACGTTTTATTGCTTAGAATAATTTTATTTTATCTTAAACCGCTTTCAATAAGTGAAAATTTCAAGACTGTATGAAAAATAAAAAAAATAAAAAAGAATAAAATTCAGAACTTTAAACTTTTGCTTCAAATAGTGGTTATTGATAACCAAGGTAGTGGTAAGGTAAGCAAGGTAAGCAAGGTAGTGGTTTTCCGGGAGTGGCTGTTTCAATAGCCCGTTCTAGATATAGTTAAAATCATTTGCGCCTCATGTCCACTATCACGGTACACGAAACACTGTGCAATCCCACTTTACGGCAGTCACATCTCTCGCTCTGATTCCTTTTAATATTTCTGGTCTAGTTGCGAGACGTATCTGGCTACTCTGGTTTGTCGCGGACAGTAGCATTGTTAATGAAACCCCGTCCTGTCCAGTTAACGAGAAGTTAGACATACAAACAAGAATTAACAGAAGTTGCATCTATTTTTTGTTGAGCAACGATTTCTAACATAATAAAATTAAATACAGATAACTATTAATCAGGCCCCTTAGACAAAAAGCCGCGTAAAGTGGAAAAGAAAGTGCCGCGACGGGCGCAGGGACCGATTGGGCAATCAATAGGCATGTCCTAAATAGTGGACATAGTTACAAAATGCACCGTAATAATAGGCAACTAGTTCCTCATCAAGCGTCCAACGATTTGATATCCATGTGAAATCGTTTAACGTACATAGTACATATTAAGAGAGACCAGCCGTTGTCTAGACTAAACCACTTTCCATCTATTCTGTGAAGAAGGTCAGGGTCAAGCCACTGTATTCTTTTACTGTCAAAACCATGGAAGTTTCGCAGAGCTTTAAAAACTATGTTTTTTTCTACCTTAATTTTTGTAAAAAGAAAGATAAATAAAATTTAAAAGAATCTTGCTGAGCATTAACTACTAAGCAGGCGAGACCAATCCAGGTACCTACAATGAGTCACAATAATGAATTTGAGTCCTAGCTTAGTAGTTAAAGTCGAGTTATGCAATTGCAATCGGTTCAGGAGTTATGAAGGAAAATAGAATCGGCAAAACTTACATACCTACATACAGACGGGCTACGTCTCAGTCGGGTAAAAGGCAAGGAAGTTCAATTCTCTTTGCTACAGAATCTCAGGATTCACCAAATGAACCATGCTCCTTTAAAAAGCAGTCTTGGTGGAATAGAGCTACAAAGCTGTACTTCTGTATCGTTTTTTGTTTGAGCCGAGTGGGTCAGCTTCGTCTGTCGAATACATCCAGCTGGCATTGAGTGGAGCAATAGAGGTGGTAGGCTTCTCTTGTCTATCGCTGATCATCCACTGGCTGTCCTTTGTGTAGTGACGGTTTCGTGGATACCTATTTCAAACTAAATGCTAGTGTTTAATTAAATTAATGGCCCTATGGCATGAAATGCATGAAATTGTTGTCTTATTTGGAATGTAATTGATCATGTTTCTCATATGACTTACTAATTTTGACGAGATATGTAGGTAAGACATGATAATATAAGTATAATATTGCAAACAACAAACAAAAACACAGAGATGCAGTCAAATAATTTGGTGATTCTTGTGCTACGGTATTCTAAAATGCCACAACAATCAAGCCTCGGCTAACATAGAAGTAATGAATTCGATCTCTTAATACAGCTTGGGTATTTTATTTTATTTTATTTAATAAGGCACAACAACAACATACATACAGAACAAAGAACAAGTAGTGTTATAAAAAGATATAATTACGTATATGTACACCAGTTATACTCGTAGGTAAGCACAACATTTATATGTAAATTAAGGTTACATTGTAAATGAGATTATGTTACAAAGATGGTAACTAAATAATCAATCAACTACCAATTTTTTGAAATCCCGAAATGTTTGATAAGTAATGTCAAAGCCATTGCTCAAATCATTGTAGTCTCGACACATACGAGAGATAGGCCCATTGTAAGAAACGTTATTGTTTGAAGTTGGAACTTGAAATAAGCGGAAGAATCTTTGTGGGCGGTGGCTGGCTCTGAGGCTAAAGAGTGATATCCCATTAATGTCAAGGGAGCCATTGATGAGCTTATGTAGCAGCATAAGGTCAGATGAACGTCTTCTAGACTCAAGGCTCTGGAAATCGAAGTGCTCCAGCCGCTGAGAGTGTATTCAGGAAGCACATGCCATTTGCTTGTCATCACAGAGAAGATATGTTACCATAGCTAGCATAGGGCGCTTGGGATTTTGATAGAGCTGTTTCGATGTCTTAGTAACATATTTCATTTATTAATAAGCGTTATTTTCTTTTACAAAAGCCATTAAAGCCATTTCATGCTTTATAAGTGCCTTGCTTACATTATTGTTTTTACGATTTATTTGGTTTGTATACATTTGCAATAATGAACGCCGAATATGAATCGTACAATTAGTTCACAACTCCACAATGAGGTCGAGTCTTGCCAAGCAGGAAGTTCGTCTCAGCTACGTGGTTACAAACGAACAACTTGACATGTTGTTAACTAGGTGAAGCTGCATTTGTGTAACACCTTAGCTCTGCGTTCAGCTTTCGCACACTTAATTTCAGTTGCAGATTTTATTAGCTTCTTTACTGTAGTGAAGTAGGAAAGTAGGTAATAGTTTTATTTTTATAATAATTACATTGAATTACATAAATCTACGCCTCTATTCTAAAGGAGTAAGCGATCCTGATAAACCTCTTTCGCTTCATCAACATTAATTTCACAAAATTTTCTGTACACAAAAAAAGCCACTGTCAGCTGTTAACAGTTAGTAGATCATCAGATTATAAGTGTACAAGAAACTGGGGATATATTAGCAAAGGGCAAAATAAAAAGTACCCGAAACCGGCGTGCGTGCATGCATCGATAAATGAATGTTGAGGAAGCGAAGTGATCTGTCAGGATCGTAGCAAGTGTCAGTCCCTGGTCTCTGCCTACTCCTCTGGGAGATAGGCGTGAGTTTATTGTGTATGTAGAAATTGGGGGAAGACTCGCCTGTGTAATAGCTTACTAATTATATACCAGTCCACACCACCGCCAGTGCTACTGTCGATTGTACATCATTACTTTGTCAATGTAATTTTCTGGGGACACCATTATACAATATAATACAAATAAACTTTATTTATACTACACCTGCTTGGAAAGTACCTTGATTATTTATCAAATTTACGGTAGAAAGTACGTCATTGCATATCGAACAAATATGCGGGGAGAAAACGCATCTGAGCGGGAGAGAAAAGTGTATGAAAATCCATTTCTTACGTGGTTTTTCTTTTTTAATTTTGGGTAAGACTATGCGCCGGTAACCTAAATATCAAAAGCCAAAAAGTTTTTACAGTGAGTTTTTATCTCCAAGTTCGCAAAATGACACTGGCCACTAGCTGTGTGTTGGATGGTGTCGGGCTGGCAGTGCGACCCTGCGGCGGCAGGATAAACAATTTGAAAAAAGAACATGTGAAAATTGCAGACGCCATTGGCGCCATTTCCAATTTGTGTGTTGTTTGAGGATTCAGTTTTCGTAAAAAGTAAAATAAAACTATCAAGCAGGTGTAGTATAAAGCACTATGTATCACTCGAGAGAAACTGCGATTCCCGATCTCGGGTGTTTTAAAGCCCTCGCCTACGGCTCGGGCTTCAAACGACACCCTCGACAGTAATCGGTCACTTTCTCCTCTCGGTGAACAATGTACTATTCTCCATCCACAAATTAGGCACAATAAAGGTGATACAATATGGCACAATGGAAGTACATAATTTGTGGAAAGACTGGGTGATTATGACCCGAAAACAGTTTGTGTGACGGCGCCTTATTGTAAGGTTACCAAATCCTTGGAACACAGTAAGCCAGCACGTTCCACGTCAATTTTACTGCCACTAGACATAGTTGTACTACCACACTTGTTAGCCTACCTACCGCAAACTCGGGCGCTGAGTTGCGAACGTAGAAGGTTTGCTTTATTACCAGGGATTAGAATTTTGTGGGCTGAACGGACTCTAGTGGCAAAAATTTAATGAAGAGATACTTTAATTTAATTTTTACTATTAATTTAGAACTTGGAACATGATAAAAAACTCCATTGAAGAGCTGCTCTCTTCGGGTTGAAAATCTTGTCAATTGTCAAGCTCTACCTCTTCTGTCCATTGGTGTGTCTGGGGAGGTGGGCTGGCCCTGAAGAGCTTTGGCCTGCCACATCGATTTCCAATGCTTGTATGTAGAAACCCAACAGCCTGGGGTGGGGCTAGATCATTTTAGAAGTAGGCACTGCCCACCCGGTTTCTTTATCCCCTGTTTCTATGAGGTGAAGCGTACACATATATTTTACCCTATTTTGACTATTTATAAAAACATATTGTAATAAATATATTTATATGACATATATGTGTATATATTACCGTAATATAAAGTATTATTGTATATTGTATTGTGTATATAATTGTGCCCGCCTCCTTATAACACGTTTAGGAACTGTGGCGACTTAATTATTAAAACCCAGTTATTAGGAAATAATAACAACTATATTTATTACCTCTTTTCATCGATTCCCTAGCCTAACTCAGGATCGACAGACCTTCTCAAGAAACGTAACGATTTCCCTTCAATAAATTTTAAATCAATTTTAGGCGATGATGTCTTCTCGGCTTTTTGTTGGGTTTTGGCGAGAGGGGGTCTGTCCGATCAGTCACAGACCAACAAGACAATCTAGTGAACATTCAAAAGAAAATTGGTCTGTGACCAATTTTGATCACTTTCTTTTTTGCACGCATACCTCAATTTTTGCCTCTCCACTACCTCCTGCGGGATGACTGGTAGAAAATACCACTAGCATTAAGTTCACCTTTTGTACACTAACTTCTGTGTAATAAAGAATTCAGAATAATAATAATAATCTAGACTAAAAATACCCACATTGTAGTATATTCGAAAGAGAGTCTGTTGAAGAATGTATTTTGTAGCTAACCAATTAGGGTTCTGTTTCAAACGATACAAACGACTACGGCGAATTGGCTCTTCTCAACTTAGCTGTTTTGTACCCTTAGCTCCGTGTGCCTGGTTCACACGGTTGAGATACAGTCAGTCTCGAATTCGGAATCTAACGAACACCGACCTGGTATACGTGTGTACCTGTTGAAACAATGTTGAAGAATTTGTGCGGGCAGACTTCACACAAACGGGTGTTTATACAACAACAGCTGCATAGACGTGATGTGTTTCCCTCTAATGGTTCCATAGAGTAGTGCATACACTAAAAGCGGCCTTGAAATCACCTTAATAAAGATAGCCTTGGAATCAAAGGCTATCTTTATTTAGGTGCGTAGGTTTGTCTGCTATTTCCTATGGACGATCCGACAACGAATACGGCCACTGACAGTTAACATTTAACAGTTCTCCCATGCATATCAGTTCTTCCACAAGTCTTATGAATATTCTATTCCATGTCTAAAAATTCCTGCTTTTAATTGAAATTAGAATAACCGGACAAGAGACGCAAAGACGACGTCAGGGCCCTTATTATGAAAAATGCCACATTATCGGAAGGGTCGTCAACGTCGCGCTTGAGCCCGACAATCATCGATGCCGAAAATTCACTCGAATCTAGCGACAAATACGGTACTTTTTTTGAATAGCTGTTACTATTCAACTAAACTATTCAACCATTGGAACTATTCAAACTCTATACGAGTGAATTGTAGGGCTCAAGCGCGACGTTGACGACCCTTCCGATAATTTCGCTGCTTCATAACAAGGGCCCAATGTATTTATTTGTGTTTAAGCATAGCGTGTCATTAAAAATATTACGAAACCGACAAGACACAAAGGTCAAAATAAACAACACATGAGATACACAACACTCGTATTGTCATCAGTAGGATCCACCTAACTCAATTTCCTCCTTGCTTCATTGTTTCGGCCACCGGATGTGTCTTGCGCCTCGGCAGAGGCCCGCCGTGTATCTGTCAGAGTCCCGCCGAAGCGGGTAAAGCTTCGGTCACACACAGCGACTAGTCGCTACGAATACGCACTGGCCACGAATACTAGTCGCACCGACATTTCGCTGCCTACCCGTCACACACAACGAGTTCTACACGAGAATTTCGACTGTCAGTGCGCATTCGCAGCGAGTAAAAAACATGCTCAATTCTAGTCGCGGCGACTTCAACTCGCGGCGGGTGACGCGCGAAACACACAGTTGGGACGTGCGGGGAGGGCGCGGTAATATGTGTAGAGTTACAGACAGACCACAGTCCTTGCTCTGCGGTCGCTCTTGGCCTGTGACTATACCTACATATTACCACGCCCTCGCCCCACGTCCCATCTGTGTGTCTCGCGCCTGAGGGGGTCGACAAAGTGTGACACTGTGTGACGTGGGGTGGGAGGGGGGTCCTAAGTTTCGTGACGTAACATTTCAAAAATATAATTAGTACAATTTTATCCAAAGTTGGATATGTTGTTGACAATATTAAAACATAATTTAAATGGAAACTAACTTCGGAACCGTCTTAATTTAATAATTTCAAGATGTAAAATTGCAAAATATGTGACATCACACTGGGGGTCTCAGAAATGTGATCAACTGTGACAATTACAGGGGAAGGGGTAAAAAAAACCCACGAAATTACTTTGACGCACTTTATGGATGACCCCTAGTGTCATCCATAAAGTGCGTCAAAATTGAAAGTTTGTACGTTTGGATATTTTTCGCACAATCATGGAAAAAGTTTCAATGTCTTCAGGTGGAATATGGCGTACAGGTAGATTATATGTTATAGATAAAACGTAGGTTAGCATTTGAATCCCATGCTAACACCAGTATATCATGGCTTTTCAACAGTTTTTATTAGATGAATGGAGTCACGTGCTGCACTCTCCTCAACTTTTGAAGCCTATTGTTATCATTTCATGAACGAACGTATTGTCTTTTTAGTTAATTTATCACTGCAGTCGGTTTTGTATTTTAATAATTGACATTTTAGATTCGCTGTATTGCAGATAGATTCACAAATGTGCGTAACTTTAAAAAATAAATGATACATGCTAGGATTTGAGCCCACGACCTCATGCTTGTGATGCACTACCACTGCAAGCGGTAAAGCAAGCAAGCAATATGTTTTGATTTCGCTAGAGCATTATATAAACATTAAGAATGGAACAGCTGATATTGAGCTGTTAATAATAAGAGTAATTTAAGCTAATAATAAGAGTTAAGTTAATAAGGATTACCAGGGATGACTTATGGCACTGAAACGTGGTTGCTCACTATGGGCCTCATAAGAAGGCTCAAGGTCACGCAACGAGCTATGGAAAGGGCTATGCTCGGAATTTCTCTACGAGATCGAATCAGAAATGATGAGATCCATAGACAAACGAAAGTCGTCGATTTAGCCCAGCGGATTAGTAAGTTGAAGTGGCAGTAGGCGGGGCCCATAGCACGCAGAACTGATGGCCGATGGAGCCGAAAAGTTCTCGAATGGAGACCACATATCGGCAAGCGCAGCGTGGGACGACCAGCCACAAGATGGACAGATGACCTCATCCAAGTGGCAGGAAGACGCTGGATGCAGGCCGCTTCCAACCGGTCTTTTTTGATATCCATGGAGGAGGCCTATGTTCAGCAGTGGTCTTCTTGTGGCTGAATGATGATGATGATAATAAGGATTGTTGAGCAGAATACGCAACTTATCCCACATATTCAGTCATTGCCGCAAGTAAACCAAAAGATATTTGATCTCTCAGAAGTTTTCATTCCATTGGTGGTTAAGAACCACACGTGAAACACACAAAGCCCTTAAGGCCCCATTTTCACTTGGTTGACTTTATCATTAGTGAAAATTAAATTATGAATTCCGGAGTCACTTAGGTACTTGAATTTTGTCGGAAGAGTCTGACCGAGTTTCGCTCTTATTTGAACAAGCTCTTCGAATAAGAGCGAAACCTGGTCGGACTCTCCAGACAAAACTTCACGTAAGTGATTCCGGAATTAAGTTAATACCTAAAGTGCAGCGTAAACAGAAGCAGAAGTTTTGGTTTCAAAATTAAATTGTCTTGCCAAAATAAAACAAGTGCGAGTAGGCCCGCCCACTGAGGGTTCCGTACAAATTTGTAGTCTCGCAGTTTTTCCGAGCTTTTCCCGACCTTCAACGACATTTTTTTGTGATTTAATTATAAATGTATAGTTTTCAGATTTTTCCCTGTACTTGTAGTATACGACAATATTACAATATTTCATAGTTCTAGGTAAACGGAAAATACCCTATCAATTTTGAATCCCTTGAGATTAAGTTTTTGGCGGCATAAACAGCCGTAACTTTTTTTTACGTTAACTTAGCAGATTGATTTTTTCACAGCTCACGGGATTGTAGACCTGACTCCGGACGGACGGACAACAAAGTGATCCTATAAGGGTTCCGTTTTTCCTTTTGAGGTACGGAACCCTAAAAAAGATGAAGAGTGGATTGACCCCCTAAAATATTGGGCCTATCTACTGCATGTAGCAGTAGTGATACGACAACAATTGGTATTCCGTTTCTGGGCCAGACGCCAGGCCGACGTTTAGAGATGCTCTGACTAGGCTAACGAGTACTGTCTAACGATGGCAATCGGAACCGGGGCCGCTTCGCTGTGTAAACTGCTGCCATTTCCCTCCTCGGCAGCTGTAATGTTATAAATGTAACACTGTTTTAGGTCAGCAGGTACCACGAGCACACTAATCACTGACATTTTAGCGCTTGTTCTTGTTTTTACTGGTGATTTCTGAATCTCTTAAACTGAGATGAGGTCAGCTGATGAATTTAAGACGCTCTTGGAAATTCTTAAGAAATGGATCTTTACTTTTTACTTGTTTGTGTAGGTAATTTTTACATTTGCCTGTACAATTTTCGACGCGTATTTTAATTCCTAAACCAAAGAATAAACGCTTGCTGATGGAGCATTTTATTCTGGAATATAAATTTTAATCTTGTGCATATTTCTAGTGAGCAATAACGTGTTCTCTATATCTATTTCATCATCATCATCATCATTAGCCATTTGACGCCCTGCAGGACATAGGCACACATAGGCCTCCCTCATGGTTTTCCATCTATCATGGTTTTTCATCTATGGTTTTCTATCTCTATTTATTTAGATTTTTTTATTACATTTCAGTGTAAAATCTGATACGACGTATGTGATGCCGGCTCGGTCAACATAAGGCCCGCGGGCTATGATGCGGTCCGCTGAAGTTTTAGATGTGGCCCGCGAGTTAGTTGGAACATATAAAAAACTAATACACTCGTAGGTAGATACTTTTAAAAATGTTCGTGCTTATACATACATGCCTGTATCCCGGAGGGGTAGACAGGGAGTCGTGTTTGCCAGTTGACACGATCCTGACTGCGAGAATGATTTTAACAACGTTAGTTTCGGCCGGCGACAGACGAGCCATTGCTTTAAAAAGTTTAGCATCTCCTTTGGCCCGCTACGAATACAAAACAAAAAAAATATGTTGGACATGGATGATGATGTAGTATGTATGTATGCAGGTTTGCGCTTACTTAATTTACTAATACTAATTAATAATCTCTTAATTATTTCTCACCCAGTGCGGTAGATATTACATTTTATTTATTTTTTATTGTTAGTTTTCAAGATGAGTTCTATATGTGGGCCATTGTAGCCAAATGATTAAAAGTTAAATAAATAAAGCACCGAAGTTGCCTGACCGTCCCCTTGCTGACACCGATTGACATCTCAATTCCAACATCTCGTCGATATCGCACGGACGGCATTCTCTCAGTGCTCTATTAAAAATACCCTCCCCCATCGGAATCTGTCCCAAATGGGTACCCTCTGCTCGGCGCCGTGCAAAATGCATTGCTGCTCGACAAGAAAAGGTCAATAAGAGAGGGTAGCGGGTCGGAGAAAAAGCTGTAACGACAGAATAGAAGCAAGAAGAAGGACATCTCGAGCGTCAAAATCAATAAGCGAACGAAGGAACAAGTGAATGAACGAAAAAACGAGCCAAGTGCGTGTCGGGCCACGCGAAGTGTAGGGTTCCGTAGAAGGAGGGGTTTTTACCAGCTTCAAAGAACCAACAAGTTTATGGAAGTAATCATCAATGCAATTTGTATTACTCGTTAATTTGTAAAGCCTAATTAGCCGGGATAGTTTTCCTCTGAGGTTCATCATATGTGCTTTTTTAAGATTATAATGTACCATTTTGTCGGCGTGATTAATATGTATGTCTGTCTATGCCAAAATTCACCTTTCTCGTACTAATCGTCTCTGAGATAGGCCCCGGACAGACAGACAGACAGACGGATGGACATGGTGAAACTATAAGGGTTCCTTGTCGACTAAGGAACCTTAAAAACGATGGATGATGAACGGACAAACAAACGAATGAACCAACGAAGGAATGAATTTATAAAAAAATCTTTATGACACCTTAAACAATACTCGAGCGAGCGAGCTTAATAGTCATAAGTATTTGTTAGATATTTTTTGTTAATATCATGCTGGGTGGCTTAATTGCTCATTGTTAAAGAACTACAGATACAGAAAAGTTGTAAAATCTACAAAACTTTTTTACAGCCCAATGGTTAAATATTGCACTGTCAAAACAGCTTCATACATTGTGCAGGAAAATGTGGAAAAAAGTCAAAGCACCATTTGTTTCATGCAAAATTGCCTGAGGGCTTTACCTCTGAAAACGGTAATGGTAACTCTTTTGTCACCATTACTGTAATGTTCTCTTCTTTTTTTACCTTTCTTGACCGTACAGAGCTAGGGTCGCACCAGTTGCCCCACTTCTAAATCGTAGTCGCCAGTAGCATTCGTAGCATTCCTGCAGTTGTAGCGATCTCGTAGCGTGGGTAATTTAATAACAAGGCGTAGAGCGTAATGCTAAATACAACGTAGACAGTAGTGAAACTTCTGTCTTTACACTTGGTGATGTAACTTCGGACTGTCAGCGGGGTTATTCACCCCACGTCAGACCGGGTCAAAAAGTTCTTCGTCAACGTCAAAAGAAAAACCTTGGAAAAGGGTTTAAAATTAAAGTAAAGCACCGAGATAAGTTTTTACGCTGACATTTAATGGGACCCAAAGTTTGGATGTAAAGGCGAGTCTTGGTCTTAACTTTTTAATTTAAAATGTTGATTATAATTTTGGAGAAAAGGGTTTCAATTAAATTTTACTTCGACGAGTCAAACTGAGTACCTTTGTACTAATACCTCTAAGCCTGAAATCGTGGAGTCACATTAGTAAATCCGTGTGGTGATTTAGTGCATCATCCCTTTATAAGGTGTTTATTTAACGCAACATATAATTAGTTGCTCTCCTTGTTTTAGAAGTAATTAGCCGGCGCAGCCGTTTGTATTCGATTTGAATAGAGAAGGATCGCTGCATTATTTTGTTAGGAAAATCAATCAAGAGTGAGCCATCGATGTAGGAGTTCGAATGTAGACTAGATTAGACTAGTCCCTTACTCTTTATTGTACACTCTTTATTGTACACTCTTTATTATAGTTTTTTCATAAGTAATATATCTCTAATTTACGAATATTTATACGGGACTTGTTCTTTGCATTTTACTACGAGACTTCGTTTGGCTGATATTCGAAAAAATAGCCTCTTATCGTCCATGCATGTGCTAATTTGTGTATGCAGTATATACACTATTGTATATAAAAAAATTGCATTCAAAATGAGAATAATCTAAGCTTACAAATATAACAATTAACAAAAAAACATACCATAAACTCGCGCCTGTATCCCGGAGGGGTAGGCAGAGACCAGGGTCTACCACTTGCTACGATAATATTAACAACCGCATTATTATAATATAACCTTGCTTCAAATCTACGCGCGCACACGTTTGATATCTTTTAAGCGTCAGTGGTGCGAAAAAACATGTCACGTGACTCGACCGTGTGTCTGTTATCACAGTACTTTAATGGACTAACAGAATCGAGCGCTTGGTCGTCCCGTCATTCAGCGCTATGTGCACGAACATAGAATTCTTGATGCCGAAAGATGGCTTTCCGTGGCAGTTGCAAGTATGCGAGGCGTCCAAGTGGTGGAATGATATTCCTCGGATTCCTTCCCTAGTCCGCGAAGCGCTTAGTAGATATGCCTTTAGGCGGAAGCTCGGGGTATGTTTGCTTGAGCAGCAGAGAATCCCCTATCCTGTGCATTCTTCTCGCCGCATTTAACTTTGCTTACTATGCAACTCTGACTCTTGATCGCAACAAGGATATCTTTTAAATTTTTAATTACTTATATTTTTATACTTTGCGCGTTCCCATTGTGTTATGTAAAATTTATAATTGAATTTGAAATTTTACTAGGTATTATTTATTTATTTAAGTGTGTAAGTACATATTTCTGCAAAGTTATAATTTATTTTGTATTCGTAATAAACCACTAAAACATAACGTGATGAACGAGTTCTTAAACGCTTTTCTGATGTATCGCGCTGATTGAAAACCAGCCCTGAGGGCTCACACTCTCAGCATAACGCTGAGTTTGATGCCTTTTGTAGCAACAGACACGCTGTTATTTGTTTGTTTGTGATAGATTTTTTAAAATGTTTGAAAAAATGTGATATTCTAAATAGTAAGTAAAACTTAGGAAAAATACAAATAAAAATCTAAAATTATTAATAGATTAGTTATTTTAGGAAATAACTTTGTTCCAAATATGAAACGCCATGCACTCGAGTATATATTTATGTGTTCCAAATCTGGCACTTCATGCAGTGCAGGAGGTGTTACGAATATTGTTATGAATAGATAAAAGTAAATTAGTAAAAATGGTGACGAATAATTGTATTTTAAACATTTTTATTCATAACATTGCTGCTGTGTATATATTTTACTTGAAAAGAAAAACTACGTATCAGAAAAGAACCTACTTAAATAAAAAAATAAGTAACCTAACTAATCATGGCATTCATTGCTCATGTCAGGTATAATTATTGATATAGCTCGAGACCTAGTTGATATTTCGTCTACATTGAACATATTTATTATTTAATAATTCATCATCATTCAGCCACAAGAAGTCCACTGCTGGACATAGGCCTCCTCCATGGATTTCCAAAAAGACCGGTTGGAAGCGGCCTGCATCCAGCGCCTTCCTGCCACTTGGATGAGCCATCTTGTGGGTGGTCATCCTACGCTGCGCTTGCCGATATGTGGTCTCCATTCGAGAACTTTTCGGCCCCATCGGCCATCAGTTCTGTGTGCTATTGGCCCCGCCCACTGCCACTTCAACTTACTAATCCGCTGGGCTATGTCGACGACTTTCGTTCGTCTACGGATCTCATCATAAATTCCGAGCATAGCCCTTTCCACAGCTCGTTGCGTGACCTTGAGGCCCAAGGTTTAATAATTAACATTACGAGTATGTAACCCTTACTGCATGGTGTTCCAAATTTGTATTGAGACGTTAGTGCATGTTGTTCTAAATTTGTTTCATTAAAGAAACATTTGCTGCATGATGTTCCAAATGTGGAACAAACTTTAATTAGTTCTAATAGTATTATGAGAAACATATTTCTTATGTGTTTTCCATAAAAACGTTGATAATCTATTATATATAAGGAATTTTGATTTTTCCCGATTATCTCGACTTAAACAATAAATATCTCATCTTAAAGAACTGCGAATCATCAATGTCACGAAAATGTGAACCCTAATGATTTGGCTGCCGAGAGTAGTTAGCAAATGTTTGCTTAGCGTTGATATCTGTTAACATATATTTTAAATATATCATCAGCTAACAGCTAGCTAATCAACGTTAACTTGTCCACAGATTTGGTTTTAATATAACGAAGAATATTTTTTGTAAGTGTTCCAAATCTGGAACCCTATGCGGAAAAGGATGAGATGAATTTGGGTTCGTTTCCGTGATATTTTTTAAATAAACGAGATCCTTGTCACATACTATATTTTAATACCCGAAAACGTTGTTACCTATTTTAGTTAGACCTTTTTTTAGAGAGAGAGAGAGAGAGGTAGAGACAAGGTACGAGCTTAAGTACCACGCGTGCTCCCCGCAGATTGGCAATTCTAAGCGGCAAGGTATGTGAATCAATCAGTCTCCCTCAGTCAGTCAGTCAGTTTCCTCACAGTTTCCTTGAAATTAAAAGGAGCATATTGGTTGTATTTAAAGTCAATTGATTTAAATTAAGTATGCAATATTTGTGCGACCCAAATGTAGAGTCGAGTCGTACGTAACCTAGTGGCATTTAACGGCTGACGGATTATAGTGACAACAATAACGCCCTGTAATTTACACACAAAACACTTTGCTCGTGCACTCGAGTGGAGCTCTACAAAACCTATCGCGTACTAAATAAAGACGAGAATTGCTTGCTGAAAGTGCGCCGTTAACTTGGTCCAAGTACACGACGTTGCGGATAAACTAAAACTAAGGTTTGTACTAAAAAAGTGCAATAAGATATAATTTGCTAAACATTTTTCGAGCTAACCAATACTTAGTATTGGCTAGTATTTAGTATTTTCAAGCTAGCCAATACTTAGTACAAAAACTTAGTAATAACCAATAATAGTATTAATAAAGTATTGGTAGGCATATAATTATTAAAATAATGATTACTTATGTACTACTTTATTCCGTGTTGCGCCGGATTAAGAATAGTGTCACTCCATATCCTTCCGTGGATGTCGTAGGAGGCGACTAAGGAAATAAATACCAGAAGACGGGCAGCAGCGTCTTCCTGAGAATTCAACCGCATACTGCGATCGCCAACCCGCCTGCCAAGCGCGGCGATTGTGGCAAAAACCCTCATGGTTATGAAAACCACGAAGGAGGCCTATGCCCTACAGTGGGCGTCAAATGGCTGATGACGATGTACTAATTTATAACAAAAGCGAGATAAAATTTATTGATAGTACAACTACACAGGCGTGTACATTTAAACTTTATAAACTACGAGCTCACTCGGCAAACGATGTTTTGCCATATTAATTAGCCTATGACCTATTCTCAGACCTACACAATATACACAAACAAATTCATAAAAATCGGCGAATCGGGATAACAAACACTGTGACACGAGATTTATATGTTAGATTAGCTATGCCCATTACGTTTGTTGTATGGGAGGGGCTCCCATAACCTTAAATATTTATTTTATTCTGTTTTTGTGAAAATGTCAACTGCCTAGCTATCACGGTTCATGAGATACAGCCTGGTGATAGACAGACAGATAGACGGACCCTAAAAAGTAATCTGACCATTCTGAGGATGGCATCTACATCTGTAGATTAGATTAGATTAGAACATTTTATTGAACACAACAGAAAACAAAATACATTAGAAGGCTTACATATGTATACTAAAATTCATCATAATTGGTTTAGTAATTTAGGCGTGAAAACGAAATAGACAGAGTTAATTCGCATTTAAAATATAACTTTGGATTTCGATTCACTAAGAAACTTTTTCCTTCCAAGACCGACTTTGACCGACACTTCCAACTTTTACCTCAACACAGAATTAGTCTGACTGTCAATAGAAGGTTACAAAGGGTCGGCTTCGATTGAACGCAAAATTTCAGCTGAGATAAAGCCGGCACCACACTTGGCCACTAGTATTTGCGTATTTGGAAAATATTAACCATCTATTGTCGGGTATTCTGACGAATCTTTAGCACAGATTTTTGTTTACCCTGCAATGTATTCTAAATCTTCGGCGAATACGCGAATACAAATTTAATAGCCAAGTGTAGTGCCCGCTTAAAAAATAAAACAAATATTTGTCACTTGCCGATTGCAGGGCCGCGACAAGTAAGCAGAAAATAGTTAAGTTTGATTGCATGTGTTACATTGCTGAGCTTTGTCGTGTTTTATTTTGGTATTTTTTTTAAGGAGTGTGTTATTAACTGCCTATTTGTTGATACTCGTATATGATTATGAACTTTATTTATAGTTATTCATAAGCAGCCTATAGAAGATAGGCTATACGTAGGGCACATGCCTTCTCTCAGAGAGTGTAAGTATGGGCGTGCCCACCGCGGATTGGCGATTTCAAGCGCTGACGTATGCCTTTCACGGTTAGCGAGTGGTATTGCCACTACAACTTCACAAATGTACATAGCTTAGAAAACAAAGTCATAGGTACATGCCCGCACTGGGAATCGAACCTGAGTCTCTCGCTTCCGAGTCCAATATTCTACCCACTAGAATAGGATAACGTCGAAGTCCTATGTCATGTGTCAAAGTCGTAGTTTCGTCTTTTGCGCTCGGAACACTCTTTTATTTTAATAAAGAAGATAACCAACAATTATGTTTAAGCTATAAAAATAAATTACATCCTACTATCCAACCAATATTATAAATGTGAAAGTTTGCAAAGATGTTTGAGTGTTTGGATGTTTGTTACTCAATCACGCAAGAACGGCTGAACGGATTTACAAGAAACTTGGCGTACACATAGACAAAGACCTGAATTGAGACATCATACTTCATAACCCGGTAATGCGTTCCCGCGAGATAATATTTATTTTAAGTTTAAAATGCATGGCGTTGTGCGAGCGAACATTGTGTTCTAAAAATAGATGGCGTTGTGCAAAAATCGTATAAACGGGTTCTGTGGCGGTACGAAGTTCGCCGAGATAACTAGTTACGAATAAATGATTACGAGCGGTGATAGCCTAGTGGGTAGAACATTGGAATCGGAAGCGAAACACCCAGGTTCGATTCCCAGTGCGGGCATTTACCTATGTGGACGAACGTGGGCCGGTGGATTGAATTAATTTGAATTGGAGTTTACAAGCACGATGACCAGACCTTCTACTTATCCATTTCTCTAGTGCGAGTGTCAAACGCCGCCGTTTGGGTTAATATTGCACTAGCGAGCCGGGACACCCGGTCTAATCTACGAGGCCGATGCGATGCATGCGATATCAGATTACACGCCGCGCCAATAGAATTATTCACCTGGACACCACGCGTGCAGCCTACTGGATGTTAGCCGGCTTTTGGTTGGAAAAAAGCTGATGAATGTCGACGAGAACATGTAGAGTCCGTACCGTACTCGTCAAAGAGCGTGAGCGATTTTCAGTAAGCTCAGTGCATAGTGTATTTTTATGGCATCACTTTATCACTGCCTTAAACTCTCATTTGAGAATACTATGACGGCTAAGCAAGCGTAGAGTTAAACCTAGAATGAGTCTGGGGAAGAAACTTAAAAATTTGGTCCACAAGGCGCTATAAGCCTCAAGTAGGTCATAAAGGTGAGACAAGATGATAGCGCGCTTTATCGCCTCTTCGCATGGCGCTGAATCATAAAGAAGAAAGCTGCAAGATTAATTCGAACAATAGCGGGGCAAAGCCGAGCTCCGCGAGATAGTTAATTGTAAAACATAGGCTATTGCCGCTCTATAAATCCACGTCGACTTAACGTCGGCTCCGTGAAATATTAACCACATGCCGGTTTTGACGCGCGGCGCAAGGATTCGTTGCGTTTTACTCTCACAATTTGATAGCATTCTATAGAGCGGGCAGTTAAGGACTTACCCGGAGCTATCTAGCGCCAGCAATAAAAAAATATAATTATCTTCTCTTATAGTACATTTTTTTTGCGAAAAGTAAACATCTTCTTGCTTACTTCTTACTGCCTATGGTGCAACAACCCGTTGTGGGTCTTGGGCTCCTCCACAATCTTCTTCCACGGATCTCGGCCCTGAACTCTCTCTTCCGGTTCGTGTATTTGCCCATCTTTCTGAGGTCTCCGTCGATACAGTCAATACAACGTTTTCTGGGTTTACCTTTTGGTATCTTGCAGTTTACCTTTTGTTGCAGCATCCACCTGGTCATAATCCTGGTCGCTCTGTTGTCCGGCATCGTCTCCAGGTGACCCGCCCATCTATGCCGCTGCGACTTGCAAAACCTGATAATTGTCTCTAACTTGATAAGTGCATCCAGCTCATGGTTCATTCGAGAGCGATAAGTGTCATCCGCTTCTCTCACTGGACCAAAGATTTTTCGCAGCACTTTGCGCTCGAAGACGGCAAGTCTTTGCTCATCCTTCTATGTCAGCCAGCGCTTAGGTTTCGCAAGCATAAGTTACCACAGGTATTATGATGGTGCGATAGATGGTAAGCCTGGATCTTCTACTGAGCAACTTGACCTCATACACCTCAATAATGGTGACACCTATTTTTAGAATCTACAGCCTAGAAACTGCGTCCAAGAATTTGTTAGCGCCATGCGTTTTTGGCCAAAAATTTCCGATTTAACCGTAAATTTATCAAAGTCATAGGTAATTTACACTAGGTTTTAGGTTCTTATAATAACTATCATTATTATAACTTAGTTAAAATTTAAGAAAATCAGAATGGTTATTTAATTCAGTTTTTGCTTTGAAAGTCATACATAACGTAGATCCATTTGTTAATTATTACCGGACCGTTTCAAACTAATAGTAAACGTAGATAATAAATGCCTCTCCCCAAGTCCTATTACTACTATGATTCAGCATCGGGAAATTCCTCTAGGCCCTTCGGTACAAGGTAATCTTCCAAACATGCTCTTTTTCGTATGTCTCTTTTACTTAATTGCTGGGAAAATACTACGATTTTTTATTTGTGTTATTAAACTTAACTTAACTAAAGTACAATGGATCTGGGCCGAGTGATCTCTCTTCCACGTCGGGGTCTGGCCACTGACGATGAAGGTCGGAGGGTATTTATCAATTTTGGGACTTAGCTGTATCGCATCGCTTAGCTTACATTCGAGAGGTCCTAGCTGCGATTCCGGCAAGTAACAATGGCTTTATTTTCTAAGGTACGTACATTGAATATTTGGTAATAGAGAGTTACTTTTGCTGTTGCTATGTGACCACAGAACACTTGTTCTGTGTATGTGACTGTGAAGGAAAGAATCGCGCGCAAACTCGAGTGTCTTCGGCATTCACATTCACATACCTCAGTGCTTGAAATCGTCAATCCGCGGTGGGCTCTGATGCTCTGCACTGGGACATAATTGAGGCCTTGAGAGCAGAAGTGGCGTAACCCCAATTTAGAATACTCTGTTACTTTAGATGATACCCTTCGTATAGGTCAAGTAAAAATTGTATGGGAAAATTGAGGGTTACACCATTTCTGCTCTCAATGCCTCAATTATGAAACGTGTTATTGCAATAACACGAAATGTGAAAACAGTCTTTAGTATCGATTTATGAAGTCATTCAACAAGCAAAACATTTAAGTTGTCAATATTTTTTTACCTAGGTATATAAAGCCGGGGACAGGCCTTCTCTCATAGAGAGAGTATTGGCGATTTGAAGCGCTGAGGTATGTGATTTTCTCAAGATGTCTTCCTTCAACGCTATTAGCGAGTGGTATTGCTACTATAACTTCACAAATATAGGTACGTAACTTAGAAAACCAACTTATTGGTACACGCTGGGATTCGAAACCACGACCGAATGCGAAGACGGCGTTCTACTGATCCGCTTCTTCGTGATTACTTCGAGATTACTCTGAAGAAACAGTTTTGAGATTTTTGTTAAGTGTTTCAAAAAGTTATTATAAGTTGGTTGCGAATATGTGGAACTACTTGCCTAAAAATGCGTGATGCGTAAAAACTCTGCCAAGTATGGGTCATCTCAAATTATAACTCTATGGTCACCCTGTACCTCAATTTTAAATTACTGTAGATTATTCTCGTTGTCTTCTTAAACACCATGTTCCAAAGTGAGTGAGTACGTCAGTGAGTGCCAAAAATTTTGATTTTTGACCTCTTGAAAACTAAACTAGCTGGCAGCATTAATAATAGGGGTTCATCATCATCAACCCATTATGTCCCCACCGAGGGGCACGGGTCTCTTCCCTGAGGAAGGTATAGGCCATACTCCACCACGGGGGCCAAGTCCGGATTGGTGGAGGCTTGTAGACTAGTAGCTCGTCTACTGTCAGAAGTTGTCAAGCCGCCCTAAGGCCTCTGACTTGGCTTAACGACTGCCATCTATCGACGGCAGCCGGCACCAACAGCTTAACGTGCCTTGCGAAGCACGGAACCGCTCGGAAAAATGCCACTAGCGTTAGGCATAGACGGCGACCCATCCATGCACTGAACGCGCCCAGTGTTGCTTAACCTTCGTGATCGTTTAAGATCACTCAGGCAGCCGGGGCTACGAGCGATTATAGGGGTTAAAGTATGAAATTGCCGTTTTATTGCAATAGGTTCTTTGAATTGACATAGAATCTTCATGGTTTGAGGTTTTCGAATGAAACTTTTTTCAAATGGTTTCTATGATGTTCTTTTTTTAAAAAATGTGAAACATTTGAATATCGACTTTCAATTGTTTTTGTTATTCAATTTATTGCAATAAAACGGCAATTTCATACTTTAACCCCTAATATTAAAGCAATGTTTCTTTTCAATAATCTATCATTCTGCCGATGGTTAGTCTTGACTCGCTTTGAAAATAGAGTGGGGTTGAAAAGGGCTTGAATCAATTCGTATAAATATAAAATACGCGCCTGCCGAGAACTTGGCCTAGCGCACTCAAATTCAAATTTTAGAACAAAAAAAATATTTCTGTTATATATATGTTATATATATATATATATAAATATTTCTGTTATATATATATATATAACAGAAATATTTTTTTTGTATTTTTTTTATTTTTTTTTGTAATATTTTATATATATAAACCCCAATGTTAAGTATTAACTACTAAGCATGCAAGACCCAACCTAGATACCTCGCAAGGATTTACCATGTTGAATATGGGTCCCGCCTGCTTAGTACTTAATGCCTAACAGTCGGGTTTTTGGTTATTTTTTAATTTAGTTTTTTATTTTTGTCTTTTTAATGATTTTTATTATTTTGTTTGATTTTGTTGGAGCCTATGAAATTCTCGCAAATATGACGAACCGATTAAGATCTTATTCGTCAAAATCTGAACATTGGCTAAGGAGTTATGAGGGAACATAGAATCGGACATACTTACATACATACATACGAGACAAATACACTAACCTCCTTTTGGGCTCGGCCGCAGTTGGGTAAAAAAAAACGTTAGCTTAAGGCCCAGTTCAGATTGAGCAGTCTTAGTATTTATAATAATTTTGCCCTTAGTCCCATAGTCTTACGAGTGTCGAAAAGGCCTGTCGTCTCGCTCCCAGCCCTTGAGTTCCAGTTCAGCAGACGCGTGATATATGACCGCACTCTGCCTATGATGCAAACCTCAATACGTTCAGTTTTTACAGCTAGCTCTTAACGGTGATGGATGATGGGCCGACATTGACCTGAATCGATGTGGGGCCCTCAATTACATTGATCCGACGCTAAGCAGGTTAACTCCTGCTATGCTGGGGTTGTGGATGTTGGATCCTTTAATTGACGATTTCGCCTTTGTCACGATGACGACATAATAAAATATTCTTTGCCTCAGGCTTCATTCTATGTAAAGGATATCTTTGAGATAAAAAAATATGAAAACCTTTCTGGGTTCAGATATTGTCAGTATTTCTTCGGTGTATTATTTATTCTATTGCGTGATTTTGAAATATCATTAGCAATATTTTAAGGGAATATAATTGTCATTATGATAAACGACTAAAAAGTAATAGTATATTTTTTTGTGAAAATATGTGACATCCAACCTTTATTCCGTCACTGTGGATTCCAATTCAAAGTGGTCGGTAGTATCGTAGCGTTGAAAAATGTCTGAAACGTGAGATAAGTAAAACAGCAGCAGCGAACTTGTCGCAATATTAGATAGGAGTGATATTGGATTTATACCATGAAGGAAAACTTGGAAAAAATTAACCAAAGAATTATTTTCAACTTTGATACAAATAAAACAAATCCTAAATCCACGCAAGTGCAGACGGGGAAAAAACTTAGTGCCTAAGTATTAAAGTGCTTGCTTAGTTTACAATTGTTACGAGTTATTAGTTCGAGTTTACGATAACTCTAAAGTTTACTGCCAGCTTTAAACGCTCGCATTATACCCCGGTCTCCTTCCAAGCATGGAACAGTAAACTGCACTGCCTATTTCTCCTCCATCATAAATAACACATTATTATAAGTGGAGCTAGTAAAATTTTAATGACAATAATTGCGCTTGTGAACGTTAAAATATTCTATTGTCCTAGATTTAGGTTTAGTGATTTAATTATTTATGTACCTATGTGAAACTAGTTTGCTAAACTCGTAAGAGAGTATGGGGACGTAAGAGACTATTTAACAATCTAACAAATAAAAAATAAATATGACTTCAAAACACAACAGCACTAAAATGTTAGAAATAATTTAAAAGAATACTAACTATTGTAGAAGTCTCTGTGTGGCGCCGGATTAAGACTAGCGTCGCTCCATTTCCTCCCGTGGATGTCGTAGAAGGCGACTAAGGAAATAAATTACCAGGAGACGGGCAGGAGCAGCGTCTTCCTGAGAATACCACCACATTCTGCAATCGCCAAGCCGCCTGCCAAGCGTGGCGATTATGGCAAAACCCCTCATGGTTACGAAAACCATGAGGGAGGCCTATGTCCTGCAGTGGGCGCCAAATGGGTGAGGATGATGATGATTATAGAAGTATAATTTGGTGTCGGTGCCCAAAATATATGTACTGGTCATGAAACTGGGCACAGACTACAAATTATACTTCTAATTTAAAGGTATTCTTTTAAATTATATCAAACTTTTTAGTGCTGTAGTGTTTTGAAGTCGGTTTTTCATTTGAATTTTTTTTTATTTTTAAATTTTAGTGGGGGAGTGGTGTAAAAAAAATGAAGTCCCTCATAACCATAATTTATCCTACTTAATTCTTTGCTTTAAAATTTGAAGTTCTCATTTCTATCTCCGAAAGTCTTCACCAGAATATCATCAAATTCAGGGTAATTACTTTTAGGGCTACTCTTCAGTAATATTCATTTAAGCCCTTTGGCCTTATTTACTGCATTCATTGTCCATTGAAGAGTTCCGTTCTCCATCTCTGAAAGTCATAAAATCTTCACTAAATTGGGACCAATGGAACTATAAAAAAAGAAATAATTCTGGTTAAATTAAATAAACAACTAAACGTTTTCATAATAATATAAACTTCCGGAAAGTAGTTCTGCCGTGGTATAAAAACGCGCCATACAAATTGGGCTCCAGCTATGACGTCACTTGGTGCAGGTAACGCCTTTTAATGTATGAAGCATTTTTCAATATTTGAGTTATTCGTAAAATAATGTTGTTATGGCTCTTATTAGAAAACGTTAAGAATTCGATTAAAAAACTAAATCTAATACTCAAGTATTAGTAAATTATGTAAATTGATTTTTCGTATTTTTATATGCAAAAAAAATATTTATGAGTTTCTGAGTTTTTCTAAATCTTCTATGGTATAAAACCATTGACATTTCAAACTAAGTTAATTCTTGGATGCAAGTTGCCCCTTATCTGCTGAGAAATGTATCGGATAAACTATCACCCTGTGTGTGAAAATTAAATTCTAAATAGGCGTTACGAACCAATTCTCCAAATTAAAGTCCGATAGAATTTGGGGTCGAATTCTTAAAGCAGTAAGGTTGGAAGTCCTTCAGCAATTCCATGCTAAGGGCGTACACTTGAGAACTTCATTAAGACGCTTCGGGCGGGCGCGGTTTTGGCTTCGTCGGTCAAAGTTAGCCTCTCAGACATGGTAGAGGGCCTGTATAATTGCCCCCGGACCGATGATACCTACTTACATAACACAGCTCTAAGCTCATTTTATTATGCCTTCTTTCAGTGAAATTCTTTAACTTATCTATCTTCCAAAAGTTTTACAGTGCAAATGTGGTAAAAGGAAAGCCTTAAACACAGTTACACAGACTATATAAACTGCGTTTGAGCAGTGTTTCAATTAATCTTGTTAGGCTAAGTAAGACTTTTAAAGTTTCTGGTGAACAGAGCGTAATTATATTTATGCATGCGGACACCGTAAAAACATAAACTGATAATTTGAGATTAATAAGATAGACGGGCGTGTATGTAGCGACTAATAGTCCAGTCATTTGGAAATGCATGTGAACCGAGAAGGCAAAAACGTGGGGGCCTAGAAAAGCTTTACTTCGACCAAATTTTCCTATGTGCATATTCCGCCATCTTGGGTTAAAATCAAGGGTTAAATTCAGTTTTTTTTACAATAACTGGGTTCTCCGTTGAGATACAAAAATTTTTATGCAATTTTCGACGAAGTTTTAACGAAGATTAAAACAAAAAACAATTATTATACGTCTGAATACGCTCTACATGTTTGACACATTTTTTCGATATCTTTCACGAGAAAAAAGAAAATAGCAAAAAACAAATTTCACTACATAAATCTATGGTTTTTCAATAAAGCGATCGATATTTCAATAATGATGAACGATAGGTGAAAAATGTAAAGGATCTTAATTGTAGATCGTAAAAAGGCAACAGAAAATTCAACGGAGAGCCGAGTTATTGTGAAAAAACTGAATTTAACCCTTTTGTCAAGATGGCGGAAATGCACATAGGAAATCTTGGTCAACAATTTCAAGTTACGCTTTTCTAGACCCCCTTCACGTTATATCCAAAATGTAGCCTTCTTGGCTTACAGGTTTTAATATATATATTTATTCTTTTAATATTCAGACACTTAACTTCACGCTTAGGATGTCTTGTGCAACCTTAAACCACATTTAAGAAAGTATGCACCATTTTCTTAACTGTGGCTTAAGTAGAATTGAACTAAAATTCTTCACACAAAATTGAATTTAAATGGCTACAAAAAAGTCCTTGAGTTTTATTATTCGTGTAACACTGATAAGAGTCGAATATTTTATCTCGTCACGAAGTTTTGGAATTGCTGATCCAACTTGGGCTTGAGTTGTTAATTCGAAAGACATGTTTTGCGATTGAAAAAATGAGCGTTTAATTCTACATTATGCAATCTCTACAGGTACCACATAATTCGTCGCTACTTTTGTGAAACAAAATCAAAAATTTATTTTGACGTAAAGATTTTTATTCTGTTGAATGCCAATGTACAATGTTATCCGCTGCCTTTGGGCCGAATTTGTGCTAGAGAAAAAGCAGCGAAGATAAACTCCACTCTGACCATCTCTTCTAAATACATCAATTGCTAAATATTCCACGATTGCCATATTTTATGTTGTTTTTCCCTGTACCATAAAGAATATTCTTATCTTATCTCCTCTTATCTTAGCTTATCTTATCTCATTTTATCTTAACTTATCTTATCTTATACTATATTATCTTATCAATAACTTACAATAGACGAAGCTTTTTCTAATCCTGTTATTGAATTACCTTATTTTCCTTTTTCCTCGTCAGCAAAAGCAAGTTTTTCTTCGAAATAAACTCAAAAGGCCAATTAAAGCGGCCACTTTTCGGGCAATATTTTCAATATAATAAGAGCAAAAGGAATGTCATTAATATCCAGCGCCCTCCGACGAATAACTTGGATGAAAAAAGAAGGGTGCTCCCTTATCAAGTTTTAATGAATATCTCTACCGAGAATTCTTTCACCATAGTTCTGATAAAGAGGAACGCCGAAACTTCAAATTAAGATTCCTCGAGTTCCGTGCAACGGGAATAAGATTAATGACGGATAGCACCTGAGGGTTGCGCTAACGAACGATAGCGCTTCGGTTCGCGGAGAATAACTTGGGAAAGTAATCCGGGGAAATTCTTAGATTTTTTGCACTTTTGTGCTGGGACAATAATAAGTGCGATCTGCATCATCTTTTGAGAGACATAGATATGATAAAGAAACCAACCCTTATTGCTGTACAAATAGCCCGAGAGGCAGCAAGTTTATCTTACATTGCGGGTTTCACAGGTGAATCTTTAGTACAGATTGCGTAAAACCCTCAATGAATCATAAACTAACGGGCTCACGGGTAAGTATGTACTCGTATACCCGCCAATAAATTCAGCATAAAATTCCCTTATAGTTTGGTGTCGTAGTTAGCTGAAGAAACGGTGGTAGCGCATGGTAAGACCTGCGCCTCACATGCCTGAGGTCATGAATTCGAATCCCAGAATGTTCCAATGACTTTATTTTCTACGTTACTGATAAGTATGAGGGTTCAAGTCCACAGCCTAGTTCTTATTTTCGGCACTTCCAGCAGGAGATACCTACAATAAAATACGTCTGTTAACGACAAAGCGTTTATTTGAAGAGAAAGATTAACTTCCTAGAAATAATACTAAGTGATGAGAAACACGGTCTACCGATATACATCACAGTTTTTATTAGTAACAATAGTATTTGTGAATTTTTAGTAACAATAGTAAATAGTAAGTAAAAAACGTCTTTAGTTAGCCAGAGTGTCTGAGGTGTTCGCATAACTTCATCATCATTATCATCATCATCATCAGCCTTCTTCTGCCCACTGCTGGGTATAGGATTTTTCCCCGTCTCTCCATCTTTCGCAGTTTCTCGCCATTCGCATCCACAGGCCCACTGCCGCCTTGACCGAATCGTTCGACCATCGGGCTGTTGGTCTACCCACTGACCACGATCCGGTTCACTCTCTGAGAGAGTGCCTTCTCTTCTTCTCAGTATATATGTATACGTCGTATCCATCTTATCTTATCTGCTGCGTCTTCCTCGTTCGTCTAGCGGCTAACACGCTTGAGTACCAAAACAGAGGTCGAGGGTTCGATTTCCACTGGGGGCCGCCGTATATTTATACAAATGGCCTCAGTCTGGGTGTATTTCCATGTGTTTGTGATGGCCTTGCAAGCTTACCATATCACAGGCTATGCTCGTTTGTGACCAGGGCAGGTGATTGTGTGGTGTGGAAGTTATTACACGACGTATACATTTATACCTACTGCTTATGCATAGCTATTGTTTGTGTAACAGCTCTTATTTTTCTCATGTCTTCGAAGTTGTCCCCATTGGTTCTCATTTATGAGATTTTCTTTTTAATAAGTGGATTACATTAAATTCTGTATACGATGGAACATCCAAGCGGATTTACAATTTCAAAGTTCTCTTATTGGTTTCTTTAGTCAATCGACAGTCTAATCCATTAATTCTCGTGACATTTTTGCAACTTATAAGTATTAGGCCTCATATTTTTGCATAGAACATTGGCAAATGGCGGCTTGTTGGCTTGCAAAATAAGTAATGTTGAAGTTAATATTAAAACGTCAATATGTGATAATGATTCCAGTTGAAGTATAAATCACTGGAGCATAATAAGACAAAGCCTTGTGTGACAGGAACAATGAGAATAATAACAGGGCATAATGGTGAATGAGAAAATAGCTCGTTGAGTGACTGCTCATGCTCACAATGCACCCAGACAATGCAACAGCCGTGCTGAAAGCCGAAGCGGACTAAATGAAACAAAAACTCTTTTCAAAACTGGAACAAAAAGAAAACTCGCGGGAGCTGAAAGTGATTTAGGCCACCTTGCGCAATCATTTATAACTAAGCATGCTGTCTCAGCTTATCCCGTACTGGACCACTAGAGATTTTACAGTCTGGAACAAAGTCCTGCCGAAAAGGAGTGTTAGAAACCAGTAGACCTAAAGTAACTTTTACTTTTCGAATTAGCGAAATAACTATCAGGGGCCTGTTTCATACAACTACAATTCACGGTTTACTATGTCAATTCGATTCACATTGCAAAGTCGATTAACCCACAGACAAGTAGGAAGACTCTGATATGCAATGTACATCGAATTGTCATAATAAACTACGAATTGTAGTTTTGTGAAACTCGGTCCTGCTGTTGCATGCATTTTTGATGTCGTCGGTGGTAACTTTAATATGGAATAGCTGATGTTTCTTTTACGATTTTGTTGCTACAGGGCTCAGTTGAATTCTCAGGTGTATACATTGTATTTCCTGTGGAAAAGCTGTGTCGATGGTATAGGTGCTGGAGAAGCCGAACCCATCTACAAATATGTGCCAGGTTCTAGATCGCCTCAGTAATGACGAATAAATCATAAATCAGAAATCTAAATCATCTAGTATTTATTCGTAAATGCCACATTTCCTTGGCAATTGACAATAACTTCTACCCAAAGGTCACAACTTTTGACTTTACTTATTTTGGTAGGAGGAGTTTATTACCTGCTGTACAGAACTAACAATTTAATCAAAGTAATTTTTCAATAGAATTTGTGCGAAGTATTCCTTTTATAATTTGGTCGCCTATTACTCGTTAACTTGTAAAGCCTACTTAGCCGTGATAGATTTTCTTTTAAGTTTATTATATTTGCTACTGCCGTGTATCAACCGTTTAGCCGGGAGAGGGGGACGGACGCCCTACTCTAACAAAAAATTGCGTTTTAAAGCCCAATCTTTCGCCAATGGATCCCAAATTCGCAAAATGTTTTTCTACACTCACTATATTTTTAAACGACCAATCCAACGATATCTTACACGATATCTTAGGCGAGAAAAAAATGCATCCCTAATTTAGGTGTAAGTACACAAAAAGGTTTTTTTTTTTAAGTTTATAACCGACTGTTTTAATATGTATATGCCAAATTTCAGCTTTCTAGTACTTGTTGTATCCGTGCTAAGCCGCGGGTAGACAGACAGACGGCCAGACGGACAGACAGACATGGATATAGCAAAACTATAAGGGTTCCTTGTTGACTACGGAACAATAAAAAATGGTGCAAGTTGACCTAGGGGTGTACATTACTTTAAAAAATGTCACTAAAAATAATAAAAATGTGCGTAATTGGCTACGGCAATAAAAGTTTACAATGCACATGAGCAGCGCAGCTTCGCCCGACACAGCAGCACCACCGGAGCGGAGCGAGTGCGCCGCGTGTTTTTACGACCTTTTGCATGTCAAGCGTGAACTTTATGCCGGCAATTATTCGCGAAACAACGGCCGATTTATGGCAACAATCGCCCTGATGACATAGTGGTATTCGGTTACAGGAATCGACGGCTGTGATCGCCGCCGGGTCTATGTGATTCAGTCAGAAACGCGTGTCGGCAGCGCTACCGAATGCCGATTTGATTGCCTAACCATTTCTCACTTGCGAAGCGACAGGGTTAGCTTTGTCGATACAAAGTTATATCTTTTCCGTCTCGAAAAAGTGGGGGATTTACTACGTGTCTTCTACTTGTTAACAAAGCCTTCTGGAAATGAATTTTGTTGAGTTTAAAATGGAAATATACATTCAGTGCACTGCTGACTTAACAAAACATTGACGGCCAATATAAATTGATACCAAAATTTTTCGTCTCTCCGGGTGTCTATGCAATTTCCCGAGGAACCTTTTTGTCGAGTCGAGTTCGTCGAAGAGCCGATACGCAATACCGTCAACAGCTTATTAATAAAATCCGAGAGTTGGCTACGGGAGGGAAAGTGTAGAAATTTCCTCAACAAACTGATTTATGAAACTCGTATAGGAGAAAGTTCGCAAACTGTAGGAATGTTCCCGAAAGACGCTGCCATGTTTCCGACATCGCATTTCACAGGCAACAAGACAATGCTTTCAAGTAATTCGTCTAATGCAAAAAGGTCCGTACAGTGTACCCTGCCTATACATTTTACAGCTACTTGGGTTTGCAAATCCTAATGAACACTCATTTGTGATGATGGTATTCTTGAGACAAGATAAAAATGAACAAAAAACATCTTCACGTTTTAGGGTTCCTTACGCGATGGGTGTCGAGCGTATGTTCACAACGTCTAGCTGTCTGATTAGTATTTTAAGTGACTCGCGATGCTCATACGAAGTTATATTTTAAACGGGTCTAATCGCGAATTAAGGTAATTAAATTTTACCAAATAAATAGTCGCGATTATACCCGTTAATATATAGCTATGTCTGTCTGTCTGTTCGTCTGGCCTATAAAAGGCATCTCTCGAACAATACGTAGGTATCTAGTTCTTTTTACAGAACATGTTTTTGTTACGGACAAACAAGCGAAGTTTTTATTTAAAAAAAGAAAGTTTTTTTTTAAAGTAACTTTTTTTTCTCTAACGTAAAAACTATAATACATACAAGTGTCAAACACAGTGTAATTATAAAATGTACTGGATATAATAAAAACAGGCCAAGTGTTAATCAAGCTCCCACTAAGAGTCTCGAACTGAATGAAAGAAACATATTAGTTTGCTAAGTAAGACAATATATTAGGGGTTAAAGTATGAAATTGCCGATTTGTACTGAAAATCTAAATTGTTTATTTTTAAAATTTTTAACAAATTTATTTAATCAAAATAGTTGCCATTATTATCTATACATTGCTGCCATCTAATGGGAAGGTCATTAATGCCTTTGCGATAGAACTCCGACGATCTAGACTGCACAAACTGTGTGAAAGCATTTTGTACTGCCTCCTGGGAAGAAAACTTCTTGTCACGTAGATAATTGTCCAAATCACGAAAAAAATGGTAGTCCGGTTATCATAAAGAATCCACTTTTCATCACATGTTACAATTCGATCCAATATTCCTTCATTTCTGTACCGGTTCAACAAGGCAACACAAGTTTCAACACGCGCTTCTTTCTGCAGATCAGTCAAATCATGAGGCACCCATTTTTCGTATTTTTTTATTTTATTGATTTGACGCAAGTGAGTCAATATTGTGGGTAAGGTAACGTTAAACCATGCCGCTAATTCCTGGGTAGTTTGACTAGGGTCGGCTTCCACTATCTCTCTTAATTCATCGTTATTCACCTGTGTGGGCGGTCTTCTTCGTGGCTCGTTCTTTAAGTCGAAATTTCCATCACGAAAGCGTTTAAACCAAAATCGCACGGTGCGTTCATTAGTAGACCTCTCTCCAAACGCAGCATTGATATTGCGGGCTGTTTCTGCCGCGTTAGTTCCGCGTCGGAACTCGTATTAAAAAATCACTCGAATTTTCGCAGTATCCATCTTTCTTGTCTAAATTGAATAACAAAAACAATTGAAAGTCGATATTCAAATGTTTCACATTTTTTAAAAAAAGAACATCATAGAAACCATTTGAAAAAAGTTTCATTCGAAAACCTCAAACCATGAAGATTCTATGTCAATTCAAAGAACCTATTGCAATAAAACGGCAATTTCATACTTTAACCCCTATTATTACGGGCATCTATGGAACTCTCGGTGCGCGAGTTAGACTCGCACTTGGCCAATTTTTTATTTGTAGTTATTTTAGCGGGCCGTCTGTATTCAAGTCGAGCATGTATGAAACGTGTGGTTTTGCGGCGATTAAAAACTTGTAAGTAATTAACTATCATAAGACAATATTTAAAGAGAATTACCATGCCACGGGTAAGCCTGGGGCGTAAATTAAAATAAATGTCATTCACTTGGTCGGTGAGTAATTTACATTTTTATAAAGTTTCTCTCGAGGATGTCCAAGGGCATGCTCTTATTAATTTGCATCTTTATCGACATTCTTGTAGACGCTATGTAAATTCACACGTCGCGTTCCTTTGATTTATTTTATAATGAATGTCATGAATCACTTTGTATCCGTGACTGTTCGTAATTGCTTTGCCAATCGAATTAATTTCTCCTTCGCGTATTTTATGTTATAGTGTTTGTAATTGATTCCTTTTTATATCAATAACTTTGGGCGATCCGAGTCAAATTGTTCATTGTAATTGCTCGCTTTAGTGTTAGCCGTCATTTGCCACATTTACATTTCTTTGCTTAAATTACTCTTATAACGAGAGAAAAGTTGATTTACTTTCTTAATTTAAAATCCCCGTTTCCCTTTTTGTTCCATTAGGTACACTGTGGCTATATGTTATGGTTATGAGAAACCGGCCAAGCGCGAGTCGGACTCGCGCACCAAGGGTTCTGTACCATAACCACCATGCCATACCATAACGGCAACAAGTAGACGCTTGAAATATTGATACAACATTTTAATATTTTAAGCGTCTACTTGTTGCTGTTATAAATATCAAGCAAAAACCGGTGGTCTATTGTATGGGAGCCCCCATTAAATATTATTTTATTTTAATTGTTTATTTTTGAAGTGAATATACAACTAACTGCGAAAATTCGAGTGATTATGAGGCACCCATTTTTCGTATTTTTTTATTTTATTGATTTGACGCAAGTGAGTCAATATTTTGGGTAAGGTAACGTTAAACCATGCCGCTAATTCCTGGGTAGTTTGACTAGGGTCGGCTTCCACTATCTCTCTTAATTCATCGTTATTCACCTGTGTGGGCGGTCTTCCTCGTGGCTCGTTCTTTAAGTCGAAATTTCCATCAAGAAAGCGTTTAAACCAAAATCGCACGGTGCGTTCATTAGTAGACCCCTCTCCAAACGCAGCATTGATATTGCGGGTTGTTTCTGCCGCGTTAGTTCCGCGTCGGAACTCGTATTAAAAAATCACTCGAATTTTCGCAGTATCCATCTTTCTTGTCTAAATTGAATAACAAAAACAATTGAAAGTCGATATTCAAATGTTTCACATTTTTTAAAAAAAGAACATCATAGAAACCATTTGAAAAAAGTTTCATTCGATAACCTCAAACCATGAAGATTCTATGTCAATTCAAAGAACCTATTGCAATAAAACGGCAATTTCATACTTTAACCCCTATTATTTCAGGCGTCTACGTGTTGCCGTTATTAATATCGAGTAAAAACGTCAAAACATCACGTTTGTTGTATGGAAGCCCCACTTAAATATTTATTTTAGTCTGTTTTTAGTATTTGTTGTTATAGAGGCAACAGAAATACAACTATCAACTGTCTAGCTATTACGGTTTATGAGATACAGCCTGGTGTCAGACAGACAGACAGAAGGACGGTGGATTCTTAGTAATAGAGTTCCTTACTCTTTGGGTACGGAACCCTAAAAAGTACTTCAGTGGTGTTCGGACACCTTTTGAAATAGCTTTGGAAGAGTACCTCCTATTTGTGCAGCCATGACCCGGAAGGCTCCAAACCGGGATGTGTTAGCAAAGGGCAAGATAAAAGGTACCCGAAACTGGCGTGCGTGCGCATGTTGATGAAGCGAAAGAGTTACGTCAGGATCGTGGCAAGTGGCAGACACTGGTCTCTGCCTATCCCTCCGGGATACAGGCGTGAGTTTACGTTATGTTACGTTTAGTACCTCCTTATCGCTTGAGAAGTAACGAATTGCGTAACGGCGTGCGTGCAGACTTATGAATGTTGAAGCGAAAGAGGTTTGTCAGAATCGTGGCAAGTGGCACACCCTCCGGGATACAGGCATGAGCTTATGTGATGTAATGAAGACAGCGAATCGCATCGGGAGGTGTAATTCCATGGAGTACCTCTTTATCCGTGGATGATCTTCAGAAACAAGACAACGAAATAAACGGTGTCTCTGCCACGGATTGATCGTTTGGGGCTTAGGGTCTAAAAGAATAGGCAAAGGATTTTAGCCAATGCTCTTTGTTCCACTGGGACACAATTTATACAAATATTCTTGATATCAAAGCAAAGAGAATAGAAAATGGGGCCCATTTAAAGGCTCTTTAAAATAATAGAAATAGTTTCTAATAGTGCTATAAAAAGTCGTCCAACCTGCAATAAGATAAACCGAATTTGATAAAAAAAAATCATCAACTTACAAAATAATTACTGTTGCTATAAATTAATTACTAAGCTAAACAATATTCACTATAGCTTTAAAATAGATGGTAACGCTATAAATAAAGTTTCAGTGTCGAAATTAGCTTTGCGTTAAACGAGCTGAATTTCAAAGAACTCTATCTTCTGCTTTGTTAAGATTCTGCCTTAACAATTCAATACAAAGTTGGTAAAACAAAATTTAAGTTAAAGGTTGCAATTTTAAAGGAGACGATGTAAAGTTACAGTAGTAAAAAAAAACCTTTAAGAGTTTTACAGTTTCTAAAATAAAAACATTATTTTGCGAGATAGGTACTTCAAGTATTTATAAATGCTTCATTTATTCTACTTACAATGCGACGAATTAAATTAGGAAAAGTATTAGTTGAAGAAAATCTTTGTCAGCCTCTCGGATGAGATCATGATAATTTTCTTTTGGTTTCGTAGAGAAGACCATCTATCAGACAAAGTCGGTCTAGAGCGAAATTTCAACTTTCATATTTTTTGATTAAAAACCTGCTCGGCTGAAAAACTCAGTGCTCTTTTAAAAACAACAAGTTTCCGACTATTAACACATTACACAGGTCTTGTCAATGAGATTCCGCTGCCAGCCCGCTTTTCCGCACTAGCAATAACTGGGTTACCAATCTGTAAAACTGCCGAGCTATTAATTTCGCTCTTATTCTGCAGGCGTAAAAGCCAAATTGCTGAATAGGCATGCTGTGGTAAAGAGATGTACGCCCCGCATTTTCCCGGTGGCGCGCGGGGGTCGAGCAAAACATTACACTCGTCAAATATGCATGGATTTTCACGTTTCTTTGGCGGCTGACACCGGAAAGATATACTGAGATGTTTTGTTTTGAATTCCCCGCGGTCATTCTACGTTTCCCGAGTTTTCTAAGCAACCGGATGGGTCGATGACATTCTGACCAGACCCGTCGGAAAGCAATGGATACTACGGTGTGACTTACGGACGGCGTACTGAGGGTTTTGGCGTGTCAGAGAAGAGAGCTATGCCCGGCAGTGGGCTCTACTCATAGGGTGGATAGATTGATAAATTCTGAGTTCCGTTTCGGGTGTGTCTTACTGTTATGCCTATGCCAGTAAAACTTTCTTTTGTGGATCTTCTTTTTTTATTTACGAACGCTGCTGAAACTAAAGTTAAATGGACTTTGAAAATCACTGGTACTTCCAACATTGTTATCATCGTTGAGACACACATCAGCTAGACATTCTATAAGTATTTTTTCCGTTTTAAACGTAGTCCTGAGACGTGATCGGGCCACGACTCGCGCCCGCGCTTCTGACAAATAGCCGAGATGAATCCGTCTAGACGCGAGTCGACGCGATTTGCTAAGTAAATTGCAGCGCATCCATTGCGCCGTCCGTAAGTCACACCGTGCACCGAGGGCAATGCAGTTATGACGTCATTAGCACGTTATGTGACGTCATAACTCTGCTTGGCTATCTTCCGCCCGTCGGCAATTACTGCGATGGATGGCGCTACACGTGAACTTTAATGGGGGGCTATTATTGCGCTAAGCTTGAAATTTAAATTTCGTCACATCGGCGAGCTGCTGCAGTAAGGAAAGGGTGCTTTCGAGAATCAGGCAACGTTTTACCGGCTGTTGAAGATAGGCCCGGTGGAATTTAAGTGAATAAGTTTACTATAAATTCAACTTTTATAACATTTTTTCATAATAATTCATGCATTTAATTTCGATCAGCTTTGGGTGTGAACGAACATTTTATTTAAATAATCAAAGTGAAGTAATCAGCAATAGAGATTGATATTTCTTGACTTCTGCTATTAGATCTTTTTTGAAACCTCGAAATTGCTGAAACAATATCAGTTATTGTTTTGTCGACAATATAATCGAGATTTCGGAGTTTTTTTTACAATAAAAATTGTTTATGTTCATGAATAGAACTCCTACCGGACCTTTTTGCAATACTCTATACTGAAATTACACCAACCCGGAATGTGAAATCCCGCCTTTATTACCAAGGCTAAGAACTGAAATTTCAGTGTTATCGTTTGGACCCATCCTTGGCTCGACCATATTGCATATTTTAGTTAAAATTTTCTTTCCACGCACTTAGAGTTACGGAAATATCTGGAGCGTAAACGTAACAAGCATCTGGCGGGTTCGAACTGAAAACTAAAAAAAAAAAAGGATTAGAAATACGAAAACCCGTCTGCTAAAAAGTCTTAAACAAGGCCCAAATGAGTCTGTTGAATTTTCAACCTCATCAAGGACCTTTTATTCGATTTCTTGTGGGTAAGTAACTTTTATTTATGTCTCTTGTTTCTTGTGTGCAATAAAGAATATTCTTATCTTTTATCTTATCTTAAGTTTCTTTGGCCCAGCCCCCTGATGTGACTCATCAGTTCTTGTTTGCGGCTGCTGTTACGTCTCCATTTCGATTGTATAAAAATGGTATACTTTGGTATAATTTGTGGTCTGAGGGGTTGCTAGGTAATAAAATTACATTGAATAAAATTACTTTGAATTTTTAGGGTTCCGTACCTCAAAAGCAAAAAAAAAAAACGAAACTTTTTGAAAAAAAAAACGAGGCATCGAGGAGTTGAAATTATATACTCAGGTCTACATTGCCTTGAAGCTGTGCAAAAATCAAACTTCTAAGGTAACTTAAAAAAAGATACGGCCGTTTATGCCGAAAAAAACGTATATTTGGACACTCAAGGGAATCAATTTTTATAGGGTACTTTCCGTTGACCTAGAACTATGAAATTTGGCTAGTATTATCGTCTTGCTATAAGTACAGGAAAAAATCTGAAAACTATACATTTGTAACTAAATCATAAAAAAAAAATATATTTGAAGTTCGGAAAAAGCTCAGAAAAAACTGCGAGACTTGATTCCTGAACTATTTATAATTAATCAGTACCTACAAATTTGTACGGAACCCTAGGTGGGCGAGTCCGACTCGCACTTGTCTGGTTTTTTTATATACTAGATATAGATTTCGATAAAAAATGTGGATAATTTATTAATTTTTGTACACGTAGCAAAATTTATTAACAAAAACAAAGTATTTATTTATTAACAAACATGTGTCTAAAATGTCCGCCTTTTTATTATCTAGCAAAGCCTCGGACTACCTTAATCAAAAATATACTTATTGTTTTACAAGATAAAAGAAAGTAGAAAATGCTTATAGCATTAGGCCCGACACCTTTCCACTGTACTTTTTACTCACGTGCAATAAACGTATTAATAATAATAAAAACTCGACTATTAAGACTTTTTAACAGTCTTGTTGTTGGCCTCTGGGTGCTTATAAACAAACACACACACACGTACATACCTACCTACATACAAACTTACATACATACGCACGAAAAAAAATTGCTTTCGTAGTCGGGTGAAAAACTTAAAATAGTTGGAAACATTTATTTCTCGGCCCTTAGCAAAGTGACAACTCACCAAAAAAACTCAAAACCCAAACCGGCATGTCCTATTCACATTCAACTCACTTTGATCTAGCAATTAATTACAAAAACTGATCAATCAGCCGGCGAGTGGTAATCAAAATTACAAAAACTAGCCAAGCTGAACCCGCACACCGAGTGTTCCATACCAACACATAATACAAGTAACATAGGTATGCATTACCTATTGAAATAACACAAAATATGAAATCTTTTATCCAGTATATAATTAAACCACATCAATAAAATTGGGAATTTCGAACTTTAGCTTAGTGGAATTAGTACCTACTTAAGAAACGATTTTCAGGTTTTATATAATTTCATTAACTCTGTAATATATGTGTTATGAATTTACAAAAAAATCGTTTTCTCTTAGCGGCAGATGGCGTAGGCTTAATAATTCCTTTGAGTACGGAACTCTCAAAACGAGGCGAGCTTCAAATGAGGTCAACGCAGCGTGACCCTTAAAATCTCTACACAGTTGATCCTGCGAAAAATCCCTGTATCAACATTTTAGAGTACAGCATTTATGTTACCTGAGACCCAAATTGTTGCTCCCAGCCAGGGTTATTTGCAACAATAAACGTCGGGGCGTCACCGGGGACCACGATAAATCTACCTCATGTCTTGCATCCCGCTCCTTCATGAATCACCCACTTGGTATTGCTTACTCTAGGTGTGCTACGTAGTAGGTATCAAGTCGAGTTCAGAGCAAGTGAATGCGAATTCACGTAACTATCCACATTACTACGGGCTGGTGACGTGCGGGCGCAACGCTATAAACTAAATTAACCTTAAATGCTTTTAAGCTTAGGGACTAACAAGCCAAAAAGCCCGGCACGTGCGGCTGATGAGCACAACACGGGAACGAGCTTTTTTGCACTTGCATTGTTGTCTCTAATTTCGTAAGTAGGAAGGATTATATTACAATGAAATCTTGCCGCCCGCACATAGTCGGCCCATTGTAACGCGGCTAGATCGATCCTAGGGTTTCATATAAAAGCAAATAAGAATACTAGTATCTTAAGAGTGCCTTAACTCTTTTTGTGCTGGAATGGAGAATCAAATCATCCAAATTAATCTGAGATTCAAGAGGATGTTTGTGCTGGTTTCCAACGTTAATTTTAAGTCGCTTTGGCTTCTGTCGAAAAGGAAAAAAGACTCACTCGAGACAATTTTCTTGTTGTTGAAGGTGAACGCGCAGTGTGTAAATGATGTGTTATGAAAAATAACTGAGAATATAAGGAACTTTTGCTTTACGAGGCGCAAGGTACACAAATCTTGAGATGCTGACAGTCAATTGTGTGTTCCTTTGAAGCTGTAGTACGGGATGTTTGGAGCATCGTCTGCCATAGTATAGTATATATGAATAGTAGAGGTCATTTGCTATCCCTTTAGCCACCAAGACAAAATTCTAGCATTACCGATTTTATATATATATATATATATACTAGCTACTGCTAGCAGAACTTTAGCTGATAAGAGTGGTTCTAAATAATTTACGGATACTTTTAATAACAGTTAAGCCGGAAGAGGGGCTCGACGCCCTACTCGAAATTTTATCCTACCGTTTTGTTGGCATGATTAATATGTATTATCTATGCCAAATTTCAGCTTTCTAGTACTTGTCGTCTCTGTGCTCAGCCGCGGACAGACAGACAGACGGATGGACATGGCAAAACTATAAGGGTTCCTTGTAGACTACGGAACCCTCAAAAATTATTTGTGTAGATTTGACATCCGTGGCAGAGACAAGTTCTTTCGCCCGTCCCCAGACGTACAAATAAAAAAATTGGGTCTAGGGAACGTGAAGGCCATGGAATCGAATCGAGTCATCCATCCCAGTCCAGGAATTTGAGAATACTAATTGAAGGTACTCTCAGACGGTTAATTAATATAGGGTCAAGTAGGTGAAGAGATAACAAAAGACCCCTGCTTTCAGTCAATAAAATTCGTCAAACGATACACTAAATACCCTGTATACCTAATATGTTATGTTGTCAACTTTGAATGCCGAAAAAGTGTATGTTGCACCAAACGAAAGTTTTTTCACATAATTATTCTTTAATCAGCAATCAAGAAATTATTTCAACGTAAATAATTTACATTCTGTTTGATGAATGTCAATGTACAATGGAGTTACAGTAGAGAAACAGACGGCGAAAAAAAAAACCGGCTAAGTGCTAGTCGGACTCGCGCACGAAGGGTTGCGTACCATTACAACATTTGAATATTTCAAGCGTCTACCTGTTGCTGTACGGTTCATGAGGTACAGTTTGGTGACAGACGGATGGATGGACGGACGGACGGAAGGACAGCGGAGTCTTGGTAATAGGGTTCCTTACCCTTTGGGTAAAAAACGCCACACTGACCATCTTTTGTCAAATCATCTTAAGTATAATAAATAGGTACATTAGTAGGTACAACACATATGGTTGGTACCTAAAATATTAGCCAGCGGTTACAGTTTCTGTTAGTTTGGTTTGTTTGATGTTGATTAAGATCTTGAACATGGCGAAGGTTTGTCTGTTATTTCAAGCAACAAAATAAACACAAAGGCTGTTATGTTGCTTCACTCTTTTGTGTAAGGCTTGAAAACTCATCCATCAGTTTTATCCTAAAAAAGTCATACATTTTGAATACCACTCGCCGGCTGATTGTTCACTTCATTTCAGCGGATGCCGCCGTGCCTCTTTCAACGGTCACTCGACCTGTCTAGAAGGAGAATACAACAGAAGTACAATCAATGATGTGCTCACCTATCCGCACTATCCTATCCACATCCTATCCGATTGGATACCTTCCAAATTTTCAAATTTCGAATTCCAAATGGGTCAGTGAGTGAGGTTCCATAGGATTCGTTCAAAGACTTCAAAAATAATTACGTTCGGCTCGCCTAGGCAAATTAAAATTCATACAGTCTATTTAAAAAGTCAGATCAGTTTGTTACAATGTTGTTATCTGTGGTTGTTATGGTATAAAAAAATACTGATATTCACGCCACGCGTGACAAATTTCGCAAATTCATGGTGGCATCCAAATGGTTTAGGGGTTGGCTCGAATTCTGCTTTGGTCCGATATTTTGCTTTCTATGTAAAGTTTGTTTATCTAATTGCACTGAAGTCTTTGAGGTCAATAGGACTCCAGTAAAGTTAGTTGTAAGGCCAGTTCAGACTACAAAAGGTTGCGCGAAGCGCCGCCTAATGAAATGTCGACAATCGAGGAACAATGCCGCGCCAACGAGCTGGTGGTACCAACGCCAAACAGGAAAGAACAGAAGGCAGTTGTTTTGTTTTTCGGCTTTTAGCTCTGCAGTCAAGCCGCTCTCGACTGAAAATTGTATTCCATCCATGGACGATGGGTAATTGTTGTAGCTATCTACTATCAGAGCACCTATGTGACTATCGTGCATCTATTTCCGGTACTTGTGTAGATAGGTATCAGAGTAATTTTAAAGAATCATACACACTTTTATACGTTGTCTACTGATGTGCTATCAATCAGCCCGTACTCATCTATACTGGACAAAGGCTTCTTTTAAGGAACCCCACTACTTTCTGTTCTTGGCCATCCTAATCCGGCCACTGTCAGCAATCTGCTTTAGATCGCCGGTCCAGCGTGCTGGTGGGAGTCCTAAGCTGCATTTTCCATTCTCTACTCAAGAATCTTTGTACTACATCGGCTATCGGTTCTTCGGCAGATGGAACAGCCATTTCCATTTCAATGGCTGTATCCCCATTGATACATCAGTAGGCCTGTCAAACAATAAGGAGCATTTTACAGAGCTTCTGACTAATCTAACCTTCTCTACCCTCCCGTTTACGTTGCGTGTGTTAATGGGACCTAAACTGGTTGAATCAGCTTCACACTCGGCTCGTTCCATTCGCGATATTTTGATAATGGCGCAAATGTTCGCGGGCGCACCGCGAAATCGGAGACTGCATAATGACTCGGTGTCGGGCTTGTTTTATGCTAAGTACGCGAATGAAAGAGCTTGCAAATGTATGCAGAACGCTCGCGTGGGAAGTACCAACAAGTGGTCGAAACATTGGAAAAACATAATGAGAATAAATTCCTGAGCTCGTTCTGTTAAGCCAGAACAGAACTGTGCAGCTAATGCTGCTAAAATTAACGCTATATGCTGCTACATTTGTGCTAACAACAGGGAAATTTAACGTCCGACATAAAAAGTAACAATTTTCCTTCTCGTAGAACACATAAATGGGTCTGTATTTACGACATAAGTACTGATGTTTCTACAGGACGTTTTAAAAGCCATAGATTCCCGTGCACTCGGACACATTGGCTGCGCAGTGGGCGTGCCCTGTCGATGTTATCTTTAGCCCTGTAATTACACACCGGGCACTAAATTTTCACAAACACCCTTTATCTGATTGTCATCAGTCGTTCGTATGTTAATAGCTGCCGCGTATGGCGTATCTCGCAAGCCATCGACTCGTATCGAGCTACGTTTTTTTTTTTTAAAATACAGTTTACGAAGATCTGTGCAAATTATTATTGGCTGGAGGAAAATCGTGTAGAGAAATATTGTGTTTTGCGTGTTTGTTAAAACCGTCTCCATATTTCTCGAATGACGATAAACAATTAACACGAAGCAATTAAAAGTTTATTTTGATACTGTCGCGTTGCGTGCTTCACTACCTCATGCGCCTAGATCAATTAAAATATAACGGGAGTAGTAAACGCGCCGTAAAACGTAATAATTTACGTTTCGCATAAAACTATCGTGAAATTTTCAGCGCGTATTATTTTCCAGGCGGTCTGATTTCATAAGTTAATTGCCAAGCAGGCATTTCTTTGGCACAAATTACTTCAAAAACGATTTTCTTACAAGTTAGTAACTACCCAAGCAGCACATGCTTGTCTAAAAAAGGGTTAAAGATTATCTAATAGAATTAAAATGACTCGTCTACCATAAGAGTTAATAGTCCCTCAAGATATCCCTAAGATTGCTAATAGACACACTTTAGCCAAAGTGGGCACAACCTTCCCTGTAGCTTACTAGATTGTTTTAAGAAAATGCCATAAGACAGTGTTGAGAATCAACTCTTATCAGCTTTTTTCTAGAATGCTACTATACAGTTTGTAGATAACCTTTAGGCGTTCTAGATACTTAATCTTAAGGTAAAATAATAAGACCATAAGGTATAGGGCCGGTGAAAAAATTGCTTAGAACCATTTTAAAACCGAAATTACTAGAGCATAACATATACGAGAATAAACAGTTTCAATCAAGATTTTATAACGTTATGCAGAGCAATGACAAGATAATTTTATTGTAGGATAGCGAAATTATTAATACTTACAATATTTCTCACCTTTTATCGCATTGTTAATGCGTGTGTATAGTGTGAAAGTAACTGCGGATTTAAATTTTTCGCGAAAGGTATATAAGAGTTTATGTTAAAACAAATGCGCCCTTATTTCGTTCACATATTGAAGTAATTTTAATATTTCATTTATTAAGCATATATTCCTAGAGAATATACATCCTTTAGCCAATTTACTCTTTATCAAGTATATTGGTGTAAAGGAGGTTTTTAAAACCTTCATAAAGTCAAACTTGAGACAAAAAGCACTTTAGAACATTGAATCTTATTTTACACCATCTTGAGTATGCCATTATCTATAAATATTCCACAAATAGCCACTATATAGATGAAATAGATTCAAAGCTTCTAAAGTTTGCTGCTTGGGTATAACGGATAACATATTCGTTAAAGGCTTTAGTCATCAGGTCAATATTGGCATGGCATGGCATCGAATGCTGTCATTTTATTTCCCAAATCGAACCGTAATTATTCATGAAGATAAAAGGTTAAATTCGCCTTTAAATATTTGGTACACTTGACGCGACAAGACTGTAAGAAGTGTGGCTCAAGTGACCGCTTAAATCACTCGCTTCTCTGAGTTTCTTTGATGACCGACTTCCAAGATTATTCCATTATAATGGAGTACACTTCTGGATATCGCCTTTGGAAAGCTCTGAAGATTTTGCGCTTGAAAAATTGGAGTAAATATTGTTCCATATTTTTATAGCTGATCCGGCGAACTTTGTACTGCCTTATAATCAATAAACATTGCGGTAACTTATGAAAAGTATTTTTGTTTTGAGGATTTTCCCAATGCTTTCATTATTTTATATTTTGGTGACTATTTGGTGATCTTTCAAAATATTAGTTATTGGTCAACAATGAAATCAGCTAATGAAATCGACGAAAGTTAAAGCTTATCTAATTCAAGTTCAAAACATAGAAAGTCGGTTTCTTTCTTAACTAGGTATCAAAACTGGCGAAACAAAATAAGGTAAAATGTTGAAAATTAAGTAAGTAAGTACCTATTAAATGTTGGCCCTAACCATTGACACCGCCAGGTTCTCTAAGGTCATTCAAAACTTTTCAATGTCCGCTGTAGCTTTTCTAATTAACCTTTGTTGATTATTCCCGTGGAGCCATTTTGAAGCTTTTACCGTATGTACTTTTGCGGTCCCTATTATTCGTAATAAATATTAACTGACAAAGTTTTCTGCCTATGCTGCGCTAATAAAATATGACAGGATAGTAAATGTAAAATATGTGTTAAAACCAATGAGGTAAGTACCTACCTGGAAAAGGTAATTTCAAACAACTTTTGACGACGCAAAATCAAGATTTTCTCGAACTTACCGATGAAAATACACAATAAAAATACACCATTATCGTACATAAGACAGTATTGTTTAAGACACGAAAATTAATCTAGCTGCATAATACCTATAAAATATTGTCCAGCTGTAGAATATAATCGAGAATACATAAAATTAAAAACAATTGAAAATATCTTTCCCTTCCGTAGCCAGACGATAAGGTAACTAAATATATGTCATTATTCCATCAGTCACATGAGTCGTGGGGATATTTATTTTATTTAGCGAGACCTTTAGAGAGGTGGTCTTAATTGATACTAAACTGTGCGCTGAGGCCGCTTGCACTCTGTAATTTAAGGGAACGTGAAGTCAATCAAACTGGGTACCCGTGAAGCTGCGAACTAGCTTTCGTGATTATGCAAGCAAGCTAGATTGACATTGGATGCGTCTGGTAAAAAATCCAGGAGAGTATGAGTAGGCTTAGTGTTAACACAAAAATGGGCTATCGTCTACATAGGTATGTTGGAGGATATTTGGTTGAAGCGGATATTCACGAATATCCTAAGATAGAATTGCTTCTCCAATATTCCAGTTTGGAAGCGAACATCCTTTTTTAGAGTTCCATACCCCTTTGGGTAAGGGGCCCTATTACTAAGACTCCACTGTCCTTCTGTCTGTCACCAGGTTGTATCTCATGAACCGTGATAGCTAGACAGTTGAAATTCACAGATATGCATTTCTGTAACATATATACAAATCGATGGTTAAACTAGTTAATCAGCACTAAAGATTTCTATCCAACTAAAACGATTTTGCGAAACGAAAACAATATCCTAGGATATTCCCAAATATCCGCTTTATCTGGGGATCCTACGACACATACACCACGACTTAGTTGAGTAATAGGGAAAAAGGAAACTAAAACATATCAGTAAACATAACTTCTTTCTTTAGGTATATCAAACCCTAGATTAGGTTACAAACGTTAACAACATATCATCGATGGGAAATAATTATTAATTGGACGAACCAGAACGTATGCCCCCTCCGTTTACTTTCTCAGTTCCACGATGGTTCACAGGCCAAAATAACATGGTACCTATCAAGTGCTTATTGCGAACCGAGCTTGCTCTAAGAAACAGTGATAAATATGTCTACGTCACTTGGAACAGTATCACTTACGATCCCGTAATAATAGGCTCAATGGGGGGGCATTCGAGAAGTGCATGAACTAGTTTTGTAAGATTTACGTGATGTATTAACGTTTACACGAAACTGTGAGAGTATGAATGTAATAATCTAAGTACCTAGTCAACGGAAATATGTGCAGATTCTTTGTTTTCGGAAAGTACATTATGTGTCTTGTTTGATGGGTTATTACCAGTCGCACCTTTTGCTACCACATACCATTGCATACTATGCGGGGTCTGGCGTAGGGTCATAAGAATAAAGTTTTGGACGTCGTGCGTCAGTAGCTTCAACATACGACAGATTTTAAGTACAGCACCATACCGCACTCCCGATCAGAGCATTCATTTGCTTGTAGTTCCCTCATTTTCGGCCGCAGCGCAATATAAACCAGCGCAAATGTAGGTAGGTAGGTATGTATACCAATGAATGGGATCTTTGAAAGACTTCAATCCTAAATTTAAAACAAAATTTGGCCAATGGGGATGGCAACACGAAACTAATTACAGATGGCGTCACTGAGATTCGCCCCGACATTGTTTGTTTTATAGTCTATGATTCTAGTAAACAAACACCAAAAAAATATTTCTATATAGGTAAATACAAATAATTATATATTCTTTTTGTTGCACTAACCCGTGCTGAGGACAATTTTAAACTTCTTTGTATTACGTACAGGCAGCGACATCTGGCCGAAGTGAATTATATCACTTGCAGCCCCGAGTAACCCACTTCGCTGTACCTACATGATATATATATATATATATATATATATATATATATATATATATATATATATATATATATAATTTTTGTTGCACTGCCTACGCAGCACAATTCTTTTTCAAAAAAGTCACTACACATATCTCATATTATTACAAATATTGTACTTTTTCCACCAAATAGTCAAGAAAACGGCACATCCCCCATTTTGAATTTTTTGACAGTTGCCACCCCCATTGCGTGTCGGGCCACGCGCAGTGTAGGTTTCCATAGGAAGGGTTTCTTGATTACTTTACACAAGTACCTGACAACTTCATAGGTAATTTTCAATGGAATTCGTACTACATTTTGCTTTTATGGTCAACGATTATTACTCGTTAACTTGGAAAGCCTACTTGGTCCTGATAGTTTTCCTTTTAACTTCATTATAACTTCATTTTGTATTTTTCCTGGTACAATAAAGAATATTCTAATATAAGAATATTTTTTTCTTATCTTATAATATGTCCTATTGCCCAGAATTTTTTCACGTTTTACAAATTAGCCCGGAGAGGAGCGGGCGGGGGGGGGGGGGACTCTGCTATAAATTTGCACTAGCAGACCACGCCACCAGACTGTGAAACCCTAAAATGGTTATGGAAGTCTATCATGCTTTTCAACTCGTGAACTATGCCCTAGACTGTCATCTACACATATGCACTGATACTGCGATCAAAGCATGCCGAGCATTTGGCAAAGTTACGGTATGGCTAGTGAACTATCGTCAGAGTGGCTTTGCACTAGCTAATGAAATATTTCGTCCACTGATGATGATGACAAGAATTTCAATATCTCGTGCCGCCCGGCTTACATACACGTATTCGTCACGGGCCAATTCCTCTGCGTTCGTATCATGCAAAACGAAAAGAGATTCTTTCACGGAAAATTATACTCAGTTACATTAAAGTGTCATTAGGGTCCGAAGGAGGTCAGGTTCGATAATGTCTTATTGTGATTAGTTTTGATATGACAGTTATCATTTGCTTTTTAGGGTTTCTTATCTGAAAAGTAAAAACGGAACCCTTATAGAACCTGTGTAAAGAAAAGTCCATATGAAAAGCTGCTATCAAGTCGAAATTAATGATAGTAAATATTCAAGGGACGTTAAAACTAATGTACTAATGTCCTTGGCAGAAATTAGCATATACTTAACCATTTATGTGACATTTTTCATGCAATCAAACTCAAAATCAAAAGCTATGGTATTTCCCGTTGACCTGGAACACTGGAATTTGGCAAGAAACAACGTTACCGGGAACATAATAGTTTGTAATTTTTATTAAAACTGTTAATTTGTTGTTATTTTAAATAAAAAATCGATTTACAGCTTATATCAGTAGTTAGGTCGTATGGACATACTTATTTACATATTTTTCCACCGCAAAGTCAAGATTTTAAACGTTTATTTCGTACCTCAGGGCGCGAGTCTTTCGAAATTTGCTGGTTTTTTTTGCTTTGAATTGTTCTTATAACAAGAAAACACTGAGCTGGATTCAGTTGGCCAATGCAGTTTGATCTGCTCAATATCCTTTCACGAATTCTCTGCACGATTCGTGTACACTAGTTTTCACCAGTTCACCAGTTTTCTCCAAGAATCCACAACCACCAGCAGCCTGCGGTTCCCACCCCGCAATAGTCACAAGGCGTCGTCGGTTGGTATCCTCGATGGCGTTTTTACATTGACATTCGATTTGTCCAGCCCCCTGACACGCGAATCGCCGATCCCGACATCTCGTCTGCTGGCAATCATACAAGTAGCGCAGCACGAGGTCGCCGACGGGTATGTGCGGTAATAGCCCCGATTAACCGCGGACCACCCATCGCTGGGAGCGCGCACCACTGTTCACTTCGAACGGTGGCATTCGGGATTTGCACCCCAAGACTGAAGGATTTAAGATCTGAGGCCTGATTATGCGCACCAAAACCTATCGAAATCCTGACGCTTGCGAAAGAAATTCGTATGGAATTTTACGATTAGACGACTGAAATCGTTTAGGATTTGGTGCGCGTATATGAGAGATTGCACGAGAGGAGCACTCTCGTTCTAATTACAGTTTTATAAGGTTTTGAGTACCGCGGTATCAATTTTCCTGTCAGGGATGCAGAAGAAAATAGATATACACAGAGTGTGGCAGGCGAAGTTCTTGGCAGGACTCCACTGAATCTATTGTTTACATGATCTGATTTAAGCCCGCTTCTATATTCGAAGCTATGTCCCTGAACATTTGCGGAGGAAAACGTAAAATAAACATTATTAATAAATAGAGCAACTATCTAAGTTGTACATAAAAAATTGTCCGACTGCAGGGCACAGGCCTTCTCTCAGAGAGAGAGTGTGGGCTTTATTAGTACGCCTACGCCCACCGCGGATCGACAATTTCAAGCGCTGAGGTGTGTGAACGAACACCTCTGAAACTCAAGTTTCTTCATTCCTTTACCGTTAGCGAGTGGTTTTGCTACTACGACTTCACAAATGTGCGTAACTTAGAAACAAAATCATTGGTACATGCCGGGATTAGAACCCACGACCTCCCAAATTTGAGGCCGGCCTTCTACCGCTCCGTTACCACCGCTAGCAATAATAAGCAGTTGGTACATCATCATCATCATCATCATTCAGCCACAAGAAGTCCACTGCTGGACATAGGCCTCCTCCATGGATTTCCAAAAAGACCGGTTCGAAGCGGTCGAGTCGCTGGATGCGGGCGGCACAAGACCGGGAAGCTTGGAAAACCATGGGAAGGCCTATGTCATGCAGGGAGCGTCAAATGGCTGATGATGATGAGCAATATAGACCAGGGGGCGAGTCTCCAAAATGCATAGTTGTTCAATAGAATTAGTACAGTAATGGTTGTTTCATTGACACTCTTGGTAGTCTAGTACCCGATTGCATTCCAATGTTTATAACCCGTGTAACTTAACTCAGCGTCTCGCGCGATTTAATGTTCGTCGCGAGAGATGCCTATTTCATTAAATTTGCGCGGGTTATACCATTTAAATGACATTGTACTTCTTTTCCTTAGTAGACTATCAACTACTTCGACCATTTCGAGCCTCTTTACAAACTTCTCTGTATTACGTATAAAGAGGCTCGAAATTTCGCCGATGCCTGCACTTTCCTATTAGCTCAGTTGGGAGAGCGCTGGCACGGTGAGCCAGAGGTCGTGGGTTCAAGACCCGGCGTGGGTGGAATTTTTAGCCTCTAAATAGGTTTTTAAAATTGTCCTCAGCACGGCTTAGTGCAACAAAAAGAATATAAATGATAAATTGTCTAGCTTTTATTATTCTATTGAAAAACTATGTGTGTATTAGACACCAGGGCTAGGTCAAGGCAGCTTAATGAAAGTAAGTTCAATTACATGTTACAGTCACTTTTATAAATAATAATAATAATAATAATAACTTTATTGATAGTTAACGGGGTTGATGTACATTCACTTAACCATTTAAATATAAATAGAAAAACGTGAACGAAACTGGTTGGTATCTGCTGCTATAGCTAGGTTACAAAGTAGCCTGTATTAATAGCAGCAAATTCTAGTTAGTAATTAAACAGTGGTGGCATTATTGGAGATTTGTTACAAGAAGTGAAATAAAGTTTGCTTAATATTATAAAACTAACATGCATTGTGTGTGTGTGTGTGTGTGAATAAAGAAAAGTTTTTTACGAGATCTCCCTTATTATTGAAGTTCAGAATAATAGATTTGAAGAAATAGTAGGTACAGTCGACAGCACGTCAACCTTTACATTTAGTTCCAAAGCAACCCGTAACGTAACTGAGTAGAGTGAATGGGTGTAAAGTAGAAATTGGAGAAAGCGTAATAAGTGCAGGTAAGGCAACTACCTAAGGTGTAGACAAAGAAAAGTTTTTACGAGAATTATTAAAGTTTTTGAACAAATAGTAGTTACAGTCGACAGCATGTCAATCTCTACATTTTAGTTACAAAGTCATCCATAACGAAACTGAGTAGAGTGCATGGGTGTAAATGTTAACGCGCTGGCAACTCCATAGTCAGAAAAATATAACTTTTTACTTTTAAGGTGACAATTGATTATATTTCTCGTTTCTAAATTACGGATTTTCAGTAGGCAAACACTCTTAGCAAAACTCGTGTACGAGTTCTTTGTCTGCTGAATCGCACAAAACACACATATAACAAAACTGGCCAACTTCTCGTCTAAAAAAATATGCGATGTGTATGAGAAATATTGAGTGATTTTCAAATTTACACATCATAAAATTTTGCAACCTCCTCTAAAAACGGCCGATGCTATGTAAGATGCTCGCAGAGGTAGATTACCGATAGGAGGATAAGAGGAGGAGATGCATTAAGATGGAGAAATGTGGTTTGCCTATGGAGTGCATAAGTTCAAGGTATAAGAGGTAAATTTAATAATTAGTAGTTATTGTGAAATATCGTCAAAGCCTCGGAGTTAAGTTTAAACGAACCGCGACTCCGAACTACGTACTCCGTTTGGGACTAAAAAGGACACGTTTTTGTCTCTAGCTTGAGTGAACACGGAAGGCTTTTCTGGCATTGTCATGGACAATTGCACGCTCTCTTCGTGAGCATACAATCAGCTCTAACAACTGGGTAAAGGGAATCTACTTGCGGACTAGCGGAAAAATATTATAAGTCGCAGGGCCACAGTGAATTGTACGGGAGCAACGTCATTATTAAGATGCGCTTTTGTTTGTCTGCTATAAATTATACAGCTAGTTGGTAAGTGTGACTCTGGTAACAAAACAACGATACCGAAATGAATGACTTTTCATTACGGATCAAAAATTCCATAAGGCATGGCATAGGTACTATAATTATTATAAATAAATTGATCTAAGACTGCCGTGCCTACTTTTTCACACGCAATTTGTGGGCATGGTGAAACTTCAGAACTTCTCAATCAATACTATTACCACAGTGCAAAACAGGACAAAGAGAAATGCAATTACCTAATTATAATTATGCAGCCAACCTCGGATTGGAATGCCGCCGTTCGAAGCTGAAATGTGGCTGGAATTGCATCGGTATTGTGCCAGAGTGGCTGCGTGAGATACACGCGCCATTTCTAACTTATTTCAAAATTGTCATTCAGGGTTGAGAGCGGACTGGTCGGAATTCAACTGGTGAAATGGAACCGCTGTGGATTCGAATCTGGCCGTAATTTTGGTTGGCTGCGTCAAGGGCGGATTTAGGGAGTGGTCTCTGGGGAATTCTAAATTTTAAGATTATTTACTTCTAAAAAAGAAGAAGAAGAAGAAAGACATTTATTATACCAACAAGATACATCACAGAAACAAAATAAGCACATAAGTAACATAATATGCTCAACAACCGAAAGAAAACTAAATACGCAACAGACAAAACGGATAAATAAAACAGGACCATAGATGCACACACGATCCTGACAAACCTCCCCAGTGAGGATCAAGTCAAGACCTTGGTTCCTGCCTACCGCTTCGGGATACAGCCGTGAGTTTTTTCGTATGTTTGTACTAATTATACAGAGTAGGTATAGATATACAGATTTTCTTGTTACGGACGGCTAATGAAATATCAGAGAAGCGGTGGTGCAATAATTGATTAATGAAAGTATTATCAATTTACCTAAGAATGTCTCAGCAAACAATAGTATATTATTGCAAAGGCAGCGAAATAGGCAATTGCAGGTCGAGTATGAGTTTGAAGGCCGAGCTGCAGGCGAGGACTTTAATGATACGAGACAGGCAATTGCCATTTAGGCCGAGGCATAATAGTGCTTTTCTTAAAAAAATGAAAGTATTAAAAAGTGGCCTTTTACATAATAAATTTTGCTTTTAATTTTGCTGGAAGCAGGTTTTCCATCGCTAATTTAGCTTCCGATCTTAAATCTGGTGGAGTGCAGTCAATGTTCATTTAATTTTCACTTTCAGAATCATCGGAACTCATTTTAATTATTTTATTAACAAAATAGCAACGAACTCCGCTTTACCGCCAATTTTTATTTTTATTTTACAGTTTGTGCCGAAAGGTAAACGCATATGTGGCTATACAGCCACGAGAACGCAATGTGTACGATAGATGAAAGAGTTCTAAATTCAAACAGCACACCGTTTCATACAACATTGCCGGCGCGCTCTTCGTTCCAAATTCAAAGAACGCGCCGGGAAGTGATTTTGGTTTTTCAGTACGTAAATATGATACTTCGCGTGTTCTTTATTCAAAAGTAATGACAATATTTCCGCGCGTGTTTAAGAAAAAGGTTTTTTTACGTGACACTATACACAACGTTAACTTGTTTTGTGTCTTGATTTTCGTTCGTGCGACCGTTGTGTTTTTTTGTGGTTTTGAACGACAATATGTTTGGAAACCCTGAGCTACTTTTTTAATAGAATATAACTATATTTTCACAAGCACCAAAAGATGTAATTTTTATTTTAATCTTAGATGTGCTAGGCGGTTAATGTTGTATTCATTTCTAAAACAACTGACCCTCACTAGCCCTGGATCTGACCCTGGACTGCATTGCCGATTGTTGCCTCTATTTACAAAATGGTCCGGTCTCGTGCGAGCGCCAATACGGGCCTCGATCAATGACTGCGCTGACACTGCTCTGTTGTTGCTATTTGAAAATGACTGCCTGACCATTCGCCCTTGTGAGTTCAGTGTGGCAGATGTACGCAATCACGCACTCACTGTGCTGTGTTTCGTGTGCGCTGTGGGGTTATGTGTACTTGTTGTAGAATCGCCGAAATAATGCCGATGAGACTCCTTACAACGTAATCTAGGTCTGTGGGCTTTTCTTTTTTAAAATAGTGATGGAGAATATTTGCGTACGAATCAAAGATGCGTATGGATGCACTTGAGGCGCGATTTTTCTTGTGGAAGTTAAAAAAATCCATGCAACTCCTATTATTATTCTTTTATTTATGTTGAAGAGATTTATCTCTTCTGTAAATCCTCGCAGCAAAAATACGACGACTTTTCGATAGAAACAATAGTTTTAATAGATTTTAGTACAATTATACGTTGCTTGCGCAAATATTTTCACAAGAAGAAAAAACAAAAGACGATCTAGGTATATAAAAATAATAAGTTTGAAGTAGCAAGGAGGTTGCATACTTTTTGGCAGGCGCAAACAATGGTAATGTTTTTTGTGCAATTAAATGTAACAAATAGCACAGGGTATCCTAGTTTGGGGCCAAGTCAAGTGTTTATATTATGCGGAAGTTATTGTTATTATTAAATTAAGGGTTTTTCTGTAAATTTTAATAGATAATATTATTGATACTGAAAAGATACTTTTTCTGGTCTTAGAAAATGCGCCTAGGTGGCGCTGACGTTTCACACCATAGTTGGCCGAGCAACCACATCCCGATCACTAGTATGAACGTCAAATGAAGCATCCTTGCAAAAAATCTGATTTTTTGTACCGTAGTACTGTAAAGGCTAAAACAATCACACAATAATAACACAAAACAATCCGTTTTTGTTGCGCAAAACAATTTTTGTTGCTAGGGAAGTAGAATAAAAACAACATTTTGAGCTTTGAAAACCGAAGTTTCATCGAAACCAGGAGCAGGACATACCGCTTTAGTTAGTCCGTGATGCTATATCAGTTATATTTATTATTATTATTATAGTAGTTTATGTGACTGTCATATAATGAGGGTTATTAAAACACGAGCGAGATTTTAAAAAACGAGCCTTGGCGAGTTTTTTAATAGCATTCGCGAGTGTTTTAATACCAAGTTATGTGCAGTCTCATACACTACTTTATCTACACTCATAATGAAATTTTTGAAACAAAATGGCGCAATTTCGACAAAGGTATCTTGACATTCAATCGTCTGCACTCAGTTTTGCGCGCGCAATTTTATGTATTTTTAGTTGCACTCTTGGTACCACGAAAATGACATTAGGTTTTTTATAGAGTCAACTTTTGACATTAAAAAAAAACTTAAGTTGTGTTCCGTGATCACAGCAACACTTTAAAAAAAATAACTGTAACATAAAGTGAAAAATCTGAACTTTATATTACACTTTTTTTTTATTTTCTTTAAAGCTATGTATTGTTTAAAGCCTGTCAATATGTGTTTAGCTTTGATTTCTTAATTTGAAGATTATGATATGAGTGTAGATAAAATTCTTTATTGTACCAGAAAAAAATGTGCTACTGGCGGGCTTAATACTATTTTATAAAAAAAATATTAAGTGACTTGTACAGATCATACCTAATGGGCAAAGTTTCCAATGTAAAACTATTCAACAGAGTATGTTAAAAACTTGCCCATGTGATCCATAAAATTCGTTGAGAGTTTGTAGATTTCGGTTCCACATCTCCAAAGTTCGAAAACTAGTTCGGAAAACTATTGAGTCACTTTAAATTTATAGATCAACGTATGTAAATTTAAAGGCTACTCGTTTGTAATGTAAACGTAACAAGATAGATGATAGATAGATAAGTCTTATATTTAACGGCACAATACTGAAAACACAACATACAACAACGACATGAAAACATATCATACTCGTAAGTTTACAGCAACTGAAATAATAATAAAACACAAAAAGATAAAACAAATAGAAAAAGTTACAAATTTCATCATCATCATCATTCAGCCACAAGAAGTTCACTGCTGGACATAGGCCTTCTCCATAGATTTCCAAAAAGACCGGTTGGAAGCGGCTTGCAACCAGCGTCTTCCTGCCACTTGGATGAGGTCATCTGTCCATCTTGTGGCTGGTCGTCCTACGCTGCGCTTACCGATATGTGGTCTATATTCGAGAACTTTTCGGCCCCAAATTACAAATTTACATCAGTTTAATTCTCAAGTTCGGGTTTAAAGTATTGAGCCCCTAAAATGGCCCCGACTCAGCATTGTGTTGCACTAATTAATTACTCAGTATAGGTAGAGTTACGGCTTTAGCGGCTTGGTTGCACGTATTGACTTGTCTTTCCTGTGGGCTAGGCCGACTAAGCTGTCAGGATGGTATAGGTGCTGGGCAAGCCTACTCCATATAAGCAACAATGTACCAGGCACTGCAGCGTCCGAGTGGATCCTTCACCCATCGAGTGTGACTGATGGTGCCACTGGACGCTGCATAAATCTATCTGTCTGTCTATCTATAAATCATCTCATTAAGTCGATGCAAAAGGCCAAAGTTAATAGGTAGACTTCACCATATAACTTTGACGTGCGTTGCTATTGACTCGCTTAAATTAGTAACCATATGCTCCAACCTCATAACCTCTTTTTATTCATAAAAGCTTTGAAAGTAATTTTATTTCACCCTTAATTACTAAGAACCTGTATTGATTCAGCAAATATCCATTCCCGAGGAAATTCCCTCAGTAGTGCAACATAATTACGAACACATCTGTCACAAAGGCTAAGCACTATTTAAGTAATTGAATCTTGGTTCGGTTCCGTTGTTCGTAGACAAACAGCGAGACTAGCAGTTTCCGTACAGATAAGGCGATTACAATTCTAGTGTTCCTTTCTAGCTTTATAGTTTTCTACTGTCTCCTTTTTAGAGAAATATACGATAATTATGATAAATACAGCCTACATATCGAACTCTGTGTACAATAAAGAATATTCTATCTATCTATCTACTTAATTGCGTTTCAGTCGACTAAATTGTGAAGGCTGACCAGTTGTCGACTGTACCTATCTGGGTAAAGCTGATAAAATTTTACATTTTCTTTGCAATTTTGTCCGTAACGTAAATGAGTAAAACACACGCATATAAAGGTTGATGTACAGTCCAAGTCTAACTGTTGCTAAGCGAGGTGCGTAGTCATTGAAATAAACTTTTAGATTATATTATGTAGTTTACGTTTTTGTGTGAAATAAACTGTTCTCTATCTATCAGTTACGGCCAAACTCGCGCTTCATCATCATCATCATCAGCCATTTGGCGCCCACTGCAGGACATACGCCTCCTTCGTGGTTTTCATAACCATAAGGGGTTTTGCCATAATCGCCACGCTTGGTAAGCGGGTTGGCGATCGCAGTATGCGGTTTGAATCTCAGGAAGACGCTGCTCCCCGTCTCCTGGTAATTGATTTCCTTAGTCGTATTCTACGACATCCACGGAAGGAAATGGAGTGACTCGCGCTTGGCAACCGCAAATAATATTAGTTAAAGGGCGTCTGTCGGTCGGTCTCCACCTGGGCCCGATCACACCATCATCAATCTTGCACCACAATGATGCGCTAACTAAGACCTCCACACGTTGACTAAATGAGCGTGACCAGCCAAATTAGCGGTGTTTGGCTAAACCTTTTCTTAAAGTTAAGGGGGTGAACTGACAATGCGGTTGATTCACACAATTTTAAGACACTGGAGCGTGATTTTGTTCGCGTGGAATTTCACTATAAAATAGACTTATATTTGAATAAGTCCAGGAAATCCAAATAACCTTTGACCCCGATCAGCCGCCTATGATAAATAGTGTGTCCGTGATAAAAAAACACATTTATATATATGTATAATATTACCTAGAGGAGGAATGTTAGGTTCAGTAATATTTCCTTTACGTCTAAATCAGCGCACACCGGCAGCACGAAATCAAGGCAGCATTTAAGGTGTACTTTTGACGGCTCTACGTAGTGCTAATAATTACTTTACTAAAGTAGCAGCATTATTTTGGTACAAATGTGTGCATAGCATGTCACTTTTTTACTATCAAATGCGCTATAATCAATAATCGAACTCCTTTATGTGATGCTGCCCACTTCTCATTGATTGTGATTAGAGCATCATTCATCATTGACAATGATCCCTAAGATCAAAACCTAATGAAAGCGCAGATTCATTTATCAATTTACTTTCTATTTTTAGTAAACATTGCCGAGGAGTTTTTATTATTTTTGCCTTCAAAGGGTTTGTATTTTTAAAAGGTTTGATTTTTTTCAAAGGCACAGAACGAAAATAATACTTCGCATTTTCTATTATCGTTTCAGGAGAATTCAAATTAGGAGTATTTTTTGTATTTATTGACTATGTAAATCAGAATCATGTTTTATTATTACTTACTTTTACTCGAACATGACTTGAACATAATATTCTTATAGCTACTATTGTTATAAGCGGTTGTATGAACAACGCCTGGCTGTGAAAGGAGATACATTTTTGGCCAGCAACACTGAACGAAATAATTTCTTGTACTTAATTAAAGTGTACAGAGACAGTGCGAGCAAATCTTTAGAGTCATCCATTACTTAGTCGTTTATTCGATCATCACGAATTACTCGATAGATAGCATCAGCAGCGGGCGAGAGTGCGTAATCGTAAGGTTGCATGAATATTTATTGTTAATTTGGATGCCCGTTGCCCGATAGTCCCAAGGCAGGACTATATTTTATAATTTCGACATTATTATATCAGCAGTTAATGGTCCTCGATTAACGATCCTGAGTTGTGTTCGCAAATTCGACGCAATGGTCACGAACTGGTGAAATTCAATATGCAATACGTTTATGTTGGCGTCGTGATTCCTGAACGATTCTCGTGTACAGGATGAGATTGTTAGAGCTTTGTGCACAAGAGAGTTAGTTTTCGTCTGAATTTTTTTTCGTTTCTAAGTTTTTTTTGTTACTCTTGTTTCCCAGATTTATCTCAGTTGTGACTTTGTTCGTACAAATAACAACTTAATTTTTCGATTTCCAAAAAGCCCTACAAAACGCGAAGACGTTATAGTTACAAAACCAATTTCGTCGGTAAATACACAAATATATCACTATATAAAAATGATGTATAATCTCACTAATGATTTACTGTTATAATTTATTGGTGGATTGAATATATGCTTGAAATCGAAGCTGCAATGAGAGAGAAACGGGAACCCTTATCTCCACATGGAATAATTCGTTCATTAAGTATTATGCAAAGGCCAATTGTGAGCTATGTAGCATTGTAATTTTCTTAAGAAATTGTCTACAACGGCTTTTCTAACCCCTACTCAAATTCTAAACATTCCAAACATATCAGTCTAGGTACATACATCCTTAGACTTACGATTAAAGGGAGCCTGACTGAGCCTTTGTACGTTTGTAGGTATCCAGCCACCGTAGCACAAATTTGTAGACTTATTACGTGTCTTTGGCTTAGAAACTTCATTGAGCCTCAAGTCATTTTTGATGTAAAGCCTGAGAATCCCGTATATGCTTATACTATAAGTGTCCAGTAACTAACTCTGTAATTCGCTCAGAAAATCAGAGGGGTTCCGCACACAGGTACTACAAAGGATAGGCATTTAACATCCAAAATCCCATACATTTGGATATAGTGAGCATTGAGCTTGGTAGAAAACGCTAGTATGCGAAAAAAAATGAAGTTGGCTGAGCTTGATACGGGCTTTCATGATACGGGCTTTCATGCTACGGAGTCAGTATTGAAAGCGGCCGGATTGATTGTCTGCATCGATACGAATCGATTAGAGGCGAGATCAAAGATGTGCTTCCACATGACGGCCGATCGTCGGCCGCTGGGAGATTAACGACCCCACAGAGCCTCTTGTGTTCCAACAAACAAACAAATACGTGCGTGTGGAGGGAGTGCCCTCAGCTGTAAGCTTACTGTCCTGAAAACACGTACTGGCTAGAATATCAATTCCTTCACTTACGAAAGCTTGTCTAAAAACTGGGGATTAAACTCCAGTTAATCGAAGCCCCTCCCAGAGAGATCCGATTAACTGTGGAGTCTTAAAAACAGTTGTTGCAAATAAAATGAGTTTTGTACTGCGAACTGGAGAAGACATTTTAAACAATTTTTGTGTCGCGAAAGTTGCAGTCAACTGACGTTTGCAGCCAATTGGATTGCCGTGATTGTACCTGTCTTAAGTCTAAATTTTTATAAAAAATATATCTTAAGATGCTATAGGTATAATTTCTTATGTAAAAAACGATGTATTTTGATTTCGTTAGTATTTTTTGAAAAAAGTCTTGATTTTGCAACACAAAACTTGTGTCAAAAGTCTTCTGCAACAAGTAGTAGGTACATAATACCTAATTGGTTGCTAACTAAACTAAGAGCTACAACGGGGCAGCATTTTTTTAGTTTATTTGCTACTTTCAGATAACTAATTATCGTAAAGATATTTATTTTGTTACGCGATTTTTGAAAATTTTTGCTGTTCGAAGCTTAACATTACATAACATCCATAAGTCAAAATCGCCTGTATTGGTCTCAAACTGGGATACCCTGAGCTGTTGAGTTGTGATGCTAGGCATATAAAAAAAAACTTTGGTTAGAATAATATTTATTATACGAGTAGGTTAATACTTTGGAAATAAATATTTTTATTTTCCTTAATTTGATATTAAAGTTTGTGATTGGGTATTAGTTTCTACGGTAACTTGAACCGAGATTCTTAACTCATTGCAGGCTGTGGCTTTTGTACAGTTTTGCGGTCTTGCCTTAATAAGACAGAGAATAAAGTCGTTGAAACCCCATCCCGTTTGGCGAGCACGTTTGACTTTGCTAACTCTATGCTAGCTCTTTTACGGTTACTCTTCTGGCCCTTTGTTCATTGTGTTACTGTAGTTACCAACTGTTACTTCTGACTTCGAGTTTCTTTGTCGAAAACCGCTAAAATAGCCTCTGAAGCCATTTTATTGGTAAAAGTACTTACAAATTGTTAGCCAGCGGGCTAATTATAGCGATAGAAAATTTTTTCACTTCACCTTAATTACCTAGGCTCTGACGTTTACCAAACAAAATAAAACATTTTTTGCATTGAGTCTTGATTGTTTTAGTGAATAATGCGATAAATCGCGAATTATCGAATTCTTGTAAATCTGGTTAAAGTATAACAAAGAATTAATAACTAACAGAGAATTTTGCAAAATTCTAGGAAGTTTGCTAAGACAATAACGTAGGTACAACAATTTTTGATCAGTTTATTGTACAATGATTATCCTTAGGCTGAAATATTGGTAGAGCGCAAATCCAATAAAATTATGAAAGCCCTGATAATTTTTATTTATAGCTGTAAGAGAAATCTCAAACTAAAAGGCTGACTTGCACCACTTTCTTAAATGTCGCTTAAGTAGCATTTAATTAAACTCCTTCATACAAATCTATTTAAGAAGTTGTGCAAGTTGAAATAATGTCTCAGAAATGGCTCACTTTAGCACTTGCATAATGAACCTGGGTTTTTAATTTTCACTTAAATCTGTCTCGAAATGTAATGTAACAAAATAGTCTAATTGATATGATGGAAACATTTTAGGACGCTTCTTCTTATCTTATGTCGGTGATAAACTATTCAGATTTATTAGCCCAGAAATCGGCCACACGCACACCAGCTTCCGAAGCCTCTTGCAAGTCCACACAAGTGCAGACTTATACTGGCATAGTGTAAATAGTATTGTCGATAATGCAATGATATCATAACGATGTCGACGTGAACTCCTGTAGCTGTAAGTTCACTAGAACAGCCTATGTACTGACGCAATGGACAAAAGGCTTTACTTTTATCTTACTTTGGGTACAGCTATTGATTAAAAGCGATTTCTACACAAACGCGCAACTCTCAAGATGCTCAAGTTACATTGCAGCCTTTTCTTTTCTATTTTTATCTTGAAAACGGAACGCAGCTAACTAATCATACAATTCATACACCGATAGCAATCTGCAGATCATAGCTTCGGAAATTCATTACCTTACACTATCAGCGTGCAAAAAGTTATAATCTATCCGCTTTCAATGCATAAGAAATTTGTATCTTCAGGACTATTTCTTTAAACTTGCGGAGACCTCTACTTTTTAACCAGTTTATGTACCGTCTAGACCACCAGTGCTTTGGGTTCTAAAGGGTTTGCGTGTCAGTCTTATTTTCTACCTCGAACAGACTGAGATCCCGAACAATTGCAAAATGGGAATCATCGACTTATTTAATTAATGTTAGATGGACTGTCGGTAGACGTTGACCATTACAATTTTGTTGCGAAATTGCTGGTAGCATACCTAAGTACAGTGCTTGCATGTAAAGCTTAATATGCTGTCGACTGCATATACATCAAATACATGAATTGAACTCTATTAAAAACCTATTTAGAGGCTAAAAATTCCACCCATGCCGGGACTTGAACCCGCGACCTCTGGCTGGGCGTGCCAAAAAAGAAAGTACAAAGTCTTAATTATAAACATCAGCAGTGAAGAAGGAAGCATAAACCATTACTCGGTTCTTCCTAATCAGTCTCATTTTCGGCATTTTAGCAACGCAAACGTAGAAGTAAAACTGTCAAACTGTCCACAGTACACATTCGTTGGATTACTCAATAGCCCCTGATTTTGAGCTACTCCGGATCCTATTCTATATTAGTGGAATCTAGCAAGCAATGCCGAGTCGTCTGGGTGATATCACGAGCAGAGGATCTTTCCTCTTGACCGGTTGTTAGCATATCGAACTAGAATAGATATATGAAGCTCGTTTGTCGGATTGTTTGGTTGAGACCGGGTCTAGAATGTAACTCTGTAGTGTTAATTTTATTTATAATTTTATGAATTATAAATATCATGAATTCTTTAAAAAGAACGAGGACCAAAAATCTTGCGTCACCGAGAAGCAATTCTTTTGCTGATAGTTTCGCTATCTGTACGTTTTAAATACCGAACGACTTTGAATAGACGTTACACACGACACACGTATAGCTGTACAATAGATTCAGCTAATAGGGACGATTTACGTAGCTAATAGGACGGGACATTGTAGCCTAGTGGGTAGAGCATCGGACTCCGAAGCGAGTGACCCAGGTTCGATTCCCAGTGCGGGCATGTTCCTATGACTTTGTTTTCTAAGTTATGTACATTTGTGAAGCTGTAGTAGCAATACCACTCGCTAACGGTGAAGGAAAACATCGTGAGGAAACCTGAGTGTCTGAGCTATTCACATATTTCAGCGCTTGAAATCGCCAATCCGCGGCGGGCACGCATGGTGATTAAGGCCATACTCTCTCCCTGAGAGAAGGCCTGTGCCCTACAGTGGGACGTATATAGGATGCTTATGTAATAGGGACGACGGTAACCGTGAATCTTTCATCAATATATAGTCACTGGATCTGTGTGTCAAATTAATTTCAACCCAATATTTTAATGTGAATATCCATATCTTATCAATCGTTGATGCGCAATTATATGACAAAACATAAACAGAGAGTTGTAGAAAGGTCAAGCAGAACTTCAGGGGAATATTAAATACTTATCAATACGAAAAAATCGTATTATGGGACCAACTGCAAAAAAATTGCGCATGTTCAACAATATACTCTTATGTTAAGAAATATCTGCGTAATTTCCATTTTTATCTACAATAAAGTGTTCTCTATCTCTATCTATCTACATGCGCTTGAGCAAGTATAAAAATGTTGCAAGGCACAGGTGAGATTTCTTTCGCAATTTCAGAGTTGGTCTTTTGAAAATAGTTGTTTGTATTGATAAGTAGAATGACCCCTTAAGTTCTATCGGCCCCTTTGGCACCATTCTCTGAAAATAAAAAATAAAACTGTTGTCTCCGTAATAAAATTGTTTTCTGGTGTGTACAATAAAGAATATTCTTATCTTTTCTTATTGTAATATTCATAGGATGGGTCTCATACGCATCACTGTTGATAGAGTTTTCTATACGCGTTAGATATATTATTGTAATATGGTGAAGTCCAGTACAGTCAACATAACATCAGACTTTACACATGGCAACCTTGCAACTAAAATTTTAGGGTATCTGTACACCAGGTTTTGTCAAAAACCCGTTAGCCAAATTCAATTCTCTGGCAGGGGGAGCCGCATGAAACAGCTAGTCGCCTTATAAACCTGCGAGCCTGCCTAGCGCCAATTAAATATCTTAGTTTTATTTATGCACTCCGTGCTAAGTAACCGTGTTTGATCTTGCCTAAGCAAATAATAAGATGGTACAGAAGACGTTCTCGATCAAAGATGTGGCTAACTTGATGTTGTCTTCTGCCGAAGAACCGATAAACGATTATTATTATACTAAAGTATAAAAAAACTCTCAATCATTTCAAAAATAATTTAAATTCTCAATGTTTAAAAAAATTGCTATAGCGTTAAATTCGAAAAAATATCAGCTACATACCTATATATAGCTATAAAATATAGACCACCGTGGACAGTAAAATTTACAGCTGATATTTTTCCGGATTTCGAAATTTAGGAGCCCATATTTGTTTGTATTGACGACTGGTACCCAACCTTTACAGGGAGATAAGGAATATTATTATATTATAAGAATGTTATTAAAGGAATATTATAAAGAACTCGACTCTCGAAGTTGTAGACGAGACGTCTACTTACGACAAACAGTCCAACGAGGCCGGTCCAACTTCGTGAAAGATGTCAATCGTCGAATCCAACTCGGCTGGGCAGCATTCGGGAAACTTAGAAAAGTCTTTGCGTCCAATATACCTCAATCGCTCAAGACAAAATTATACAACCAGTCTGTGTTACCAGTGATGACTTGGGGCACTGAAACGTGGTCTCTCATTATGGGCCTCATAAGAAGCGGAATTTCTCTTCTGATCGAATCAGAAATTATGAGATCCGTAGACGAACGAAAGTCGTCGACATATCCCAGCGGATTAATAAGTTGAAGTGGCAGTGGGTGGGGCACATAGGACGCAGAACTGATGGCCGGTGGGGCCCAAAAGTTCTCGAATGGAGACCACATATCGGCAAGCGCAGCGTTGGACGATCAGCCACAAGATGGACAGATGACCTCATCCAAGTGGCAGGAAGACGCTGGATGCAAGCTACTTCCAACCGGTCTTTTTGGAAATCCATGGAGGAGGCCTACGTCCAGCAGTAGACTTCTTGTGGCTGAATGATGATGAAGGAATATTTGGCGGCTGAAAATGACCTCCAATCCACGTTCCCGCACGTAACTTTTTTCTGTCAGCCTGTTTCTTCTTTCACTCAACCGTTAACAGCGATTTTCCTCAGATCGTTGGTCCAGCGAGTTGGTGGGCGTCCGCTGTGCTTGCCGATTCGTGGTCTTCATTTAACAGGAAAACGCCATGATAATCAACTATTAGGTTTGTCGGTTCGCGACCTTCATTCAACAGGAAACGCGATGATAATCGACTATTGGGTTTGCCGGTTAGTGGTCTTCATTCAACAGGAAAACGCCATGATAATCGACTATTGGGTTTTCCCGGTTCGTGGTCTTCATTCAACAGGAAACCGCGATGTTAATCGACTATTGCGTATGCGGGTTTGTGGCCTTCATTCTATAGAAAAACGCAATGAAAATCGACTATTGGGTTTGCCGGTTCGTGGTCTTCATTCAACAGGAAAATGCCATGATAGTCAACTATAGAGTTCTTTCCAAACAAGTCTGAAGCAGGCCTTTTGGATCTCTCTTTTTTGCTGCTCAGGCTTCTTCAGCTCGACTGGTAAGTTGCGATACGATGCCTTGTTGGATTTGTAACTCCGAACTTGTTACTAAGGGCTGGATTCTTTGTGGATGTTCGTTCGATTCGAACTCTCTCAACTTTAAGGTTAGGTTAGATTTGCTTTACGAGTGCGAGAAAAGATTTACCATGCTTAAGTAGCTCGATCCACTTATAATATTGAATGATTATATATATTTTAAGGTACTGGCATGGAACCATAAAAGAAGTCTTAATGTAAATAATAGAACAACTAAAGAGTCAAACTGTATTTAATAACTCAGTTCTTATGAAGCTACTGTTTAATGTTGTGCGTAAATACTTTTTTTGAGTTATTTTTAGGGTTCCGTACACAAAGGGGTAAGGGACCCTATTACTAAGACTCTACTGTACGTCTGTGTGTCAGTCTGTCTGTCTGTATATCACCAGGCTGTATCTCATAAACCGTGATAGATAGTTGAAATTTTCACTGATTTATTTCTGTTGCCGCTATAACAACACATACTAAAAACAGAATAAAATAAATGTTTAAGGGGAGCTCCCATACAACAAACGTTGTTTAAAGACAGCGCTCGCCATGGCCGCTACATCTATAATATGTAACCTTCACAGCGCTGATGTCATGCCGTTAAATGTCAATGTTAAACGCTTTTTGTTGGGTTCTATAGATGGTGCTGTTCTCAATGTACCTAATCTATCTTGTCTCGATCTTTGTCTAATGTTGTATAAATAATTGTACGGAACCCTTCGTGCGCGAGTCCGACTCGCACTTGGCCGGTTATTTTAAATATCGGCACAAGTCCTCAATAAACCAACATATTTAGGTAACATCTGGCAGTATATCTAGCTCGTAAATTATTGATAAGAATAACTCTATACCGTCAACATAAAACCGGTATAACACTCGAGTTCTTAAGAGGAAGGGGAGAAGTGTATTTTTTTTTAAACTGGTCTTTATAAAAACACTTCTTCCATTTTTCTACAATTACCTAAAATGAGATTCTGACACGGTTTAATAATGATAAACAGCCAACAGCCGACTTGTCTGTAAACAATAATTGAATACAAGACATGTTCCGATAGGGGGCGGGACGTGACCGAATAGTTTTAATGAAAGCCAAGACCACAAAATCGATTAGTTGATCGACCGATCGATAGCATCGATGTGTAGTTAGCACACTATAGTGACGGTACAATGATACAACTTTTTACGGACCCTATTACTAAGACTCCATTGTCCGTCGGTTTGTCTGTCTGTCTATCACCAGGCTGTATCTCATGAACCGTGATAGCTAGACAGTTGAAATTTTCACAGATTATGTATTTTGTATTTCTTAGATTACGTATTTCTGTTGCCGCTATAACAACAAATACTAAAAACAGAATAAAATAAATATTTAAGGCGGGCAGGCGGCAGGCGGATACAGGTAGACGCTTGAAATATTTAAAAATTGTATAGATAATGGTACAGAACCCTTCGTGCGCGAGTCCGACCCGCACTTGGCCGGTTTTTTTATACAACCTTCACAGTGCAGGCCTGACCAATAATCTGTTCTTGTCTATACTATCTAGATAGTAATGAAATTTAAGATTTTCATAAGTTACAAATCTATTTATATAATTTTGTTTTTATTTATAGATACATTTTCCTAACCTTCTAAATTACTGCTGCACCTCGCAACAATGTTCCAAAGTTTAGGAAATATTCTGAGGTCTTTGTCTGACCGATTAGTTTGGAAATCCTTATCTGCTTGAAAGTAAACTAAATGGAAGGAATCGCGGCAGCTGCATAATGCGCTTCTGCAATTGTTAAATACCTAGGGGGCGCTTTGTGGACCCAAAAGGAGAAAGCTATCTCTTGCAACTGCATAGCGTGGTATGCAACCTTGCTGCGACCAATAAAGCCCTAAGGAGGCAACAGAAGAAGAAAAGTGCTGGAAACGGTCGGTCTGGAGGACCGTACTCGAGCAAGCCAAGGCCCACTTGCGGCAATGTATGCCTCGCATGTTAATGATGTTGACAGGTCGTAAAGTATGGAGTATAGATTAACGGTTTTATATACAACAAACACGATTCCTCAAAATATGTCAACGATAATACTGTTTATTTCCGTGTGGCGCCGGATTAAGAATAGCGTCACTCCATTTCCTACCGTGGATGTCGTAGAAGGCGACTCAGGAAATAAATTACCAGGAGACGGGCATCTTCGTCTTCCTGAGATTCCAACCGCATACTGCGATCGCCAACCCGCCTGCCAAGCGTGGCGATTATGGCAAAACCCCTCATGGTTATGAAAACCATGAGGGAGGCTTATGTCCTGCAGTGGACGTCGAATGGCTGATGATGATGATGAATACTGTTTATTCCATAGTACACCAGTTCACCTGTTAATATCTCTTTCTATACAAAAAAGAGTTAAACGGTTCTACTGCACCGCCCCTACCCATTCCAGTTAGCGATCATTGGCTCAGCGGTCGTGGGACGAATCGGTTTGTTACCGGTAGTCAAGAGATTAATGATACGGCTCCCATTGTTTGAAATGCAAGAAAAATCTACATCGTTCATCAATGATAGGGATCATCCGGATCTATTGAACTTGGGAGCCGATTGAACGGACGCTTCTTCTAAATACGATGTCAGTATCGCTGAGGCTAGCGGTGGAGTTGAAGATCGTGAATTATAGAGGTGATTCGAGTTGATACTGTATTTTTATCTGATAAGAGTTTTTTTTATGTTTTCTATCTACTTCCCACTGCAGGGCACAGGCCTTCTCTTTGAGAGAGGCTTAAATACCACTCGTGCCCATCGTGGATTGGAAATTTCAAGCGTCAAAGTATTTGAACACCTCAGAACACATCACTCCTCCTCACATTCTCACGATGTTTTCTTTCAGTTTAAGATTAACAGATTATAAAAAATATATAAATAAAGTAAACTGTAACTTGTGTAAATTCGGCGTATGTGTGAATGTCCATTGCCCGTGAAATAAATGTTCTGTATTGCAATATCCTGTTCCCCAAAACTTAAAGTGAAAGTACGGCTGCCACCAAAATAACAGTCTTTTAATTTCTGCGATTGCTTTCGACTGAATGACGTTTGATTTAGGGCGGTAAGTACCTATCTTTCAATTACCTACAGGGAAAATTAGCTCGATAAAATAATACTGAACCTCAGGGAAATTTCGCCTTTGGTCGGTACCTACTTTGGATATTTTTTGCGGCGCTTTTTCCTATAGATTTCATTCCGCGTCCAATGTTTGAGAGATTCCATTTGCAATTCAAACTCGCCTCTTGGGAGACGCGTGGCTGTAATATTGACTTGAACGAATAGGGGTGGAGTACATGGAGCTCGTAAAAATGACAAAAAATACGGAATAAAGGGCTAGAGAAAAAGGTGCTAACGTGTAACCTAACTACACTTATTTTCATACTCTAACAATTTGTTTATCTACTGTTAACAGCTGTTAGTTGGGCATCGTGCATTAAAAAAAACTGTTAGTTGTTCACAGTAGACTAACAGATTGTTAGTGTACAAGAAACTATTTCTATGAGCAATAACGTCGCTTTACGCAGTCACTTTGATTAGCTAATACGCTAACCATATAGTAGGTACGTATAAAGTAGACACCCCGACTCTTAAGAAAAAGGCCGTAAAACATGTCACTTTACTTAGATTCTGAGCAAAATATAGTGTAACAAAGGGGTTCATCATTATCTCTATGTTAACAGTAAAAAACGTTAGTTTACTGTTACCAGAGACTAGATGCCCCTTCTCACATAACGATAACTTGCATAAAAGTAAATTAAAGATAAGCGGAGGTGTGCATCGACAACTGCACTTAAAGTAATATGATTTAATAATCGTTCGCCTCAAAAAGCTTTTTCACAACCTGGGCCGGGTTTCACAAAACTACAATTCGTAGTATGATAACTCGAGGTACATTGCGTAGCAGAGTCGTTTTGTTAATCTGTGGGTAAATCGACTGCGCAATGTATATCAAATTGTCGCAGTTAACAATGAATTGTAGTTCTATGAAACAGGGCCCTGAGAGCTTTCCCTTTTCTGATATCCTCCCAGATCCTTTCATAAAAGATGCAGCTTGTCATTGTCCTACATAGAAGATTATTCATTCTATTGAACTCGTATGGTTTCCTGAATTAGTCTATCAAACAGCGCTATTAGGAGGAAGCAAAGAACCTCAAAAAATCTGTTTTTTTTCCCGACTGCGGCGGAACCCAAAAGGAGGGTAATGTGTTCGGCTCGTATGTATGTATGTCCGATTCTATGTTCATAGTCCCACTGTAGGGCACAGGCCTTCTCTCAGGAAGAGAGTATGGGCTTTATCACCACGCGTGCCCACCGCGGATTGGCGATTTCAAGCGCTCAGGTATGTGAATACCTCAGACCCTCAGCTTTCCTCACAATGTTTTCCTTCACAGTTAGCGAGTGGTATTGCTACTATAACTTCACAAATGTACATAACTTAGAAAACAAAGTGGCCGCACTGGAAATCGAACCTGGGTCCCTCGCTTCCGAGTTCAATGTTCTAACAATATAAAAAGACAAAAAAAAGAAATTAAAAATCACCCACTACCAGACGGCAGGATCCAACTGAAACATTGTGACTCGTTGCGAGGTATCTAGGTTGGTCACGCCTGATTAGTAGTCAATGTTCAGCAGGGTGGTGGTGGGTTTCCGCGAGTTTCCGTTTTTAGGGTTCCGGACTACGGAACTCTTAGAGTTTCGCCATGTCCGTCTGTCTGTCTATCTGTCTGTCTAGCGCAAAGACCAGTGGTACTAGAAAGCTGTCATTTGGGGATGATGTTTTTCTCGTCTACCTCATCACGTGGGATATCGTTGGATTGGTCGTTAAAAAATATAGGGTAAGGTCACCTTAGTCGTACCACTTCAGGGGAAACCGCTATAATTTCTACTATAATTTAAAGAAAAGAAAAATCTTTGCACATATACAATCTTCGTTTATTAACGGATTAGATAAAAGTAATAGACATTTAAAAATCTTTTAATAAAGTTGTATTTTAAACGTTTTACAAAAATCTTCCATCGGTACGACTTAGGCAACCGGTTGCCTTAATCGTACCACCTATGGCCTAAGTCGTACTTAGAGTAATAATATATTTTTTTCAAGTAGAACGGGACTATGCTATGCGACTATGCTACGGGATTAATTTCAGTCTTCACTATTACATTAACAATTCTCATACTTACCGAACAAAACTAACATTCTTAGGTTAATAGTAGATAATCATTTGGTGGTACAGAAATCAATCAGTTGAAACACATATCACAAATATATTTCTTTATCTTACTTTCGACATCCCCACATAGGTCATGTACCCATCCTTTGCATTTTATACATTGGTTCATGTTTTCTTTGCGATCTTCGTTACATTGTTTGCACAACGTTTCCTTCTTTATGCGATGAGGTAATTTATATTTTCTGGTATCGGTCACGGTTAATCCAAAGAAAATAGACTTCATGTCAAGTATAGGTATGCTGTGCTAATTCGTTTTCGTGAACTTACTAGTTTTTTTTAAACCCTTTAAATGACGCCGCAAAGCAGGTTTTGGTATAGCATTAGTAGACTATTCTACGTGCTTCGTTGAATCCAATTCCACCATCCCGGTGCTTCTGCAGAGCTTCATCCATCTCTGCTTCCAAGTTTTATAAATTCTCTTTAGCATATTGATCACCTGAAAGAAACAGAATTGAAATTGGGAAAAATATTTCCGTAATACCTGAGTCGTACCAGTACGATTTAGGAATTTTCTGCAGGTACGACTTAGGCAGCGGGGTGTACAAAGTTATAAATCAAAATTAATAACATAACCTAAAAACCGTTTACTGTTTGACCTTGCTCATATCAATCAGAAAACACTACAAAAACCGACATGAATAAAAAAAATAACAATTTCATCATAATCTTTGGTGAAATGGCTTACGAATGATCTAAAAATATTAGTGAAAACTGTGCAAAAAACTTACTTTTTTATTATTTTTCGATCCCGAAATCTAGCAATGTGCCGCGTGTTGCTGTTTACCTTTGCGACTGAGTAGAACCATATTGCACTGCCAGATGTCACCTTTTCAAGACGGGTGCGCAGATATCGACGTGGTACGACTTAAGCGCTGGTACGACTAAGGGTACCTTACCCTAGTGGGTGTAGGAAGAACAATTTTTCGATTTAGAGTTTCGTTTGCGAAATATTAAGCTTTAAAGTGCTAATTTTTGTCCGAGTAGGGTGCCCCCCCCTGGCTAAACGGTTGTAGATAGTAGAAACTTGAAAAAAATCAGGGTAGTATGCACATATTATGAACTTGAAAGAAAAAGTATCATGGCTAAGTAGGCTTTACTAGTTAACGAGTAATAGGTAACCAACTTTTAAAAGTAAAATTTCCTACAAAATCCATCGAAAATGACTTCGATGAAGTCGTTAGTTCTGTAAAGCAGAAAAATACCCTCTTTCTACGGAACCCTACATTGCGCGTGGCTCGACAAGCACTTGGCCGGTTTTTCTAAATAACGATTTCACGACAAATTTTCTAAAGTTTTAGAAGAAAAGTTGTTGTGAATGACAAACTCTAACCAGGATGTTTTAGGTATTGCTCACTTTCGAAATAACCGTGTATAAGCTAAACATTTACCTACCGTATCCATTGAAGTTAGTAGTTTGGGGCCCTGCAGCGGACGCGGACGGGCAGGAAATACTTTTCGGATGTCCGCCCGCCGTGAGTGTAGTACATGCAAAATAAAATTGCAGAGGGGCTGAACCTGTAATGAGGAAATAAAATCGACAGCAACAGCTTTTCTATACGAATGAGCTTGTTTGAGCTTGAGCTTGAATAATTGTCTCAATTATGTACCCTCTGTGTGTAATTCTTTGTAAGGTTATTAACTTGATTATGTACCTACTGTGTGTAATTCTTTGTAATGTTGTCAAATAAAGTTTATTATTATTCTTATTAGACTTTTCAGGTCGCTGCAAGTTGATTTTTTGATTGGAACACCTTAACGTGTTAATTTATGTAAACGGGCATACAGCCCTTATTTTAAGTGGCTTCCTAGTGTCAACTAGCGTTATTTGTGATTTAAAAATGTATGCAGCTTGCAACAGAAAAATCTAGACCAATTTAGGTCAATAATAAACTTACGGCCTATAAAGTAGAGCTTTAATCCGCCGTTTTTGGCCATGCATTCAATATTTGGCTATAAACCGGTTCTTAAAGCATTTTCCAGCGAGCTTTCCATACAAATGCGTTTATTAATTAATTGGTAAGCTGTGGACCACTGTTATTGGCCTCATTTTCAGTTACTAGTTAATAAGTAATTATAATCAGTTTACGCTGTTGTTGTTCCTTATATAGTAAAATATCCACTCCCTTCCGTGGATGTCGTAGAAGGCGACTAAGAAATTAAATTACCAGGAGACGGGCAGCAGCGTCTTCCTTAGATTCCAACCGCATACTGCGATCGCCAAGCCGCCTACCAAGCGTGGCGATTATGGCAAAACTCCTCATAGTTATGTTCGAAGCTTGGAAAACCATGAGGGAGGCCTATGTCCTGCAGTGGGCGGCAAATAGCTGATGATGATGGTGATAAAGTAAAATAAATAAATAATAAATACTGCGAGGGCCATGAGTGACGGTTAGACGTTGGTCAAACCGAAAATAAATGTTGGAAAGGGTTAATTAAAAAAATCTTAAATAGTCAGTAAAAGTGGCAATAATAGTGGTAGGTTGGTGGGCAGACCACCTGCCCATTGAGCCGCAGACGTTGTAAAATTGGCTGGAAAACATTGAACGAGTATCAGCAAAGGATGGGTTGGGTTAGCGTAAAAGAAAAGAGTCTTATGCCCAACAGTGGGCTCCATTTATGGGCCGATTAGATTATATAGTAAAACCAGGCATGAGTATTGCAAATCATTTATAAGCCGTACCTACAATCTGTTATTGGATCATCAGTTTCATCATCTCTTGATACTTCGTGGTACTTTTTCTGTGTTTATGTTGTCGATAGTTTCGTCCGCATATAGTTTTTATTCAATTTAATTTAAAATAAATCCCTATTGGGGTCTCGCTAAGCAAGCTTAGTCTTTGATGCGTTTTCCACAAGCTTGGATTGATTTTTTAAAGGATAATATGGTACAAAGAGGGATTATCAAAAAACAGTTGTTATGTTACTAAAAGTGTTTTTGTAAAGCCCACACTTGTCTAAATCTGATGTTTTCCATTCTAAAATGCGATAAAATCTTTTAAGAAATCATAAATTCAGAAGGTAATCGTAATTCTACATTCATTATGATTCTAAGAGCAGTCGGTGCAAAACACCTCTGTGAAAATAAGATAATATCGCGCATTATTTTTAAGCCGGTAATAAATTTTGAAACATCCGCTTACAATGAAGGCTCTACTTCCGCTGGCTTCGTTACTCTGAAAGCTCCTTTACGCAGTGCGATGTGTAGAGCGTCCACTTAACACTCACAATGCATATATTGGGGATATGACAAATTACTTAATGATAATTTCTCGCGACTTCCTACAATTTCTTTACATAGACTTAACACACCTTTTTAGGGTTAGAATTACAAACAAAAACATTTCTTAACGCACCTCTAGCATACTCTAGCATAACACTTTCTCGAAATTAAAAGCTAGGCCCACTAGTTTAGTATGTTCATCGTTTGTTGCCGTTACGAGGAATTTCTTCGAACTTTTTGGTATAACGTCATTACTTTTTTATGTAGTATGTGATCAAAATAGCTTTATTATTTTCACCTACTGGCTGCCTCCAGTTAGGTTCTGAGCTATTCTGATGATGTGACCGCATATAGAAAAAGAGGCCTACAGTTTAGGCCTCTTTTCCTATATGCGGTCACATCATCAGAATAGCTCTATGATTATAAACTGCGATCTTGAGCTATGTTAACAAGGTAAGGACAACAAAAACATGGAATGCATTATAACTAATTTTATACACATCAATGCGCGTTGTACAACGGTCTCCTGCTGGAATTGACCCCACGACATTTGCGTTCACTGAGGCAGTCAAAGTAGACCCTCTGTTATCTTTGTTTAATATCCACATGGACTTCTTCATTAACTCCTCACTAACATGCATGTACTTTATGTTTTTGAACAGGTTTTTATTTAACAATAGCATACTTTAATGTAAGCATTAACATTAAATGTAAATCTGAGTTTTTTGTTAGATGGATATTGCGTCACACAATCAGAATTGCTACACGAGTTCTTCGCATTTGCTGTGCTTGTTTTTGTACACTAACTTTTTCATTTACCTTGTAAATATGTTAAAATATATATATTTCAACTTTCAAATAGTTGATACTCAAATAGTATCATAGTATCATAAATAGGTACCAGAGGATAAAATAAACATTAACAGTAAGGCCGACAAAATATATATTTCTACTTTCAAATAGTTGATACTATTTGATAAATACCAGAGGATAAAATAAACATTAACAGTAAGGCCGACTTGCACCACTTCTTAACTGTCGCTTAAGTCGCAATTTAAATCGACTCTTGTATGAAGAACGTTAGTTTAATACTGTTTAAGCCACATTTGCTGGCAGTCGTTAAGCCAAGTCAGAGGCCTTAGGGCGGCTTGACAACTTCTGACAGTAGACGAGCCACTAGTCTACAAGCCTCCACCAATCCGGACTTGGCCCCCGTGGTGGAGTATAGCCTATACCTTCCTCAGGGAAGAGACCCGTGTCCCTCGGTGGGGACATAAATGGGTTGATGATGAATGAAAGCCACATTTAAGAAAGTGGTGCAAGTCGGCCTTAGTATACCATTTTAAGTGTAACAGTAATTATCTGTAGTAAAGTTACTGGGCCTACTTTTTATGAGACCTTCCTTTTTGTCACGTCTAAGACAAAGCCCCGGTTTCTGAATTGAGAAATTCACTAAGTAAATACTTAAGTAACGTTCTGTCATGCTCTTTTCTAAGAAATTTGAAGAGACAGCACTACAGTTAACTATTTACTTAGCGAAATTCTCAATTCAGAAACTGGCCCTAACTTTGGAGATTTTTTATCCGTTTTTTCTCAAAATGATCTGGATTTCGAAATCGACACCTAGTTTTACTTGTAACGTTGAAAAATTCCCAGTTTCTGTGTGACTTTGAATAATTTTCTTTCAATTTAGAATTATTATTGTAATATCTAATTGAACAGAAGAATAAAAAATCTATATTATGTAGATTCTCCTAATTCCCTTCCAAGCCCGAGGTAAGGCTATGGCGGGATGAAATTGTATTTTATTTTAACGCTGTCATAAATCTTCCCATTTCGTGCTATAAAATGAAATAACCTTCGTTCAAGAGTATGTGTAATGCGTACATAAATTTTCGGAAATATGGTAATGTCGCCCACCTAATCTAATGTGTATTTTTCAATATATTGTGGTATTATTTCGTGGAGTCCTGCAAAAATCACGTACTTTCTTAAACATTTCGTGAATCCGTGGTGTCTTACCAAAATATCTTCGTTTCAGGAAATTATTTCAGCGTTACATTACTTTAATGTCGTTGGTCTCAGACGCATTGGTGTTTCAGAGTCTCTACAATGATTAAAGGTTTCGACACACTAATAACACGCCACCTGACGCGACTCGACGCGACGACTTACTTGTATGATTAGTCGCGTTGCGTCGGATTTTCCTAATGTGATTCTGATTATAGAAAATAGTTGATTTGGTTTGACTCAACACGCATAGCGTTAGGTCGGGTCGCGTCGCGTTTCAATAATCTGTTTCCGCCTTTGCGTGTTGAACACAAATGGTTACCTAGTCGTGGGACTGTCCAAAGGAGATTAATGTTTTTACATGTTGCTGGATGAGAGTAGCCGAGGACCGTGCTCAGTGGCGTGCAGCAGTGGACAATCATAGGCTGATGATGATGATGATGTAGTTATTCTAAGTCTCTGTCCATTTATTATGTAAGCTGCAAGTTTCCCAAATAAATAATAATAATAATGATGATGATGATATGTTATAGTGTGAAGTTCATTTGTAGAATAACAGTGCATAATGCGTGGAAGCGTGTAAATGTTGGTTTATACATTATTGCTGTATGCACGAAGCCTTACCACTATACTTCTTCTTAGCGTGTTGATGGCAAAACAATTTTCATCAGTCTTTGATAAACAGTTGTGGCCAAGAACTTTGCGACGCTGACTACGTTATCACTTGCAATTATTATTAATCGGGGTCTGTAAGCCCAAAGAAGCAGCAAACTATGCTTAGAAATTAATTTGTTTCAATTATCCTTTCGTCTTATTTCATTCAGAAACACTCCAATCTCATCATATTTTCTCGAAGCACTCTTTTACAAGCCGTTCCCTTAAAATTTAAGATACGGTCTTAAGCCCACACACAGAATGAATTGAAAGTAATCCAAGCAGAAAATTAATCCTTGATTACGTCCCCTTCATCTCGCATTATAAAGGGGTCCCTTTACGTGTATGTTTCATGAAAACGAATCACCGCCCCCCTGTAGATGAGTTTGCGCTGAGGATTTCCCAAGTTTTAAATCGCAAGATTAACAAGTCTGCAGAATGTTTCGCTTATCGAGATCGAGATTCTACTTGGCATCTGTTCGGTTCTTAATACTTACGTGTATTTTTGTATTAAATCTATATAGGTGTAATTAGGTGACTTCCTGATATTGTAAAAAAGAAAGAAAGTCTTCCCATAAAAAGTGAGTTTTCTCTTTAAACAAGCTTAGATAGAATAGTACTATTTATTGTACACAGAAATTACATTAACAGAAATTCAATAAAATTTATTTATTTCATTTAAGCGTAGTTCTATCAACAAATTTACTAAAGATAAGCTAAAAATGTATTTATTCAAATAATCACAATTTGAAAGGTACAGACTATTTTGATTATTCAGCTATATTAGATTCTCGAAGTTAAATTTTCGTAGCACCGTATATTAATAGCCGAAATCCAGATAGATTTTTGTCGCAAGAGTCCGACAAAAAGTCAGTAAGCGAAACCGAAATTAAGCTAATAGCATTAAACTGATAACGTCTAAAATGTACACCATCGAGTCAATAGCCTATAAACACCGCACGGCCCATCACCTGCAGTATAATAAGTTCTGTTCAAACATCAATAGAGGCACGTGGCGATTTCGATTCTCGCCCGCGGCCTCCCTTGCTAAAAGATCAATTTCACGGTAGGACAAGCTTAATGCAAACTTAAATGCCTGGGGGAGGCAGGGCCATATAAGCCCCCCACTGCATCCAGCGGTGATAATGTATCTCTGTTTTATTGTAAAAAGAAGCCAAAAAGTACATGAGATCACGGATAGGTAGACGCTATGTATCCCGGTACAGATTACCTGCCAGCTTACTCATTGAAGTACAGAGGAAATTAGAAATTTCAGCAAAACAAAAGTGTGGAAAGAAGGATGATAAAATTAGGGTACCTGGACATCACACACTTCTAAATCGGTTTATAAAAAGTTTAGAAGTTATAGTGAAATGAGGAAACGGACAAATGTATGAACATGAACCTTGTTTGAGTGTAAAAAGGGCCAGATTCATTACAACATCATACATACGTACGTATACACATACATACTTACGTACAATCTCAGGCATGTATCCCAGTTGCACACCGGAGGGGTAGGCAAAGACCAGGGTTTGCCTCTCGGTACGATCTGGACGAACGGTGAAAATTAACCGATCGTGCCAAGATCGATACAAAGTAAGTGCAAATCGCAAAATCGGGATAGAAACTCCTAAGAATTTAAAGCTTCTTGCTCCCCACAAACCTTCTTCCGGACTTGCTGTAATACGCCATAAATATTATGTTTCAAAGTTTCAGTACCACGGCTTGAAACGCCATCACACGGTTTTATGATAACATCCGCAACGCTTCCACTATTTGCCGATAAGGGTGGCAAGGGGTAACACATCCCTCTGAAACACTCTGCACACTCAACACGAAGGTGGAATGGAAAACTTTGATCGAAAACCGCAAACGCCACTAAGAAACGTGGAACTTGATAAAATGTTCGGGAGCGCCGCGGAGTTTCAGGAATTTTATCCAATATCTCGCGTGCACTCGTGTTCGCTCAGAGACCGAACAAGTTCTCTTCTTCATACATGTTTGTACTAAACTCTTGGCTAATGTAAGCTACACAGTCTTTAATTAATCAGCCTCGAAAGTCTGTTTCGTTTTCATTAGTAACTTTTTGTTAACGACGCCTTAATCTGTATACAGTTTAGGAGCTATTAATTTCACTAAAGTAAGGTAAGGAGAGAGATAGGGTAGATATTTCGTGGAGCAATAAAGCAGCAGAGCAGATGCCGCCAATTTATCTCAAAACAAATTTGTTGAAACAGCAGGTGCGGGCTGAACAGAAAGCTATTTGTTTACCGTCAGCAAACTTCACCTCGTAACCCTAAAATCTAATTGGATTTAATTCCATTACCAAAGGTCCAAATGGGACCCCTAAAATGTGCTGACCACGCGGCTTTATTACGGGACCCATCCGCGGACCTTAGACGCTCGTTGTATCAGCCTATCATACAAGTATGACTAATGGAAAACATTTCCATATTTTGTTTACGTACCTATCTCATTTTCGGGATTAATCTCGCGGACAGAGAACAACATCTTCATCAAATTTGATACAGAAGTAAGTAAATTAATTTTACGAAGTCAACACAGAATACAGCAATAGGCTAATGAAATAACGCTTTGAGGTGAGCACCGAAAACTTGAAGCGGTCGATCTAATGAGAATAATTTGTACCGGTTAATCAATGCCGCGGTAACGAGTAAATAACCCTGTGGTGCATAAATTCCTGATTCGATTTGGGGTCAGCTTCGACAGGCCGAATTGAAATGTGGGCCAAGTGCGGTTTGCATAATTTAGCCGAACCGTTTTGCCCGTAACTAATGGAGTTAAGCCTGTTAGACAAAGGGTACGGGCACCGAGCCCGGCTATTAACCATCGTATTTGTTACTCGGATACCTACCGGCTGCTACTTAACGTCACACATTGTCCTCTTTGTAGGCATCCGATAAATTAAGTCAATGTGACCGATAGATGCACGCCAGCCCGGCGGAACGGAGCAAGGAAATGTGATAATGTCGATACCCGTTTCATGTTAATGCCGAGAATTGCAAAGCACTTTCATTACTGGTGGAATAAAAGATCTGGGTAGGTTGTGAACTTCGCCTGCCTTTTACTGTTTGCCTTTTTGTCAATGCATACTTCAGTAGTCAAGGCGTCGAATTACAATATATCAGTAGAGACGCACAGGGCATTTGTTCAGTAGGCGGCCATAAAGTGATGACATGAGTGGGTCGAAGAGAGGTTGGTAGACCAGCGACCCGATGTGTCAATAATATTTCTTAAGTCGCCGGAGGGCAGTGGAGAAGATTATCAGAGGACCGAGAGGTGTCTGAGAGGATGTAGCCTTCTCTTCCCTTGAAGAGGCCTGTTCTCAGCAGTAGACTCTTTTCTTGGGATGGATAACACTTCTTTATTTTTTAGATATTTCTTTTCTGTCTCATGTGATGTTTCATTTAAAGAAGCAGGGCCAGAGCGGACCTTAAGTACTAATGACCAGTATTTTCTCAAGCCTATCTAAGCACACAGCAGTGGGCATAGGCTAAAGCGTAATGCGTACATCACGATACGACACGTTAATTGATAATTGTGGCCCGCTGCGCTTGCGCTCACGCCGCAACTCCTAGTGTTGCTCTTGGATCACGCTTTTTGATCACAATCAATATTTAAGTAAAGAGAATCCTCTTGGCGTGGTACACAGGAACAACAGAGTCAATTCTTGCTTAGTTCGCGATTGGTATTGTTACAGAAAATAATGCATAACATGTGCGTTACGTCACAAATCGCGTCACTCATAGCGTATTAAATCTCATGCTCAGCAGTAGTAGGCTTGCGATATCGGTGAATTTGTCAGTTCTTAGTAAATTTCCGCAAAAGTAATATTTTTGTAATTCTGGCTCGACTTACTAAATAAAAAATGTATTCAGGGTTCATTATGTACGTATTTTCGTTTCTTTGTTTATACAACCATTCTAATTGTGTTCACCGATTTGTAATTGTATGTATTATTAGGATAATTATATCACCCGAGTAACATCGAGTAGGTACCTAAACTAGCAGTCATATTTTTAGTTTTTCTAATAATATTGAATATTCAATATATGTAGTATAATCTATACCGAGAATAAAAAATGAACTCTATGTACAGTAACTTTCTAAGGAGCACAATATTATATTATACTAGTTGACTGGGCAAACGTTGTTATACATGTTATACAGTTATACACGAATGTATACAAACTATTTCTAATAATGACATTATTTAATCCGGTCTGGTAACAATTTAACCACCCACCTGAGCTCTCTTGGCGCTGCATGCGGCTCACACCGGGTACCTACGATCTATTCTCAGACCTACCAAATATACACCTACACAAAAATTCTTAAAAATCGGTGAAGCCGTTTCGGAGGGGTTCGATAATAAACATTGTGAGACGAGATTTTAATATATTAGATTGTATGCGAAAGTGTATGGAAACTCTACAAAGGGATCAAAATGTGGGACACAACCGTAATAACGCCGCAATTTGTACCAGTGTTCGGCCAATCGATTTATGGTACCATGCAGCCCTTTAATAAATGTTTGCTTGTACTCATTTGCCCGCCGATGTGATATATAAACTGTTGCCGTTCGATACTTAGTTTCAATTTAAAAGTAATCTATCCTTATTGTTCTCCTGGATCCCATATCTTCTCACCAGATAAACAGGATGATACAGAAAGTTCTGTAATGCGTTAGGGGTACTGCAATCCATTCCACCCGAAGGTTGACTGGAAGAGATCGCTCTAACAATAAGACCGCCAATCGTACAACATTACTTCTATTTAAGAAATGGTAACTTTACTTAATTCTTTTTTTCTGGTTGTACAATAAAGTTTTCTATATCTATCTACTTCCGTGTCTATCTATTTCCGTGTGGCGTCGGATTAAGAATAGCGTCACTCCATTTCCTTCCGTTAATGTCGTAGAAGGCGACTAAGGAAATAAATTACCAGGAGACGGGCAGCAGTGTCTTCCTGATATTCCAACCGCATACTGTGATCGCCAACCCGCTGCCAAGCGTGGCGATTATGGCAAAACCCTTTATGGTTAAAAACCATGATGCAGGCCTATGTCCTGCAGTGGGCGTCAAATGGCGGATGATGATGATTATGTATATCTACTTGCCTGCCTCGTTGGTCTAGCAGTATCACGTCTTATCACCGTGCCGGAGGTCGTGGGTTCGATTCCCACTGGGGGCCGCCGTACATCTGTACAAATGGTGTCTCAGTCTCGGTGTATTTCCATGTTTGTGCCGTGCTTGCCTGGTTACCATAGCACAGGGTATCCTAGTTTGGGACCAGGATAAATTATTGTGTTGTGTGGAAGGTATTACTATTATAATTGTGCTACCAAAGTAATCATGTGGGCATGACCATTCTTTATTATGTTTCTGAGACGTTTATGTTTATGTTTCGTTGCCAACGTTACGTTAAGATTTACTCAAAATCACGAAAATGTTATGTACTTTTTTGTCGTGTACTTACCACAGATGGCCTAATTTTACTTTGTGGGATTTGGAACATTTTCTCAAAACACTAACTGCATTTTCATATTGTGTTGAATTCAGATCTTTAGTATTAAGATAGGTTTGTTGATATGCAGTACGTGAATCAAGGAAGATGAGTACTTCATAAGATAAATACTCAATGATATCTATTAAGGAAAATGCTTGTGGTTTTCCATTACAAAGTACTTCGAACACAAATATATTGTCTTACATTCATACTAAGCTGCGGGTATAAAATATATTTACTACATCTAAAGGTAGACAAGTCTACTGATTGTGTTTCACGTCACTACGCCGTGAGTTTAAAGGTGCTATATCATTCAGTCTTCAGATGATTCTTTAGATTAAGACGGTATAGTCGATGTATATAATCCTCGATAACAAATAATTCGCGATACTCTTTTGGGTTTAGCTGATTTCGACAAACAATATTTTGTAACAACGGACAAAAAATTTTAAATGGAGTGTCTGCTTTTGTTTTGATAATAAACTTAAATATTTGAATGTACCCAAAACTTCAAGCAATTGCAAATGGCATTTAGAAGTTTTACTCTGCAGTACTAACTCTACAGAGTTATTTCTATTTGTTCAGTAACAATTAATTAACAATTTTCTAACAATATTTTGTTCCCTAAAGGACCGCCTAAAACTCCTAAAATAGCGGAAAAAAAAAAACTCCTGATCGAACGGATGTGTTGACATTGGTTGAAACCAATGATTTGCGAAGCCGTCTGCTATAAATAGAGCATCACGTGAACTTGAAAACTCAGAAAGTATCCGAACATTATTGCAGATAATATATTCCTAGTCGGATACATTTTTCATCAACATGCCGCCAAACTTCGAACCTACCGCGCCTATTGATCTCGAGTCTAAGGACAACAAGCAATTTGAAAAGAAATCACCTGGTTCGGGAGAAGAGAATTATGGTGTAGTGGAAATACTTCAGTCTTCACTGAACCTATTGGCCACCATATTGATTGGGGCCACAGTTGGCATCAACTACTTCTTTGCGTTTAGAAGCCTGCCTCTCGGAGCTACTCCACTGCATATTGTCCTCTGTGTGACTGGGGTAAGAAGTCTTCTTTGAAGTTTTCTAACTAATTTCATACATTGAAACTCTTCGGTTTCTGTGAAATTGGTATTATTGACGTTGTTTCTGGATCAGGTCATTTATTTGGAGCAAAGAAAAAGGCATCACAAAATTCGAACATTTACAAAAAGCTTCGTCTTTCTTCATCTTCGTATTCTGGATTACACATATCTTGTGAACTCGTAATTTTTTCTGATCGAAGTTCTGGGTCACAAATGATTCATTGAATGTTTCCTCATTCCAGTACCAACTTCTAATGGCGCAGGGTATTTTGAGCCTATCCAATGGCAGCGGCTGGGCATCACGGCTGAAGCTGAAGCACAAGAGACGTGCCCACTGGGTGCTTCAGCTCCTGGGCTCAGGGTTGGCCATCTGCGGCAGCATCGTCAAGATATTGGACAAGACCGTGCATTGGAATACCCTTCATGGACAGTTTGGTATGCTGATGTTACATTTATATTATTGAATTTATTTTATTTTACAAATAGGTAAGTAGATTAAAGTACTTACCTAGATTTAAAATATGCTAGAGTACACGGGAATTTCAGAGATAAAAGACTGATTACTGATAAGTATCTAATTAATTGCTTAAATAATCATCTGATTGAATTATCCACAAATACTTTTATAAATCTTATCAATGCAACAGCGTCACAATGTATAGATTAATGACACGGTTAGATTGGGGCATTGGTATAATGTTATACTACAGTGGGAGTTTGTATTCGTTCACCGTATTTTCAGGGGACATTCTAACCACGACTTAGAAACATAATATGGCGCTTCTTTAAAAAAATACGCGTGAATTTTTTTTTATGTTTACAAAAATTACTTTACTTATGCATAAACAAACAATATCAGGACTAAAAGTAATAAAAATCCAAAAAACTATGTTTTGAGCGTCTTATGGCGTAATTTTTTAATTGTTTACACACATCGTACGTCAGACTTTTAATATGCTTATTAACATATTAGAAAACATTTTTCAACGTTACGGTACTTCCTACCACTTTGAATTTGGAGTTTGGAGCCAAAGGTTAGAAATCACGAATATTTACAAAATTATGTTATACGATTACCGATAAATCATTAGTAATGCTGTGTTTCACAATGAAGAGAAAATTTCCTCAAAATACGGTGAACGAATTCAAAGTTATTCTGTAGTGTAAAGTTATTTTAAGCGTGATAAGTTTATTAAAACAACTGGCCAAGTACGTCTCAGGCCACGCGCATTGTAGGGTTCCGTAGTTGGCCGTCAAAATGTGCGGAATTAGAAGAAATATTTTTTTAAAATCAATATTATTAACATATAAATAGAATTCACGTTTACTTCATGAAAGTAATTTTAATGGAATTTGTACAAAATTTTCCTTTTATAACTTGGTCGACTATTGCTTGTTAACTTATAAAACCTACAAAGCTGTGATAGTTTCTGTTTCAACTTCATAATAATAATATGTACTACTGCCCAAGATTTTTCACGATTCTACTAGCAACCGTTTAGACAGAAGAGAGGGAGGACGTACCATTGTAACAGTTATTACCGATTTAAAGCTTAATATTGGGCAAGCGGAGCCCTGAATCAAAATCAGTTTTTTTTACTATGGGGTAGGCGAGAAAATTTTTACTATTTATTTATTTATTTATATATTTTATTGACACAGCCAACAGGTATTAAGCACAAAAATACAGAGTTCTCATGCTATGTGGTTCTTGTCTAGCCTAATACCCAATAACAGGCGTGCAACAGCATTCAATACATTTTTGAATTATAACTTATTGTAAATAATTGACAGAGCAGATTATTAGACAAATTACATTAATTAACTATGGGGTAGGCGAGAAAAAAACACTACTAATTTAGGTGTAGGCGTGGTAATATAAATCTCAACCTCGATAATAGTTATTTTTAGAACCTACAGCTTTAAATAACACCGAATCAAGGAAATCACTTCTAATAAGACAGCCTACTAATATATAATAAATATTGGTACTTTTTGGTATGTCGTAATCACATTCAGAAACTAACTGACGTCAACACTACGTTTATGATTATTCATCCAGCATTATCATGAACGGAATAGGTTTTTCCTATCGATTATAATTTGTACTTATTTAAAATAATTGTCCTAGTCACCTGGAACAACTTGTTTTATATGAAAATCGTAGTGAATTATTTACCTTAAATTCAATAATTTGATTAAAATATTAAACCAGTGTTTTAAATTAATGACTAACATAGAATAAGTATAAATTGTTACTAACATATATTATATGGACACTGTATGACTGATTTCAATAATTACTTAATTAATATAATACTCAAATTAATACCCAAGGTTAGAAACCCGGAACCCTTATAGTTTCGCCATATTGTCAGTCTGTCATTGCGACTTACTAGAAAGCCGAAATTTGGCATTGATAAACGTATTAATTACGCCAAAAAACGATGAGATAAAATCTTTAAAAAGTAAAATATTCTTTAGCTGGGTACCTCCTTTACGCCTAAATTAGGGATGCAATTTTTTTCTCGCCTACACCAAAGTGTGGGGTATCGTCGGATGGGTGGTTTAAAAATATTGTGGGTATACGTCAACCATTCTTCGATGTAGGGTGCCGTATACTAAATATTTATTGTAAACGTAAACTATTACGGCTAAACAGGCTTTACAAGTTAACGAGTAATGGGCTAACAACTTATAAAAGGAAAACTTCGTAGAAATTTCATTGAAAATTTACTTTGATGAAGTTGTTAGTTCTGTAAAGCAGATAGTTAAAATAATCCGTTCGTTTACGGAACCTTACACTGCACGTGGCCCGACATGCAATTGGGCCGTCTTTGAAGTCTTATAAATATTTTTATTTAATTGAATGGAATCAAAGAAAAAAAATCGTAAATTTTCATTCACCTTTACATAATCCCATAACTTATAAAAAAAATCACAAAAAAATTACATTTGAAAAAAGCATTTGCCGAAAACAGAAAATTTTCAAACTTACAAAGGTTTAGACGTTTTTGGTTTTAAATCACTTGGTACCCGTTGGCACGACGACGCCATGCAGGGCCTTAAGGTTGCCTTGTAAAACTTGTTCCAAGTAGAAACTTCTCTACCAGTGAAATCACTTATTTTTTAACGCATTTGGTGAGAGGGTCCACATTACGTTTGCCCATTACGTTTTCCGTGTTTCGCCGGATTAAGAATAGCATCATTCCATTTCCTTCCGTGGATGTCGTAGAAGGCGACTAAAATCAACCAGGAGACGGGCAGCAGCGTTCCTGTGATTCCAACCGCATACTGCGATCGCCAACCAGCCTGCCAAGCGTGGCGATTATGGAAAAACCCCTCATGGTTATAAAAACCACTAAGGAGGCCTATGTCCTGCAGTGAGCGTCGAGTGGCTGATGATGATGATGATGATTACGTTGGTACCTACTTACTTCATTCTTTAGATAAAACACCACCGTGGTGGCCATACATACGTCCGTATAAATACTACTGCAGAAAATGACGTAGTGAATGCAGTGAATGTTGAGGAAGCGAAAGTGAAAGCCGCCAATCTGTCTGGATCGTGGCAAGTCGCAGTCCTTGGTCTCTGGTCTTGGTCATACCCCTCTGGGATTCAGGCGTAACTTTATGTATGTATGTAAATGATGTGACTATGGACCGCCACCGCCGCCGCCACCGCCACCGCGTCGGTATCATCCTAACTGCCTCGTTGGACTAGACGTTAAGGCGCTTACTACCAAGGTAGAGGTCGTGGGTTCGATTCCCATTGTGGCCTCAGTCTGGGTGTATTTCCATGTTTTTGATGACCTTGCCTGGTTACCGTAGCACAGAGTATCTAAGTTCGGGACCAGGTCAAGTGATTGTGTTGTTATTACCCATCTTATGAATGTGTGGTTTACCTGATTTTCTGTTATATCCAGCGCTCGTCGCGATGGTGTTCACAACCGTGAGCCTGTTCAATGGACTCGCCTCGCTCTACGCATACGAACTCCGGGGAAAACTCAATGGTAACTGGTCCAAGTTGACACACATTTGCTTCGGCACCGTCGCCTTCACCATGTCCTCTGTCAGTCTCTGCTACGGCATGGACAAAGGCTTCTTTAGGAACTGGGCTACCAATAGCTTGGCCTACACGGCCATGGGTTTTGTCGGTACTAACAACTTAATTATCATTGCCAGCCCCTTAATTACGATGTTTAGAAGGTCTAAAGTCATTATAAAGAATGTTGGATTGTGACCAGTAAAAGGTTCGTAAATAGTGAGGTAAGATAAGAATAGTACTTACTACTTTTTTTGGTAGGTAGAAATGGATCTCTAAAAACGTTGTGTTTTGTTATTTTTTAATGCATAGTAAACTATGTTTTTTGCTAAACAACAATTTGTAAACAGATTCAACTGAGCTGACGATTATGTAATATATGGAGTGTCGTCACAGTTCATCGTAGTATAAGACCTACCTATCTATTTTGTATTTGTATTTAAAGATTTTATTAAAGAAGAAAATAACAAGTAGGTTGACAGAGTTGCCAAACTGCGCAGCAGTTTATCGGCAGTTATTGACTTGTATAAGTGGCATTGTTGTAAACAATATTTTCTCTGAAACATGTTGATGGCGAATTAAATAAGTTTAAGTCTGTATTTACTACGCACAGCTTACACATCAACTTAATAATGCATATGAAAGAATCTATTAATTGTTGTATTTTATTACAAACACATCATAAGTGTTAGATCAGTCGCGCTAAGCAAGTCAAAGTTATGTCCAGCGTATATATGATTAAAAGTACGAGTAAAACCACCACAAATACGTCCCCAGCCCAGCTTTTGAACACACTTATGTAGAATGCTATCCCTAGACTGATCGATCCTGAGATGAACGCGATCATGCCTATGAGGACGTGAACCCACCACCAGCAGTTGCCGACGCAAGATGAAATTGGACCAGTCACAGCGTTTATCAGAGTGAAAATCACTCCTAGGTAACCTGCAATAATAAAACGAGATTAAAAAAGGCATTGTTTAATTACGTCTCCTTTTGATGCATTTTTACTTATTAAATCTAAGGTAAAATAAAGGAAGAAGAGGGTTATACGTTACCTGCTTTTCCATGGTCGGTTTCTGGCATTTTTATGTCTTTTTTGATGACGGAGATACCGGCTATTGTCAGGATTAAGCCCAGGATATGCAGCGAAATGTGTGTGTACCGGTGCTTATCCCCGAACCAAACCTCGGTGCTCAAGATTGCTATCCCGGAAATAAATTGTTGCTGAAATGTAATAATCCCTTGAAATTTGTATTGAAATAAAAAACTACTTTATCATAAACAATAGCAGTTTAAAAGTTGTCGTATCAACGATGTTTTTACAGAAACTAGAATGAATCGGTATATAATGCATAATGCGTCATTTGAATGAAATTAATAGAATTCAAATAGGTGTGTCGGTATTACCTCGTGTTCAAAACTGCCGTTAAGGAGTATTATAACATAATATACTTAGGTATGGTACCTAGCCCATTTTTCAAAAATGTAATTCTGTCGTTGTTGTTCCTGATGAGCGAAATCTTAAATTATAAATCTATCGTCTTAAGGACAAAAGTAATGTCAAATGAAGCAGCAACTCACCCCAAAAGTGCATAGGATGGCATGATTATCATTGTTCTTTAGTCCATAAAATAACACAATCATCATCACCGCTGCAAGACACATGTGAGAAAGTCCTAAACTAGCCGAAGAGAATACACCACCCATATATTGACGACGCGACGACATAATGTAAATAAATTTTATATTAACGATTTAAAAGTAAAAATCTAGAAAATCTCGCAAAATATGAATGAAATCACAGAATTTTTGCCAATAAAACCCTAACGTGACCCTAACCTGTATCACACAAAGCAGCTCACAGAATAAAAAGACAAAATGCAGCCAAAAGTCACGAATACTGACATTCGAACTTTCAAATCATAGACTAATTTTTTTTAAATAAAAATAAAAACCGAATTCAAAGCACTGCGGCACCCACAACAGAGAAATAATAATTTAAACGAATATGACCTTTAAATTCGGCGTAGTATTGTAGAATTTGGAGCCGGTGCCAAGTTACAAAACCAGCACATACATTTTGGGCACCGACTCCAAAATATATTTCTACAATACCTACATCGAATTTGTTTAAATTATTTCTCTGTTTTTAGTGCTGTAGTGTTTTGAAGTCGGTTTTTATTTTTATGGAAAAAATATTGCGTGGTTTTTGTGTATACACGAATCCGTCAAATCGCTTCAAGTTTGCCTTTGAAATCTGAAACGTTCCCTCGATTTCTCCATGATTCCATCATCAGACTCTGACTTGGAGATGGTGGGACCAACTCCTTCAAACAAAAAAAAAAATACCAAATCGGTCCACGCGTCTTCGAGTAATCGAGGCCTCCTCCTTTTTTTGAAGTCGGTTGAAAGAATAACCTCAGAAACAGAAAATACTTTCAAAACTTTCGAAAGGCGATGGTTGATCCCTCCGTCCTTGTCATGTAACAAAATCGCCATATATAAAGGTATCTAGGTATCCTTAAATTATCTGTCCGAGTCATTACGAACAACGTTTGCTCTGGGGAAAACTTTGAAATCGCGAGATAAATATAACCTCTCCATACATTTCATTGTAATGCCAAGTGAAGTCCTTCATTCATTGACGAGTAAAACTCTCTATATTAAAGGGGATTTTGTTACATCTTGTATAATAACCGTCTTATCACAATGGTTCTATACACGTAAAGACAACTTTAATTTCTATTTATGTATGTTGATTTTTTTCAGTTCCGTGTATTTAGGGTAAATTACTACCACAAAAAATTAAGTGAAAAACCTTAATCTGAGGTAGAAAATTTGGACTATTTTAGCATTCGAAATTAATAACACCTACAATGAGTTCTCAACTTTGTAAAATAAATTTTATGTTAATTTTCATCTAGAGTTACTGTCACATCTCATGCCGTTGTACAGTTGTGTATGTACCTATCTAGTGCTTCCATTAAAACTCATTATAAAAGCAATGTTTTATACACAGCGGTATTTTAAAAAAACTTAAAACAATCGGTACACAGAAAACTCAATCTCCATGTCGATAATTGCTATTCAGCTACCAACATATCTAAACTAGTCGATTACAGGCAGCTCTAGCAACTGAGATCGATACGTACCGTGGGGTATTAGAATCAACGCAATGGTAGCCACAAACTTGCAATACGAAAAAGGTAGTTAAAATGCAGAAGTTCCACTCAATACCTATTCAAAAAATGTACCAAGATGGTTCGTTTTAGGAGTGATAAAGTAAGGTCAACTAATTAATGGTTACAAGTTGAAGACGAGTCAGACCAGATCGAAGGTTTCGTATCACCAAAAAATGTATTTAAGTTTGTTTGTTTGTTTGTTACACTTTATTGCACAAAATACAAAATTTAGCACTTAAAAAAACATGAATGTCTTAGACTATGAGCAAGGGCGGACTTATTTCAAGAGAAATTTCTTCCAGCCAGCCTTGACGTTTAGGTTGTTAAACAGACAGCGGGAAGGGCATGTAAAGCACAAACAAAAAAATATTACTACTTAAATGCTACAACGTATTTACAAAAAATATCGTGTTTGCTTTAATTTCATTTGGGATCCTTAGTGCAAGCCCGACTAACACTTGACCGATTTAATAGATGTGTCTACTGTATTGCAGAGTCCCAACCTCTGTCAAATGCATCCTGTTCATGAAATAAAGAAATTTTGTATATATTTTCCTCATCATCATCATCTGCCCATTGCTGGGTATAGGCCTTTTCCCTATTACGCCATCCTTCCCTATCTCTCGCCATTCGCATCCACGGGCCCCCTGCCGACCTGACTACATCGTCCGACCATCGGGCTGTTGGTCTACCGACTGACCGCCGCCCATTTCTCGGTCTATCTGCCGTCTTCCCACCTCGCCAGGTATCCGGCCCATCGCCACTTCAGACTCGCGATTCGGTCGACATTTGTTACTCTCGATTTTTTGTATTGTGTTCAATTTCTAGATGAAAATCAACGCAGTTTCTGTATATCCCTATTCTGTTGGTGAGCGATCTCCGATGATAGCTCCTCGACCGTAGCAACACTCTATCTTTATGGCATCAGAGCGCATAAAGGAAGCTTCTCGCAAGAGTAATGGTGATACCTACACAAATACTGGGATACGTCGAATAGGTGCCTATGTTACGGCTCCAGAGCCTCCGTTTCGATCCTTGCATTCTCTGCTTGTGTATTGTATGTGTCGTTCATTACAGCAAGTGGTACAGCCGCTGGCTGCTTTTACTACTAGCCTCATGTAGGCATCCCTTTCATGCGGATATTTTAACATTTTTTTATATTATCAAATAACGTGTCGAGAAATGTGGGCAATGGTGTCACTAGAAACTAAAGTTAAAACTTTGCTGAAGAAGGTAAGTATTTTATTACTTAAAATTCTCAGATGGTAAATAAAATGTCCGTGTTTTTATTTTCTAGTGTCGCCAAAGGCATTTGTCAAAAATATACTCATTCTTTTTAAATCGTTCATAACCGAATCTGCGAGCGAGAAAGACACAGAAAGTAAAGCTTCTTTAGAGTATGTGTAGCTCATTTTTAAAAAATATAAGTACAAGGGGCCATTCATTGACTACGTGGGGATGATTTCGACCCCCCTACCTATCATATCCTATCCATATCTTAGATAAGCAAGGTCACGTAGAGATTTTTTAAGCCCCTCTTCCCCTTCTGAATCGTACGTACGTAATAAGTGAAGTATTCAGGTTACTCAATAAATAGCGTGATCAGTGGGAATTAACATGTTATCGTGAAAATAATAGGGGTTAAAGTATGAAATTGCCGTTTTATTGCAATATGTTCTTTGAATTGACATAGAATCTTCATGGTTTGAGGTTTTCGAATGAAACTTTCTTCTATGATGTTCTTTTTTTAAAAAATGTGAAACATTTGAATATCGACTTTCAATTGTTTTTGTTATTCAATTTAGACAAGAAAGATGGATACTGCGAAAATTCGAGTGATTGTGAGGCACCCATTGTTCGTATTTTTTTATTTTATTGATTTGACGCAAGTGAGTCAATATTGTGGGTAAGGTAACGTTAAACCATGCCGCTAATTCCTGGGTAGTTTGACTAGGGTCGGCTTCCACTATCTCTCTTAATTCATCGTTATTCACCTGTGTGGGCGGTATTCCTCGTGGCTCGTTCTTTAAGTCGAAATTTCCATCACGAAAGCGTTTAAACCAAAATCGCACGGTGCGTTCATTAGTAGACCCCTCTCCAAACGCAGCATTGATATTGCGGGCTGTTTCTGCCGCGTTAGTTCCGCGTCGGAACTCGTATTCAAAAATCACTCGAATTTTCGCAGTATCCATCTTTCTTGTCTAAATTGAATAACAAAAACAATTGAAAGTCGATATTCAAATGTTTCACATTTTTTAAAAAAAGAACATCATAGAAACCATTTGAAAAAAGTTTCATTCGAAAACCTCAAACCATGAAGATTCTATGTCAATTCAAAGAACCTATTGCAATAAAACGGCAATTTCATACTTTAACCCCAAATATATACATATCTAAATTTATATCTAAATGTATACCTACTTACCTGCCTATAATTTCTGATTAGGTATAAATATGATAAAAAGTGCTGAGCAAACCTGAGGAAAGGCTGACTCTAAGGCTGTCTTTCACCACTTCTTAAATGTCACTTAAGTTGCCATTTAAATTGACTTTTTTATGAAGAATTTTAGTTAAATGCTGTTTAAGCCACATTTAAGAAAGTGGTGCAAGTCGGTCTAATTCAAGTATATTTTGTCAATTTAACAAAACGGGAGCGTTTCACGCCCGTTACGTCCATGTAAAAATAATATCAGAAGAATAATTACCACATAGGTACAATAAGCACTGCGATTGTGCCTTTCAGCCCCACGCACTTTGCCTCCCACTTAGGTATAATCGGGATACAAAATACGGCAATAGATATTGAACATAACTCAAAGCGTGTACAAATAAAAGGAACTAACAAATCACACAAACAACACCGTCGTTGGTAAAGCCTTGTGCCGTGATAAATGCGACAATACAGGCAGAAGTGTTGGACCTTTGACCGAGGGCCCACCCGGCCCATTATCGTTTCCCATCGGCAAGCCTGCGAAGTCTCTATTCTGCGGAAATATTGGTACTGGCTTGTGCAAAGATATACGCCGACATTTTGTACGGTGGAACGGTGAAAAGTGTCTCCTTTCCCTTGTTAAAGTAGTAGTCTGATAAGCTTGTTTTTAAAAACAACGTTTAGACGCGAGGTAAACTCTCCTGTTGTGAAGGTAAGTAGTGCTTATATTTACCCAATGTTTCTCGTACACTAACAATCTGCTAATCTGCTTTTAACGGCTATCAGTTGGGTAAAGTACGTAAAAAAATTAACTATAAAACAATTTCAAAATTAGGAGTAACGCTCAAAACTTCACAAGGAAATAATTACAACGGATACAACTTCATATGGAAATAATTATTTTGGCTCAAGCGGGACTCAAATCTCATCATGTTAACAAACCTAACACTAAGGTAAATCGCTTGTAAATTAGTTATATTCATAGTCTTTATTGATACATTTCTGGCATGGCACTACGATGACAATGACAGTTGTTAAAAAAACAAATATGAGCAATAGAGTCGGCATGCTGCTAAACGGTGCCCACTTGACGAAAGCGTCTCTAGACAGTCCCGTGGCGAAACAGAGTGAGCCTGACACGTAGGAAACTAAGCCAGCTATGACATGACAATTTTTCAAGGCGAGCGCAGGCGTTTGCTCGTGGTCCAACTTATGCGTCAGCTGACCAGTGAACACGGCAAAGAATCCAACGAACAAACTAAAATAACCTGCAAGCAGTAAATGTGATTAGGGTAGTGGCAATAGCTGAGGTGGTAGTGAAGTGACTAGTGCCAAAAGCACAAGTGCTGAGGTACGAGAAGCAAAAGTAGCGTAGCAGTACATACAAATTGCAAATTTTAAGGAAATAATTACATTTAAGATAAAAGTGACTAGTTGTGGACGTCTCCAAACTAAGTAAATCCCACCAAAATATAAGCGTAAAAAACCTGGACAACTTCTCGGTCCAAAAAAAAAAACTTGGCAAGTTTTTTGCCTTCGCGGAATTAACAGTGGTTATTATAATAAATAAGGAAAAATTGTGTAACTTTTAAATCTACCTTTGCATCTACGTAATCAGATGATTTACACAGCGTCCAGCGTCCAGTCTTTTAGATGGAGTAGGCTTGCCCAGCACCTATACCATCCTGACAGCTTAGTCGGCCTAGCCCACAGGAAAGACGTGCGGAGCCAACCAAGCCGCGGGTTTTCTCACGATGTTTTCCTTCACGGTTAGCATGTAGTATTGCTACTACAAATTCGCAGATGTACGTAACTTTGAAAATAAACAAAGTCATAGGTACATGCCCGCACTGGGAATCGAACCATTTTGTATGTACAATTTTTACCTATATGTAAACGTTGCACATAAAAAATTACTTTTACTACAAAAATTAAGTAGCGTCAGTGTAAGTATTTTACAGCATACTTTTGATAAAAAAACTGTGAAGTCTGTTAAAAATCAAGGCAGGCATGGGTATAAGCCTTTTTTTGCGAATTTGGGGAAACGGAATATACAGATTGAAAGAGCTTAAGAAACCGGGTAAGACTGCAGTCAACGTCCATTTTCACCAAAGCGTCGATATCTTTGTGATCCTATTTTGACTCAAAAAATTTGCTACAAATACATTTGAAACAACTTTTCTTTGTGAGAAACTTGGTAAAGTAAAACACAAATATATTATGTATCTAAGACAAAATATTTTATGTAGAAAGCGGTGGTAGCGAATTGGTAGAACGCAGGTTTCTCATTCGGGAGGTCGTGGATTCGAATCCCGGCATGTACTTTGTTTTCTAAGTTACGTACATACATTTGTGAAGTTTTAGCAGCAATACCACTCGCTAACCGTGAAGAAAAACATCGTGAGGAAACTTAAGTGTCTGAGGTGTTCACATACCTTAGCGTTTGAAATTGCCAATCCGCGGTGGGCACGCGTGGTAATTAAGCCCATACTCTCTCTCTGAGAGAAGGCATGTGCCCTGCAATAGGACGTATATAGGCTACATAAAAAAAGTAAACCTCAGACCACATTTATACAAATTATGTTTATTTGAAAAACAATAAATTATGTTTATTCAATTTAATTCAATTCAATTCAAATATTTTTATTCATTATAAAAACAGAATGTTTACTTAATGAACGTCAAAGTTGTTTTTATAATTATTAAAATGCTAGAATGTGCTAACGAGACGGATTCCAGACGCAGCGCCATTAGAAGCAGAGCCGAATACTTACCAGACAAACAGTGGATGGTGAAATGAAAACTGAAAAGAGCTGCCAGTGCTCCAAATGCTCCAAAAACCGAAGATACGACCGAACTGAGCCCGTGGTCGAGTTTCCTATGAGGATCTCGCATGATCATATTTGTACCATAAAGCTTGTTTAAAGTCAGTATCCCTACAGGGACAAACAGCTGAAACTGTAAAAAATACACGTGTTCACTAGTTTGAAGAGACAAGTGAATATTTAAGCCATTTTCTGTTGGAGCATATTATTTGTCTATCTATACAGCCCGTGAAAGACGCCCACTGTTGGGAATAGGCCTCTTCACCATCACGCCCACCCCGCCGGTTCCCTGCTAATTTTGTCTATTGTGCTCCTCCCGCCTTCTTAATATCATCAACCTATCCACCGAATGGCGGCCTATCGTTACTTATAATAAATAGGTATATCATCATCATCACCATCGGCCTACGCTTATCCACTGCTGGATATAGGCCTCTCCTATTGCACACTACTGAGCACGGTCCTCGGCTACTCTCATCCAGCTCTCGCCAGCCGCCCTGTGGAGATCATCGCTCCACCGAGTCTGAGGACGTCCTACACTACGTTTACCGATCCGCGGTAAAAAATATATGTTTAGTGCTATTGTAATTTCATACATTCGGGTAAAAGTTTCTTTGTGATACCTGGCGTAGGGTCGTTTGATAATTCGGATCTTAGTTAATATCCGATAATATTAGCAAGGAGACAGAAAATATAGAATACATAAGCAGCCTATATACGTCCCACTGTAGGGCACAGTTCTTCTCTCAGGGAGAGAGTATGGGCTTAATCAACACGCGTGCCCACCGCGGATTGGCGATTTCAGTCGCTCAGGTGTGTGAATAGCTTCTGAGTGTCTGCACTTAGGTTTCCTCACGACCTCACTTCAAAGTTAGCGAGTGGCATTGCTACTATAACTTCACAAATGTACATAACTTAGAAAACTAAGTCATAGGTACATGCCCGCACTGGGGATCGAACCTGGGTCTCTCGCTTCCGATTCCGATGTTCTACCCATTAGGCTACCGCCACTCAGAAAATATAGAATGCAGCATTATTTCTCGAATTAAAAAAAAAACATAGAAGACGACTACCAATCTGCCTAAAAGTTTGAGAAAACTTAGATGCTATGCCATTGAACAATCAGAACAAAGCAATGAGTCGGTAACAAGCACATCAGCAGTCAAGATTTCAAACATCCTAATGTAGTTTTCTATAATCTGTCTCTTCGCTAATATCCTAGGATATTTATTAGCTAACTAGCTATCCCCGCGAACTTCGTACAGTCAGAGTATCTGTTTATACGATTCTTGCACAACGCCATCTAGTTATTTTTAAAAAACATAACAACGTTCGCTCGCACAACGCCATCTATTTTAAACTTTAAATAATTATTATCCCACGGGAACGCATTACCGGGATATCAAGTATGCTATGTCTCAATTCAGGTCTTTGTCTATCTTTACTTTACTTTTTGGTCTATCTGTACGCCAAGTTTCATGTAAATTCGTTTAGCCATTATTGCGTGATTGAGTAACAAACACCCAAACAACCAAACATCTTCACAAACTTTCACATTTATAATCATCATCATCATCATTCAGCCACAAGAAGTTCACTGCTGGACATAGGCCTCCTCCATGGATTTCGAAAAAGATCGGTTGGAAGCGGCTTGCATCTAGCGTCTTCCTGTGGGCGGGGCACATAGCACGCAGAACTGATGGCCGATGGGGCCGAAAAGTTCTCGAATGGAGACCACATATCGGCAAGCGCAGCGTAGGACGACCAGCCACAAGATGGACAGAGACATTTATAATATTAGTACGATATCCGCACTATCTAAAGATAATACGACATACTATTTCACTTCATTTGCTACCCAGGAATATAAACTATGCTTACACTGAGAGTGCAAAACGCTACGTGGGCAGCACGATTCGTCAACGAATCGAAGCACAGGGAAAAGTACAGTGCTGATATGACCGCCGCCCCTATTAGCATGTTGACAAAGACCAGTATAGCCCCTGCGAGAACCTTCTGAACGTAGATCTTCATTGACGTGTCAACAAGGATGATTTTCACTGGACCCACGAATTCGTGTATTTCGTCGCCTTCAGCGTTGTCGTTTATGCACTGCACCTTGCACAGGCCGTCGGGTGTACTCGGCACGTCCTTGTATTTGCCGCATGCAGGCGTCTTCATGCATTTTCCCATGGTTCAGTTTTAAAAAGATGTCAAAAATATGAGTAAAGATTTATCAAAAATGTTCTAAAATGTCGTAGTGTGGTACTGTGACAATTTTTTTAATCTGTGTACAAAATTACAAACCTTTTAATCGCAGACTAAGTAGGGATGTTAGCACAAATGTTTGAAAGGTTCCGGTTGCGAAATGTTGTGTGCAAATAACGTTACGTTTTCAATGTAGGTATACTCCTTGGTTTGGAGAGAAAGAAACTAGTTAGTAGAGTGAAGGAGGAAAAGTACGGTGTGAAAACGCAATGAATCTCGTGTTTTTTAATCCTCGGCTTCAACTCCAATACAAATTTAAAAGGGATCAATAGGATTGAAATAAAAATACACATCAGGATGGATTCAAACAATGAAGATACTCTAGGAACACCTACAAAAGATGACTCTAACAGTGAAAAAGATTTAAAAATAAACTATTAAAACTTTGAATGTCTTGGTTCAGGGAATAATTTACTTCGTAACATAATATTAATCACTTTCTAATTCCCCCTCTATTACAATTTTTTAAAAACATAAATTAATAATTATAAGTAAAAAAAAAATTAAATAAAATAATAATAATAATACATAGGGAGACAAAATAAGACAACATAGGCCTTATTCAAATCAATATATGAAGAAGTACGACTTGTTCAAGCCCCGTCTCCCAAATTGCTATACGCAACAAATAGCCCCTGGATAGTTCTAAAATCAAACATAGCCGTGCGTCTGCTACGGAGCAAAACACGAATACATTCAGGTGTTCCATAATGCGCAAGTTGGAAGACGCTAATGAGTGTGGTCGGACTCCAGACAATGGATTCATAAATCGCATGATCGTATCGCGGGGCAAAACTGCTAAAATAGTACCGAGGACGACATTTATATGTGTATTTATTTCCATTGTAATGAATGTGCACGGCTAACTACCAAATTGGGACCGGCGGATACAAGATACGACATATAAAGACTTAGGAAAGTAGAAAGAAATGCGCCAGGTATTTAATGAGAGCCTACTACCATACCACCGTGAAACTCTTATTCTGCTGATACTTCTAAATGGTACTTGAGTTTCATTCAATATTTTCACAATGTTTTCAATTAATTTCATGAACAAAAGCAAGTACAAAGCGAAACAAGCTGAAGAAATAATCGATGTTAAAGTAGATCAAATAACGCAGTGGATCAAACGGGCTTACGTCCGAGATTAGTAATAAAATCATTCCATTAACCGGGGCGATAGTCCTGGGATTTGTCGGAACCCGTTATCCTGCGGGACTCAAAGGAAAAAAAGGTTCAGTAATTTGTCTTTACTTGTAGGATTTATGTTGGGATCGCATACTCGCCGGGTAGAGACACTCGGGGCGGATAGATCAACCATTTTAATGGAGATGTCGCACGTACGTGAAAGTTAGGGGAAGCTCACCTTAAAGAGGACTTTATAACATAGATCTATGTTCTTACATGTAACTGGTCTCAACCTGATTGTAGGACATGTGTAATAAAAAAAGACAATATTCTGGTAATTATAAAACTTCTTCATCATCATCATCATCAGCCACTCGACGCCCACTGCAGGACACAGGCCTCCTTCATGGTTTTCCTAACCATGAAGGGTTTTGCCATAATCGCCACGCTCGGCAGGTGGGTTGGCGATCGCAGTATGCTGTTGATGAAGACGCTGCTGCCCGTCTCCTGGTAATGTATTTCCTTAGTCGCCTTCTACGACATCCACGGAATGAAATGGAGTGACGCAATTCTTAATCCGGCGCCACACGGAAACTTCTTACTGCGTTCTTATTCAGAAATGGTTGAAATGATAGAGATGTTTTAGGATCATTTCAAGTCGTAGACCAAAGTTTTGATGAGTGCCTTGTTGATCTAGCAGTTGAATGAATAAATTAATGATTTATTGCCACAAACAAACATGCTTACATACAATAATTAAAAAATAAAGGAGTGTGCGTGTGACAATGATACTATTTCAGCGTTAACATTTCAGTTAACATATATAAAGGCCAAAGCAGAGGTCGTGGGTTCGATTCCCACTGAAGACTGCTGTACTGGATTTGTACAAATTGTTTCAGTCTGGGTGTATTTCCACGTCTGTGATGTCCTTGCCCGGTTAGCATAGCACAAGGTATCCTTGTTAATCAGGACAACTGATTGTGTTATGTGGAAGTTATTATCATTATTAAAAACCTGCCTCGTTATAAAAAGAGGCTAAAAATTCCACCTGTACCGGGACTTGAACCCGCGACCTCTGGTTAACCGTGCCAGCGCTCTCCCAATTGAGCTAATGGGCAAGTGCAGGAATCGGCGAAATTTCGAACCTCTTTACAAACTTCTCTGTATTACGTACAAGAAGCGACATGTGGCTGAAGTAATTTACATCACTTGCAGCCCCGAGTAACCGCTTTGCAGTTATTATTATTATCTGCTCGAGAAAGTTTTGTTTATGTAAGAGGAAATTCTCTACAAATCACCCACCATATTACAAAGAAATGCCCCATGCCAATATTCAATCAATAGGTGTCATCTAACTTCACCATGGGCGCCGATGCCGCTGTGAGGCCGACCTACACTTCTCACGCTTGTAAAACATAGTTTGTACAAACGACGAGAGAAGTGATAAATATTACAGATTACATTTCAACCCTAAAAATAGTAGGAGAGGTTTTTATAATTAAATTATATGTAATTATATGTTGTTTTTACAACTTTGTGTTTTGTTTTATCAACACCAAATCTTTTTATACCTACCTCATTAGGAATGGTTCAAAAACGGATTTTTGTCGTGGCTGCCTTCAAATCCCCCATTTCCTCACTACTTAGCTAGAGTACTGGCTCTCATGCACCCCGAGATTAGGTAGCTTACATGAGCCTGGTGGTTCAGATCATCCTCTCTTCCGCTTTCTCACGGCACTGATGCCGGGCAAGATTCAACATTGCGTTTTGTGTGCAACGAACTGCGAAGTGTCTAAAAGTAGAGCATTCTCAGGACTTTTCTTCCTGACGATACTGAGGTGCGCGGGCGCTGCAACCAGCCAGCCCTTCATCAGCGGATAACGATTTACTCACGCGTCTCACGCACACATTTCGCTGCGCGGCCGGTGACGCGAAATATTACATATCGACTTTCAATCGCCCGAGTGCGATTTTGCACGCAACGTGACCGGCGTTAGTGGTGTAATGACATCGATAAATCGTGTCATTAATATAATGAAACAAAGGTCTAAAACTGCAGGGTGACTTCGGATTCGTACGACGTTATTTCAGGGGACCTTCTATCTATGACTTAAAAACATATAACGCTTTTCTTAGATTTGAAAAAAATGGGGCATCAAAAAGAAATTATTACGCAAAATTTATTCAATTAAGCACAAATAAACAATAACAGGGCGAAAAGTAATAAAAATCAGATATGGGTCGAGTTTCTTATGGTCGGCGCCGGCCATCTAAATATTTTTTTTACTTGTTTCCGTATATCGAATGACGGAAATTTAAACATTTAATAAAATAGAAAAAAAAATTTAACGTTACTTACTATCACTTCGAATTTGGATCACGATCACGTTATTATGTGCCTACAGGTAGGTATGCACAATTTCTTCTGTAACTGTGTAATTTCAAATACATTTTTTTTAATCCACTTCATTCATTTTACATGCTCGACAATTTTGTGTAACCGGTAAAATTCTGGCGATCCCTTCACTTTACTGGAATCTACGGAAAACTTGCTACTATTTTCTTACTTAGCGCTGTTTAGGAGTGAACAAAGTAAAGCAACTTACTTACTGAAGCGTGATAAAAACATGTCGCCCGAAGTGCTCTCAAGTCCGAAAATCTTCTAAAGACAGCTATTTCGAGAGCAACAATAACCCAATGGGCAGCGAGAGAGAAAAATGAGCCAAAACTTTTACGCTCAAGTTAGTTTTGCTCGAAAATATTGTCTCGAAAGAGAACACAAATATGCTGGTTCACTTGTTTACTTGTTTAATGAAAAACAGAGCATTTGGCAGATAAACACAAAGAATACGCGCCTGATGCATTTTATGTAATTTTAAGGGATATGGTATTTTTCCACGTATCCGATTGGCGAGCTTATCAATTCTTATCTCATACAATGTTTGCCACATAATGTTCTACAAAAAGAGTCTCGAACTCAGTTCCACTGCGTTTGACATATTTTTATCTCATTCTTTATCGGTTGACACACGTATCTGAACTCTTGTTGCGCTCGACCGCAGTTGCTATGTTAGATTACAGTGGAAAACGAATAAGATAGTCTGAGAAATGAATTCAGATAAAAAGCGGCGGTCGCATACGCGTTAAAAATACTTACGCATCCCTAGCGCGCTAATTTTTTTTAAAAGTTTGGTTACCCGTAAAAATGGGTCTTGAAATGAGGGATTTTCTTTTTTTTTTTTTTATTATTTCCTAGCCGCTGCATAGATGGCGCTGAATTTGGTGAGTTACTGCAAGGAACGGAACGTCACATTATTTTTTTATTATTTCACTTGGATGTAACTTTAGATCATAAAACGAAACTTACAAATGACATTGTCACATCACAAGTAAATATCGTTCCAAATTGATCCATTCACGTTATCGCAATATCCATTGTCGTCAATTTCGGAACGGCTATCATAGACGCGCGCGAATACGTGAGTAATCTGAAGTGCGTTCCGATTTACCCATGACCGCTCACGGTCGCAAATCGGAACGCACGGCTAGTAACGTAGTCAGTTCAGCGCCACCTGCAGAGTTCTTGGGAACTACTTTTTTTTCTTAATTTTCAAAAAGAAAACCTCCCAATGGGAGGCGTCCGATATTGCCCGGTGAACACAGAGTTAATAATTTTCCCAGTTAAGATAAGATAAGAATATTCTTTATTGTATACCGGAAAAAATGTTACAGAAACAGCAAAGACAAAAGAAAAGATACAATTGGCGGCCTTATTGCTAATAGAAATTTCTTCCAGGCAACCCCATATCGGAGATTTGCCGAAGGAGAAATAGACACGGGTAGTCGGTGCAAATACGTTAATGTAGTTTCTTTATTTTTGCTGAATAAAGGTTATTGTTAAGAATTTTTATTGTTTATGTAGTTTATTTTGTAACCATATATAGACCCGTTTTTGCAAACAGTTTTGCAGACCCGCTTCTCAAACACACCAAGTTTATACAAGGTTAATCTACTACTAAAAAAACAATAGAAGTTTTTCTTCCTACGAAATTCACACTGCAAATCGGCCCCAGTCCTCTCGGTTACCGACAGCGTAACTACTAATGGTTGGTTTTGTTCAAAAACGTCAAACCAATGACTTGAATGATGTATAGCGCGTATAAATATCTAGGTACCTCACAAGATGGCGAACTTGCTCCGATTGATAACACAATTAACAAACACCGGCCGCCAACTCACAATTTAACGTGGGGTAATTTTTTAGCACTAGTGAGACATCTATCATCATCATCATTCAGCCCCAAGAAGTCCACTGCTGGACATAGGCCTTCTCCATGGATTTCCAAAAAGACTGGTTGGAAGCGGCTTGCTTGATGGCCGATGGGGCGGAAAAGTTCTCGAATGGAGACCACATTTCGGCAAGCGCAGCGTAGGACGACCAGCCACAAGATGGGCAAATGACCTCATCCAAGTGGCAGGAATTTAACACTGAATTTAATTAATTATATATAGATTGAAATGATAATGACTTGAAGAAACACATGCAAATAAAAAAACCGGCCAAGTATGAGTCGGACTCGCGCACGAAGGGTTCCTTATATGTCGCAGGAATATTATCGTATAACACGCCGTTTTACAAGTAGGCGCGATGAGTTGAAAAATGCCGCTGTAATGTAATGCGGCTACTTCACGTGCAGCCGGATTGTGATGGCGATACGTTCTACAAAGTGGCGTTTAATGTAGGGTTACTATAAATTATAAAGAACAGAACTAAAAAAAAATATTTTTGAAATCTCAAAATATTTATAAAAATAAAAGTCTTAAGGGTCTCTTATACATACACTGCCTTATTTATAAAAACACGATTCGAAACGTGGTATAAAATAGTAATCACAAATTATTTAAACTGCCTCTGAGTGTTTTAGAGGAATAATGTGGTTTTTCCAAAAAAGACTGCGGCGTGTCATACGATATGGCTTCGACACATAAACCACTTCAGTCTACCCGTAACTAAGGTAATTTCAACGTTGCCGAAACATCCCGGGAATTAGGGTGATTAAGTTTACCTAATAAACAATATCAACTTCAGATTGTTATTGGAAAGGACCAGTGCTGTCGTTTGTATAGTTAACAACAGATCAACCTACACAGTTTTGTTGCAAAGTCGCCGTTAGCGTAACTGATTAGAGTGCACGTATGTAAAGGTTAATGTGCTGTCGACTGTAACACGACGTGTAGGCGATGCATTAAACGTATTAATTACGCTAGCTCCTTCGTTTCATTCACACCATTCGACTGCATTTTGAATTTACATTGCGTCTTATTAAACTGACGTAGCAGGGCGCTATGCAGATGTTAATGTAATTATTTCTTAGAAAGTGAGATCTGAGGAGGGTTCACTGCCCTAAGTGCTGGCACCAATTTGCATGTTGAATGCTAATGACGAAATAATGGTATGCTGCTGCCGACGTACCTTGATGCACTGAGATTATAAAGCTACTTGGTTGATGAAAATAGATAAAGATAAATACATTGCACACGTGTCTTTATAGAGGAACCCTAGAGGGGAAGAGGTTAGATTAGTAGAAGAAAGACATGAGTCAATTACAAGGGTTATCTCTTTTATTAATAAAATGTATCGATGCCGCTGGTTATACATACAGGGTGTAACAAAATAAAAATATATTTTGAGACAAAAAAAAAATGTTTATATTCGTGTATGTTTCCAAAATTTTTGTTTTCGAATTCGAGTGTTTCCCATGATAAAAGTTGTTCGTTTTCTACAAAAAACATTTTAATTTTAGGATGGATATAATAATATGATATAATAATATGATTTTGTAGCAAGCAGTACATATACAAAATGAAAATATACTTTATTTATTTTCTTTCTTTTATTTCTCTCGTTTTATTATTATTATTATTATTCAAATAAACAAATTACAACTACAAACTAAAATTTACAACGGTTTAAAAAAATATGTAGGTTTTCATGTTATTATTCTTTTTTTATTTTTAGATTTATTTGATGTGAATTTTTATCCACCGTCAATCAAATCCAATGATGTGCCTAGCTTTTTTAATGATTAGCCTTTTTTGCAGTTGCTGCTAATTTTAATTTGTTTAGGAGCACGAGTATACTCTTAGTGATAAAATCCTCGTCCTAGTTGCTTTTGGGACATGAATATTGGTGTAAATTATTTTTTGGTGAACAATAAAGTGCTCTGTATCTATGTTTAGATGATCTGGATTTCACATTTCGCGACCTTGGTTTGAGTTAACACAATAATGTTTAGTCCGACGTAAGTAATATCCTATCAGCAGAACATTGATGTAACGACGTAACCGTCACTTATATTACGAGCAGACATATAACTCTATTTATACCTAGAAATTAATTTAGTTCCAGCGAGAACTCCTCATAGTGAACGGAGGATAAAACTGGCTTAATAAATTTGGAAGTGGCTTACATAGCTGAACGGTTGAATAGTGAAACATTTGTTCTCGTGCACATTAATTAAGAATGTTCGTTTCGCGAGGAGCGGGTGCTTCTATCTAACCCACCCAGTCAAAATAGATGTGCTCTGTGTTGGTACTTCATCCGTTCTTTTCCTAATGTTTTTTTCCAAATATGGATTATTTTATAAAAATTATTTTAATGTCGTAGTACAATTTTTTTTGTAAATGACAAACTCTAACCCACGGATGTAAAAAAAAGAAACCGACATATTTCAGGAATTGCGCATTGTTGGAAATAATAATACAGTATACTTTTAGTGATAAGATCATAGCATCTGTCAAGTAGGTACTTACGAAAAAATAGTTTTAAGTGCTGTTACATTGATCCGCTCTGACAACTGTTTACGTCACTGTTCACTGAATTAACTGTATAACGAAAGGAGGTACATGTTTTTGAATGCATCGTAGTTAGCTAGTGAGAAAAACCTTGAATCTATGTGCTACTGTTCCACCCATTTTCTTAGTATAGTCCACTTAACTATGACTAAAGTTACATAGGCCAACTTGCAGCACTTCTTAAATGTCACTTACATCGCCATTTAAATCGACTTTTGTATGAAGAATTTAAGTTAAATGCTGTTAAAGCCACATTTTGGTGCAAGTCGGCCTTAGATTACCCAGTAAGTGCTGTCAAAATTCAGATTTGTGTTGTTATATTGTTCACTGAAATGCTGCTATTGCGTCACATGTCTAGATTACTCAATGTATTGTATACACACTTGATTAGGTTTCGTGCCATAAGAACACTGAAAGAAACCTACGCGTTTATTGCGTGCTAAAATTTTTGATATCATAACAAAAAAGAAATGGACGTTAATTTTTGTATTCGGTGTCTTTACTAAGCTTATCTAACTTTTTGCGTCAGGAGCAAAAAATTAAAAAAAAATTTGCAGATCAAAAGGGAAGCTCCCGAAGTGAACACTACTCGATTCGGGAGCATCGTGCCCGCTCCGCCATCCGCCAATTAATTTAAACATTCATGCTTAATTATCGAACTCTTCAATTAAATTCCCTTTTAATTTGTTGCTTTATTTATTTTTGCCGTAGATACCTCGTTAAGTTAAATGCAAATACAGGACTTTTGGCCACGAGCACTACAAGTGTGTGTATTTTCGTGAAAATCGCCGATGATTTACTGGGTTTAAATTTTTAACATGAAATGTGCATTGATTCGTAAATAAGTAGATATGTACTTTACAAAATTAATTGGAATTGGGAAATAATGCGGGCCTTGCAGTGCAGGCATTTCAGAGTTGGAAATCTACCTGCAGCAAGGCGTTATACATACCTACTACATATTTTTAATAGGTACCTACAGTTTCGTAATCACGAAACATGAAAATTTACGGAAAATTGCCGTGTCGGTTTCTGAATTAGTAGGATTTGACTCAATAATAATTTTAATAACTGTATTCTTTAACTAAAACCCGTAAGTAACTTTAACTTCAACGGTGTTATTTTTAAAAAAACACGTTTCCTTTAAAAGACTCCTCAGGGACAGCTTAAATAAAATAATCGGTGTTTACGCGAGTGTTATATGGAATCGTATTTTTATAAATAAGTCCGTAAATTTTTGCTCCCGTAAGGCGTTTTTAGATGAAACTATTTTGGGCGTAATTACTGGTTTTACTAGTATGTAAACATATTTTACTGTTTCTAAATTTTGTAATGTTTTGTTCTAGTTACTTCTTGTCAAAGAGAATGAATTGCATGATCCTATTAGGATCGACCTGTTGTCAGTCAGTAGAAAAATATCTACAACTCCTTATCATTATGATATGACGAAGCTTATCATCAAATTTGATGTTAGTTACAGATGTTTCATCCAGCAATTAATAATAATAATAAGTTCCACGCATCACAATTACTTGTCCAAGTCTCTAAAATCCATAGTTGTTCAATAGAGTCATATTAGTACGGTAATGGATAACTAGTAACTAATTCCATTTCAATTGTATAACCCGTGCAACTTAACTCGGCGCGTTGCGCGATTCGAGCTTCTTCGAGAGAGATGCCTATTTCATTGGCGTGGGTTATAGAATGACATTGCGCTGCTGTTCCTATGTAGACTACCAAATAGAGGCAAATAACAACTATTGTCGTGCTTATATTATTCTATAGAAAAACTATGTGTGTATTAGACTCCAGGGCCTGGTCCTAAAACTAGGATACCCTGTGCAATTGTAACCAGGCAAGGACATCACAAATATGGAAATATACGCAGACTGAGGCAATATTAATAAATTTACGGCGACCCCCAGTTATTATTTACTTGTTTTACATTTAGCCAGCAATGTATTGTCAATGTTGTCTGAGGGAAAATAAATGATGGACACCTACTGAAAAAGCACTCGCTGTGAAGGGGTCTATGATGTATTACTTACAATTCATAATAAGAATATCTCTTCACAGCAACATTTGTGAATGTTTCATTTTACAAACATACAAAGGTTCATTTGATATGCAGTCATTTTGAAAATGCATTATTTATTATATGTTTAAAACACAAACATACATGTTAACATTTTATAGATGACAAATAATCCATTTTGCAATAACAATTTAATTCCCTTTCTAAAGTAACCTATAACAAACTAATTTTGTTTTGTCAGAAGCATTTATTGGTAACAAATAGGGAGCTCCGCTCGCTTCGCTCGCTCCGCATATCGAGATTACAAGCCTGACCCAACTTAACCTACTGTTTCCGAGCAAGCATGATTTTTTTTAATGAGCCCACCTCGCAAGAAGGTTCCACCCCCCTGCACCCTGCCTGCCACCTGCCCTGTTTTCTGACTTGCTTGAACTGTAAATCGTAAATCATATTAGTGGGACTTTGTCGATTTAATGCATTTGGGCTAAGAAAACTTAGCTAATGATCTGTTGCCAAATGACATTTTAATAAAGAATTACTTAATGAGATGTAAGTTTTGTGAAACATTTATATATGAAATGTAGAGTTGTGAAATGATACATTACGTTGCTTGTTATCTGTTTTTTTTTTTAATAACTGTCGGACATTCGAAGGGGACCCATGTGAAGATATAATCAAACCGAACAATCAAAGGAAAATTCGTAGAAGATTTAAATGCAGATTCTATATTTTATTTATTGGCCCCGCGTCCACATTGGTAGGAAAGCTCGCTATTTGCATTCGGGTCGGGCGGACTCTATCGCGGGCGTCGCTCTGCTGGGAGTGGGACACTATCGGAATATTTTTAAGTGTCTCACTAGCATGGTAAGAAAAAGCTCAGAAGTCCCTTGTTTCAAATACGTACATAAACTCACGACTCTAACCCGGAGGGGTAGGCAGAAATCAGATCACTATTTCATAGAATTACAATTCATTATTTACTTTAACAATCAATTGCATAGCCGAAAAACCTAGAACCGATTAACATGTACGAAGACTTATTATACTAATCGGCTACGCAATATATAATATACTCTATTTGGTCGACTTATGTCGCCTGGGACGTCCCTTACCGCCCCTCCACACACAATCGATCGATATTTTTCTTTTCTCAACCTTTCTTGCGAGAAATCTATCGTAATATAGTAAAAAAAAAACATAATTGGTCCTGGCGGACCTGTGTCACGCGACATGCGATAAAGCGAAAAAGAGTCGCGGGAAAATATAGAAAAAGCTAGGAAAACTTTAACCACAACAATAATTTTTCTTTAGCGTTTTACGGCTCTCAAAAATGGTAAAAATATTATTAATAGAAAAACTTTTTGAATTTGGTTATTTCTATCATTCATTCGTATCGAACATTATTTCACTGGATGCGAGCTGGATGGAGCTGGGTGAGAGTAGCTGAGGACCGTGCTTAGTGGCGTGCAATAGTAGAGGCCTATGTCCAGCAGTGGACAAGCATAGGCTGATGATGATGATGATGATTATTATTTCACGAAATATCATCAATCATCATCACTCAAATATTGATAAACGCTTCCTAAGGGCCGGTTTCTGAAATGAGAATTACCCTAAGTAAATACATAAGTAACGTTCTCTCCCGCTCTTCTCTGAGAAATTTGAAGAGACAGCACTACAGTTAACTATTTACTTAGCGAAATTCTAGATTCAGAAATTGGCCCTAAGCCTCTTAATCATAAGGAGTTACGAGCAAATTGTGATATCATAAATTGAGCTCGATTTGTGTGACGCGTTTTTGTACCACATGACTAGGGTGACTTTTCGGCAGGTTATAGGTATTATGAAAAGTATTAGTCCTGGAGAAAAAAAATCACGATTATTTACCTTTTAACATGGGCAATTTTTATCATATAACAAAAATGTTTTAATCTCATTGGCGAATGGGATTAAAACATTTTTCGTGCAGGTACTCCATTGTTTTTTCACGCTCGATATGTAAACTGATATTTATATTTGTTTCATCCTGCTCTGCGTGCCCTATTCTACTTCGTGCCGCCGCCGGACCTTTGTGAAACACGTTGTAAATTATTTAAGTCACGTTGAAATTTAGCGTCATGTAATGACGCAGATTTGGTGAATAATCTAACAATAGGAAAAACGGAATGTATTTCAAACAACACTGTCGGTTGCCCATATCCTCCTTTGTACATAATACACTATGCACGCCTGTTATTTAAGTTTTTAATTACCATTTGTTTACAATGTCCCAGGCACTGCAGTTTCCAAGTGGTCCCTTCACCCATCTAGTGTGAGTGAAGGTGCCACTGGACGCTGTATAAATCATCTCATTACGCAGGAGGCCTACAGTGACATAAGAGCACTGCTGGCTTTCTGGAAAGAGATAGGTTGGCTGGAGTAAACTCACAGCTTTGCTACGTACAATGGCCCAACCATGAGGCTGAGTGTGGAAATCTCAGGTCTAACTAACTAACTACGTAGATGCAAAGGCCAAAGTCCAAAGGCAAAAAAAGAGATTTTATTTTTCCATAAAGCGTACATACGTCTTAAGCGTACCAATATTCGACATCATCAGATTTTGTCGTGGGCATTGTTATTTGTCCCATATTTCGATCTTCTGCGCGTTCTTCTTTTTGTGAGTCGACTCCGAAAAGTCTGAACAATCTGTGCGCATAGTAGATCCACCGCTCATGAGCTGTCAGAATATATTATGTGTTATTACGTGTTCTTTTTGGGATTGGGTTACTTACATACAGTGTATTTTCCATTTAGTTTTGCATTTAGTAAACTATAAATATATCGACCCCTGTGAACAAAATACGGGTAGGTAACCTCAAAATTCACATTTCCCGAAACACCCCAATTAAAGTTTGTGTTAGAACAACTACCGTGGTTCTGAGGTTTTTCACGTCCATATATTTTTTTAAATATCGGTGCCATTGTCGCAGCCTCTGGTAAATCATTGTCCTAAATTAAAGAAAACACTAGATGGGTGAAGAGACATCTCGGATGCTGCAGTGCCTGTGACACTGTTTTTAGATGGAGTAAGAATAAAAGAACGGCCGTAGGTTATCATTATCAGAGACATTATATTTCTAATAGCGCCACTACAAAGCAGAGGATTATCCATTAAAAAAATATGTAGGGTATTTTATGAAAATTTTAATAATTAACTCCTGAACTGCCCTCGCGGAACGCAACGTATAGATGGCCCATACTAAGTTGGACACAGATCTGTGTCGCGGCAGACGAGTGGTTAAGCAAAAAAAAAATTAGGTTGTACGACGATGTTGTTATACATAACAATGTCGAATGTCTAGTTTTCAGGATTTGCGCGTATTTGAGGTAACTCCATAGGTATAATATTTTTCCTTTAATAAAAAAAGAACAAACCCTGAACCGTTAAAAAAAACACTAGAACGCGTTGCCATTTAATATCTTTCCACAGGAAAAAAAAATATCGCAAGCTTACCCTGACAAGTAGGTATGAAAATTGTTGCGCACCCTTACCCTGACAAGTACAAAATTAGAGCAGTTTTAAAGTGACAGTTAAGGTTAAGAGTTTTATATCTCAACAGAAGCTAATTAGCTCTTGTAGAGAAACATATAACTTAACAAAAAACGTTAATAAGAATTTTAATAGCAGGAATACTACGCTCATACAATTTTTTACCACATGTCAGGGTTGATACGGCTAACGTGACCCGCCCAATTGCATTTCAGCTGAGCGGTCGCAGCATGCCATACAGTTAAATAATTATCTACCGTGTCGATTAATCACTATACATCCAGATTTCTTAGTCACCATTATTTTTTTCCTTGGCTTCATAGTTTTCCAGGCCTCCCAAGCCGATTCAGCATCAGTAACGCTGACACAGGCGTGAACGTAGTTTCGTTTGGTTCACTGTTCAAAGAAGTGTGAGATTATCATTAATGCATGGTCACTGTATCAAATGTGCAGAGAAAGGTGGCATCTAAAGCATGCAGGGAGATGCATGATGACCTCAAGTGTGGTTTTTTTAGACAACTTTGTGTAGCCATACCTAAATGTTGTAATTACTTTGAGATACTAAAGGTAAACGAAGCAGAGGACGAGCACCAATGCGATGGGCGCACACTATAAGTAAAGCTACAGTTGGGACCCTACGAGCAGCAATACATCTGGCGTATAATCGGTCCAAGTGGAGAGCGTTGGTGGTGAAAGCTGCCCCATAGTCACGTCCCTCTGTCATGAGGACACGTCCAGAAAGAAGAAGAAGTAAATACTAAAGGAAAAAGCTTGTGTGTTGTTATTTTAATCAACCACCATTATATTACTTAATAACTTACTTAATAACTTACTTAAATACTTAATAAAGTTGCTCCGTGGGGTCCTGTGCAACCCAGGAGTGCTGCAGACGGTCGGGCTTTGTGTGCCGGAGCGCTACGTGTGGCGACGCCGCCGCGTGCCGCTGCTGGCTGTGCCGCGCGCGCGCACTTGTCTGCTACGGAGCGCACCTCTCACACGGACTTTAGGCACGTTAAACCGAGTCGCAGAGAGTACAGATTTATTCTTTTGTTCTCTGAATGAATTTACAAAAGTCACTCTTTTTGTGTTGTGTTATAGTAAGTAGTATTTTGTGTGTCTATTAATGCTAGTTTATAAATGGATTAGGTGACTTTAAGTTAATTAGAATAATTAATTATAAAACTTGTTAACGCAATAGGGATTCCCTGTAATGTTAGCTTTAAGTTTTTTGGCAAATAAATAAATAAATAAAATTACAATTTGGAGGTGAATAAAAAATAAGGGGTTGGCTGAATTCAATGCAAGTGTAAATAATAAAAATTTCGGGGAAGAATAAATCTGCAAACGTTGCACCCATAGGCACTCTTCAATGTTTCTTTTAATTTTAATATTTCTGCAATATTTCACAACGCACGGATTAAACACATTTTATTTCCACTAACCAATAATATTTAGAAACTCGGCACCACATTTTATCAGTACAGATTTTAATGAAATGGTACTTAATTATATTCTCACCTACTACCATGGCGTTCCATGCCTAAAAATGTCTTAATGCAGGGTGCAGGGTTTCTCCCGAGAACAAGAAAAAGAGAGAAAGAAATAGAGAAAGAGACCCACTGCAAATTGGAAATTGCAAAACACAAACTTTCCTCACGATTCCTTTCTTCACGGTTAGCGAGTTGTGTCACCATCACTATTCACTACATCAATCATCATATTATAATGATACTGTCAGATTTAAACTTCCCCTCTCGTGAGAAGTATGAAAATTAAATGCCTTCCGCTCTAGCACATTTCAGCGATCCACTTCCATGCTGCAGGTAGTAACTTCAAAGCGGTTCAGTACAAACGGACGCCCCCAGACAACATTCGCTTAATTCACTTTGATGTTCATACCCCCGCCCCTCGCCCTCTTCGGGGCATAACGAGAAAACACGTCTTAAAAGTTTAATCCCACCCCAGAAGTAGGGGGAGATATTAAAATATTATTAAACGTCCAACAATTCCTTAATTTATCTCGTTTCGTTTTGGAAACGAGGAATTCTTCTAACTTTCCTCTTTTGGAGTTAAACAATAATTTTCTTGGCCGTACGGAAAATAATGCCCGCGCCAGACATAGGACTTTTTTGCGTTGGTTTCTGAATCTTCGTCTTAAAACACGGTTCCACATATCCAGAAATAAATTCTCCATAAACTAATAAGTTGCAGTAAAATGATTCTTGTTTTAATGAAAAAAAAATACTAATCGAAGTAAAAGGAGAAAAATCTCCGATTCAACCCATTTGACGTAGCTTTAATGGTGTAAACATAGATTTCAATTACGTAATGCATCCCATATTAATGATCAATTAACACACACCACTGTAGCTTTTGCACCGTAGCACCCAGGCCATGTCTATCCATGCTTAAGGGCTCAACAACGTCCGCCAACCACTGCTTATACATATTATGCTCTCAGCAATATTGCTCTGTAGAGTCCAGTGGTTACAAAGTGCTTTCATAACGCAGATTGAAAGCGATACAAAGCGACCACAGGAACGCTTTGTGGTGTTTTCCATATTTTTGCCGAGCTATTTTTGTTTACGCGGCCTCTAAGCAAAGCCTACGTGTAACAGAAATGCGGTTATACTTTAAACAAATCCTTTGAGTGGGATACAAAACCTGTAGCCATTGATATAGCTTGTAAACATGGAGCAACGAAACTCGTGTTGACCGCAGAGTTATGTCGAAGAGAGAGTGATAAATTAAATTTCACGTGCTTGACATTCGCTATAACCTTGCTTAGTGCTTTGTTTGTCTTGATTATAGCTGCTATTATATGCTCTAATGGGTCTTTTAGAAGTGGTAGAATCCAAACACTGAAATTTGCTCCTCTCAGTCGGCTGTTCCAATTTTTCCACTATTGGTTACTGGAACCAACTACTTGAAATTCAAGTAAGTGGTTCTGGAATTAAGTTGGTAATGTGTAGTGCTTACGAAAGTTGTGTGTGGGTGTCAAAGAAGACGAGGCTAAAAAACTCGGCTGTCCCAAAAATAAACACAGTTAGAGACATTTTTTCTTTCAAAAACGAGATATTTCCACTATTTGCTATTAGTTGGTTCTAGTAACCAACAATGGACATATCTAGGTTTAGAATAAAAAATGTTCCTTACTGTGTTTATTTTTGGGACAGCCAAGTTTTTGGCCTTGTCTTCTGTGACATCCACACACAACTTCCATAAGCACTACCTTAATTCCGGAATCACTTACTTGAATTTGAAATACGATTCTGGAATTAAGCTAAGAAAATCCACATAAGGAAATATCTTTGAAAGTATCGCACCATACATCTAAGTGGGGGCTTTACATTTTTACCACATTTTACTGGATAAAAGTAAATTGACAAATATTTATCCAGGCATAAATGAAAAATAATTATATCAATCATTAAAAAATATTGAATGGTACCTAAGTATAATTGTTTTTTAATAAGTATTCGTAATTTGTAATCTTTTGTTCCAAACTGTAAATCTCAATTTAAAGTGGTACGACTTGTACTTTAGCGTTGAAAACTGTTTTCTATTTATTAAGAGTTCAAAATTCTACTGTCTGGAATATGTTAGCAACCAAAGAAATAATAAGTTAGCTGGCACCGACCATAACACATTAGAAACATCCTTTTTAATTACATTTCTGCATGAATAAAATAAAAAATAGTGTCATATTATGTTTTTAACTCATGGTAAGAATGTGTCCTTAAAATTTTGCTGACGACATCGATGTCACCCTTTATTTAGATCTTCAGTATATCTACTTATCTTAAATTGAAGTAAAATCTGCATTGTAGCAATTTTAATCCATTTGTAGAGCACGCAATTAACCGCTGAGATACCCAAGTACCCAAGTATGCGCAAGTAATAGGCCACTGTATGCAAATAGAGGTTCGCAATAAGGGCGGCGGTGTTGCCAGCTATGCGCATTGTCTAGGAGCTGCCCACGGCTCAATTGCCTACATAGGTTGGCAACACCAATTAACATCCTTTTACGTTGTCACTTACCCGCTTGGGGCTGAGTAGACGTCTTCATTATGTGTTGTAATTGTGTGGGAGTAAAACGTGCGCTATTATTTTAAGGGACTCGTTTAAGTATTTCTGCTGTTGGCTGTGATGTGGCTGCTATTTTAAAATGTCGAGTGTGGAGTCAACTTTATACAGTGATAGTTGCCTCTAATAAATAATAGATAACTTTCACACAACACGATCACTCGTCCGGGTCCTAAACGAGAAGAAGAAGAAAACTTATTTCATAATTTTAAGGACATCACAATCCTGGAAAAACATACATACATACAAAAACTCACGCATGTATCCCAGAGGAGTAGGCAGAGATCAGGGACTACCACCTGCCAGGATCCTGGCGGATCACTTTCGCTTCCTCAACATTAATTAGTAGTTTCCTGCACGCACGCCGGTTCTGGGTACTTTTTATCTTACCCTTTGTTAATAAATCCTCCTGGGATGTCCCTTACCGGCCCTTCCACCCACATTCACTGGAAAAACACATAGAAAAAGGCTATTACTACTATTACATTAGGATTGTCTGAAAGAAATCGTTATTATTAGCAAAATGTTACCCACTTGTAGGTACATTTTGTTATGATATGTGATGATATGTGATTATCTTATCTTAACTTATCGAATACGTCAATCTCCTACGTGAATCAAACCCATGACCTCGGTTTTGGTATGGTACCGCTAGAGCAACGAGGCAGACTTTATATGAAACTCATGCACCTATGTAGCAACTGCTCCAGCAATGGCCGGTTTCACATTGGAAGATAAACGTGACTGCACGATATCGTTGGACTAGTATTTATGCAACGATCACACAGCGTTCACACTACGGCTTAGTTAATGTACGAAACTTCCTGTTCATCGCTCAATCGTATTGTCCAATGTAAAACCAGCTAAACGTGTGAGAGAAACGATGATTATAAAATGTCAAGCGCATTTCGTAATACGCTGCGATTCCAGTGGTCTGTACTTTTTTCTTAGTCAAATGGATGAAATTAATCGGCATACAAGTACTATTTCGAAATTTTAGACTTTTTTTCCCGCAGAAACTCCGTTAAAGGCTTCGTTTGATTTGTAAACGCGCCCTTAGACGCGTCTACATAACAGGTTTCGTCAAAGTAAAGAGTGATGTACATTCATTTGCAAGTGTCTGGTGCTAGATTACTTTAAGACAGGGCTTAACAAACAAAACTACCTCAGTCGCTTATTAATTGAAAGATTATGCGCTGCGTTAGCTCCCGGGGATTTGTGAGATAGGTGTTTTGTCGATAAATTACCTTTCAATTTATAAGTTGTATCTTTAAAAATGTTCATGGCTGAATGCAAAAAAGTCGTCAGAAATAAGTCTGCTCTAGTTTCAAAGTTTTATTTAATTTCTTGGAATAAAGTGAAACATCGAAATTCGTTGATAAGATGAAGTTGCTCCACATAACATATTGATATCAGCGCCTTGCCGTTTATATCTACTGATATGCGTAAATCTACAAAGCTTGTATCTCGAAAATAGACCTATATGTACCTATTTTAAATATTCGAAAGACAACGTTGGTGAAAGTTGGATTACTCCCTTTTGTATTCAGCTTAGAGCAAAGTCGTTAAAATAAACACCTTGTATTTTGTTAAGGCAGTAAATACTTTTTTATCTTAATATATCTCTATACTAAGGCACTACATAATTTTTATTTTACGAATATGATGTGATGAGCTGCCTTTATTTCTGAAAATTTTGTTTTGTATATGGGACACTAACCAGTCAATTTAGCATTATATTTTAACAGATTATTTTGTCACAAATTTCCTCGAGCAATTTATTAAAATTAATTTAGGATAAAAACTTCTGCTTATTGGAAGTTATTTCTATGTTATGTTAGTTATGGCCTCAGTCTGGGTGTATTTCCATGTTTGTGATGTCCTAGTTACCATAGCACAGGGTATTTCTTCTTCGGGACCAGGACAAGGTGTTATGTGGATGTTATTTATCGCCTTTTTACCGTTTCTATTTCTAGTGAAAATGTCTAACTAAAATTAAAATGTATGGCCACTTACTTATTTCCCAGGTCGCATAATGAGAAATCTGAGCAGCCAACTAAACACAAAGGAAAACATGAAATGAACTGCATAAAACAAGAGGAGCTAAACAACAATTTACGAGTGTCGCACGCTCTGTGTACATATTTCACTCTTTATATGTCAAAATGTGCAATACAGAAGAATAACTTAAATATTTTTTACTTGGAACGTTAGTTTTCCTAAACTTTAAACTTTTACAGCTCTACGTTTTACAGCTATTTGAGTAAAGTATTCCCACTTCATTGTAAAAATCTTTATCCAATTGAAACAGAGCGTCCATCTTTTCGCTGCATGAACTGCATCGTCTTCATGAATCGTTATTTAGAACGGCCATTACGACTGTTTGTTAGGTTCAAGATTTCGGAGCGGTTTCATGTTACGGTTTGACATAATTTCTCATTAGACCATTTTATCTAACGTTTCGCTTTCACTACTGAGGTTCATCATCGATGCATAACCCACTGCGGCGCGATTTACTGAATTATGACGTCATGGAGCCACAATACAGCTTCTCCGTCTGCGCGCTTCGCATGAAGTTAAACATTTGTTTTAACTATTTTGAATTTTATGTAGACGTGAGCGCCACATGTAAATAAAACCAGTGACAGCACAAACGCGCAAACCTAGCGCTAAGTGCTCGCGAAACGCCCTGAAAAATGTTGAGTTTTGCAGTAGCTATACTTTTTACTCTTGTACCTAATACTCTAGTTAAATTTAATGTAATATACGTAATTATTGTCTATCTGCACTTTTACTCACAAATAGTATTCCGACGACCTCGTGGCGCAGCGGTAGTGCATCTGCATACCATGCGAGAGGTCCCGGGTTCGAATCCCGGCTGGGGACAAAAAAAACCCCCAGGTCTTGGATGTTTACATGTTTGTGATGTCGTTGTTTCTGGTTCCCACGACACAGGGTATCCTAGTGTGGGACCAGAAGCAATGTATGTGCCTGTATGTAAATGTTTATGTTTAAGTACCTACTACTACATAAGTTTTTGGAAAACCGACAGCTAGAAAGTTTTAGGCGAGGCCTAAAAGATTTAGTTGAATTTTGATTTAAGTCTTAAGCGAGGCCTAAATGAGTTCGTTGAATTGTAATTTGATTTGATATTGAATATAAAATCTCAGCTGGTGGAACCAAATTAACTACAAGAAATTCAATAAAAAATAACAGTTGGGTTGTTGATATTTTTTTATTTAAAGCTTTTTAGTGGTTATGAACAATATAACATCTGACGTACGTCAATTCTTTTTCATGAGGTCGTATAGCCAGTGGCACTCACACCTTTTACCTCACTTGTCAAAATCGGTAAAGCCGCTTGGCCTCTGCGTGGTTGCAAAGAAGCGGTGGTAGCCTCGTGGGTAGAACATTGGACTCGGAATTAAGCGAGAGACCCAGGTTCGATCCCCAGTGCGGGCATGTACCTATGACTTGGTTTTCTAAGTTATGTACATTTGTGAAGTTATAGTAGCAATACCACTCGCTAACGGTGATGGAAAACATCGTGAGGAAACCTGAGTGTCTGAGCTATACCTCAGCTCTTGTAATCGCCAATTCGCGGTGGGCACACGTGGTGATTAAGCCCATACTCTCTCCCTGAGAGAAGGCCTGTGAACTACAGTGGGACGTATATAGGCTGCTTATGTGGTCGCAAAGAAACATAAATACACAAGCGCGCAAAACATAGCCCTGCATTGCTTTCGCAGTCGGGTTAAAACCCAAGTTCACACCGCACTCAAGATCCATTTCAAAGGCTTCAATAAAACCTTTATTATGGTTTTCTTAATAGAGAACCACACTCATGTAGCGATTTCGACTAACTTTAACAACAATATACAGATGTATCAAAATACCCACGTACATTAAAAATGGTAAGTTCTATTCTACTCGTAAGGTGTATGGAACAGCTGATATTTTTTCGCGATTTCAAAGTTTTCTCCATAGTAAAAATTATCTTATAGCGTGGTAATTAAGCCCATACTCTCTCTCTCTCTCTCTCTCTCTCTCTCTCTGAGAGAAGGCCTATGCCCTACAGTGGGACGAATACTGGCTGATTTCTGGGTGCTTTGAAAGCCGCGGTTATGTATTAAGAACCGGCCAAGTGAGAGTCGGACTTGCGCACCGAGGGCTCCGTACAAATTTGTAGGTAGGTACTTACATTATTATAAATAGTTCAGGAATCGAGTCGCGCAGTTTTTTCCGGGCTTTTCCCGACCTTCAAAGACAATTTTTTATCATTTAATTACAAATGTACAGTTTTCAGATTTGTCCCTGTATTTGTACTAGGTGTAAGACGATATTATTTGGCAAATTTCATAGTTCTAGGCCAACGGAAAATACCCTATAAATTTTGATTCCCTCGAGTGTCGTAATATACGTTTTTTTTGCAGTATAAACGGCCGTATCTTGTTTTAAGTTAACTTAGAAGTTTGAGTTTTTTGCGGCTTCAAGGGACTGTAGACCTGAGTAAATGGTTTTAATTTCAACTCGATACCTCCACGCGTTCCCGACATAGGGGGTGTTATTTTACTTACGAGTATGTGCAATAAATGTATCAATACATTTATTGCACATACTCGTAAGTAAAATACAATGGCAATGTGGCGGATATCTTGACAGACAGACGGACGGACGGACGGACGGACGGATAACAGTGATCCTATAAGGGTTCCGTTTTTCCTTTTGAAGTACGGAACCCTAAAAATAGCATCTATTTAGACTATTAATTTTAAGTACAGGCGTAAATAAAAAAAAATTGTTGAGAAATATTGTTTAAAAATGTGCGAATAATTAATACCGCCTCTCCGTCTTACAGAAAAATTACCTGCGGACCCGCGGTACGCACGCATCTCTCTGAATGACTACTGATGGTCATAATAGATTCGAGTTTGTGGCAAGATATTATTGAAAAGTGTATTTAAAAAAAATCTAGCGTATTCGATAGCTATTATAAGGCACGTTCCAGAGATACGTGGAAGAACATTGGGTTGATCTGGAACTGTCTAGAACACAATTTGACTACATTTGATTTTGGCTTAGAGCTTAATGGGTAATGGGTCGAACATTAAAATCTACTAAAACACAAATTGACTAGTACCGAAAAAACCTAGAACACATTTGGCCTACTGTTGTCTTTTGTATTTGAATGTGTGGAGGAGGCCAATAAAGGGTTGTAGCGCCATAGAAAGTTAGAAGTAAGTAGGTAACTTGCTCTTTTATTCTAGGCTTGCCTATATCATCCTGACAGCTCGGCCTAGCCCATAGGAAAGACAAGTCAATACGTGCAGAGCCAACCAAGCCGCGGGTTTCCTCACGATGTTTTCCTTCACAATTAGCGTGTGGTATGGTTCATCCCAGGTTCGATTTCCAACTCGGGCATGTACCTATAGCTTTGTTTATTTTAAAAGTTGCGTTCAACTACAAATTTTTAGTATAAATGCACAGTGTAAGCCAACAAGAGAAATATCCACCTGCCTTCGAGTATAACTTAGGTGTACAGTAATAGTATAAAGTGACTGCTGACGTACCGTGGAACGATGCAGAAGAAGAGATCGGTCGTTATTTTTTAGTTAAAATATTTGTCAAAATCAATTAAATTATTTTCTTAGGTTAATACGAGCGCTAGACCTAATAAAAACTAAATTTGCACGGATATTTGCTAGTTTATTTTTTCCATTTTATAATTTTCCGACTTCGGTCGCAAGTCCCGTGGTCTCGATAGACTGAGGTGACAGGCGTCTCTTTAAAAGCAAATAAAAATATTGATTATTAGATATGGAAATTTAAATTAAATCTACAAAACAATTATTTTATACTAGCGACTACGTTTGCGTGGTAATTTTGATGTGTATTTTCCCGGGATGAAAATAGCCTATGTGCTAATCCAGACTATAATCTATCTTTGTGCAAAATTTCATTCGGATTTGTTCAGGCGTTTTTGCGTGAAAGAGTAACAAACATCCATCCATACATACAAACTTTCGCGTTTATAATATTAGTAAGGATAAACTCAAACATATTGATTATTAGTTATTGAAACGTCGGAAAATTGTAAAATGGCAAAAATAAGCGTGTAAATACCCGTGCAAATTCAGTTTTTATTATAAAATAAACGTGGTTGTGTTTTTCTCTGTATGCCCAAATCGAAAACTCATTCTAGTCACGTGATACAAAACCGTGCCTTACAAAACGGGCTCAAACTATGACGTCACACCTTATTGTAGAATATATGTAGCTTTTATCAATATTTGAGTTATCTCCTAAAATTATGTTTTATGCACCTACACAGGTTAAAAAAGGTTAAGAATTTATTGAAAAAACTAATTCTAATCAGTTTAATGAGTTACTTGATTTTTCACATTTTTTGGTAGCCCGAAAACCCCTGTGTCTCCTCTTCTGGTATAACATTTTACAATTTAAGTTTAACGCAAGTTTCCCATTGGCGTCTTCAAGCATCGGTATGCGCTGACCCTAAGGCAACTCGGTGGCTACATGACCTTCTGGATGATGCTATTTTGCGCTGCTGACGCGGTTGCAATTCAATACGTGGCCATTGTGCCATTATTGGTAACCGAGAAACGGTTTTCTGTAAATGAGGTGTTGTGTTCGGTGCTAAAGAACTATGCCAGATACTCGGACAGTTCCTTAATAGATACTTCCTTAGGTTCTTGGTCCTAGGTTCTAGGCTGTAGGTTCTTAAAGTAGCTAACACAGTATTGAGATGGAAGATGTTCACTTTTTGCCAAAAGTTTTTCTTAAAGAAGATATGATTATTTCCATTCATGACGCCAGAGGGCGCCCGGTAGCAACTTAATAAAAATTATTAGTAGGTACTAAGACTTTATACTACAAGCGGTTTAAAAAATATATATATTTGGATCCAAACTGGTCGCTTTGGAAGCGCCTAGTAATTTGAGTTGGCAGCAAACCCAATGAGTTTCAGATAGTGATATAAGTTTATTACGGTTTGAACTAGGGCGTGATCCAAGTAGAAAGTTTAGGACCTCACGATAGTTGCTGGGGCCACAGCTCTCGCAGGGCTGAACAATTTATGTACCTTCGACTTAGGAATTCACTGCCTTAAATGTATTGCCAATGAGTGAAGTGGGTCTATAGTGATTTGTTTCTGTGATGAGTCTTGTTGGTATAATAAATGTTTTTCTTCTTCTTCTTCTTCTAAACGATGCAAAATACTTGGCTGAGAAAGATAGTGATTTGAGTCGAATGCATGCATTCCTCGCCATCTGCTGGCCAGAATCTAGGCTTAACGAAATATAATACATACCTAAAACCTTACCCAATTAGCTTAAGTAATTCGGCAAAGTTCTCATATGCCTCAATTGCCGATATGCTGTCTACGTATAATCGTTTTCTCATCAGTGAAGAGACACTTTTCATTCGGTCTAAGTTTCGTCACGAATTCTTTGTGCCTTAATTTTTCAGTGAAATTTTACGTAGCGACGTTGAATAAAATGCCAAACAACCTAACTATAGCCCGTAACTAATGGAGGCCCTATGTACATGTAAATAGGGCCTTGTTTATATTATATAGAAACATTCGAAATGAATAAAAATAGATATTTACTAAGTAAGTAACTATATTTTTTGTGAAAAGCGTCGAGCTATTTTCGTGAATCATAGTACCGCTATACGTGTAGACTAGATTGAAGATTAGTTTCAGACAATTCGGAACTTTATTGAAAGACGGTTGTCTGAAGAGAAGTCGTGCCGTGGATGGTAGGAATTATTTTGTGAAGTTTCGCTATATGAGTGGTTGAATGGGAATCGAGAAAGGTGCCGTATATTCGGTACATAAGTTTCCTTCAATGTTTCACATTTATTTTCTCTTTCGGAGTTGTTAGTTTTATTACACGACTGCAAAACGAAAGAAAGGTTATGTTTTTCGCGCATATATATGTCTGTATGTCGCCATCAAATGTAACAGCTTGGCGAGCTTTAATATACTGTCTTGTGTTATGTTATTTAAAATAAAAAAAATATTACGTTAATGTTCGCTAAATGTGAAGGAAATGATCGTGAGGAAATCTGAGTCTCTGAGGTGTTCACATACCTAATTTCCTCTTCTTTTTTATGTAGCCATAAGTTCCACTGCAGGGCACAGGCCTTCTCTCAGAGAGAGAGAGAGAGAGAGTATGGGCTTAATCACCACGTGTGCCCACCGCGGATTGCCAATTTCAAGCGCTGAGTCAGGTTTCCTCAGGATATTTTCCTTCACCGTTAGCGAGTGGTATTGCTACTACAACTTCACAAATCTACGTAACGCAGAAAATAAAGTCATTGGTATTTACCCTGCTTCGAACCCACGATCTCCCGAATGTGAAGCCGGCGTTCCGCCGCTCCGCTGCCACATTTCCTCTCTAATCCTACCAATTAGTGTAACTAACAAAATAGTTGCAGCCTCAACCGCTAATTAAGACATTTTTTTTACTAAAAACACCGGAATTGTCCCTCACCGCTTCCATTGACCCATTTTCGCATTTCGGACACAAAAGTCACAAAATGTAGAGATGCAGAAGGCAATGCCACTTAACTAAGCTCTGCCTGCATTCCTACTTCCTTAGTCCATCTTTTGGGTCTATAATAAAGTTTTTAGGAAGTATGTCTTCGCTCTTAGTATGAGCAAAGCCTTCTCGATTAACCTCAATATCGTACGTGCCAGACCATGCCGACACCGTTTATATTGTGAATGTTTTGTATTGAAGACAGGTTTCTTCTATTGGCGTTCCGTGCCCGGGCATGTACGTACCCGGTAGTAATATATGTAATCATCAGGCATTTGACGCCCACTGCAGGACATAGGCCTCCCTCATGGTCTTCATAACCATGAGGGGTATTGCCATAATCGCCACGCTTGGCAGGCGGGTTGGCGATCGCAGTATATGGTTGGAATCTCAGGAAGACACTGCTGCCTGTCTCCTGGTAATTTATTTCCTTAGTCGCCTTCTACGACATCCACGGAAGGAAATGGAGTGACGCTATTCTTAATCCGGCCGCACACGGTAATGTATGTGAAGATTGGTAACACCCACAGGTGTACGGGCCTTTTCCCCCACACATCAACTTACGTCCTCTCTCTCGCTATTGGACTGTTTCCCATTGGACGATAACTGTATTACGGCTTTGATGAGCCGGCCATTGTACTTCTAAAGAAAAACGTCACGCAGTTACCATTTTTGTAATGTTATCCAAAACATCTGGATCACAAAAAATCGCAGCGCTGGCTTATACTTAAGTTTCATGCCATTATAACACTGAAAGTTACGCCGTCACGAATAGTCTCTTAAGAGTATATGAATAGCCTCTTTGTCTTGATGTAGCGATAATTTGAACTGTCTGTGCGGTTCTTCGACGGTTCTACGTGCCCTAACACTTCTACTCAGGAGGATCTAATGATTACAAGTGATAACGCAATCAGCGTCGCAAAGTTCTGGGCCGCAATTTGTTGCTATCGACACGCTAAGAAGAAGAAGATTGATGTTGCGTGCCCGGGCACTATGGAGAACTCGTCCGGGCACTCGCTACACCTATTTCGCTCGTTTGCCAATATACTGTGCTTCTATGTCACTCTATCACGTGACAAAAGTGCAAGCGTTGCGGTCAGGTGACGTATTTACAGCGCGGTCGCGCCGTGTGACTGTGCGCCCTCGCCCGTGCAATAATGGCCTGTAATGAGTTTAATTCCATGACACCATATAACATGTAGCCTGCTGCATTGAGTTGAGAGGATTTAAGATTTTTCCCTGTGCCGATGACCTTGAGCGTTTGACACAGGTGTGCAGCACTTCAACATTTCACCGCTAGATGACACGACTGAATTAATTCCTAGTAGTAATCTCCATAGAAAGACGCTCGCGCTGCCGCACACACACAGTCTCATTCCCTTCGCGTAAGCACACGCCGCCAAACGCACACATATATAGCCGAATTTCGAACGCGTCGAGCGAGCCGAGCGGTTTCTACTTTTCTAGCCGGCTCGCCAGCCCGCCCGTACGCGTAGATTGAATAGACTTCAATCTAATGCCTTCTTGTATAGCATGCGTCATTCATTACAAACAAAAAAGATAAAGGTAGGTACATCTCTTCAAAACTTATCTATGCTTTGTAGAAAGAATAGCTTTCAAACAAAAATCACATGTTTAGTAAGTACGTATTTATTTACCTACCTGCTTATGAAATAGTACATGTTTTTGCACAACAACAGGTTTTTATGTCAAAAAGTGAAAAAATCATCTTATCTTTTTTCAATAAAGTGAATTTGACTTTGATTTCACATGGATGTATTTTGGGACTCAGTGGGAAGCGACTTCCCCATATGAATTAAAAAATATATTACTAATGCCAATTCCATGGAAAGTAGAAATTACGACCATTTTAATTGTTATCCGGATTTTACGTCGTTAGGGTTGTCACGCTCTCAGATAGTAATTTATAATCCGGATCTGATTTGATTTTGAAAAAAATATGTAAATACCTGGTGCCGTTATTATTGATATTAATTAAAATAGTAACATGATATACATCGCATATAACAATTTTATGTACACGGTGTGACGTGAAGAATGTATATAGGTACATAAAGTTGATCAGCGAAAAACACCTAGACAAAAATTGTTGTCCCATTTTGATGTTACTAACTTGAAATTTTCTATACGATTAGTTTTTTTGCTAAAACCGACGGAGAAAATCGAAAACTTGGAGAAGCTGGTCTCCATGAGTTTCTTTTTTTTCAACGGCTTGGGATAATGGTAACACTTAGGGGTGGTCTTTTAAAACAACATAAACTCGTTGCATAAACCCTAGATAGGACGGTGACGTAAATTAATTTTTATGGCAAATTTAATAGTGCTGATTGAAAAGTAAAATTGCTTAAATTTTCAACCAACACCTAATGCAGGTTTTACCACCGGGCCCCGCTGGTCTAGCGGCTGGACTAATATGGTATCAACTTTATAGTCACACAGCGTTTGAATGCTAAAATAACTAGACGTGTGAAAATTCTTGAATTTTTGGTTGTTCTAATTTCGGTCTTATCAGGTGCTAAAAGATTTCCAAGTTCCACATATGGTGTAAACTTGGAATTTTTCATCCTTACAGGGTGATCCCTCAAACCGATAAGAAAAATCTGACTTGGAAAATCCGGTCTCTACAGCTTTTTTGTCAAAGCCTGAGAAAACGGTAACATTACGGGGTAGTCTTGTCGAACAAATGATGAATAAGACCTTGGGTTGGATGACAACGTTAACTTACTTTTTACAAAATGGCGTAAGTCAAATTTCAAGCTGGCTCCTAAAAATTTTAAAATTCTGATTTTTATCTCTGGCTCCGTTTTTCTATGAAAATTAGTATTGGAGGTTTTTGTGGTCGCTGATGACTACTCTGCGCCATGTATTGAACGCAGGTTTGATGACTTCCAGCCTCCCGAACAAGCCGGTTTCCGAAAGGGCTTTAGTACCATTAGACCACATCCACACGTTGCGGCAAATTATACAGAAGACTGAGGAGTATAATTTGCCATTATGCTTTGCGTTTGTGGACTTTGAGAAAGCCTTCGATTCGATCGAGTTATGGACAGTGCTCGAGTCTCTCCAGCGTTGCCGTATTGACTATCGGTATATCGAGGTGCTGAAATGCTTGTACAACAGTCCACTATGACCACAGAACCACTATGTCGGTCCGAGTACAGGAACAGAATTCGGAGGCAATTCCATTGAAAAAGGGCGTAAGACAGGGAGACGTTATCTCTCCAAAAATATTCACAAACGGACTGGAAGATACCTTCAAGCTTCTGGAATGTCAGGGACGCGGCATCAATATCAATGGCGAGTACATCACTCACCTTCGATTTGCCGACGATATAGTAGTCATGGCAGAAACGATGGAAGACCTCGGCATAATGCTCGAAGACCTCAGTCGAGTTTCCCAACGGGTGGGCCTTGAAATGAACATGGACAAAACGAAGGTCATATCGAATGCTCGTTTTGTGCCCACCCCAATAACATTGGGGAACTCGACTCTCGAAGTTGTAGACGAATACGTCTACTCAGGACAAACAGTCCAACTAGGCCGGTCCAACTTTGTGAAAGAGGCCGAATCCAACTTGGCTGGGCAGCATTCGGGAAACTTAGAAAAGTCCTTTCGTCTAATATACCTCAATCACTCAAGACAAAATTATACAACCAGTGATGACTTAAGGCACTGAAACGTGGCCTCTCACTATGGGCCTCCTAAGAAAGCTCAAGGTCACGCAAATAGCTATGGAAAGGCCTATGCTTTCTCTACGATATCGAATCAGAAATGATGAGATTCGTAGAGGAACGAAAGTCACCTTAGCCCAGCGGATTACTAAGTTGAAGTGACAGTGGGCGGGGCATATAGCAAGCAGAACTAATGGCCGATGGGGCCGAAAAGTTCTCGAATGGAGACCACATATCGGCAAGCACTGCGTAGGACGACCAGCCGACAGATGACCTCATCCAAGTGCCAGGAAGACGCTGGATGAAATCCGCTTCCAACTGGTCTTTTTGGAAATGCATGGAGGAGGCCTATATCCAGCAGTGGACTTCTTGTGTTTCCATGACTCGAGAGGTTTCTTTACAAAAGCTGCTGAAAACTTAAAATATAGTGTAAAAATACAGAGGTTTTTATAAACATTTTAAAATAGTGGAAATTTTAATAAATTTGAAGCTTGGATTAAGATTTTGGCTCAAAATCTTTGAATTTAAATCATCGACTTTACGCATTTTTTTATTTTATTTTACACTACGCGCATTCACTAAAGCGGTTTCAAAAGGGTGAATATGTGTCATCGCTATCGTGCCTGTGTGGCCAAAAGTCCATTGAGCAAATCTGACTCGATAATTTTTTTTCTATGGTATAACACAAACAAAATTATAAAAAATTTAAGAACAAAAGCAAAATAATTAATTTTTTACAGAAGAAAAAAAAACATTTCAAAATGGATATTGACCAAAGAAATAAAACAAAAATTATGAAAATGGAAAAAGACTTCGTTGCTAAGGATGTTGGCAAAAGAGCTACAAATGGATTTGAGTGCTTATTTGGCCTGCATCCTTGTTTCAGCACAAAGACTGATAAATATAATTATTAATCAACAGTGCCTCCTCGTCTTAACTTATATTGGTATATTATAACAGATTAATCTGTTGATAATCGTATTAATAGTGTAATTCATATGTACCATTTCTATTATTTCATTCCAATAGCACAGGAAACATACAGCATTTAAGTGATTTTTGGCGTTAAAGCTAATAGTTAAAAACTATCTATACTATAGTGCAGGGAATTCTAGTTTGATTGCGTTGTGTGGACGTTATTATTATTATAATTTTGGAACTCCCCACCGAAGAATATTTTCAAGATACATTACACTATTCATTGTGACACTTAAATAAAAATATGTAATATCGGTAAACCAGGAACGCAGATTTTTGTTTAATCTACTGTGTGATACAGTACTTCTATTTCTATTTGGTTACTTTTTGTTACACTTTTCCTTTTTGTTAAGGTTTCAGTTGTTTTTTTTTTGTTACGTGTACAAAAAACTTACCTACTTTCTTTTGTTGTCATTATAATTACGGAACCCAAAAAATATTATGCGCGTTAAATTATATATTTAAATTACGTTGTACCTAAAAATGAGCACCGAATAAATCTTGAATAAAAAAAACCCGGATTTTGTGCCAACCCTAGCAAAAACAATTGAATAGGATCAACTTATACATGTCATGGAAGTGTGATTTATATTATATGTAGGGAAGGTAAAGAGCATAATTATTGCAGTGTAGATAACTTATCCCAATACAGCGGAATTTCGAGAAAATAAAAAAACTAAAAACAAGTACCTACACACGTATATAAATTATAATTCCTACAAAATTTTTAGCATTACGCCATTGATTCTTCTAACAATACTTCCGCATGTACAATAAAATGCGTGATAAAAGTATACAGCGTTTTATTTTATTTAAAACAGACAAACATGTCAGGCAGATAGAAAAAAAATTCAGAGATGAAATCTACACAGATTCGTTTTGTATGTTTAGAAAAGGTTCTAAACATAACATTATTGACACAATTCATATAACTATGTAAAATATTTTTCTATATATCCGGATGGGAACGACCGAGCCGAGTTCGATAGCGCTATCTTCTTCTGTCGCTACGGAAGTGAGCGGTGCGGAAATACTAAGTACTGTAATTCGGCTTGGTTCACTCAAAGGTTATGATGAATCAAGTATTATTCGTAACGCCCCAATCGAAATTATTATTTACCAACACATTATTTACCGCCTATGTACCCTACCTACAATCTAACGAGGAGGCGAAGTGCGAGCGCAAGGAGTGAAACAAAACTCAATCAAACTAAAATGAACCTTAAATGCTAGTAATTAGAGACTACAAGGCTCGAGCAACAAGTCTGGCCGCGTGCGGCCGACCTAATCGCGACAATAAATGGATTATAATACATAGGTAGTTAGGTTTAATTTTTAATGAACCTCACTTTTACCGTGATTTAGGCACAAATAGTAAAACGATGTTTCGCTTAGGTTGGTAATGTTACAATAGCTCGGATGGGAAGAGGCGTCCCTTGAACGGTAGAGAGCTCTTGGTTCGAATACTAGTAAATGATCGGTTTCCTTTTTACTTTTCTTTTTTAGTTATTTACTTAAATAAAAAAATACAAGAATTGGGATTTTATATTGTATGTTTTTCTAACATTTGAAGCTCGATCACTACTACAAAAATCAGTTACCGTGCGTTGGTCTTGCAAACACTCGAAAATGTCTCCACCGATTGGACTAATAGCTATATTATATTTTTTTGTTTTGTTCGGACATGGGACGTGGGGCGAGGGCGCGGAAAAGACCCATCCCTTCAGGAGCCTGTTTCATAGAACTACAATTCATTGTGACTATGACAATTCGATGTACATTGCAAAGCCGATTAACCCACAGATTAACAAATAGACTCTGCTGCGCAGTGTACTTCGAATTGTTATAATAAACTACGAAATTATAGTTTTATGAAACTTGACCCAGTACATTTTGTACGAAAGTGAATTGGAAAGATGCGGCGTCTTTTTCGGTCCCTCGCCCCACGTCCTTGGCCTACAATCGGTAATTTTGTATGAGAATTGCTACTTTGAATTAATTTCACTATATGGCGCTCGAGGTGAACTTTGGAAGGTTGATTTATGATTGATAAATCGCTTATGAAAAGTTACAATGAAATCAATGGTGATGCGAAGAGCGCCTGGTCACAGACAACAGGCAACGAGTAGGCTGGGCGTTCCTCGTAAGGCGTAATGTGATAAATTGATGAAAACGTTTTTTCTGAATGAGTAACTATTGTTCCTGTTAGTTTTAAACATTAAAATACAAGATTTTGATATTGCCCGTAAGACTGTATAAGCTTAAACGTAATCCACTGCGCATTTAAAATGGTACATAAATTCTTAGCTTTTTTTTAAGCATTCTTACGGAATATATTTACTCATAGAAGGCGTAAGGTTATGACAGTTGTCAAACATCCAATAGGGAATCAAGGAGTTAAATTATATCATATATTAATTTCAACGGTCTGCCATGTTCCTAGAGGATGTCACAAGCGATTCAAAAACGTTTGCTAGCCAGTTCCAGCACACTGTAGCCCCTTAAATATTAAGGTTCGCGAGAAACTCTGTAAAATAGGTAAAGTTACGAATTATAATGAAAGTGCAACATTCTAAGAAACTTGTCAAGCACGAGTCCGACTGGCGCATCGAGGGTTCCGTATTTCCACCACAATCTTTGTGTTCGTACTTTAAAAAACATAGTTTTGTTTGATACATTTGGGGACCCTTACCGACCGGCCAAGTCACATACGGCAGGTTTTTTGTGTTATATAATGGTGTTTGCACTATATTCACAGCAAGTCTGAAAGTTGTATGTAATTATTTCCTTTTTTTATGATAGAGCAAAGATATCAAAATGTAAATACTTATATCAGCAGTCCTCTCAATTCACTCAATTTATATTATTTGCTTGGCAATTTGCCATAAAAATTACACATTACGTGAAAATTACAATTACAGTCAGTGCTGTCACTCGAAGCGGCTTAAGAGTCCGTTAAAGATAAAACAGATGGACCGAAGGACAGACGATGAGACACCCTTTTACAAAAAAGGGTCCCCTTGCCATTCTCAGAGTATGGAACCCTAAAATGTATTGACGAGGGACTGTTGGTTGAGGTAGCGCGAAGACTCGTTGGTACACTATGTTGTACCACTATGTTGTACCAACGAGGACGGGAACACCGGAAAAAGAATGAGCCTTCTGTTAATGGCCTATCCCAAGTCAGAAGGCTTATGGAACCTGATATGTCAGACTTCATCCAGCAATTTTTCGATTAGGAATATATGTAGGTTAAGGTGTAGACAGATCCACTGGATGGAAGTGTCGAAAACTATCTGTCCCCCAAGAAAATTATAGTAATAATAACAACTTCCACATAATATAATCACTTGGTCTCAAACCAGGATACCCTGTGCTATGGTAACCAGGCAAGGACAAGGCAGTAATTTTTGCACTGACAATCCATCTCTCCTGAACAAAGAGCCTCTGTTCTGCGTGCGCTCTACTCAGTTACGTTACGGGTGACTTAGCAAAAAAATGTAAAGGTTGATCAACTGTGGTCTGTAGTAAATAAATATTTATAATACCCATTGCGTGTAACCAAACAAAAAAAATCCTATGCATAGCAAAAATACTAAATTTATAACTGTCAATAAACTGACATGGGCTCTGTTAGAAGAATCCTTTAGAAAGTTAGTTCATTCCTTATACTCGCTATAATTCAGATGATGCAAATTTTTGCAACGTGTTAACTTTTACGCCAAGTTTTATTTTTCGTACAGTTTGACCGCGTGAAGTGTCAGGATTGTATTTAATCGGTGTTAAAGTATTGCGTGCGTCCATAACGTTATATTATAACTAACCAGTTTGTAATTTTGGAATCTCAGTACTGAAATACAAAAGTAAGTTACCCATTCGCAAGTAAAAAAAAAATTAACATTAATTAACTTTAGTCGCACTGGTTGCAGACCCTTGTCTTCAGACTAGGGACTGACGGCAAGACTAGTCCGCGAGTTCGGAGTCTCTTTGATGGATCACATCAGACATGAGACAATCCGCCAAAAAACTAAGGTGACTGACATAGCCTATAAGATTAGCAAGCTGAAGTGGCGGTGGGCTGGTCACATACCAAAGAACCGATGGTTGATGGGGTGCAATGGATCTCGAGTACAGACCACGAAGTAGCAAATGCAGCGTAAGCCGCCCACCAGCTCGCTGGACCGACGATCTGTGGCAGATTGCTGGCTGTAGCTGGATGAAGGAAGTTTACCGCATATGATTCCAGATTTGGAACACTTACAAAAAATATTCTTAGCGCCTTATTAAAACCAAATCTGTGGACAAATTAACGTTAATTTGTTAGTTGAGCGTATATTTCAAATATATATTAACAGATATCAACGCTAAACAGACATAATTTGCGAAATACTCTCGGCAGCCAAATCATTCGGGTCGAAATTTTCGTGATATTGACGACTTGCAGTTCTTCGTGGCGAGATGTTTATTGGTTTTATCGAGATAATTGGGAAAAATCTGAATTCCTTATGTACGATAATAGATTCTCAATGATTTTACGGAAAAAAGCAAAAGAAATATGTTTCTTAAAGTTTGTTCCAAATTTGGAATATCATGCAATAAAGGTTGTTTTAACTAAACATATTAAGAACAATATGCACTAACATCTCAATGCAAATTTGGAACACCATGCAGTAGGGGTTACATAATGTTAATTAATAAATAAGAAATATTTTCAATGTAGACCAAATATCAACTAGACCTTGCGCTATATCAATTGTACCTGATATTAAATGCCATGGTTGGTTAAGTTACTTACTTTTTTTATTTAAGTAAAGATTACGTTTTCAGATATGTAGTTTTTCTTTTCAAATAAAAAAAAAATGTATCAGTTATATATCTTAAATACAAATATTTTTAACATATACGTAAATAATTGTAAATATACCCGGGTTCCATATTTGAAACAAATTTGTTTCCTAAAATAACTCATTTATTAGTACTTTTACATTTTTATTTGCATTTTTCCTAAGTCGTACTTACTATTTAGAATATCATATATTTTTTTCAAACATTTTGAAAAATCCATGCAGTAAAGGGGTATTCAACAGTGGGCGAGTACGGGCTGATTCATAACCTTAGTCTCAAATGATTAAATTGTACGTTTAGTTACGTTTCTCCTCTCCTTCTCCTTTTCTCTACCTGTATCTGTATGTGAGTAGATTTGTCATGAGCCAAATTATACTAGGTTAATCTTCTGTATGAACCCTATCGATTAGCCATAAAAATGTTTACGACATCCTTGTTTAGATAAACAATTTTGGTAGATGTCAACTTGTTACGATTATGCCCCGAATTTTAGGGCGTAGGTACTCATTGGCATGCGATACAGTTTTGTTTTGTAGAAGTAACTCATGCCATGACTGAATAAATTGTACTTAAGAAATGTATTCACGCAAACATTATGTTTTTATGTGAAAGGTGTCTAACAAGTAGACCAAAATCCTTCTGATGCACCTTACTAGGTAAGGTATCGGAAATAAGAAATGAATAATTTATTTCAACGTAAAGAATTAACATTCTGTTTGCTGAATGGCAATGTACTATGTAACTATGTTAGCCGCTGCCTTCGGGCCGTATTTGTAGCGGAGAAAAAGGCAGCGGGAAAAAAAAAACTCCACTGTGACCATCTTTTCTCAAATCATCTTATACTTAATACACCAAAGCTTAAATGATTTCGTGATTGCCATCAATAACTTTAAAAGCCAAAATAACACTTCTTACAAAAGTAGGAAGAACATTAATGCTGCGGCCGGCTACACGAACAGCACCCGTTCACGAGCATAACGCAGGGGTCAGTCATCACCAATCTCAACCATTTTAGAAGGAGATAGGCGACCCGACCACCACGCCACCATTCGAATGACCCTTAGCAAACCTGTTCTTGTCAGCTATAAAATGTGTGATATAGTTATTAATATGCAATCACGTTGTCAGTACACTTTTTAAAAACTAAATAAATGACTTCGTGATTGCCATCAATAACTTTAAAAGCCAAAATAACACTTCTTACAAAAGTAGGAAGAACATAATGCTGCGGCCGGCTACACGAACAGCACCCGTTCACGAGCATAACGCAGGGGTCAGTCATCACCAGTCTCAACCATTTAAGAGGGAGATAGGCGACCCGACCACCACGCCACCATTCGAATGACCCTTAGCAAACCTGTTCTTGTCAGCTATAAAATGTGTGATATAGTTATTAATATGCAATCACGTTGTCAGTACACTTTTTAAAAACTAAATAAATTATAATATTAATAACAATTAAATCGCAGTGGAATTGGTATACTACCAAGGGCTTACATCGTTCATATACTCGGCTATTCATGAATGTTTTAAATTTATTTTCAGACAAGGATTCTGTTGTAAAAACGATTGCAATAGACTACAAACGATGTATTTACCTTGGCTAAACGAAATTTAGAATAAGCAAGCTTGTTTCTGTTTCTAGTGTTTACGCTATGGACGTCCCTATTTAATCTGAACATTTAATACGGACATATATATTATATCATCGAATATAATTATATTGGCAAGCCAGTGTAAGAATTCCTATTTCTTTGAAATGTTCCCTTAGCGATTCCCTACTGCTTAAGTTGTAAATAGTTCTTACTGCTCTTTTTTGCAAAATATTGTTTCTATATCTGCTGCCCGTCCCCATAATAACTACCCATATGACATGATGTTAGGTGATGTGCATGGTATTAGTTGATGTACTCGTATATTAGCTGTAACTAACGTTGCACAGCTGACACATTTTTTTGGCGAATTACGGAAGATTTTTGTTGCCAAATCACGCAGCTACAAAAGTATTAAGCTGCCTTATCTCCGGTTTCTCGTACACTAACAAGCTGTTAATCTACTGTTACAAGCTGTCAGTGGTTTTTTTGAATGCGCTTTGGTCAATTGACAGCTGTTAAAAATAGATTAACAGCGTGTTAGTGTACGAGAAACTGGGGGTTAGTCGCACCTTAATTATAATTACCTCGTTAAATACTAAACGAACTTGTGTATATTGGAATAATGCTCTTATTTACTATACGCCAGAGGTAACGTGGCAAACAAAGGTTCCACAAGGTATGTCTTTTTCGTGTGTACCTCTGTTGTGGTTAGAGTGGGTATGGTACAAAATCATAAAAATGCAAAAGTGCCACACATAGATTTGCGGAAGGTGGCACGTAAATTTTGTTCCAATTTCTCTTGCGTGGACCACACTTAGGAGAGTGAGATAGGAATATAATTTACATGTCAGCTTTCACTAATCTATGAGTAGATAATGATAAAATTTCATACAAATTACTGTCCATTTATTTGTCAACACAATCCATTTATGTGGAATTCCGTTCACATCCAAAACGTACATGTTTTATAAGCGGTGATGTAACTAGGCAGAGTAACGGCAGCAGTCTAGAGACAATCTTTTATATATAGATAACATTTATTGTAAATATGTAAAAATTGATCTGTAATTGTTAATCAAATATAACAGCTTAACCGTAGAAGCTATTGTATGTATTATACCTGCTTTAATATCATTAATAAATATCGGCAGAGTATAAATACCTACAGTTGGCAAGGAGACATGACACGGTGTTGTTGAAACCAACCCCGATTTATAACCCGATGTAAAGTTTATTTGCTTTGTTTCAAGAGTTCCCAGTCAATAGAATAATCACTTATGGTCCACACTGACTTCAAGTTAGTAGCTATACATTGTGCCAGATGGTGGTTTCGTTCCTACGGCCGTTTTCGTAACTGTGGTTGGCAATCAGTTGCGAATCAAACGGAACTTTGCCCTTAACCACAAGCATTAAATTTCGCAACCAGTTGCAACAAAAGATTTTTTCCTTATTCGCAACCTAAATAATCTGTTTGTTGACACTCTAAATAGACACTTTAATGGGTCACTTTTTGCTATTTGCCTAAATGCAATGTGAATGAGGGCAAAGAAGGGTGGCAAAGGCCATACGAAAATTTACATATTTTAGTTTATGTACGTAAGGAAGAAAAATACTTTGTTTTCTTTCTTTCTAATTGTCGAATTTAATTTTTTTTTATTAAGTAAAATACGTGGATTGAAATTGCGATTTTTGTTTTAGTTGCATATTTTTTTATTCATTATTCATTACTAGTTGCGGATTAGGAAACGACTTTGTCCCATTGCAACTATATATGTTTGGGAAGTTCTTATTCTTTGTTAAAAAAATAAGAATAAGTTCCTGACCCGCAATCAGATTGATTCGCAACTGGTTGCGAACAAAAAATAAAAATTCTTAGGTCGCAACTGGTTGCGAACCATAGTTACGGAAACGGGGTTTCGTTTTATGGGTGTAAACAAATAATTACTTGAAAATACAACATGATGATTTGTAAAGTAACGCCCGAATCAGGGTACTTTCTACTCATCAACTCAAACAACTTTTATTATCGGGTCGACCTCGAAATCGCGAAAAAAAATCAGATGATATGGCTTAGCAAAATTCGCGATCTACTGAACAAAATGTATGAAAAATTGATGTTTTTATAAATATTTCAGTTGGTCCCATGGTAAAAGTGGTTCGTTTGATGAGTAGAAAGTACCCTGAGTCGGGCGTTATTTTACAAAAAAACACCTTGCAACTTGAATTTAAAAAACTACGCTAGTTGTAGCCCATTTTGTCTTGCACATAAATATTTAGACAATTAAATATATGGATATATGACAACCAAATAGGTGATGTACTAAATTTAGCCAAAGACAAGATAAAAAGTTCCCGAAACCGGCGTGCGTGCATGCAGTGACTAATAAATTAATGTCGATGAAACAAAAAAGAGTTTGGCAGTATTGTGGCATAGCCATCCCTATAGTCTCGAACCCTCCGGGATTTAAGTAAACAGATACTGAATACTTTATTGTACATAAAAAAGGAAATTACAAAGAAGTTTCTTAACATACCTTACCTATGTCAGCTATCAGCGGATAAGTATTTATGTATAATTTCCGTGTGGTGCCGGATTAAGAATAGCGTCACTCCATTTCCTCCCGTGGATGTCGTAGAAGGCGACTAAGGAAATAAATTACCAGGAGACGGGCAGCAGTGTCTTCCTGAGATTCCAACCGCATAGTGCGATCGCGAACCCGCCTGCCAAGCGTGGCGATTATAGCAAAATCCCTCATGGTTATGAAAACCATGAGGGAGGCCTGTGTTCTGCAGTGGGCGTCAAAGGGCTGATGATGATGATGATGATGAAATATTTTCTAACTGAAACTTTTGTAAGCACTACTGTATTCGCAAACAACATTCATAATGACGTTAAGTATGTGCGTGTTTTAAATATTTTAAGCAACTGTTTTTTTTTAACGTTTATCTTATCAGATAATACAATAGAACACACCCAAAAGACATTTTTTACGACTAACATAAAGCGGTATCCAGTGGTTGGAGCCACTAAGCAACGAGCTCCGGCGATTCGCTGTCAGCTTTTATCTTACGGGTCTCACTTCCAAATCCTTTGCGGTCAGCGCACGATGGTCCTTTGTACCGACCGTGGACCGTGACAGCACCCAGGGGTTGTCATCAGCTGGCAAATGTGGGCGGCGGCGGCAGTTAAAAACGACGTGACCGGGATGGTCCACTTTTGTAACTACAGCAGAGCGCCTCAGGAAAAGACACCTCATGATAAGACACCTCACTTTTAGTGATAAGGTCGCCGTCTGCACTCTTAGGTTAAGAAATATCCGCATAATTTTCTTTTTTATGTACAAAAAAGTGTTCTCTATCTAGCTATCTCATTGACGATATGGTAAGCTAGCTGAAGTTTTAGCATTGCATATTGTTGATTGCATTCAAGGGCCCTTGTTGAATAGGTACAAATGTAGTATACATAATATGAATTGAGAAAAAATGATGAGAGTGTAGTTTTTTTTTCGCTGCCTTACTAAAAACTCGACCCGAAGGCATGGACTAATCATAAATTAACAATGTATTGACATTTAACAAACAAAATGGAAATTCTTTACCTTGAAATAAATTTTTGATTTGGTACGATGCCGAAGCTTTTGTGTTTTTTTTTTGTATCTTGTTTACGTCAAGGTGTGATGAAGCTGTTTCTAGATCGTACCCGTTGTTGCCTGTGGCCTCTTTTTTCGGACAGTCATATGCTTACTGAACGTTTCCGCTCAGTGGATTGGTATATTAACTGGTGGATTGGAAACTTGTGTATACTACCGTTTACAGGCTCCTATTGGATACGGAACACTAATCAAGTTTATATTCTGTAGTACTGTAATGTATTATGTGTCGACGCACGTTGCCCCAGGGGATACTTTGTTAATTTCACGGTGACTGTCTCGACCCACTGTCCATCAAAGGTCCGCTATGTGTTTATTTAATTACTCTGTGTATTATGTAATACACCGAGTTATAGAAATAGCTTAAAACCTGGAAACCGTCGTTTCTAATCCATAAATACTTAAACAATTTCCAATATGTAAGCAAACGTTTAATACTTTTTAGGGTTCAGTATCCAAAGGGTTCCAAATAGGGTCCCTATTACTCTGCCTCAGTTTTCTTTCTGTTTGTCTTTCTGTCTGTCCGTCCGACCTTTAAAGGGCTCCATCTTTGGAACCGTAATAGGTATATAGACAGTTGAAATTTTCACAGAATATGTGTTATGACACCGGATTACCTAATAAGTAAGAGAATTAAAAAATTATAAAAAATACGGGGGGTCTCCATACAATAAACGTGTTTCTTCGCTGTTATTTTGTTTATGCTCTCTCTCTCTCTGTCTGAGAAAAGGCCTTTTTTCCAGAGTGGTCATTACTATTTTGGCTATCCATACAGTTTTTAAAGTGGAAAATAAAAATGTAGAAAATTTCGTTTTATTTTTTAGTATATACAAAACCTTAAAACCGTTTCTTCAGTATACTAAAGACACGTTTTCAGGTTTGGTGTAAACTAAAAATAAATGATAAATAAAATATTAAAAGCGAAAGGAAGTGCCTAAGAGAAAAAAACCAAAGGACCTCTCATATTTGGCTAATGGAAAACAGACGGCTGAAAAGTCTGAAAACATGTTTTTCCAACTATAACCAGGTCCATTGTATAAAGTTGGGATTTTTATGCTCAACTAGTGGAAAAATACGGAGGCTAACAATAATTTAGTAGTAGGTGCTTGAGTGGACCGACCCATTAGAAGATTGCATGGTCCTTGTGAGATAGGGTTATCACTTAAGGCAGACGATTTCGTATCAGAGTTTATTGTAATGATGTGATATATGATATGATATGATTAATTATTCAAACAAATTATAATCACAAACTAAAATTAACAACAGTTTTAAAACGAGCGGCTAGATGTGAACAAAGCCACTTTATTACGTGTCTTGACGGTTTTTTTATGTGTGATTAAACATTATTGTATTTTTTATATTAGACGTAACGCAAATAAAGTAATATCTAACAAAATAAAATATAAGCAATTAAGTTTCTTATTAATCTGTAAGTTAAGTGTAACACATCTGTCTTATTGGCAATAAATAGTTATTCATTCATTCATTCATTCATATTTACCATAGGTTCCAAGTACAAAAAAATGAAACTCTAAGTGGTGTAAGCCGAAAACAAAGATTTTTCAGTGGATTTTGCAGACAACGACTCTTTTAACTTAATGAATATTATTACGTTTTGCCAACCCTGCCAGTCAGAGATCGTACTCTATTGCTTGCTTCATTAAGCAAAAAGTATGCTGATGTTACGGTTCAAGGAAAACAACCGATTAATTAGTTTAAGTAATTGAAAGGCTCACAAGACTTATTTCTATTTTTTCCCTTTGTGAAATGTGAACTTTTCGCTGCATAAGAAATGAGTTTAATTTTTAATTCATTTTAAAGGGAAAATGCTATTTTACAAATTGCCATCTACTTTTTCAGATTAAAACTAAGATCGTTATGTTTATAAATTGTAAGTGGTTTTTAAGTCACACACTTTGAGAGAAAAATCGGTACCACTTGACAAACGCGTGTCATAAAATCTTGTTTATTTGAAAAGTTCATAAAATATCTTGAAAGTTTCCTACAGTTCCGTATACAAACGTGAAAAAATCCGTCAATGATAACATCCCCCGTGAAGTTTTCCCGAAAAACTGTTGTGTCGCATAAAAGTTTTAACGACTTCTCTTGACATGGTGGCGACGGGTGCCCGGATTTCAGCGGATTTTTGACGAAATACCAATGGGATTTCTTACGGCATTTGCAATTTTATTTTTTTTTGACGTATGTACGTTCGTTTCATAAAATAAGTTTTTGAAATAAATACTCACTTATTAACTAGCCCTCATTCATACTGAAATACATGTTAATAAACAAGAAACTAGCTACCAACATGTCTTGTAATATTACACGCTATATTTCTGAAAGGAAAGGAATGTGATCATTGTAAATGAGTTTTTCCTCTGCTTATAATGTACGTAATTCTCGCAAATACTCGCGAGAGTTCCTTTGCGTGTCGTTAACTTATTCGGGCAGCGATTAATTCCAGCCTCGGCTTACATTTACAAAGCACAGAATAATTAGACTCGTAAGCATTGAAACATGCGCGTGGAATCCGAGGCTGCTAGTGCGAAAGACGGTACTGTGGGTTCCTCTTTAATTTTTAGGCATACATCCTAACTACGAATAAGAAAGTATAACACAGTAAAGAGAGTTGATGAAATGCAATGTCCGCTCCCGGCTCCGTTCGATCCAATCGATCATGCCAAATTATTGTTTTTACAATTTCTTTTTCAATAATTTTTTTATATTCTTTTTGTTGCACTAACCCGTGCTGAGGACATTTTTAAAAACTTATTCTGGGTTAGCCAGAGGTCGCGGGTTCTTGAACCGGGACTTGTCCCGGCATGGGTGGAATTTTCAGCCTCTAAATAGGTTTATAAATTATTTTCTTTGCAAACTTTCAAATCGATTAGACAGTTTTAGGAAAGTTAAAACTGAATTCCTGGATTTGTTACATATGCGATTGAGTGACCTACGACAGCTCGTGACTGTTATAAAAGCGTGTTAAAAAGGTTAACACGCTTTTCTATCTCAAAAAATTTGGGATGAAAAACCTCTTTACTTGAATAAAATTCATCAATGATGTGTGAGAGATACAGGGATAGTAGCTAATAAAAAGTCTGAGCTACTTTGAATGAGATTCTGAAAACTTTCCTTTTTCCGGGCTGAAACATTAGTAATTGTTTGTTGAAGTTCGACTTTATTGCCACCAAAACCAATTCTAAGGGTGTGGAGATGACAAATTATCCACCTTTACATTTTTTGTTGCTAAGTCATCCGAAACATAACAGAGTAGGTACAGTAGATACATGTGACATCTGAAGTGGTATCAAATATATCTAGGTATATAGATAGGTAAACAAGAACGACAACTCGGTGTCTCGAGTAGTCCCTGCGAGGTTCGTGCTAAGAAATTTCACTTAAAATCCTCATTTTGCGAACGAAATGTAAACATAAGAAGCTTGGAGGCGTCGGCTCGAGGAAGCGTGCAATGTTAACTCCAAATATAATTGAAAATTTCGTTTAACTTTCTGCTAATGTTGGTACACCCGGATAGTTGGAAGTCACCGTTATTTGCCGTCATACATCAGACTCCCTATTATCTAGCCGTCTGGTTATGCAATGGACAGATTATTGAAATATGTGAGATAGAATTGTGTGTTAGATATAATAGTTATTAAGTTTTTGGGTTCCAAATCAGGGGCCTAATCATGCGCACCAAATCCTGCCAGAATCCTGACGTTTGCGATAGCAATTTATATGGAAAGTGCGCGTAATACGCACAATACATTGAATTTGTTAGATTGAAATACCGAGAGCTCTTGAATGTACCACGTTTACTTTGTCACTGAAAATATTTACAATTGTTTAAGAACACTAGAATTTGACCAATATTTGAATTTAAACTAAAACCAAAGAGAAAAGAAGGCGGTGTCGGTCGCCAACATGTAGATTGATCGTGTGTATTCCTTGAATATGCTATATTTTATTACTGACAACACTTGTTAGTGTTACCACAATATTTCTACCTCTCTTCCCTTTCCGGCCACCATGATGACCGGCTGTGTGACAAATAGTTAAGCCTTTATAATCCGTTTTAATCTACGGCAATACAAAGTGTTTGTCAAGATTATACTGCGTACAATCGACCAATGGTGTTCATATTTTGAGTTCATCAAAACCACACCACCACCGGAGTTCACCACACTTCGCTCACATCTCTTAACAGAATTAGGGGCTGATGGCTAGCGTTAGATGTTCAGACAACATTTAAATATCACCGAAATATTGATTTAAATCAGTATGACGCGACTCTCGCTTTAACATTCAAGCAACTTGTTATTCTCACCTGCTTAAGGTCAATCCACATTACAATGTGCCGATGACGTGCGGACGCCACGATATCTAAGTTAATCCTTAAACTTATTAGGTTAGAGAATCGTTGTTGACTTTTCTGACTGACAGACAGACTTCACCACATGCTCTATTTCTAGTATTTAAAGGTTATTGTAGTTTTTATCGCAGTGCTCGCACATCCCCGGCTCGTTATAATATGGATAGAAATTGTAAAATTGAAGAGAAATACGCAGAAATACTTCCGAAATTAAAAAGAAATATTAATCCTCATATTATAGTGCTAATAACGATAAACTCTCCGCAATATGTGATTGAGGATACGATCTCTAACTGCGACCTTGACCCTAAACTTTTCGTCGATAGCAAACTATCATAAATTGGAATCTGCGATACTGAGCACGTAATTAAATTTCAAATCAGAACCGCCATTACAAAATTCGAAGCATCGATTCAAATTTCAGTTCTGTGATTTCACAGTTGATCGAGAAGGTCAAATGTAATAAAATTCTAACATAACATAAACTCACGCCTGTATCCCGGGGGGGTAGACAGAGACCAGGGTCGGCCAATTGCCTCGAACAGATCTGACAGATCTCAGTTGCATGCACGGACGCCGGTTTCGGGTAATTTTTATCTTTCCCTTTGCTGTACATCCCCAATTTGGTCGGAGTATGTCCGCCTGGGACGTCCCTTACCTACCCTTCCACCCCCTTTGGCACAATATAATAATATATCAAATTTATTTATTTTTGTAAGAGTTAAACGAAATTTTAAAAGAAAATGCAATGGTACGTCTTCTATCATTTAATTGCTTATTTAATTTCAGACTTTATAATAATGTGTCCACATATCTCAGCACGTGGGCACGCGTGGTAATTGAGCCAGTATTCTCTTTCTGAGAGAAGGCCTGTGCCCTGCAGAGGTTCATATACAGGCTACATAAAAAAGTGTGGGTTGTGTATATTATTTCATGTCGTCGTACGGGGGCCAGCCATTTATCGGTGACACTTTGATCTATAATGTTCACTATTTGAACAATGGAGAACTTGCGTCTAGCTTAGATTGGAGTGGAATTGCTTTTATACCACATAAATAATATAAAAACCATTTTATATCATAGAAAAAATTTAAAATATAATAATAAAAACATTTTTTCGGGGTTTTCGGGGTCACCAAATATGTGAAAAATAAAGTTACTCTAATAACATAAAACCTTTTAGATTTCGTTTTGTCATTGAATTCAGACCGTTTTCTTCTAAGGGTGTACATGCATAAAACATTATTTTACGAGACACCTCAAATATTTATAATCGCTTCATACATATAAGGCGTTACGTCAGGGAGTGACGTCATAGTCTAAGGTCGAGTTGTTTTAGTACCAGGTGACTATATTGACTTTTCGACTGGTTATATTACAAAAAGTATTAGTCGCAGAGAAAAAAAATACCACGTTTATTTATCTTTTAACGTGTCCTCTCCTATTCTATTAAAATCTTTTTTATTGGAAGTTCTCCATTAATCCTTTATATAATAAGGTCATAAAATATTTCCTCCCTAATTTACACCCTGAGTATTGCTTCGGGCCGGTCGACAAAAAGCGCTTGATCCGGGTTAGCCAACATTGTTGAAAGTTTCACTGACAGGGGTCTGTCCATTGATCTTGAGTGCTTTTAATTTCCACGAGCCTTTTCATTGTTTTATTGTGACAAGAGTTTATTTTGAGCCCCGTTTAATTGTTGATGTCAAACTTCGTTTGTGTTTCTTCTGAGTAAACACTCAAGTAAAAGTAGGACAGAAAGAAATGAACATTAACTGTATTATTTACAAAAGGCGATTCCTTAAATCCCTCGATAAACCCTGATTAATTTAGTCTGTGGTCTTACAAGGAAAAGAATTAACTGCAGTTTAAATAAACTGGCTCTAAGTAGTGCTTTAGAGGAATCGTATTTTTATAAATAAGGCCGTAAATATTAAGGGTTAAAGTATGAAATTGCCGTTTTATTGCAATAGGTTCTTTGAATTGACATAGAATCTTCATGGTTTGAGGTTTTCGAATGAAACTTTTTTCAAATGGTTTCTATGATGTTCTTTTTTTAAAAAATGTGAAACATTTGAATATCGACTTTCAATTGTTTTTGTTATTCAATTTAGACAAGAAAGATGGCTACTGCGAAAATTCGAGTGATTATGAGGCACCCATTTTTCGTATTTTTTTATTTTATTGATTTGACGCAAGTGAGTCAATATTGTGGGTAAGGTAACGTTAAACCATGCCGCTAATTCCTGGGTAGTTTGACTAGGGTCGGCTTCCACTATCTCTCTTAATTCATCGTTATTCACCTGTGTGGGCGGTCTTCCTCGTGGCTCGTTCTTTAAGTCAAAATTTCCATCACGAAAGCGTTTAAACCAAAATCGCACGGTGCGTTCATTAGTAGACCCCTCTCCAAACGCAGCATTGATATTGCGGGCTGTTTCTGCCGCGTTAGTTCCGCGTCGGAACTCGTATTCAAAAATCACTCGAATTTTCGCAGTATCCATCTTTCTTGTCTAAATTGAATAACAAAAACAATTGAAAGTCGATATTCAAATGTTTCACATTTTTTAAAAAAAGAACATCATATATGAAAAAAGTTTCATTCGAAAACCTCAAACCATGAAGATTCTATGTCAATTCAAAGAACCTATTGCAATAAAACGGCAATTTCATACTTTAACCCCTATTATTTAGATCGGCACTCAAAACTTAGATTACACCGGGGTATGCATAGGTACTTATATTTCATTTAAGTTAGCTTTTATCTGAATGTGCATTTTTTTAATACTAATGAAAGTTAAGATTATGACATTTCGTGTTTTAACGATTTTTATAGTTATCTATAGAAACCAACAAGAAGCGTTTTACATTGACATTTAACGACATGACATCGGCGCTGTGAAGGTTACATAGATGGCCGCTAGATGGCTTGCGCTGTCTTTATACAACGTTTGTTATTTGAGAGCACTCCTTAAATATTTATTTTATTCTGTTTTTAGTATTTGTTGTTATAGTGGCAACAGAAAAACATCATCTGTGAAAATTTCCAGCCTAGTGACAGACAGACAGACAGACGGCCAGACATACTGATAGACGGACAGACAGACTGACGGAGAGACATACGGACAGACAGACAGACAGACGGACAGTGAAGTCTTAGTAATAGGGTCCTGTTTGGCACACTTCGGGTACGGAACCCTAATAAAGAGTGAAGACTAACAACCAAGTCAAAAACCAGGCACACTAAAGTACTATAATTAAGCAACTGTACATTTTTCATGCTCAAAGTAAAGCGGCTGCTTATAATCGGCTTAGCTGCATCATGGCCTCGCCTCTTGTTTAATAGAATACTCAAGTGGGAAGGTGGAAACGGAATTCTTGAGTGTGTTAATTAATAACACAATAGGGCGCAAAACCCCGTGAATGCTTTATCCGCTGATAAACAGGGAGCAACCAAGTTAATCCTTAGACGACGTTTCGTTGGCCTCCTGAAAGAAAATTCGAAAGGCCAAGGCCAGCGTTTTTTGTCCACGTTTTGATTAATAACCGGCCAAGTTTTTATGGCACTGGCAGTTTTTAGATAATGTCCAAATATTACATTATGTGGTGATTTGGTGACAATGTGGAAGTCACAATTTTAGAATATTCATATATAAAACTACAAATTACGGAAAAATATGCACCTTTTTTATGTAGCCTATATAAGTTCCACTGCAGGGCACAGGCGTTCTCTCAGAGTGACAGTATGAGCTTAATTACCACGCGTGCCTATCACAGATTGGCAATTTCAAGCGCTGAGGTATGTGAACACTCAGGTTTCCTGACGATATTTTCATTCACAGTTAGGGAGTGATATTTCTGCTACAGCTTCACAAATGTACGTAAAACGTACATATTCGTTCTCATTCGTTTTGTCTGTTGTGTACTTAGTTTTTTTTTCTGTTGTTACGCATATTATGTTACTTATCTGCTTATTTTGTTTCTGTGATGTATCTTGTTGATATAATAAATGTCTTTCTTCTTCTTCTAAATCAAAACAAAGCTCAATTAAATACTTAATACTTATTTTTTATCCATAATTGGAGACTTATACAATAGACCTTGTGTTTTTTTTGTAGATTTTGTTACTCTTTGTTACTTTAACCAACTGGTAACCAATAGTGGAAATATCTCGGTTTTGAAAAAAAAATGTCCCCTACTGTGTTTATTTTTGGGACAGCCAAGTTATTACTGTTCTTAATATTATATTATACTATCTGAATCAGCAAACGTTGTTTTTCCATATTAATTAGCCTACCACCTAATCTCAAAGCTACCAAATACATATACGAGAAATAATTCATAAAAATCGGTGAAGCCGTTTCGGAGGAGTTCGATAACAAACACTGTGACACGAGATTTTTATATATTATATTATAATAAAGAAATGAAAAATACACTAAAAACAGCATTCAGAGTAAATCCCCTAGACACAAAAGTAAAGTTAATTGATAATTGGGCCCCAGTAGTGGAACTAACGAGCCACAACACGTGCCAAAACACGAGTCGAATGAAACCGAGCGACCTCTGAAGAATGCACGCTACACTTTATTCTCAACGGCCAGATTTACTAGGAAATTAAGCTTATAAGTTCTACGGGTGCAGTTTATTCGTATTATGGGTGATTGAAAATTCGACCTCTTCCGAAATCAACAGTTGGGGAACTTTATACTGAGCTTTACGAGTCTTGAGATTTTCTTGAAATTTTCTGACTTTGACCGACGCAAAGAACTTCTAATGCTAGAAGAACGCCACTTATCCTGTTGGTTATAAAATACAATTCTTTATACTGTACCTAAAAAGTAGTCTTGATTTTAGTTGATGTCTGCCAACATACCCCCGGTTTCTCGTACACTAACTAGCTGTTAATCTACTGTTAACAGCTGTCAGTGTTTTTTTTTTGTATGCACTTTGGTCAATTGACAGCTGTTAACAGTAAATTAACAGCGTGTTAGTGTACGAGAAACTGGGGGATAGTGTTTGCAGTTGATAAGGCTGTGGTTGACTGGTAGAAAATGCTTATAGCATTAAGTCCGCCACATGGTCATTGTATTTTTTACTTATGTGCAATAAACGTATTAATAATAATAACAAGGTTGTAAAGTTGCTAACTTGTACACATATAAATCACTTTTTCAATAACAGAAAAAAAGATTCTATATCGGATAAGTTAGCAATTTTACAACCTTATCAACTGCAAAGACTATTTTTGCCAATGAACTAAAATCAAGACTACATTTAGGTACCGAATAAAGAATTGTATTTTTATGTTGCATTGTCTCATTTTCCAATAAAATAAAAAGATATAGGTATTCTTTCTAGAAAGGCTCTAAAACGATTACCGTCCGCTCTCCTGAACGAACGGACAGAAAAGCGGATTTATTGGAAAACTTTGCAATCCCTACTAAATGAATACCTAAAGTTGTCTCCACTAATAGGCTTAGTTACTCGGCCAAATGCAGCGGCAACCGCTAAACTAAAGTCGAGTTGGAGAGACGACTATCATTCCAACGATACAACTTAGCCTTTTACGTTGCATCTAGCACGAATAACATTATCAAGCTTCATAGTACGAATCGATAGCCCTTTGTCGCTCTCTGTTGAACTCTCTAGAGTAGGACAAACTGATGAGTATCACAGTTTGCAGCGGGAGAATCTACATTGTGGGACGGATGCAACTACGACCTCTTTTTCCTCTAAACACTTTTTGAACTCAGAGACACTTTATAAAGTAATCGCGCCGGTTTTTTTCCGAAGAAAATGCAAATGAAGTTGCGCAAAGTTAGCTTTCATTAAAACGTTAAGCGAAGTTGAGACTCGAGGCGGGAAATTGAGCAATTTTAAGGCTTTGAGTAGCGTACAAAAGATCACGGAGACACTTTGTTTTCCACATCCGTGTATAAATTTCCTGAAATTGTAATTCAAGCTACACTTTATACCTAATCCGACCTTTTTTTTTAAGAAACTTGGAGCTGCTACTCCTAATACTTTCCTTTTTGTAAGGTCTGAAACACACTAGCGGTTACTATTCTGGGGTCAAATGCCCGTATTTATCTAAATATATAAAAGAAGATATATAAAAGAAGTGGGGTCGGGCAGCAGACATTGAGACCATCTTCGTCCTGCAGAAGAGAGCGATCAGATTCATATATAAGCTAGGCAATAGAGACTCGTTAAGAGATTTCTTTAAAGAAAATAACATCCTAACAGTTGCTAGTCAGTATAGCTATGAAAATATTATGTACGTTAGGAAAAATATCAGTGACTTTAAAACTGTAGGTAGCCAACACAATGTAAATACTAGAAATAGACATAAACTTTCGTTCCCAAAATTTAGGCTGGCAAAGGTTAACACATCCTTTATGGGTATTGTATACGTTTCTACAATAAGATCCCTGAGGATATAATAAGCTTGCCAGAAACGCGGTTCAAAAAATGTGTGAAGCACACTTTGTGCCAAAAAAGCTACTATAACATTAAGTATTATTTAGATGACAATGATGTCTGGAATTAAAGCCAGTTCAATGCATGAGTTTTAGAATATTTATATAAATCCTGTAAATTAAGGACTTGAAAAGACTAAGATTGGAGTTTTTTTGTCCATTTTTTCTCCAAAATGATCTTGAAATTAGAGTTTGAAATGGACTCCTAGTTTAACTTGTAACGTTCATTAAGTCGCAGTTTCTGTGCTACTTTGAATAAAAAAAATTGATTTTGATTTTGAAGAAACTGACTGACATATCAACACAGCCCAAACCGCCTGGTCTCGAAACTCCAAATTTGGCACATAAGTTCCTTATGAGGTTTAGGGGTGTACACCCCCAAGAAAGGATTTTTCAAAACTCACCCTCTAAAGGGGTGAAACGGGTGTCCAAAGTTTGTATGGAGAAGCAAGATGAGTTAAACCATTTTATTCGAAACTTCGCAGGAGTACTCTTGGCGGTAAACACGTGCCTACGTGTTGCAGGTTTTTTCAAAATTCAACCCCAAAAAGCGTGAAAAAGGTTGCCAAAGTTTGTATGGGGTGTAAATAAATATTTGTGGTCAGATTTTATTGAAACTTAGTACAAATGTTCTTCAACAAAATTTATAAAACTAAATTTCACAGATTTTAAAAATTCAACTCTTTAGAGGTGTGCTAAAGTTTGTATGGGGTGTTGAATATTTGTGGTCGATTTCTCAATTTTTCAAAATTCAACCCCTAAGGGAGAGACGGAAATCTAGAACTTAAAATTTTAAAGCAACGAATTAAGAAGAGTAAATTATGGTCATAAGAGACTTGTTTATTTTTCTCCCGCTCCCCGCACCCGCTAAATTGAAAATTTTTATTTTTTTATTTTACAATACCTTCATGTATACATATTTCTAATTGAAAGGTATTCTTTTAAATTATTTCTAACTTCTTAGTGCAGTAGTGTTAAGAACAGTATTTAAAGCTTCAACAGCTATGAGGGTGTGATATAGATATCAAGAGTAAACATTTTGTGGTCTCATTTACCTACCCTACTCTATGTTAAGCGAGTTGGTGTCCTTATACTTCCAATGATCATTAATAAGTCACAGGAACGTTGAGAGTGAGCTCTACAGGCAGCCTGGTCGTGTTTATTTTATTTTATTAATTTTACCACACCACCAAAATTATAAAAAAACAGGTAATTACAGGTGTTTCACGTAGTATATAAAGAAGTTGAGAAATCACTGGATTTCTCAAGTTGGTTAACTGTAGTGCCGTCTCTTCGAATGCAGCAAAAAAGAACGTTACTTAAGTATTTACTTAGCGAAATTCTCAATTCAGAAACTGGCTATTACTCCGTCTTCTAGTGTTAATTCGGTCTTAATGTTAGTGTTAATGCTTTACATTCCATCTAAATCCGTTCAGTTCCAAGTTTCCACACAGTAAAATTTGAAGGAAAATCGTCCGAGAGTTTGATAAAGGTTATCTTGTTCGTAACCTAACTTTACCAAAGTATTCAAAAATTATTTAGATTTGTATTTTCTAAGGTTAACACGAGCACTAGACACAATAAAAACTGAATTTGAACGAATATTTACTCGTTTACTTTTTCATTTTACAATTTTCCGACGTTTCGGTACTTTTGCAAGTGCCACGGTCTAAAAAATACAAAATATTTTTGAAACGTAACTCAATAATATGTTGCCGAGGGTAGTAAACTAACAGTTAATGCTTTCAGAAAGACGTATGTCACCTCAGTTTACCGAGATCACGGCACTTGCAAAATTACCAAAACTCATCTTACGATTTCCTCTTACAAACTGGCTTTGACACTGTCCAGATTATTTTAGTGGAACCGAGTTTTTATAAATAAGACTGTTACTTCATGGCCACATAAAACGTGTTATTGAAATAACGCAAAACGTGCATTTTTATATCGTACTAAAACTATATATAAATAAATTAAAACGAATACTTTAACCGTATTACTACCCTTCCGCCTGCGAGTTGACTCTGACTTCTACCGAGCAATTGATTGGAGCAAATCTCCCAATTACGTACTGAATAATTATAAGAAGCTCTGTAAATCGGTGCCTAACTAATAACTCTTAAAATGTATCTACTTCTTAAAAATGTCTTCCAATTGCCCGGTCTAAAAATAGCTTTTGAGAGAAGCGCGGCGCCCCTGTTGACCGGCAGACGGGACGGATCGATCATCCGCCGATACAGAGGACAATCAACACAAATTTGCATGTGAGCAGTATTGAATTGAGACAAACGGCAGTCGGAAGGGAGCTGTTACGGGTGAAATTTGCAATTCGGTAATTTGGCGACGATGGGAAAGGCAGGGATGGTGGCACTAAATTAATAAAACAGAAGTAGACACACGTTACTTAATTTGACCTGAGATTTCTGCTCATATTTGGGCCACTTTACGTAGCAGGGCTGTGAGATTGCTACAGCCTCCTAAAGAGGAATCAATTTAATTCATTCAGTATTTTCAATACACTTTCTCATAAATTGCACTGAAGTGATTCGACGTAGCCCACTCAGATAAGACGGGGCAAGCGCGTCGCGACTTCACTCCTCCCTTGCCCCACGTCCCACCTTTGTGACCCGCGCCTAAAACACGCCAGTGGAAAGTAATTTAGGTGTCCAACTACCCTCAGCCTTCTATGCAATTAACCCCCGGTTTCTCGTACACTAACAAGCTGTTAATCTACTGTTACCAGCTGTCAGTGGTTTTTTTTCGTATGCACTTTGGTAAATTGACTGCTGTTAACAGTAGATTAACAGCGTATTAGTGTACGAGAAACTGGGGGTAAGAGTAGAATTTGTCGACGTGTGACAATTTGTTACAAACCGTGACAAATGTAGCGTATCTTCTGCGGATTGTTACACTGGACTTAATTTGGCGCCGCTTGTATCGTCACTTTACTATTTTCACTGCCTTCCTGGATGATTGGATTGAATTGATGGCGAGTTAATAACGGGGATTGTGCGAGGCGCAATAGGCTAGCAGATATTAAGGATTGGATGGCAACGAGTGATCGGCTCACTTCATTATCCGATGGCAATAAAGTGCCTCTGCTATGCGAATGCGCAAATATCTCCATACTAGGTATTTCATATCGTTTGGGCCATATGCGAATAAATAGGTTCTTTATTTCGATAGTTGGATGGATGAATCGATGGACGGACGAATAGATGGGTATATTTGACTTCATTCAGCTCTTCTCTAGATGTAAACAAACCGTTGATAGAACTCTTTAAAATACGGAATGGAATAAAGTTTATTACGTTATTTGCATGTAAAAAAAAGACTGTCGGCGGTGTTGTGACTTTTCGGTTTTCAAATTGAGAATGAGCCTTAGGTATATTCTTTAAAGCAGCCGGATGTTTACAGACACGGAAAAGCTGTATAAAATGAAATATAGACGGACAAATAATTCTTCATTGCACAAATAATTTGACTCGACACATTTAATCCTGCGATTCTTCGGAACCGGCGAACTCGAAGTTTCCCGCTAAGGGAGCGCATGAAATATCGCGCCCGGCGACAGCTGTGCGCCGCTGTCGGACTCACGCGCGACCGGGCGCATCTGCCTGCGCGCTGCCGCCTGAAAAAACACTTAGGACACTTTCACTATATATTCTTTTCATATATAATCAGTCGGACGCCACCAGGTATTGTTAGCGACGGCACCTTAGCGTGTGTGACTTTTCAGCTAAAATGTAATAATAGTACCTATTATACGGAATCAGGCGTTACTTTACAAGTTACAAGTTGACTTGTCAGTCGACCATCGGAGCCTGAGGATGCCTCGTGTTAGAGGCGAAACGCGTCGCAACGCATTTTTTCACACAAGTATTGTTGTCGGTGGTGTTTTGGCGGAATTTAGCGAAGTAATTTTCACATTTTAATAAAATAATAGTAATAATAATAACTTCCATGCAACACAATCACTTGTCCTGGTCCAAAAATAGGATATCCTGTGTTATGGTAACCACGTAAGGACATCACAAACATAGAAACACTGGGTATGTTGCTGGCTGAGGCCATTTGAACCGATGTACAAATGTTAAAGTGTCTACGGGCGGCTTGCGCCAAGTCACTGGATAAATAAGTAAGTAGATTATGCTTCCAGAGGTAAACGAATGCATAGCTAATTGAGTATGAGCTCAAACAGGTGGGCCAAAATTGCGACCGATTGGGTTTCGCGAAATGGATACCGACGTCGCGGCAGACCAAGGCGATGGTGGCGGGACGACCTGAGTGCATTCTTGCCGTTATGGTGCGATGTGGCCGGCGACAGGGAGAGATGGAAAGCAGGAGGGGAGGCCTTTGCCCAGAAGTGGGATACAAAAAAGACGGCTAAGTACAAAAAAAACAATAGCTAAATGACAGGTTTGTCAGCCAAACAATTTGCCCATGTCGGGGTACAAGATGTTTTTGTGGTTATTTACTGGTTATTCGTCCGAAACCGGCGTGTGAGCATGCGATGACCAATGAATGTTGATGAAGAAAAGAGGTTTGTCAGGATCGTGACGAATGACAAACCTTGGTCTCTGCCTACTACTTCGGGATACTTGACAAGCGTGAGTTTATGTTATTTAATGTATGTGACTGGCTTGACCTTACTTCAGTGCTGTCAAATAAAATTAGCGAAAATCGGCCTAATATTGTTCTACACAGAACATAAATTGAAAAAATCGGCGATATTTAATGCTAATTTGCTTTAATAAAAGTAACAGTAATTACCAAAGAGTGTTGTGTGAGCTTGTTATTTCATGCACGAGCTAATGTTCAAGTAGAAGGTAGATAATTTAGGAGCAAAAGTATTTCACTTAAGACTTCCTAGTTAGTTAAGTCTGTGGTAAGAAAATTGAAGCAAAAATTGTTTGTTGCAAGAAATAATAGCTACTTACACGTAGCTAAAATCCATTTGCCCCGCCAAGCCCAGAACTTTCATGTCAAAGTAGACAGTACCCAATGAGATTTTCCCCTTCTTAAAAATTACAAAAGTTGCAACGACGACGGGCGTACAAGAGATTTGTTTGTCTACTAAAGTTAAAAACATATTAGAGTTGGGCTCCACTCGCTGGCAAACTTCCAGTGTTTTGGTCAGTGCCTAGACTCCACTCACGGAATATAATCACAGAAGGATGTCAAGACCAAACGCCCAAAGGCACACAAGCCTCGACGAAGAACTATTCACTTCTTTTGTCGTGCGTGCAGATATGAGAACCGCCAGCCTTTTTGTACCAGTTAAAACTCGTAGCCACCATAGAAACTGAAAACTGAAATAAATATGAATATTTTCGTCGCTGGCAACCCTCTTAAAAATTGACTACTAAATACTACATAGCTGGCATCAAATGTGTCAAAATTGACGTGAGCGTCAACTGTTTTACAAATATAATCTTCGTCAGCCCACCGCTGCCCACTGTTGGGTAAAGGCCTTTTCCCCTAATTGCCATCTCTCATGATCCCTTGCCTTCCTCATCCACGGACCTTCCGTCCAACCCTCGGGATGCTGGTCTACCCCTGGCCGCCGTCCTGTTCTCGGGCGCCACTCTGTAAGTGCCCAAACAAACAAACATAATAACCGTTTTTATTTTATTTACTAAGGCAGAGGAAAGAAGTGTTACTGTGTATTTCAATTACAGATTTGCACTGCAATCATACTGCAATCAATAATTTAAACAAGTAAGTCAATAGGCAGTTGGTCTAAACTCGTGGCGCAGCGGTAGTGCATCTGCATACCATGCGAGAGGTCCCGGGTTCGAATACCGGCTGGGGACAAAAAAAAAACCCCAGGTCTTGGATGTTTACATGTTTGTGATGTCGTTGTTTCTGGTTCCCACGACACAGGGTATCCTAGTGTGGGGCCAGAAGCAATGTATGTGCCTGTATGTAAATGTTATGTTATGTTACTTAAGGAGAAATATAGATCTCAATTCTACGCATCTATGGATTACTGATTCACCATTCTGTTGTGAATATTTAATGCTTCAGCGCTCAGCTTAGCACTACACCTAAGCAACGTTCAGGCTATTAAAAGTTGACTAGAACCCATTACGACATATTTTCTGAAACGCTTCTGCAACGAAATCACCTCTGCTATCTGCAGTTTAAGGCTGCCGTTTACGTCTGGCATCCATCTTATTCGCACATTCTTGATTTTTTTTATGTAGCCTCCATAGCATGAGTGTCCCACTGCAGAGCTGATTTTGAGTGTCCCATCGATTTTAATGGTTCCGTATCTCAATAGGAAAAAAGTGGCTTTGAAGGTTGGGAAAAGCTCGAAAAAAAAACTACAAGACATATTTGTACGGAGCTCTCGGTCGGCGAGTTCGGCTCGCACTTGTCCGGGTTTAATTTATTGTAAAAAAATTGTAAAGGCTACTACTGAAATTATTAAATGTGGTCGGAGCTTTTACTAGATAATAAAGTTACGGACATTCAAAATATATTTTAATTTTCTCATATTTAGTATTTCATAAAGAAATATGCTTATAAATTTTAGTAGGAAAATTTCTCAATCGAAAACAAAGTATAACAAAAAGATGTCTTAAATGTCCGTAATTTGATTAACCACCAAATTATCATACCTTATTTATCAAAAATACCTATATTATTTTTTCTACAATAATAAAAAATGCAAAGATGTGCGAGCGAGACGCATGCCAGACGTAAAGCAGCCTTAAGTTTCATGGAATGAGGGCAAGCAAATAATCTACCTACGGTAACTGTCATAAAACTGGAAACAGTTCCATGGAAGCAGTAATAAACATGCAGTAGGTATGCATTGTAATAATCTGAAGTTGCCTTTATAGGTAAACGATGGATATACTCATATAACTTTTTCAAATAACACGAACTCTCCTTTCCGCAGTAGTAAGACTCGTAAACAGTTCATAACAATTTAACGGGTTTCAAGAAGGTATTCGGCATGGAAATAATATTGATATTGCAGCGATTTGGACTACGAAGTATTAAAGCCTCAACAAGACATTTTGGATCGTTACTAAAACTTAACGGTCTTATTTATAAAAACTCGATTCCTTAAAACGATACGTTAAATTAAGAGGTAGTTAATTTACATTAAATTAAGTAAGCCATTAGATAAAAAAATCTAATCCAATCAAAGTTTATGTTATGCTCTTTTTGACTCACTCTCTCTCTCTTCTTAATGTTTAAGATACCAAATACCCTTTTTAGCTGTTGAGCAGGTATAAATATAGTTATCTCCTTATAGACCCACCAACGTACCTGTGCAATGACCAGCAGAAGTATACAAAAAACCTACATGAATTGCAAGTTCATGCAATGATGAATTTGTCAAATGTGTGTGAAAATCTTCTACGACTAGTGGACATAACATAAGTCCCAAGTAACACAATCACTTGTCCTGGTCTCAAACTAGGATACTCTTTGCTAGGGTATTCAGGCAAGGACAACACAAACATGAAAATACACCAAGTCAAAAGCCATTTGTATAAATTAATTAATTAGGCTTCCTCATCCGCTAGACCAACTAGGCAGTTACAGCCTTTGTACCTAAAGTTAGACAGTAAGTGCTTACCTACGTATGCCCCACTGCAGGGCCCAGGCCTTCTCTCAGAGAGATAGTATGGGCTTAACTACCACGCGCGCTCACCGCGGATTGGCAATTTGAAGCGCTGATATAAACACCTCAGACCCTCACGTTGCCTCACGATGTTTTCCTTCACCGTTAGTGAGTGGTGTTGCTACTATAACTTTACAAATATACGTAACTTAGAAAAACTCATTGGTACATGCCGGGATTCGAACCCACGACCTCCCGAATGAGAAGCCGGCGTTCTACCGCTTGGCTACCACCGCATTTTAATTATATCAATGACACAATTTTAAATCCATTTATCCTCTTTGCAATATCCTAATTCTGTTTGTCCGCGGAGACACTGTCAAAACAAACGAAAGTCTGATAAATGTTACTATTTATCTTCCGGACCATTTCGCAGTTGCGTCTTTGCGAGGCGATGGCACGCGCTACGATCCTCACTGTCACTGGTATTCAGAAACCGTAAGCTAATCCGCGGATTAGCGTTAATTTTAGTTAGACGAGTCAATTCGGAAATGGCCTAAAAACTGTGTTGAATAAAGTTGTGTGTATAAAAACGGAAATAAAGAAAAGCAAGAAATAAAGAAAGACATTTATTATAACTACAAGACACATCACAGAAAAAAACAAACAGATAAGTGACATGAATTACTGGCAAAATCCTATAGGGTGAGTCTCAAAAATGCATGATGGTTCAATAGAATCATATTAATACGGTAGTGGTTATTTCACTATTTGTAAATACACCTAAAGTACAGGATGCACTAATGAAGTAATCCAGTTTAGACAACACATGTTGTATGTAAGCCTTATTTATTTTAAATGAAACGTAAAATATGTTAGTTTCTATTAATGAAAATAAACATCGATTTGATCTTCTTCGCGAGAGATGCCTAATAAATTTGAGTGCGTTATACCTTTGTTGACAAACTCAGGCAAATAATGACTATAGTTGTGCTTATATATCATTCTATTGAAAAACTGTGTGTATTACACTCTAGGGACTGGTCTCTGCCTGATTGTAATTCTTTTTAAACGCACCACGGGAGTCAGCTGCCTTTTGTGGCAACTTAGATACACCACAGCCTACATCTATGGTCCTGTTTTATGTATTCGTTTTGTCTGTTGTGTATTTAGTTTTCTTTCTGTTGTTATGCATATTATGTTACTTATCTGCTTATTTTGTTTCTGTGATGTATCTTGTTGGTATAATAAATGTCTTTCTTCTTCTTCTTCTTCTTAAAGGAGGGTCACCCAGGAGTTTGACCGGCGTGCTGTCCAGGAAGTCCCTCGTGCGCACGCCTGGCTTCGCGTCCAGGTGTCTCGGGCCTGCTTCTGAGCGTCGGTGAGGTTGTGCGGCACCCAGAGGGAAAAAGTTCAAACAGTTGCAGAATTTCACGAGTCAAATATTCCACAACTGTAGCATAGGCATTTGCTGTGTGTTTCTTTGGAAATACAGACATTTTGACCCGGTTACATTCTTGTGAATGCTTCCCGATCAGATCTGCAGTATGTGCTGAATCTCCTGACACGTAACTCGCCTATTGTCTCGAATAATTTTTTTCACTTCTAGCACGTTTTCTTCCGTAACAGCCGTTAAAGGGCACCACTTCTTTCTTCATCCCCCGAAGTTAGTCAACCGCGCTTGAATTCATTATATCAACGATATACGGTTGCCTTGGAAGGGCCTTTATCTATGAATGCCGTTTGAAGTCTATCGTACGATTCATCCGGATTCAGGCGACACTTGAATTCGTAAATAATCATAGCGTGAAAATGTTCCCGGCGTGAATTCATTTTTCAATGAGACACGATAACATGAATTAGCTCGCAAAAAATGTAGCGGGAAATATGGAAATTGGAAACCACCTATTTTTACTTATAAATAATCGTATTTTCAAAATATGTTATAACTGGCCAGTCTCTCATACATAAAAACTTTTATCGCAATACTTTCTGAGTGGCCTGGATTCTGCTACCAGATATGTTAATATTATTTTTTTTTAGTTTGTTAAGCTCAGGTAATTTGTTTTATCAATGAATCCTTTGTTTATCAATGAATTATTATGTTTTGTTTATTTCCATCAAGCATTTATATTTCGTCGAATGGATTTTTCATGATGTTTCCTTTTTCCTGATCTGTCTCCCGGGGATACCTTTGTTATTATTACTTCATTTCCTGTAACACAATATTTAGCTATAATAAATAAGTCCAGATAATTTGTAAAGCCTTTAACGATTACATTTTTGGGATGTAGTCAGATTATGTTTCATTGAGATTTTTTTTGACAAAATGGTAGGTAAAATTCTGATTATCTTTGCACCATAAATTGGAAGGGCTCGTGTTTCCTCTCCACCTGTGTTTGTTTGTTTTAATATTTCATTGTTACAAAAAGAACGGAGGTTGCATTTTTTATTCTCGTACGTAACGAGCGTACGTCCGGTTTCCGGGTTAATTTGAATACTACGGACGCGTTTTGTTTTGTGACAAGTGTTGAAATATTTCTAGAGTATTTTAAACCCAATGTTCAATGGATTGTTTAGAACAATATAAGAACAGCATAAGTCCCATTTTTAGACTTCCCCACTTTCTCCATAGTGGGATACCCATGTTATGGAGGCTACATAAAAAAACATTAAGTAGACGAACAATTGATGTCGGCGCTCGCGATCACACCTTTTTCCATGAATTCGTTCCATGACGTCTTATCTTTTTATGACATGCCGTTTATTCTGAATGATTTCAATAGTCTTGAAACCCAGGAACCCGCGCCTCTAGCATATCTCTAGGCATTCGGACCTTACTGACTTGCTCGAGTCTGCAAATTTTCTCTAGTTCCTGTTTCTAGTCTGTTTTAGCCTAGCCTAGTATTATTTTTTAAAACGGATGATCTTAGGTGCATTTCACCGCCTCCAACTACTCCTTATGTTAACTTTGGAAGTGAGGCTTGAACAGCAGGGCCGAGTTTCAAATCAAAATCAAATAATTTTTTTTTATCAAATCAAATCGTTTTATTTTTGACAAACGGAGCATGACATACTGTTACAAAGAGTATTCATAAGACTACAATTCGTAGTTTATAAGGACAATTCGAGGTACATTGCGTAGCAGAGTCTGTCAACTTGTTAATCTGTGGGTTAATCGAAGTTTGCAATGTACATCGATCTGTCATAGTAAACCATAAAATGTAGTTCTACGAAACAGGCCGCTGGTTAGCTTTTTCATTTTTCTTGCAATGTCACCCGTAATGTGTCTGAGTAGAGCGTGTCTCAACTGTATTAACTCTGACTCACTCCCACAGTTAAGTGAAATGGATGGAGATTGAAGCTTTCAGGAGGCTTTTACATAATACACATTTATCTCGTTAATAAGTTTCATTGAGCATCCACCAACTCCGGGGTTCACTAATTAACTTTATGTTAATACTGATGTTTCTCAGCTCTCAATTCATTTCTCTGAGGCGAAGAATATTAACGCTTATAGTATGTATATCAAGCGTGTGATTTTATTCATGAAGCAGTCTTCTGTAAACGCCCTGCTCGTCATTAGAATCTTAAAGTAATGAACTAAATGCAAAACCATGAGGGAGGACGATGCCCTGCAGTGGGCGTCAAATGGCCGATGATGATGATGATGATGATGATGAAGTAAATGCTTACGTACAGGCAAATAAAAGGCAACAACTAACACTATTGAAGAATATGTCCCATTTCTGCCACTGTTTAGTCGGTTAGTCGCTTTACTTACCATGTGTTGGCGTAGTTACACATTAAACGGGTCTAATCACGATCATTTATTTGGTAAAATTTACCTAAATTAACCTAAACCTTAATAACGTTGCAGCTGCGGTGGTCATGGGTAGACGGGTAGACGGGTCTACCCATGACCAGGGCAGCTGCATAACTATGTATGAGCATCGCAAGTCATGTGTGTGTGTGTAGTAGTGAACTACTATGGCCATTATGGATAACGCTTTGGCCTATCACGAGTGACAGGCAGCTATATTTTGAACGCGTGTTGCCCCATGAATCGTGTGGGAACAGCATGATGGTTTAGGATTTGCATCTTACAGGGGTGTCTCAAATGTGAACGCGCAGTTATTTGCAGTTCTCTCCGTTTATTTACAATACACATAGTCCATATCTATACGAGTCGCTACACCAAAGCGCCTATCTAAGTCCTTAAAATAGCTAAGAACACGCACCGCGCTCGCACTCCACAGGACCACAATGCTGATTTCTCGACGACAGCTACAAAATACAGCTACAAAATATTAATCAAAAGGGGAAATCTGATTTTTGCTGCGCCACTCTTGCAAATGAAATAGAGGACATAAAGTAAATCGTGACAGTAGTAGCACCATCCCCCAACACAATCTTGTTGCGATAAGGTCAAAGTATAAGTTGTTCGCTCTAAATGCAAATATTACCGCGCCCTAGAGAGGTGTTATGGCCACATTCGAAGTAAAAAGGACGAAAACTGTCTCTAAATGGCGACGCGGCGGTTCTTCGCCCTTTCTGTGGCGGAAAATTTCTTTTCGCTTTCTTTTCAAAAAACGAAAAATCAAAGTGATATAATCATACATCCTCGGAAATATTACTAGTAGCTTTTAAACACCTTCTGACCATTAAAATAACAAGACTTATTTGAACTATAACCCTCAGGCATTTCAGGTTTCTTACTTTTTTAAAATGTATTTATTCACACGTTATAAAATCATTTTTTTTTATATTTAATAGTAACAAACTATGACTACAGTTTGTTGGTACATTGCTCACTTACTTGTTTCATCTAATTATAAAGTAAGTTATTTCAAGAAACGATCATATTTTTCGAAATTTAAAATGTTGACTTACGTTGCTAAATACCAACATTATTTTCTTTCTCAATTTTATATAGTAGAATTAAACTAAAAAAATGGGCCTTTGCACCAACGTAATGTTACGGCCACACTACTGTGATATGCCAATTATTATTGCCATACCTTCAATAACGCCTAGGTGTAACCACGATTTATGGTCATAATTTTACAATGCCAATCAATATGGCAAATGACGGTAGACAATAGCTCCAGCGGCGGTCTTTTTTCGCACATCAAAGAAGATTACCGCAGTAATTATTGCGTTTATGGCCACACTACCGTTTGTCCAGTGTGCAACATGAGCTTAATGTCGACGCACGTATCGACCGACATGGAGTGGTCAAATGAAAAAGCACTCGAATTTTTAGAATTATTCCAATCCGAACCGTCTCTTTGGGATACCTGACAAAAAGCCCATAAAAATCGTAGTGTACAAAATGATGCTTGGCGTCGGATCAAACAAAATTTATCATTTCCAAGTACAATAGATGATTTGAAGAAGAAAAAAGAATCCTTGATGAATTATTACCGAAACCATCTAAATAAACATAAAAAATCATTACAGTCTGGAGCGGGAACAAGTGACCTCCATCTTAAAAAATGATATTTTTACCGCCTAATTTATTGACATATCTAGGTAAACTCTAGTGTAACCATACCACTTCACGCAGTAATTTAAACGGTAATTAAATGCTATAATTATTGCGGTAACAACCCAGTAGAACGGTAAGGTAGTGTAGCCGTAACATAATGAGATGATTTATACAGCGTCCAGTGGCATCTTCACTCACACTGGATGGGTGAAGGGACTACTCGGACGCTGCATGCACTGAATGGGACATTGTCCAGCTCCTATACAATTCTGACAGCTTAGTTGGCCTAGCCCACAGGAAAGACAGGTCAATACGTGCGGAACCAAGCCGCGGGTTTCCTCACGATGTTTTCCTTCACAGTTAGCGTGTCGTATTGCTACCAAAAATTTGCAGCTGTCGTAACTTTGAAAATAAACAAAATCATAGGTACATGCCCGCACTGGGAATCGAACCTGGCTCTCTCGCTTCCGAGTCCATTGTTCTACCTACTGGGCAACCACCGCTAGGATTAACAAAGTATTAAATATTTACCCTCTTAACATCAACGCATGTAAAACCGAGAAAACTACATTCCGAGAGGCTTTTTTGTATCTTATAATTACTTGAAATTAAAGATTAAAAGAAAATTGCTGTCGTTTTTTTCGTAACCTTTAGCCACTTTCCAAGTTTGTTTACTGTAAGTTCGTTGATTGACTTAATTAAGCAGTATTTAGAACGCTGGAAGGTTACCTCGCTGTTTATCGCACTCGAACAATATACAATATGTAAATCTACTGTAAGCAGCTGTCAGTTGTCCAAAGCTCACATCACACTGTTCTTCGACGATCAATTTACAATGCTGCAAATTTATCCGTAATGCACTTGAGTAGAGTGCACGTGTGTAAAAGTGTTAATATGGTCCACTCAGACTACAAAAATGATTTTAACGACAACTGTCCGTTGTCGATAAAAACGGTTCACCGTGTAAAGGTCGTACCTTACCAGCAGAATTCAACCCGGTGAATATTTAGGAAATACAATTAGGTACTAAGTAAGCCAACAAAAATGAAAAATAACACTTACCCAAAGGCTAATCGTTCACTAGACTGTATTTCTCATTTGTGATTAAAGACTTGCCGCCGCCGCCCATTTCCGTCGTAAGAAGGCGGAAGTCGAAAGGGGGAAATGGAGCCACTTAGCATAGTTCGTTTTCCTTTGCCAGATAGTGTATTGAATGGGCGGGCGGCGGGATACGGGGTTTCATGAAAATGGAAAAGCCACCGAGACTGTAAACATCTTCGGGTGAATCTTGTTATTTTTGTAAACTGGGGAAGAAGAGACTTTGCCGAAGTCAACCGTTTCAACTTGCGAAGTGTGGAAGCACAGGACTTTGAAGACACTCTTACGTTAGTTCCTTCAGGGGTTTGACAATTGTCATACGTTAAGTTCATACACAAAATCAAATATCGATGACGCTCAGATGGGTGTGATACGATGTGGGGTTAGTCGCAATATTGTTTTAGAGTAAATTGTTTGAACATGCAATATTTATGAAATGACATCTATAAAACGCTACAAACTTGTTCATCACGAAGAAGGATACCCTGTTATATGGTAACCATACAAGATTATCATATAATACATTTTTCTTGCCCTACTTTGTAGCATAAAAGAAGAACAACGAACTACGCCAAGGATTCCAAATTAAATAACACTCGTAGTTCGAAAAGTTAATCCAAACGTTACCTTGAATACATACGGTACGTAACCACTTGCAATTTGCTGAGCCATTTTATTCTTAGCGAAGGAGAAAGTTCCAAACTAAGCACAAGAAACAAGTAAAATATTGAAGTTGACAAACTACACCAGAGCCGGCAACTGAGTTGAAGGCAATTTAACCACTTTGTCTAGAATTATTCGACTTAGACGACGAGTCTGGGAAATATTTGGCTACTCATTTGCGTTGTCGACAGATCTAAGGGAATTTCAGAATTAAGACAGCTTAAGAATTTTTCTCACTTGCCGTGTTACGCAGAAACATTCCACCCCACGATACATATTTAATATTTTACGAGTAAGTTGCAATACCTGTTCTCTTCAAAACTTAGGTTAGCTGGTAGATAATGCTAAGTAGCATTAAGCTCGCCTATGTGCAAAACTGCATGTTTTAAATGCAATAAAGGATTTAATAATAATAATAATACATCACTTGCGAGAAAAATGTTTTTTTTGTTTAACATTGTTTTTTTTCTTGTTTTTGGTCAAACGTGTTTTGTTATAGTAATTACAAATAAAAACCGGATGAATAAAAACATGGAATAAAACAATCTAATACAATAAAAAACGTCTTTCTCCCCAGTTACGTATTATAATTTGTAGGTTGGAATGTTTCTGCGTAACACGGTTCAGACACGGGTATTCGATATTCGAATTTATGATCGCACAAAATTTCAACTATTTTTAACCATCCATTGAGATTTAGAAAGATTTGATACTGAAATGAAACACTTACTAAGAATCTACCCTGATTTATACCATACGCCATAAACATTAATTAGTCCAACAAAAGGGAACAGATGAACGAACCCATATTTTATACTAACGCCTCAACAGTGTAATTAATTCCAGCATCAAATTAGCAGTAAACTATACAAAGACATAACTTAATTTGGCGTTGGGGCGGCAAATGTATCGGATATGATTCACTAATCTCACTATTTGAAACCTAAGTTGACAGCTTCAGACGATTTGTGGGTGAACGCTAGAATCCCCGACAGATTTATACGTTTAGTATACGTCCTACTTTATGTCACACCTCATAAAGATGTCGTTACATTGAATTAATATCGGAGCTGCTCTGAATAGCAGAGGGCGATAATTTCGTTTTATAACTAAGTTTGAACGACTCAGTGATGTGTGGGTAGCCCAGATTACGTAAGTCTTTTAGAGAGTATGATAAATCCATAAAACGTTTTAAATTTATATGAATATCATAGGTGTAAACAGTTGTAATTTTTTTATTATTTTGAACTCGTAGTGTAAGTTGTTCGTATTGACGACTGCAGCGTGATTTTGAAATCGTTAGCAATATTTTGAGGGAATGTTCCTTTCCTTCTGAAAACAGTTAATGATTATATTAGTATATCAGTGATATCAGTAATGGTATTCAATATTTGAAAATATTTGTGATTTCCGATCTTTAGCTCCAAAGTGTGAATCCAAATTTGAAGTTGTAGGAAGTACCATAACGTTGCAAAAGGTTTTCTTATAATGAGAAATACTTAAAAGAGTCTCTAGTCCGATATGCGCAAACATTAAAAAAAAAATTTAGTTGGCCGGCGCCGATCATAGGACGCTTGTACCATAGTTTTTTCGATGTTTATTACTTTTAGTTCGGGACATTTAGCGTTCGGGAAACTAAAACAAATTTTCGCGTCCAAAATACCTGTGTCTCAAGACAAAGGTGTATAACCAATGTGTGTTGCCAGTGATGACTTATGGATGTGAGACCTGGTCTCTGACTATGGGCCTCATAAGGCTCAAGGTCGCCCAACGAGCAATGGAGAGAGCTATGTTAGGTGTTTCACTGCGTGATCGAATCAGTAATGAGGAGATCCGCTGAAGAACCCGAGTTACTGATATCATAAGCAGCCTATATACGTCCCACTGTAGGGCACAGGCCTTCTCTAAGAGAGAGATCGCCGCGGATTGGCGATTTCAAGCGCTGAGGTATGTGAATAGCTCAGACACCCAGGTTTCCTCACGATGTTTTCCTTCACCGTTAGTGAGTGATATTGCTACTGTAACTTCATAAATGTAGTTACTGATATAGCTCGAAGAATTGCTTAGTTGAAGTGACAGTGGGCGGGGCACATAGCTCGGAGGCCGTTGGGGCGAAAAAGTTCTGACCTGGCGACCACGGACCGGACGACGCAGCGTGGGGCGGCCCCCCACAAGATAGTCTGACGACCTGGTTACGGTTATGGGGAGTCGCTGGATGCGAGCGGCAAAAGATCGGAAAGCTTGGAAAAACATGTGGGAGGCCTATGTCCTGCAGTGGGCGTCAAATGGCTGATGATGATGATCACTTTTAGTTCTGATATTATTTGTTTATGCTAAAGTGAAGTAATTTTTAGTAACAAAAAAGAAATTTTATTGACGTCTAATTTTTTTCATAACTGGCACCATACGTTGCTAAATTATGGTAAGAATGTCGCAGGGAACGAATTCAAAGTCACCCTGTAGAATAGGTACCCCCTTTTCGGATAGTTATGAGTATTTTCTTACACCCCGTATATTATCTTATCTGATACTATAGTATGCTACAAGGCAAAAATAAGCAAGTATTTACGAAAAAACAAAAGGTGAATCGAATGAAAATCAAATTTAAAGAAACTTCGTATATTTTGGGGCGGGCGGTAGCGCAACGGTAGGAAGCTTGCTAGCGGCGAAGGAAAACATCGTGAGGTAACCCGAGCAAGAGTCTAAGTGAACACCTTAGTGCTTAAAATCGTCAATCCGCAGTGGGCACTCCCAGTCATTAAGCCCATACTCTCTCTTTCAGACGAGGCCTGTGCCCTGCGGTGGGACGGGGACAATCGCGAAAAAATGATTTGCTATGCTACACGATTTCATGCTTGAGATGTAACAAAAATTACACGTGAGACAAGATGGATATTTTTTTCATGATTTCACAGTTTTCTCAGTAGTAAAAGTTGTTTGTTTTTTCCCCCATTTTCGGGGTATTTTATATACCCGGCTAAGGCCGGGTGCTTATGGCGTTTGTAAGGGAACACGGATATCTCCCACCTCATACGTATTGAAGTTCCTTAATGTTATGTATATTATTATTACAACTACATTTTAAATTTATTTACATGTAAGTCAATTAGTTCATTAGATTAGATTAAATAAAAACTCTTTATTGCACACCATACATTATAAAGATACATGAAAAATCTTAAATATCTATGTTGATGTATTTTGTCTTGTGTACACCTACCTACCCACTCTCATCTTCGATCTGTCCTGTCCATCCTGAAGTTGTCTGGAAGAAATCGCTTTTAGCGATAAGACCGCCGATGTTATACTATTATTGACTAGATATTAAGTACACAAATTACTGGTGTGCAATAAAGAGTTATCTATCTATTTCCAGGCGATATGAGGGGCGAAAACAACCAAATATCCTCACAGACATAGGGTATTGTTTGGGGCAGCGTGTGTGGCTCGTTTATATGCTAAACGCATGATTCCGGGCGGCACTTAGCCCGTTGCACCTGCGCTTTTCTCAGGACTCCCTCAGCTGGCCTTAAGCCCCTACATGCCTCGACTGTGGCAGAGTATTTACATAAACTAGAATCCAGGGGTGTGTGAAACTGGCCTTCTGGTTTTAAGCCACCTCAAGCTAAGAGTAAGCTTTGCTTCTTGGTACAGCTAGTTTGGAAAATGACAGGTTCGTAAGAGGACACCTCATGTGGCGATTCTCGTACAAACTTAGTTTGTTTTTAATTTGAAAACGACATTCCGGGTGGCAATGAAGCTTTATCAAAATGTTAAGAGAACACCAATAGAGGTTCGATGATACTTGTTTAATTTTATTTCAAAACAAACTTGACAAACGTGTAAGTTAAAAAATAGTAGAGCTTAGAATTAAACATAAATAAATTAGAGCCTTATAAGCATTTTAATTTTCATAGAAACTTTTCGCGAGGCCCGAATCAAAATTTGATTAGTTTATTTGCAATTCTAAGCACGACCAAACCCCGCTGTGTGTACTCAAAACATATGGTGATCCGGTATGGTAAAATATCTTTGTGATCCATGCAATGATCCGCTTGTAAATTAAAACCATGCTATTTTGTAAGGAATTTCGCGCTCGAAGCACACTAGTTATCAAAACGGTCTTCCGCACTGGGTATATCCAGTATCCCACCGCCGAATTTGCATCATATTGTGATCGACAGATAGATACATGAAGCATTCTTGACTGTACACCAGGAATTACACCTAAGACTTTTTAATGTAGTGTAGACTATACAACGTGTTGATTTGTAAAGTAACGCCCGACTCAGAGTACTTTCTACTCTACAGGGTCAACCTCGAAATCGCGAAAAATAACAGCTGAGCCATACTAAAATTCGATACCTAATGAACAAAATGTATGGGACAGCTGATTTTTTTTAGATTTTCGAGTTGCTTCCATAGTAAAAGTTGTTCGTATTGATGAGTATAAAGTACCCTGAGTCGGGCATTACTTTACAAATCAACACCCTGTATACGTCCCACTGCAGGGCACAGACATTCTCTCAGAGAGTGAGAGAACGCGTGCCCATCGGCGAGGTCCTCACGGAGTTTTCCTTCACAGTAAGCAAGTTTCGTTGCTATTACAACTTCACAAATGTACGTAACTTAGAAAACAAAGCCATTGGTACACGTCGGGATTCGAACCCACGTACTCCTGAATGCGTGACCGGCATTCAAACGCACCAAGAATTAAACTAATGCTTAAATTAAGTTAATAAAGTACTCGATACTTGCATAGTACTTTTTTCCCTAAGTAAAGTCGGCAGTGAGTCCACATTATCTACCTTCTTTGAATGAAAAATTTTCAGGACAAAATAAAGATAATTCTGTTATACTAAAAGGAGTTAAGTAGACAGCGTCAAGTGTCGTTTTTGTCAGCGAATTCTTGAGCAAAGTAAAAAATTAAGGCCATAATTAATACGAAAGAGCTATAGTTTTTTAGCTTTTCCTAATGCTTTGTCCTTAGCCGTTTTCCCGGACAACTTTTCCACTTCGTTTAGGTAGTTGCTTAACTTGAACCAGCCAAATGGCAAAAAGTTAAGGCCTTAACATTTAACAATGGCAATTTCGAGATCATAACTTTCCTTTCTCTCTAATTTTGTGACAGTTTTGAGTTCTTACGTCTTAAGGCCTCGAGGCTTAAAAATATTGTTTTAAAATATTACGAGACATAAGATGAATTAATTTTGCCAGCTGTGCCTGCGACTTCTTTAACTAGAATATGCTTGAAAAAAATCCTATAAATATCGTGAGACAACATCTAAAATGTTCATAATGTTACTATCTATCCAACTCTCAGACATTTATCAAGAGTACATTATTTTTTACAATCACTAAAAATGTTAGATTGTGCGAGCGAGATAGCACGAGTGACGTAACAGTAGGCTTAAGTAATTTTGGGTGTCATAATTTTTTTACTCGCGCCATATGTTTACAAATCTATTACAATGTCCCCTTAAAAAGGTTGAACGAATTCGAAGTCACCTCTAGTTTTTATGGAGTAAAATGGCGTAAGAAGTTCGTAATTTGTTCCGCCAATTTTCTATAAGAGCGTGTGTGACGTCGGCATTCCCTCTAGCTTGCACATTCTATAATTTCTTGTTGTTATACAATAACGTGCATACAAGTGTATTACTAGTGTACTGTGTATCACAGACATTTTAGACATATTTATGTTTTCTATAAAAACTAGTGTTGTGAAAACAGGCGAGCAAGAGGGAACTTTAACGACGTAAACGCCCTTAAGGAACATAGATTGATAGATTCAGATATCTAGTGGGATTAGGTGATAGAAATGTGATTGAGTAACATTTTGACGAAACGTGGCAAGTTACGAATTTAATCGAGACGGAGTGAGTGCAGTCTCTATACAGTTATAAAACTCGACGAGGCTTCCAAGTTTAATTAAGAAGTTAATTAGGTCGGTTTTGATGAAAAATTTAAATCCCCACAGAAGTTAATTTGCTCGGAAACCGGAGATCCAATATCTCTTACATTCCAGACAAACCATTTCTCGACAGACGATTAGTCGTAATTAAATCTGACGCACAGCCAATTTGCAATTTGCTACCATATTGTACAAGAAAATTAAGATTAGACTAACAGTTAGCTCTACATAAACCATGCACCATACTGTAGGGTACACAAACTTGTGCGACATATGAAATATAGAGCCACATGAAATTCACAAGTCGTTAACCTTCATTAAATTGTGCTCGGGAACTGGGTCAAATTAATGGGCTGCACTTTGGAATAGTTCCCTAATACGTATGTACACAAACTTCATTGACAAGGGACCAAATATGTCGACCGCCACAACAAACACATATAGCGGAGTACATTCTTCCAATGATTTTAAACGACCTACCTACCGAACTTGTTGAAAAAAATCTTGTTGATCCAAACAAGTTATATTCTTTTTTGTTGCAGTAACCCGTGCTGAGGACAATTTTTAAAAACCTATTTAGGGTTAGTCAGGGCTGCAAGTGATGTAAATTGCTTCGGCCAGATGCCCATTAGCTCAGTTGGGATAGCGCTGGCACGGTTAGCCAGAGGTCGCGGGTTCAAGTCCCGGCATGGGTTGAATTTTTAGCCTCTAAATAGGTTTTTAAGAACCAAACAAGTGCCGAAATGTCCTAAAACAATACTACTTACGTTAATTTTAAGTAAAAGGTAACTCACCTCACAGGTAAATCTATAAAGGTTTCAGTGAGGGTTTTGTATCTACCTAATACATTTTTTGTGAAATTTCTTGAATAAAAAATTATAAAAAAAGGTACCTAACTATTTGATTCGCAAAACGCATGAAAGCAGATGGAGTCATAAATAGGGCAATCAATAGTGAGCGTCATTCAACTGCTTACGGTCTTATTTATAAAAATACGATTCTACGTAAAAGAATGGTATTTACACTCCTTAAATGCAGTTTAACCTCCTCTATCCTGACCTTGAAAGTAACAATCGAAAATTATTGAAAATCATTGTTACTTCCAAGGTCAGGACTAAGGAGGTGAAGTTGTCTAGCGAAAAGGGAGAATACTGTTTGAACTATATTTGAGGAGTTTTTCAAGGAATCGAGTTTTTATAAATAATTATTAGATTACTTACCCGTTCTAAGCATCATACTGGTTTGGTATTACTGAATTGTGGATTGAAACAAATGCTTGCGCTTTTGGGATTAAATTAAGAGTTAAAATAATAAATAATAATAATAAAATAAGATAGAATAGGTGCCTATATCATACTCGTAGAAGCAGGTATAATAAAAGATTTCGAAAGTTAAGTTACTAACAAAAGGTAATTGTTTAAATTAAAACTTATGGACTAAGAACTATGCCAGACAAATGAGTGATTATAGCGTAATTCAATTATTCAGTATTCAATAGGTAATAGGAATGGCCATTGAAAAATCTTGTCGAACAAATTTTACCTATTCCCGCAGCACCACAAATCGCGGGTGAGGATATTTATAGTGACAGCCACACACCCCTCGAGTACGTCGGCCGTGTGCTTGTTACAGCAAAAACTATTCCCGGATTAGCGGGTCGTATTTAAAGCTGAGAAATAGAAGCAAATTCGGCTTTTAGCTTCGTAAAAATACCGGCCGTTTGGTTTGGAAAATGGGTGCAAAAGAAGAAAGCTTAATTCTAGGGCTATTATTGAATGGGGCCCATTTAAGAGTTCAATAAAAATAATGACTTTAACATAAATAATGCTATTTCGCAATGTTAGAAAATGGTTCAATCAATCAATCCGAACGAAAGTCGTCGACATAGCCCAGCGGATTAGTAAGTTGAAGTGGCAGTAGGCGGGCACATAGCACGCAGAACTGATGGCCGATGGGACCGAAAAGTTCTCGAATGGAGACCACATATCGGCAAGCGCAGCGTAGGACGACCAGCCACGAGATGGACAGATGACCTCATCCAAGTGGTAAGAAGGCGCTGGATGCAGGCCGCTTCCAACCGGTCTTTTTGGAAATCCATGGAGTCCAGGAGTGGACTTCTTGTTGCTGAATGACGATGATGTTGATGATGATGAATCAATCCTTACTCTTCCACGGGGCAGCTACTTCCTTGTGTCCTCGGCCATCCTCATCCACCGAGCTGGTGGGCGTCCTACGCAGAGTTTGCCAGTTCGTGTTCTCCACTCGAAAAACTTTGCACCCCATCGGCCATCGGTTCTTCGGCATGTGTGATCAGCCCACTGCCACTTCAGCTTGCTAACCTTATAGGCTACTTCAAGAAAATGGTTACACTGCTATAAAAAAAATACATTGGAATATATATAATTGCTTTCGCTGTAAATTAATAAACGGCTTTAAATATGGTTTCTTCTATAAAATAAAGCATCAAGGTATTGGCGCTTTTTAAACTTCAACACGATAATAAATATTGCTTAATTTCACCGGTCTCACTTCCTGAAAGCTCAGCAGTAAGTATTGTGTCAAGATCCTGATACGAAGGATCCAGGCTCCGTCCCCAACTATTAATTTTAAAGTTAACGGGAGATTTTTCTAAATTAAAAGAACCAATTCCAAAGACGACTTGTTTAATATGCAGTGCATTTGTTTTTGTTTGTTGATTTTTTTCCTTTTTATCCGTAAAATTATAGAGCAAACCATTTATTTTTAAGATCATAAGTTATAGTTGGAAACAGTTGTTCAAATTCTAAGATAGCTCATAAGCAACAAATGTCATAGCTTAACTGATTTCGTCAACCCAAACTTATCTCGTTAGTTAGGTTCTGAACCCCGTCGGCCTACGTTCCAATTTGTAACTGACTGCAGCATAAGTTTTCGCTGCGGAGGCAGCGGATACGCCCTCTAGTTTCATACAAATTGATATTTACGGTAATAGCACGAGTTTTTCAGCGAGAAGGCAAAGTTAGAGGATAACAGGCTCAGTTGGGTTCCGACCGGAATCCAAATGGGCGAAAAGCGCGCGGCTAAAGAAGTGAAAAACGGATCTACAATTTTCCACGAGCAGAATAATTCAAGACCAATTTAATGTTTGAAGAGTTTCAGATTGGCGGCGAATAAAAGCAACGGACCTCTCTCTGTGGAGACTGAAATTGCCCCACTTATTTCGACTCGAGTGTGTAAGAATAAATAATGTTGTTATGAGCTGCCGAGATTAGAATTCGGTATAGTTTTTATTTCAAATACGTGAAACAAGAAAAGAAATCGTAAGTGAAACTTACCTTTTCTTGACTTACCGCTTATTAAAATCCACATGATTCTATTAGAAAATTTGGCCCACTTTACCTCTACAATACAACAGATTCCTAGGCAAGTAAAGCCTTGCCAATATCTTACTACTTAACCCCGCGAAAAGGCTAACCCGCCCAACACAGCGCCCATACATCAGGGGACGCAAAATAATCGGCACAGGACGGACAGTGCTAGTCAATAAATTATGCGGCGTCCCGCGGAGCATCCGCATCCTGGAATCCACATCGCATTCACAGAATAAAAGGCACGAAAGCAAAGATTCATCGATGACCCCACCAATTTTTTGAGATGTGGTAAGCTTTCTACCTTGGTTATATTTCAAACGAGTCTAAAGTTTTAAGTACGTTTGATTTATTTATCAAGTAAGATTTGAGTACCTCAATTCCCGACGTTTCGGCAAAGTTGCAGCTGTCATAAAAAGGAAACCATAGAAAGCTTGGGTAGAGTAGAATCGGTAACTTATTGTATATCGAGAAGTTTTTACATCGATTTATCTCGTAATAATATAGATAGAGGGTGGTGACAACCTTTTAACATTACTTCGAAATAAGACTCAACATTTCAAATGCATTTACGAAGATGTTAAGGTCTTACAGAATAGTTGAATGATCCGTGGATTCACCGCCAGATTAATTGACTACTTAAGTAGTCTTCTCTACAGCTTTCCACTGTAACGTGAAATTCGGTCACGTTACAGTGGAAAGCTGTAGAGAAGACTACTTGCTAACAATTTATGTCAGAAAAAACATCGGTCAGAACATTTTTTGTTCCAGAACCACGACCGGCACCATCCCACTAACCCGGGGTTAACCGGTTAAACCTGGAGCTACCATGGTTATGGTTTACCCGTTATACCGTTATAATCGGGATGTTGCAAGTGGCGCTAAGAGGAAGATTCGGCATAAGCGGTCGGGTCTTCTGCGGTGTCGACTTATTTTGTACCCTCAGTCCGTCGATCCAACGGAAACCAATTAGTCGCACTCGAGATATTTATTTCCGGGTTTTCTCGAGCAAGTGTCGGGCGCACGTAACCGCACGTGCTCCGTGACTTGGCTCCTTCATTCCGCTGCCACTGATTTATTCTTTTCCGCAATTTTTGTTTGTTGCGGCCTGCCTACATCTGCATAGATGGATTGAGTCGGTTTATCCGAAGAAGACCGCTAGTCGACATTTACGTTCTTGGACTGTTTTCATTGCAAAGTGATAGAGTTGTTGTCTAGATTGTCAGAATCGGTGAATAACAGAATTTGAACATGCTGTTCCACGTTGAAAATAACATGTTAATATACATTCTGATCGGAAATTGCCGACCAAGCACATCCGAGTGCTGGTCGAAATTTACGTTCTTTGACTGTTTTCATTGCAAAGTGATAGAGTTGAGTCTGGATTGTCAGAATCGGTGAATACCAGAATTTGAACATGCTCTTCCGCGTTGAAAATAACATGTTCATAAACATTGTGATCGGAAATTACCGACCGGTTATAAGTAAGTGAATTGGTACTGAATAAAAACAATTAAATACTAAAAAAACAACTTTAATTTTTTGTATAATCTTCAGAATTATCTGCTTATAAAAAGTGGGAAATTTATGATATCAAAAGATATACATTTTCTGATTTTGCGCTATTACAATAGACGTTGTAACTATTATACAACGTAGGAGGAGCATAAAACTATCTCTGCAACTTGTGTCAACACTTTCTGCAACGTAGATTGGAAATAAGTAAAAATCTTTCTTAGTAAGACTTACTAAGAAAGATTTTTACTTAGTGGTTTCTATTCAAGTGGACCGAACTCTTGAAAGTACATACTTTTCTAAGTTCTCAAGGACGTCAACAAGTAGAGTTAGTTCATTTCACCTAATCTGATGTAAACTAATCTAAGATAGACATACTACAACCATACTATATATTTTATACCCGCAAATAAATCGACAAATCTCCTTATAAATTACATAGTTTCGGTTAGCGTGCTTGCACGGAACACCAAATCTCTTCGCAAAATTCAGGTACTCATAGTAGGCCTATTACAAGCTTGACGTTACAAAGATGCTACGAAAACCAGTCTCTAAAGGACTTATGCCCTTTAGAGACTTGTGAAGTGAAGTTAACATTTTTTAGTAATAATGACAAAATTACGAATGCCAGGTCAGTAATTAAAATGTGGTATCCTAGTTTAGGATCAAGACCAGTGATTGTATTTTGTGGAAGCCATTGGATATTATAAACTGTTCACTGTTCGCTAACTGTGAAGGAAAACATCGTGAGGAAACCTGAGTGTCTGAGGTGCTCGCATACCTCAGCACTTGAAATTGCCAAATCGGCACGCGTGGAAATTAGTAATATAGTAATTAGTAATATAGTAATTAGTAATATAATAATTAGTAATATAATATAAGTCCATACTCTCTCTGAGAGAAGGCATGTGCCCTGCAGTGCGACGTATATAAAGGCTACATAAAAAAGAAAACGGTTCTACTACTAAGTGAGAGAAGTGAAAAAACTGCATAAGTACTGAATTATTTTGTCTCAATCTTGGGGAACAGTTGACTACTGACCTTTTTATTTTTGTAGCAACGTTGTCGCTCGTAATATAGAAGTAGCCTAAACACAAGAGATTTGAGCTAAGACTGCCGTTGGTCTATCGGTATCACGTCTGTTAACCATGCCGGAGGTCGTGGGTTCGATTCCTACTGGACACAAATGGCCTAAGTCTGGGTGTATTTCCATGTCTGTTACGTCCTTGCCTGGTTACCGTAGCACAGGATATCCTAGTTTAGGACCAGGACAAGTGATTGTGTTGTGTGGAAGTTATTATTATTATTACTTACTTTTAAGTATATTAAACGACGTGTTTGTCTTCCTCCAAAAATAAATAAACAAAAGGTTGACTTTGGACGTCCACCTAAAGTCTGTAAGGTTGGTAGACACTACGTTTTTAGCTTTAATATCTCTTTCGAATCGTCGTGGAAACGTCAAGCTCGCAACATGCCCACTGTACGAGCCTATCGCGTGAACGTCTGTCGACTATTTATTCCCTTGTCTGACGCTGTGACATTGTTGTTTCAATGCGCCGACGAGTGCCCTGAACGATCGCAATTGTTATCGCCTTACGTAATACGGCGCTTTATACTGTCAATACTTTATTGTCTAGCTTTTTCAAATAGTAATCGTTTTAACACGCTTTTCTATAAGATTCACTTTTATGTAATATCTGTACCGAACGACGGCGTGTATTTTAGTTTTTTAATCTATGGATAATTCTCTTTTTTTTTTAGTTTGTCCGCTCAGTCCAGTATAATGGGACAGCTGTAACACGTTTTAGAATCGTACGAAATCTGTCACTTCTACGTATTAAATAGGTAAATACTTGTTGTTGCGTAAATAAATTCCATTGTATTTAATTTCCGGCGTGGGTGTATGCAACGACCAACGAATGTTGATGAAGCGAAAGAGATCTGTCAAGATCGTGGCAAGTGGCAAACCCTTCAAGATTCCTGGTTTCTCAGCCTACTCCTCCGGGATATAGGCCTGAGATTATGTCATACGCTGATCTTTCGCGTTCCTACCATTAACCGTTTAGCCAGGAGAGGAGGGGAGACGCCCCACTCTGACAAAAATTTGCACTTTAAAGCTTAATTTTTCGCAAACGGAACCCTAAATCAAATAATGCTACGGAACTCTAAAAAGCGCTCAGCACTCAGACACTTTTCACGATATATCTTCACAATTAGCAAGCAAATAGGTATTATTGTCAGTAAATACTAACATTATAGCGGTAACGTAAGCAGGTCACGCAGCGCCGACACGCGATACAGCGGTGGACATTACAGTTTCTTGCGTTTAAATACTATGATTGATTGTCGTTAGCACTCTGGCACTGATACACATCGACATACCTACCTCGGCGTTGACAACCGCACGCCACCGGCTAGGGCTTCTATTATGGGCCATCCCTACTGGTCGGCCAACTTGATGAGCCTTCGTGAGGACCCTAGACCCTATTCAAAGTCAAAATGTTTTTATTCAAAAAAGCGTAGAAAATACGACTCAATTAATGTTACAAGCCAATCTACATAGGTGTCAATTTCCAGACTCAGGTCGGTTTGTAGAAATAATGGACAAAAAAACTCCAAACCTAGTCTTTTCACTTGTGTCTTTTATTATTAGAATTCATTCTAAGACCCATCATTTAGTTCATTCATCTCGAATTCTTTTTGATGTGTCTGCAAATTCTGCAATGGGGGCCATGTCACCACGAGTTGGTCCATCGAGTTGGCCCACAAGTAGAGGGACTTCTTCATACTATAGTACCGACGTGTTATTAAAATAGCACAGAACTCGAAAACTTTTTCTTCAGTATAGTAGGAATCTATGTAAACGGCGAAAGTTCAAAATTTCCCAAGATTTTATTTCGATAGTTTAAAATTTTCAATCTTGAAATACGACGTAGACAATTTTGATGAAAATTTTATTTAAGCTTTGCTCATTGGAAGTAGGTTAATTTATCTTTACTGGAGAAACAGCTTCCAGGTTTGCGTTATTTCAAATTAATTTCACTTTGTTGTGTAAGTAGTCTGATACGGGATCATAGACCTATACTCCCTAGAAGATCTATTCCATAGAATTTCTGAGTAATCCCTGAAACAAAATTCTATTTGGGAAAGACAGGATTTTACTATCTACTTACTAAGTAATGGTTGCATAACATTGAACGAGTTAATTGTAATAAACACACACACACACACGCGCACGCACGCACGCACGCACACACACACACACACGCACATACACACAAACACTAAATATTTTGAGCTGGGAGGCCTGGCAACCTAAAATACAGATCTCTGCCCCTATATTACGCTCACCAAATCCTGAGCGATTCCAATCGTCTAACTGTCAAATTAGTATGGAAATTGACAGTTAGACGATTGGAATCGCTCAGGATTTGGTGAGCGTGATTAGGCCACTGATCTAGTTTAGGCTCCAGTATTTCTACAAATTCTACTATCGCATCTACCATTTGTATCTATATAAACTGCACCACATTTTTGGATTGAGAAAATAAACATATTTGTGTTTGTATAATAAAACAGCTGTTGGTAAGCAATGCGTAACGTATGTGAACTTCTCCGGTGATAGTAAGACTTGCACATAGACTGACTTGCACCACTCTTAAGTATCACTTTAGATAAGATAAGATAAGAATATTCTGTATTGTACCAGGAAAAACACAACATAAAATATTTATAAAGATACAGTACTATTGGCGGCCTTATTGCTAATAGCACTTTAGTAACCATTCAAATTCAAATTTGTATGTTTTTTTGTTAAATACTGCTTAAACCTCATTTAAGAATTAGTGCGACCTAATTACGCATTTTAGCCCTGAAGCTGTTAGCCATAGAAAAGCTTTTCCTGAACTAAATTAAGGAAAATTATTGTAACAATGTGAAGTTATAGTAGCAATACCACTCGCTAACGGTGAAGGAAAACATCGTGAGGAAACCTGAGTGTCTGAGCTATTCATATAGCTCAGCGCTTGAAATCGCCAATCCGCGGTGGGCACGCGTGGTGATTAAGCCCACACTCTCTCCCTGAGAGAAGGCCTGTGCGCTACAGTGGGACGTCTAAAGGCTGCTTATGTTGTTATTGTAACAATTATTTTGCTGAATGGCTATGCTCATATGTACAGTTAAAATTATACGGGTTCACCTAAACAGCAGTCGCAATTAGACCCGTTAAATATAACTATGTTTATAACAGTTCGTCTAAAAAAGCAGGCGAAGTGCGAGTCGGACTCGCGCACCGAGGGTTCCGTACTTGCGCTTGGCCTTTTTTATTATTTGTCATTAGAATATAATATAATAAGTCCCACAATCACGCCAAGTTTGATGCCTGTGTATATTACCGTTCTTACGATAAAGTATAACCAAAAAAACGGCGAAATGACACGTTTGTTGTATGAAGACTCCCTTATTATTTATTATTTTTAAATTTTATTTTTTGTTAGGTAATCCGCCGTAATAACGCATATTCTGTGAAAATGTCAACTACCTATTACGGTTTCAAAGATAGAGTATTTTAAAGGTCGGACAGACAGACAAACAGACATACAGACAGCAGAGGTAAAGTAATAGGGTCCTGTTTGGAACCCTTCGGGTACGGAACCCTAATCTTTTATTAAATAGTTCAATTATTATTGTTTTCCTGAATGTAGGTATGCCTTTTGTTTTGTCTTCTGGCGGAACTTTATTGTAACTTTGTGTGCTTATAATTGTTATACCTACAGTGTGTAAAGGTTTACATACATACATAAACTCACGCCTGTATCTCAGAGGGGTAGGCAGAGACCAGGGACTGCCACTTGCCACGATCCTGACAGATCACTTTCGCTTTCTCAACATTCATTAATCGTTGCATGCACGCACGCCGGTTTCGGGTACTTTATATCTTGCCCTTTGCTAACAAAGGTGTATGTATGTAAGTGTATTATTATTAAGCATAAGTATGTAAATCAATATTCATATTTGCACCAACTCCGTCTCACTTTTCCTTCAGCAATTTCCATCGTCGGTTGTTTGGAAGAAATTGCTATAAGCAATAAGGCCGCAAATTGTACTGTATCTTTATCATTATTTTATGTTTGTGTTTTCCCTGGTATACGATTACAACAAAGAATCATCATCATCATCAGCCATTTGACGCCCACTGCAGGACATACCCCTCCCTAATGGTTTTCCAAGCTTCCCGGTCTAAAGAATAAAGAATATTCTTGTCTTATCTCATCTTATCGAAAAAGCATCAAAAAAGTTGACTTTACAGATGTATCACAAAGACGAAAACTGGTTCCAATTAAGTGTTAATTTTGTCTGGCAATAATTTTTCGCTATAGACAATTGTTTTTCGGGACGAAACAACAGCCTTTTAGCGTAACTTCGTTTGTAACAGCTCCGAGCTATTTTCTTACCCTCCCTATCTTTTGCTTTAACCTTATTTAACTTTAGCGATTGGGGCTCATTTTGCGTTAACGAAGTTACCGCGGAAAGAGTCAACACTCGTTGTGTTAGCCGACCAATTTAGAATGTAGCTGGAATACACGGCATCGCAAACTTTTACATAAAATTTAGTGAAAGATAAATAAATGAATTGCATAAGATACACGCACTTATACAAAGTGTTACACGTCTAATTACAAGTAAAAGCACCAAATAAAACAGAACAAAACAGTAGGATTAATACATGAAAAGGAAAAGCAGTGAGATTTCTTACACACGGTACGGTAATGTAGGTAGTAATTGGAGTGACAACGTAGGTGTAGCAAATGTAAATGGGCTCCGACTCAGCATGTGCTAGGAAAATTTGCAGCGCTGATATTCTGCCGGTACCCGGTGTGAGCGGCATGCAGCGCCAAGAGAGGTGAGGTAGTCAAACTGTTAGGCCGGACCAAAAAATGTAATGTCTGGCTGTTTTTAATCATTATCATCATCAGCCATTTCAAGCCCATTGCAGAACATAGGTCCCCTCATGGTTTTCCGAGCTTCCTGGTCTTGTGCCGCCCGCACCCAGCGACTCCCCGCCACTGTAACCAGATCGTAAGACCATCTGGTGGGGGTCTTACCACGCTGCGTCGTCCGGTGCGCGGTCGTCAGGTCAGAACGTTTTCGCCCCAACGGCCGTCAGCACGTCAGTTCTCCGAGCTATGTGCCCCGCCCACTGTCACTTCAACTGCGCAATTATTATTCTTTGAGTTATATCAGTAACTCGGACTTTTTATATTATATTATTTCAAATAGTGTTAATAAGTATTGTATAAATAGATTGAACTGGTAGAATGGATTAAAATGTTGTCGATTAAAAGTACAAACATGCATAAACTCACGCCAGAAGGGTGGGCAGAGACCAAGGACTGCCACTTGCCACGATCCTGAGGGATCACTTTCGCTTCCTCAACATTCATTAGTCGTTGCATGCACGCACACCGGTTTCGGGTACTTTTTATCTTGCCCTTTGCTATACATCCCCTATTTGGTCGAAGTATGTCGGTCGGTCGGTCGTATAAAAGTATGTTTCCATTAAGTTCGAGTCAATTCAAGTTTTGTGTTTTGGTTTTGGACCAAACGTTTTAGGCCTACGTGTAATAAGCGATTTTAGCCCTTTTGTCTCACATTTGAAGAACTACGATGGCTTCAGCGAATACGCTGACCGCCAGTCTGTATTATACTCGTAATAGCAAACACTGAGGTTCGCATTGTGGGACACTTCATTGTGACTGTTTCGTAATTAAGGCCACATTACCACCGAGTGCCATATCGGAGAGCGGTTTAATTAACAATCCCGCTGAAATGCAACCCGTTGGATGTTCCGCATTTGCAACTGATTAACTATTGCTTTCAATTTAGAATACATCTGTTACATGCCCAATCCGCGGTGGGTACCTACGCTTACCCACTGATAAAGCCCATGCTCTCTCTGAGAGACTAAAGCAGAGTTTCATAAAACTACAGTTCAAAGACAATTTGATGTCCTATTTTGTACAGTTATTCAGCTGTTTGACAAATAATTAGCCACTTGTGATACATTTCAGTTAGTAACCGAAAGCAGCAAACATTCAACTTTTAGTAAAACAGAATATCAGGCAGCGAAGAACAAAATTTAGGCTTCCATAGAATGTAAGAATTGGGTCTAAAGGAGCGATAGAATATAACCTCTCCCGATAAAGCCCATTTAAGGAACTTCTTTTAGCCCCTTAGTCCCGAGCAAGGTACCTTATTCCAAACCACACGGTGCGAGTAGCCGATTAATCGATTCATGTCGACAGTTCTCGCTCCGGGCCTAGATCCGGTAAATGCGTTGTAGTATAGTCGAAACCACATCGACCTTTACATAGGTGCAATCAAATCAGTTACGTTAAGGGCGACTCGGCAACAAAATTGTAAAGGTTGACCTGCTGCCGACTGTACTACAACGCATTAACCGGATTTAGGCCCGGTTTGGAGCGAGAATTGTCAACATGAATCAATAAATCGATTAGGTTTTGTTTTTTATTTTTTTTTTGGACTGACATGAATGTTCCGATTTAATTTCATTGTCGCTCTAAGTCTACGCACAATCGTTGATGGCGTCAATGGTATGAATAATTGATCCTACCGTATATCTGTGATATTACTACAATGCATTAACAGAATCGAAACTACTTACATAAATATCAAAGATATTTTTTTACATTAAATTGCCGACAATATTTTGGGTATGACTGACGTATTTCCATTAACTTTGACATTCTTTTTAACTAACATTTTAATCACGCAATCGAGTTGAGACATTTTGCTACACGTTTTCTAATTCCTGATTAACACTTGTTATGGTTACTCAATTAATAAAATAAAGAGTTGCAGCGCTCGTCGATAGGAAGATATAAACGTGTATCGTGGTGTGTCGTCAGCAGAGATACACCGCGACAATTTCTGAAAAGTGTTCCTATTATTTTTTACTGTCCATATTTTGTTTTGTTTTAAGTTTTAATTAATGTGTGTTGTTTTTTGCGGCAATAAATGTTTCTCTTTCTTTCTTTCTTTCTTTCTTTCTTTCAGAAACAGCTGGATTAACACGGAAGCTACGTGTAGGATACGGCTAGTAAATAGAGATTTTTCCCACTTAATCCGCTGGAAAGGAGAAACTTTACCACGTAGACAATAAGGCCTGTTATCGATTGTGTCAGAATCTTCTCCTATCGGCGGAGTAAAAAACCCCGGCATTATAATAAATATTAATTCGTACGGTGCTAAAGGGGCTGGTGGTATTTCACAACTTCTAAACGGCTTTGCCTTGAAACAAAACGAGTGTAAAGGATAGTATTGATTTTCTGCATATTCTTTGTTTTTGTTGATTTTCTTTGTGTTTGGTTTTCTTTTTAACGCTTACTCAATCTGGTCCAGCAAGCATTTTTTAGTTTTGTTATTTTTAGAGAAAGGGAGGTTTAATTTCCTAGGTAGGTTTAAGAGCCTTGTTAATGAAACCAGTTAATAGGAAGTCCGTTCCCTGGCAATTTCTTTCTAAAGTCGGCGATAGACCAGAGCATTCACCTGTAACAGAACATCGAGCATTCACCGTTTCCATATTTGTCGAACTGAACGACGAACAGAGCCAAGGATAGATACAAACTTTACTGCGAACATAATCACGATCGTTCCAGCGATTGCTCTAGTAAATGCTCGTCATACTCATACGGTCTTATTTATAAGAATTCGATTCCTTAAAACACTTCAAAAGCGCCGATTTAAATAGTCTGTGGTGAAGATTTTACAAGAAAAAGATGTAGCCATAGATTAAATAAACATAGTTTTAGATAGATAGATAGAGAATGCATATTACAAGTTGTACATCATCATCATCATCATCAGCCATTTTTACGCCCGCTGCAGAACATGAGCCTCCCTCGTGGTTTTCCCTAACCATAAAGGGTTTAGCCATAATCGCTACGCTTGGCATTCGGGTTGGCGATCGCAGATTTGCAGACCCGAGCAAGTCAGTAAGGTCCGAATGCCTAGAGATATGCTAGAGACGTGGTGCCGGTTTAAGAATAACGTCACTCCATTTCATTCTGTAGATGTCGTAGAAGGCGACTAAGGAAATAAATTACCAGGAGACGGGCAGCAGCGTCTTCCTGAGATTCCAACCGCATGGTTGCATGGTTGTAGTCGCATGGACGTTATTCTTAATCCGGCGCCACATGGCAAGTTGTACAAGTGAATGCAATGATAGACTTGCATTCTCTTGTAGATGCAAGTCTATCGGCAGCTTTAAAATATCAGACGGCGAAACAATGACAAAATTGTTCGGCTAGACAAAAACTTCAAACAAATTTACTGTCATGGTCGTTAGAACGTTCGCTAGAATGCTCATTACAAGTAAGTGCTCAAGTCTATCGGCAGCTTTACTCCAATAAAAGCAGAATATTCAATGATTAAACCCAACAAATCAATCAACGCCAATCCGTAATCAATAAACCAGATATAGAGTTATGCTATGTCGTAAAAGTGTTAAATAAACTGGTCCATAACGAGACCCTGCCCTGTAACGGTTTCAAAAACAAACTCAATTACTGAAGAAGCTTAGTTGGGCTGCGAGGTTTTAAATTTATATTTTTGCGTAGACGGATGCTACAAATCAGCCAATTTGTCTTATTAGTCCCGTACGGGAACATTTTTACTTGACCTAAATCGTCTAACTCCATTCAATAGATTTACGTTAACCTAATTTTTTTTCTTCCACTGTAGCGACCGGTGCGGTGCGAGTTATTTTATGAATTTTGCGATAACTTGCAAATAATTGAATTGTTGTTATTAAATCTGCCCCTCTACTCTCCACGTTATTGTGTTCCAAATTGCGCCATAATTAAATTCAATGTGCCAGAAATCGCGACAGAGTAAATATTTTAATCATGCTATTTCTTATTGAAACTTTGGAGCGCATCGGAAAGTAAAGGTGTATTTTGGCTTCATTATGAAACAAACGCACTGAATTTGTAACGCCACTTATCCAATTTAGCGTCAAAAGTCCAGGGGCTGGTTGTGGCATCACGAAGAGAGACATATTTTCTGTTTATCACAAAATAACACATAAAAAATCAAAATATTAAAATTGAATTAATTCACAAAAAAATATTTGAATTCGATTTATGAACTAAAACATTATTACCTTAATACCGAATAAACACAAAAATATAGATAGGGAGAAACTTTACTGCATAGATATTGTAAGAGCTTCGTCAAACGGGAACGGGACTCAATGTTGTCCGTGATAAAGGAGACAGTTCCTGTGCTGTACCCGTTTCTCCATGAATGTTATTCTAAACCAAGTAATTTGTTTTTTTTTGTGATGGGTCGGTGGAGTCTCGTGTGGGGCGCAACAGGACTACGATTCAACGTGCGGATACCACTGATTGTCTGGTATTTGGACGATGGCACTATTGGAGGCGAGCCGGATGTCGTGGTTGAGGACCTGAAGATACTTATGAACGCACAGAAATGTGAACTTTTTCCCTGTTCCGGTTAGGTACCACAGGTACCGGAGGTGTTATCGGAAGTTCATTAAGTGGTCCCAGGCTTACGGATTCTCAATAAGGCAAGTTTTACCCTATTAGGTGGACCGATCTTTCCCGAGGGTATACTGAGCGTAGTGTCAACAGAGTCGAGAGCTTTTTTGGCATCTAAGGAGTACTTGTGACGGCTTCCAGTTCATGTAGCTTTAACAATTCTGAGCAGTTGCTTGACCATACCTAGGCTCACATACTCGCTGGCTTTGGTTTGGTTTTGTAGAGAAGAAAGTGCTAAGTACGATTGAAGGACTTGTTGGAGTCGGTTATTAATGTTGATATGACTCCCACGCAGTGGTGTCAAGCGGCGTTGCCTATCAGGCACGGTGTACTAGGCATTAGTTGGTTGCAAGACACCGTTCTCCCAGCCTTCTTGTCCTCGCCGCATGTGATGCTAGATCTTATCTTTCATGGTGACGGGTTTTGCATCCCCTTCGCGGAGAAGTTCGTATTAATTTTTGTATTTAATTTAACCTTTATTAAAAAGGTTAAATTAAATACAAAAATTAATACGAATTACGCTAAGCTATAAATGTTATGACTAGAAATGAGTTTTCAAAGAATCGTTAACAGTTAATTCACACTAATTCAGCAAATTGTACAAAAGGCAATGTGCTTAGAAAATGAAATAATTTTTGATATTTCTCTACTGTCTCTCTCTTTCTAGTATTATAATCATATTTAATACAGTAAAATTCCTCTATCTCAATTACTGTATAATACCAATAATTTTCGATTTAATCGCGAATAAAAAGCAGTTCTGAAAAAATCTTCGTTTTAAGATTGGAAATTGTAGGGTGTAAGTCCCACATAAGTGATTGTTAAGGGGTCGATGTCTATCTCGGGTCGATAGTGATAAATCAAACCGCCTTTGTTGAGTGTTGTAAATGCACTGAATATATTGTCCAAATGAAGTAATAAAGTAATTAATAATGCTAACCTAAGCGACATACTTATGATACATAGGTACATGTGCGGTTGCCCGTACATCCTGCCATCTCCAAAAGAGAGGAAAGAAATTGCTCAAAATCCTACAGCTAATAGATTCTTCTATTATTATAATTCAAGCCATGTTAAATGATATATAGTTATTGGTGTAACTGAAATGATTAACAATGTTTCTTAAGGCTAATTAATACCTAAGTGTGTCCATTTTCACCTTATAATTGTTCACTTGATACATTAAAGCGTTTCGCTTTAAACACTATCGGGGAAGAGGCCTGATCTACACTCAACACTGATTGGCCCAAATCGCTAAATAAATGACTTTTCACTCGTGGGGCATTCACTTCACTATCACTGTGTGCGCCAACCTCCGCATCCCGAGGCGGAGGCTTGGCGCGGCGCGGCGGCGTTCTGTCTGCGGAGGCCCCCTGCTGCTGCTTCCTGTCCCTGATCCTCCAGTATGCGATTATACCTCCCAAGATAAAGATAGCCAGAATGATGTACAACAGTGTGTAGTGATGTATATCGTGAATGGTGAGCGGCTCTGTCGACTGCACCTTAAGATCGTCAATATCTCTTTTCAGTTGATGCCATAACGAGGGATCGTGTTTGTCGATTATCATGTCGTCGGATACCGTAGTGTTGATGAGCTTATTTAGTATAGATACCTCTGGGACTTCCGTGTCACCCTTTAAGTGTAAATTGCTGTAGAAATTGTTGTGCGCGTAAATACTGAATGAGCTTCCCTTTAGCGTACAACCTTGACCTAGGGTAATGATACCATTGTTCCGTAGAGTCTTGATAAGGACGCCAGCTGTGCAAAATATGCGGACGGCGCACTCTTCGCAGCACGCGAATAACCAGGCGTTTCGATTGTGTAACTTGATCCATGTCTCCTTACAAATGGATAGCTCGGTTGTACAGGCTGATGATATTGTTGCGCTGTTTACTAGTTTTATATCGCAAATGGATTGTTTTATGTGCAAATTGTAGACTGGTTTCTCTAGTGAGCATAATATAGTGTTTCGGGGGACGTGAACGCATCCTTGAAGATCAGTGTCTGAGAGTAAAATTGCTAAATCTTTCTTCAAGTTGAAAGCGATGTATGGTAGGGCGGGGTTGATTAGAAGTTGTTGCGGGCCTTTCCTTATAGGTACGCTGATTATTCTATCCAACTGGTACAACTCGTTGCTAAGAAGAGGTATTCTGATTTCAATAATGATGTGATTATTGAATACTCTTACGGCTGCTTTCAGTAGGTGATACATTTCCTTAACCCGCTCGTTGTCTACCGGCAAAGTGAGATCACCCTTTATTTGGTTGGATATGATGCTCATTTGTTGTTGCAACTGCTCAGCTGATAATACATGTATGTCCACGCCGCCTTGTCGAATGTCGGTTACAATATCGATCAATGACTGCTGTGTGCTTCTTAGATTTGACAAAATTACGCTTGCTGCTAAAGATGATGATGTGAGATACAGTCTGTTTCTATTCTCGTTCTGAGCCTCATTCATTCTTGCTGTTAGATTATAAAGATGCTGTTTGATGAACATAAATTGCCTGTTCATAATATCTTCGTTTCGGTGTAGTATGTTGCTCTCTGCTTCTAGGACTAGTGTTTGGTTCTTGATAAGGGTTTGTAGGTGATTTTCATTGTGAGCTATTTGGTTAATGTCCTTTTCGTATTGCTCTGCGAAACGCTCATCTAACACTCCAAACAGTGAGTTCGCCACGTACCCAATACCGTTGATAAGTCCTCTCCTCCGTCTCGAGGTATGGTTTTGAAGAAGCGTGTCGTAGTGTTCTATCTCTGTAATCTCGTGCTCCAATTGTTGGATAGTGCTTTGATATTGAGAGTCAGTAGAGCACAGTGTGGTGCTTATGCATAGGTCCTTGAGATGCTTCACATACTCGTTGATTTTCTTTACCCCCTTCCAATAAGTAGTCAGATCGTAATGGACAACCAATTTCCACTCATCTCGAATGTACCGTAGATTAGACATACTGTCGTAATAAAGTCCTTGGTTGTCGCTTATTGGTGTGATGTTGAACGAAGCTTGTTGATCTTGTTGCGCACTCGGCGCTAATAGCATTATAAAACCCAATAATGCGGCGTAAAAGACGTGTTTGAAGGCTCCTTTTTGGGTATTACGTCTGGGCCTTGTCGAAGTGTCAGGTCCCGACTTAGAAGATGATTGATTTTGGGGATCACTGCCCGCTTCTGTATCATTGACAGGTAGGACGATCAGTTTGCTGACGGGTCGTTTCATGACGTTTTTCTGCGTTTTCAGCGTAACAACCCGCGCGCGTCCGTCCCTGCCTGGATGTAGTTCCAATACGCGGCCTAATGCCCAGGACCCAGGTGCTAGATTATCCTCTTTTATTATGACGACGTCACCGACTTGTAAATTCTTCGTAGGCGTTCTCCACTTAGATCTGACTTGCAGTTGTTGTAGATATTCGGTGGACCAACTTTTCCAAAATTGCTTGTTTAGCGATTGAACTAGCTGCCATCTCCTACCCAGTTTTATGTGACCTTCATCGGTTTGGGGCCGAGATAACAATGGTCCGCCTACTAGGAAGTGCCCCGGTGTAAGGCACTCGTCGTCTGGGCTCTCCGTTAGCGCGCATAGTGGGCGTGAATTGAGGCATGCTTCGACTTGACACAGAAGGGTAGCATATTCTTCGTACGTTAGTCTTTGATCCCCTATCACTCGCTTCAAATGATGTTTTACACTCTTCACCGCGGATTCCCAAAGTCCCCCCGCGCTTGGCCATGATGGAGCATTGAAATGCCATGTGATGTCCAATTCGTTGATATTGTTGAAGAAGTCTTGATTAATCGTTCGTAGTATTTCTTGATACTCTTTCTTCAACAGGCGGTTAGCCCCTACGAAGTTGGTGCCATTATCACTGTACATGTGGCGCGGGCTCCCTTTCCGAGAACGGAATCGCTGGAAAGCGGCTAGAAATGCAGCTGTGCTCAGTTCTGTGACAAGTTCCAAATGCACAGCCTTTGTGGCTAAACACACGAATACTGCGATATAGCCTTTGAGGGTCCGGATTCCACGTCCTTTACTTGCCTTCAACTCTACGTGTCCAGTGAAGTCAACCCCCGTGTGTGTGAAGGGCCGTGACGGTGTCACTCGTGGGCGGGGAAGGTCGGCCATTATCTGGTTTCGTGTTTCGCTACTAAATCTGCGACACTTGACGCACTGTCTGAGTTGCCTCTTCACAGTCCGTAGGCCACTGATGATCCAATATTTTTCGCGAATGTAAGACAAGGTGAGTCGTGGGCCCCCGTGGAGAGTAGTCACGTGCGCTTGATGCACGAGTAATTCCGTAAGGCGACTGTGGTTACTGAGTATCAAAGGATGCTTAGCTGAAGTAGATAGCGTTGAATTATTCAGTCGCCCTCCGACTCTTAGTAAGCCTCGATCGTCTATGAACGGGCTTAGGCACGCAATATTGCTGTCTTTGTGGACTCGGCCGCTGGTTTTTTGGTTTTTGATGTCATCGTAAAACTCGTAGCTTTGTGTATCTCGGACGATGGACTCACTTGCGTCATTAAATTCCGTAGAGGACAACGATCGTTCATACCTCGCATTTAGCTTATTCGTCGCGTTTTTATAGAAGCGCATTATCCAACCTACTATTTTCACGACGCGAGTGATGGAACTGTGCTCGGCGAGTAGTTGCTGAATAATCGAAACGTGTTGTCGTTGCACTGCGACAACTGGTTTTGATTTTTTCAGTTCTTCGGTGGGTATTTCATATGCTATGTCCTTGCAGGTACTAGGGTCGAAAGTTGTAAGCCATTCTGGCCCTCCCCACCACAACAGTTTTGCTGACAACTGTGATGCCGATATGCCGCGAGTGGCACTATCTGCTGGATTTTGCTCTGAACATACATGCCGCCACTTTGTTGCTGGAATGACGGCCACGATTTGTTTTACACGAATGGCTACAAATTGCTTCCATCTTGACGCATCTCCTTGCAGCCACCCTAGTGCGATCATAGAGTCCGTCCACGCGTACAGATGTTTTTCGTCCAATGATAACGTGTTCAAAACCTTTCTCATAAGTTGTGACAACAATAGCGCACTGCAGAGTTCTAATCTCGGCAATGATACTATTTTGTTTAGCGGCGCGAGTTTTGTTTTCGCTGCGACCAACTTTGCAGTGTATTCACCTCTATCGTTCGCCGTTACTAGGTATATTACGCAGGCATAAGCCTTTTCTGAGGCATCGCAGAACCCGTGCAGTTGACAAGATTTCTCAACGTGACCCAGATGGCGTGGTATGGTGAATGTATTTATGTTTCGGAAATCTTGTTTCAAAGCTGTCCATTCTTGTAGAATTTCCTCTGACACGTTTTCGTCCCATGATGCTCCTGATGACCATGCTCTTTGAAATAGGAGCTTGGCTCGCACGGTCAAGGGTGACAGCCAACCCAATGGATCGAAAATCTTTGATATGTCGGACAGAAGTTGTCGCTTGGTATGACCTTTGGCGCTGTTTTCCAGCAATGTATTCTGGAATGTGAACGTGTCCGTATTAGGATTCCATCTCAAACCCAACGTTTTGCGCGATTCTGTGCATTTGAATTCGTATGGCCTGTCTAATTTTTCAGACGGCAAATCCTTGATGAGCTCGTGGTCATTGCTCGACCACTTGCGCAGATTCATACCAGCTCCTTTTAACATATCTATAAGTTGATGCTGTACTTCTTTTGCCAGCTTGATGGAGTTCTCGCCATGCAACAAGTCATCCATATAAAACGATTTCTCAAGAGCTGTGGCTGCTAGCGGGTACCTATCGCGGTCATCTTTCGCTAACTGTCGCAGGGTCCTCATAGCTAGATATGGGGCTGCTTTGGTGCCGTAGGTAACTGTGGTAAGTTTATAGTCTTGCAGCTCTTCCTGTGGAGAGTTCCTCCAGATTATAATTTGCAACTGTTGATCTTGTTCCCTAATAAATATCTGACGAAACATTTTTTCAATGTCCGCGGTGATGACGTATTGGTAGCGCCTCCAGTTAAGGATGATTTGTTGTAGATCCTGTTGCAAATTTGGGCCACACTCCATTAAGTCATTGAGACTATGGCCTGATGTTGTTTTTGATGAGGCGTTAAAGACTACCCTGAGCTTTGTAGTAGTCGAGTCCATTTTGAACACCCCATGGTGAGGGAGATAGCACCTGGGTCCTGTGGCTTCAGTGAGGGGACGCATGTGGCTAAGCTCCTGATACTCGTCTATAAACGACTTATAGCTGTCGGCGAATGCTTCTTTACGTTGCATTTTTTGTTCTAGCTGCATAAATTGTCCGACAGCTTTTCCCTTTGATGACCCTATTTTCTCTTCAAACTCCGGCTTCATCGGCAACGCAACGATGTATCTGCCATCTTCTGGGCTCCGAGTGGTTGTGGCTTGATACAGTTCTTCGCAGTATTGCTCCGTGGTAGTCAGGTCTGAAGCTGGACTGTTGATGTCTTCTAACTCCCAGTACTTTGATATGTCGTCCAAGTTGTTAAGTACGACGTTGCAGTTAAAGGTTTTTACGCTTCCAGACAAGATCCAACCGAGTTTGGTCTGCTGTGCAATCGGAGCTCTCGCGGAACCTTTGATGAGTCCACTCATTATAATTTCTGAATAAATGCTAGCATCCAGAAGCATGTCGATTGGTCTGGATACGTTATACTCCGGGTCAGCTAGCTGGAGATGTTGCAGATGAGGCCATGATTGTTTACCAAACGTAGTATTGGGTAAATTGCTTATCACCTTTGATATAACTAGTGCCTGAGTGGTAAATTGATAATCTTGATAGATTGATCTGCATTCCATGGTTACTAGGCCCTTGCTTTGTTTTGCGCCGGTCCCGATGCCTGATACGGAAGCATGATAACGATGACGTTGCAGGCCCAACGTCTGTGCTGCGTTTTCCGACAGAAGTGATATTTGTGACCCTTGATCCAAAAGGGCTCGCAATGTGACGTATGTTCCATCCGACTTTTGTACTTGTATAAGTAAAGTCGTCAATAGAATTTCTTCGTCGTCAGCAGCTACGTGGTTTACATTGTGTCGTTTTCCAGTCAGCATTGTAGGTACCGACGACGGCTGTTTCGACGTTGTTGGACTCGACAGAATTTGCTTGTCGGCACAAATGGCGTGAAGCGTGGTGTTATGCTCGGCATCGCATTTTTTACATCTTTTTTGTGAAGTGCATTGCCCTCCGCTATGTTTTTTTAAACAGTTGACGCAAATTTCGAATTGGGTAATTGTTTCTTTTTTCTCTTCCGGAGACATAGATTTGAAAGTTTTGCAAGTATACAACAGGTGTCCTCGGCTGCACAGTGGGCACGTTAGATAGGTGTTTGTAGTGTTCGCACGATAATTTCCTCTGAACGACGACTTACCATAATTTTTAGGCGTCTTGTCCGGTGCCGGTGTTGGTGATAACTCTTTGGCCTTTCTTTGAATTGGCTCTAAAGCCGTAAATTTTCCTTCTATGAAGTTCATGAGTTCATCTAGCGACGGCAGCTCTCTCGGCGACTTACGCGACTCCTTGTAGTCACTATAAGTCTCTACGTCCAACTTTTTTGCGATGAGGTGTACTAGCAGCGGGTCCCATGAGGTGGTGTCGACCCCTAAGTTACGTATTGCATGTATGCATTCCATTGTCGTGTCATGCAATCTCTTTAGCTCGAAAGATGTTTGCTTGTGGACGTTTGGCTGACTGAGGAAAGTTTCTATTTGGTTGGTAAAGAGCAGTTGAGGGTTATTGTAGCGGTGCGTTAATATTTCCCAGGCAGTATCATAGTTGTCTGCTGATATATGGAGGTGTTGAATCAAGCGCTCCGCTTCGCCTTTCAATTTTCCCTTTAAGTGCTGCATTTTCTGTGCTTTTGTGAGGCTGCTGTTGAAATGTATGGCTTCCATGTATAAATCGTAAAAGGTGGGCCATTGGGTGTATTTTCCGAAGAACACAGGTATTTCTAACTTCGGCGTTGATTGCTGAAGATGCATGGTAGAGCTAAGTTTCTGGTTCAGCTTTCGTTTGAAATCCTTGTACGCCTTCTCTTGGGCCAGGAATTCTGCGTCGTAGCTACGGTCTGAACCTTGCAGAATATTATCGATCTGGAGATGGAGTTGATCGATCGTGGCCCATCGTGCTTGAATGCTTCTCAGTTCATCTTCTAGCTCCCATTTATCTTCTATTGCGTTCACGTCTATGCTCTTGATTACTCTGTTCAATGCTCTGAAGTTGGTCATCTGCTGTGACATTAAATCACCTAGTCTATCGCGCTGTGCTTCTGTCACAGTATTAATCGGCTGCAACTTCTGAGTCGGAGAGGAGAACTCTTCTCCGTGACTTTTGCTCGCAGGCATAGATGGTTCTCCCTTGTCAAACGAAGATATTTGTAGCCTAGTTTCGGTATAGAGCTTTTGTGTCGCCTCGTATACCTTATCCACGAAGTATTCGTCGTCCTTCATAGTTGCGGGTGCTAAAATGGTGATTCGTTTATTGTTTCTTTCGAACTCTTCCCAGAGGTTATCTAATTTCTCTATTTTCTCTTTGATGTAACTCGTTGTCTTACGATCGGGCGAATCCTTTTTGAAATTTCTTAGGACAGTTTTGATCTGACTGAGAATTTCTTCCTGACGGGCTAATAGCGTATCCATGATAACAAATAATAAAGGAACGATCTTACTTGGGTGTTGATTACTGCAGAAGACTGGCCGGTCCCCGCTGATAGTGTGCTGGCTGCTTGGCCCACCCGATGATGGTGCTGATCTCGAGTCGACGGCTTACGCGCTCAAGTGCGCCGCTGCTTGAGCCTTTCGGCCCAGTCTACGAGCTGGTACAGAACTGGGATACGGCTCACTCGTAGTGGTGTGACGGCCACTCCGGCATAGGGGGGTCAGCGTGCTGTCTTTGCACGTGAGCTGCTTGGCCCACAATGCTGATGTAGCGGGATCTTGGGTACAAGATTCACTACTGCTTTTCAATTCACTGTGTCGTACACTGACGCACTGTTCTAGGACATGCTTAGATCCTAGTGATATGGTGAACTGATGTTTTTAGACACTCGCGTAAAACACTCGAATAGTTAGAATCGAATTTATGTATCGCGAAGTCCTGCCTTTGATCCGACCGCTCGTATAGATCAGAGGCTCGAAGGACCAAAAATTTATGTAGGGTGTAAGTCCCACATAAGTGATTGTTAAGGGGTCGATGTCTATCTCGGGTCGATAGTGATAAATCAAACCGCCTTTGTTGAGTGTTGTAAATGCACTGAATATATTGTCCAAATGAAGTAATAAAGTAATTAATAATGCTAACCTAAGCGACATACTTATGATACATAGGTACATGTGCGGTTGCCCGTACAGAAATGACTTTTCGTTCGCTCCAGTTTTAGCTCCGATTTCACGAAAAAGTGCGATCCCCTTATGTCTCGGAGAGTTGTGAAGATATTATATTTAAAAAAGGCTCAAAATATGCAAATTAATTTGGCGCTCGAAATTTTGGAAACGAAGAATGATATCAAAAATTTGAGAAGAAATCCTCTGGAAAATTTAGTCAGCTGCAATTTCAGCCTAAAACAAAGACGATCGGGTAAAGGGTTTGCCCTGTTGTAGCCTAACCATTTTAAAAAAACCGGCCAAGTGCGAGTCGGACTCGCGCACCGAGGGTTCCGTACAAACCTGCAATGTCAACAACATTTTTTCACGGGTTAAAGGCAATTAGATCTAAGTATTTGATATGAATTTCAACTTGATAGCTCTACGCGTTCATGAGGAAAAAAGTAATAAGTTTATATTTATTAAAAAATATATATTTTGTAATGTAACTAAAAATTTAAGGTTTTCGGAATTTTTCCTTTATGTGTGCTATAAAACGTTGCTTCATGCCAAATTTCAAGATTCTAGGTCGACTGGAAGTACCCTTTAGGTTTTGATTCCCTTGCGAGTACTTGCGAGTTTCAAAATATGCAGCTTAAATTGCTGTTTCTTTTGATTGCGTTGACATAGAAGTTAGATTTTGTTACAGCTTAAAGGTATTATAGACCTGAGTATTTGGTATGAATTTCAATTTAATACCTCTACGCGTTTATGAGGAAATGGGTAGTAAGTTTAAAATTATTAAAAAAAAATATATTATGTGATGTAACTAAAAATTTATGGTTTTCGTAATTTTTCCTTTATCTATGCTATAAGACGTTGCTTCGTACCAAATTTCAAGATTCTGAGTACACGGGAAGCACCCTGTAGGTTTTGATTCCCTTGCAAGTGTCGAAAATTTGCGGCATAAACGGCTGTATCTTTTGATTGCGTTGGCTTAGAAGTTTGATTTTTTCACAGCTTCAAGGGACAGTAGACCTGAGTAATTGATATAAATTTCAGCTTCATACCTCCACGCGTTCCTGAGAAAAAGGGTCTTGACAGACGGACGGACGGACGGACAGACGGACAACAAAGTGATCCTATAAGGGTTCCGTTTTTTCCTTTTGAGGTACGGAACCCTAAAAAGTCAAAAACTCAGAACGATAAATTTATCACATAACATTTATGACTGGATTCATTTCCAATGTGCTCAATAGTCGTGTGAGGCACGAAATCTGTATTTTTTTGTTTTATCGTAAAGAAAGAAAGAAAGAAAACATTTATTTAAATTTTCACAGAAACACGAAGTAAACACGAAGAATAAAGACATGTAAAAACTTGGCTTTTGGCGATTAAGGACAATTAGTAGTCTGTCATAAATTGCTAAAATTAATTATTATGTTCGTTGATTGTTATACTTAGTTTTAGCGTGATATTCTGTTATTAAAAGCAGCAGGGATTCGGCAATTTTTTCTAAAAATCTCCAAGAGCCATTTCTACACGCCGACACTGGGATGTTATTCTAGTCATACTAGAACGTAAACAGATAGCAACTCGAAGGCTATCAAGCAATTAAACCAGACACAACCCACATTACGCGAGAACCCGAGGGCATATTGAAAACCGTTTAAAACAGCCATAGACGTCTCTCATACTGTTATCTTGGCTAAGGGGCCTACTCGGTAAGAATATTTCACCATTTGAAAATAAAACGTTTTAATTATGTAAGCTTATATCTATATTTATGTATAAAGTGTGTTTTTGGCAAGAAATTTAGTAATAAAACTGATTTTTAACGGATATTTACTCGTTTACTTTTCCATTTTACATACACTCAGCGGTACCAACCAGTTCATTCATTTTGATAAAGTTCAAGTTCTAGCCCGAGAGAACCGTTTCTTTCCTAGAATGATACGCGAGGCAATAGAGATCCGCCGGCATCCAAATTTCAATAGAGGTCGTGGTTGAAACATAGCTACAGCATGGGAACCAGTGCTTAAGTGCATGAGAGCCCCTTGCGAAAAGTGTGACTGTAGATTTAATTTTGATTTCAATAATTAAAAATCAATATTTTTGAGTTTATTTAAAATAATTATTGTTTTTTTTTATTTTAATTTCAATAACTAATATCCAGTATTTTTTAGTTTATATAAAATTATTGTAGTGTCAATTTCAATTTAAAAAAATTGCCAAAATATTTTTTGAACGTAACTTAATAATTTATGCCGAGGGTAGTAAAGTAACAGTTAATACTTTCGAAAAGACGCCTGTCAGATCAGTCTACCAAGACCTTGCAAAAGTACCGAAACGTCAGAAAATTGTAAACTGGAAAAGTGACCGAGTAAATATCCGTTAAAATTCAGTTTTATTATGTCTAGTGCTCGCGTTAACCTCAGAAACAAATGTAGGTCACTTTCATTTTCACTTTCAAATTTTTACATTTACATTTACATTTACATTTACGTTTACGTTTACGTTTTTACATTTACATACATGCACATACAATTCCCACTGGACAGTCACTAGCTTAGCTGAGAAACTTGTTTTTACATGATATGTAAATAATTGACAACTGGTTCTAAAGCGAGTTGTGAAATATTGACAATAAAGTCAATATTTTAGTTGCTCATGAAAGTAATATTTAGTTACAATATTTTACTAATGCTGACTATAAAGTCAGCATTCTAGTTTCATAATTATTGGTGTATGATAGGAGTCTCCCCGAAAGACGTACTGAACCCGGGGCATCGATCCCCAAGCACTGACTCTGATTGGAAAGTTCTTTCACTACGATGGTAAACGTCATTTTCCACTGATACACTAGGAAAGGGTGTCACACAATCAGATAGATAGATAACTTGTTTATTTCCACAGGACACACACACGTGTACAAATCATTACATAGAGTCACAAAGTAATGGCACAGAGTAAACATAGATAAGATAGAAGCAAACATAAATGATGGAAACATACAACTTGACATATTACACGGTACAGTAAGTACCTATTGGTGACATTAGAATAAAAACATGAACACGTGTGTGTGACAAATGCACATGGGTTCCGACTCAGCATGTGCCGAAAGTTTATAAGTAAAATCCAGCGCTGGTATTGTGCCGATACCCGGTGTGAACGGCCCAGATAAGTGAGGCTGGCAAACTGGTAGAAAAAAAGGTATTAATTAAGTACGATAGTGTCAGGCTGTCCAATATTTTTATTAATTAAATATATTAATATAACTTAATTTTAGCAATAAATTTAGATAAAATAATTGATTGTTTATAAACAATCAATTATTTTTTCTAATTAATTGCTCAGATTTATAAATAAGTACAATTTTATATGAAAATTAATAATAAAATAATATGGTAAACAATTGAATATAAGATTAGATATAACATGTCAACACTATTATAATTTTTTATTCTGTACTGAGTCTTCGAGTGATAATGAGGCCCAGGAGTACAGAATTAAAATTAAAAATCTCCAAAGAAATTAATAACTTAAATTGTATTGTAAGTCGAAACAGCATTATAAATTTATGCCATGGGTTGAGCGATATAAATATTATAAATGTTCCTATAAAATTGTACTTAGTTATAAATCTGAATTCAGTAAATACGTATAATTCAAAATTATGAGTAGGCATAAAATTACAGAATTTATTGAAATAATTTTAAAATAAATACAAAACGTCAAATACTTTGAATTCTAAGACTGTTTTAAATATTTTAAACTAGCCGTTCCATCGCGTGTAACTATTTTAAAATATTTAAAACAGTCCTAAAATGCAGTTCCAATGGTAATAATAATGCAATCACAGTAACTATATTTTAGGACTATTTTAAAGCAATCGTGTTTTTATGAACAACAATAAAAGTATGACCTAAACACATTGAAAATAAATGACAACTTAACTGGAGCATATCAACATTATTGTAAGTCTGTGCTCATGATATAAACTAAGAAATTTTTACAATAGGCACAGAGTAGGCACTCTTGTTATCTAATCCATGCAATACCCAATACGACCGTAATATTTTAAGATTGTGGCGAATCATGTGCTTAGTTTGAAAGCCATTACTCTATTAAAGGGGCATTGATAGGCAGAGTTCGTTTGTATTACTTGTTACTTGGTCCTGTCATGTTTGTTAATAATTAGTTAATACATACATACATAAACTCACGCCTGTATCCCAGAGGGGTAGGCAGAGACCAGGGACTGCCACTTGCCACGATCCTGACAGATCACTTTCGCTTCCTCGAAATTCCTTAGTAGTTGCATGCACGCACGCCGGTTTTGGGTGTTCATGTTCAAGGGTTCACCTTGCCCTTTGCTAATACCTACATCACCTATTTGGTCGAAGTATGTCTGCCTGGGACATCCCTTACCGGCCCTTCACATTCGCTCGATATATTTGTTTCATCAATCTTTCTTTCTTCATCCTTCTTTATTCAGTAATAAAACGTCTTTATAAATGCGCAAGTATAAATTTTCCTTGATGTTGGAGTTAAATAACATTTTATTTTGTAAATTATTTACTTATATTTGGGTGATATATAGTGCTAAATACTATTCATATGAAAAATACGAGACTGCTTAGTAATAATATTTTAGTTACGTTTCCCATAGTACTTGAGGTGGATGTCAGGATAAACGTATTTAAATAAATTTATTTGATAATACCTTGTTTCTGTCATACCACTTTTCAGAGTGTCAATCTATTCTCGATATTAATAGTCGTCACTCCGCGCTCGTGTGTGTCTGGATAGTAAAGTGACACCCTAGTTTCGCACCTGGAGCATAATACGTCCTTGGTTGACATGCTTCACATTTCGTAACAGCCCTGAAACTAACTGGTCATAGGTATAAGATCTGAAGATGAAGATGTTATTTTTAAAGATGTTAATTTATGCTCGGCAAAAAAACCTCATTCGCAGTCTCAGATTCAATTTAGAAATCCTATTTAAAATTTTGTAAAGGTACGTTTGGTAAAGAAAAAGAGAAAAATAGAATGAGAATCAGAAATGAAATGAATACGGGTGCTCGAGGCGTTTCGTCGTCGATGAATAATTTATCTTAAGAACCCGCTTTTCACAAAATTACTTGCCATTTCACTCGAGAGAGATGGCGACATAAGGTGAAGTAACCTACCTATCTATGTGTGAAATATCCACAGTTACTTTTCGTTTGACACCCCAGAAAAATCCTTTTGTAAACTTTTAGCGAAGAGTTTCTAGATTTTATGTCCGTCTGCCATTTTCCAAATGATATTTTCTATGAACGCATAAAAGTTCCCCCAGTTATTTGCCTAAACGTTTCGCTGAATTTCCACATGCAAATGCATAAAAGTTAGTTTTTGAACACACAGTAAAATATCCACGACCGGTTTTCAAAGGACTTCAGCGGAATGTTTCCGACCATTTTCCTTTCTTGGGCAAAAAACCGATGCACGGTCGCTTAGCAGTCCGGCTGGTGGACGAATAATCTGAAAAGGAATTAAACTAGGTACTTTACTGGTGTTTCATTTCAACTATCTGTGACAGGCCGGGGTGCCTTACTGTTCTACAGCGAGCTTTGATAATTTATGTAGATAAGTTTTGTGAACTGAAAACGCAATATTTCAACTCGCAACGTTCCAAAATATCGCACCAAATAACGAACAACTCTGACCTAAATTTCTTAGGTTTTCCGCAGTTTTTTCACTTTGGATGGCCCCTCTTAACCCAGCAACTGCTCAACTTCCCACATAAACAAGGAAAATTATCCATAACACGAAAACGGGCGCCACGCACGGCGAAACTTGCACTTCCCTCACAAAGCAAGCTCATGAAGCATAGAACAGACGCTGGTAGAAGTATCGTAGAAGGTACCCTTAACAATACCTGCAATACACAATACCTACAATATACAATAAAAAAATTGGAAAAATAAAATGTCAATCACATGTCCGAGTTTATGATGTCATACTGCTATTTAAATTATGTCATCCTACATGTCTGCAAATTAAGACAGTACGGTACAATATAGTAAGTGGGACACTCAGAAAGTTTTGCGAAAATAAAATAAAGTGGTCTGTAGTAATTATTAAATCTTTTCAAAGTACTCTCCACCATGCTCTATACAAATTTTCAGGCGTCTGAACCAGTTTTCTAAACCCTTTTTCCAGTCCGCCGCAGACACCTAGTTTACAGCCTGCTCGAACGTGGACAGCGCATCTTCCGGCGACGAAAATTGTATCCCTTTGAGCAGATTTTTTATTTTTGGGAATAAAAAGAAGTCACACGATGCTCAGGGCTGTAAGGAGCGTGACCCAGGCGCTTGACCGGACTGCTGTCCAGAAAGTCCCACGTTTTGAGCGGGCGGTGTGCGCGGGCGCGTTGTTGTGGTTAAGCAATAGCCCGGGGAGCTCTGTGTTTGGTCGCTAGTTGCTCACAACAGAGAAGATTTCTGCCAAGCATTTGGTAGTATACCATTTGGCGTTGATGCTTCTTTGGTTCCGTAAAGGAATTGATACCAAATAGCCAGTTAAATTGAAAAGGCTCGCGAACTAAATCTTCCCCCGCTTCACTTTGGTAGGCGTTGATTCGTTTTAAATACCGCAAACTGTCGACTGGTGCTTTGTTTCTTGTTCCTATTGATAAATCCAGGACTCATCACCTGTAATGATGTCGTAAACACGCCGAAACGAGCCTGCTTCAAATTTGTTTATCATATCACGGCACCATTCTACCTGGGCCTGGATCTGAGCGTCGGTGAGGTTGTGTGGCACCCAGCTTGAAACTATCCTCCTCAAGCAAAGATGCACGCATAGAATCTCGTGAAGGCTTTCCGATCTAATCTGCAGTATGTGCTGAATCTCCTGATAAATAACTCGCCTATTGTCATTTTTCACTGCTAGCACGTTTTCTCCAGTAAGAGTCGTTACGGGGTGACCACTTCTTTCTTCATGACCCAAAGTTAGTAGGCCGCGTTAGAATTCGTTATACCCACGATACACGGTTGCCTTGGAAGGGCCTTCATGCATGAAAGCCGTTTGAAGTCTGTCGTACGATTTGTCCGTTTTCAGGTGACACGCGCTATAACTGGCCAGTCTCTCATAGGTATATAAAAACTTTTTTTCGCAATACTGTCTGAGTGTCCTGGTACAATCACTTGTCCTGGTCCAAAACTAGGATGCCCTGTACACAAATACACCCAGAATGAAATAATTCGTCCAAATTAAGAGCGGCGGCCTCTGGAACAGCACACTAATGTACCGTGGTCGTTAGATGGCGTGGCTTGGAAAAATTATAAGGTTTTGCCACAAAAAACGGCTACTGTTTAGCGTACAATATTATCTTGTACCTACTAGGTTACAATTTTCTGTACTTTATACAAAAAAAACACGCTTGTATCCCGGAGGGGTAGGCAGAGACCAGTGTCTGCCACATGCCACAATCCGGGCAGATCTTTTGCTTCATCAACATTCATTCGTCATTGTTTACACCGGTTTCAGGAACTTGCCCTTTGGTAATAAATCCCCTATTTGGTCGAAATATGTCCGCCTGGGACGTCCCTTATCGCCCTTTCCACCCACATTCGCTCAACATATATCTATCGTCAATCTGTCTTCCTTCATCCTCCGCATAATCCGAACCAACATAACATTCCTTTCTCACTGGTTCTTTCTGGTCATCCTCCTCTTTCTGTCCACAAAGTTCTTTAATCAAACTATTGCGTATCCAGTCATTCAAAGTACATAACATACTTTACATGTATTTTGAATTTGAGAATTAATGAGCTCCTATATTACGTGCACTAAATCCTGATCGATTCCAATCGTCTAACTGTCAAATGCCATAATAACTGCTAACGATTCCGAAAGGATTTGGCGCGCATAATTAGGCCCCAGTTGTGGTTTACTTCTGAAATTTCGTTATTCTCTAGGTGTAACTTGAATTCAAGAAGTTTGCGAAAAACTGAACTATAGCATGTAGAGAGGATCGTTATTACAAGCACTTATAGATAGTTATTAGAGGTTACTGTTGGTTAAATAAAGCTTACTGATTTACACAAGATGTGTGTGCACGTAATTAATTTAGGTGCTAAGCACTGCGCAAGATGCTTTTATTACCTCTCGGTAGTATTCTAGGCATGAAATATCTTCAACTTGCTAATGTATAGGTACAACGAAACTTGATTCAATATTAGGTTGATATCAGTTCATTGGTTAAGATAAGATAAGAATATTCTTTATTAGATACGGAGTAAAATTGATAGCAATAATAGCAACATATAATGTATTTATTTGCGATGCCTGGAACATTCTTTTTCATGTCCCAGGAATTGCAGCGTCCGAGTGGTCCCTTCACCCATCTAGTGTGAGTGACGTAGACGGAAGGGACAAAGTTGTATTTAATGTATTTAATGTAATATATTTATTTAACTTTCGCATCGTAAATACTTAAAATAAATTCTATAAAAAACATTACATTACGTGATCACTTAAACATTTAATTTAAATTCTTCATACAAAATTCAAGAAGTTGTGCAAATAGGTCTTAATTCCTTAACATAATATCGCTCGTCCGGAATAATAACGTCATGATTATATTTTTGCGAATTTTACAAGTTAACTCTTCAACGACAAGTCGGTGCAATATATTACAATTGCGGCAAGTAATTATATTGCACCGACTGAAATTGATAGAAATTCAATTGTTTCGATGTTTCCCCGTGCTTAACTCTACTTTTGGAATAATATGTCATTTTTTTACGTAACCTCTATGTTGGTGTCCCACTGCTGGGCAAAGGCCTCCCCCAATTCAGTCCAGAGTTTTCGGTCCTGAGCCACCTCAGACCACTCCGGCAGATGTTGGTAGAGATCGTCTTTTATAAGTGAACCCTTCGTCGATGTTTGTACCGAAACTACAACAAATCGGTGCAGTATATTACAAATGCGACAAGTATCTACCGCCTTTTGACTGAAATTAATAGGAATTAAATTGTTTCGATGTTTCCCCGTGTTTAACTCTACTTTTGGAATAATGTGACATTTTTTTACGGAACTTCTCTATGTTTGTGTCCCACTGCTGGGCGAAGGCCTCCCCAATTCAGTTCAGAGCTTTCGGTCCTGGGCCATTTCAAACCATTCCGGCAGATGTTCCGTCCACCGTGTTCTAGGCTGGCCTCGTCTTCAATATCCGTTTTATAGCACCCACTTGGTCACGAGTCTCGCGCACCTATCCGGATGCATTCGACTGACATGACCGGCCCAGATCCACTTTAATTTCGCCGGCTGGACGCACACGTCGTATTTTTGTGCATAGTGTGGTACTAGGGGGTTTCAATTAGTAGTGAGAATGAATAAGATGCAATTAAGTTTTATCAAATGTTATTTTATTTTTCAACATAGTTACTTTTTAGTTGTATACACTTCATCGTCAGCCATTTGACGCCCACTGCAGGACTTAGGCCTCCCTCATAATTTTCCAAGCTTCCCGGTCTTGTGCCGGTTGTATACACTTAGCATAGGTACCAACCAAGTTTAGGAGCTGTAGGTGAGAACGGGCAGGAGACACACATGTCAACGATCCACCTCAATTTTGCGCTTGCGACTGTTAGTCATTATTTGGGTTGGCATACACTCTATGACATACTTAACTCTTTTTGCAAAAGCGCACTTACGTCGCTGTTATTCTTGATGAGCGATGTCTAAGCTAGGTATTAAAGCAAGACCTTTTTCTAGTTAAACTTTTACTTGAGTCGTTGTTCAGCCTTTTCCGATAATCCGAAAGTGTCTTGCTCTACATTTCATTTCACAAGTACCGGGAACGAAAAGTTTGTATCTCTCTTCAGAGAGATATGTACGCGCAAAGCTGCGGAAACCCTTCCCCACTTCCGCCGGAAGTTTATCAATAAAGTAAGCATAAATCACCAATAAGCTCAAAGTACAAAGAACAGAGAATAGGATAGAAGTTTCAATTCGTCACTGCTTTTACAAAGTTAAGTGATCGAAAAAAATAGAATTGACTAATGATGCAAATTTCTAAGAGACTAAGCGGCAAAAAATATAATTCTGATTGAATCTCTCTAATTGTCTAGCCTCTTTATTCTATTAGACTGATAAACAGGTCCAGTGCGAAAGGGAGGGTGCGATCTCCTGCACGTGAAAGTTGAGACAGCGATAGGTCACGCGAAATGCGCCCAGAGAGTATTAATTATTTAAAAAATAGTCCTATGCTGAGAAAAATACAAACTTATTAACTTTCGTAAATTTTTAATGCGATATATTCACAATGGCGGTGGTAGCCTAGTGTGTAGAACATTGGACTCGGAAGCGAGAGACCCAGGTTCGAGTCCCATTGCGGGCACTTTGTTTTCTAAGTTATGTACATTTGTAAAGTTAAAGTAGCAATACCACTCGCTAACCGTAAAGGAAAACATCGTGAGGAAACCCAAATATCTGAGCTATTCACATACCTAAGCGCTTGTAATCGCCAATCTGCGGTGGGCACGCGTGGTGATTAAGCCCATACTCTCTCTGAGAGAAGGCCTGTGTTATACAGCGGGACGTATATAGGATGCTTATGCTTATGATATTCACAATTTTTATGCGGCTGTTAATCTTCTAATTGGAAATAAAAAATAATATAAATATTTATTTAAATGGAATCATTAATTACACTGTCAAAATTCGTAGGACAAACATTGTTTTAAATGACAAATAAATAAAACTATTACCAACATGTTACAGGAATTGCACATTTTAGAAAAAGCTCTGCATGCTTAAAAATTAGATTAGATTCATCATCATCAGCCTATACTTGTCCACTGCTGGACATAGGCCTCTCCTATTGCACGCCACTGAGCACGGTCCTCGGCTACTCTCATCCAACTCTTGCCAGCCGCCCTACGAAGATCATCGCTCCACCGAGTCTGAGGACGTCCTACACTACGTTTACCGATCCGCGGTCTCCACTCAAGAACTCGTCTACCCCATCGGTTATCAGTTCTTCGGATGATATGGCCGGTCCACTGCCACTTCAGCGTGCTAATTCGGTGGGCTGTCGGTGAATTTGGGTCTCTGTCGGATCACCTCGTTTCGAACTCGATCTTTCAGAGAAACCCCGAGCATAGCCCTTTCCATAGCACGCTGAGCGACTTTAAATTTGTGGACCAGCCCCACCGCGAGTGTCCACGTTTCGGCACCATATGTCATGACGGGTAGGACGCACTGATTGAAGACTTTCGTCTTGAGACTTTGTGGGATTAGCGATCTGATTAGATTAGATTCGATTTAAATTCTTTATTGCATACCATACACAATAAAAGTATATTAATTTTCTTAAATATCTTAGTATCAAAAGACGAATCTTCTGTGCGTTTCTGCATGGGAGCTCTTATCTTGCGGAAGTATTTTCATCGTTTATTATTCGGGGGTTAAGCGGTGCATCTCATTTTGATAGAATTTCAGGGAAAGTTACACGATAACTTATGATATTCTAACAGGAATTATGAATTCTCATGTTTGATAAGTGAACTCAATATAGGTGGTGTAGATAGATATCTATCTAGATAGAGAACACTTTATTGCACAACCAGGTGAAAGATATTATAAATAGTTGTATTTAAGTATATTGTACCGAAGCGATTTTAGTGCAAAATGTAAGCCTAAATTTTTGTCAGAATTGTTATTTCAAAATACTGAAAGCCTGACATGTTTTATTATTATTATAGTTATAAATTTCTGCATTCACAAATACAGCACGAAGTGCCAGCAGCAAAATAAAATAAAAAAGTAATGAAAATTTTGCCGCTAACAACTTACGACCCTGACAAAAATCTAAAATCATAAAAAATATATCTATAGGGTGAAAGTGTTATACGGGGTTGTAAGTTGAGACGGTGTATTAAGTGTTACAATGTAATCTGTTGTTAGTAGAAAAAACCTATGTTAAGAGGCTGGTGTGTTAAACAATTAATAAAATTAAACTATTTGATTACTATAATGGCCATTTTCGTTTCTATTATGCACTTCATCAGATTAAAATTCTTAGCAAAAAGTCGTGAAATCAAAACATAAATGTAAAAAACTGGCCAACTTCTCGTCCCAAAAAAATACTTCATATATAAGAACTTGCCAAGTTCCGTGTGTTCGCGGAATTAGCAGTGTTATAATAAATAAGAAAAATGTGTATTTTTTGGGATAAGAAGTTGGCCAGTTTTTTTACATTTAGGTATGTTTTGTTGGGATATATGAATACCTCGACTGCCTTGTTGGCCTAGCACTATCACGTCTGATTACCATGCCGGAGGTCATCGGTAATTTTTTTAAATTGTATTTACCTGAGACACTCAACTTTCCTCACGATATTTTCGTTCATGGTTAGCGAGTGGTATTGCTACTAAAACTTCACAAATGTACGTAACTTAGAAAATAAAGTCATTGTTACATTCCGGGATTCAAACCCACGACCTCCCAAATGTGAGGCCAGCGTTTGATCGCTGCGCTACCACCGCTTACAATCTCTGCGACTAAAAAAATGTCAGATTCAGCTCAAACAGGACTTTAAAAAAAATCTTGTAGGTTATTATGTACACCTAGATGTATATAACCCACAAGATATACTTTTCTGAGCTTCAGTAACAAATATCTCATTTAACGGCAGACAGTCAGTTTTCAGAATTCCATTTCCCTGATTGACAGCAACCATTCGTCACTTGGAATTAAATTGAAAAGTGAGTTTCAATTTCAATTTGCGAAATAATTCTGACCGGGCAGATCGAGTAAACGACTTCGGTAAAATTGAGTGAAGTGCTCCAAGAAACGTGTTGCGAATTTGCTATCGCAATGACACAGCTGCCAGAAATGTGTCCTTTGAACTGCCATGTCTGCTTTCCCGCCTCACCTAAATTTTGTCCTTGTTCACACTATAATACCAATAAAAGTGATTTACCGCGCACATCGCGCAGCAGTCATAAACAGTCATCAGCAGTCATCAGCAGTTACAATCGTTAGATTCAAGTGAATCGGCTTTGAATTGCATTTTTAAGTCGTCGTGGGCGATGGCTCTCATTTCGCATACACGTGACCCCTGCCCTATGTCGATGACGAGAAAAAACATTCCTTATTTAGTTGTAGAGGAGGTGCCCTAAAAATATGTTTAAAGAGGTTTCAAACATTTTATTCTACTATTTTTTCGGCGTGATCAATATGTATCATCATCAACCCATTATGTCCCCACCGAGGGGCACGGGTCTCTTCCCTGAGGAAGGTATAGGCCATACTCCACCACGGGGGCCAAGTCCGGATTGGTGGAGGCTTGTAGACTAGGGGACGGACGGGCAGGACGGTTATACTAAGGTTTTCTTTGAAAAAAAAGGCACTGGTCATCATTTTGGCAATCAGCTTCTATATTAAATTGAATATAGGTTTATAATCATTGAAAAACAAAACAAAAAATCAACTAAACTTAGGTCATTCTAATAGGAACTAATAATTTTTTAAAAACATCCTCATTATTCGTTATGCCCGTCTAAGGCGGGTAAAATGATTACTGTAGGCGGGCAAAAGTAATAATAACAATTTAATCATCACAATCATCACAAAAATAGGATCCGAGGCCCTCATATGAAGAGCACGCTTCGTGTCTCCATTGCCTATAAGTATCTGAATCCAGTCTTCTCTGGGTGGGTGAGAATACTTTTCTTTGCATACAGTGCAGTAGTAATCAGGGTGTTTTTCTTTTTCTTTAGTTTTAGGTGTGAAGTCACGGGTTCTCCTCTTTTTAAAATTCGATGGTCCAGGCTTTTCCTCAAATGAAACTTTTTTCTTAGCGGCAGCTGCATCGAGTTGTTTCTTACGTCCTGTGGACGTGGCTTTCTTGTTTTTTTCTTCAGGAATTGGTCGAATTTCTTCCAGGATTGCTTGAAAAGATTTTTTTGTATTCTGGGAGCCACCAGCTTTTTCTTGAAGTAAAGAATCCAAGCTTTTTTGTCGAGGTACCACTTTTGACATGTCTAAATAAAGTTGCGTATGAAATGCCATACATTTTACTCGCGTTCAAAATTGAACTCTGTTGTGCCTCCTGCATAGCACGTTCAAAGCTGGCTTCCGACCAATTTGCACGGTCAGTTTTACGTTTGTAGTTATACACCATCTAAAACAAAAGAAAACAATCACGATTAGTCGATCTAAAATAATAAAATAACGAAATACCCACAAAAGTGTCAATAATAGATACACCGGGCAAAATGAATAGTATTCTCTTTGCCCGGTTTCGTAATGCCCGTCGAGTACATGTTCTATAGATCTCATTACACCATATACACCGACTACTTGAGAAGCAAGTTGAAACTTGAATTTAGATCACAAATAAATACACATTCTATTGTTATTAACAATCAATGTATAGGTTTAACACTTAAGCAATAATTTGCGTTGTACTTACCTCGGATTATCACAATTTTTCATCCAAAAACAATTATTTTGTCACAGTTTGAGAAAAAACATAGCTTCCGCGCTGATTGTAGTTTACTTACTGGCGGCAACGCAGTGCGCATCGAACGACACTATTTCTCTCTCTTTTTAACAGTTACTCTAGGAAATAATCAAAATATTCTTTTTGCCCGACATCTCCATGTTGCCCGTCCTTACCCTAGTAGCTCGTCTACTGTCAGAAGTTGTCAAGCCGCCCTAAGGCCTCTGACTTGGCTTAACGACTGCCATCTATCGACGGCAGCCGGCACCAACAGCTTAACGTGCCTTGCGAAGCACGGAACCGCTCGGAAAAATGCCACTAGCGTTAGGCATAGACGGCGACCCATCCATGCACTGAACGCGCCCAGTGTTGCTTAACCTTCGTGATCGTTTAAGATCACTCAGGCAGCCGGGGCTACGAGCGATTCAATGAATCAATATGTATATCTAATTCGATCAATATGTATATCTGTGCCCAACTTCCGTTTTCTAGTGCTAGTGTATTTTGTTACTTTACTTTTACTTTATTGCACACATAAAATTACACGAATAAAACAAAACATTTACAGAATTAAAAAGTGTATATGGCGAGCTTATTTCAGCAGCTTTGTTTGTGTATCTTCGTGTTTAGTTTGTGTTTCTGTGACAATTTAAATAAATGTCTTCTTTCTTTCTAATCGTCTTTGAGCTAGGCCGCTTACAGACAGAGAGACGGACGGACATTTCGAAACTATAAGGGCTCTTTGTTGACTACAGAATCCTGAAAACTGATGTGTGCTATTTTAATCGGTCCTTTTCATTCATTCTGTACAGCTTCGTTGGCTCACCTGAAGTTTTGAAAGGGAAGCACCTCCAAGCGGAGATGTATTACAATTACGAACAAACTAAAACAATAAAAAGTTTCTTCAGCAAAACGTGCAGACGATACAAAATGAGATACGTGTTAAGAATGATAAGGACTGCCGAAGTATTGATTCCGAATAGTTCCTTTCCTGTCTCGGTGAAGACGGGACACCGTCAAACCCGTTTGCAAGAGCTTGAGGCGATCACCCATTATAATACTTTAAAAATTTCAGTAATGTCATGTATGCTTATTGATTATCCTCAATAAGTGTCGATGCATGATATATAAAGGAAAGCAACAAGGCAAAAAACATTTTCAATTTGAGTGTGAAAATAATTTGATCTTACAATTTTTTTATTTCGTAACTTTTTTTTAATTTTCATGTAAGATGTATACAATTTCTACAGTCGCCAAATTGCAACGGGTGTTTGGCAGCGGCTCGTTCTATTATTTTCCGTTGTAAATGCTCCTAATTATAATTGTAATCATAATCTAAAATTGTAGTCAAGTCAAATAAAATTTTATATCAGCAACATTTTAAAATAAGTCTAAATATACTATAAATATCGGTGTAGGACGGTAATTTCAGGTGAGATAGCAAAGGCAACTATCTGATCCACTGTAGCTTATGGAAAACGTTTTAAAGAGACTAGTAGCTTTTAGAGCAATTTACACACTGCATTCACAGATTTTGGAATAAATGATTTAATTAGTAATAAAACTATCATTTGTCTCATTTATTCACAATGTTTGCAGTTAGGTTATCACATCGGAATGATATTGTTGTACCTACATGATTATGTTATTTTTGTCCTCAGCACGGGTTAGAGCAACAACAATAATATAACCGTTAACTTCGTTAATTGCTAATTTGCTACTTAAAAAATTTACTTCGTTAAACGCTAAAGCGTTAAATTTCGAAGGATTTAACGCAAGTTAATGTTAATCGTTAATCGGTTAACACGTGATAAAAATTGCATTTTATATATCGTTGCGTTAGTGATCTACTTATATAAACAGTTGGTCTAGGTTCTGAAAGTTAAAAGGTTAGGAACAAAAAATATATATATATACACGTCTTTATTTCGTTTGAGGAGTGTGTAAGTTAGTCTGGCATAATGTGATATTCCCCCTCATGAACATTAATTTATGTTAAAGTTCTCTCTGAAAACGAGGCCCGTTTTGTACTCTTAAGCCAATATAACCTTAACAAATCAAACCAATACTCGTCACTTCAAGCAACGGCACTAAGTAATGAAACCATCAAACGAGTCCTATGAATCAAATTTCTTCGCAGTTTTCTGACTCACGCACAAGTCGTACGAGCCGGCAAGACATACATGTATACCTAGATTCATCCGGCCCGAACGTGGTACCTGTCTGTTCTGACACTTGGTAAATTTTCGGAAATTTAATGAAAGTAAACGAGTCCGCTAACATTTTTCAAAGTTAACTTAAAAGTTAATCCTTTATTCGTAATGATAACTTCGTTAATTAACCATTAACGGATTAACGAGTTAATGCTCAGCTATGCTCATATGTTGCTGGAGCGTATGAATCTCATAGTTATTTTGTTATTTTACTGTCGTTATAGATGCTGATTATTATCAATTCTCACTGTTTACACCTACATGTACTTACAAGCGTGAATCGATTATCTGGGCCCCACTCTCAAATATTTGCAGTGACATAATGACAAAACCGCATCGCCCCCGTGAGATACAAGCGCGTGAGGTCTGATGGTCGGTGTTGCAATTTCAATACGCACATATTGTCTGTTTGTGCTGGGAACCTTTTACGATCGCTAATAATTTAATTAAAATTATGGTAGTGAATGCATTAGTATAGCCCTTAGTAGCAGCTCGGTATTTGTGGATCTTAATAGTACCCATCCAGGCATTCAAGAAAAAATAACAAAAGATATAGAAGGATATCTCTATGTAGAGTAAGATGGTTTTTGAAGAGGTTTCAGCACATTGGATCACATACAATCAGTCGAACAAATTATAGAGAAGTACGAAGAATACCAAATGCCGCTCCACGTGGCTTTTGATGATTATCAAAACTTTTTGACTCAATAGACCACAAAGCTCTAAACGAGGCACAGGTGAATACCTACTTACGTGGATGTAATAAAAATATATGCTCAAAGTGCAGAAGTGGAGTAAACCTCGAGAAATCAGGAAGATACATGAGCATCGAGAGAGGCGTGAGGCAGTGTGATCCATTGTCACCTCCTCTATTTATAACGGTACTACATCACATCATGAGCAAGATTAACTGGAAAAACAGAGAATAACAGAATAACTATAAATAGAAGACAGCTTACCTACGAAAATTCGCAAAACTTACAATATATATATATATATGCTCAGCACTTTCCACGAAGCAAGTCTTCAAATTAGCCTAGAAATGAATTTACTTAAAACAAAACTAATCATGAACAGTCGGGACAACATTTTCGTAGAAAACACAGAGCTCGACTATGTCAAAGAATAAATTTATTTAGGAAAACAAATATCCTTTAGGCCAAGTAATTACATCGAAGAAATAGAAAGAAGAATAAACAAAACTTGGAAGAAATTCTGGAGCTTGGCTGAGGTACTCAAGGGTTCGCTACCCATCCAACTTAAAAGGAGAGTCATAGTTTCTTGCATACTACCTATGTATATGTATATAACTGCCAAACCTGGAAGTACACAAAAGAGGCAAAGCATAAACTGACCACTTGTACACTTCTATAAAAAGAAGTATACTAAAAATAAAACTAGCCGACAAGATAAACTACAAAAAAATAAGGCAAAGAACGAAAATAATAGACGTATTAGAACACACTCAAAAACTTAAGTGGCAGTGGGCAGGACACATTGCTAGGATGCATGAAGACAGATGGACCAAGAGAACGACATTGTGGAAAGGACTACCAGGCAAAAGACGAGGAGGTAGACCTTACACAAAATAGTTGTTTTACATTCTGATGTTGTCACTATTGTAAATGGAGTTCGTGCCTTGCCGCTCCCGCACGCAGTTTGTGTGATTTTATAATATAGCCTAAAAATTGTAAATCTCGGTTTTAATCCATCATCATCATCATCATCATCATTCAGCCACAAGAAGTCCACTGCTGGACGTAGGCCTCCTCCATGGATTTCCAAAAAGACCGTTTCCAACAAGCGGCCTGCATCCAGCGCCTTCCTGCCACTTGGATGAGGATATCTGTCATGTGGCATCATTATCATCATTAGCCATCTGATGCCCACTGCAGGACATAGGCCTCCCTCATGGTTTTCATAACCATGAGGGGTTTTGCCATAATCGCGACGCTTGGCAGGCGAGTTGGCGATCGTAGTATCCATCATCATACCTTACAAATACAATCCATTAAACTACAAGTGTGTGCTATACAATCTCTCAATAATGCCGATAGTTATTTTTAGGTCCTATGGTCGTAAGCCTAAAGTAGAAAACCTAGGAAACCTAAAACCGGCCGGCATAAATGCTATCTAGTCCCACGTCCGTGATCCTAGATTCTCTGTCATGGGTCCTAAAAAATACTAATGACATGAACGATCTGTAAAAAAGATATAATTGATCCCTTGATGTTTCTCTATAGAGCCCCTTAATTACGGGATTGGTACATTACAGCCGAAGACGAGGCTTCGCCGTCAACAGGGGTCGGGATTGGGAAACTTAACGAATTGTTATTTTGAGCTATTCACTTGGAAACACAATAGCCCCACGGAACTCGTGAAATTAAGTGGCAAGTTAATGTTTCATCCACTTTTCTTTCATCTTTTTCTACCAGCTTAGAGATTTGGAGCAGGATTTGGTATTTTTTCGTGAACTATTTATAACATTTCGTAAATAGCCAGTCTAAGTATAATGAGCATTGTCTTAGAAAGCATGTTGTGCATACCCCAAAAAGTAGAACAACAAAATGTATTGAATGCAATCAGATCTCATAATTAAATGTTTTGTCTTATTGTACGGCAATGCACAGTCATAAATTTAAGGTTTTGCAAAAAGGAAAAACTAAAAATCTGCAGTGAAAGTATATTGGTGATGTAAGCCTGGGTAGTACGACGACCGTTAGTCACGCGTTTTAAATGTGAAAAGTCACGACTTTACAGTACATTAACTGTCAAATTCTGACATTTTAGCGCCACAAAACGCGCGACACGTTCTATCGCACTAACCGTGCTGGATAATATAGATATTGTAAAAAAAAACCTTTGGAATATGTAACGTTATGTTTGCACCAACGAAACAAGTAGCAAACGGTACATTTACAATTTTTGACTGCAGGAAATTGTTATCAATCTCTAGAATTCTAAGTGACCCGATCGGGCCACCATAACAATGGTTTTTAATTGTTCTTCTCAAGGCCATAACCCAACAGTACCTATAGGAATTCAGATTAGTACATATCTACATGTGCAACTACTATGTTGAATAAGGTGACTTGCTCACCATTGCCATTCAATTTGTGTTTATGTTATCTATTTTAGCAGAATTGAACGCCGCTAATAGATCTAATAAAAACAGTCATCATCATCATTATTTAGCCACAAGAACTCCACTGCTGGACATAGGCCCCCTCCATGGATTTCCAAAAAGACCGGTTGGAAGCGGCTTACATCCAGCGTCTTCCGCTGCATGAATAAAAACAGTAGGTATATTATAATAATAACTTCCACTGACCATAATCATCCAAAATCGTCTTGGCCCCAAACTAGGATGCCCTGTGGTATAGTCACCGGCCACGGATATCACAAACATAGAAAAACACCCAGGCTTAGTTCATTTGTACATTCACAAGTACGTCGGCCTCCCAGCGGGAATCGAATCCACGACCTCTGCTTTAATGGTCAAGCGTGTTAATGCTAGACCAGCTTAGTAACAACTTGTAGTTTATTTATTTATTTTTTTATTTTATTTAATTAGGACCACCAACAAGATACACACCAATACATTCACAACAGACAACAAAACCAAAAATAAGCCAAGTGTTATCTCACTTACAGGCAGCCACAACATGCGCCGTCAGTATTATGTTACATGAGGAACTAAAGCTAAAGATTAAATCTAGATAACACCGGTTTGTGCCTCTGAGCTTCAACAATGAATGCTACATATCAAGTTTAACATTATACATTCAGAAATGGGTCCAATCTCAGAGGGACGACAGGATACTTCTTTTAAACTTTGCACAGGATTCTCTGACTGATGTCGATGTTGAGAGACTTGGCTAAGGCGTTATGTTGCGATATGAGCCGTTGCATAGTTGTCAAGTTATTATTAAGTTAGTCTTAACGTAAACAAGTTGGTCGCGTATCATTCTAAACTGGTCACTCAGTCCATTTCGCTACGCACCGTGACTCAAGTTGAAGAAATATGAAAATAAAAAAACCCCAGTCTGTATAATAAAGTAATCGGGCAAGTACTCTCTCAGAGGTGCCAGTTAACGCCTGCGGAGGGTTAAGTGAGGATAATTTCCCTTTGCGTGCCCACTTCTAATGACGAGAGGGGACGGCATGGAGTAGGAGTACGCAGAAGTTTCAGATAGGATGATAACCGCAACTGGAACGTACGTAACTTGCGAGAAAAAACGATTTTTAGGGTTCCATACCCAAAGGGTAAGAGACCCTATAACTAAGGCTCCGCTGTCCGTCCGTCCGTCCGTTTGTCACCAGGATGTAATCATGAACCGTGATAGTTAGACAGTTCAAATTTTCACAGATGATGTATTTCTGTTGCCGCTACGACAAAAATACTAGAAACAGAATAAAATTAATATTTTGCCGTTTTTTTGCTCGATATTAATAACGGCAACAGGTAGACGCTTGAAATATTCAAATGTCGTACAGATAACGGTACGGAACCTTCGTGCGCGAGTCCGACTCGCACTTGGCCGATTTTTATGTATCAGATTGTTTTGTTCAGATATTTTATATTTGTAATGAGAATAACATTCACACTTCATTAACACGTCTGAAAAAAAAAAACCATCCTAATTGCTAATGGGCACATAAAAAACCGTTCAAGTGCGAGTCCGGCTCGCGCACGAAGGGTTCCTTACCATTATCTATACAACATTAGATATAAAGATCGAGAAAAAAAAGCAAAAAATCATGTTTGTTATGTGTGAGCCCCCCTTAAATATTTATTTTTTCTGTTTTAAGTATTTGTTGGTATAGCGGCAACAGAAATACATCATCTGTGAAAATTTCAACTGCCTAGCTATCACGGTTCATGAGATACAGCCTGGTGACAGTCAGACATTCATACAGACAGACGGACAAACGGATAGACAGACAGACAGACGGACGGTGAAGTCTTAGTAATTGATATGTAGCATTCATTGTTGAAGCTCAGAGGCACAAACCGGTGATTTAATCTTTACCTTTAGTTCCTCATGAAACATAATACTGACGGCGCATGTTGTGGCTGCCTGTAAGTGAGATAACACTTGGCTTATTTTTGGTTTTGTTGTCTGTTGTGAATGTATTGGTGTGTATCTTGTTGGTGGTCCTAATTAAATAAAATAAAAAATAAATAAGTAATAGGGTCTCGTTTGGCACCCTTCGGGTACGGATCGCTGAAAAGTATTTTTTTCGTAAGTCACGTATTGTGGGTTAGAATGTTTCTGCGTAACACTGTCTAAGTGAGTCATGATTTTGAACCATTTTAATAAAAACAGAATTACATTTGACTGCTTTGGCGTTGGTTTGCATTAAGGTACCTATATGGTTTCCCAATTGTATTTATTCTATCTTATGTGACACGCTTTTGTTTTTCTTATTTGTAACGATGAGTGGTATGCCTTTTCTTTCTTGTGATGTGTTAATTTATTCCAATAAATGACTTTCTTTCTTTCTTTCTTTCAATTGCTTTACTGTTCATTATTCAATATCATGGTACTGAAAGTGTTCAATGCAACAGTGTCATGATACCTTTAAAAGCGGAAGTGTCGTTGTCACTATACAAAAGTAACCGGTCGTTAGGTTTGCATCACTGTGCGACAAAGTATGACGAAATGCATCGATTAATTGGGGATGTCAGAAGCGTGTCTTGATAGAGGAAACACCATAGCTGTATGCCATTGTTAGGCTACTTTTTATGCAACGCTCACACAACTTTCGCACAACTGTGTTAGTAAATGTATGAAAAAAGCAGTCTGATGATGTCGTGCAATTATGCCTTCTACACTGGAGATCGATGGTTGTATCCCTATTTGAAATTAATACCAACTGAGACATCTGTCACCTGTTATTATGTGACTAAGGCTTTCGCAGGGGGCTACTGGTAGGACGGGAAAACGAGCCCTTACGGAAAAAGGCGCCTTGGGCCCCGCGCGTGCCGGAAGCGAACCGCTTTACTGATTCACTAAAGTAAGGTAATCAGCTGAGAAAATAAGTTTTCACAGGGCGCTGTGCGTGTGTGACCCGCGTATAGGGCCGTCCAAAGACTTCACTACATACGATTTAAAATTCAGTGTTTTACGCGATCGTCGAAAGGAATGTGCAATTGATTGTGCATTGGCTCGCATGAATTTTGATGGTATTTGCTGGCGCCATCATGTTTGGTGAATATTTAATATGTACCTACAAATAAAAGTTTATCTTCAGTAGGTTTCCATAATTCAAATTTAGTTTGTTCCCGAGGTTGATCTAAGGGGAAGTCGAATAAGAAAAACCTAAATCATCATCATCATTATCCTTCAGCCACAAGAAGTCCACTGCTGGACATAGGCCTCCTCCATGGATTTCCAAAAAGACCGGTCGGAAGCGGCTTCCATCCAGCGTCTTCCTGGCACTTGGATGAGGTCATCCGTCCATCTTGTGGCTGGTCGTCCTACGCTGCGCTTACCGATATATTATGGTCTCCATTCAAGAACTTTTCGGCCCCATCGGCCATCAGTTCTGCCTAAACCGTATCATTCCAATAAATGATTTACATATTGTTTGCAAGGTCGTTCGTTCATCCTTAAAATCTTACGGCATTTCGACATTCGGGTACCCCATACTAGCTCTTACCACTGATGGTATAAGTGTAAGTATAGAACAACGTCCCAATCATGGCAGCCGGTTTCAAGATAGGAGCCCTTTTTCGTATTTTTATAGCCCGATACAGAACAAAGCGGATTTGTTCTAGATCACCTAGGTGTTCTATGTGATTGAAAATATATCAGAACATAGCGAATAAATATTTTTTCTTTCCGTCTTGTGACAGGCACGTTTTAAAAAAAAAATACGATAAATAGCAAATCGTTGAATTGTGATACTAACATCTTGTTACAATGTCATGAAGAGAAATATAATGTCCTCCCTACGATTTTAGTTTAAAAAACGGACCATTTAGCACTATTATCATCATAAGCAACCTATATACGTCCCACTGTAGGGCACAGGCCTTCTCTCAGAGATAGAGTATGGGCTTAATCACCACGCGTGCCCACCGCGGATTGGCGATTTCAAGCGCTGAGGTATGTAAATAGCTCAGACACTTAGGTGGTTCCTCACGATGTTTTCCTTCACAGTTAGCGGGTGGAATTGCTACTATAACTTTACAAATGTACATAACTTAGAAAATAAAGTCATAGGTACATGCCCGCACTGGGAATCGAACCTCCCGCTTCCGAGTCCAATATTCTACCCATTAGGCTACCAGCGCCCTTCGTAGAGCAATATTATACAAAGTGCAAAGTATTTATTATGGATGTATCGCTGATTTCTCGTTATAGCTTAGTATAGCGAGAAATCAGCAGAACAATTTTTTTTATATGTTTACAGAAGCGTATCTATCCGATGATAATTCAATTCAATTCAATTCAAATATTTTTCAATTCAAATATTTTTATTCATTGTAAAAACAGAATGTTTACTTAATGAACGTCAAAGTTGTTAGTTTCACAATTAATGGATAGCATCATGAATCCCGATGGATTGTCAGTTTTGGCCACGGCACGCTGTCTAGATATTATTTTGTAGTTTATGCTGCATCCAGAATTTTGTGGATTCATCCTGTCCCGGCTCACACGTACAATATATTGCGACAAGCAGGGCGGGTGATTTATGAGATAATAAGCGTTTTGGCATCGTTCGCTATGCTTACACGATTCCATGTGGCGCTGCTATAATTGTGACCGATAACATAATTATGACTTATTCGGATCTAGCTGGGATATTGGGCCAAAAGATACAGTAAATTTAAAAACGCTCTTATCTCTGAGAATAGCTTTCTATCAATATGCCTTCTACGAAGCAAAACGGCAATTCGACCGTGCATTCAGAGCAATCTCAGAGATCGATCCCAGCCGCTTCTAAATGTTTTGTACCGTTTTCTCATATCCTAGTGAGCCTTACAAGATGCGTTGATATGTAGATGCAGAGCCCTTTAGATTTCAATTTCATAAATAAACGAACGAATAAAAGTCTATAATTACGTCCTAGTACAAGTTTACAGTGCCTGGAGAAATACTTGTACCTAAGTATTTCTCCGGGCACTGTAAACTTGTCAAACACCCTGCTGAATACATTAAACTGACACTTCGTTACGATTAAGACCGTACTCTATAATAAATAGCTACAAATATCACACCAATTCTCGTACCAATACACCTACTAAAATATCTACGAAGGACACACTTAAAAATTGTGGCTCTCCAGTGGAGACCATGAGCCGGTAAAAGAAGCATAGGACGGCCGACCGCTCGCTGGATATGGATCTAGGAAAAGCAGATTACCGATAGCGGCTGTGGGTGCAGCATGACTGAAGACAGAAGTGAGTAGCATGGCTTGGAGAACCATATAACGTCAGTAGAGGAATAGTAATAATATATTAAACGGATCTAACCGCGATTGTTTATCACGTAAAATGTAATTACCTTTGATTCCCGACGTTTCAGCCTATTATGTATTTATTTTACCTAATAAATGGTCGCGGTTAGACCCATTTAATATATTACTACGTAGGAGTATCACGAGTCTTAAAAAAATACTAGAGGAATAGCCGGTTTTACATTCGACGCTTACCGTAACTGTGCGAAATCGTCGGACTGAGATTTTTTTACATTTACTAAGGCCGGTGTGCGCATATTGTGTGCACCTTGTATGGATACTAGTCAAACGATGTCGTGCAGTTACGGTCTCTGTTCTACTTTTTCCCAACTTCCTAAGTCCCCACTATCTACTAATGTTGAGTCCACCCACGGCCGCACACGTACAAACAAACATTGTTAGCGAATGTCCACATCGCCGTCCGAGATATCCACTTTAATTAAAACTTGTCCTGGTGCAGGGGTGCATTCACAATGACCGCAGAATCACGCCGTTCACGGGATGTAGTATGAGCTGAATATCATATGTAATTGGGCCTCTATTGAGTCTTATTTTGAATGGCGACCTTTGATTAGCATCGACCTTATTGATAATCTGAATTCAACTTTGTGATACAAACGGTCCGCAGTCCTAAACGTAAAGTATCGAACAGTTGTAGTTTCAATTTACATTTGTAAATTTTTGTTTAATTAAAATTAGTAACTAGATTTCTGGGTCTCAATTAGCTCTTTTTAGGACCCAAAATTGAATTAAGTTTCTTTGGTATTCAAGGTCAAAGTTGAGTTAAAATGTTTTTATTAAAATTAGCACAGTAACTGTGACTTATTGGAGAAATAAAGAAGAAAAAACTCTACAAAGATTAAAGAAAAAAGCTCTTTTTGGCTTTGTTTTATGTTTTGACAGTAGGGTACTGACTGCCTCGTTGGCGTAGCGGTTAATACGCTTGCTGCCAAAACAGAGGAGCCGTCGCACTTGATTTGTACAAATGGCCTCAGTCTCTGTGTATTTCTATGTTTGTGACATCATTGCCTGGTTACCATAGCACAGGGTATCCTAGGTTGGGACCAGGACAAGTAATTTTATTGTTTGGAAGATATTATTATTATTATCATTAGTATTATTACTATATTCTTTTTGTTGCACTAACCCGTGCTGAGAACAATTTAGTATATTAATTAATTATTATTACTGTCTTTACAAATACATCTACCACATGATACTTACGTTTGGTACTTCAAATTCTCAGCATTTGTACTAAAGCCACTGACTAGTAGAACACATAACAAACTAATAGATCTTCAAAATAGCACCCTGAAGCCAACCCCCTCTCTTTGCAATAAGAACGGTCCAAAGATAAATTTGACCAGCTGTCATGAGGAGAACTGACTGAAATTACTGACTCTCCGAGATGGCGACTTTTCTCCTCCACATTTTGCAACTCGAGACTCGTGGCCGTGTTTCAACACGCGTAGTCCACGTACAGTAAACTTTATTATTACCGGAGGATACAATACTCTGTAGTGAGATTAGACATCGTTTCGGCCAATCAGCTGCTGTCCGGAAACTCCGCCTTTGCTGTTTAAGACTGTAACAATTTGAAGATGAAGCTTGTACTCCCGATTGGCTTCCGTCTCATACATCGTGGGCATAAGCCTTTTGTGTGTTTTGAAAATACAATTTGACCCCTTTCCAAATTTCGATACACAAGGAGTAATATGTACAATCGTTTAGGTAATAATCGCAACTTCTTACAGTCTCTAAAAAGTTACTTTTGGACACAAAAAGATGACGGTGATACATACGTACATTAAATTTGCAAGGTGTGCTTAAAGTCATCAAAATTTAAAAAGCCCGTTTTGACAGCCACAAAAACCATAGAATCTAACCTAGTTTGAGATCAAAAACATTAAAAATCTAAATTATGAGTAACTTTTCGGGCTACAAAATCTGTTTTTTCTTTCGAGCGTTAAATAATGTGCCAGAGTATGTGTCTTTTTATGTATTTGTTCGAGTAAATCCAAAGTAAAATGCATTTTTGTGTAGCTGTCAAAGCGGGCTTCTTAAATTTCGACAAATATAGTACCTAGGCGACTTGATAAGTATAAAGAAAAGTAATGGGTTAAATATTCAAATATAGATGAAATGGATGTTTGATAAAAATGCTGGCTTCAGTTAATTACAAAAAACCGGCCAAGGGCGTGTCGGGCCACGCGGAGTGTAGGGTTCCGTAGAAGAAGGGGTTTTTACCAGCTTTTCAGAACTTCCGCCTGCTACTCAATAATTTGTAAAGCATAGATAGCCGTAATAGTTTCCCCTTTTCCATTATAATTATGTGCTACTGCCCGGAATTTTTTCACGTTTCTACAATCAACCGTTTATCTGGGAGAGGGCGGGGAGACGCCCTACTTTCATAAAAATTGGGCCTTCATAAGCAGCCTATATACGTCCCACTGTAGGCAACAGGCCTTCTCTCAGAGAGAGAGTATGGGCTTAATCACCACGCGTGCCCACCGTGGACTGGCGATTTCAAGCGCTGAGGCATGTGAATAGCTCAGACACCCAGGTTTCCTCACGATGTTTTCCTTCACCGTTAGCGAGTGGTATTGCTACTATAACTTCACAAATGTATATAACTTAGAAAACAAAGTCATAGGTAAGTCTCCCGCTTCCGAGTCCAATTAAGTCCGAACCCACTAGGCTACCACGGCTTCGTCACCGCCTACCATAAAAATTGGGCCTTAAAGCTTAATATTTCGCAAAGGGTTCCCTAATTTGAAAAATGGTTTTATACAATTACAATATTTTTAAACGACCAATCCAACGATACTCTACACTACGGTGTAAATTGCATTTCTAATTTCGTTGTAGGGGAGATACCCTATAAAAAAACTTTCTAGTACTAACTAATCGTCTATGAGCTAGGCCGCGCACAGACAGACAGACGGACGGACATGGCGAAACTAACAGGGTTTCTTGTTTTTTTTTTTAATTTTGATTTAATGCACACGGGTGCACTTTGTATTGAGATGAAACGTAGGATCTGAAGCTTATGCAAACTGGCACTATTCAATTCAATTCAATTCAAATGTTTTTATTCATTGTAAAAACAGAATGTTTACTTAATGAACGTCAAAGTTGTTAGTTTCACAATTAATGGATTATGTGGAGAAGAAGCTAACAAAGAAACTCCACATTTATTCTTTTTAAAACACGTTTTAACAGAGTTTTCAACTCAAAATATTAGTCATGAATGTGTTGAACACTAGTCACAATCGTCCTTTAAATAATATTAATCTACTGTTTAATGCCAAACATCTTTGTCTTCTAAATAATCCTTGATGTTATAGTAAGCCTTTTTGCACAAAATGTGCTTAACACATTTTTTTAAATCGCGTTGGAGGTAACTCTAATATATCTTGAGGAATTTTGTTGTAGAACCTTATACAGTGCCCCATAAAGGATGTGTTAACTTTTGCAAGTCTAAATAGTGGAAATGACAATTTATGTTTATTTCTAGTATTAACATTATGGTGGCCACCAACATTTTCGAAGTCTTTGATATTTTTTCTAACGTACATAATATTTTCGTAAATGTATTGACATGCAACTGTTAAGATGTTGGTTTCTTTGAAGAAATCTCTTAGCGAATCCCTACTACCTAACTTGTAACCTAATTGGTAGTCACAGAGATAAAATTCATCTGTATTCTTCTTCTGAATACGCTACTTAACTAATAAACATAAATAAAACTAGTGTCGTTACTACGCTGCTTTGACGCTGGTTTTCACAATGCTTTGTTTTGTCCTTTCTCTGAACAATTTTTTTACGTAGCCTTTAACTTCCCACTGTAGGGCCCAGGCTTTCTCTCAGAGAGAGAGAGAAGTTAAGGGCTGAATTACCACACATGCCCACCGCGGATGGGCAATTTCAAGCGCTGAGGCACAATGAATAATAATTTGCAACAATTAGTCATCAATTCATTAATTATTAAAATGTCCAGCCGTCAAAAGCGATTAAGTTCATTGTAGAGGTAGCTTTACAGATGCTCAACAGTTAGTCTTAAAATGCGACTCATTAAATGCCGAGCGATATCGAATGGATGGAAGTACTGGTTTCCATTAATTGGAGCCGGCAATTACGTAATATTGAATAATTGCTAGTGCCCAGCGGTTCGTACAATGTAGGCAACTTTCCCAATTTCCGAAATTGTTTTCTAAACCGTGTTTACAAAACGTATCGACAATCTATCACATGCAAAGAAAACTAAATTAAAATAAACAGAAAAACAAAAAGGTATGATGATATTAGCGACTCAGATCATTGTGTATGTGTGTGTGTGTGTGTGTGTGTGTGTGTGTGTGTGTGTGCATGAGTGCGTGCGTGCGTGCGTGCGTGCGTGCGTGCGTGCGTGCGTGCGTGCGTGCGTGCGTGCGTGCGTGTGTGTGTGTGTGTGATGTTATGAAACTTGCGTAGACGCGACGAATCGATTGAGATCGTATTTGTCAAAATGTCACCATTTGTTAATGAGTTATGAGGAAACAGAACCGGACATACATACCTAGGAGCCAAACACGTTACCCTCCCTCTCAAACTCCGCCGGAGTCAGATAAAAACATAAGACTACATACTTTTCCAAGATTTTTCAATAATATTACTCCACTTCAGAGTCGCAATTTTCATGCGTGCAAAATAAAAACCAACTATCCATAACGCTTATAGGGTCCTCTATCACCATAAATATTTCCGTATTTAGCAAAAATGTGCAAAAATAGTTACCACAAATCAGAGAGACGTAGCCACGTAACAGGGTCCCGTTACCACCCTTAGGGCACGAAACCCTAAAAAGGAACAGCCACCGGAGACCTCCACAGTCCCATCAAAAATCCGGAAGCTGTATTTAAGTAGTCTACATAAACGGTATTTAGTATAATTAATAACGACCGCCAATTCCATAATGCCCGACAATATTAGTACAGGCCGATGGTATATTTACACCGACAGAATATAATGCCGGAGCCGTTAATCTGCACGTTGGTCGCGTGGCGTCGCAAATGCTTACACACCCGTCGGGCCAGTGAGAGATGGGTGGGTCGGCTCTAAGGGGCAGCCTATATTGAGCGATTAAACCGCTGTGTTGTAGGTAATCAAGAGACTCAGCGATGTCACTACTATAAAGGGTTCAATCTGAAAACTGTAGTCGTTTACGATACTCAGTAGACGGCGTGAAGACGGATGATATTGAAGAAGCATGCAACTCCCTTCCATCACAGTCTAGCATGCATTCTTCCACTGCGCTAATATATCTTATTATAAAATTTAGTTAATATTTTTTTTTGAGCCCTGGCAAACCACAAAAACTGTTTTTATTTTTCTGTGGGTTTTTCTATGTCTTTTATTGCAAAAATAAAACTTCCCCATTAGATAGAGTCAGATAAACTCGCTATCGATATTAATCGTCAGCAATCAAATCAGCGATCAAAAGTCTGTTAATATGGAAAAAACGTAGGACGACCAGTCACAAGATGGACAGATAACCTGATCCATGTGGCAGGAAGATGCTGGATGCAAGCCGCTTCCAACCGGTCTTTTTGGAAATCCATGGAGGAGGCCTATGTTCAGCAGTGGACTTCTTGTGGCTGAATGATGATGATGGCGGAAAAAAACTAACGAGCCTTTTATGCTCCCACTAAACGTCTCTCCTAAATAGTGACCAGCGTGGCATATTAAGCCGGACTCATATATTGCGATAAGAAGAGGGTTAACGCTTGTTTAGCAGTTTATTGAACAATTATAACGACTTCTGCCTCCGTATCGACACTGCATTGAGGGTTGGACGACATCCCCTCACGTTACCGAAGAAAATTGCCCAAAGGACTTTGTAGTCGATATCGATTTTGGCGCCAATTTGTGTGTTCACGCGTGTTGCGAACAATATTGCTGTTCTATTTTGAAGAACCTTGCTTGGTTGATTTCTAGTAGAAGATGCCGATGGATAAGGTAATTGACATACCCCTGGTTTCTCGTGCACTAACAAGCTGTTAATCTACTGTTAACAGCTGTCAGCGGTTTTTTTTAATGCACTTTGGTCAATTGACAGCTGTTAACAGTAGATTAACAGCGTGTTAGTGTACGAGAAACTGGGGGATAGCCTATAAGATTAGCAAGATGAAGTGGTAGTGGACTAGTAATAAAAGAAAGAAAAAAAAGATATTTATTGGGACCAATTAACACATCACAAGAAAAAAAGGCATAACAAGTAACATAAACAAGTACAAAGGAAAAACAAGTCACATAAATACAACATAGGACAAGGCAAATATCTGCCAAAGAACCGATAGTCAATGGAGTAACAAGGTTCTCGAGTGGAGACCGTGAGCTGGTAAACGCAGTGTAGAACGCCCACTAATGCATGTCTTGGGGGAGGGATACCTATGTCCAGCAGTGGACCAGTTCGTGCTGATTGATTCATTGAGTCCTATATCTTTAGCAGAGCATCGGTAGAATGTTGCCTACAAGATACAAGAGGTCGTGAGTTTGATTCCAGTATATACCAAACCAATGACTATTTTTTCTTAGTTACGTACATTAGTGAATTAGTAGCAGCAATACCACTCGTTAAGAATGAGGAAAACATCTTGAGAAAACCCGCGGTGATCACATAATGCAGCACTTGAAATCGCCAATTCGTGGGCGGGAACTTGTGGTGATTAAGTCTATACTCACTCCCTCTTTCTGAGAGAAAGCTAACACCCTGAAGCCTATACGTATAAAGGCTATACAAGTGCTCCACAACTGCTTAATACAGTGTTTTTTAATGGAAGAAATTTTTTTGTGTCAAAGAATAAAATTGTAAATACACTTAAATCCTAAAATCGACGGAGGATATAGAACAAAGAAGACTGATTAGTAATTAAAAGAGACAGTGTATAACAAATTCACTATTAAGTAAAAAAATTAGCTCTTCCATAAATTTTGGTTGTAACATTTAAATGTGCCTGGCCGTCCGATATTTTTTTCTCAAATTCGAACAGAAACATGGTAGGTAATATAGTTGTTCGAATTGACAAGTAATACTCCCCTTTTCGGGAACATAAGACGATTTAAGTTCACCCAGTACACTTCGCGATTTTAACATCTCATTTAGGTATTTCATTATTACTCCAATCCAATCAATAACACCGAAATTAATCCCAGCCAAGCGTCATAGAAGCATAAGCCGAACCATTTAGAGGAGAGCAAATTATTTATTTCAATTCGTTTGGAGCACTAACCCCCTCGCCGGAGCAGTTAATTAAGTAAGCGGAAGAAAGCTCATTAATTTTTGGCCGGATGCGGCGAAATTCACATCCGCGTTAAATACATAGCTGACGAAAAACGCCCGCGGGTGCAACTCTACGCAAACAAATTTTACCCCACACACTCGATATAATTAAAATGTCCGGCTTTGTTTCGGAAACGGGCCTAATCGCGACCGTTATGCTATCGTTTATATATATATATATATATATATATATATATATATATATATATATATATATATATATATATATATATATATATATATATATATATATATATATATATATATATATATATATATATATATATATATATATATATATATATATATATATATATAAATATATGATTAACAAAAAAAAACTAAAATAAAACAAAGAAAAACCCAACTACTTAGTGTAATTTTTGGTATTTCTTAATACTTTTTTTTATTTTTTGTTCGTTTAGTATTTTATTTTGTATAAAAGCAGTGCCAATTGTAAGGAACTTCCTGCAAAATATTTCACGATTTTTGTTATACTTAACGAGGAAACATAGATTCGGACTTAAATGCACATATAAATAAACACATACAGACATACATGCATTCTTACATACTTAAGTACATACATACACGTGACCCGAATCGAGGCCCAAATTGAAGATTGAAGAAACATAGAATTAAAGAAAATTATATGATGAAAATTTCTGTGTCGAAGCGAGAAGCCCCCGAGAAGCCGGATTCCCAGCTCCGCGCGTGTTTTCACTTGAAATTAAATTTCAACCCCGAATTACTGTCTTTTTGTATCGCTCTTTAAACGTGCAGGCCCAAGGGTGGCCCTTTGATCGCTAATTCATACGTAGGCTTTCGAAATAAATGATTAACCTTTTGAAATACCTGTCGGTTGAAATATTATTTTAATATTGAAAAAAAAAAGCAAATTTTAGACACAATACTGTTGCGAAACGTTTTTAAATAATACTGTGAGTAATTACCGTAATGCAAAAGGCATTAAACAAATATCTCCCATAATAAGTTTGGTGATGTTTGGTTGATATTTATTGTAATTAACGATTGAGTATTATGTAAGTGACTAGCCAAAACAGTTTTGATTTGTAATTTAAGCCACTCAATGTTTATATGTCATAAGAGGGTCATCCATAAATTACGTCACACGTTATGGGGGAGGGGTCAAGAAAGTGTGACACCGTGTGAAAAGGTGGGGCGGCGAGTCATAAGTTTCGTGACGTCAAAACATGATTTCTTTAAATAGTCTGTATAGAAAAGCGTAACCATTCATTTAACTATTAAGAGTATTTTAGAGGAGCCGTATTTTTTAAAAGCGGTGGTATCCTAGTGGGTAGAACATTAGACTCGGAAGCGGGAGACCCAGGTTCGATTCCCAGTGCGGACATGTACCTATGACTTTTCTTTCTAAGTTATGTACATTTGTGAAGTTATAGTAGCAATACCACTCGCTAACGGTGAAGGAAAACATCGTGAGGAAACCTGGGTGTCTGAGCTATTCACATACCTCAGCGCTTGAAATCGCCAATCCGCGGTGGGCACGCGTGGTGATTAAGGCCATACTCTTTCTCTGAGAGAAGGCCTGTGCCCTACAGTGGGACGTACAGGGACGTATGGGATCTATATTGCAAAGAATCCCAATGACCAAAACATTGGTTTATACCACACGAGACAATTTAACACAATACCGAAATCACGGGCCAACAATAAAGCAGCAATATCAGAGAACAACTGTCCGCATGTCGGTCTCTATTCATTAACCCTGAAAGCACGTATCGCACATCTAATGCTACAGCTGCACATCTCGAGGCATGAGGCTACGCTACGGAAGCCTCGTAAGAGCGCACTACAAAGATAGAAGCAATTTAATTTTTGAATGTTTTAAGTGAAATTGGATCTATCCGCAAAATTTGTTTAAAGTTCAGAGTACGTAATGAAACCATGGTCTACAATGCTAAAATTAAGGAGAACTTATGGAACATGGTTTTTTAAAATGTTTTTTTTTTTCCATACGTTCCATTCCGCGAGGGTAGTTCAGGGGTTAAGTACCAAACAAGAAACCATGCAATAGTTATGTATTAGTTTCAATATTATTTTCAATACAGTGGTAGCGCAGGGGTAAACGCGGGCCTCACATTCGGGAGGTCGTGGGTTCGAATGCCGGCATGTACATGACTTTGTTTTCTAAGTTACATAGGTACGTTTGTGAAGTTGTAGTAGCAATATCTCTCCCTAACGGTAAAGGAAAATGTTGTAAGTGTCCGAATCCACATACCTCAGTGCTTGTAATTGCCAGTGAGCACGGGTGGTAATTAAGCCCACACTCTCCCTTTGATAGAAGGCCTGTGCCCTGCAGTGGGACGATTATACGGTACATGAAAAAATGGAGAATTTTCGGGGAAGCTAAGCCACCCAAGTTGCTTCTAGCTCCTCAAAAACGTCGTGAGGCGGGGCGATCCTCGTGATGTCTAACCGCAGCTTTTACGTATCGCCCATCTAAAATACAGGAGCGGGACCAATTAAAGTTGACCCCGTGTCGTTTCACCGGTGCCCTCTTAATCAGGCCAGAGATACACGGTTAAATAATGTGATCCGCTTTTATTTCTGCTTTCAAACTGTTGGACCAAGCATATTATAAAATACGTATTACACATTGGCCTAATGAGTTTTAAATAAACAATACCAAAACTGATTTATTTATTATCGAGCCTGTTCTATTTACTACCTGTCAATGGCAAACTTAGCTTTAACTTATTTGGTAGGTAATTTTATACAAATAATTCTTCTCTTATTTCACCTTTTATGTCATGTGAAACAGGTGTTGGAAAGCAAATTAACAATGATAAGTTGCCAAGTGAGGGTTTCGTTTAATCGTTAAAGGTTCCGTAAAAGGCTGAGGAGAGAGCCAAAGTACTCTAGAACTCGACAAGAAACAATTGACAAACGACTTGTAAGTACTAATGCGGTATTTTGAAGGTGCTATCTTTTTAATTTCCATAGCAAATGGGTAAAATCATGAGCCTGATAAATCCCTTAGTACTGCATGAATAACTTTAGTTTTTTAACATCCCTTAACGTCACTTTGCTGCCATCCTCGTTGAATTTTATATTAGGCACCAGCCGTTGCGCCAAAACAAAAGAAACCCGTATTTCCTCCGGATAAAATTTATTTTCACGAATCAAAAAAGAAATGTACATTTTGGGTTGTAAATGCAATATTGGAACATGTCAAGCTATCATTCGGGCGCTCGTGGGTTGCGTGAGCGCCATTGCAATGCAGTATATTTACTTTGAGAAGTATTCACTTGCTTGCTGAGGCAACTAACGTCTCTATAAAATATTTCACTAGATGAAAATGAAAAAATCTTTATTTAACCGCCACATAAAATCTTACTTTGATGGACCGGGTTTCTCAATAGTCGGATAAAACCCACCGGACAACACAACTGACGATGGCTCACAAAAGAAGAAAACGCGCTGAATCTCCATAGTTTACTCCATCATGTGGAAACCTCTGGAAAGTTCATGTACCTTAGCGTTTGAAATTGCGAATCCGCGACCTAGCTAGTAGAATGGTTAACCAGTTGTTAAGTGCATAGGGTAGGCAGGACGGAAAACTGAAGTCAGAAACTGCGGTGTCTGGTTGGATATTTTTGGTAGATTTTATACCATGTAAGAGCCTCTCTGATCGGTCATAAATCGGACTTGTCCGCGGACGTAGTGAGTGTTGTGTGTCGGCCCGCTGCGAAAAACGAAGAGTGACTTAAAGGTAGACCACCTACAATCACTACCCTCATCTACCCGTGACCACGGCAGCTGCAACGTTGCCGAAACGTCGGGAAATGGGAAGGCCATATATGCTGGAGATAAGACAAAAGACGGGGCGTAAAAGACGTAGAGATGGGCGCAGAAGTGTGGGCAGGCAACCAATGAGATGGACCTACGATCTGGTCAAAGTGGCAGGAAAAGACTGGATGCGTAAAGCCCATGACCGAAGCAAATGGCGTGTAATAGAAGAGACATACACTTAGCATTGGGTGGCTATAGGTTGAAGAAGAAGAACTGACAATCTCAAGTTAACTCTATTCCATAACGACAGTTACGGTACAAAATATAAAAGTCGAAAAGCTGTCAATTGTACTCTACAGTTTAGAGTAAACATTTATGTTCAAAGCTCTCCATGCCTTTTCCAAACCTCTTTTGCCTTCCAGGCTTAGTCATCAACACCCTGACTGACAAATTGAAATTCCAGCGAGGTTTTCCAATGAATATATTTAGCCGCTTATATCCAGGGGTAGGTTAGTGCACGCATGTAATGTTGTTACGTTTGTAGCGGGGCCGTTTATGAACAGAAATGGTAGGTGAAAGAAGGTCTGCCTAAATGCACGGATATAGAGAAATCAGAATACGTATCCCTCTTCTAAGTACTAGAATTCATCCACATATAGGTTGGTCGCTTTAGTCGGTATTCTAGCGGGACGAAGTGGCCAAGGACTTGCGTGAACTCCAGGCGGGCAACTAGCAGGAGAACGCCAAACAGCCTATTCCATAACTGTCCACTGTTTTGGAGTTCCATCTTGACGTTTCCGAAGTGTCAAAATATGTATGTATTTGACAGGTCTGAGAGGGGGGTAAATCAGATGAGTCTATGCTATAATGTATTTTGTTTTCTGGTGTGTTCAATAAAGTGTTCTTATCTAATCTACAGTAGAGCAGTTATGTATTATCACCTCAGGTAGCGTGTTGATGCTACCTTAGATTATATATAAAATCCTAGAACCTGGGGCCAAGAACCTAGGCCGTTCAAGCACTTTTGCCAAAAACGACCGTTTTATCTGAAATTGATAGATAAACAAAAGGAGGACTTAGGCGGACACACATCGACCAAATAGGGGACGTATTAGCAAAGGGCAAGATAAAAAGTACCGGCGTGCGTGCATGCAACGATTAATGAATGTTGAGGAAGCGAAAGTGATCTGTCAGGATCGTGGCAAGTGGCAATCGCTGGTCTCTGCTTACCCCTCTGGAATACAGGCGTTTATGAAGATAAACAACTTTCACACAACACAATCACTTATTTTAGTCCCAAACTAGGATACCCTGAGCTACGGTAACCAGAAAAGCATATCACAAACACGGAAACCAGCTCAATTATAAAAGAGGATATGATTTTTTCCATTGGTGGCGCTGGCTTTTCCACTGGCCTTTTGTGTCAAAATTTCTTTCTGCTGTAGTTCATAATATGTTACTTCATCAGCCATTTGACGCCCACTGCAGGACATAAGCCTCCCTCATGGTTTTACTAACTATGAAGGGTTTCGCCATAATCGCCACGCCTGGCAGGCGGGTTGGCGATCGCAGTATGCGACTGGAATCTCAGGAAGACGCTACTGCCCGTCTCCTGGTAATGTATTTCCTTTGTCGCCGTATGTTACTCACCTGTTAATTTTTCGTTTTTTTTTGTGATGGGTCTTGTTGTTATAATAAATTTATTTTGTTACTTTCTTTCTTTCTAAAATGGAGTGTCAAAATTTAGTTTGGAAATCAGCTGCAAGCTAAGCCGAGACAAACGTTCTGGATCCCCTTATGTATTAGGTTTGCAGGGCCGACGCATGGGGTCCGTCAGTCAGACGGTTCGTTAGAGCTACGTGACGCGGGCCCCATAGGCGCAGTGCAAAGCAAAGTTTATTCAGTGAAACTCAACGGTTTAACCTTTGTTATAGGGGCGGAATATTGCACTTTTTTCCACGTCTTGGGACAAGGTGATTCAGACACTTCAATATTTGAATTGTGTTATGAAGAAAGGGAATGCCGTCAGGGGAAATTACTGGGGGATATTTGGATGTCGGAAAATTGTTCTGGGACTTAATAAAACGTGAGGCTGATCCAAATTATTCTTGTCTCCACTTATGTTTTTTACATCAGAATCTTCGAAGCATAATTTTTTTAGGATTCCGTTCCCGAAATGTAACAATCGTCTACAATGCCTATCTGTCTGTACTTTAAATTACGTTTTCTCTTGAGCCGTAATAGGTAGCCAGTTGCAATTCACAGAATATGTGTTATTAAGGTAGGATGCCCAACAAATATAAAAAAGTAAAAAAAAGGAGGTCTCCATACAGAACAGTTCTTTTTTTATTGAAAACTATGAATGAGGAGGTAAGTGTTGAAAGAGGTTGGTCTGTTTTCAGACATATCTTCCTATTGCAGTAGCAAGAAGACTAAATACGCTTGTATAGCAAGAGGAAAACGTTCTTCTTAAAAAGTGCTTACTATCCTCTCTTTTTGGTACTGCCGTAAAGTAAATAGAGTATTTTGATCGTTCACTTTTTAATGTATTTATATAATATTATTTAAATACTAAAATGTCTAATATAAAAGATTTTTACAAAGATATGCAGGCAATAAATTAATTTCAGTCGTTTGGCATGGGGCGGGCGATCCCCGATTTGTTCCAGACCCGCAAAGCTACCAATACTGATTACCTAGATAAATGGAACTCTCGCATGTAGGCCTTAATTCACTGCACTGGAAACAGCGCCAATCCGTATTGAATTTCTTCTTACGCTAAAGAGGAACAAACAGTAAGCCCGAGTATTTTAGCTTTACAATACATCTTTTTAGCCTAATGGTACACTGGACAACGGTTCTAGCTTTTAGTTGCAAAGCCACCAGCGTCAGTGTAACGAAGTAGAGTGTACGGAGCATAGAACATAGTCTCTGTTCTGTGGTACGAAGGGTATCTCCACACCCTCAAAATTCGATCAAAGGTCTCAAAACTTCTCTCAATGAGAGCAAAAGCATGGGAATGGTCACCAATCATATTATATTGCTCTAGAAAAAAAAATCGTAAGCAACTATCTATTTATTCAGCTAATCTTTTCTCGGTCACAATTATGGATAATTGTGTACAAGGTAATACATAGTCGTCTAAAGGTAATGCCTCCATCAGTTACTCGAAACATTGTGCAACACATCGGCAGCACAGCCGATGTGTCTTCGTTCAATGCGCAGTCAACGAAGTTACGCTTCACTTGAAGTCGAGTAGAGGGAACTCTATGTACAATCAATAACAAACTCCTAACTTTTTCATTCGCTGCCTGCGCGTTGCTACTCGAATACGTTTCTCTACTGTCAAATAGGGTGATGTATAGCGCGTTTTAGAGGCAAATGCGACGGTGATTTTGGGAGATTTCACTAATGTAAAGTGGAAACAGAGGCCGGTTGTTTGTGGCACGGCACATTAGATATGCGTTCATGTGATGATGCGCCTCATTTTCGGTTTTAAAATAAAAACCTACTTCAAAACACTACAGCACTAAAAAGTTAGGAAAAATTCAAAACAATACCATTAAATTAGAATAGAAGTACGTTTACATGTAGGTATTGTAGAAGTATAATTTGGAGCCGGTGCGCAAAATATACTAGTACCTATGTGCTGGTCATGAAACTGGGCACCGACTACAAATTATACTTCTAAAATACCTACATGTATACGTACTTCTAATTTAATGGTATTCTTTTAAATTATTTCTAACGTTTTAGTGCTATAGTGTTTGGAACTCGGTTTCTTTATTTAATTTTTTTTTTCATTTTTAAATTTTTAGCCAGAGAACTGCTGCTATTTAACTTCTGTTTATTGAAGAGTTACGTTCTCCGTCTCTGAAAGCCTTCGTCAGATCTTCATCCAATTAAAATGGGACCAATGGGAAGTTTTATCTATTCGATTTAGATTTAACAGAGAGGAATATAACCAACAAAAAAAATAGGCGTTGAATTGAGAACCTCCTAGTTTTTTGAAGTCGGTTAATGAAGGGATTTTTATCATGTTTTCTTGTGGCAATGAGATTATCCAACTTAACATGGATTACTCGGAAGGAAATTACAAGCCTTGAAAGATTTTTGTACGTAGGAACCTACTTAGGTACTTAGGAAGAGAGACGGACGGACATGGCGAAACTATAAGGGTTCCTTGTTGTTTACGGAACCCTAAAAACGAAATAAAATTTTCAGAAGGTAGCTCATAGTTGACATTTGACATAAAGTTGTATGGAGAACTGTCGAATATAAAATATTTTATAACGATAATAGGCCGGTGAAAGTTTTGTTCTCTCATCAACAAATTGTTCATAGCATCGAATAAGCAAACAACAGGACTTAAACTTGTACCTTGTAAAATAAATATCTAAAGTCAAACTTAAACTTTGGAGCAATAATAATAAACAAAAGGCTGCTTCAGTTTTGGCGGAACCCAGACCTTTTAAGTGGTCAAACTTAATAAGGAAACCTTAACTGAGGAGCTACCAGAAGTTGAATCCAGTGTACCCAGAACATTCATAATCATCACTATCATTATCATTCAGCCACAAGAAGGCCACTGCTGGACATAGGACTCCTCCATGGATTTCCCAAAATACCAGTTGGAAGCGGCTTGCATCCAGAGTCTTCTTGCCACTTGGATGAGGTCATCTGTCCATCTTGTGGCTGGTCGTCCTACGCAAATAAAACGCTAATTCAATTCTGAATAATTAATGCATCGGTAGGTCGCACCCCCTTTTCTAGATACATAGTTAGAGAGTGTAACAGAAAGTGGTAACTGCTTTCTACATAGGTACAGCAAAGCGTCGATTATCCGAACGTCGGCCACCCCAACGACCGCTTAACTAAACTGGCTATGAACAACGCGCCCTGCTTCTAACCACTACTTGTTTTGAAGAAGAGTTCAAAATAAATGAAATTGAAAATAAATTTGATACCTACTTGCAGATACAATAAAAGTGATTAAAATGATTATAAATATGGTTTTTGTTAGCAAATAGGTAAATAGAAGTAAATAGTTCAATTATCCGAATAAACCGGTTTTCCCAACACCCATGTCCCCCAATTAGTTTGGATAATCGACGCTATACTGTAGTTAAAAAGAGTAACAGATAGCGTAATGATGTACAAAATGACAATAAAACAACCTTATACTGACCTTCTTTGGCTCCACCTACAGCTCCAACTTTGCAAGAGTAAAGTAAAATATTTCAACTGCAATTGCGCTTGTTGTTGCCTCGGGTAAGTTTATTAACTTTCCAGCTTTAGTAAGAAAGGATTATAGTTTCAGAACTAAACAGTGTCATGGCGGAAAATATTTATGGTTCTGGCTGATTAAGTTGCTGCGGCAACCAACTGTTTGCTGTTTCATTGCGCAATCAAGTACCTATATCGTGTTATTGAAATAAAGCACAAAAATAAAACCGAGCGTGTGAAACCGACGATATTTGTTGTGTTATTTTCATAACGAGTTGTATAAATAAGCCTCGGATTTAAGGCTATATTCATTTTATGGCCAGAAAACAAAGTTATCAGCTGATAGAGAGCAGCAGTTGGTGCATCCTCAGAACGATCAATCTGAATTTTCCGATGACGTTCTACTTGACGTTTGAACTAGTGATGAAATATCAACTTTTAAAGAAATCGTCGTAGTGGAAACATTCAATTACAAATATAAAATTTTAATGTTAAACAAGAAATACGTTTTTTGTATCAGCATAAAATTGAGTGTAAAAAAATAAACAATATTTTATAGTTACCAGTTTAAATGTAATTGAAAACATGGTAGTAAAAAGTAGCGTACTTCGGAGTGTCATTGGTATTCTGATTCTAGTATAGATACTCTACTAATCCTATAGACGTGAGTATTGAATAGCATCACCATCATCAGCCATTTCACGCCCACTGCACGATATAGGCCTTCCGCCTGCCGCCCGCAAAATAACACAATTATCTTAAAACTTACTTTTTAGTCTAGGTAAAGGTCTGACCCTTGAAAATAAAATCTAGGCCACTGAAAACTCTCCACATTACATGCTCCAGTAACCGCAACCTATTTTCGTTCGGCCCAAATTCTTTCACATCGCATAATGTCAACCTATCCAAATTGCGCTCCAGTTTTCCCAACTTTCCCTTGTTACCCAATATTTTCGACATCATAACAGGATAGACTCTTAAACCTCCGACAACCTCCGTACAAAACCAGTCCCACGCCATGAATCCTTGCAAAATACATGAAGAGGAGTGCAGATGGAAGACGGAATATTGCATGATACTGAGCGGGTAATACCACTCAGAACTAGATTCCGGCGTAACTTTACAAGTGGTGCACGTGAATACAACGTGCCGTTGCGCTCTGTAAGTAACCACTCCCAGGCATAAGCCCCAAAATTGGGCTAAATCCCCCAGTTTACTCACTAGACTGGCGTGCGTTATTTGAATATGTAATCCGTACGCTCGCGTGTGCCAAGGATTGCTCGGATTAGAAATATCAACAGTGTACCTACCGGCCAGATATGTATGCGGCTTAATACCGTATTATGAGTCCGCATAATGCGAATTTATGCCACTGTGCACTTGTTCGCCGCGTCCAAATTTGTTAATGCTCTTTGTGGGCATTAACTTTTGTAATTGTGCGTGGTTCGAAAATACGGTAGCGTTGTTTCCACTTTACGGAAGATTAAAAGTTGTGTTTTGCATTGTCTCTCTTTTTTAACGATACTACCAAAGCCATTACTTGATTTATTAACAGGTTAAGTAGGCGGCAGCCACTTAGTTTGCAGCTTTGTATTTTACTCAGTGCACTTTAATAAAACAATCGATGCGAGGTGAATAGCCCCACTGCTCGCTCTGTGTGCTTTGCAGTGCTTGACAGGGCAAAAACTATACGAAGCACTAATGTCCATTTTTCTTTTGCTCTTCTTGTAATGCTTTATTTTATTAAATAAAGCATCGCATTAATGCAAACATAAGCACCCAGTTACAAAGCTACGAGTAAATAACGTGACTCATATAGCAACGTCGGGCCACGACTTCCGCGTATTATTCGCGAGTAAATTGCATCTCGCGAGCTCTCGCAGACTGACAAGTTTAATCAAGTCGATGGGAATTTGTCTTACTTGCTAGTTCCGCTCACGTCTCCGAGGATCCGGCCGAACAATGAGATTTGCTTTAGATAAATTTCTCTGTCGGGCACGTAACTCCCCCGCCGAGTCTTTCTGTCATTTTGTGGAGTCATAGATCGAGGCGAACGCTGCAGTTCCCAGCCAACTTCACACGCCACCGATCTTCAATCGGGATTTCGGATTTTGTTCCTGTTGACGGTGCCTAACGATTTCAATTTCACAACGCTATTTTCATATGTATGAGGCAAGGCACCTTAGCTCTGGAAACATATAAAACGGCAACTTGTTAAACAGAGAATTTAAAATTCCGTTTATGGTGGTAAGGTAACCTAAGTGAGTCTCTGCGTGTATTCATACACCTCAGCGTTTGAAACCGCCAATCTGTGGTGGGCACGAGTAGTGACTAAGCCTATATAACTCCCTCTCTGAGAGGAAGCTTGTACTCTGTAGTAGGACGAATAGTCTGCTTAGCTTATGTGACTGAAAAAGGAAGAAAATTGGCTAATAATAGTCAGTAACGTTTTTCGCGTGTCTGTGATTCACTTATGTCATGCCGTGTTTCATGTAATGTTGACAAAACTTTATTTCGGCTCCGTGTTCTGTGAAAGTGTCTTGGCAGGTGCTGGGCTATTCTTCCCTCGAGTTACGCTCCGCTAGGTGCAGTCGTAAAGTCTTCGTGTCATTTTGCACAGTCATCGCTCTGCTTTGATGCACCGCCACCGCAGCAAATCCAACCAATCTTAGTGTAATTGAAGAAGCAGTAAAACTTTTATTTTATCGACAGCGTTTAGGTTGGGGCTCAGACATTATGATCGATCTCTTCATTGGCAAATCATTCACAGTAATAAAGGCTAGCGGGAGTCCTAATCGTACACTCGACTCAACCCAGATAAAGTTAATACATTGTAATGAAATGCCAGCCCATTCTTTACGACCCCATTAAGTTGTTGGAGTAAAAATAAGGGAAAGAGGAAATGGCAACCACTCAGCATAGTCCATTTTCTCGTCAAGAACGGGCTGGGGTGCGAAATTCTTTTCTCAATCGACTGACTTCCATGAATACTAATGCTTTTGGGGGAAGAAACATCAGGCCGTAGCAATAATGGCACTACGAGAAATGGTGGAGGTCACGCGTTAAAAAACACCTTCGTCGAAAACAGAATCCGAACGGAATTCTGCTGGCGCTAAGCGTAATTTAATTTCACGTAGCGGAATTTTGGCTCGTCAAGACTCTTACCTTCTTGCAAACTGCACGGAATATGCACGCCAAAATAAACGACCTGTGTGAAGCCATTTCGTGCAATTTCTATGCAGAAAACTCCATGAAAATTCACGAGAGAAAATGCTGTTCTTGTTATAATTGAACAGGTGCAGGGGCTAAGTCGGTGCTGTTTCCGCGGCTGCATTAGCATATAAATAAGCGACACCCTCTTCGCCTACGACGGTAAAGGGGACCCGCAAAGAAAACTGCTGAATTTGAAGGTTTTTACAACCGGAAAACCCAATTATCTTAAGCAATTACTGAGTCGTCTGCTCAGCAAATGCACTTTTTATGATTGTCATATAAAAATGTGAGAACTTTGCTCGTAATTTAAAAAGATAATAAAAATTATTCACGGTGGTCTTCCCCTTGCAGGCAAACAGTGTCAAGGTACAAAATACGAACGAGTTTTTGCGTGCGTAAATAATGGGCATGAAGCAAAAATTTTTTAGCCATTATGTTCTTGGCATGGAATGATACAGTTATAAGAGTATCGTGGAAAGTGGCAAGAAGTTTTAGCTGACCCCTCTTAAAAAGAGGCACTTTCAATATAATTTCTTAATCCTCAGGATCAATCAGATTTTTAGGATGTACGGTCAGCCGCGATATGGCCATAACAATGTTTACAAACCCCCATAATGCACGTACGTGCCATAACGTTCATCGTCCTCATCCGCGCACACGTCATCCCATGATATACGCGTAGGTGTATTCATGAAGCTATAGTGATTGCACAGTGGGGTAACAACATGTATGTATAATGTCTACATTGCTTTCTGGGTTTCCGTACTCAAAGGTTGATATTAGACCTTTAATCAGACCCCAGAACAGCCGTCCGTAATCTGACTTATCTTTTATAAAGCTATTTATTTGTTGAATCAAAGCCATTTGAAATTTAAACAGGGTGTGTTGAGTCATTTTTTAATAAATAATAAAAAAACTTAAGTTAAAATCACAATGTTTCCCCAAGCAAGATTTTTTTTGCTCTATCGCAAAAACTGTAACATCAAAAAATGTCAAACTTGGTATGCTGCAAACAAAACGGGCCAAACGTGAGTCGGATTCTCACTATTCCGGATCAAGGATCTCGAACTAAATGAAAGAAAACTCATCATGACCGGTAAACACTTAACTGTACAATTCAAGCAATTCTCTACAATAAATACAGGTAAGCCCATGAATGAATTGAACAGTTGAAACCATGCCGGCGGGCGCTTTACAGCCGTTTGCTGCCTCAAACGAAGTACCTTGCAAATGTGTATTTTTGTGCTGAGACTTGTAAATGTTTCAGTGATTGTACTGTAGCGCGGTTTCCTCGGCTGTGGTGTAGTATGCACGCCCTCGCATTTTGGGGTTGACGCAGCGTCCGTCGCGCGCCGGTTAACCGCAATGCTGACGAATTGCCATGCCGCCTGTGCACATGGAGGCACGATTTGAGATAAAGTGTTATTATTTCACTTGAGTAATGTGCCAGTATCAATCGAAGTCGTTTGGATGATATCTAAAATTAACCACTTTACGAAAAAAAAAATAGAGGAACGAATAAATCACATAGAAACAAAACTTTGGCCTTTGCATCTACGTAATGAGATGATTTATACAGCGTTCAGTAGCACCTTCACTCACACTAGATGAGAGAAGGGGCCACTCGAACGCTGCAGTGCCCGGGACATTGTTTTGTTTAGATGGAGTAGGCTTGTCTAGCACCTATACCATCCTAACAGCTTAATCGGCCTAGTCCACAGGAAAGACAAGTCAATACGCGCGGAGTCAACCACGCCGTGGGTTTTCTCACGATGTTTTCTTTCAAAAAGTAAACAACTTAGGCGCAATAAACAAAGTTGTGGATAAATGATTGTTACTGGCAAGTATTTTTAACTCTTGTAAATCATCTATTATACGTTTACAGTAACGAAACTTTCCGAGCCGCTTTCAAGGAGAACTTTTTTATTCGGCCTACCAAATAATTCAAGCATGTTGTCAAAGTTTTTTATGGCACAAACATTATAACCTACAAATATTAGTTTCCGGTTATCACATAACGACGAATGATTTATTTCTTATTACGTGTTATTTCCCTCGGCTCGAAGTTGTTTTGGCGTGAAAACGTGAACGTAAATCTTTGATAGCGAAGCCAAAAATGAAACTCTGAGTGATTTGTTAAAAAACTTACCCGATACGATTTTTCGATACGAACACACGAGTATTATTTCCATTGATTTATTTAAACGGGTAGGCATTAGCTATTGGTATTAGATATTATATTTTCTGAGGTGACAGTAGGTACCCGACGACATTGCCTAAAACCATATTTACATTTACAAAATCAGGTGTCGAAACTTCACTGCTTTGGTAATGATAACATTTAGTTCATTACTTTATACTTACTTACTTTATACTTTATTGCACACATAAAATTACACGAATAAAACAAAACAAAACAATACGGTAATAATAATAAAAACTTCCACACTACACAAACACTTGCCCTGGTTTCAAACTACGATACTCCGTGATATGGGAAACAGGCAAGGTCATCACAAACATGGAAATACACCCAGACCGAGGCCATTTGTACAAATCGAGTAGGGCGGCCTCCAGTTGGAACATTTGCTTAAAAAACTAGCCAAGCGCGAGTCGGACTCTTGCACGAGGGGTTCCGTATCATTATCTATACAACATTAGACATAAAGATCAAGAAAAAACCGCAAAAAATCACGTTTGTTGTATCGGAGCTCCCCTTAAATATTTATTTTATTTTACTCATTTATTTTTGAAGCGAATATAGAACTAAATATTCTATGAATATGTCCAGCGTTAGGTAGACATTATTAATATCGAGCAAAAAACGGCAAAAATTACGTTACTTAAACATGCGCGAAAATATTGTCATTACTTTTGAATAAAGAACACGCGAAGTATCATATTTACGTAGACTGAAAAACCAAAATCACTTCCCGGCGCGTTCTTTGAATTTGGAACGAAGAGCGCGCCAGCAATATTGTGTGAAACGGTGTGCTGTTTGAATTTAGAACTCTTTCATGTATCGTGCGCATTGCGTTCTCGTGGCTGTATAGCCACAGATGCGTTTACCTTTCGGCACAAACTGTAAAATAAAAATTGGCGGTAAAGCGGAGTTCGTTGTTATTTTGTTAATCAAATAATTAAAATGAGTTCCGATGATTCTGAAAGCGAAAATGAAATGAGCATTGACTGCACTCCACCAGATTTAAGATCGGAAGCTAAATTAGCGATGGAAAAACATGCTTCCAGCAAAATCAAAAGAAAATTCATTATGTAAAAGGCCCCTTTTTAATTCCTTGCATTTTTTAAGAAAAGCTCTATATATGCCTCGGCCGAAATGGCAATTGCCTGTCTCGTTTCATTGAAGTCCTCGCCTGCGGCTCGGCCTTCAAACTCATACTCGACCTGCAATTGCCTATTTCGCTGCCTTTGCAATAATGTGCTATTGTTATATCGGAGCCTCCCTTAAATATTAATTTTACTCTGTTTTTACTATTTCTTGTCATAGAAATACATCATATGTGAAAATTTCAACTGCCTAACTATCACGGTTTAAGAGATACAGCTTGGTGACAGATAGACAGACAGACAGAGGGACAGTGAAGTCTTAGTAATGTAGCACCCTTCGGCTACGGAACCCTAAAAATCCACTGAGAAGTGTTTTTCCCACTTTTCTGCACCTATGTTGGTGTTACTATGTTATAGCTACTTCAGTTGATGTATCAATATAGTTCGGGAGATATCAGTACAATAAACTGACTGCCTGCTACCACTTTTATTGCAAATTACTTCCATTGTGCCATACTGTATCGCCTCTATTGCACCTAATTTGTAGATGGAGAAATAAACTTTATCTGCACTGTATTGTATTGTATAGATAGGTTCTACCTTTCTATGGTAGAAGATAAACGGATGACTGTTCAATACAAATAAAACTAAAATTTAAACACCATTCTCCCGTCCTTTGCTTGTGTCAGTCTCACTGTACTAGTGCAGTATCTAGTTGTTTGAACTAACATCTGCCGAATGTTTTGTAGACTTGAATGACGGCTATCTAAATATTTTTCTTTTATTATTCATACCATATCTTTACGACCATAGTAGGTGCGCTCTAAACTTCGAAATAAATACGCCGACAAAAAGGGTCACAATATTGTCTCGGGATTAAACAATGCCACGGGTAGCTAAAAACGTTGCTGACTTGTGGAATTATAAATTTTATATTGGTCGTAAAAGCGAAGGTTGCCAGCAACCGTGTGCTGGAATCGCTTAGCTCCGTTTTATGCCCCTAAAGGCACCCTTTACTCGCATGTTTTTGCTCTTGAAAACAACCTTTGTTTCTGTGGCGAATTGCCTTATAAAATAAAACGGCATGACATTAAGAACTATTGAACTCTACAAAGCGATATTAAATGTGAAACTGGGAACGCAACATGAAAAAGCTACAAAATTGTTTCCACGCAGTTTTATTAGAGTTTTAGTTTTACTGAATCGCTAACGAGTGTTTCTGTTATTTTCTCATTTTTAGCTTTAATTCTGCACATGCCTGTCTTTAAAATTTAAAGACAAGGCATGCATAAAATACGAGTGTTCCAACTTTCCATCTTTTATTATCTACTTAAAGAATGATGAAGCTTTAGAGGCGGCTGAGTTTTAGCGGCTTTGTGAAATGGCAGCTATTGTCCTACACTCAGAACAATGTGGAATTGAGTGCAGCCTGTTACCCCAGAAGACTCAAGGATCATGTACAGTACAGTGCATATTAATCAGCCACGTCAAGGGCGATTTTATTACAATCACGATGACAAGGGTTGACCTGCTGTCGACTGTACTAGAGCGATTCGAGTGAATTAAAGTTTGTTCTAATACGGACATTGCGGTAAAACGGGGTAACAGTAGTACATACAGCATGAAGTTTAATGAGTAGAAACTAGGAAATTTGATTCGAACTTGCAGTAAGTTTATGAGTTAGCTGCATATATGAATCAAACCTAACAGTTTACGCTCCTCAAATTTCGCGCTATCACGGCCTCGTTTCATTAAACTAAAATTCATAATTATGACAATTCGATGTACATTGCGTATTCGAATCCTTCTTGTTAATCGGTGGGTTAAGCGGCTATGCAATGTAAATCGAATTGTCGATGTAAATCGAACCGAGTTCTATTAAACAGGGCCCTAGGAGGCCGTCGTAAACTCGCGATGATTCTGTTAACATGTTGCCAAAAGAAAAATTGTCAAGGAATGCATAGTAGTAATCGATTTAAAACGTTGTTAACCAAAATGGCGGGCGTAGGTTCGTAGACTATTTGCGCAGCACGGATCCATCCGCCGTTAACTCGCGCGACTGTCACGGTGCAACTTTCCTCCAACTATGCAAATTTTAGTTAACACTCCAGCTAGACGTGCTCTCCTGAGTAATTCGCGATTAAAACGCTTGTATCCGACACTGTTGCGATGTGTTTTTGCGAAACATGTGCTTAATCCACGTACGTGTTTGGCCAGTTCACTGTCGAGGATTTACTTTACCTAGGTAATAAGCAAAATAAATTTGATACCCTACATTTGCTACTGACAGGAGTTAAGATTTTAAAATAAAATACAATGTCAGTAAACGGAGTGGCGTAAATGACACCTGCGGAACTACAATAAAGTTTACAGTGCAGGTTACACGTCCCAAGATGTTACCTTGTAAGTTTGTGACCGGATTGTTTAAATGAGACAATAAGGCTGCTTTTATGACTAGCATCCGTCTCACTCGCACATACCAATTTTTTTATTATATGAAACATAAGTGCTTCTTATATACTTAAAAAAACAGGGGCTTTGCTATATATTAAAATTATGGAAATCAAAATAGATCTAGCCCTTTAGGCTACAAGACGATTTTTTTTTCCCAGTTTTGCCCCGATACCTATTACTTACGTATTTTTTTTAATAATATTTTTTTGCATTTTTAGCAATCATAGTGCTTCTTGGCATGGGCATACATTTGGTTATCAGTTGAGCGAAATAAAAAGCGACCCAACCTCCACATAAAATTGCCCAAACCCCTTTGTGATTTTTTTGCCTGGTTTCCACAGCATTGGGTGTCCTACTTTGGGACTAAATAAAAATGATTGAAAGTCGTGATTGTTAAAGTTATTTATATAGTATAAATGTTGGCATGATCTTCTACTCTGTACTTCTACGTTTCATTCTTGCTTGCTGCACATCTTAACGTATCAATTAAGACTTCAATTGGACCCAAATAATTTAGCTTACCGGGTACTATAGGAACCCAACATGTCTCCTCCCGGGAGAACAGTTAATTAAATATTTGTCTTGTACGCATATGTTGAAGTTCCGTCCGCTTAGTTATTGAGCACAATGAAGCTACGTAATTCAGTACAGCTACTGAAATGAACGACGAAAATTACGTTTTGAATTTATGCCTTATTATCAGGTAGTTCGGTACTAAATCGTCCGTATTTTCGGAGGTGAATGAGCAGTATTACTAGATCAGCCTCGTCGTAAGGAGTTGGAAATTCGCTCCAAAGTTTAGTGTGTTCAAACAATATTGACTAAGTGAGGTACAATTATGCTGGCATGTTACTGCATTCTTGAGATCTTATAATGAGCTTCCATCCAGGAACTGTCAAGCAGGGTACAGTCAATGGTTTAGGCACTATATGTCAAATTTTAACTGTTAGGTTTATCTGTAACAGGTGTATTGGCGTAGCTTCCGCGTCCACCCCAGAAAGTTGTATTACTGCATAAATAAATCGAGATTGTGTTAAATATATACTAGTCAAAACAAAATAGCTGCCGCTAGTACATCGATAATACTTATTTACCCGACTGCGGCGGAGCCCAAAAGAAGGGTAATGTGTTTAGCTCGTATGTATGTATGTAAGTATGTCCGATTCTATGTTCCCTCATAACTCCTTAACCAATGGTCAGATTTTGACAAATGAGATCTCAATCGATTCGTCACCCCTGTCGGAGTGTCATAGGTTATATAAAATCGGTATTAACAGAACAGAAAAGTCACAAAAAATTAAATTTGCTATTAAGTACCCCATTGATTCACTAGATGGCGCTGCTACATTTTATTCAGATCCTTAGAATAAATTAATTGTAGACGCTATTAAGTAACGTTATATCAGTTATATCATCAGTAACCAGATGGCGCTACTCGGATGTTAGATCTTCGGCCAACCACGTGTGATGTATGTAAAACATCAGTACGCGGGTGTCATAGGCTATGTATAAATCAGCATTAAAAAAACACTAAAAGACCAAAATAAAAAACTGAAATAAAAAATAACCAACAACCCGGCTGTTAACTACTAAGCAGGCGGGACCAAGGAGTTAGTTACATTGCTGAATTTGGATCCCGTTCGCTTGGTAGTTAATGCTCAGCAGTCGGGTAGTTTCTAAGAAACGAATTGATAAGTAGGTAATATTGATGGTACAAACACTTTATTATCTGAATAAATTGTTTGCTTGTGGTTTTTGAGACCAGATGCTGGCCATAATTTTCAGGAAACTTTAAATTGGAACTCTTTAAGGCGCTATTAGCCCTTAGTGGGCCCTATTTTGTTTTGACTAGTATACTATCGCCGTTCAGGGACCGCACCTCTCTAGAAAATAACCTACGCCAATGGACTAATGGTTCGACGATGGACGTTGCAGGTTCTCAAAAATGTCACAAAATGCGCTTAGAAACGCGCACAGTAGTCATAGTTTTCAATAAAACGTAAATGTTGACCCGCCGCCGTTGAGGTTTTTAGAATATTCAGCTTGGCGGTTAACAAAATATTTCTAGCTATTAAGCAGAATGCGGTATTTAACTAAGCACTTTATTGGGACTTTATGAAATGCAATTCTGGCACCGAAATGCGTGTTAGTCGTCACTAAAACATCAATATGAGCATTACAAATTGGACAGAATGGCGTCATTACCGCTCTGGCAGAGTGCCAGAGACATGCAGCTATAATTTAGATTGTTTCATGTATCACTCGGCCATCGAAGCCGATAAAACTTTACGATTATGGCGCGCCATATGCCTGGCACCCGACGACGTGACGATTTGACATCGATGTCCTTGTAAATGCAACGGTGCCGTACATTGTTATTTTACATTTTCAATGGAAATGTTGAAAGAGGGGACAAAAAGTAATGTCAGAGAGCAGTTACTAGAACTATTGCTATAAATATAGCTGTTGTAATTAATTGCCAACATACCATACCAGTCGTACCTAGCTCTATGCTGATTGCTCGCCCCGGCTCTAAAATAGAAAATTTGTATTTGCAACAGACAACTGTGACAATGCCACCCACTTCCGGCGAGTACCTAGTGGATAAACAGTGCTGATTACACCACAAACAAGCGACTATCAAAAATAGATAAACAAAACAGTGTCGGGCGGAGTTCCCCAGAGGCCGAGGGCACACGTGCTGCCAACGCCAGCCGCCTTGCAATTCAATTACACCATACAATTTCACAAACTTCAACGCACACTCCACATAACTCAAAACCAACCTTAGCGCAAACCCGTAAGAGTTATGAAATCAGAAAGAGAGTCACAAGTTAAGCTTGTCCGATGTATAGGAGACTGCACTGCACATATCTGGTGGAGTGAAATCGAATAAGAAGTAATAGGGGTAATATAGACTCGCGTGTGAGAACTATAAATTGGGTATGGAATGGAAAACTCCATGTGCCATCGACTATTTACGTAGCATTAATTTTATCGGACTAACACTGTTTATTGGCCATCGTAAGTTTCATAGCAGAAGTCAGGAATGTGATTCCAAATTAAGAGTTTCCAATAACATTGGATTCATGATTCGCAAGTGTCACATAATGAGAATCGATTATCACAATGTTAAATCTTAAAAACTTCAAGATAGGTAGAGCTTTTTTACAAATTATAGTGGAACAAAAAATGTGTGAATACTGTTGGGAAATGCCTCTAAGTAAAACGCTGAAAAAATTTACATGCAATTTTGCATTGGTTGATTTTTTTGCTGATTATTTTGTGTTGCAAATGGAATACAAACTAGCTGTTCCAGCAACTTCATCTTTGAAAGGTTCGGATAAAATTAGAGGACACTCTTAATTAAAGCCATGGTTTCACGTATGTGTCCTAAATTTCGAGAAAATCCCTACTGTCCTCTTGATTGCGACACATTACTGGGAGCTTACAATCACACGATCAATGCTCGTATCACTCCTCACATAGATATTTTCGCAAGGGTTTATGTCCAATACAGCAATATGGAGAAAAATAGGGAGGTAAGGGTAGCAAAACAAATAATTCTCCAAGTCCAATACAAGCGTGAGTGGATCCAATTTCTTTGTCTGCTCCGAGCATTGTTTAATATTGCATCTTTCAATTTAGAAATGCATCCGCGGGACGCAACATCTGCAATCACATCCACTGACCGATTTGTTATGCACCCTCGGTTGAGGCAGGATGCCTGTGCGCCGTTCTTATATATGTGCATACGCTTTGCGCGCCCGAAATTTAGAATGATAAAGGTAACATTCGGTGTGCTACGTACATTAAAGAACTCACACCTATATCCCGACAAGCGACATGTAACAGTTTTGAGTTAAAATATACCACGTGTTTGAAAGAGTTAATGCTGGGTGCGGTTGAAAGTTTTCTCATAATTCACAACCGAATTCGGCGACCGGCTAACGGCTCCGGTCCAATAATACACATTCGCGGAATACAACAATTACCAAAAGCCGGTACTGCAAATAATATTATGATTTTCGTTTGTTTACCTGCCGTAGTCCTAGTGCGGAATAATCTTCGCATATTTGGGTGGTATAATGGCTAGCATCGAAATTGGTGCGGGATTTTTTTTTTACGTAGCCTCGTTTGTGTCTCATTGCTGGGCAAAGGCCTCCCCCAACTCAGACCTGTCTTGTGCCACCTCAGACCACTCCGGCATGTGTCGGTCGAGGTCGTCTCGCGGGAAATTGACTACACTAAAACTGTTTCACTCTTCCTTGCACCTCCTGCGGTGGACTGGTAGAAAATGCTTATAGCGTAAAATCTGCCGTGTTGTACATTTATTTCAAGTGCAAATAGCGTAGTAAATTACCAACCGCAACCGCGAAAAGGTCTCAAGGGACGAAACTTAGAACCGAGATAGACCATGACCTTGATTAAGGGGTAAGGGCACTTCATTTTCTAATCCAACGCGAACAAAGTCACGGGCACAGCTATTTCTAAAATATTCTCCATGAATGTATAAATGGATATTATATCAGATAAATAGTAAAAAGCCTTTTAGGTTAACTGTTATTAAAGTTACGTATTTAAATAACGAAATGAGGTAGGCCTTTGAGAAGTAAGTATGTATGGTGTGAACTTTGAATGACAGGATACATAATAGTCTGACTAGAAAACGTTGTCTGTGACGTTGTGGACTAAAAGAGGATGTGGTGACTAGAATTGAGGAAGGAATATTGGTTGATTGATTGAAAATCCATTATTGCACAATAAAAAAATATTTGTACGTAGGTGAGTTTAATACCAATAAGTACTTATTGCGTTGGTTTGGACATATGGAGACGACGAAGGAAAGCGGTGGTAGCCTAGTGGGTAGAACATTGGACTCGGAAGCGGGAAACCCAGGTTCGTTTCCCAGTGCGGGCATCTCCCTATGACTTTTCTTTTTTAAGTTATGTACATTTGTGAAGTTATAGTAGCAATACCACTCGCTAACTGTGAAGGAAAACATCGTGAGGAAACCTGGGTGTCCGAGATATTCACATACCTCAGCGCTTAAAATCGCCAAACCGCGGTGAGCACGCTTGTGATTAAGAACATACTCTCTCTCTCTAAGAGAAGGCCTGTGCCCTACAGTGGGACGTATATAGGCTGCTTATGAGACGGCGAAGGAAGAAAGATTGACGAAAGAAATATATCGAGCGAATGTGGGCGGAAGGACCGGTAAGGGACGTCCCAGGCGAACATAACAAAACGTTCGACCAAATCGGGGAAGGATTAGAAAATGGCAAGATAAAAAGTACCGAAACCGGCTTGCGTGCATGCAGCGACTAATGAATGTTGATGAACCGAAAGAGGTCTGTAAGGATCGTGGCAGGCGGCAAACCATGGTCTCTGCCTACCCATCTGGAATACAGGCATGAGTATGTATGTAAAGTTATTAATTATAAGCTAAGTTTATTTAGGTATTTATATTACTAATTCATTACATATGGCACGAATACAAAAGTAATCACACAAAGACACGTTTAATGCAAGAAGCGTTCTCGTTTTGTTTTAGTAACTAACGGTCTCATTTATAAAAAACCCTATTCCTTAAAACACCCGACGAACGTCGATTAAAAAGAGTTCGTGGTGGGATTTTACAGGGAAAAAACGTAACCACAGTTTAAATAAACTGCTTCTGAGGAGTGCTTTAGAGGAATTGCCTTTTTATACATAAGACCGTTGGGATTTTTTAAACATGCTATCTAATTTATAAGGTTTAAACACATTTCCTGGAGTGCGATCCTGTTTGGCAAAACCAGATCAGAATAACAGCATAACAGATAGTGGATAGTCGTTGCCGCTATTGGAAAAGTTTGCAAATATATGAAAGTTAATATCCGGTACTGAATTCAGATTAAATTTTTTGCCGATGATTCATAACACTAGCAGCGACAATAATTTGCTTCGCCGTCGTCGTCGAGCGAACAAAAAATAACGCTACGCTGAATATATTTCAAAATTGTTAACCAATTGCATTAATTCAACTGCATAAAAATCAGCCAATTATTCAGATCTGCGAGTGCCGTGAATCCAAGACCTTGTCCGATGAATATTTATTGTTTCTGATCGCAATGCTGAGGGCTTTTTTCATCTCCCGATACAGAGAAAGAATTTACGTTTCATTTATTCATTTTCTACGCGTCGCCTTTTTAATTATTAACCTTTCAGTGCGAGTTTACTATTCAATTCAAAATCTATCCGTATTCTCTTGAAACTCTCGGGTGTTTGGTTTTGACGCTAAGTAGGATTCGACTAAGATATTGGTCAAGATTATCGCCTTTTTTATGCTATTGCGTATAATAACGAATATAACACAGTGTACATGCACCACCTTGTTTCAAATTTTAACAGATGGAGAAGTATATAATTGAGGTTGTCACGAAATTATGGGTACTCGTATATTGTATAGGCAAGTATGGCATCCAGTCTCTCTTTCTCACAACCAGGTAGTGTAATCACGTAAAAGAGATAGAATCATAACTGAAAACTGTCTCAATTGAACGTTGAAATATGGTAATCAAAATTGAAACCAACTTGAGCACGATTGCCCCAAAAAAACATAAGAATAATGTTTTCAGGGTTTATGTTATTATGTACAACGTAATGTCCAATTTTTTATTTCACTATTATTTTGAAATGCTTAAGTCTCAAGCGGCAATTCCCATACAAAGTTGGGAATTGCGAGAAGGGCTTGAAATTGCCAATCCGCGGTAGGCACGCGTGGCTCATACACTACTTAAGAGAGAAGAGCTGTGCCACCCTTCTAGAATATCACCGAGTTTACGGCATTGTGTAAACAATTCTAGAAGCAACATTTCCGCTCCACCTACGAACCAACAAAAACTTTGCAGTGCTTAAGTCTACTCCAAGGAGTACAATTAACGTAAATATCCAGAACACCACTCGGACTACTTTACTAACTGGACTTAGCCTTTGCCTTGAGTTCATGCTGAGGCTGTCTACCCTCGGGACTAACACAATTCTTGGCTCCAGGTTTACTACTAGAAGTGCTAAGACCCCGTTTACTTCAATATATTTGGTAGCTTAGTTTTACCTCTACAACGATCCTTATCCTAGCAAAACAAGTGTGAGAGAGATTCTCGATTGGAAAAAGGCACAAGCTAGACTCTAGTTATATTATATTTCTTATACAACCTATTATTGAAAATACTGCAATCCATTTTTTCAGCATCGACCTGACATCAAAAAAGTTTTATTATAAGAAAGTCTGAATGTTGATACAATAAGCTAAAAGTCAAAATATTTTATCATACAAATTGATTGCGTCAAGTTTCAAGATTGCATGAAATATAATAAAAAAAAGAAAACTTCTGAGTATCGGAAGTGGTTTAACTATCGATACTGAAATAATAGTTTTCAGGAATAGAAATTAAAAAATATAAATTAATATACCAGGTTTTGTGTCATCTCATGTCAACTTGAGTTTGGTTAAACTCTTCAGGTTGATGTGAATAACCGCCAGATGAATCTGGGTTTTACTGCTTCCACCTGCTTCCTGGTTTGTGAAGAAACCTGAGTACCTGAGGTTCACATACTTCAGGGCATGAGTCCATATTCTCTCTCTGAGAGAAGGCCTGTGCTCTGCAGTGGAACGTTTGTAGGCTACATAAAAAAAACTGCTTCCGCATTCCACTTCCACACATCTTGGTTGACTTACCCGATGCCAGTTTAGCTAACCTCAGGTACATTGGGGTGAATAAGCTTCCCGAACTTCGTTATACTGTTGCGCTATTTACTTCCGATTTTATGCCGCTGCAGCGAAGTCAGAAAAGCCTCGAGTTTATTATTCGAGATGTGTAGAAACCGGGTTATTTTCGAGAGAAAAAGATTTCCGCGGGTAGATTTTCTAGTTTCATCTAAGCTGACGGCGAACGTAAAGTCCAGCTGTGAACAAGATTCCAAATGTGGATTCACACTTGGTGTTGGTTATTCAAAAAGAAAGCGTTCACAAGGCTGCTTTTACATCTGGGCCCTATTTCATAAAGCTGCAATTAGTAATCAATGGAGAACTTGCGCAAAAACATGTTTTAATATAATTGAAGAGGCCATGTTAAAAGACAAATAACGGAGGTAATTTTTTTTCCTCCGCGTCTTATACTTTTCACGATACAACCCGTAGAAAACTTATTCTAGTCACGTGGTACAAAACGCACCACACAAAACGGGCTCAAGCTATGACGTCACACCTTGCACGTAACGCCTTAGAATGTATGTAGCGTTTATTTATCAATATTTGAGTTAACTGGTAAAATTATCATAGGTATTCTTTTTGTTGCACTAACCCGTGCTGAGGATAATATTTTTAAAAACCTATTTAGAGAGATGCCAGATGTCGCTGCCTGTACGTACGAGTAATACAGAGAAGTTTGTAAAGGGGCTCGAAATTTCGCCGATGCCTTCACTTGCCCATTAGCTCAGTTGGGAGTGCGCTGGCACGGTTAGCCAGAGCCAGATTAAAGTCCCGGCATGGATGGAATTTTTAACCTCTAAATAGGTTTTTAAAGATATCGTAAAATAATATTTTTATGCACCTACACCCATTTTTCGTAACCCGAAAACTCCGAAAAAAAATATTTTTTTTTTATTTTTTAACTTTTCCTAAGTTTTTCTGTGTCTTTATGTTAATTGCTTTAGTGTTTGTGCATTTTGATCTTAGAACTTAATCTAAAGTCCTGTATTGCGCCTCTTACTTATTTATTATATTAAGTATTACCTATCTGTGGGAAATGCTGAGGAATTGTCAAAATGTATTATATTGACTCTAATATTTTTTTATACTATAAGTTTGTCAATTCTGTTTTTTCTCCTTAAATAAATAAATAAATAAATAAATAAATAAATAAATAAATAAATAAATAAATAAATAAATATAAGCAATGTCACTCCAATTTAAGTTTGACGCAAGTTTCCCATTTTATTTGCCAGCTTTTCACCCTAGCCAACTTAGCCTTACGGTTGGTCGGTTGGATGAAAATTACCAACAATTCTTGTACGTTTTATTATTACGAGTAACTAGCTTTCTATTCGGTTCTAAATAAGTAAGCTCGTTACCTTTAGCTCCTGTGAAATATAGTGACAAAAATAATTGTTTATAAATTTAAATTTAATTATAGCGTAGCCTTCGTCTAGTTTTAAATTTTTTTAAGCGACTCATGCTCTTATTGTAACATCCGAAAACTGGGGCTTGTATTGTGTTATGTTGTATTCACTGGTTGTTAAGAACATTAAGGTTAAAGACTAGAATACTAACGCAAAAAAGCCCCGCCACGTACGGCCGATGGGCACGTCACGGGAACGAGCTTTTTTGCTCTTGTTTTGTAGTCTCTAACTAATAAGTATTTAAGGATTATTTTAGATTGAAATCGTGTGACCCGCTCGTCGGTGGTCCGTTGTAACGTGGATAAACCTTTATAGGCGTAGCGCGCCCTTAGCGTTATCATGTTCCCTAATGATAATGTAACTTTCCACCGAACTGTAACCCGGCATTAATTTAAGTCGCACTCTAACGTAATGGCGTCGGTTTCGCTAATTGCGCGTCGGAATAATATATTGTGTAGCCCGCCACGCGAAATTATGTAGGAGTATTCAGAAAGGCTGGTGAAATATATTTCAAAGAGCGCCGCTCTTGCTGCTAAGTATTTTAAATTCTACTTACAAAACGGTACTTTTCTATTTTGTAGGTTTAGGTCGCATTTATTGAAGTAGCACCTTAAAATTGTGATTAAACATTATTTTACGTAGTATTTTCTGAGGTTAACACGAGCTCTAGACATAATAAACTGATTTTTATCGGATATTTACTCGTTTACTTTTCCATTTTACAATTTCCGACGTTTTGGTACTTTTACAAGTGCCCTGGTCTCAGTAGCCTGAGGTGACAGGCGTCTTTTTGAAAGTATTAACTGTTAGTTTACTACCCTCAGCAGAAATTTTTAAGTTACGTTCCAAAAATATTTTGGCAAATTTTTAAATTTAAATTGACACTACAATAATTTTATATAAACTCAAAATACTGATTATTAGTTACTGAAATTAAAATTAAATCTACAAAAACAATTATTATTTTATAAAAACTCAAAAATATTGATTATTAGTTATTGAAATTTTAGGTTACGACTGAATGTTGATGAACCGAAAGAGCTTTATCAGGATTCAGGATCGTGGCAAGTGGCGAACTTTGGCCTCTGCCTACGCCTCCATGATACAGGCGTGAGTTTAGGTACTCTAATATTTACTGAATAAGTAGGTGCAGCTTGAAACTGTACTTCTGAAATGTGTAGATTAGGTTATTGCTACATTGTTAAGGACATTGTAGGTAATAAAATAAAAATACATAATAAATGAAATAAGAAATGAGGTTCTTGAGAAGTATGTCTGGTGTTACTTTGAATGACAGGATACGCAATAGTTTGATTAGAGAACGTTGTGGACTGTAAGAGGATGTAGTGACTAGAATTGAGAAAGGAATGTTGCGTTGGTTTGGACATGTGGAGAGGATGAAGGAAGAAGGTTGACGAAACAAATATATCGAGAAAATGTGGGTGGAAGGGCCGGTAAGGGACGACCCAGACGGACATACTTTGACCAAATAGGGGATGTATTAGCAAAGGGCAAGATAAAAAGTACCCGAAACCGGCGTGCGTTCATGCAACGACTAATGAATGTTGAGGAAGCGAAAGTGATCTGTCAGGATCGTAGCAAGCGGCAGCCCCTGGTCTCTGCCTACCCCTCTGGGATAAAAGCGTGAGTTTATGTATGTATGTACATAATATTCACGGGTACTTTATTAACCTTAATTGTATTATCTTGAGTTTTAATAACTGTCCATGCTCTCACACAGTCCTAGATTTGCAAATCTAATTCGCGATTTTATTTTTTACGTCAGTTTTAGTCTTTAAAAAACCGTTCTATCAATACAACCGATCCAACCTTCTTTATATTCCCATCTCGTAACCGCGCATTTCCGTTTAATGGATTTCGAGGAACATCTTCGTATGTATATATGTCTGTGAGTACAGGTAGGTAGCAATGGCTTCCTATAGGCCGTCACATTAAAGGCGTCAGATGTGCGTAATTATGCCCATTTGGACTAAGCATATCGCTCTAGAAACAACTAATGACCAGAGGCTGGGATAAGTACCTAATTAGAGCTTAACGATTATAGGTTTTGTCTAACTCTCTGTTAAAGAGACTTTAGGCATGTTGTTAATGCCAGGGTCGATGCTTTTGTACCTATTCATACTGTATACCAATGGCCAATGCTATGGTGGATAGCACATGAAAAACGTCAGCGAATTCTTAAACTTTCTTAAACCGTCTGAATAGAACCATTGTATCACAAGCAAAGGTAAACGCGATAAAGGTTATGGCGGTGTTGGAAAATAAAGCACATTGTTTTACAATCTTATCTAAATGACAGTTTTGAAAACTTCCGCCAGCGAAACTGCGGAAATATCGCAGGGTCAAGACAAATCGGTGGCAAAAACCTGGTATAGCCCTCGCAGATATTAAGAGCCGTAATTAATATTAGGTATAGATTTAAAAAAATTGTATCATACATCTCATCCCAATACGCAAGTTCATATATTCAAATATTAGTCACACAATCACGCTTGCACAGATTAAGGAAATTTGGGCATAGGATTCTTTAAAACACTCCTCAGAGGTAGTTTAGATTGTTTCAATAAAGGGAAAGACGTAACCAATACAGCCTCTGAGAATTGTTTTCTAGGAGAAAATAACACCGTTAGTCTAGGGAGTGGTGTGATGGCTAATTTGGATCGTTCCCTATTTCACCCCTTGCCTAAGAAGAAGCCAAGTTGATCCGCGAGGGGTATCCCGTAACAGCTGGCTATAACGATGTCACGCAAGAAGGCAATATATCGGCGCGACGGAGATGCCATGTGCTTGCTTTGGCTCACGGTTTTTGGAATAAATCGTTCGCGGACGCTTCGGGCCATGAAACGACACTGCTAGATAGTTTATTAAAAACTATATTCGTACCTAAGTTGTTTTTTTTTTACTTAGCCATTTTTGTGTCTCACTGCTGGGCAAAAGCCTAGATAGTAATAAACGTAATGAATAGATGCTATGAAAAGAATAACTTGTAAAAAAAACCAGGTCTCGCAACTCAGTTCTTCTACCGTAAAAAGTTGTGAGATCCATGTAATACCAAGTCAGTTAATTTATTCAGTCCCTACTTAGGCGGTCCTTCTGTCTTACGTTATTACGTAATTAGCTACAACATATTATAGTGACCGTATCAATATTAAAAATATTTTATGTTTTAAATGCCATGCCCCCAGACAAGATTAAAAAAATAAACTCAACTGAAATCTCAAATAACAAGTAAATTGTGTAACATTACGTAGACATAATAAAATATATTTAGTAATTCTCTTTATTTGGTTCAGCAATGAAGTGTTCTCTATCCGATCTATCTTAAAATAAACATAAAACGATCAATACGAATTGATTTGATTGATAAGAACATTAACTTCGGCTAACTTTTCAACAAAAATAATACAAAGTTTCCTTATGCTGACGTCTGTATGTTACACTTTTGTTTGTTAGACCGTATGGAATGCTAATTTAAACTATAGCATTAAACATAGGACTTCATTGAACGAAACAGTCTTGTTGTACTCTGTCGGTTATTGTAAAACAAATAAACGTAGTTGCTTATTGTGCCAAAATGGCGGATTGTTTATTTTGTATCGCTCGCTACACAAAGTCGATAGTCGATACTAGAGAAAGTTTGTAGACGATGAACGTTAATGATTGATGAATGTTGGTTATGAATTTATTGGTATTTGTTTGGCCTCATTACACTAGGCGGGTAAACAAACAAATAAAGACAAATGTTTTTATGAGTTGAACAGTGGTCTCTAAATCAGAATTTTGGGTAACCTCGACTTCGTCACTAGCGTTTGAATTTTGATTTAAGATTTTGTTCAAATTTTTCCAAACATTATCTTCGTAAATGAAGCCAAAGCATTTCAAAATGTGTTGTTTGTACTTATTTTGGGACGCCCTCTATACAGCAGCAGTCTGCCGCACTAAAATTCATGGGTTTAAGAGTAGATTCAGAGAATTTTGTGTTGCATAGAGATAGAGCGTCCTATGAAAATAATATATGCTCAAGTATAAATTGGCAGTTCCATTCATTTTGGTAGTATTATTCCCATTGGTACGAAGCAGCTGATGTATGTACTATCATAATTTTAAAGTTTTCCTCAAGGTTAAAAGACTATATGAGGACCAATCCAACAAAAAAAAATTATCGAGTTGGAGTCCGCGCCACCACCACCACCGTCCATTGAGTTGATTCGTCCTTATGTCAATGCAGACAGGAGACCTATTTTTGAATCACTCGTATGAAATTGTATCGTCGAATGCGACTTAAGTCACACTCGTCTTCTAAGGTCGCATGATGTCGTTTTTCCGTATTTTTGAATCGTTTGCCTGAAGTGTTGCCAGTACAATTTGAAGTATTGTATTTTATCCATTCCACGCAGAAATTAAAAAAACCGGAAACTACCGTAACAGAAACGGAACGTAAAACACTTTGTTTTATTGGCTGTTTAAATAAAAAATCTTTGTCTTTTGTTACAAACAAAACACTACTGTCATTTTGGTTTGTGTTTGTTCTAACGAAAATGTCGAAACAAAAAATTAATTCCGCACAAAAACACAAACTGCTGGATTTGCTTTCAAACAAGCCACAGTTACGCTCCGGCAAATTTTCAATCACCTTTACGCACAAAGATGCTCAAAATGCAACTATACAAGGGACCTAGCTTAGTATGCACGGTGTTACATAAAATCTTCGTGCTTGGAAGCTAGAAATAGCAATATCATCAACATAGGTAATAAAAGACTAACCTTAATTTCAATTGGCAAATCTGATAGCCGTCTACTCGGGACCATTAAAGGTCTAAGAATCTCAATCAAATTTTTGGCAAGCTCTTTCGACAATCTATAGTTAGACATGAATTTTCTGTTGGAGTCATTAAATGCATTGTATCGATTTTCTCTTGTTCCCTCAATCTCTTCTTCATCATCACTATCCAAATATCCATTAAAGATTAGATATTCTTCCAAATTCATTTTGTAAACTGAGGATCACAATCTACAACAGTCAGCAGCAACAAAGAATCTATCTAATTATTGGTTATTTGGTAAAAGGTTGGGTTGACACTCAGAATGACAAACAGTACCAACACACATTTATCGTTTTTTGACAATTAATCTACCGATCGCCATGCGAGACGAGTGGTAAGGACCATTCGTTGCAGTCGAGTGATTCAAAAATACGAAATTTCAGATGTCGAACGAAAATCAGTAGAAATCGAGCGCTCGACGCGATACGAGTGATTCAAAAATAGAGCTCAAGGTCTTCTCTGTGGGACATGAGTGATGGCATGTGCTCTTAGTTTTCACAACGGCAGCGCATCAATCGACAGAACGTTTGCTTGTCTCACATTCAAAAGGTTCTGGGTTCGATTCCCGGATGTAGGAACTATGTGTTCCAAGATACGCACATTTGTGAATATTTAGTAGCAATACTGCTCGCTAACTGGGAAGGAAAACATCGTGACATCTGAGTTTGCGGTGCTTACATACCTTAGCGCTTGAAATTGCTAATCCGCTTGGGTATGCCTGGTGATTAAGCCCATATTCTCTCTCTTGGCGCAGGCCTATGGGGCCTAGAGGGTATGGTTCGGCTGTCTTCGTGTACCCAGGATACTCTCCTGAAGCAAGGTAAGTTATCAACCTGTCCCGCCTGGAATTATAAATTCCAGATTTTCGAGGTCTACGAAACTGCTAGTGAGCAGCCTGTGGAAATGTAACTGTCTGATAATGTATGTGGAAGTTATTGATTGTTTACTGTTAGTGGAGACGAACTGTGATATGTATCGGTCAGATAGAGTGTAAACAAATAAGATATTAGATAGATAGATAGATAGAATATTCTTTATTGTATGTACACCAGGAACTACATATGAGAATTTAACAATAATATAGTACAGTACAATTGGCGGCCTTATTACTAAAAGTAATTTCTTCCAGACAACCATTGACGGAAAAAAAAGAGAAGCTAAATGACGGGCAACTAAACAATACTAAGAAAGATATTTATATATTTAATACACATACATAAACGGTACATAAATATAAGATAAATATAGAATAAACATACATAAATAAAAATTATCATACGAAGGGATATTAACACTTTTATTATGGGCCCAAAATTGTCTATTAGGTGATCTAGCTAGTGGATACTAGGTTACCTGTTGGTCCGAGAGTCAGGTCATAGAGTTATTTTGTTTTAGTATTATTTATCTATAGAAAATATGGCAGATCTACGTTTGTCCAGTCAGTCGATGTGAGGCAAACAGATGTAAGGCTGGGTTGCGCCTGGGGCTGCGTAGATGGTTCTGGACTGAAGATTATTCTCGCAGTTTCTTTACGGGATCTCCTCCCTACCAGAGGAGGGTATGAAGCTGCCGCTGCTTCGACGTACGTGCACTCCTTGCAGTGTGTTCGCGGTGGGTAGTGCCATCTGGGCGTATTAGGCCATTGGGGCGCTGGGCTTCTTCATTAATTTGGGCGCCATTATGGGGGTGTAGGTAAATGATAGACTGATGTATTATATATACCCTCCAATATGTTTTTTTTCAATAATAATAGAAAACTTCGATTAAAACAGAATAAAAAATAATTTCATATGAATAATAATAAATTTGATGTCGATGCTATCAATTGTAGGGTTTATTCAAAAGGTGAGGTAGCAATGAAAATCAAAAGAAATCTAGACATCGTTACAGGCCTGTACCCTGCAGAGGTGCTTATGTAGTCTGCTCCTGTTATGTACAGTTTTCACATTTCAAGACATCAGTGGCCTAATTACGCCCACCAAATCCTGAGCGATTCCAATCGTCTAACTGTCAAATTCCATACTAATTTGACAGTTAAACGATTGGAATCGCTCAGGATTTGGTGAGCGTAATATAGGGGCACATATCTGGGTATGATGTGGATCTCATAATATAAAAAGAAAAAAAGGTCAAATTCAACGAAACTAAACGCCAGTTCGAATCAGCGGCAAATAAACTTGTAAAAAAGTATGCAAATAAACGAAACAAAATGCTGGGGCCAATAACTTAAAGTGGGATTACACGGTTGTTCCGGGGCAGATCCCCGAATCATAATAAATCGAGCGAGGTTAAGGGCTTAGGCGAGATTGACAGGGGTCCTCAGCAACTGCAAAGTGTCGACTCAATGAATACAGGGAACCAGAGCTGTACAAATATTTTGATACACTTTTCCACACCCTTGTTGCTGTGCCCAGTGTTGTGTTTGGTGGAGTTCTTCTCGTAAACGCGTGCTGAGCGCTACTAAAAGATTTGTTTGAAAGTGGTTAGTGGAGTAGATACATCAAATAGAGATTTTTATTTTCCATAACAAGTATTAAAAATATATATATTGATGCATATTAAATATTTAATGAAATTGACATGAATTAGGATTTTTGTTATTCATCATCATCATCATCAGCCATTTGACGCCCACTGCAAGACATAGGCCTCCTTCGTGGTTTTCATAACCATGAGGGGTTTTGCCATAATCGCCACGCTTGGCAGGCGGGTTGGCGATTGCAGTATGCGCTTGGAATCTCAGGAAAACGCTGCTGCCCGTCTCCTGGTAATTGATTTACTTAGTCGCCCTCTACGACATCCACGGAAGGAAATGGAGTGACGCAATTCTTAATCCGGCGCCACACGGAATTTTTGTTATTGGGCAATTTTTTTTTATATTTCATGAAATTTTGTGAATTGTTCGTTAGCTTTATATACTTAATGAAATGTAACGATTAAGAAATATGTTAATTTTGTTAATGTGCTCGATTTTCCTGTTTCTCTGTGATGTTATTTTTATTTAACCTCCTGTATTAGGTGGATAACCATTAAGGGCGGAATCTGTTACAAAAAAATAATAATAATAATAACTGCCAAAAATATCAAAATAAACCGTACGTTGGAGGTTTAAATCTATACTTTAGTTTTGAAAATTGACTATCGACGCTCCTAGAAGCACATTGTAATCGACACAATTTCTGTCAACCGTAAATTGTTAACTCCTGAATCACCTCTCATTTACATTCTTAATTAATAGGAACCATAGGCTACTCTGCAGATCTAAAGTTGGTACCTACCTGTTTAGTTAGAATAGTATCGTGCCTGTAGAGCAAAAAGTCATTATGTAATCATTTGGGCGATAATGACTTTTGAATTATACTAAAGTGCACATCTAATCCAAGACTATCCGACCTATATGGATTAGATGTGCGCTTTTGTAGTTAATGTATTTTAGATTAGAATAGATTAGATTAATACTTTTATTGCACACCATACACGAAAAAATTTGTCACTTTTTCGCTAACTTTATTGATCGTAGCTTAAATATAAATAATCCATGAATGAATAAAGCTAGTTTTCTCAGTAATTATTCAGTATCATTGTGTTTTCACTAAGAACATATAAAAAAAGTCAATTCGATTTTTTTAACTAACATCACAGAGGCTAAGGGCCGGTTTCTGAACTGAGAATTTCACCAACCAAATCTTTAAGTGACGTTCTGTTACGCTCTTTTCTGAAAAATTCGAAGAGACAGCACTACAGTTAAATATTTACTAAGCGAAATTCTCAATTCGGAAACTGGCCCAAAGGATCTGAAGCTTAGTCTTAGAAAGTCACTCAGGAGTAAAATAAACCTGAAAAATGCGTAAAAACTTATGTAAACCATGTTTTTAATAATTTAAATAAAACACCTATGGAAAAATATTAAAAATAGCAATTACCATCAGCTCACTTCTCCCCACTCGCATTCACGGGCTCTTGGCTGACTTGACTACATTCGTTCGACCATCGGGCTGTTAGCCCACCCACAAAATGGTTAAATCTAAAACAAATTTAAATCCATGATTTTTTTTAATATTCGAAACTTAATCCCCCTAACTCAAAACTACGAATCTGTTACGTAACGACTTTACTCCACGGGGACGATATAAGTCCGACGAAACGCTTAGGGCGTATAAGACATGCAGCCCAAGTCAGCGCAACATATTGAATGGAGGGGCTTATCAAAACATTATTCAAAGGTGGTGTGAAAATAGGACGCCTAATAGCGCACTACTTTTGCCCACACGTGCTATGACGCCCCTATCGCGGCCTAAATCTCGACTGGGCTGCCTCGAGAGCCCTTCTGAGACAGCTACACGGCACAAGAATCGGGGCTATATCCCCTTGGAATAAAGATACACCTTAAAAGTAAACATGTTCATTACAGTTCATTACAACACAATATATAATTCCCACTGGGGGCCGTCGTACATTTATACATATGGTCTCGGTCCGGGTGTATTTCCTTGTTTGTGATATCCTTGCCTGGTTAACGTAGCACGGGGTATCCTAGTTTGGGACCAGGCAAGTGATTGTGTTGTGTGGAAGTTATTTATATTTATTTAGTTTGTACCGTTGCACCCGCACGCCGCCAGAGCCCCTATAAGAGACATGAGGGCACATGACCGTCTCTCCCCCAGCCGGTAACAGTCGCCGTGACCGAACAAGGTCGAAAAAAAATATCCTCAAAATATCTTCGGGCATTGGACCGCATACCGCATACATACCGCATACGCTAATGCGTTTCAGTCTTTAAAAAATATTTCAGAATTGCTCTTACAAAGTAAAAGAAGGAAAAACTAAAGATGCATGGTTGATTTCTTACTCACTAACATTTAACACAAAGTGGCAACCAGTCTTCGGCCAGTGATTGTTTTACCTGCCCACCCGCGAGCTGTTTGCAGACAATCGTATTGGGATGGCTTGACGTTTTACTTCTCTGGTTCGAGTTGTAGTACTGCACAGAAGATCTGCTTTATGAGGCTCCATACACAAAACTGCAATTCGGCGCGTGAAACTGAAATCCTTCGACGACCGTCAACCGTAATGAACGTATTTTGTAAGCTAGGTCGTGTCATCGATCGTAAAAAGAAATGCTCACTTCTGTTATTGCGAAGAAGATACAGGAAAAACATACAAAAAAGATTTTGGGTTCAACCATTTATTACTATTATGAACGGCGATGCAAATCGATTCGCAAGTTAGCGAAGTGTCGCGCGAGCTCGCAGATTTTTACGACGCGACGTCGCATCGCAATTTTGTGTACGCGCCCTAAGGTCTTGAATCCCATTACGTGCAGATTACGATTAGTTAATCTTTTGATTATTTAGGTACTCAGACTCTGAACTGAATTCGAAATTCGAACAAGCACATAATGAATATGGATGTCAATGACGAAACAAGAACTTGAATGTCTGCCTACTGCTATAAGTTGTAATCGACGGTGATTTTTATTTTCAACGCTGTAAAATCTGTTTTGAGCTCTACACAACACTCCACGGTCCAAGAAGTTCTTGAATTAACGAGATAAATGAATGATCTAGAATGAGCCAATAACTAGATAGAAAGTATTGCTATCTGTATTTTAACTATTTCTGTATTTTAACTATTTCTATCAGTTTTGGTTTCCGTGTGTTTAAATTAAATAATGCCTAATAATATGTATGAGCAGTGATGGCTTAAGAAGAGCCTATGATTGTTTTCTTAATAAATGGAATATACAGGGTGTAACAAAGTCCTCCTATATACCCGAAAAGGGGGGTTCTACTCGTTCTTCTAGCAAATACTAATAACATAATAAAAAGACGACAATCGTAAAAATCGCAATTTAAATAAAACATGTTGGATGTTCTATATATAATCAGCCGCAGTTGTATTATAGTTTCTCTCATAGTGGGATATGTAAAAGTAACCACTGGAGGATTGGGTGATTTTGTATTTTGTAACATCCTGTATTGTCTCGACTCTATCAAACTTACTTATCCTTCTATCTTTTTTTACATGAACTTCTCGCTTATAATACAGCTTTTGTTTATTTCAATTCTGTGCGTGCATCCAGCAGAAGAAAACAATTACGCTCAATTTGTTGATTATCGTGAGAAAAAGCCATGTTTCCCTGCAGGGGGCTTTTAAAGTTGATACGAATTGAGACAACCTCTGTAATTAGGTTCTGCGTATGTGAAACGTAGGATATGAGATTTATTTTTACGGTTAAGATGTACATGGCTAAAAGCGAGATAAGGAAAGATTACATGATGATCATTACCATTTTTTTCTAAGCCAGGTGGATATCTGGATGTTAGTAACTCAATCGACATAGCGTAAGCTATTTATTAAAACATGTTTAATACAATATTTCTTCTATAAAAACCTATTTAGAGGCTAAAAAATCCACCCATGCCGGGACTTGAACTTCTACATCTGGCTAACCATGCCAGCGCTCTCCCAACTGAGCTGATAGGCAAGTGCAGGCACTAGTGAAGTTTCGAGCCTCTTTACAAACTTCTCTGTATTACGTACGAATATAATTATTATAGGCCTCCCGCATGGTTTTTCTGACCATGAAGGGTTTTGCCATAATCGCCACGCTTGGCAGGCGGGTTGGCGATCGCAGTATGCGGTGGGAATGTCAGGAAGACGCTGCTGCCCGTCTCCTGGTAATGTAATGGTCAGGAAAACCACGAAGGAGGCCTATGTCCTGCAGTGGGCGTCAAATGGCTGATGATGATGATGATAATTATTATGTACTTTTTTATTTATTTAATAGAAATTAAGTATAGATATAGGTACAGACGATGTGATTTATCTATGCATAGATTATATTTCATTCAAATACCATTCAAATTATTGTATACGTATGAGATTCACTAAATAGGCTCTATACAGCTATTTGGAATCGAAGGGACGATTTTTGAAATTTCACTGATAATACTGTACCCATGCAAAATAAAGAATAAGTATAGCGAAAAGTTTTTAATCAATATAAGATACCTACACCTTAATAAAGCTCAAGATAGGTACACAAATTTCATTATTCCAGCTTTAACAAGGGTCTACTTTTTTGGACAACATATCTGACTGTTATCTAACCGTGAATCAAAAACTTAACGACCTCACCAGCGTAGAGTGAGCGCATGGATATTGTTAGTCAGCTTTCGCATACTAGCAGTGTACTAGGGCAACATAAGGAGCGGAGACTGTGAACAGTTGGCGTTAATGGGCCGACTTACCCCGGGGAAAAGCTAGTTCAACATTGCGAACAGTAATTTTACATCGCTACAATAGATCCCAGAAGACTGTCATTTATAATGGTTCGGTTGGCGTTTCGATTTGGGGAAGATTATTTGCATTTTCTAATTATTACAACAGTTACGCTGCCAGTTACAATCCTACAGAACGGATCAGATACGTATTTATTTTGATTAGTCCAGCCAGCCATTCCCACGTGCCATAATGCACCAAAGAATAGAGCACTAAAGTTCATAATTCGCTATTAGTAGGGTAGTTAAAACGACAAACCCTAATGTTAAAACTTAAATATGGTAGCCGTTATTAGAACATAGTATTAGTCGGTACCTACAAGTACCTCTCAATCGCTTTTGCTTTCTTATCATGAATGCCATAACTCATAATTCCCTTTGCAACATTTTCAAAAGATAGCGTAGACTTATCCATCAAAAAAGCAGACAAGTGCGTGTGGGACTTGCGCACCGCAGGTTCCGTACAAACTTGTATGTAAATACAGTAAATTGTTCGTTTATCACGGGAATCCAGTCAATGAATTTTTACCAAAAAAGTTTTTCTTTGTGATGTGCTGTATGTAAGACATTGATTTTTTCCAATGTTTATGATTTTAGATCAGCGGTCGACTATATTTTTTAATTTGCTTGCGAAAGTCAAAATTTGCGACATAAACGTGTTTTAATTGCATCTACATAGAAGTTTGATTTTTCATAGCTCCTGTCAGCTTTTGCTGATTGGAGATCAAAGTATTTGATATATATTTCAACTTAATAGCCCCCCGCGTTTTTAAAAAGAAAGTTCTTGATAGAAAGACAGATAAGGAACTGATGCTAGGAAGGTACCATTTTGAAGTCTCCGTTTGAGTACGGAACCCTAAAATGAAACCACTTTAAAAATTCTATAAATATTTTGACTAATTTGAGACAGCTTACCTCGCATTTCAAAGCGGAGATTCTGACTTTGATAGCACTAGTAGGCCAGAAGGACCAAATTTTATATTTCTTTAATTTTCCAGGCATGGCCAGGCAAATCTGTAATCAAACACAAAGTGACATTAAAATCCAAGTCTTGTCTTTATGATAATAAAAATGATAATCTCTATGACGTATCTGTCGACGGTTTCAGCAGTTTCAGTATCCTTGCGTGAGCTCGGGTGTAGCTAGAGATTACATAATATCACAGTTGTCCAATCGAATGAGCATATTTATATATACATATACATATATGTGCCCGGGCGTATTAGGAGTATTGCCGGGCACGATACAACTTTTTTATGTATCTTTATAATGTATGGTGTGCAATCTAATCTAATCTAATCTGGGGTCGCACCACTCACTAAAGTGATCGCACCACCGATCAGGGGTGCGATCACGTAAGACCTGTATTGAGTTTTCTGATTTAGCTTACTGCGAACTGTCAAATACATCCATAATTTGATACTTTGGAGTCGTTTAAATGTTTAAAACGATAGAGTGAAAAGTTACGTGACAGAAGGGCAATCCTTCTGCGCCTCTCTACTAACAGCACAAAGTTTTCATTTCTGTTGCACCCCCGATCGCGAGTGTGTTATCTACCCCTGGTCGGACAGCGCGCTTTGAGCGGCGGCGGGGATTGTTGAACCCGATAAATCACTGGGCATTAGACATATCGCGCCGGGCGTAGGGCCCTCTAATGCCAAATAGAGACCCACCGAACGAATGCGAACGAACGAAAGTCAGCGAATGAGCGTAGACAACAGTCATGGATCTAGCTAGACGACGCTAGCACACTTACATCGCGTGTCCGATAAAAACACCTGTCTGCCGTGTCACCATAAAACACTGTAATTTAAAAACAGGCATTTTCCAGAAAACCCATAAAACATTTTGTTACGAAAATTACACATAAATATGTCAAATATAAACAGATTACTTTGAAATTTTTATATGTGTTTAATAATAGTACACATAATTATGCTGTAACAAGAAATAAAAAAGTATATTATTTATTCAATTTACAGCATAAAACGTGTTATGTTATGACGTAAAGTTCCAGCTAAGCAGAATAATTGATTTCACAAAACACTGCAACTACATTAGTGTTTTGTGCAAACAGTTGGTAAAGAAAAATGTAAGCTGCACGTTGTGAGATTGCTATGACAAAACACTGCATCTACAATTACCTGACATAAAAAAACACTAAGCTTGTTATGGCAAAACATTGTACCTATAGAAGCAGTATTTTGTCAAAACCGGTCTCTATAATATTGAGAATACAGTTTTATGTAGGTACTATGGCTAGATTCCGTATTATTAAGACTTTTTCATGATGGCATAGCATGTACCAAAGGGCGAAGAATCGAATTATTCATGTTACCGTAAAACACTATATCTATAGGTATAGTGTTTTGTAATACCACGGCAGCTATGCGGAAGTCCTCCAGATTAACAAATGCCTCAATGCGTAGTGGTAAACTATTCAAATACAACGAAGGTCCTTGCACCTAAAGGAGAGGAGACACTTCCTTCCACTTTTCGCCATAGTAGTTAGTAAAAAATCGGCACGCTTGGTGTTCATACAAATCGCGGTGCTTGCATTGTTAGCTCGATTCATGTCTGTGGTGTAGATGTTGTGGCAAAAGGAAGCGAAATTAATTGACCACCATTGTATTAGGAGCCAAGACATATTACGCAGAGTGTTTCATTTGCTCCTATAAAATATTACGCGCACCAAATCCTGAGCGATTCCAATCGTGAAATTGGAATCATTCTGTCAAATTAGTATGGAATTTGACAGTGAGATGATTGGAATTGCTCAGGATTTGGTGAGCATAATTGGGTCCCTGAACAAAATGTCACTTAAAACCGAAGTGTAGATAGATAGTCCAGATTTTCTTGTATCCGCGGGTTCCGTCTCTACTCACTGTGATTATGTTTTGTTAATCTGGTCGAATTCATCCTACAAAATTTCACTTAAGTGAATCCGGATATAGTAACGTGTAACGTGCTTACGAAAGTTTTAGTTTAAAACAAAATTTTAGGTTTTACTGTTTTCGTGTTGTACGAGCGGTGGCAGCCTAGTGGGTAGAACATTGAACTCGGAAGTGAGAGACCCTGGTTCGATTCCCAGTGCGGGCAGGACTTTGTTTTCTAAGTTATGTATATTTGTGAAGTTATAGTAGCAAAACCACTTGCTAACAGTGAAGGAAAGATAAGATTAGATTAGAACACTTTATTGTACACACCAGAAAACAAAATACATTAAAAGACTTACTTGTCTAAGTTTTGCCGTATACAATTGGCATCATACAAAGCATCGTAAAGAAACCTGAGCGTCTGAGCTATTCACATTATCTTGAAATTGCCAATCTGCGGTGGGCACGCGTGGTGATTAAGCCCATACTCTTCCTGAGAGAAGGCCTGTGCCCTACAGTGGGAAGTATATAGGCTGCTTATGAATCCGGACTTAGTAACGTGTGACGCGCTTACGAAAGTTTTAGTTTTAAACCAAATATTAGGTTTTACGGTTTTAGAGTTTTATAGTGGTGCTATGTGAAAGAATATATGAATGCTTAAGTGTTTAATAATAAAATGGATATTCTTCTATGTTCGACAGTGATTTACCGGAAGCTATGACATTGGTATAGTGCGTAAATTCCGAATTTAATAAAATTATGTATAACCTGACCTTTTCAAAAATACCGATGATTCAATAAAAAAACTCATAAAATAAAAGTTGATGTAAGACACAACCTCTCACGGTCGTGTTTCAGGAATTGCGCATTGTAGAGGTAACTAATGTATATTATTAGTGGTATGGTATAATAAAATTTTCTCTAAGAATTTTCTAATTCTAAATTCACTTTATTGGGCCCAGTCGACCGACAGCACGAAGGTGGAAACTCGTCCCTTATGTAAAACTGATAAGGGCCGAGATGACCAATAACAATTTTGAAAAGTGGAAAGTTGCCCGCGTCCCAGTTTTAGAAGCGTCCGAGATGACAACTAACCCAGTACTGACACCCGGCTTCGCTGAGAATCCCAGTTTGAATATATATTACGGTTTAACTTGGAGGCCCCGAATTGCGGTTATATGCTCATTCTATGATTAGGAGGTAAGGCCGCCTTCTACCATGAATGTGCGGTAAAGTTCGGCAAGTGCCTTCGTTTACATTCGTTTGGTAGGTCTGTACGTAGTATAAGCTGCAACTGACTAATGTATCGCGAGTGTATTCAGGAAAAGGTCGGCGTTTTTTGCGGTGAATACTTTGCCCTTATCGAGAAGTGAAGAGTTTTTGCAGGATAAACATACCGTACGGTACAGAAAATGTCTGAGATAGTGTTATTTGCTGATGACCCGCCACTTATTTTTAAAATAAGGAGACGAGAAAATAATCTTAACGATGCACTCTCGAAAGTACTAGATTGGTTAACAGCAAATAATCTGCTGCTAAATTCCAAAAAGACAAAATGTGTTTGCCTTACTTAGGTAAGATTAGTTGCGAACAACATTGTAATTGGAAATGAAAAACTAGAATTTGTGAAAGATACTGTATTTATGGGCATCACAATCGATGCAAAACTACAATGGAACCTACATGTTGTAAAATTAGCACACATACTTAGCTCAGCAGCATATGCAGTGAAAATAATTAGGGAACTTACTGATGTTGCAATTGCTAGGCTTGTTTATTTTAGTTACTTCCATAGTATTATGACATTGAGACTGTCTTCATCTTGCAGAAGAGAACCATCCGATTTATTTACAAGTTAGGTAGTAGGGATTCGCTAAGAGATTTCTGTAAAGAAACTAACATCTTAACCGTTGTAATTCTATTCATTTGCGAAAATATTATGTGCGTTACAAAAAATATCAGACTTCGAAAATATTGGCAGCTATCATAAATTATCATTTCCACAATTTTGACTTGCAAAAGTTAATAATAGGGGTTAAAGTATGAAATTGCCGTTTTATTGCAATAGGTTCTTTGAATTGACATAGAATCTTCATGGTTTGAGGTTTTCGAATGAAAGTTTTTTCAAATGGTTTCTATGATGTTCTTTTTTTAAAAAATGTGAAACATTTGAATATCGACTTTCAATTGTTTTTGTTATTCAATTTAGACAAGAAAGATGGATACTGCGAAAATTCGAGTGATTTTTGAATACGAGTTCCGACGCGGAACTAACGCGGCAGAAACAGCCCGCAATATCAATGCTGCGTTTGGAGAGGGGTCTGGTCGATATTCAAATGTTTCACATTTTTTAAAAAAAGAACATCATAGAAACCATTTGAAAAAAGTTTCATTCGAAAACCTCAAACCATGAAGATTCTATGTCAATTCAAAGAACCTATTGCAATAAAACGGCAATTTCATACTTTAACCCCTAATACATCCTTTATAGGGCACTGTGTGAGGTTCTACAACAAGATTCCTCAAGATATCTTATAGTTACCGCCGAATTTTAAAAAACCTATTTAGAGGCTAAAGATTCCAACTTAAACCCGCGACCTCTGGCTAATCGTGCCGGCGCTCTCCCAACTGAGCTAATGGGCAAGTGCAGGCATCGGCGAAATTTCGAGCCTCTTTACAAACTTCTCTGTATTACGTACAGGCAGTGACAGAATACAGGCGGCATGGGTGGAATTTATAGCCTCTAAATAGGTTTTTAAGACGTTTACCTGGCTTGATATCAGACTTTTCTCTCAATAACGACCATCTAAAGTTCTTGCCATCTCAAGTGATTGATAACTACGAAAAAATCGCAAAAAGCGGTATGATATTGAACCTTAATTTTTTGTCAGACGAAGTGACTGTCTAGAAGACACTGTCAAGTTTACACGTTTTAAGTGAATTGCTACGCAACTACATTTAAGTTAATTTTAAGGTCCTGGGTTCAAATCCCACTGGGGGCCGCTATACATTTTGCAAATGGCCTGAGTCTGGGCACGCCCATGTTTGTGATGTCCTTGCCTGATTACCGTAGCACAGGGTATCCTAGTGTAGGACCAGGACAAGTGATTGTGTCGGGTGGAAGTTATTCTAGTTATTATCATTAAGTAATGTTTAGTGGTCATACGCAATTTAGCTAAGTACGTCGTACAAATACACAAGGCCACGCCCACCGGGGAACCTGTGCCGTGCGGGGTGCGAGACTACTAAGATGCTAAAGTGTCGATTCTATTTCACTTGTTCACTTGATCACCTAATCGTCAACTTGCTACTTACTACTAAAGATCTCTTAGTGACTGTTTGCTCGTATGTTTCAAAATTTAAATTTTAAAATAGAACATTTTTTTATGTAGCCTATGTACGTCCCACTGCAGGGCACAGGACTTCTCTCAGAGAGAGATTAGTGCGCATGCCCACCGCTTAATTTGTTAGATAGATATTAGATATTATACTTTATTACACACACAAGAATAGAGTACAGGAAAGGTAACAAAAGAAAGTACATGTACAAAGGCGAGCTTATCTCTGTAAGAGATTTCTTCCAGCAAACCTTGGGAAGTCGGAGCGGAGGTGTGAAACGGGTCTACGCACGTGCACATGATATAATATACTACATACATATTTACACAAATAACAAAATAATATTAATATAAATACCTACCCAAAAATACTATATATATATATATATATATATATATATGTATATATGATAATAATGAAAAGAATAAACTACATAAACAATGAAAGGATAATACGTACTTACTTAAAATACATACCTAATGACAACCTACTTATCAGGGAGTTAAGATATTGATAGGTAACGCTCTTTCAACTGTTTTGGGCTAGTACGAATACTCTGCGGCAGTGCATTCCACAGCTTGGCTGAGTGCACCGTGAAGGAATCCCCATAAGCACCATCCCCAAAGCATCGTCACATTTAACGAGTAAAATTATTAATTCGTAAAATTTTGTCAACTACTTGCGTACTTACCACGTCCAAACTAGGCAAAAAAACTAACAAGTCCACGAGTAAACATCAAATCTCCGAGGTCTCGAACACTTCATCTCAGACACTTTTGTGGAAAACAAAGTTCACCAATCCCTTCCCCTCGTCAAAGGGACCGCCCTACCCGAATGAAAAGACTTGAGATTGCCCAATACAGTGCTCTGATTCCCCACGACAATCTAACAAATCCACTAACGTTTCCTTATTCTTTATCCGCTCCATGAAAATCTTGCTAAAAGGCCCTTTGTTATCATATAACAACACGAAATATAAACATTTTTTCTACCGCGCACATTTTCTCTGAGCAATATTTTTGCCCTATGACAACACGTCTCTCTACTAGTACTATAGTTTCGGAAACAATGAAATGTTTACGGACTATTCTGCGGTATTTTAGCCCCTTAAACAAATTACGTACTTCGAATAATATCGTATTCGTCGAGTTTTTTCTTTTATATAATTCGACTGAGTAAAATTCATACGCGAAAATTTAATAAATCAAGTGGCTTTTTTGTCTTTGCCGTGGAATACCATTTCGTGCATAGAACATAGCATCTATATTGTTAATATCTTTACGTTTTACAGAACAAACTCTTTCAAGGAAATTTTGTGATAAGGTCAGTTCTCACTAGGAGAGTTATAAGAGGACAGCAAAATAACATTAGATAGAAGCAATTTACCGCTCGATGGTATGACCGAATACGCATTGGGTACGCGTGGTGTTAAAGCCTCTCTCTCTTACTCTCTCATACTCTCTCCCTCTGTGTCATTCTCAACGAAGGTCTGAACCCTCTAGTGGGACTGCTGTATCCCGGAGGGATAGGAAGTGACCAGGATTTGCCACTTTGCTTTTTGCCACTTAGTTATTTTAGCCAACAATTATTTTTATATCCGGCGGATTAAGCGGTCTCTATGTAAAAAAATAATATATGTATCTATTAACTTGGCGTATCTTTTTTTCTTGTCAATTTTTCTCCGACTGCGAATGCCAAAGACGGTTATGATTTTCTGTGATATCTTTTTATTATAGTAAATGACGTTTTTTTCTTCCTATATCAATATAGTATATATAGTTACACACTAGAAGGCGTTGTACTATTTCTGATTCACGTTATGGTTATGTCCATCCAAGGAGTTTAAAAAGTGCAGATTCTCTGTTCTAATATAACCGGATCGGTCGCAGCTGCTGCACCTGCGCGGGCTGGCACCACTGCACGCGCGACCGCCCGACGGCCGCGCCAAGCCCGTCCCCCGAAGCCTGGTCGAGTCCACGGCCAACTCCGTCTGAAGAAGCCACCTGCGACCCCCAGTGAAGACCACCGCCTGGTAGGCCACCCAGTGACCTGTCCGTAGCTGCGGACAGCGGTAGATCCCTCGGGAAGAGGGCCACGCCCTGACCCCGACCATCCACTTCCCCGAGGGGAAGTGTGAGAAGACCGCCTGATGATTCTAACATAATGGCATGAGGGGTTGCTATACAAACTGTCGACGTTTGTATAGCAACCCCTCATGCCTGCCTACTGCCTAAAACTGCCTGCCCCACGACGTCTCATCGCGGTCGTGGTCTCATTCCTGAGGGATCGCCGCTTCAGAGTGGCGGTGGAGCATATCGTGTCCGAGGAGCGCCACATCCTCGCCGGCGTCCCCCAGGAAGCTGCCTGTCACCAGCCTGCTACGCCCGATACGTCCAACTGGCACGTAAGCCGACGACGCCGCCTACCTGGCGTCGTCCATGTCGCCCAAGCACGCTGCATCTAAGATGCAGAATGCCCTCGACGCTCTCCCCGACTGGCTGAAGATGTGGCGTTTGTCGGTCAATGGTGAAGTCGGTGAAGGTGGCACGCGCGAAGCTGCGTCCAGTCTTCACCTCCCGCCTCCCTCTGCGAACGAAGCTCGGGGACTACAAGACTTATGTCAGGCCCCGTCTCACGTACGCTGCACCTGACATGTTCGCGCGTGCGGACCGGTCGCAGCTGCAGCACCTACGCGGGCTGGAGCCACTACACGCGCGACCACCCGACGGCCGCGCCTAGCCCGTCCCCCGAAGCCTGGTCGAGTCCACGGCCAACACAAACTAAAGAAGTTCCCCTGCGTCCCCCGGTGAAGACCACCGCCTGGTAGGCCACCCAGAGATCTGTCCGTAGCTGCGGACAGCGGTAGATCCCTCGGGAAGAGGGCTACGCCCTGACCCCGACCCTCCACTTTCCCAAAGTTAAGTGTGAGACGACCGCCTGATGATTCTAACATAAATAAGTAACTACACCCACTAAGTAGGTAGTTATTTTTGAAGGTAGTTACCAGTAACTGTCGTATATTTGTCGGTGAAAATGTGTCCATCACTAAATACTAGGGCTGCAAGTGGACGTAATAATCCTTATTTATTCTATGATTACCATAAAATGAGCATCATAAAAAATAATTAACTATGATATTTTTATTACTTTAAAAGCCCAGCATTATAAAATTTCAGTGCAAGCTCATTGGTATTGTTAATAGTGATTCTTAAAACTTGTTTACCACATTATTATGTATACGTTACGAAGTTGCTTACACATTACTTGGAGGGCACTGGTATCTGTGATACAGGATTTTTTCCTAGCACAGGTATCAGAAGCACGCATCGTAAATAACAAGTAACTTTAATTTAATGTCATACCATATTGTAGCAAGATGTTAAATTTGCTTTTCTGTGTATTTTCTGTCAAATAAAGATGATTATTATTATTATTATTATTATTATTAATTAACAACACTCATAATTATCTATTTAATAACGGTGATAGCAATTTTTAACCGACTTAAAAAAAGGATGAGGTTCTCAAGTCGACGCGTATGTTCCTTTTTGTAGTTATATTCTCGCATAACTCCGTCAAATTTTAACCAATTTCGACAATTATTTTTTTGTTCGAATATATGAAACGTCTCATTAGTCGCATTTCAATTTGGTGAAGATCTGATTAAGACTTTCAGAGATGGAGAACGGAACTCTCCAGTGGACAGCAGTAAATAAGGCCTAATGGGGCCCATCCTTTAGTAATGTTTCATGTAATTTGGTGATGTTACTGTGAAGACTTTCGGAGATGGAAATTGAGAAGGAACTTCAAATTTTAAAGCAAATAATTAAGTACGGTAAAGTATGATTGTTTTTTTTCCTCCCGTTCACCCATTTAATAAAATATTTTTAATAAAAAATAAAAACCGACTTCAGAACACTACAGCACTAAAAAGTTAGAAATTATTTAAAAGAATACATTTAAATTAGAAGTACCTATTCATGTAGGCAATGTAGAAGTATAATTTGTAGTCGGTGCCCAGTTTCATGACCAGCACATATATTTTGGGCACCGACTCAAAATTATACTTGTACCTAATTTAAAGGTATAATTTTAAATTATTTCTAACTTTTTAATGCTGTAGTAATTTGGACTCGGCTTTTATTTTTTATTTAAAAAAATTTTAATACTTACAACCATGAGAACTTAGAACCTAAAGTCAATAATAGTACATTGTTGCAAAGGCAGCGAAATAGGCAATTGCAGGTCGAGTATGAGTTTGAAGGCCGAGCCTGTCTCGTAGACAGGCAATTGCCATTTCGGCCGAGGCATATAAAGTGTTTTTCTTAAAAAAAATGCAAGGAATTAAAATTAAATTTAAGGTAAATTTTTCTTTTGATTTTGCTGGAAGCAGGTTTTCCATCGCTAATTTAGCTTCCGATCTTAAATCTGGTGGAGTGCAGTCAATGTTCATTTCATTTTCACTTTCAGAATCATCGAAACTCATTTTAATTATTTTTTATCACACCTGCTCTGAAAATACATACTAATTATACCAATTAGAGGGAAGAAACGCCTTTATCCCGCCCTTTCATCCCAAGGTATGGAAGTTTGTATGAAAATCCTTTCGACCCAAGGGTGGGAAGAATGTATGAAATTCCATTACATACCCGGTTTTTTTTTAATTTGTCAACAGTCATACTGCAAAGAGACTTTAACTGTCTACTAATTAAATTTCAAGTAAATTGTTACTGGCCACATACAGTTTTTTTTTTACCAGTTACCAACCTCCTTGGTGCATACAGAAAATTAAAAACGAAATTATTTTTGTATATAAAACGCGCGGAATCACGGAAGAAGTGGCTGCATGACCATATGATCTTAGCCTACTCCAGAAACAAGCGAATAAAAATTTAACTAAATATAAACATTTCTATGCATTTATGTCTATAATTTTCCTGGTAGGTGTAATAAAAAGCACTATACATACCTCAGGATAAAGTACAGTTCCATACCTCAAATGGTTTGCGCCCCTCGCAAGCTCGTGGCGCAAATGCCATAATCTCGGTATGGAACTGTCACTTTCTTCCCTCTGAAGTAATGTACTATTAATAACAAAATAACAACGAACTCCGCTTTACCGCCAATTTTTATTTTTATTTTACAGTTTGTGCCGAAAGGTAAATAAATGCATCTGTGGCTATACAGCCACGAGAACGCAATGTGTACGATAGATAAAAGAGTTCTAAATTCAAACAGCACACCGTTTCATACAACATTGCCGGCGCGCTCTTCGTTCCAAATTCAAAGAACGCGCCGAGAAGTGATTTTAGTTTTTCAGTCTACGTAAATGTGATACTTCGCGTGTTCTTTATTCAAAAGTAATGACAATATTTCCGCGCATGTTTAAGAAATAGTAGATTGTTAACCAAGGGCTGTATGCAATTGATGCTTACACCCGAGGTAAACATTCTGCTTTACATATCGATTGTGAGGTAAGTAAAAAAACAAGAAAGCAGGACTTTTGAGAAAGAACTCCAAAACACGAAAAAAATTTACTTTCGCGCCTAGCTAGTCGACTGACTTTTTTACTCTTCATGATTTTATGGCACGCAAGCGACATCAAGCGACATCACGCAAGCAAGAGTCACTGCGAAACAAATAGTTCGATATTTAAAATAAAATCTTCATAAATTCTAATATAAATTGTCTCGATTCCGATTCGAGTAAATAATAGATACCGAGAAAAAATATATTAACTTTTAAAAACTATTCTTCTTGCAGTATGAGTATGACAGTTCTTATTTCAAATTCCAAAACCTCATAAATTCTAATATAAATTGTCTCGATTCCAATTCGAGTAAATAATCGATACCGAGAAAAAAAATTATTAACTTTTAAAAAATATTCTTCTTGCAGTATGAGTATGACAGTTCTTTTTTTAAATTCCAAAACCTATGCTGTAATGTGGCAATGTAGATACACCACAGGCTACATCTATAGTCCTGTTTTATTTATTCGTTTTGTCTGTTGTGTATTTAGTTTTCCTTCTGTGTTGTGCATATTATGTTACTTATGTGCTTATTTTGTTTCTGTGATGTATCTTGTTGGTATAATAAATGTCTTTCTTCTTCTTCTTCTTCTTCTTCTTCTTCTTAATGTTAACATTACATGGTATGTTTTGAAACCTATGCTGTAATGATATCCATACACCCCGGCATTCAGGGAAGTAAGTGACTACTTACAGAGCAAGAGATATGTAAAGTACCTACTTTATTCTATTTCCGCTAACAGCGGTCGTTTTTGGCAAAAACTAGTTTCTTGGCCCTTGGCTACCTGTGGAGCTGCAGCATAGTTCATGGCGATGATCATGTTTAGCTATCAAAACCAAATGCAAAGGTTTCGTGTTTACTAACCGTTGAAAAGTGCCCCGGCTGCAGCATCAGTTTATGGTAAATATCATGTTCCAAATTAAGCGTAGATATTTTATGTATATGCAAAGTTCCGAGTGCGTGCTACTAATTGTTGAAGAGTACCCTCATGAGGAGACAATCCTGGCTGTAGCATCAGTTTGGCTATCAAAACCAAATGTATATGCAAAGTTTCGTGTTTGCTAACCGTTGAGAAGTGTCCCGGATGCAGCATCAGGTTATTTTCATCATGTTAGTGTATTGTTTAATGGCATTACAATAAAATGACAAAAATATGCAAGTTTGCGAAGTCGTAGGAAGTCGTTAAAATTTGGCTTCATGATTTTACGGTTGACTTGGAACATTTTCTTAAATGTGGCTTAAGTAATAATAGGGGTTAAATTGCCGTTTTATTGCAATAGGTTTTTTGAATTGACATAGAATCTTCATGGTTTGAGGTTTTCGAATGAAACTTTTTTCAAATGGTTTCTATGATGTTCTTTTTTTAAAAAATGTGAAACATTTGAATATCGACTTTCAATTGTTTTTGTTATTCAATTTAGACAAGAAAGATGGATACTGAGAAAATTCGAGTGATTTTGTAGCAATGCCACTGGCTAACGGTAAAGAAAGACATTGTACGGAAACCCTATTATTTGAGGTATTCTCACGGAAGCACAGTAGTGATGTACTAACACGGCGTTCCCTCGCCCTCGCACATTCTATATTTTTTTATTATTGTGAAATAACCTGTAAACTTTTAATTTTTTTTTATATACAGGCACTAAAAACTTAAATCACGGACGTTTCAGACATATTTTAATTTTTACATACCTAGGTATTTAGTTCTTGATTGAGAAAAAATATTTTTGAAAAATTAATTCAAAAGCTTTTAATACCATTTTTCTCTACCCAAAAATAACAGTCTTATTTATGACATAAACTTAATTCCACTAAAACACTGTTAAGACGGAGTTAATGCCGGCTTATGATAGAAATTTCTCTTATAGACCGGCTTTTACTCCGTCTTAAACGTGTTATAGTGGAATCAACTTTTTATAAATATCACTCTAGTTGATTAATCCACATTAATAAGTAGGTAAATTCGGCTACGCAATGTACAGCAAATTATCAAAATAAACTACGATTAATTGTAATTTTATGAAACGCGGTCCAGGGTTCTTACGCGGCAAACTTCTTTCGCTAAAAGTGACCTATCTACATTAGTATTGGAGGTACTCTACGACCTCAGTCGCCGCGTAAAGTTGCAAACAAACGGAGAGATCCTTGATTTTAACAGTCAAACAGGGCCTGGTGTTTGCGTAAACAAAATATGCAAAGTGGGTCCGGACTACCCGATAGGGGCCCGCTAATTATGTGGGAGCACGCCGCTGCCGCCTCTGACCACGGCTGCTGGCGTCCTACATTCGAGAATGCTAATAACAAGGTGCAAAAAGACGTGGTAATTTTTTTTTATGCTTCTTTGTCCCACTTCGATTCAACAACTCCCTCGTTGGTCTAGCGGTATCACTGCGGATTGCCATGCCGGAGGTCGCGGGTTCGATTCCCACTGGGGGCCGTCGTACACTTGTACAAATAACCTCAGACTGGTATTTTTGGATTTGTATTTCCATGTTTGTAATGTCCTTGCCTGGTTACCACAGCACAGGGTATCCTAGTTTAGGACCAGAACAAGTGTTGAAGTGTTATGTTGAAATTATTATTGTTATAGCTAATTATACAACGTTTAAAGCTGGCCCTCTACTATTAAGGCTAATTAAGCTAACTTGAATTACAATTATTGAGTGCAGTTATTCAATAATTTAGCCAATATATATGCCTTAAGAATGCAGTAAGCATTTGATTGTGGCACAGTTTTGAATACAATTACGCTGAGAGGTAGAGTCTGGAATTTTTACATACAACTGTATTTTACAGTTTCTCATGCCAGAAAGGTTCATACAAATTTTATACCTATTATTATTTAGTTTTTTTGCTAAAACAGGACAATAAATATCAGCTATTACGGCGTCTCTGTCACTGGTTTGTAATTAAGTGTCCCATTTGAGCGACTTCTTCGAAAAGTTCAAACTTTTTACTTACCTCCACCCTCACTGTTAACACCTATCGTCTTACCGGATGACAGTTGAATTTATTGTTCGTAAAATAAAACCAGTCAGTATCACATTAGAGCGAAGAAAACCACGGGCTTATCTCCCCCAAACGCAATTTATTTTACTCAAAGATGTTTGAGTTATTTCGATAAATCACAAGTGCGTATCGAATGTCGTAAGTACATACCACCCTCGGAGCATTCCTCAGTTGATTCACTTTTTGTGCTGAGGGGCACCCGTCAGCAGCCAAGGGTTGAGTAAAGAATTTTAATCCCACTCGCTTATTTTTAATCACGCGTCGTCTTTAGTAGAATTCGAGGAACGTGGATTGCTCAGCTTCGGATTCTTGCTAGTCTACGAATTTATGGGTACTGCTTGAACGATCAGCAAAAAAATACAGTTATGGACAGTTATAAAATCGTTGGGGTTAACTTGTCTTTCCAGCAACAACTAGTAGTAAATACACATTTTTCTTAATTAGTCGATTTAGTATCCTACTGAAGGCCAAATAAATATACAATAATAAATATAAAATTAAATATCAGAAAAATTTTAACTGATCATCAGAAAATTCCAAATGAAATAGCAAAAAACTCCAATCTGATCAGTAGAATATATGAAAACCATCAGCAAACATTCTAAATTTGGTATTGGGTGGACCAAGTGGTTGATGCTTATTTATTCACTCCGTTGACCAAAGTAATTGTTGACTGATCGAATATTTTTTTTTAATTTTTGTTTTGGTTTCCTGAATCCATTAACCTACGTTCGTGTATTGTTTTCAAATCCTCTAGTTTTCTATCTGTCGAATAGTGGACGTAGACGGTTGGTTGCCTAAAAATACCAACACAAAAATACGTCCAGTTCTTTTACAGTACTGCTGACCAAACTTTACAAATATTCTAATACGACTCGCGAGAGTAATATTGAACATGTCCAATTATACACGCGGTGTGCCGCGAAATTCACGTTCCACGAGTAGGTTTTCACACGCCGCGATTTCGCTGGCAGCGGTTGAATTTACAGTGAATACTCGCTTCATGTGACTGAGACTTTAAGATCTTCTCAGTGGTGTTCAAATAAGCTGACCAGTTTGACAACTGGTAATGTTTTTCTTCTTTTATCTAAGACCATCCAGTACTGAGTATAACCCCTGTCTCTCGGTAACCAAAAATCTGTTAATCTACTGATGACAGCTTTACAGATTATTAGTGTACGAGAAACCGGGTGTAAGTCTCATCTAATGCTTCGTTCTTCGTTCGCCAGCGTTTTTCTGCCACTTCGTCTAAATTGTCAGTACCTCCCGTTGGTTGTCTGGTTGGTTGTTATATTAGTCGTAGGTGTCTCGAGAATCAACGAGTTGAAACAACATTGGCTGTAAGAAGCCTACCCTTGCCACCACCAGAGGCAAAGAACACATACATAGCATAGATAGCCTATGCTCGGACCCACTGCAGGGCCCAGGACTTATCCCTGAGAGAGAGAAAAAGTACCTATGCTTGGTAATCTGCTACATACAACATATTTATGTTTCTATTCTTTTAGTTGTGCAATAAAGTGTTATTCATCTATCTATCTATCTATCTAATCACTACTCGTATCTACTGCAGGTCTGCGATTTTCAGCACTGAGGTTTGTGAACACCTTAGATACTCTGGTTTCTTCTTGCTGTTAGCGAGTGCTATTGCTATTACATAATCAAAAAAATTACCTAACGTAACATAGAAACAAAGTTAGCGGAATCGAAACAAGGAGAAACATTGTCAGTCGCGCATACGCTGCGGCTAGGTACTCTGTGCCCTCCTCGCTGAAGCACCAGAGTTTGATGTAGGTATTTGTGGATGGGATTGGAAGAGTGGTGAAGTTATGTAAAAAAATGCTAGTTGTTTAATAGGTAGTCATCATCATCATCACCATCATCACCATCAGCCATTCTTACGCCCACTGTAGGACACAAGCCTCTCTCATGGTTTTCCCTAACCATAAAGGGTTTTGCCATAATCGCCACCCTTGGCAGGCGGGTTGGCGATCGCAGTATGCGGTTGGAATTTCAGGAAGACGCTGCTGCCCGTCTCCTGGTAATTTATTTCCTTAGTTGCCTTCTACGACATCCACGTAATGAAATGGAGTGACGCTAATCTTAATCCGGCGCCACAGCGATCGGTAGTGCTTGGATATAATATTGTATAATTTTACTGTTTTGGTGCAATGTTTATTTAAATAAAATGAATACTAAATACTGTAGTACAGATCCACAAATGTTACTTAGGAAACGAATTCATTACAATGCTGGAATCAAACCAGGCCTTTTCGATATGAGGCGTTGAACAAATTAGGGATTAATAATTTTGCACTTCGCTGCCCGCCCGTGGGTGATGATTGATTAATGATCAATGATAGTTCAAAGGTGCGACGGCGACGATTAATACCTACATTTTGGCTTCCACGCTTGATGTGTGGAATATTAAGTGATTACTAAACATTCAGAGGATTCGTCACCACAGGCGAAAGAAGAATTTTTCTGTTTAAGATACGAATACTGCATTAGAATGTAAGAGAAAGAATCGAGTGTCAAAAATAAATAAATCGCTCCTTCGATATGTAGGTAGGTATATAGTGTATTTTAGAAAAATCCGGTGAAACTTAGAGTTTATTCTGCTCATCAAAATCCACACTACATTTTCATATTAATATTACTAAATGGAATAGCTGATTTTTTTCGATATATCGGAGTTTTCTTAAATTAGAGATTAAACCTCTAATGTTTGGCAGACATTGACATGTTCTGTGACTATGATGAAAGTCACTGTGGTTTTACACTGGCGTAGTACAATTTTATCTCCAATTCGCTTAAGGCTGCTCTTCCTTTGGCAGCGTTCTCACGTAACATTATTGTGTTCTGAGTCGGCAAAAAAATTACAGGTATCTTAGAAGAGGCCTAGACCCAACATTGGGCTCAATATTGGGCAGATACTATAGGTAATATAGGTAGATAATATAGGATACTTAATACAAATACTAATATCTAAAGTGAACCAAATACAAACCAAATTCTAGTGTCGCCTCAGTCTTCATTTGTCAAAAGTGTACGTACTCATTCTTTTTCAATCACAATCTTATTAGAATTTCCAAATTAGAGAATTTCTGGCATGCAAGAACAAAAAACAGCCTGAATACGCACTGGCGCACTATTTTCTGTCTGTTTGTAAAAAGTAAACAAACAACAACGGGCCTTATGTTCGTGCTCCTAGTTCAACAACAGATTCTTCCGTACTAATAGACGCGCAATTCTCACAATACACGGGATAGCTGCTCCGCCTTTTCATTTTCAAAAAGCGAAATTGCCGGTCCGGCCTTAGCCGGGCAGCATGGACGTAATGAATACCTGTCAGGCGAGCGGCACTCGTGTGGGCGAACCCGAGGCAGGCTCTAAGTCAAATGCAAACATTTACCCTTCGCTCAGCAGTAATTGTTTAAAATTGAGGCTAACCGTGTGGGCTCGCCTGTTGGCCGCGGCCTGTTCCTGTGGCATAATTTTTAGTGGGGATGGGAAACGTAGGGGTTAAGTGATGTGCTGACAGAAAGGTAAAGTTGGCACTGTAGTAGTAATAAGCAATTGAGCAGCCTATATAGGGTTATTAACTTAATTCCGGAACCACTTACTTGAATTTTTGACGGAAGTGAAAGTGATTCCAGAATTAAATTAATCATATATAGGATTAAATACGAAATTCCCAATCCCTGAGTCAATAAGTATTAATTTTTGAATGCAACATTTGTTCAAGGATTTTGATACTTCGCTTTTTTTGTTTTATTACGAAGCGAAGAAAGAAACAGATATTTACCATCAAGGAGTATTAAAATACTCCTTGCTTACCATAAAATATTTCAATACGAATGGAAACAAAAATATAAAATAATGAATACATATTTTTAGCCATGTTTGTCTACAATATTATAATTTTTAAGTGACCAGCCTCTATATTACGCGCACCAAATCCTGAGCGATTCCAATCGTCTAACTGTCAAATTAGTATGGCATTTGACAGTTAGACGATTGGAATCGCTCAGGATTTGGTGCGCATAATTAGACCCCAGCTCAGTTGATGTGTTACGAGAATTAAGCATTTTAGAGGTAACGCCGCCGGTCGGAAAGATATTGCAACGTATTTTTTTGCAAATTATTAAATTTTTGCAGTGCAGTGAATGGAAATTGTGGATAACGTAAATCGCTATGAAGCGGGCGACAATACAGAGAAAATGTAAAGGTTGATTTTACGGATACTATTGCATAATCAAAACAGCTGAGTAAATCTTTCTTTTAACATGTAGCTTGGCACTCCAACATATAGCAGCAATATGTTGGAGTGCCAAGTTGAAATGGAATTGGCTGGCTATGTCTGCCGTACATGCTCATATAATGGGCCAAAATGGCGACTGTCTAAGCCCCAGTTTCTCGTACACTAACACGCTGTTAATCTACTGTTCACAGCTGTCAATTGACCAAAGTGCATACAAAACAAACCACTGACAGCTGTTTAACAGTAGATTAACAGCTTGTTAGTGTACGAGAAACCGGGGGTAAGTCCCAAAAAATGGACACCGACATCGTAGCAGACCAACGCCAAGATGGCGGCACGACCTAAAATCATTCATTCCGGGATAAGTTGTAAGGGACAGGCAGAGGTAGAAAATAGGAGGGGAGACCGTTGCCTGGCAAAAGGTAATAAAAGGGTATGTGCAAAAAAAAACTGTAAGCATCGCAGGAGGAGGGCTAGTAAATCTTGAGCTACATCTAGTAATATGGGGGTAGTTGTGAACGGATAAATAATATTATTGTGTTGTAGATTAGTATCTCTTTCGTCGACTTAAACTTTGTATGAGATGAACGTGTTTCTCTACAAATACTCTGTAAGCTAGATAGCCAGTGTGTACCCAAGTACATAGTACCTATTCTTCGCATCTTACCACCGTATGAATTTTAGTCTACTTTAGGGTCTTTGAGTCTCTGATCAAAGTGGAAGAGTCCGGGCCAGTCCTGCCAAGTGGCCCGACGGACTGTCTTGGTGTTGTTTTATATGCGATAAGCACCCATATTGTTTGTTCCTACGAGACGACGGGAAGAGAGGGATTCCAACCTTTGAGCTCGACTCAACTCTCTGATATCATAATAATCATATTGTATGCATATTCGTACAAGATGCAATCAATAGTTCAGAGAAAAATTATGTTTAGTTTTTTGCGTTTTGTTAGAGCTTTTCCTGCAAAGTTTTTCTATCAACCTACACACAAATGCAAAGGACTATCGATATTTTTAGATGAGTAAATTCGTTATTAAATTTTTTTTCTAACGATAAAAGATAAATATTTTATTTTAAGTCAATATACCTACAATTTACTCTCGTAACTACACAAAACAAAAATACAATTTCAGGACAAGTGATTGTGTTGATTGGAGAAAAAATCGGCCTTTGCATCTACGTAATGAGATGATTTATACAGAGTCCAGTGGCACCTTCAGTGGCATTAGATGGGTGAAGAGGCCACTCGGATTCTGCAGTGCCTGGGACATTCTATTTTAGATGGGGTAGGCTTGCCCAGCACCTATACCATCCTGACAGTTTAGTCGGCCTAGCCCACAAGAAAAGATAAGTCCATACGCGTGGAGCCAACCAAGCCGCGTTGACTGGAAGTTATTTACTATTTCATCATCATCATTCAGCCACAAGAAGTCATAGGCCTCCTCCATGGATTTCCAAAAAGATCGGTTGGAAGCGACCTGCATCCAGCGCCTTCCTGCCACTTGGCAGGATATTTTATGTCTAGTATTTTTTAAGACACTTTATCAATATTAATTTGTTAATAAATAGTCCGCTAATAATAGCTACTAATAGTTTATAAAAAGGCCGGTCCAACTTCGTGAAAGAGGTCGTTCGTCGAATCCAACTCGGCTGGGCAGCATTCGGGAAACTTAGAAAAGTCTTTTTCACCTCACTAGCTCGTAAAAGCTCTGTTTATCATTCGAAATCTGCGTGGAAAATCGCACTTTATCCGCTATTTCGAATATTTTATTCAATAAAGGTTTCGTACAATAAATCACACATATATAGAACCTCATTGGTTTCGTAATAGTTTATATTCTCTGCACCCAGTCCATTGATGATTGAAATGCAAATACTTATTTCATGTCATGCGCCAGCCTCATTTAAAGAATCGCACTGGCCGGCAAGAAAATTTGATTTAAAAAATTAATATTTATTAAAACTGTTTTTCTTGCACCTAACATTTTCCTCGCTTTAGTGAGGTGAAAAGTTGTGTGTTGCGCTCGGCAGCAAAGTTATTTAGCGTCTCGTACCTTTGAAACCCTCGCTACGCTCAGGATTCTATATTTGAACCACTCGCTTCGCTCGTGGCTCAATCCTTCGCTTGCTCAGGTTTCAATACAAGGTACTCGCGCCAAAAATTAACTTTGCAGCCTTGCATAACAAATAACTATTCTTCTAATATACCTCAATCGCTCAAGACAAAATTATACAACCAGTGATGACTTATGGCACTGAAACGTAGTCTCTCACTATGGGCCTCATAAGAAGGCTCAAGGGCTCGGAATTTCTCTACGAGATCAAATCAGAAATGATGAGATCCGTAGACGAACGAAAGTCGTCGACATAGCCCAGCGGATTAGTAAGTTGAAGTGGCAGTGGGCGGGGCACATAGCACGCAGAACTGATGGCCGATGGGGCCGAAAAGTTCTCGAATGGAGACCACATATCGGCAAGCGCAGCGTAGGACGACCAGCCACAAGATGGACAGATGACTTAATTCAAATGGCAGGAAGACGCTGGATGCAAGCCGCTTCCAATCGGTCTTTTTGGAAATCCATGGAGGAGGTCTATGTCCAGCAGTGGATTTCTTGTGGCTGAATGATGATGATGATGTTCTTAATTGTTAATAAGTAGTTTAGTTATTATTCCTTCCAATTATTCTTTGATAAATAAATAATATTGATAACATCCTCCTTTTTTGAAGTCAGTTAAAATTGAAGACATACATATTCAGTGGCGGTTTGTTTCGATTGTCGTTTGATCATATTATAATGCCAAGAGGCCATTTATGACAACAAAAAAACAAAAACAGTTTTACAAAGCCTGTAAGTTAAATTAAAACATTACAGTTCGCTAATTTAGCGTTGAACATTTTGTATAAATAATAGGGTGCTTGGTCCACTTAATGCGATAGTAAATTAGGGTGTTTCAGCTTAGCACGCCCATGAAACAGAGAGGGATGAAAGGTTACAACGAATACTGAAAAGAATCAGCTTGTGATATCTGTCTATCTATCTTAACAGAACCTAATATTAGGCGTAAGCCTATAAATCTATAAGTCTGTTCTCTATAAATCTAATATAAAAAATCTCGTGTCACAGTGTTTGTTATAGAACTCCTCCGAAACAGCTTCACCGATTTTTATAAAAAGTATAAAGAATAGGTCGTGGGCTAATTAATATGGCAAAAAAACGTTTGCCAGGTCAGTTAGTATTAACATGAAAATGGTAAATGTGTGTACATTAGAAAGTACCATGTATATTACCTGTTATTTTTAGGCTCACTCTGTAACTTACCTACTTAGTAAGAAGCAAATAAATAAATAAAGTAAAAAAAAATGTACAGAATAACTTACTTTATTTTTCAACACTTACTTAATTTATTAAGTTACTAATGTGTAGTGCTAACGACAGTTTTAGTTCACCATGTATATCAATGAAAAGTTACCTCTAAGCTGCAAAATTCCTGAAATTCGTCAAGTACAGTTTTACAATTGGTTTTGTTCGGTGAGTTTTTCCCAGATTGCTATTTTCAAATTGTCAGGGTTTACCTAGTTATGTGAAATTCACGCTATAAGAGATTCATCAATATCGCGACCTCTGGCATGGATTAAGGTCTGTTCTATTTATTTCACCTTTCTTTTCCATTACAAACCAGAAAAACAATAAAAGATACAATTTTAATTTCTGCAAATGGACAAATGAAAATATATATATTAGACAACATAATTTGTTGTTAAAGACAAACTCAAATTGACGTATTTAGAGGTAGACCCGAATCTGTATTAACGGTCCTATTTATAAGAACACGATTCCTCTAAAACACTCCTCAGAGGCACTTGAAATAATCTGTAGTTACATATTTTTATTTACCATAGAATAGTCTTTTAAACTTATTTTGAGGTGTATTTTAAAGAATCGTGTATTTGTAGATAAAACTGTCAGTTAATAATATACATACCATGTCCAGATAAACATTATAGTGCACTCTTAAGACTGATATTAAATACACACCTACATAAACAGCGGCTATCGAAGCTACGTAGCCGACCCACTCACACCTATATCCTGATATTAAATCTTCGCATTTTTACATGTAAGTATGTGCGATACAAAGTACGACCTCATCATCATCGTCATCAGCCATTTGACGCCCACTGCATAGGCCTCCTTCATGGTTTTCATAACCATGAGGGGGTTTGTCATAATCGCCACGCTTGGCAGGCGGGTTGGCGATCGCAGTATGCGGTTGGAATCTCAGAAAGACGCTGCTGCCCGTCTCCTGGTGATTGATTTCCTTAGTCGCCTTCTACGACATCGACGGAAGGAAATGGAGTGTATTCTTAATCCGGCACCACACGGATACGACCTCACGAGTACGACCTCAAACCCTCTCAATTTCTTCTTATGAACACCTACTTAGTTGTATAATTAAAACAGAAAGTGGAAGTACAGCTTCTGAACTTCATAAATCGCGGCACGGGTGCCGTTTTAAGCTGAAACAACTCCCTGTTAAGTGATTTATGCAGCGGTCTTATCGGAGCTGACCGTCATCAGGATTTGCCAATATTAATACACAGGACATTTTAAATTAGATGTGGAAATTTTTCATAATTTGCGTGGAAAATGCAACTTTTCGTTGTGTGTATTTTTCAACGGGGTTTTGTAACGTTTTTTTTTAAGTGACACCCATACGGTTGCATATTTTAATCATAAATATTGTGACCTAAGTTATCATCCCTTGAGGAATACGTATTTTGGGCCTGATACTCCTTATTTTGTTGTGCAATAAAGAGTTCTCTAATATATATTGACATCCCATTGCAGGGCACGGGGTTTCTCTCAGAGAGAGAGAAAATATGGACTAATCGCAGATTGGTGACTAACCGAAATTAAAGTACATTTATTTTATTTAAAAAATATTCTAAGCTGAAACGAAAATACAAACTGTACATTTCAGTAGGAACATCACGAACAACCGTCAATCTACCTACTCCCTGTATAACGTACACTAAAGCCTGAGACACACAGAAGGAACGTGGGGCGGGGGCGCTTAAAAGATGCAAGAAAGTCATTCCATATCACTTTCATACAAAATGTACTGAAGGGACGGGACGAAGCCCACACAGAAGAGACGGGGCGACGACGCGCATTCAATACAACGCGTCGCGTCTTTTCCGCGCCCTCGTGCCACGTCCTTCCTGTGTATCCCAGGCCTAAAAATCTGTTAATCTATTGCAAAAACCGGCCAAGTACGATTCGGACTCGCGCACGAAGGGCTCCGTAACATTATCTTACCATTATCGTACCATTATACAACATTAGACAAAGATCGAATTTGAGAACTAGAGCCATCTATAGAAAGGCGTTTAAAATTGACATTTAATAACATGACATCGTCGCCGTGAAGGTTACATAGATGGCCGCTAGATAGCGAGCGCTGTCTTTAGACAACGTTTGTTCGGAGCCCCCCTTAAATGTTTTTTATTTTGTTTTTAGTATTTGTTGTTATAGTGGCAACAGAACTACATCATCTGTGAAAATTTCAACTGCCTAGCTATCACGGTTCATGAGATACAGCCTGGTGACAGACAGATAGACAGACAGACATACGGACATACAGACAGACAGACATATGGACATACAGACAGACAGACAGACGGACAGTGAAGTCTTAGTAATAGGGTCTCGTTTGGCACCCTTCGGGTACGGAACCCTAAGAAATGGCCAAAGTGCATACAGGAAAAAACAAACTGAATGCTTAACATATTTTTAGTGTATGAGAAACCAGGGGAACACTTTCAAAACTTCATAGATCGTATAAAACTGCTACAAAGTCTGTGCTTGCTTTATAAAGTAGGCAGCATAACTAACCTAAAGTGTTTTTGTAGTAAATGTGTAAAGTAATCCAGGCAGGTTTAGTTTTTTTAGAAAGTAATTAAATTGTAAGGTGAACCGATAAAGATATACCACAGCAAACTAAGGATCTTACAAAGTTATTTGTTTACTATGTAAACGTCATCAGTCTTTGCGCAAAATAAAATTTACAAAGAAAAAAATCACTTGTAGCATAAATTATGTATGAATGCGCTTTTTGTTTCAGCGACGCCCGCGAATGCCTCAAACTAATGAATTTATGAATGCCAACTGAATGTCATTAGCCTACTAAAGTGTTTTTGTCACGTAATGTATTCGTCTACAAAAAACAATACAAAGGCTATGATGGCACAAACTAGAAAATCAGAAATAAGAAATCACTAATTTCTTTCAACGTGAAGAATTTTCATTCTGTTTGTTGAATGTCAATGTACAATCTTGTCCGTTGTTTTCAGGTCGAGTTGCAGTGGAGAAAAAATCAGCGAAAAAAATTCCACTCTGACCATCTTTTCTCAAATCATCTTAAATCTAACATAAAAGACTAGTACCAAGCTCTATCAATCTAATCTATCTAACAAGATCCTATGAGTGCAATCAACAACTTGCAATGCTACAACATCGAGATAATGGGTACGAAATATGCCTGCTGAAGATTCAATTCTAAGATGTTATTTCTGGAATTATAGTTTTGTGGTTTGATGTCAAGACGTAGCTTTTAGTTGAGAGCACACGCCTTTGAATGATAAGTTACTATAACTATTTCTTTTTTAACTGGGAAATGAAGCGACCCATACAGTGTGGGGTGAGTCGCTATCACAATGGTACAGAACCAGTGGACCGGTGCTATGCACAAAAGACCATTGTTCTTACCTTTTCGAATGTATCGACAGCGAATTCAACATTATGAAAAGAAAATAATGGGAAAACTGTGGGAAAATAGATTGTCGGAAAGCCGAAATGGAAGTTTGAACGTAGCGAATAAAAAATTACAAAGCCGCGCTGGACAGACAATAAATTGTTCGTAGCAAACGATTAAACTCGAAGACATAATTCCAGGAGTCCCAGCGTAGGTTCATACTACCATAAATTCGATACTTAATAACAAGCTGCGTAAAACGAACAATGAGTAAGAGTATATTGCAACAACGTCTGCACTACACAACTATTATTATATTACTACGGGCAGACGACACGGCTACCTCGAATCATATATCATATGAATTCTAATTATTGTTGCGGCCAGTCTAAATCAATTTAGTCTCGCTGCAGGCTGGATTTACAACTCATTTCTCTAATAAAATGGATTAAAGTACTGCATCCGATGCGACGCAGTAACTCTCGTAGCAAATGGCGCATTCACTACTGTTATGACATTTATAACTTAGCTCTTCTTTTTTCGTGTCAAACGGTTTGCGGCGACTAATTCCTTATTTGATAAGGTGGAATTGTACGCGAGGCACTTCGGGCGTTGACCTTACACAATTTGTGTTCAGGGTATGTGGGTCTCAGGCTTGCCTAAACTTCGTTAACAATGTTACATCGTCCCCAACATCCCCTAAGGCGCAGAATGTCCCTACATCCGTCGGATTAGTCCAACTATAAACTATAGCAAACTTTACTGTCAGAAGCTCCTTGTACTGATATAACTAAAATAATATACGCCCTGCATCCAATGTACGTCTGACACGCGACGTCCCCATAACTTTTATCAGTTTATAGATAATGATTAACTTTCTTAAAATTCTTGGCTATATCCGAGGTTCCTAAATAGGTAGACTCCGCACCCTTTTCCAATGCAGTATTTTAAATAAATTTGTCTACAATTTTACTTTTTAACGATAAAACCAATTTTGACTAGACTAAACGCCGTTTTTGTGACCGTCTTGTTAAATCTCTGTGTAATTATCTCCTCAATAGTATTACCTCTCTAACTGAAACGATAAGGTCTTAATCTCGTCTTTAACAATGGCGTTAGTGGGAGCATGCTTTCTCAATTTATCCGAACAGGTGGTGTTTCTCACTGCAAACTGTTTTTCTATTGCGTTACCCTCAAACGATCCTGGCTCCCCTCTGGGACGCAGCAAGTCGTCTTAATAGAGTTAGGAACTTACTGTAGACTGAATCCCTGGGGGCATTCTCCCCTAAACTCGTATCTGCGGAGTCCGAAGAAAAATGACATTAGCTTCTTTTGTGGAACTTTCCATTCAACATGTCATTCGATTTTCTACACTTTGCCATGTCTTAGTTTTACGCCTCGGGATATCGTCTGGCTGGAATTTGTACATATTTATGTGCTGTCGTGAAATTATTTTCATATAGCAATGCAGCGCCGTCGACTCGATTTGTATGTATGAGATGAGTGTGCGTTGGCCCACTTTCATTGTCTCAGTAGGCGGCGTTTTGATATAACTTTTGCTACAATTTTAATACATTGTATTCGAATGAATCTTGCATAGTAAAACTGCATATAAAACATATGCTAACGAAGCTCAAGGAAGCATAAAAGTAGTTAGCAACTGTACAGTTTATGATAGGAATTCAATTTTCTTATATTGCCAATCAAAACCGTATTTAAAGACCGTGATCTTTTCTTGTTAGATTGCAACAACCATGTCGAGTTTTTTTTAACTTGTCAACTAAAAGTACGTCCCATATCTTTAAGTAACGCCACTTGAATTTTAATTCATTTGTGCCTACATAAAAGTATCATTGCACACTCCCTGAGGTTTTATAACAAGATTATTATCCATTATAAAGAAATCATATTAAATCCAGACTGAATGAAATCCAATAAAAGTATCCCGGAATGTAATTACCAATATGGACATTCCTCGCACCCATTATGGTAAAATCAGCACGTGTCTTTGACATAAATATTCACATTATTGCGTAAAGTCGAACCCCTCATATCCACTGCAACTTTTTTCACTATCCGATCTCCCGTTGTGCATTTCGATATACGTAAAAGGGGATTTGCCCGTGAAATATCGACGGAGCGCTGACGACTGTGCTCAACGTAAAAAGCAGTCAGTTTCCTGCTCACATATTAGTAACGGGATTGGATGCACGTTCATATCATCCACATCATTGTGTTCTTTCGATGTATGCAGTAAGGTTACTGTTCCTGCAGTACCTTAGTAATAATGCCGAGGGTGACGGCTAAAGCTGACGGTCGGCATGGCACAGCGCCTCTTGTTTGCTATTATTTGCTATAATGTGGGTGAAATTTAGCCAGTTTCGCAGACATCGCCCCTAATTGTCCCCGTGCCTTTATTGCGAGCGCTTTTATTTATAACATTGTGGGGCCCAGCATCAAAATCCGGGATTATTTGGCTAACAAATTATATCGAATCTGGTGGAGAATAGGACGCGTCATTCGATAAATCAATCGTTGGATTTATTGATGAAATGCTTTTGAATGGTCGCTTGGTGGGGGAGCAAACCGAATTTTAAAAGTCCCGGCTGAATATCCCTGACCATTTTTTTGTGTTACTCGACAAATTCATTTATTATTTCAAGAGTTTTAGCCGTATCCGTGAGCATATCTAAAATAATAAATCAGCATTAACATTGTATCTAAGCACCAAGCGTTTCCATGGCGGAAAAACGGCAAAATATCGCAACACGCGTGCAGGAAATCCACCGAACGGTATAAGGCAACGTTGATTAATGAATCCTCACGATAACAAATGTCGCTTACGCCCGCCAGCCCCCCGCGCCAGCGGCTGCAATGAGTTCACATAATTCCAGTAATAGAACCCGTCACTTAACCTATCGGAAAGACGGATTGTGACAAATACCAAACCATTACTACACAATGGTATTAACGGTATTGATATTACTATGTCTGCGGTTCAGACGCTGCCAAAGTATATTTCTATGACGCGTTATTGGATAGTCGGATTCTCACCTCACACATTTTCGCTTGATATTCGAACTTACGTTTCATGTCTTAGAACAGTTTATCATTGGACGATAACCGAGACCGGACGACATCGTTGGACTTGTATTTTAGTCTCATTTTAGTCAACGTTCACACAACGTTCGGCAGACAAACAACGGCCTTAGTAAATGCGTATAACTACCAATGCGACAATGTCGTGTCGCTATGGTCCAATGTGAAACCAAAGCGGCCTTTCAGTGTTGACTTCGTGAGGTAGTCTCGACGATATTGGTAATTGTTGGTTACTTACAGCAGATGGATCAATCGCCATCATTCTGTTTTCGAATTAATCGGCCTATTAATTATTTTTAATTTTCTAATTGAGTTTTAAATGTTAGTATTTTTTTGTTTGACAAAGGAAGTAAAACGTCAAATTTCCAACACCTAAACTACAGGTTTTAACCTTTTTTAGGGAGCAGGGTACCACTGCCTTAGTGATAAGGTCACTGTAAAATGTTCCTTGAATAAATTATCTTAATATCTTATCTTCAATCGAGAGAGTGATGTTAGTCGAGAGAATCGAGAGACTTCGCAATACCAGTAGCGTTAGGTATGTTCTCTCATCATCATATGGATTTAACTTTGCCTATTACTTTATTAATTACTTGCTACAACGTACAACAAATCAAATAGACAGGTACGGCAGTTAATAAAGTGGTAACCCAAACTGGTGCGATCGCGCTTCAGGACTGTCCTCATAATAATACCATCATACATCATAGCACGGGGGACGCACCATTAAACAGCAAAATTATGTTTCGGACACGCAGTATCTCATTGAAGTGAAAACGCCTCTTGTACACTGAATATAAATAGACAATGCGAATCGGTGAACATCTTTTGAATTGCTGAGATGCTGCTTTATGATTGTATAATTTAAATAATATTGGAAATGTGATGTTAGTTCAGTAGACGCCTGAAGATGCCTACAAAAACTTCGCAAATCAGACGATTACATCATCATCATCAGAACATACTCATACTTGCGCACAAAATCACACTCACACACAGGCGTACGTACTCTCATACAAACATTCGCACATATATTATGGTCTAATAAAGATTGGTAACGATATTTTCGGGGGTATGTGATACTCGTACGGGTCGCATTATTGGAAAATCATAAAAATAGTTCCTCATAATTTTGATTGTTTTGTTATACTAAGGTTGTCTGGAAGAGACCACTTTTCTTTTAGTGATGAGGCCGCCATCTGTACTCTTAGGTTAAGAAATATCTGTGTAATTTCCATTTTTATGTACAATAAAGTGTTCTCTATCTCTATCTATCTATATCTAACGCAATTTTTCTTACTAGACTGAATTGGGAACGCAGTGTGGTCGATAAAACTATCACGCTTGAGCCGTTTTCATTCATCCTAGTAGGAGAAGGGACATCAGTACATGAAAATTTAAAAAGAAAATTACAAAATATGCGACTTCGTTCGCGTGGTAATTTTGAAGTGTATTTTTCCGGGATAAAAATGTGCTAATCCGTTCAGTCGTTTTTGCGTGAAAGCGTAACAAACAAACATCCATCCATACATACAAACTTTCGCGTTTATAATATTAGTAAGGATATACCATCATTTTGACGGAAACAAAACGAGATTCAGTGATATTTTCTTGATAGATTTTAATTCCACGTCAGGGCCCTTTGCTTAAATTTATCACGGCCTACTGTAACATCCAGACTGCTGTCTCTATTTTTTTTTTCATAAAAAAATACTTTTACGAGGCATGAAAATTTCGATCTTTCCTTTTAGGTCACATTTTTTTTTAATTAATCAAAACCATCTAATGACACTATAATAAAATAATAATGACATAAGGGCGCATTCCACGACCTACTGTGTCAATTGTCACGTGCGGAATCCAAAAACTCACTTTTGCACGTGAGCCAGCCTCATGAACAAGGTTATCTGTCCCACTATGCTATACTTACTAGACATGTATTGTATAGTCTAGTGACATACAAGTTTCCTATAGTTTGGTACAAGTGACTTATCGATTAAGCAATAAAAAAGTGTGATCAACACGGTTTTACGCTCGTAGCGTTGCTATTTTCAGTTTTATAGCCGTAAAAAAACTTTAAACCCTTTCAAGTATTAGCTATAGGTATATTTTACGGGCTGTGAATGACTGCAAGCATCTGTGGTAGATTTATTTCAATTTCCTTTACACTCGGAACTTCCGTTACTTGAGCTATAAATTTGGGTGATAAAAAATAAACGACTTTTCTTATTCGGGAATGCTGAAACAATATCGATAACGCCTATTTTAACATACGCATAAAATCAGAGCACAGTCCGTGAAAACTGGCCAGTATTTTTTTAATAGGCATCAAAAAGGAATTTCAAAGCAATTAGAAAAAAACCGGCCAACTGCGAGTCGGACTCGCGCACGAAGGGTTCAGCACCATTATCTATACAACATTATACACAAAGATCGAGAAAAAACGGCAAAAAATCACGTTTGTTGTATGGGAGCCTCCCTTAACTATTTATTGTATTTGAATTTAATTTGTTTTTGAAGCGAATATAGAACTAAATATTCTGTGAATGTTTTAAACGTGGTAGACGTTTAGCCGTTATGAATATAATGAAATGTAAATATGCAAAAAACGGCAAAAAAATTACGTTTATTGTAAAAGAATATTTATTTATACATATATTCTTAAATATTTATTTTATTCTGTTTTAAGTATTAGTTGTTATAGCGGCTAAAGAAATACATCATCTGTGAAAATTTCAACTGCCTAGCTATCATGGTCCATAGACACATATACAGCCTGGTGACAGACAGACAGACAGACAGACAGACAGACAGACAGACGGACAGACAGACAGACAGACAGACAGACAGACAGACAGACAGACAAACGGACAGTGAATGGTGAAGTCTTAGTAATAGGATCCCGTTTGGCACCCTTCGGGTACGGAACCCTAAAAACATACCGCAAACAATAAAAAAATGCGACGAATATCAGTGTTTTACTTGCTACGTTGTAAATGGGAGCCAGCAGCTATTTCCGAGAGGGATTTTTAGTGAAGTGATAGAAAAAATAGTAGGTAGATTGTTTATCGAGGAAGCAAACAACAATTTTTAAGGCAAGAGTTTCTTTGAATCCCGACCGTAGCGAAGGATTCTAAAGGAGAATCCTGAGCGCAGCTAGGGGTTCAAAGTACACCACTCAAGCCCAAAATAGTGTAGCTCCCGAGGTGGACACTCTACTTTTTATTACCCTCTATGAAAAAGTAAGTAAGTGCAACTTATGAATAAGAATAGAATAGAACGTTTGTACCACATTTTTAGCGTTCGATACAACTCACTACTTGAAGACACACTCATTTTTTATAAAAACTTAGTAAAATCCGAATTGGAGGATGCAAACAATTACGAACAAAGGCGGAGAATCCATTTCGCGCCCTGTTTTATTTTCTCCAACTCACAAACTTTTTTTTTTAATTTGGCTTGCACGCGGTTTCTTCATACAGCCAGTTGCTTGTTCATTCAATGTTTGTGATTGAACTCTTTGGTGATTGGAACTTTTACTAAAAATGTCCACATTCTAAATTCAAACTACTTTTTATCCCTTTACGAGGACTAAAGTAGCTCTTTTTGAATAGATGTGATAAAAATATATTTTATTCAGACAAAAACACTGGTGTTAAGAAGTTTTGAGGCCTAGATGAGTATGTTGAATGTTCAACAGGCGTACTTCTCTTTCTTGTAAGTTAAATTGTAGCAGTCACGTTTTTGCTTTGGGAGATTATATTATAAAGCCAGTAACACACGAGTCATACATAACTTTCGTGTAACACCTCATCTTTCAAAATGAATTAAGCCGTTTTTCAAAATCAAAACCAAATCATTAAACAGTTCGTGTGCTAGTTATAATTATTTACTTATAGTCACGAAACCATCTTATGAATTTCGGATACTCTTATTAGATTTTTGTTGTAAGGGTTCGACCAAGTATCGCTCTGATTCGCAGAGCGAAACGAATACTCCATCTGTTGGACGTCGTTGAAAGCACATCAGTCAAACAAAAACCCTCTTTGCTATACCTACTTTTAAAGGTATTCAGAATTTACGCTATAAAGTAACATCGAATATGATACGCCATGTGTTTATTAGGTACTCGACTTTAGAATACTCGAGGCTACAAAAAGGTAGTTATGACTCGTTTCTTTGCAGCAAAAAAAAAAATCTATTGTATCTATTTAATTTAAAAAAAGTGCTACAATTAACATTCAAGACGTCACTAGTTTAGTAATTAACTATTTATATTTCAACCACGTCTAGGAGGGGTAGAGATCTCAATGTCAGTCGACAAAATCATACGACAGTTTAAAATGTACAGTCGTGTAAATAAGTCGTCTAACTAAGCTGGAAAGGATTGACTCATGGTGAATTTTTAACACGCTTTTATTAGCTTCACTTGCATGTACTTACACGGAAAACTTGCAAAAAAAAAATTAAGAAATTCAATTAATACAACCAAGAGTGAAAGAGAAAGCTTCTCGCATTTAGCACGCTCTTGTACATTTAATTAATGGTTATTAGTTTGAAAAAAATACACTTCATAGTTTATTATGACTCTTCGACGTAATTGCGTGACTGAGTATGCCTTCTTGTCAATCTGTAGGTTAATTGACTTGGCAATGTACTTGAAATAGGCTCCACTAAACAATCTAATTTAATATAATATGTATAACTTGTGAGATACATTTTGTTTTCATGCGATGGCCAAGTCAATCTTTTTATTCAACACATAAAAGACTTTTAATATTGATATGGTCACTATAAGATGTTGTTAGGTAAGCTAATTCCGTAATAACTTAAGACAAAAGGGCTCTTAAGTAGGGACTGAATAGATTAACCGACTTGGTATTACATGGATCTCACAACTTTTTACGGTAAAAGAACTGAGTTGCGAGACTTGGCTTTTTTTCCATGTTATGTTTGAATGGCATTGATTTTTAACATGCGTTCCACGTCTCGTGTTTTTTTACATTGTACCTTTTGTAACTAACTGTACTCCAGCCAACATGGCCGCTGACAGTGCAGGGACATTTGTGGTGAAACATGTGGCACCAATTAAAGTTATTTTTTCCCAAGGATAATAAAGATAAGACGTGAATAATGACGTGTGGAGAAACGCGTCACGAACGATTGCCGCCGCGCAGCATGTGTGACAAAATTGATAAATAATTGACTTCTTATACTCGGCTCTTAAGGTCCTAAAGGAGGCTATTTTACTTTTCAATACAAATAAACTTTATTATGACACCAACTCTTAAGTAGTGAAAAAAATTAAAGCTGTTTAATACATTCGTTCGTAGCCCCGGCTGCCTGAGTGATCTTAAACGATCACGAAGGTAAAGCAACACAGGGCGCGTTCAGTGCATGGTCGGGTCGCCGTCTATGCCTAACGCTAGTGCCATTTTTCCGAGCGGTTCCGTGCTTCGCAAGGCACGTTAAGCTGTTGGTGCCGGCTGCTGTCGATAGATGGCAGTCGTTAAGCCAAGTCAGAGGCCTTAGGGCGGCATGACAACTTCTGACAGTAGACGAGCCACTAGTCTACAAGCCTCCACCAATCCGGACTTGGCCCCCGTGGTGGAGTATGGCCTATACCTTCCTCAGGGAAGAAACCCGTGCCCCTCGGTGGGGACATAATGGGTTGATGATGATGAATACATTCGCTAGGGCCGAACGGTCAGTGTGTAACAGCCGGTAATTTTTCGCGATTTCAGAAAAGTAGAAACGATAATGAATGTAATTTATATTGATTAGTATGTTAACCCTTATTTCTGCAACATGCCCACGTTTTAGAGATAAGATGCTGTTTACATAGCTGACGCTGCTATTGCTTGCTTGAAATAGCAGTTCCAACTATCCGAAATGCTATCTTACCTTTACTTACGTTTACAAAAGCTCTAAGTTTGGGCTAAGTTTAGTGTAGAACCTTGATTATGAAAGCTTCTGAAGACAGTCGCTACATAAATACTTACTTAAATTATCGTCATAAGCCGAACGCTTCATGGCTTTAAGAAACAAATAACTAACCAAGAATAAAACAAAACATTGGTAAACATAACTGAACATTTCATGCAAAAAATAACTTGAAATTCTCAAGACTTGAAGTCAATATTTGTTTGCCTCGAACACAAAGAAAGTTTCTTTAAGAAATCAGCTCAGAGTTAGCGTTGATGGGATAATTATCCGGGCAAGCACACTCGTATAGTCGAGAGCACATTAACCTTTAACATATTCGTACACTATACTCGGTTACATTACGGGTGACTTTCCTACGAATATGTAAAGTTTGGTCGGTAACTGTATCGCTATGGAGCGTGAGTTCGAGCTGGACTCAAAGAAGTGCATATTAAACGTACGCAGGTACCAATATGTGGAAAACTGTATTTCAACGAATAGCAAAGGTATTTGACTTCCTTTACAGCGGGAGCTGCGTTGGAGACACTTAAATTAAGTCCTCTGAATTACCGTGGCCCTTATGCGCAATCAAAATTATCCAGATCTAAAGATCTAGAAGTAGATGTTGCTTGTGATATGACGTTAATTAAAGCAAATATTCTGCAATCAACTCTCTAAGCTCTCAAATTCACTAATCGACTCATTACTTATGAACTATTGTAAGAGCTTAGCGATTTCAAGGAAATCTTTCTGTGGCGCCCACGTGGTACCTAAACAGTAATTCTCGTGTCCAAGTGAAACATTGCAGTGCAGGTGTTGATTAGTATCAGCAAAATACATACATCTTAAAAGTATGCAGGAGAAAAAATGGCCGCAAGTTGAGACTTTTTAATACGTTATATTTTATATCAAGATATTCCAAAAGTGGACACTGATAAAAAGTGCGTCAAAACCTTTCTTTTAGTTGAGTAAAATCCACGTTTTGTTTGCTATCGAAACGCTAAGAAACTAACAATGAGTTTGCGACTCTTCGACACAGTGAGAGCCGTTGTGTCTGCCCCTGGACCTCCCTCCTAGTGGAAGACGGGAGAGAATGTGTTCCAACAATGTTCTCGTAGGAGAAACTGTGAAAGATCTCGAAGTAATTTACAGTAAACTCATAACATTTGTGGATTATAGAGAATAACTGAGCGCATGAAGTGAATGAACTCATGACTCAATTTATAAGGTCTCGTCATACGAGAACATTCTTGAAGAACATTTTCCTCGGCCCATCTCTACTCACACTTATACCTAATCGAGGATTTACCTTACTCAACGAGTTAATTTACGCCCTTAACGTTTATTTATTTATTTATTTATTTAAGGAGAAAAAACAGAATTGACTAACTTATAGCATAAAAAATATTGGAGTACGTACGGGCAGTACGTTTTGCCTATTCCTCAGCATTTCCCACAGATAGGTAATAATAGGGATTAAAGTATGAAATTGCCGTTTTATTGCAATAGGTTCTTTGAATTGACATAGAATCTTCATGGTTTGAGGTTTTCGGATGAAACTTTATTCAAATGGTTTCTATGATGTTCTTTTTTTAAAAAATGTGAAACATTTGAATATCGACTTTCAATTGTTTTTTTTTTTATTCAATTTAGACAAGAAAGATGGATACTGCGAAAATTCGAGTGATTTTTGAATACGAGTTCCGACGCGGAACTAACGCGGCAGAAACAGCCCGCAATATCAATGCTGCGTTTGGAGAGGGTTCTACTAATGAACGCACCGTGCGATTTTGGTTTAAACGCTTTCGTGATGGAAATTTCGACTTAAAGAACGAGCCACGAGGAAGACCGCCCACACAGGTGAATAACGATGAATTAAGAGAGATAGTGGAAGCCAACCCTAGTCAAACTACCCAGGAATTAGCGGCATAGTTTAACGTTACCTTACCCACAATATTGGCTCACTTGCGTCAAATCAATAAAATAAAAAAATACGAAAAATGGGTGCCTCATAATCACTCGAATTTTCGCAGTATCCATCTTTCTTGTCTAAATTGAATAACAAAAACAATTGAAAGTCGAAATTCAAATGTTTCACATTTTTTAAAAAAAGAACATCATAGAAACCATTTGAAAAAAGTTTCTTTTGAAAACCTCAAACCATGAAGATTCTATGTCAATTCAAAGAACCTATTGCAATAAAACGGCAATTTCATACTTTAACCCATTACTTAATATAATAAATAAGTAAGAGGCGCAATACAGGACTCTAGATTTTGTTCTAAGATTAAAATTAACAAACACTTAAGCAACTGTTTTAGAAAGAGATACATACACAAACAATCATTAAAATATTATACATTGGAAGAAGTAAACGCAACAAATCGGTACAGCTCATGAATTTGACAGGATTAGTCGCCTTTGGTCTCACGGTTTAAATAAATAATACAAAATAGCACACAATATACCTAAAACAATCACTTGTCTTGGTCTCAAACTAGGATAAACATGTATTGTGATAAAAAGACAATAGGCTCTCGAGTGGAGACCACGAACTGGCAAACGCAGTGTGGGACGCCAACCAGCCCGCTGGACCAACAATTTGAGACGGATTGTTGATAGCAGCTGGATGAGAATAGCCGAGGACAGAAGTGGCGTTCCTTAGGGAAGCATACAGCTATAGTTGCCAGGTTGTCTAACCTAATAGCCAGACAGACCAGCCAGTTTGGCCGGACATTTGGGTAAAAAAGCCGGACACCCTAAATTATGAAGGATTTTCTGTCTTAGCAATAATACAATTTTTATTAAGTAAAACTAAGATTTTCTTGATCATTTACCATAAAACTTCTTAAATTCTAATGAAATAAAATAAAATTGAAAAACGAATCAGTCTTTTTTATTACTACTAATCATTCATTAATATTTTTATTTCCCAAGGGAAAACAAAAAATTAAAATTGAGAAAATAAAATAGAACAAAACCAAACTTCTTCACTAATGAATAAAATTAACATTTTTTAAATCTTCTTAGTCTAACAAACGAGACATCTAGCGCAGTGTTGCCAGGCCCATTTTACGAAAATCTACCGAGGTGCGAAGTAAAGCCTAACAAAAGCTGGACAGGCCGGACACCGTTTAATTTGGCCGGACACTCGATCAAAAAGCCTACCTATGTCCGGCTTTAGCCGGACGCCTGGCAACCCTACATACAGCAGTGGCCGAATGTGGACCGATGGATTTTATTGTTTTCAATATTTAGGTAATGCAATCTGTAAGGTAAAGTTTGAGCTTATGCTTCCTTTCAGATAAGGAAACACACAAGCTCAACAAATAAAACAATCTTAATGACATATGTCTCCTCGGCGCAGGAGGAAACTGCAATCATCATTTGCATAAACAACTAGTTCTCGACAGGTTCAATTAAAATTAAAATTAATTGCTCCACTCAAAGCTCTGGCAGTTTCTTTGCGCACATCATTCAGTTTTATATTTATGCGAATCCACTTGACAGGTGAGGTACGGGCGGGTGTATGTTGTTACTGCTTGACTACTTTAATATCGGTAACTTAGAACGCATGCGCATGTTTGTTTACTTTTGAAATGAATTGACAGTTGATCTACCTAGAATATTTTTGTTGCCTGTTACATAACTGAGTAGAGTGTACGCGTAATGAGGTTGATCAGCCATCGCCTATAATGTTGTTTGTTGAGTAAAAACGTAACACTAAGCTTTGGAACCGCTATAGGTTTTACCAAGTTTACATCTCATATGGACATTAAGAAAGCCTGTTGTCATTTTTCAAGTCGTAAAGTAACTAATTTTATAGATAGAAATTCGTTTTAGGAACTATAAATCGGTTGTGCCTAAAAGTTGTATTAGCATTTACTAATTGTAGCTACTACTTTGGAGTAGTCACGTTATACAACCAAGGAGGTCATCACTATTTATTTTAAGTTTGTTTATTTTGCGCCAAGATAATTTTTAATGTAAATGAGCGTATTTACGGGCGTATGAGATAGAATTTATAAGGACCTACTTAAACTTGAAATTTGCTATGGTAGTGAAGTCATTTTTATTGCTCCTACTACCTATTGCCTTATAAATCTGTTTAGAGGCAAGCCAATAGCGGCAATATGCCTTGCAAATTTCACTTATTATTATTTCATTATGTTCGAAACGTAGTTTGATTTTAATTTACATGTATTCGACAAACTGAATCGCAATGAAACTTTGCCGAAAAACATTGGAGCCAGGTTTTGTGAGAAGGCTTCATGAGAAGGCTAACAAGGCTTTTTATGTTTTACTTACTTACAATTTTAAGCAATGTTAAGTTACAATTTGTGTTATTGTAGAGAAAAGATGCGAAAAACGTTATTGAACACAAAAAGAAAATTACAAAAGTTTAAGATAGATAGATAGATAAATCATTCATTACATTTTTTAAGCGCATGGCGCTTGAATTGGAATCTCCACTTACTGGGGCTTCTATGATATTTTTCTAAATCTAAATAAGAGATATTTGCTATGGATATTTATTTCATAGTAAAGGTACTTTGGTATAAGAAATTTAAACAGATTGAGGTTTCTTCAACCTAACAGCCAGACAATAAGATACTCTTTAATTGAGGATAGTCGTTCGTTACTCGTTTTTATAAGGTCATTACTGGATAGTAAGTAGTGGACAGATGTAATATTCATGGATTTTGAAAATAAAACACTACGTTAAAATATTCGAATTAAAAAATCTCAAAATGAACTTTCAGAAATTTATAAAAAGGACAAAGTAACGAGGTTATTATTATATGATATAGAAGGGGGCGTTTTTAAGTTCGCGGAATGGGGGTAAGAAGTGGAAATAAAAGTACAAATTTATTTTTCCTTTTCAATATATTCACCTGCTTATCTTATTCATTTTTCCGATCTTTCAATTAAATTACTCATACCTTCGAAAAAATGTTTTGTCTTTGTCTGAAAAATACACCGAAACTCCTATCCTTCACTTCTTCGTCGCTTGAAAATTTCTTCCCACGAAGACTTTTTTTCAAGTTTGGGATTAGGTAACAAGCGCTGGTCAGAACTGTAGGGTGAGCTGAAATTTCGAAGCCTTACTTCTGCAGGGCAGCCATCGCAACACGGCTCTTGTGAACAGGCGCGTTGTCGTGTAGAAGGAGGACACCTTTGGTCAATTTTCCTCTTCGTTTTTCTTTGACTGCTTCCTTTAACCACTCTAGGATTGAAGCATAGTATTCGCCGGTTGTGGAGACATCTTTAGGATTCTTTTTGAGTCCCAAAAGACTGTCGCCATGATTTTCCCACAAGACAGTGACACAATTTTTGGGTGGTGGTGTGCCTTTTTTGTACAACTAAATGGAGTCCGCTACCAGGAAGCGGTGGTAGCCTAGTGGGTAGAACATCGGACTCCGAAGCGAGAGACCCAGGTAAGATCCCCAGTGCGGGCATATACCTAAGACTTGGTTTTCTAAGTTATGTACTTTTGTCAAGTTATAGTAGCAATACCACTCGCTAACTGTGAAGGAAAACATCGTGAGGAAACCTGAGTGTCTGAGCTATTCACATACCTCAGCGCTTGAAATCGCCAATCCGCGGTGGGCACGCGTGGTGATTAAGCCCACACTCTCTCCCTGAGAGAAGGCCTGTGCCCTACAGTGGGACGTATATAGGCTGCTTATGTAAATGGAGACCTGTTTGGACTCAGTTTCATAATGATGAACTCAAATTTCCTCCCAATACAATTCGAGTCAGTACTCTATCTTTATCTTCACTACAGAGGTCCAAAAACGCTTGAGAACACTCCACACGCTGTTGTTTTTAAGGCGGAGTGAGCATTCTCGACACCCATCTTGCGCTGACTTAAGTCATGCCAAGATGATCGTGAAGAACTTTAAAAATGGTTGCATCTGATACTCTTCCCATTTCTCCGAGCTGTTTCTTCTTTAGTCGGGCATTATTCAGTATTAATTTTCGAGTTTTTGAATGATTTTCTGAGTGGTTACCTCGATCAGCCGGCCTGGCCGTGGGTTGTCTTCAAGTGAGTCCCTGCCTTGCTTAAAGAGGGTATGTTGTAAACCATCGTTTTACCTGGGCAAGAGTCCCTGTGAACGGATGACATCTCTTCTAGTATGGTTTGAATTGATGTTCCTTACTTGTTAAGGAATTTTATAACAGCATGGTACTCGATTTTCTCCGTATTTCACAATTTGTTCCCGATTGACTTGTTTGGTCGACGATAGTTCAAAGCCTAATGATCTAATTACGATGAAACTTGGTAGTTATACTAATAATGAGTTGCTTAATTCTAAATAACTCGAGTAAGTGACGAACGACCTACTTAACCATTTCGCGAACTTAAAAACGCACCTCGTATAACGAAATGCAAAATTTCGAAATCGTTTAATCATTTAATAGTTTTGGTTGAAAAAGGGTCAAAGGTTAAGATTTAATATAGCATTGCCTTTTCTTAATATCTAATATAAAATTCTACAGTCATCTAGCTTTAATTCCAAAAGACGCATTAGAAAAGCCTTTTTAATTTCTAATGCTTGGTTTTTGGAATTAAAGCTAGCACCAGGTAGTTAAGCTGTAGCAAGCTGAACCCAATGTACTTTATACAATAACAAATGCGTGTTTAGGACGAAATCTATGCGAGTATTTTCCTGAAATTCTCCTGTTCTATACATTGTGCAATCAAGCGCTGACAACACCCAATAGATGTTCCATCAATTTTTCCGACTAAATCGTTCAATCTTGTATAAAATTCATGGGGTGTAGCATCGCGTAGAATGATAAATAAGTTAGAGGCTTCCCCAAATATTCTCATTTAGTACATGACTTGTTTACCGAAAACGTCCCTCAGAATATGAGTATCGGTATGCACAAATATAACAAACGTTATCTACCATATTGTTTTATCCCTCCAGATATATGAAGTTCCATCATTTATTCCGGAGAATACGGTCGAATCAGGATCAATATTTGCCAGGCCGCATGTGTTGTAGTGTTAATTTTTGTTGATTCTCTGAGTCTTCTTCTTTGAATCGATACGTCAGAGGATAGGCCAAGATGTTGGCATAGTGCCTGTCCGGAAAGCAACGGAAACGCCGACTAACATCCGCTACGGGAAAATGGCAGACAGTGCCGACGGCGTTCTTTTATTGTTTCCTCGACTTTTCCGAAAAAAAGGAAGAGGGTTCTAGGAAACGAAGTCTGTCACGCTCGCTGCCTCGTGCGGAATGTTGTATTACCTTCAGTTTATCCTTGGGGTCTGGGGTCGATTCAGTAATGTCCCAGTTTTAAAACTATACATCATAAGGATCGATGTGATTTCGTGCACATGGTTGTTACAAAATGACGGTTGGTTGACGGTAATCCTTATACGTCTACGTATCAGTATTTTATCTACATCAAATTTAAATAATTTGCTTCTAACAGTTGCATAGGTATTTAATAAACCAATTAGGTATTATCAACTATGTTGTTATTACTGCAAAATATGTTGGAGAGTCGATTTCAAACAGCTTTTTCGACCGTCTCAATGCCACGGATAATTCTTGATGAGAAAGTGTGATAGAGTTAAGTAATTCTTAAGTTGAGTTGCTGTATATTTGATTAAATAGAAAAAAATAGTAAAGCGACTCGACTGAGTGTGTCGACGACATGCGCACAAATCATCGAATTGTTTACAGAATCGATTCGATTTGATTATACAATCGCTAACTTACGCTAACACGACGGTGTGAGCGCTTAAGAATCGGTGGGTGGCCTAAATTTTCCCATCACTAAACGCTGTCGTGACGTCATTGTTGGTACGAAAAATATGGTACACTCGGTTCCCCTACATTTGAGCGTACTTGCAGGACCTATTTTGGTCGGTGGGCAGAGCATAACACCCATTTGTCGCGCGCCTGCGATAGCAGCTCGATAGAAACGTGCTCTAGACAGAAATCGCCCCATCCTATACTCACGCAGCGGATGAGAGCGGGATAGCTCGAGTCTTCGTTTATTGTAGCCTTTCTCAAGGCATGCGAGCTGAATTCTGTTTTTTAATTCGATGGAAAAAAAACTGTCACTTTTACATGTTGTTGTTGTTGTTGTTGACGTACTCTATGTGGACATAATTACGTACGTCACCCTCAAGCGAACCGCTGACGTCGGGTTGGCCGCGATACCACGATTGCGCCACCACTTTCCCACAGAAACGCTGAGTCGGCGCCTCGTGTACCTCACGGCAGTTTTACTTAGTTTTTAAGAAGGGACTTACTAATTTAGCATCGTGCTAACTAGACGTCGCTTAGGTTATAATTAAATTGTAATATTAATTTTTAATTATACTTTTAAGAAAATCATTTTGGTTTTTTTTGGATCCTCCGGCGACGGCCTTCGTAATTGGCGCAGCCGGTAGGATACTCGAGGCGTTTCGAGGATAGCTAGGGATTCTAATATCGAACACCCGTCGGTAATCGCTATCGTCGTCGTGAGCGATCGCCTGCACATCTTCGGACACCGAGTATCCTGAGAATCATCGAACCTGGAGACCTGGCCCGGAGGAAAATCAAGAAATCGACCCCAGAAGGACCAAGATGAAATATATGTAAGTGCACTTGAATCATTCCTGTGTTGCTTTCAACTTATCCTAGTTTTCCCTGTTTTCCAAAATTTTCTACCCTAAGAATTCTACCCCTACGGGGCCTGCTCATTCTAGACTAGCCCGTAGATTAGATTTAGATAGTAATAGAGACATAGCTGTAGATTTAGATAGTACTGTTGAGAGCTTTGAAGGTTTCGATACCTTTAAGAGCCCCGACCCCCCAAAAATGGCAGACGTAGATACCATTTTCAAGGCCTTACGCCTGGTGCCCGAATTTGACGGCAATCCGCACATCTTGCCAAGGTTCATTAACCTTTGTAACCAAATTGTAGCTGAATATGCCACTGAAAATTTACTGAGCCAGCTTTGCCTAGTAAATGGCATTCTCAATAAGATCACTGGGCAAGCCGCACGGATCATAAATTCTAATGGCATTCCTGAAAATTGGGTTGATATAAGAAGTGCGCTAGTTAACAACTTTTCAGACCAAAGAGATGAGACCGCTCTTTACAATGACCTCATGCTAGCCACACAAGGCCAAAACACCCCGCAAGAATTTTATGATCGCTGCGTAAATCTATTCAGTACAATAATGACCTATGTAACACTACACGAGACTGTCCAAACCACCATCGAGGCCAAACGCACACTATACAAAAGGCTTACAATGCAAGCGTATGTCCGCGGGCTAAAAGAGCCCTTAGGTTCACGCGTACGCTGCATGCGACCCGAAAATATTGAAAAGGCGCTCGAATTTGTCCAAGAGGAGTTGAATGTGATTTATCTGCAAAATCGCAATGAGTCAGTCACAGATAAAAGACTTCTTTTACCAAAGGTCACTCCCATGGCTCCTGCCATGCCCTTCATAAAACAATTCAACTCATCTGCGCAAATGCCAGCACCTGTGCCCATCTGGCAACCCCCTCGATCTAACTTCCAGCATAATCAATCTCTAAGACCAATGAACATGCCCACGCGCACACAACAGATCTTCCGTGCACCCCCACCTAATTACAACCCCCATCAAAATAATTTCCGTATTCAACCGAGGAATTCATTTCAAGGCCCGAAGCCTATGAGCGGCGTTAGCAATTTTCAAGCTAGGCCTTTGCCACCTACCGGTCGTGATTGGCGCGTCCATGGTAACCCGCCACCTTCCAACTATTTTAAGACGCGAGAAATGAACATGAACGAATGTGCTGAGTACGGCAATTATTATTACTGCCCCGAATACTATCCGTATTACGTTGACTCTGACGGTTATTACTATACAGACACTATCGATACACCCTATTACGTAGATAGCGAAGCGTACGAATCATCTGGCGAGTGTACGATTCTTCCTTATGAAGACCCCACTCCAACCACCAGCACCGCTGAAGAACAGCAGGATTTTCCGAAGCGTACAAAATCAGACAAGTTAAAATAGAGCTAAACCTACAGACCCAAAGACAACTCCCTTTCATACAGATCTCTAATCCACCCTTGAGATTACTGATAGATACAGGTGCAAACCAATCTTTTATCAGTCCGGAGGCTGTAAACAGATTTTACGCTCATTTACCCCTAAATTTTGACCCCTTCGAGGTTACAAACGTCCATGCAACGTCACGTAATAACTATTCAATAACCGTGCCGTGCTTTAACGAATTAGGAGACTCTGAAACTATAAAGCTCTTTATATACAAGTTTCATGAGTACTTCGATGGCCTAATAGGACTCGATCTTTTAGAAAAGTGGGAGGCCAAAATCGATCTCAAGGAGAAGCAGCTGATAACGCAATTTTCCACCAATCCTATCCAGATGTACAACTCGCGTAATGTCAACCTTTACGAGGACGTAATTCCCGCCAATTCTTCTAAATTGGTCAGAATTCCCGTTAACGTACATGATGGCGAAGCCTTTATTAGCGAGCAGATTATGTCAAATTGCGTCATCAACGAATGTCTCACAACTGTCACTAACAGCCGTGGCCTAGTAGAGATTTCGAACCCCACCTCAAATGACCTAATATTCTCAATGGACCGTGCCGTCCAAGCGGAAACGTACACTATCGAGTGCACGCGTCCCGAGCAACCGTCCGCGCGCGCTAAGGAAGTGCTATCTCGCTTGCGCACAGATCACCTAAACGCGGAGGAAAAGGCTAACTTAGAGGCCTTATGCCAAAAATACGCCGATGTTTTTTACATCGAGGGCGAGAACTTGACATTCACGAATCGAATAAAACACCGCATTCGAACTACAGACGAATTGCCAGTACATACAAAGAGCTACCGCTACCCCTATGTCCATAGAGACGAAGTTAAAGATCAAATTGGGAAGATGTTAGACCAGGGTATAATACAGCCATCCGAATCGGCTTGGAGCTCACCAATCTGGGTGGTACCGAAAAAAGCTGATGCCTCTGGAAAAACTAAATGGCGCTTAGTCGTAGATTTCCGGAAGCTCAACGAAAAAACTTATGATGACAAGTACCCAATTCCAAACATAAGTGACGTCCTAGACAAGCTTGGCAATTGTCAGTACTTTACCACCTTGGACCTTGCCAGCGGGTTCTACCAAGTAGAAATGGACCCTGCTGACACCCCAAAGACAGCTTTTAATGTAGAGAACGGGCATTACGAATTTTTACGTATGCCCATGGGTTTAAAGAACTCCCCGTCCACCTTCCAACGCGTCATGGACAACGTTCTCCAAGGCCTACAGAATGTCATCTGTCTGGTCTACCTTGACGATATAATAGTGTTCAGTACATCCCTTCAGGAACACATTATTAACCTGGAAAAAGTGTTTAAGAGACTACGAGAGTCTAATTTCAAGATTCAGATGGACAAGTCCGAATTTCTGAAATTAGAAACCGCGTACCTAGGACATGTCATCACTAGGGAAGGCATTAAACCAAACCCCGACAAAATTTCCGCCATAGAAAAATACCCCATTCCGAGAACCCCCAAAGAAATTAAACAATTTTTAGGCCTTATAGGATACTATAGAAAATTCATCCCCGACTTTGCACGCTTAACTAAGCCCTTAACACAGTGCCTGAAAAAAGGTAGGAAAGTAGTCCTTAACGCCGAGTACACCGAGTGTTTTAAAAAATGTAAGACCCTCTTAACCAACGATCCGATCTTACAGTACCCCGATTTCTCAAAGGACTTCTTACTAACAACTGACGCATCGAATGTAGCTCTAGGCGCTATATTATCTCAAGGCCCTATAGGTTCCGATAAGCCAGTCTGTTATGCATCCCGCACACTAAACGATAGCGAGCAGAACTATAGTACGATCGAAAAAGAATTACTCGCTATTGTATGGGCAACAAAGTACTTTAGACCATACTTGTATGGTCGAAAGTTTAAAATCCTAACGGACCATAAACCACTTCAATGGGTTATGAGTCTAAAGGAGCCAAACTCAAGGCTTACCAGATGGAAGTTGAAGCTGAGTGAGTTTGACTTCTCTGTCATCTATAAAAAGGGCTCTAGTAACACCAATGCCGATGCCCTTTCCAGAGTAGAGATTCACAACGAGGAACTCGAGTCCATCATAGAAGAGCTCAGCTCGTTGTTAGCTAACCCCTCTGAGACACCCCCATCTGTTCACAACTCTTCCACAGCATCCGCTCACACAAGCAGAGAGAACCCTATATTAGAGGTCCCCATCGTAGAAGAGCCCCTGAACAAGTTTCATAGGCAAATTTGTATTACGTTAGTCGGTGACATAAAGAAACGTCCCACCGTAACGAAGCCCTTTGACACCCACACTAGGACAGTAGTGCAAGTGTCAGAATCCAACTTAGAGCATGACGTGGTTCAAGTCATAAAAGAATTTGTCAACCCTAAAGTTAAAACAGCTTTACTAATTAACCCCCCTTTGGCCATGTACAAAATTGTCCCCATTATTCAGGAACAATTTAAGTCTTCCGCTATGAACCTAGTTTTAGCTAAAACCGAAGTGGAAAATGTCAAGGAATACCTTAGACAGCAGGAAATTATCAGGCACTACCACGATGGAAAAACGAACCATCGCGGCATCAACGAGTGCTATCTTGCTCTCTCTCGTCGTTATTATTGGCCTAAAATGCGAGAAGAAATAACTAAATTTATTAACAGCTGTACCACCTGCGGTCAGGCGAAATACGACCGTAATCCCATTAAGCAGCAGTTCAATATCGTTCCCCCAGCAACCAAGCCATTCGAAATCGTACACATGGACTTGCTTACTGTGCAGAATGAAAAGTACCTCACCATAGTGGACGTATTCTCGAAATACGCGCAAGCTTATCACCTTCGTGACGGCACTGCTATCAGTGTATTACAAGCCCTAATGAGCTTTTGTACTCACCATGGTTTACCCCTTACTATTGTTACGGACAATGGTACCGAATTCACAAACCAGCTGTTTAGCGAATTTACAACCCTCCATAAAATTATTCACCACAGAACGTTACCTCATACTCCAAACGAAAACGGTATAGTAGAAAGGTTCCACTCAACCCTATTGGAACATCTCCGTCTCTTGAAACTACGTCACAAGGACGATGTAATCAACCTAGTGCCTTATGCAATTCTAGCCTACAATAGTTCAATACATAGTTTCACGAAATGTAGACCCTATGACGTCATCACCGGTCACTTTGACCCAAGGGACCCTTTCGATCTGGACCTTACTAAGCAATTACTACAGCAATACATAGTGAACCACCGTGAACAAATGAAAATCGTGTACGACACTATTAACGAGTCTTCTCTTGCAATTCGCACGAATATCATAGAGCACCGGAATAAGACCCGCGAACCGGAAGCTGAATATCAGCCGGGACAACGCGTATTCGTTAACAACCCCCTAGCTAGTCGTCAAAAATTAGCCCCACGTTACTCTCAAGACAAGGTTCTTGCAGACTTACCCATCCACATCTATACATCTAGGAAACGTGGGCCCGTAGCAAAGAGTAGGTTAAAACGTGTCCCTAAGAGTGCCCAATTGTTACAGGGTGCTACTGGTCCTGATTGCTCATTCAATAGCGGCCCAGCAGACCAATCCGGAGATAAGACTTGAGAGTCTTGATAACGGCCCTGGATTGCTACCCTTTCGACTTGGCGCTACACGTCTCATATTATATTATCACTCATTTATACAACACATACAACTTAGCGACATTAGCGAACAAATAACAAGGTCAATTGTTAGATTATAGGAATAGGTTGAGTAATGACACCTACCTAATGTACGAGCTTCAAGTAGATTACCTTTCCGCTAAGTTAGCAAAAGTACTGGAACACTTAGAGACATTACGGCCCAATCGCGTAAGGAGAGGTTTCATCAACGGTCTAGGCTCTTTGATTAAAAGCATAACTGGTAACCTCGATTACTCAGATGCCACTAGATATGATGATGCCCTGAGGACCCTAAATAGTGATAGTCTTTAAATTCTCTATTTTTGACGCAGATAGCTTTGACCTCTACAAGTTGTCCATAGCTCCTAATAAATTCATGCAGGCCCTTATCCCTCCTTATCCTTTGATAGCAACCAATAGGAAAGGTTATGTGTACATAGAGGCAGAATGCCCGAAGCTCAAAGACTGGTACCTGTGCGGAGAGAAAGCTGATCATCACCTGCGACGTCAACCAGACTGCATCCAGAATCTCATCCTGAACCAATCTCTTGAAAAAACCTGCAAGTTGACATCAGTGACACTAGCCAAAGTGTCAATGGAGGAACTGGACGAGAAACACTATGTCTTAGCTTTCCCCAATGTAACTAGAGTACATACCGTATGCAGCCGTGAAGACTACAATGTACTGCAAGGCAGCTATCTGGTGACCCTACCCGTCAACTGTTTCCTGCACACGCCGGAGTTCACCATCACTAACACTAACGATCAAGTGATGGGACGACCGCTCAAGATAACTGAAGTCGCCTTCAATTCTGAAAATCAAGATGCTGAAACACCCCACCTGAAGCTGAACTCTATCAACTTGAGAGGACTACACGATATCCAGCAACGAGTAATGCTACAGCCAAAAATTAGCATAGAACCAGCGTCATCTCGATACTTATACCACACGACGATCCCGTTCTATGCTGCGTTATCAGGTGCACTCGCACTGGCTATGATATGGGCTGTACAACGCTACAAGCAACAACGCGGAGCGGAGATAACTACTGCCAAGAATGACGTACCTACATATGCGACACCTGGAACATCTGGAAACCAGAAACTACCCTCAGCAATATTTCATCATCTCAAGACTCAGAAATAGTTGCTGATCTGAGGAGGGAGGAATTACGTACGTCACCCTCAAGCGAACCGCTGACGTCGGGTTGGCCGCGATACCACGATTGCGCCACCACTTTCCCACAGAAACGCTGAGTCGGCGCCTCGTGTACCTCACGGCAGTTTTACTTAGTTTTTAAGAAGGGACTTACTAATTTAGCATCGTGCTAACTAGACGTCGCTTAGGTTATAATTAAATTGTAATATTAATTTTTAATTATACTTTTAAGAAAATCATTTTGGTTTTTTTTGGATCCTCCGGCGACGGCCTTCGTAATTACATCAATAAAAGTTTATTTTTTAAAGGTGTGTCAGACGATGGCTAAAATAATATATCCGACCGCAGTCATGTGTGGACGGGGGTGGCATGTTGGATATTGTGTGGAAAAAATATCGCATATATTAACGCCCTTGTATGTGACGGCCATAAAATATAAGGTTCCAATGAAATCTATGGCAATAAAAAACACTGTTATCAAAACAAAAGTAAAAAATATCTTTTATTTATACTATAGAAATCTTTTTCACAGGTTGCATCTATTCACGTGGACTCGAAAAATCTGTCAAAATTGTCGAAATCACAAGAGAACACGGGAAACAACATTCGCCTAACCGAGGAAAAAACGGAATGTTTGAAAATAAATTACGTCTTCATGAATGTGTCATACCTCAAACCCAGTTGCCGTTACGCAAAAAACTAATACATAAGCAGCCTATATACGTCCCACTCTAGGGCACAGGCCTTCTCTCAGGGAGAGAGTATGGACTTAATCACCACGCGTGCCCACCGCGGATTGGCGATTTCAAGCGCTGAGGTATGTGAATAGCTCAAACACTCAGGTTTCCTCACCATGTTTTCCTTCACTTCCAAATAAAAATTGTGAGAGCTACGGTAAGTGTATTTTTAAAAACTTTTCTTTTATGAGAAACTAAATATTTGTCCGTGTGGCGCCGGATTAAGAATGGCATCACTCCATTTCCTTCCGTGGATGTCGTAGAAGGCGACTAAGGAAATAAAGGAGACGGGCAGCAGCGTCTTCCTGAGATTGCAACCGCATACTGCGATCGCCAACCCGCCTGCCAAGCGTGGCGATTATGGCAAAACCCTTCATGGTTATGAAAACCATAAGGGAGGCCTATGTCCTGCAGTGGGCGTCAAATGGCTGATGATGATGAAATATTTATGACTTTGATGCAATAAGGTGTTTGGTCACACAACTCTACTTTTTACAGTAAAACAAAAATCTACTAAGTATAACGATATATTTTATAGTGGTAACACTACCCCATTAACCATTAACTCGGTAATATCAATAACTATTATTCCTTAATTTCATAGCACTTTTTGTCTCAATTTTGAAAAATTCTCTATTGTAATTGTCAACGTCTTTTGTAAAACTCCTAACGTAGGTAATAAATGCCTCTTTCTTTTTTTTGTAATAAACCTCACCAGGTTTACAATTTATCGCATTATTAAAAAAAAAGTCATGCCGGTCGCATGACTAAATGAAAAAAAGAACTTTATTATGTTCAGTTAATGTAAAATGGAATAAAACCTCAACTAAGGCTGAGTTAAAAACTTTCCAGTAAATTATCTGTTAGTTAGGGACCGTTTCACCCACTTTTAAACACTCACTATGGTCTCCACTATATGAGTATGTATAAGCATTTTATCCTCACTGTTATTTTCGATACCAATCTGCCAGTAATTGAGTTGCGCAAAAATAAAGATCACATTATTGCCGATAATAATCTAGAATCAAAACCAGTAGGCAGCCGTTTCTGTAATCATCTTTACTGTGATTAAGTAACGAAAATGCTGAGCGTAACAGACAAAACACTGCATTAGGCAAAAGGCATAATTTAAAGTTCATTCATCTGCTATTCGTCGCACAGTTTTTGCCAATGTGAATTAATTCGTCGAGATTCGGACGTCGTGGGTCAAACGTCGTTATTTTCCCTGGCATTGATCATCATTCAACGTCAAGGAGTAATGAGTTAGGACTCGTCGGCACAGGGACGACGAAATACATAAATCAGGGGGAAATATTTACTCACGCCCCTACGATTATGACCTCAATCTGTGCAAGCTAGGTTACTTTCCCTGTGATTATTATGTTACTTTTAATAAGATTTTTGCAACTTGCAGCCAGTTGGCCAATCCATCTTCCCTTAAGCACATCAGGGGCCTGTTTCATTGAACTACAATTCATAGTTTACTGTGGGAAATCGATGTACATTGCAAAGTCGATTAACCCACAGATTAACAAGTACCTGGACTCTGCTACGCAATGTACCTTGAATTGTCATAATTCATTAGGAAATGTAGTTTTATGAAACTCGGCCTAGGTCGCGCTAAGAACAGTTGCGCAGGTTGTAATTATCAAGTAACAACAAAGTACACGGCTAAATAACACACTCGTTTAATTAAGCCTGTGAAGGTATGGGCTTTAATTTCCTTTAATTTAGGATTTAAACTTACTACCGAAGATCCAAGGGGCCTGACGAACAAACTCTCGTAAAATCGAGGTATAAAGCTGAAGTTTACGATTGTGGGGAAACCGTCCATTCGCGCAGGCCGACCGTCTTCGATTTCAGTTTCTCTACTACTCTACAGGCAAATCATGTTTTCCTTTATATTATATGCATAGGTATCGGGTATTTCACTCATCTAGTACTTTAGGATCCCGCATCGAATACACAAAAGAAGGCAACGTGTTTGAAGTAGAGCCCCCTATTTACCACTAGATAGAAGAAAACAAATAACGGGCTTTGGTAACATTGGAAGCGTTTAGTGGAACGGTTTTTTAAAAGGCATCGCTGATAAAATTCCTACCTCCACGGATCTTAATTGTCCTCCGATCGATGCTCGAGGTCGGGTCGTGGAGCGATTTAATCTTCTGACTCGCTGGGCTATTCTTGAACGGCTATTTTTATTATTTTTCATTTCTTCTACTATTTTGGTTTAGAAATATAATATATTTAGGAATGCGCAGAACCGAGAATGGTGCAAAGTGCTGCTTGATGCCAACCTGAAAGAAGTACTAGCAAAATGATGAATTAACTAACTTGTGTTTATTAAATCACACACAAATATAAATTCAGGTTTGTATCCCAGAAGGGGTAGGCAGAAAAAAGGTTTGTGACTTGCCACGATCCTGATAAAATTCTTTCCCTTCATCAATATAGTTTTTATCTTGCCCTTCGATATTATATCCCCTCTTTGATCGTATAGTATATCTGCCTGGGGTGGCCCTTACCGGTCTTTCCATTTACATTTGCTCGATATATTTCATATGTCAATCTTTCTTCCTTCATCCTCTTCCTATATCTAAATCAACGACCATTCTTTTCTCCATAAATCCAATACAACGCGACATTCCTTTTTCAACTGCATTCACAAGATATGATTTTCATTGTCTCGTTGTTGTTGAGGTAACTCGCTTGCTTACTAACATAGAGGCCGTAGGTTCGATTCCCGTAGGAAGGCGCCGTACATCGGTTTACACAAACAGCCCCAAATGGGGTGTTGTCCATGTTTGCGAAGCCACTCGTTACGGAACTCTTGGTTCAAGAGTCCGATCCTTACTCGGTTTTTTGTTTCCGTGTCAAGTTTGTATAAATCTGGCCAAGCTGAGACTAGCCCGTCTCGCGACGCTGTCGCCGACCAAAGCCCGAGGGTCCGCTGCCTCCGATCACTGTTATTACGGGCTTCCGAGGTGCTCCTGCGATTAATTCTTATCATGACGACATTATTACGTAACTCACCCGCGATAGCAACAGCCTAACGATCTCATAGGTAATTTGATTTAACAAAATTATAACGAGTCTCGCTCTTACGACTTTGCTCATAAGGTCACTGTTTTTGGATCGTCTCTTTTAAATAAAAGGCCGTGGTTTTCGTAAGTGAAAAAATGCCTTTAAATAAAGTGACAGTACTAAAAAATTCATATAAGTATGCTTCCAAAGATTGACCGAATGCTTTTTACGAAATTTTAATTATAACATTCAAACTGTGTATTGTAGAAGTTCAAACCTCAAATTATATGGAGCTTGTTTCTTCTTACAAGAAGCTCAGAACTAAGTTAGTGTTAAAGCGATCAACTTCAATGGTAAAACTGGGGCTAACTTAGCACTAAAGGTCTAAGGAATATGAAGGGAGTACGACGCAGAATAGAGCAAAACTCATAGATTAGCAGTAATAACATATTATACAATACGAGACTTGTGACTGAAATCTAGGATTCATTACAATTTAAAGCCATGTTACAGGATTTTTTTTTTCGCGCTCCAAATGTCGATAATACATTATGTGGGGTAAAAAGCCGTAGATAACGAACGGAATGTGCTAAAGTTGAGGCATAAATCTCCTGGAAATGTCTGGTTTTGTCTGGATGGCCGATCGAAACTCGAAGATTATCCTATTCGACAGTTAAGTAAGTGTGTTCCCCAATCGCACGAATATTTGATTTCCTTTTCTGAGAAAGTTGAATACATTGATCGACGCTTTTGGATCCTCTTCCCAACGTATCATTGGTAGTCCAAATGTATGAAGCTTGCTCCGTGCGTCGCTGCGCCTATCTGACTTAATAAGATAATGCAGATCGATAAGGTTTGCCGTTTGCGTTTGGCCTAACGTTGGAGAAAAAGGAGCATATATTTTATTAAACAAAACACTAAATACAGTGTTATTCTTGAACAATTAAATTCTTGAATGTCAAATTGAAAAGCCAAGGGTCCAAATGTAATCGTATAATTATGGCATTAAGTTTTCCGATAGTAACCCGATAGTAAAGTTTATCTTCTCGAAGAGGACGGTTTCTACCTGTTGAAAACAAAAACCGTGTCTGTCTGCCTTCGAGCTAATTTTATAATATCGCCGAGAAGTTTTATGTGATTTTTTTGGTACTGGACACATGAAATCATTATCATCATCAGGGCCATCTTTAACCTAAAGCCCTGGGCACATTACGATAGTGGGGCCCCTACAACCTTGAAAGAACACTATTTTGTTAGATTACACCTAGAAAGTAGATAAGCAATGTAACATAAAACATATTTTGTATAATTTTTGTATGTATTTCTCAATAAATATCGGTTATCGTTTGGCGGTCTCCGTGTGGCGCCGGATTAAGAATAGCGTCACTCCATTTCCTTCCGTGGATGTCGTAGAAGGCGACTAAGGAAATCAATCACCAGGAGACGGGCAGCAGCGTCTTCCTGAGATCCCAACCGTAAACTGCGATCGCCAACCCGCCTGCCAAGCGTGGCAATTATGGCAAAACCCGTCATGGTTATGAAAACCACGAAGGAGGCCTATGTCCTGCAGTGGGCGTCAAATGGCTGATGATGATGATGATGATGATTGTTTGGTGACCTGGCTGGATCAAGGGGGCCCCTGTCGAATGCGGGGCCCTGGGCACGTGCCTAGAGTGCCCAGTGGGAAAGAAGGGCCTGATCATCATACATAATCGGTGCCCGAATCCATTGTACAGTATACAAACACTCAAGTTATCTTTCACGGTCCTTCATATTTTTTTTCCAGATTAGGATGAAAAATTCTGATGCATAGGGATTACACTTTTAAGCGCGAAGTTGGCTGGGGAAAAGCGACTTTACGCGAATCTTTCCATGTTACTCCTCTTTTTTTTGGGAATTTTTGAACACCGAGTTCGGTTTATGCACCCTCAATGTTAGAAGAAATCTGGGTTAAATAAATCTCCTGTTATAGCAATGAGAATGCAACTACGGAATTGGAGAGTGGTCCAAAGAAGCATTTTGGCCGTCACTCTTACCTGCGGCTGGTTTTACATGTCCAAATAGTATATCATTTGCTTTTCACTCAAACTTTAATGAGCCTCTCTATCAACTGGATTTGGAGTAGTCTTATCGCGGTATGTAATAAGTGCGAGTAACAAAAAAACCAGTATCGTATCAACTTTTACGTAATGACAATTTCAAAATTTGTACTGTTTTCATGCTGAACCGAACTGAAATTTCCCATCAATCATCTAGCCCGTACTCGTCCACTGCTGGACATAGGCCTGCCCTAAGGCACGCCACTACCCACTATCCTCGGTCATCCTCATGCAGCCGCTGCCAGGAATGTGCCACAAATCGACGATCCGGCAGCTGGACCATAAAATAAATATGAATATCCCATATAGATATCTAAAAGGTCCGATTCCCACCATACACTCAATAGCTCAACCTTCATTTGTAGAGCACTCCAGCGCTTATTAGCAATTTACTCAAACGTTTTACTGGTGCGCCTGCGCGGTGGGTGGCTGAACGATGCGCTCGCGGTTATCGGTTGGACGGCTAATCACGCCCGTTCGGTAATGGTCACGCGCATATAGTTTGTTGTGTTGGAGATACGTTACTGGTACTATTACTGGTAAAGGATGCTATTTTTGTTTTGGATGTAGTATCAGATAAATGGTTGGTTTTTGTTGAAAGCAACTAAATTACTCATTGTATATTGCTTACACAAAAAAACTGTGACAAAAACAGAAATATAATCGTAGCTGTCAGCAGGATACCCCATTCGGTTTAATGCCCATTCGGATGCTCTCATACAATTATTATTACATTATTTCTTACCTACCATACCTTTATTTTAATTACCAAAATCAGACAAAAATATAACAGTATAATGGTCCATGCCTGATGACCATAACGCAAAGTATTATTATTATTTAATCTATTTACTTTATCCTAGTTTAGGACTAGTACAAATTGTGTTGTGACTTGTGATTGTGTTGCATGGAAGTTAATATTTGTATGGTATTTTTCCGTGTAAGTTACTAACCGGGGACCGGTGGCGCGGAGGTAGCCTAGTGGGTAGAACATTGCACTTGGAAGCGAGAGACCCAGATTCGATTCTCAGTGCGGGCATGTACTTATGACTTTGTTTTCTAAGTTATGTACATTTGTGAAGTTATAGAAACAATACCACTCGCTAACGGTGAAGGAAAACATCGTGACGAAACCTGAGTGTCTGAGCTATTCACACAGCGCTTGAAATCACCAATCCGCGGTGGGTACGCGTGGTGATTAATACTCTCTGCCTGAGAGGCCTGTGCCCTTCAGTGGGACGTATAATATAGACAGCTTATGTACTAACCGGGGGCCTAACTAACCTACGTATAATTCTTTACATCTCTAACATCGATGCAGGTTTAAGGAGCTACACTTTTATGATAATTAGCCCTATCCAATATTTATTTAAGCGTGTTCCGAGGCCGCCCTTTCATCTTGCCCCTTGTTTATTGGTACAGCTTTGGCTTCTAGCGATCACTCGACTCTAATTAGCTTCTCCGATAAGACTCCGAGGAAACCATCGGAAATGTATTCTGTGTAAATAGTCCAAAGGTTAGTTTTACTTTCATCTTATTCAAGTTGCACCGAACACAATAATGTCGTGTCTAATGCCGGCGCTTCACTTGGCTACTTTTATTCGCGTATTTGGCAAATCTTAACCATACTTTGCTAGGTTCTCTGACGAATCCGACTGACGGCGTAAACCTGCAATGTTTTATAAATCATCGGCAAATATACGAGTACGAATAGCCTAGTAAAGTGCTAGCCTAAAACAGGGTTATCTATATTTAAAACAGTGCAAACCTAAAAAAGTCCGATAGCACGTTTATACCTCTATTGTTTAATTTATAACTTCTGCGATTTTTGTAAAAGAAATAAGAAATTTTTATCTTTAGATCTTACAGGATCGATATTTCGGATAGACGCGTGTAGACGCGTAGACTTGGTAGACTTGATAAGCCCTTGCTTTCTCTCTGAGAAAACGCTCGTGCCCTGCAATGGGACATAAAGCTGGCTGTGTAATGTATATTATTTTGGATCTCAATTATAAAAAAAAAATATAAACGACATCCTAAATAATATGTTCTCTGTATTATTCATGGGCTATAACGTTTTGTCATGCATGCCTGATCACCAACTTAAGTTACTACATTAATTCATTTCCATCACGTTAAAGCAAATAGCGATTGATTCTGCTGGTTCATGGAGTTTTATAGTGCGGGGAATGATTCCAAAAACATGTCCTTTTTTGTCAGCGTCGGCCGTCTCCTTATGGTCTAGTCAGTATCCGATCGCGCGTCATTAAAAATACCAGTTCATGTCATTATTAGATTTTGGTTTTTTGCGTTACACTGAAAAAACAAGAGAGTTTGCATTTATGCAAACTCAGCTCAAAAGGAGTTAATTCTGATCTAGAAATATAACTCTAGGATTTTTGAATCTTGACATTTTAATTATACACAAAATCAAAATAAAAAAAATCAAAATCACAATATTTATTGCACCATCATGTAAATAAGGTCTTCAGTCATTAATTTTTAAACTACATCCAATAAGCTAAAGTTTAACACTATCACATTTTGTTCATATTAAGCGTAAATTTTCAGGATTAATGATACATTAAAAAAATTGCTTATTAATCAATACTGAAGACAAGGATTGGTTCTTTGTTAAACATGAGTTAAAATTATCTAATTAAAAATTAAAAATCTTGTGCACGTTTTGTCTGTCCACCGAGACTTACAAAATCTTTTTGAGAGAGCACCAGCATTTTAAAGAACTTAAATGAAAAAAATGGTTTTAAGATTTTACTTCTTTTCAATAGTATGTTCTATTTCTCCTTTTTTGTGAAATTCACAGACCACAAACTGAAAAATAGTCCTAAAATTACAGATTATTTATCTTTATTGGCTCTTACACTTTACTTTTTACTATATTGCGTCCATTAGGCCACCTACCACATTTATATCATTAAAACGCTTTTCAATCAGTGGGTTATCAATTTGTATGGATCGATGAAATACTTTTACAACTGATAATATAAATTTAATTAACTTTGTTGTTGAAGCGAAATATGTTTGCCAGAATCGTGGCAAGTCGCCAACCCTGGTCTCTGCCTACCCCTGGCGCAAATTTATATTATGTAAATTATAGTAAAGAGTAAAAGTTGTTATCGCTTGTACTTTGGTGCTATTGGTAATCAGTAGTTTATTTACCTTTACATTTTTAAAATAAGATGGCGGGAAGGGAACTTTTTGCATTTGAATATTTTATCCGGATAGGAGACAATGGCTCAAGGCACAAAGGAGTAGAGGATCATGGTGGAGACCTTTGCCCAGCTGTGGGAGATAAATCCGGCTAAATAAAAATAATAATGTTACCCGGTACTTGATTACATGTAAACAGGCATTAATTAGTCAAAACATTGCAAATATTTAATATTTAAGTATGGGAGCCCCTCTTAAATATTTATTTATTATACTTAATTTAATTATTTATTTTTAAAGCGAATATAGAACTAAATATTCTGTTCATATTTCAAGCGTCTACCTGTTGCCGTTATTAATATCGGGCAAAATTCATCGAGCATCGAGCGTTATTAAAAAGGCAAAAAAAAACGGGAGCCCCCCCTTAAATAGTTATTTTATTCTTATTTGTTGTCATAGCGGTAACGGAAATAAGTCATCTGTGAAAATTTTCAACTGCCTAGCTATCACGGTTCATGAGATACAGCCTGGTGACAGACAGACAGACAGACATACAGACAGTCAGGCGGACAGACGGACAGACCGACAGACAGACACACAGACAGTGAAGTCTTAGTAATGGGGTCCCGTTTGGCACCTTTCGGGTACGGAACCCTATAAACATGTAAGGCTTGGTGGAACAAGGGCCAATCGCGAAGTTTATTAACAGTGGTTGTAAGTTGTGCAGCAAAAGTTTCCAAAAAACTTGAATCGGCACTTGTTTCTAACCGGCTTACTTACCGGTGGTGTAGCAATAGTGTGGCTTCACCTTTTGAGCATAACGAGGTGGCAAAGGATTACAGCTGTATACTTGTTACGTGGACAATTGCAGTGACATTAGCACAGCTGTAAATCACTTTCAAAAAGATGATTATACTGGGGCGCGCGGCCGTGCTCTGTGGCTTGACAAGGGGACTTCCCTAAACGCTATTTACGTTTGCCTTTCTAAAATTTTGCAGTAAAATTTTATTCATCTCAAGACTTTTATTTTTGAATGAATAATAATTACTCCTACCCTTTGATTGTAACCGGGTGGGGAAGGATTACGGCTGTATACTTTTTAAGTGGACAATCGCAGTGACGTTAGCATAGCAAATCACTTCTAAGAAAGATAATTTTATACTCGAGCGCGCGACCGAGCTTTGTGGGTCGACAAGGGACTCATTTGAACATCATTTAGGTACGATATTATATGCTTGTGAAAAAAATTGCCACACGACGTTCATTTATCTCAATTTTCTTCAGTCTTGCCTTTTTGAAAAAATAAACACAAAAAATAGTAAATTTTGGCCGAGTAGGGCCAAACAATTTACAGGAAAACTTACACAGTAAAATCCTACACCGTGAAATTTACACCTTACAATGAAAATTACATTAGAATTTGTTAGTTAATTTCACAAGTAATAAATTATATCATCATCATCATCATCAGCCATTTGACGCCCACTGCAGGACATAGGCCTTCCTCGTGGTTTTCCAAGCTTCGAACATAACCATAAGGGGTTTTGCCATGATCGCACTTGCACTTATCCTGTTTTTGGCTTGCTTTAGTTTGGATAACTTGGGAACCACCCAGTGACGTGACAGAAGACACCAGCGTAATTCATGAAGGTTCTGTTCGGGCACATCTTCCACGACTGTGTGTTTTAATTGGTCATTTAAAGAAAAATAAAATACTAACGAGCGTTTTTACAAATACAGAAATGAAATATAAAAAAAATATTTCAAAGTAAAGAATGTACAGAATGTATTGAATGTACATAGTTTGTTGAATGCCTGGGTTCAAACACACTAGTCTGACTATTTTTTCTCAAATCATCTCGAGTATTTGGTACGATTATCTAAAAAAACAGTTTCCATGAATGAAAAAGGATCTTAAAAAGTATGCAAGTAAATAATAAACATAAACATTTACATACATGCACATACATTGCTTCTGGCCCCACACTAGGATACCCTGTGTCATGTCACAGAGGATGTCCTGTTTTCTTGACTATTTGTATGGGAAAAGCACTATATTTGTATTTATATAAACCCCAAAGATATGTGTAGTGTATTTTTTTTTTTAAATCAGTGCCTATTGATTTCCTTCTTAGTTTGCAATAGAAAACCTGTGGCTCCTAAACCATTTGGAAGAAGTAAATCGATTATTAAGAAGTTTATAAGTCATGATTCTAGTAAGCAAATACCAAAAACATATTTCTCTGCAGGTAAATACAAATAATACTAATGAAATACATTCAGAATCACAGTTAAAAGTTACGTTTTATCATTGTTGATTGTGTTCAGGTCCGCACTCGTGTCTTTGGAGGCAGTCTTTAGATACCTAGACTGTTACCCCTGTTAAAACTATTTAACGAGAAATGCAAACCCGGATATCAATGATTCAACCCATTTAGCAAATGTAAAGCCAGCTATAAATAATTGTAAGTGAAGTAAAACAATGTTCCTGTCTCATCATCATCATCATCATCAGCCATTTGACGCCCACTGCAGGACATAGGCCTCCCTCATGGTTTTCATAACCATGGGGTTGTGCCATAATCGCCACGCTTGGCAGGCGGGTTGGCGATCGCAGTATGAGGTTGGAATCTCACGCGGCTGCCCATCTCCTGGTAATTTATTTCCTAAGTCGCCTTCCACGATATCAACGGGAGGAAATGGAGTGACGCTATTCTTAATCCGGCTTCTATTTAAAATATAAAATTATTATTTTTTATGTTACCTCTGTATTCCTTTCGCGGTACACCAAACTTAGCTTTTTCAGTTTTGTTATAAACTATGGCTTTTCTTTTTTTTTTAGTTAAGAGCATTTCATGACATTTTTATGTTGAATTTCTATAAAAAATACTAAAAGAAGCAACACTAATAAAACAAAACAAACATTGTCGGGGCAAATCTCAGTGGTGCCAGCTGTAAATAGTTTCGTGTCGCCATCCCCATTGCTTGCCTTGCTACTTCATATGGTAGCTCAAATTGAGGCCTATTTTTCAGGGTTTGACAAACTAATTTTTTTTAAAGTATTGACGAGGTTGCAATATCGTAAAGGAGATTATGTAGAAAACTAAAACTGAATTAACCGAAAAAGGGAGAAGTAACCCTTTTTCGGTGAATATTGTTGTAGTTTTATTTAATTAGTAATATTTTATCAAATTAGTATTAATTGCATTTTTTATAACTGGGCAATTATTCAAATATTTATTAAACCACCCAGATATGCCGATTCACATTTCTTTTGTTGAGCATATTTTAATGTACCTACTATAAGTATTTTTGATAAAATAATTCCAAGAGACAGGAATATTTTAGTATGCAGATTAATAGTACTCCAAAATAAACACGAGGCAGAAACCAAAGTAAATAAATACACCCACCCAAAAGATAGCCTCGAACAATATCCACTCTCAATTTACAAGGAAAAGACATCTTATGACCATCCTTGCTGGGAATATTCATACCTAGCACTTATAAGCGGTCAGCTAAGCTCGGTGCCTATTAAGAACCAATCTCACAGGTTTAAGTCGGCTTAATGCACTAGCAGAGGATCCTGATTGAGCAAAGTGCAAAATCTTGAAGCGAAATGCTCTTTACCATAATATACGGGGTTCCTTCTAAAATGCGTAATTCCTGGCAACAAGTTTTATCTTATGAGTGTACCTCAAGTGCAGCTTTATTAATATATAAAATGTTAGATAGTAAAACATGTCATTATATTTAGAGTAAGAGGTAATATGTTATGTACTTATAATAATAATAGATGACCCCGTGAACGTGACACACACATATATATATATATATATATAGATTTAGATAAGATAGGGTAAAACTACATGTTCTGATTTGGTCTGATGGGTCTGACTTGATCAAATGGTGATCAAAGCCACTAAATAAACATAAAGATAAAAAATACTCATGAGGGTTTTCTCAAATTTTTATATTCGAAATATCACCGCACTCTGTAAATCATTGTCCTACATAAAATAATTTCCTTTCTATTTAACACATATTAACGGTTTTAAGTATTATCTACTAAACAGTGCAACATCAAGGTAGAAAAACAAAAAAAAATTCCAATAAATGGTCGTCTGAAGCGGTAGTAGCCTAGTGGGTAGAACCTCGGACACGCAAGTGGGAGACCCAGGTTCGATCCCCGGTGCGGGCATGTACCTATGACTTGTTATGTACATTTGTGAAGTTATAGTAGCAATACCACTCGCTAACGGTGAAGGAAAACATCGTGAGGAAACCTGAGTATCTGAGCTATTCACATACCTCAGCGCTTGAAATCGCCAATCCGCGGTGGGCACGCGTGGTGATTAAGCTCATACTCTCTCCCTGAGAGAAGGCCTGTGCCCTACAGTGGGACGCATATAGGCTGCTTATGTATGTATGTTATGTAAATTGTCGTCTAAGCTCAAGTAGAGCTGGACTGGCCATGTCAGACGTATGGGCCCGGAAAGATGGGCAAATATCGTCACCAATTGGTGTGACGACTTGACCAAATACTTACCTGGGTGGCAAGAGTTGGCCAAAGACAAGGAGGAATGGACGTCTGAAGGAAAGGCTATTGCCCAGCAGTTGGACACTAATGACTACTAAAAAAAAAATTCAGAGGTCGTAAAACAAAAGCAGGTATATAACTAAACATAACCGGCATGTTTCCGGAATTTAACTAAAGTCTCTTATAGAATTGACACTAGAGCCCAATATACATTCATTATTTATTCGGTAGAAGTAACGCGTAAAGGTAAACGTGCACATAGCCGAGCTGAATGCGCCGAATACGCCGAACAAACTGAATTTATATTTGTATGAAATCTTCTGAATGCATCGGACAAATTGCTGAAAAAATTTTGAACGCTCCCAGTTCTTAGAAGAATTTGAATGACGTCATCAGATTAGGCGAAAAAGAGCAGAAAATGCAACTGATGCGCCCTTCCTTATTCCATCAGTTTCGTTACATGTGGGCAAGGTGAATCTAATCGCCTGCGAGATGCGCCAATTAAAAAAATGTCACGAGCATTAGGTCCAAAATATACACATTTATCATTGTGCAATAAAAATAATAATAATAATAAATGCTTATTTCTTTCTTGTCAATTCGTTCGGTGCGGGTAGCTGCACGAGGCCCTATGAAACTTTATTAATGTAAGTCCGGATTAACTTACATGTGATTGGCGGAAGAGTCTGAACGGTACGACCTATGAAACTTCGATGACTTCTTCTTTCGGCACGGATATGCATACCCCTTTAGGTAGCTACAGTTGCGTATTTTGCATCACGCGAAGCCAACTTGTATTTCGGCACACGGCGCAGATGTGATAATTTAGCACGAATTGAATTGCAAATATGTTGTGAATCTACCTAAGTTTCGTAATGAACTGTGATGTGGAGATAGAAGGGGAATGGATACTATTCGAAGGGGGTAAAGGTATTTTTTTCGAAATACGTACTGTCGACAGCACATCAACCTTCACATTCGAGAAGGCTCAGCTTTTCGTACAAATCAAATGAAGGTAAATTATTTCTCTAGAGTGTCACTGAATGTTTTCGAGGTACCTACGAATTATTGTTCTTTTTAAAATGCCTAATAGTCTAGGCAATCATATTTTTGTGTATCCAGAGTGGTAAAATTTCTGCGATATGTCGTCCAGAGAGAAACTAAGTAGAGATTTTTTTCACAAATTGTTTGTCTACTCTACTTTGTTATAAAAACTGAATGGTCTGAGGTCCAAAGTTACACCTCAGTAGATTCATTAGTATCTAAGAAACCGTATTTACAAAGATCCAGCCTGGTGAAAATAAGATTTTGTTGGCTATCTCAACCAAAACCAGAAACGGCTTCTTAAATTTTTTCGAATATTTTTTTTCTAACTCTCGATTGTAGAGAAACTAAATTTAAAATGGCCATTTTAATTTCTTGTATAATAGTTTCAGCTATGTTTGTTAGCTAAGTTTATCAGCTAACTTCACACCGGTTCATTTAGGTACTTTCCCAAAACGTATTATACAGGAAAATAGAAAAGTGTCCGGAAATAGCAGCCGCAGGAAAAGAGTCCACGGCATAAGGGTGCACGTCAGAAGAAGCACATTAAGTATTCCTAGTATGTAAAGCTCATCAGCATGCGACGTCGGCCGCTGGGGACCGTTATTACTCTCAAAAATTCCACGGAACTCTACTTTTACCTGACTGCGGCGGAGCCCAAAAGGAGGGTACTGTATTTGGCTCATAATATGTATGTATAGTGTATGTAAGTGACGCTGGCAGCAAACACTGACGATTGGCAGTTTTTGACGAATTTGATTTCAATCTTATGAAATCACCATAAATCCAACATAAGAACAAAAACATAAATTTATCGACCCATTTAGCAAGAAATTCTCGTCATATTCACTTGATTTCACTAAAAGTTTCATCTTGCCTGTCATTGGGCGCTGATGTTGGTAACATAAAGGAACAATTATGAAAGAAAAATAAAAAACTGAAATTTAATCTTTACCCAAGTAATAACTTCATCAATGTGATTTTAAATGGAATTTGTATGAAGTTTTCCTTTTATTACTTGGTGGACTATTACTCGTACACAGTTTAGCCGCCAGAGGGAGGCGGGGCGTTAACAGAATTTAAGACTCGTTTTAAGGTAGATACCTAGGTTGGTCACGAAGCGTAATAGCTAAGGTTCTGCAGTCGGGTTTTGTAATTTTTCATTTAAGTTTTTTATTACCTTGACTGAAAAGTAAAAAGGAAAAATTCGAGGTTTGTTTGAGAAGGGTGATGGTGAACCACGTTTTTGTTTTCTTTGCGCCTGGAACTATTGATAGCGCAAAAGTTCATTTAGTGAGTACGTTCTGTTATATGGCTCCTCTCTTATGTCTGCATTTCTACTTTTTATAACAATATTAATCTATCTATTATTATTATTATTTATCTATGCGGTGAGATATCAGTGGCAGTGCAGCGGTAGAACGCCGTCTTCACTTTCGGGGGTCGTGGGTTCGAATCCCGGCATGTACCAATGTTTTCTAAGTTCATATTTGTGAAGTTGTAGTAGCAATACCACTCGCTAACTGTGAAGGAAAACATTGTGAGGAAATGTAAGGAGTTTCTGTGGCATGTGAACACCACAGAAGGAGAAGGCCGTACATAGGGTACATAAAAAAAATTAAATCTATTAAGTAATAAAAGAAGAGCATTTATTTGACAATGAATGAGATAGTAACTTCCACACAACATAATCACTTGTCCTGGTCCCAAACTAGGATATTCTTTGCTACCCTAACCAGGCAAGGACATCACAAACATGGAAATACATCCAGACAGAGGCCAAATTTGCACAAATATTCGGTGGCCCCAGTGGGAATTGAACCCACGTCCGCCAGCATGGTAATCAGATGTGATACCGCTAGACCACCGAGACAGACGAACGAGGTAAGTCAATGAGGCAGGCGGTAATAAGAGTACGAGTTTCAGCTAACTTAAAAATTTGGTTTCATTTAAAAAAATAACACTATGGTTTTTTGGAACTGGCAACATTACTGTGCAGCGCAGCGAGAGAGATTTTCTGCATCAAATATGCCCCAGAGCGGTAATCCAAGCGGTTCCTCAGACGACGTCCTAACTCCTTTACTAAGGTTCTTCCGTAGATTCCCAAAACCCCAGCGACTACTTCAGCTATTCGAGTTTAGGAGCCGCTTCAGCAGCAGCTCCAAGAGAAACGGCCGAAGATTCCACATAAAACGGTGCGAATGTGAACGCAAATGGCACCGAAAATTGTTGAAAGACACAAACTGTAATCAGGGTTTTTCAGGATTTGCGCAGTTTTGAAGTCCTGTACAATTGACAAAATATATCAGAACTTGTATCTATGGAATCATACAGAAAAGCGCATCATTTAGTAGATAGATATTTAGTATATCTCAGGCGAACATACTTCGACCAAATAGGGGATGTATTAGCAAAGGGCAAGATAAGAGTACCCTAAACCGGCGTGCGTGCATGCAACGACTAATGAATGTTGAGGGAGCGAAAGTGATCTGCCAGGTGGCAAGTGGCAGTCCCTGGTCTCTGCCGACCTCTCTGGGATACAGGCGTGAGTTTATGTATGTATGTATAGATATTTATTTATTTTTGAATACTTTATTGCACAATTCAACCATGTAAATGTACAAGGGCGTGCTTAATGCAAGAAGCATTCTCTTCCAGTAAATACAATAAACCTACATAAAATATTAGGGGTTAAAGTATGAAATTGCCGTTTTATTGCAATAGGTTCTTTGAATTGACATAGAATCTTCATGGTTTGAGGTTTTCGAATGAAACTTTTTTCAAATGGTTTCTATGATGTTCTTTTTTTAAAAAATGTGAAACATTTGAATATCGACTTTCAATTGTTTTTGTTATTCAATTTAGACAAGAAAGATGGATACTGCGAAAATTCGAGTGATTATGAGGCACCCATTTTTCGTATTTTTTTATTTTATTGATTTGACGCAAGTGAGTCAATATTGTGGGTAAGGTAACGTTAAACCATGCCGCTAATTCCTGGGTAGTTTGACTAGGGTCGGCTTCCACTATCTCTCTTAATTCATCGTTATTCACCTGTGTGGGCGGTCTTCCTCGTGGCTCGTTCTTTAAGTCGAAATTTCCATCACGAAAGCGTTTAAACCAAAATTGCACGGTGCGTTCATTAGTAGACCCCTCTCCAAACGCAGCATTGATATTGCGGGCTGTTTCTGCCGCGTTAGTTCCGCGTCGGAACTCGTATTCAAAAATCACTCGAATTTTCGCAGTATCCATCTTTCTTGTCTAAATTGAATAACAAAAACAATTGAAAGTCGATATTCAAATGTTTCACATTTTTTAAAAAAAGAACATCATAGAAACCATTTGAAAAAAGTTTCATTCCAAAAACCTCAAACCATGAAGATTCTATGTCAATTCAAAGAACCTATTGCAATAAAACGGCAATTTCATACTTTAACCCCTATTATATGGGTACAAAATACCTACAGTAACTTATGGCTATAAAAGAACGGGAGGACAAATAACTATTGATGAATATATATTAACTATTTAGATGCAACTCCTGAGGTTCCAACCGCATACTGCGATCGCCAACCCGCCTGCCAAGCGTGGCGATTGTGGCAAAACCCCTCGTCGTTATGAAAATCACGAAGGAGGCCTACGACCTCGTGGCACAGCGGTAGTGCTTCTGCACACCATGCGAGAGGTCCCGGGTTCGAATTCCGGCTGGGAATTAAATAAAACCCCAGGTCTTGGATGTTTACATGTTTGTGATGTCGTTGTTTCTGGTTCCCACGACACAGGGTATCCTAGTGTGGGACCAGAAGCAATGTATGTGCCTGTATGTAAATGTAATGTATGTATGCATGTAACTATGTCCTGCAATGGGCGTCAAATGGTTGTTGATGATGATGATGATGATGATGATGATGATGATTATGATGATGATGATGATGATTTTTCGCGAATTTAGCTGTAAGTAACGTAACTGTGGAGAGCGCACGCGTAAAAAGGTCGATGTTCAGTCAACTGAATCTAAGATGCAACACATCATGATAAATATCTTATAACAGTCACGACCGTCAGTGAGGTTCTCCACAACTTCTAAATGATGAGTTGTTGTAAGCGAATGAATAAAGAAGTGGGCCGACACAATACCTACTTACAATAATGATAGGAAATATTAAAGGAGATTATTTTTATTGCGTCGTAAAGGCCGACGCAATAAATTCACCAGAAGATCGCTTTATTACGGATGAATCCACTTTATTGATATAAGATAATTATTATAGCTTCCTTTTATTGAAATAGAAATATTATCAACCCACGCCGATTTGTTATCTAGTTAGCGTTTGTACTTTGAAAGCTTAACACTATTACAGATGGAATCCATAGGACCAAAAGAAAAGTAAGTAATATCACTAATTTGTGTAATAATGTTTAATCAAGAAATATTATTGTTGTTTTCTTGTAATTTACTTGTTGTTGTATTATGTGTGTTTTGTCTTTAAAATAAACTTTTTTATATTCTAATTTGAGCAATGAAATATTTGTCTAATAATAGGTACTAATGCAACTCAATGCTAGCTTATTTTTTACGAAATTATCTTGCAACCATCTCTGAACTCGCCAGTTATTTATGTTTTGACAATAAAACAAAAATTATAAAACAAATCTTTAAAAATTCTGCACTTTTGTGCACATTTCAGATTTCTTCTATCTCGCTGTAGGGAAATGTAAAATCATACCTATTTTATTTTGAGTATTTTTTGCTGTGTCTCACTTCGAGTCGCATCGTGTATCATTGAAGTTTACGATGCAGATTTCTCTTTATTTCCTGAAGGAAGTGCGGTACAGATAGGAATGGTAGACGATATTTTGTCTGTTATAGCCAGAATTTTCTGCGATGAGACATTTTAAGTTTTCAATCACAAGGTACCTACGTTTGGATTTTATTTTCTGTAAGTACCTACTAAAGTATACGAACAGGTTCATTGCTCACTGACATTAGCGCACTTAAGACTTTGTTCTTGTGTAAATATTGACCTTATTCCATTAATTTTTATTGATTTAAAGTGAAATTTTATTGGTTTGAAAACACAAATAAAGCTGTGCTTGCGCAATTCAAAACCTATGCAAAACTCTATTCAAATGGCGGCAGTCAAACTTATAATTGGGTGACCAACATCACATTTTCTAACCAAAACAAAAGCTTCCATTGTCGACTCTCCTGCATAATGCAGGATTGGCAAACAATAAATTTGTCCACACGAAATAGACGTGCGTGCTGCGCGCGCCCGCAATAATAAATAAATTTTATGTGTGTCCGAACTAACTACCTTTGTTTCGTGTTTGTTCGCTCTAGTTGCAGTTTCATTTCCTCACACGTTCACGTAAACAACGTGGCGCTGCGGAAAAGTTTCAAGTGATAAAAAGAAATCTGAAACCGAGTTGTGCTAACGAAATTGCTGTTACAACTTTCTGCACTTTTTCTAGTATAATGGAGGCATACATCATACGTAAGCAACAAAGTTTCACGAATTTTGTCAGTTTCTATAATGGTTGTTTCCTAGAGCAAATAACAAAAATTACAATATTATAGAATAGTTTTATTTTGGTGTTTTGGAGTAGTCTGATAACATTTTTTTGTGCATTACGAGTTGAATAAAACTAGAAACTTCGTCAAGTTTCACCACTTAGGTATGTACTGAGTTAAAATATTATGAAAGTAATTTACAATTAGCGTGATCTGTTTACCTACTGCTTACAATTGTTGCAATTGAAATCCACTTTTCTTTTCCGTCTTCTCATGAATAAACCATAAAAGGGTTGTCCTAAAATCCTTTGACACTAAATTAAAGAATTATAAAATGAAAGTTAGAATAGGGCATTGAAATGACAGACGCTTCGTCTTGAACCCAACTGGCTTGTCGGGCCTCTACTCTCAAATTACATCTTTAATTACACTTGTTAGGCATGAAAAACTGGATCAAACGAAGCTGTCTTAAATCTGCACGTGTGAATGGAATTCATTGCTGGAAATCCCGAGTAGACGTCCAGTTATAATTTAAGGGCACCGTCAGATGAAATGCTGCCACGTCAGCCATTCTTCTGGAGCGCATAAATTTACTATTTAACGATGTCAGCGAGGAGTGGCTGGTTTTAAACATTTGATTAATTTTAATAGTTCAACAATTTCACTTCAGACGGCCTATGGCAATGATTTTTTTATGCGTGCGTTTATGAGCCTCACAGATCTATTTAGGATTCCCCTTGGAGATAGTTACTGGGGGCTTTATTGAATCACGCAGAGTTTTAGAAGCCGTTTATTAGGATTATCAATTATCTTTCAAAGGTTCTGAATATGTAGGGCACGTAGACTGCTTTGAACTTTATGGCTTGCCGCATCTAACTAAAACCACATTCAGTGGCTGATAATCCGGGTTTCAATCCAGTAGCTTATTGCAAGCGGCATAAATGCGAGTATTGAATAAAGTAAGACTTTACTTCCCTCACTTTACATTACAACATTTAATTTTATTTATTGCGTTGCGCAAAAGTTGGTAGACAGGCTGAAGGCCAAGAATAAGTTAAATATTTGACTAAGCGACTAACACTTTAATAACTCTTACAATAAGATCCCCAATAGTTTCTTTCAAGTTTAGAAACTCATCTGTTGACTAATCCAGGCTATTTGGTTAGACCTTGCAACTGTTTAAACAGCTTGTATGCATCCGGACCTTGGTGGCCAACTATGATCGACGCCTAACATTGTCAATGTTTGTTTTGTAGCAACCTTTGAAACTTTGGTAAAAGTGAGCTGATAATAATGAACTTTATCTTCATTTTAATGTTCAACACAGCATAAAAGCTCTACCTGTAAGGACGTCTATAAACTCCGCGATATTATTTGACCACGATTTGTGTTGTAGAAGTAAAAGAAGCAGTGTAGATGAGAACTAATATTCAAATCGAAAATAGATAACTTTTAAGGGGGAAACAAGGAAGTAGATCAGATCCTACAGGGTATCCTAGTGTGCGGCCAGCAGCAATGTATGTACCTGTATGTAAATGTTTATGTTATGTTTATAACAAAAAAAAAACTAAATTATCATTTGACAATTGATGGCGATTCTAATACTAAAAGTGATGATTTGTCGGGTCTAGTGGCGGTTGATTTGTGTAAAATCGTAAACTGTCTGAGTATAGAAAATTATTAAAATTTACTATTAACTTCAAATATATTCAACCTACCCTTTATTTCTCTACGCAAAAAGGGGCCCGCTCGAACTGCGAAGACTACGAGCTTTATCATGACATGACCTACTATTAAGGACAGTCTCGGAGCGTTTAACCATATGCGCAACTCTGTAATTTGCGACAACGCGCAAATTGCGCACTTATGATTTATTTACATAAACAACGCTCACGGTTTTAGCAGTGAATATGCACTAACAGAAGTGCATAACAGAACAGCATCATTTACACAGAAATTTCAAATACAACTCTACACGGAGTTGCAGACAGAAAGGTCTACCCATCGATGCAAATAATTTATATTAAGACACAATCTAGAAGCGCTGAAAAAATATCAGCTTTCATACATTCGCTAGATAGATAGTAAACACTTTATTGCTCAGCCAGAAAAAAAAGAATAGAGGAGAGCTAGAGTAGGTATCAAAATTTTCTGTGGAACAAATGATATTTTTTGGCAATTTGAGACTTAGTCGCTTAATGAAAGTTGTGTGTATTGATGATTAGCATAATCCCCCTAAAGTTTAATTGGACCACTCTGCATCACGCTGTGTGTCTGTTCCATAAGAACTATGATGATGATGATTCTCTCTGACCAGGATCGGCTGAGGAGGGTGGCAAACAAGAGGTTGGTTTTCATTTTTAACCCTTTAGACAATGTAAGACAGATTCTTAGTGGTATAAACCACCCGATTGCTGGACATTAACTATTGAGTAGGCGAGACTCAAATTAAACATTGAGACTTAGTGCTATGTATAAACTTGAGTCTAGACATTGTAACAACTTTGGGTAGCGATAACCTAGTCAAGTTCAATGCATTTAAAATGCAAGCTTGCCTCTTTACCGCTAAACGGAGTCCCTTCATCCTGACTCCGATTCTCCAGAATACATCTATGGAGATCTCTGATCATTTAGAGCTCTTGGGTATGACCATAACCTTCAATCTTAATTTCGGCAGTTCCATCGAGTCCGAAGCCAAAGTTGCTGCCAAAAAAACTATGGGTACTCTATAAAGTAAGACAGTACTTCACGCCCAGCCAGCTTTTGGCCCTGTACCAAGCACAGGTCGGGTCATGCATGGAGTATTGCAGCCACCTCTGGGATGGTTCAGCCAAGTACCAGCTTGCGGCTTTGGACGCGATTGAGCGCCGAGCTATCAAGCTAATTGGAGATGAGGAGTTCACGAAGGCAAGATTACGGCCTCTGGAGCACCGTCCTAAGGTCGCTTGCCTTTCCGTCTTCTACAAGATATATTTTGGACAGTTTGCACAGGGGCTACATGAACACCCCTATCTTCTTTCTTTTACCGGTCGACCAGACTGGCTTTTACTGGGCTGGCTTATATGCACGCATTTGCCGTGGAAATTCGGCTAAAATATAATTTACTAGTATTCAATAAATGCTTTTAACGGATCCGTATTTTTATAAAAAAAAAATAATGGTAAAATCATAAAAAAATGTGTCCCTGATTTAGGTGTAGGCAGGTCCCTACGACTAAATTAGGGATGCATTTTTTGGGTATAGGTAGTTGGATTAGTTGTTTAAAAATATTTTTCGTGTAAGAAGATAATTTTTTGATTTAGGGTTCCGTTTGCGTAATTGTAGAAACGTGGAAAAATACAGATTAGGTGCACATGTAATGAACTTAAAAGGAAAACTATCACGGCTAAGTAGGCTTTACGAGTAATAGGAAGAAAAAATCATACAAAATCCATTGAAAATTGCGTTCGTGAAGTTGTTAGCAAAGCAGATAAAACCCCCTCTTTCTACGGAACCCTACACTGCGCATGATCCGACACGCACTTGGTTGGTTTTAATTTAATTTTTCGTTTTAGAAGTTATCTTAGTGTTTAAGTTAAGGTAGATTTTTTTTAAAAGTGTATTCACATTAGAGGGCTATTTCTATGGGTCAGTAACCCATACGTAAAATTTTTTTAGAAGAAAAAAATCCGCCGTTCTGAAACTTTATCTCTGTGGCGTGTAGGAGCTGTTATTATAGATTTTCGAGTTTGATTTCTGTGTGGCGTAGCGTATTGAGCGTAGGGATAATGAAACTTACTCGTGGAGCGTATATGCCGTAGGTTTACTTGAAATACATGTTGTCGTGGCCTGTTAGAGTGGCTATGATCCACATTGGGTAGTAAAGTTGCACAAAGCAAAGTTCAATTGACTCGGTTACGTAGAAAGAATACAAGAGGACGGTCTGCGAAGAACGGTCGAATAAAGAACTGTCGTCGTCAGCCAGTTGAACGTCCCAGGTATCGTTAGAGAGAGAGATGTGGTATTTTGGTTGCGTAGGCCAAGACGAGCGAGTCAGAATAAAAATGTAACAAAAAAACTTGAAAAATTAAAAAATCTTACTTATATAGTGATTCAAGCTACTGACACATTGGAATAATTTTGGTGGACAAGTACTGAAAAGAAGCACGATTTTCAGGTTATTCGTTTATTCAATTACAAGTTGCATTTGAACAAACTAAGTTCGTTATTAATTATGGTGACAATAGTATGAATGTAGCAAGTACGCACGGTGCAGCCACATAACTGCATAATTATAAGAAATGCACGCATCGGAATTGCATGCGATGCAGAATGCGAACACTCAACATTTAGATATTTATGGGCTTAAGAAAAAGAATTTACCACAGATATAGATAGACGTGGAATTTACAATACAGGGTGAAACTAAATACTCGAATCCCCGATATTTTTCCAAAAAGCGAGGATTCCACTCAGAACAGCTTTTCTATAGTAAACATATTATGACATGGATATTTTTTCCGGATTTTAAAATTTGGCGTGTTGTGAAAGTTGTTTGTATTGACGGGTAGATGCCCCCCTGTTACACCTGTATAAACCACGAGCATGTTGTATGATCACGTATTTGAGAAACGTTATTCAAAAAGTTTCCACCTGGGAAAAAAACGAATAATGGAAATTACCTAAAGCAATATTCGCTCGTTTCAGTGGATTTCAGCAACGATTTCACCGCGTAAAGTGATAATATTATTCGGCAGCAATTTTATGACAGTCGGTTTCAAGCGTGGCCTTGGAGCAACTCGAAAATTTGTAGTAATCTGTAATTGTAATTGAGCACGAGACGACATGGTGCGGGCTGTAAAGTTTTATGACTGTTGTCATGTGTTAAAGTTTACGATATGAACTAAAATATGCTTTTCTTGCATTACTAGGAACTCGCAACTTGTTCGCAATGAATTATTTATTTGCCAATTTTGTTACAAAATTCATTATGCTTATCCTTGCCGCTTTTGTTGGCAATATTGTAAGCTGAGACCTAGCAATAAATTATAAGGCACAAAGCCATACGTGTGGACTTCTTTTGCCGCAGAGCCTAGGGCCTCATTGTGCCTGCCTTACACTTTAAATACTATTTAATGACTGCTTGGGTCAAGACTCTTTCTTTTCCAGTATTCTGCCGTACCAAACCAAAAACACTGTAACGCGTTTTTCTTTTATTATCTTTACCCGCAAACTTGTGTGACATATAAAAAGTGTCAGGTTTAATAAAACCCTCCTCAGAGAGGGTTTAAATAATCTGCGGTTACGTATTTCCCTTTAGCACAGACTATTTAAACTGACTCTGAGAAATGTTTTAAGGAATCATGTTTTTATAAATAAGACCAATAGTCTTTATGATTCATCACCCACCCATCAGCCCACCTCTGCCCACGTGTATGCTGCCTTCTCTTGTAGCGCAAACTTTTACGGTCACTCTACTCTCTACCATCTGACTATCGGGCTACTGATAATGACGTACTCACCAGCGCGTCCGGTTCTTAGTTTATCTCATAATCGACGAATCATATTTATAGACCGACACATGTTTTTCGAAGCCAAAACGCATTGAAGCGATTTTACTTCAGAAGTTCACTGCAGCCTTGGACTCTTGAAAGCGACTGTTGGTTGTGAAAAACATTGTTGCGTTTTGCTTACGGTCTTCAACTTTTATTCTCGGCTGTATTGTGCACTTTCAGTTTCTTTTGGTGCGCCTTTAGAGCAAAGTTAAGCTATTACGGCAAAGGCTAACAATTACGTCTTCCTTGCCTCGAGCATTTGCATTTAGAAACGCGAGAAACTTATAATGTTGCTGTAGTACATTCACTCTTCGCTCTGACTATGATTTGTCAAGCGTACCTTAGAAATAAAATATTAAAGCATAGGTACAGAGTTCTCGACCGAAGCTACTTGGATCCACTCAGTCGCACCTAACTAACCGTGGACGAGGGGACTGCGTTTTGATATTCCCAACTACTTAGCTGCTGTTCATTCAAAGAGCTACTCGATATGTCAATATTTATGATAAAAATATTATGGAATGATAGGGGCGGCGAACATTATATTACCGCTAAACATTTTGTTTGACAGGCAGTATGTTTATGTTGAAACCATTTGCAGCAACTTTAAATACACAAAACGAAAACTTAAGAAAAACGAAACAAACGAAAGAAAAATTACGTAGGGTAATTGCGGCAAATCACTGTATAAAAGCACTCGGAGCGGGGCACTCCGCCTTAACGCGCTACATTCAAATAGTTTTATCCCACTTAAGGTTCACTAATGCACTTTTTCGTTGAGGTAGCTACTAATAACTTGGTACATTAGTTGTTTTGCTTTAAGAAGCCAGCCTTTGTGATAGTGGAGTATTTTAAATGCTTTATCGGTATTTTGTAAATTAGTGGTAGCTTTAATGTTAATCCATAACATACTAACTACTTTTTTTAAGACAGTCTCAACTCTACTCCTACTCCGTGATAGCTTTTACTGCCAGTATCTTAAGGGTTAGTATCAAACAGAAAGTGTAGATGCCCCCTGCTGTTACTGACTTTACTTTCAAGCCACGCCGCATGAAATAGAGCAACGAACAGTTTCTTCATTAATCAAAGGATAATGCCGCATTTCTTCTTTATTATATGACTTATCATTATCATTTGAAGAGCTACAACTACGATGTGTGTACATATCTAACTGCGGCTTTGTACACTAAAATCCGATGGCCCAACAATACGCGGAGAGATGACGATGATCCCAAATGATGTTTGAATAGCGGCGCGCTTGAAGTAGGAGTGGCAGAAGATTTGTTTCAGTTGATCATCGAATCCGAGTCTTGGCGTCAATATCGCATAGCATATCAAGTTCGATCTTGATGACCATCAACAAATATATCCATCGCTCTAAATTCGTCGACTGCTGGCCATTCTCATCCAGCCGCTGCTAGCAATCTGCCTGAGATCGGCGCCCTACGCGTTGTTTGCCAGTTCTTTATGGTCTCCACTGGAGAACCGTTTCGCCCCTTACCATTTCCACTTTATTTGCTAATTGTTTAGGTTCTGGCAAGAAATAAAAATTATAATTGGTGGTACGCATTTTTGTCAACATATCATGTTTGTGTTTTTCCTGGTACAATAAAGAATATTCTTATCTTATCTTACCCAATTGAGATTGTATAATTTTTTTCTAAGATTGTGCTTATGTAAATACTCACATAGGAGGCTCATACGAGCTGCTTCATTTTAGAAGTATTGTGTAAATGCTTTTTTTAGGTGCGGCCGTACGGAACCATTAGGACACGCACGAGTGCTACTCTCACTAAATCGTTTTTAAGGTTCCGTATCCGAAGGGTGCGAAACGGGACCCTATTACTAAGACTTCACTGTCCGTCTGTCTGTCTGTCTGTCGGTCACCAGGCTGTATCTCATGAACCGTGAGAGCTAGGCGGTAGAAATTTTCACAGATGATGCCGCTATAACAATAAATACTTAGTATAAATATAAGAAAAGTAATTGTTTTGCCGTTTTTTTGCTCGATATTAATAACGGCAACAGGTAGACGCTTGAAATATTCACAGAATATTTAGTTCTATTCGCTTAAAAGATAAATAATTAAATTTAAATAAAATAATTCCGTGTGGCGCCGGATTAAGAATAGCGTGACTCCATTTCCTTCCGTGGATGTCGTAGAAGGCGTCTAACGAAATCAATTACCAGGAGACGGGATGCAGCGTCCTCCTGAGGTTCCAACCGCATACTGTGATCGCCAACCCGCCTGCCAAGCGTGGCGATTATGGCAAAACCCCTCATGGTTATGAAAACCATGAAGGAGGCCTATGTCCTGCAGTGGGCGTCAAATGCCTGATGATGAAATAAAATAAATATTTAAGGGGGCTCTCATACAACAAACGTGATTTCTTGCCATTTTTTCTCGATCTTTGTGTCTAATGTTGTATAGATAATGGTACGGAATCTTTCGTGCGCGAGTGCGACTGGCACTTGGCCAGTTTTTTTTTGTACGAAAACATGTGTAACGCTGTTAATTAAGGAAAGGGCATGGACAACTATTTGCATGCCGCTTATACAATACGCAGTCTAAATTGTGTGAGCGAGACAGAAATTGTTTTTCAGTCCCTGACCTAAATTAACCGTGCTATATCGAGAGGGTGTTCTGTACATTCCCAGTACTGCGGCGACGACGCGCACAACCAAAACATAATATTACACACGATCAATCTGTCAACAAGCGTCAACAAACAGTGCCCGATGGGACAATCCGACAAACTTTCTCACAGAGAGACACGGCCAATGCATTCATGACTTTTGAGCTTAGGATTTAGACACTCTACTTATAAGCAGACTGCGTCCCACTGCAGGGCACAGGCTTTTTTTCAGAAAGAGACTACGGGCTTAATCATCACGTGAGCCCACCACGGATTGACTGTCTGAGGTACTAGATGTGAAATCCTCAGAAACGTATGTTTTATGTGTTTTTCTACACCATTGACGCGTAAAATGCCTTTTTTGCACTGGCAAATGCACGTAACATTACTAGCCGGGATTGTAAACCACAACCTTTTGCATGTAGAGTGCGGGTTCTACTGAACGCTACCAATGCAATTGCACTCTACTGCAGTAGAAATGATGTCCTTGAGACCCTTGGGGTCCTTGGTCCTTATGTGTGGTGAGGGAACGTTGCAGACTGATGGAGGATGTAGTAACCAGATATAAGAAAGGAATGTTGTGTTATTGTAGATATATTGATGGAGGAAGAAAGAGTGACGAAAGAAATATATCGAATGAATATGGGTGGAAGGGCTGATAAGGGACGCCTCAGGCGGATATATATCCTGATAGTACTCGAAACTGGCAAGCGTACATGCAGTACATGCAGTATATGCACCTACTAATGAATGACGATGAAGCTAAGGAGGTTTGTCGGATGTTTGTCGGAGTGTAGCAGATGGCAACGCTAATTTCTGACTACAACTCCTCTGTTTGTGTGTACGTATGTATGTTCATTGTACAATCTACTTAGTAATTGTACTAAAATAGTTCTTTAATGCTTGAAGATAACTTGTCAAACAACACAAGTAAACAAATAAATCTGTATGCTGTACAGGAAGTATTCAAACGATATCAAAACAGCTCCATCGTGAAACGCGCATGTATAAGTTTAAACCTAATATTGTGTCGCGCCGAGATAAGTTTTAACAGGGAATGTAAACATTGACTTCTCGGAATCAAAACCATCGACTGGGTAATAGAGTTTACTAAGTAGAGAGCAAATAAAATAACAAAATGTATGTTTATTGTAGAGCTGGCCACCGTAGGGTTGCCAGAAGTGAAATAATTCTATAAGACTTATATTTAAATGCACTTTAAACTAAAGGTTTCTTAAATAAGGTATTTCTTATGTGTACTTCATACACATGTAAGTAAAAAATAATAATTATTAAATAATTCTAATTAATAGCATTAAGATTGTATTGTATACTAGACTCCTTAACTCATAAAATCTTTCTAGTTTAAGATTAGCAGTTAAGACTGGCATGTTATTGTTCATCTTTATAAAATAAACAGTTTTTTTTTTTTTTTTTAATATGCCCTATAATTTTAGGGGTAGTGAATATAAATAACTTACTTTATAATTGCATTACTTCCACTAATTTAAAAGGTATTTATACGATAAAGGACACACAAGCAATTATAAAAAAAAACCCGCAGTAATATTTACTTTTCGGGGCCAACTGAATAAATGCGAAAAGTCAAGCTTTAAAATAAAAAAAAACATTTATGTAAGATTTCGTTTTTCCGTTAAATTTAGAACACTTGCTAATACTGGTGTAAAATTTTTTGTTAACCTATTCAGTAGACTAGAGTCTAGACATAGTGTTCTGGCAACCCTGTATGGAGGAAAACATTCGCAGCGTCTCCTTCCTCGCTTCCTACACAACTGCCGCTCGCCGATACAACTCGTTACTGGCACCCGGCGCTCTTGCCTTTTTTATCTAACTTTGTTTACTTCAGCCTTATATCGAGTTTTGATTCAGCTTTTGTAAGAAATGCTCGCTTGCTTGCGTTTTTGAGGGAGGTTTCGCTGTAATTGCACTTTTTGAAGATGTTACGTCTTGGTTTTTTGAGGTCCGTACCCGATGGGCAAACGAGACCTATTCATTACAATACCTAGGGAGGCCTGTTTGTCTATTTCACCGTCTGATCTATAAATCTCTTAAATCGTTCGTTAATTCCTTATCTCTTAAATCGTAAAAGGTAGGTTATTAAATTTTTCACAAAATACTCTTCATTTTGACGAATGGCACAAGCAATAGAAAAAAATAAATTGGGCGCTATCTCCATACCCATAAATGTGTTTTATAAGATAAGAAGAATATTACTTATTGTACTCGTACGTACACCAGAGAACAATAAATATAAAAACAGCAGTTAAAAAACAAAACGTACAGTTGGCGGCCTTATTGCTAATAGCCATTTCTTTATAAAATATTTTTAAATATTTTTCCTCTATCGTAAAAGCGGTAATTACAAGTGTCAGAATTGGTACTATTACAGTGCATTTCGTGTAGTATAACAACATATAATAACAAGCGGTCATGTATGAGTTGACCTGCCGCTGAGTGTTCTGAACTGAATGTATGAAATAAACATTTATACAACATTAACGATCTCTGCCTACCCTTCCGGAATACAGGAGTGAGTTTATGTCATGTGTGTAATATAATGTTTTATACTGTAACGTAATGAACACTAAAAACATATTTTACTCACATTATGCACGGAGCCCTCGTTGCACGAGTCCGATTCGCACTTCCCCGGTTTTTAACTTTCTTCAACGAGCTTAATCTGTCGGACGATTTAAAATTGTGCTTGTTAAAAATAGATTTACTGATGCTTTTACTAAACTATAACTTCGCGAGATGACAGAGAGATATAGCTCGATTTGTAGAAACAAAAGTGTTTAGGGAGGTGAGCCGATCTACTTGCTCGTATATGACAAATTGCTAACCAGTTACTTTAAAGAAATTCCTTTAGTTATTTACGAGTTAAGTGAATTGACGAATTTCAAACAAATCAAATAATTTGATAAATTAATAGTTAGCGAGGAAAAGTCACAGTTTTTTTTGGACGAAAAAATAATGTCACTAAGCAAATAGCTACCCACAGCAAATAAAAGTCAAATAAATTTTATTTTTCCTCCAGTTTGAGAGTTGTAAGGAACGAGATGATTACTTTGCAGGCAAGATATACTTTGCAGGCCTAAATAATTACTATAAAACTAGAATTATTTAAAATGTACTTAAAAAGTAGCTTTCCCCCTCCAAAAATTGCCCTACGTGGAGATTTCTTCAAGGCTGTTCCAGGTAGTTTTGGAAAAAAAATAAAAAAATCGTGACTGGACCACTGCCGGCATTAAAAAAGTAGGGACACTCTTTATTCACTATATGAGAAAAGAACATACACATATGACCTTAGTTTTATATGGTATTTTAAAGTATATTATAAGTAAGGAAACAGGTAAATCCAAATCAGAAGACTGTGAATTTTCACTTCAAATAGATAATAAATTAATAAATTCAAATTAAGATATTGCTGCGGTGTTTGAACAGTTCTTTACAAATATTCCAGTTGTAACGACGGCTGAAAGTATTTTAAAATACAATGCCCCCCCCCCCCCCTCCCATGCGATCACGATTTTTCGTTCGAATACATTCAAGCCCACATCGTGATTAAAACTTTTAAATAGCTAAATTTAAAAAAAACTGAAGACTTGTGGGGCATTTCAACAACAGTAGTCAGCGCAATAATCGATGTCCTAGCACCCCATTTAGCCAGAATCTTTAACAAATTTTTATACGAAGGTACGTTGTCTGATCTAATGAAATATAGTAGGCTCGTTCCTTTATTTACGGGCGATGATAAGCAAGATCCCAAAAATTTCAGACCAGTCTCGGTTCTACCCGTTTTGAGTAAAATATTCGAGAAGGCAGTTCTTGGTTAACTGCTTACACACTTCAATAACTATCAACTTATCCATGGTCAACGATTCGGCCTCACGCAAGGGCGCGGCCGGAACTTTGACGCACAAAAAAAAAATTTTGGTCCCTCGTATCGTGGGGTATCCGAATCACCCCCGTGTATATTCCGCGAGTTTTTATAGTTTTCGAGTTATGAATTTTTTTCTGAATTTTCGGGAATTTTCGACCTGACCAACTTAAAATTGGTCTATGATTGAACGCACAGACCCCCTCTCGGCAAAATCCAACTAAAAACCGAGAAAACACCATCGACCGCCGTTTCAAATTATAGAATTATAAGTTCTGCCTACCCCATGAACTTAAATAAACTAGCTAGACATTCTACAACCTTAAAAACTTAAATATACTATCGCACTTCACTTTAACCGATCGATTTATTCTACCTGCCTACTCCTGTTAAAGTTGTAAGAATTCCATCTAAAACAAACCTAACGATATCCCTTCAATTAATTCAAATTCTAACTAAACGGTTGTACTGGCCAGCTTATAAAGAGGTATCGTTACAATACCACCAACAATATCTGCATAAGACAGCAGATCATCATTTACAGTTTTGTTGCAAAATCACCCAAAACACATGCAAAGTTTGAAGTACTTGCACAATATGAAGATAACTAGACCCACACACACCTAATTTAAATCCAGTCCTAAACTGCGGAATTTTCATTGTCAAGTAAACATTTTGATATGTCGTCACGCAATTTTTAACAAAAGGTGTTTGGTGGAAGCGGTGTCATGCTTCGCTCCCCACGGCTCGCATTTACGTGTCAGTCATGTTACAAGGCTTAACCCCATATAAAACCTAACAATTTTAATAAAAAAAAAGTAGGGAAATATACACCTTTGTGCACAAACGCTCAAGGTTCATTTTCCTAAGCTGTAACGGCAAAGCAAAAGTGGTCCAATGCATGGTGCATGCTGTGGGTGCGATGTGTCACAGTGGACTGTCAAACCGTCAACGTGATTGCCACGTGATTGCATTGCTGACACGCGAAATTTGAATTCGACTTTTATTCCCCTAATTTGTTTTCACTGGGATTTTAATAAAGTGGAAAAATTACTCGTTCGTGGTTAGTTTTTGTGTTTGGTATTAAACTAACAGAAGAGTTGTTTGTAAATTTATTGGGCGACAGAAAACTTGTCGGAGTGATAGTGGGAAGATTTGTTTTTTTAATTAAAGTCTTTATTACACTATTGTAAGATAAGATAAGATAGGAATATTTTTATTGCACACAATAAGCTTTTACATAAATAATATCTTAAAAAGGCAAGTATGACAAGCTTAATCACCTACGATCGTAAGGAGAGCACGATTTACTATTCCATCTGTTCAATAATTTATTATTAAATAACGGTAAAGCTATAAAAATCAACCACTACATTCCGGTGTAAAGGAAATTGTAAGGGAAACATTGTCATAAAAATATGAAATTAGACGTGTTATAATAAGCTTCAGTGAAAAAGCTGCAGTTATAAACAAGTCTTCCCATTCATAGCGTCTTAATTAGCAAACCAAAGTTTCTAAAATGTATCCATCTCTATCAAAACATTTCTATTAGAACAAGGCAGCATTATAGCAGTCGCTGTGATTCGAGATTATAAACTTACCAGGATCAGTCAATGTTGTCTTTGAACAATTTCTGAGTTTATAATCGGCCTAATGAGTCCAGTGACGGTAAAAGCGTCATATTTATGTTGATTTTATGTATGAGCAAATATTATCGGCTCAGTTTTAATTACTATACAGATACGGTCGGCTAATGAACAAACGGACAGGCATTTTATGTCATTAGGTGTAAGGCTTTTTTTTTTATAAAAAGGCAATGATTCTTCTGATAATGAGGACCCCGAAGCTCGAATAACTAATAAGTTTCCTTTAATCGAAAACGAGATGGGTTTTGGAAATAAAACAAGTTAAAACATAATGACCGTTTTAATGTCAAATACACAAGAATACTAAATGGAGGCCATACATAATATGAAAATAATTACGCGTTGTAATTTTTCAAACATTTTGCATCACAATAAAAAAATAAAAAATAAATTAACTGTTGAAGCTATTCGTATCTAACACAAACTTTACTGCGAAATGTGTCAAAGAGCCTTTGAAATGTACAATAATTAGTATCAAATCATATAAACTATGAGGACTATAGCTGTTTAAATAAATAGAGTACTGTCACGTTTTACGAGTATGGAAAATTAGACGTTATTTATAGAACCGCTTGTTAGAAACCTATAAATACAGAGCTTTCTTCTACGGGATATGTTTTGTAATGCTTTGAATAATTGTTGAAGGCTAGTGGCCTTGGAAGATAGCATCTTCAAAACAAATTTTAATAAATACACTCAATTGTATGTTTATTGTTACCTTTCTTTTTTTCTTCGAGGTAAAAAACTCTGATTTATCTCTACAACGCTCAAATTTACATGCGGTGATGTTTTAGACCAAAATTTAATTCTACGTTACTTGTATATTTTGTAATAATTGTGATCTGTTTTGTACACCAAATAAATAAAATAAAATACAATCAAGACTTATTTACCTACTTTTTATTATCATTAATTGTTTAAGATTGTAGATGCATAACATCATTGACACGGTTTTCGTCAGAAAGAAAGATGATTATGTATAAATAGATTGAAACTGTTGCATAAGAATACTCAATATAATGCAACAATAATTATGGATTTCTCGTGACCACGTTACTAAGTTCCGTTATAATATTTTGATAACAATATTTCATTCACAAATTTATTAAAGTGTTGCATAGGTAGATTCTTCTGCATTGATTTAGAATAGCACATTTGGATTTATTGAAGAAAACTGGCCAGAGGCCTAATACGCGCACCAAAGTCTGTCGGAATCCTGAAGTTTGCTTTACCTCTAAACATTCGCTAGGCTCCATCCTGTCGACGTGTTTAAGATTAAAGTTCACAAACATTACTTTGGACTTCAATGGAGAAATACCGTATTTATATTGTTATATTATTAGGCTATATGTATGTAAGTAATATTTATCATTTGTATGTAGGCTGCAATTAATATTTTCTTAGTCTAATATAATATTTTATCATATTTTATTACTTATGTGTAGTTAAATTATAATAATCGTATATAAGTTTATCAACCACGCTATGTACTTATTTTTGTGTTACTCTTATAATTTTCTTCTGGCACTACCCCATCGACTCTCCACATCAACGTAGGTTAGCTTGAAGAAAATACTACCTAGTATTAAGCTCGCCTTTATACAAAATTAATTTTTTTAGTGCAATAAAGAATTTCTCAAATAATCAATCAAGTTTTCGATAGCAATTAGTATGGAATTTGACAGTTTGACTATTGGAATTGTTCAGGATTTGGTGCGCATAATACAGAAGTAGTTCTTATGCAGATCATTCGATCTTCAAGCGCCATCTTCTTTCGTATGCTTCAAACAATGGACCTTAACAAATTAAACTTTGTTTCTAGACAATAGACACGGCCTATCAAATTATACGATACTGTGCCGCGGTTAATTCCATTAATGCCCATTAACTATAGATAAAGCTGCCTCAGTTTCACGCACCCGTATTTGTTATACATGTTACAGCCAAAGTAATAAATCTGGATATTATATATATTGTCTAGTCATTATATATAATGTCTACTCAGTTTAGATAAAGTGATAATTAACACAAAATTAATCACATTTACTAGCAATTTTATTTAATATCATATTAATATCATAATGTAGGGTACCTATGACTTTTCCATGCACCAACCTTGTTTAAGTTTGACACAAAACTAAGTTTTATAGTGAAATATTTTTTTTCGCTTTTATTAAAAAAAAAGAACTAACACCCGAAGTTTCAGGATGGAGCGGAGCTGCGCTCCGCTCCATCCTGGAACTTCGTACCTATTTTTGCTTATGTGTACTGACCTAACAAACAAAATGCGAAATATAAATTTAATCAAACAATTATTTGCTATATAACACTTGCCAAAATAAAACGTTAGCATAATAATTTATTACTTTGTCTAGTGAATTTGGCTTTTATATAAAATATAATGACCAGTCATTATGTATAATAGCTATTTAATCACTATGACTGTAACATACATATTATTATATCGAAACAAACAAATAGTTCTATTAGTATAATTACCTACTTTTACAATTTTCGAAACTACAAATGTTTCTTATTTAGACCTTGTACTTTTTCATTGTAAAATTGATAATATATGATAGTTTGGTTTATCAGGATTATGGCAAGAGGCAAACCCTTGCCTCTGCCTACCCCTCCGAGACACAGGCGTGAGTTTATGTACGTATGTAATAGTTTGACCGTAGCATTGTCGAAGTGTGAGTAGATGCCGCGTTTTATGATTTGTTACTAGGTATGCTTAGACCAAAGTCACCGACATAGCCCACTGAATTAGCATGCTGAAGTGGCAGTGGGCCGGCCATATCATCCGAAGAACTGATAACCGACGAGTTCTTGAGTGGAGACCGCGGATCGGTAAACGTAGTGTAGGACGTCCTCAGACTCGGTGGAGCGATGATCTTCGCAGGGCGGCTGGCAAGAGCTGGATGAGAATAGCCGAGGACCGTGCTCAGTGGCGTGCAATAGGAGAGGCTTATGTCCAGCAGTGGACAAGCATAGGCTGATGATGATGATGATGATGCTTAGACTGCTTATGAAGAGAGAAAAACTGGCCAAGTGCGAGTCGAACTCGCACACCGAGGGTTCCGTACTCGTGCTTGGATGTTTTCTATTATTTTGTTGTTAGAATATAATATAATAATTCCCACAATCACGCCGAGTTTGATGCGATGAGATGTCTTCCTGTTTTACGATAGACCATGTTAAACAAAAAAACGGCGAAAAAAGATGTTTGTTATACGGAAACCATCCTTATTTTTAATTATGTTTAAAATTTTAAAATTTGTTATGTGGTAATCCACCGTAATAACACATATACTGTGAAAATTTCAACTGGATACCTATTACGGTTACAAAGTGCCAAAGAGAGCCATTTAAAGGTCGGACGGACGGATAGACAGACAGACAGACGTAAGACAGACAGACAGCGGAGGCAGAATAATAAGGTCTCGTGGCACGATACCCTTCGGGTGCGGAACCCTAAGAATAAGAAGACTTTCAGAAATATCTATGTGCTTTCCCTTTTTATGGACAATGAAGTGTTTCCTGTCTCTAAGTACCTACAGTTGACAAAATTTCAACTTGAAATTTTTGTCTAAAAGTCGTCCTTAAAGCTTTGGATTTTGTTTAGGACTTCGAAGTCTTCGAATGCAGAGTTGGGCTGTATTCTCATATTTTATGATGATATTAATGTGATAATGTGTTCTAATAGAAACTATTTTGAGATCGATTCGACCCCACTAGATATTTTGAACAGCAGGCCGTTATGTGGTGCCAGAATTTATGACACGAGGCTGTGAAAGTGTGAGACGACTTAGCGACCAACATCGCCAGCCATTAGGAAGGATTATGACATAAATAAGTTTATTGGCCCAATAAATATTATATTCGTTGAACTCTAACTAGTTTAAAGCCTGAAATCATATCAACACTAACTATACCCGCGACTTCATTTACGTAAGATCCTGAAAAAAATAACCTATATTACACTACAGTCTTGAGCTATCTCTAGGTAAATAGTGAACACTTATGTTAATTTGTTACTGTTTCAAAGAAGGACAAACCAACAAACATATTTATATTACTAGTAGATACTTATGGAGAGTGCGTTAATTAATAAACACTCTGTGATTTCCTACGACGAGGCGGCTATTAGATGACGGGAAATGTCTTAATCGTATGCAAAACTTTGAAGGTATTCAATTAAATTCAAATTTCAATCTCAATTACCACACCCAACAAACATCTGGTAGCGGAGATACATCACAAAAAACCAATTTCGTGGGAACAATATCAAAGAAGTACATACCTAAAAACCGTCCAAGAGCGTGTCGGGCCACGTGCAGTGTAGGGTTCCGTAGAAAAAGGGGATTTTATCTGCTTTATAGAACTAACAACTTCATCAAAGTAATTTTGTAATTGTTGGATTTTGTGCGAAGTTTTCCTTTTATAAGTTGGTCGCCTATTACTCGTTAACGTGTTAGCCCTACTTAGCCCTGATAGTATCCCTTTTAAATTAATTTGATATGCCACTGCCGTGAATTTTTTCGCGCTTTTAGAAGCAACTTTTTAGCCGGAAGAGGGGGTGAGACGCCCTACTCGGACAAAAATTTGCGCTTAATATTTTGCAAACGGGACCCTAAATCAAAAAATGGTTATCCTACACCCACAATATTTTTGAACGACTAATCCAACGATACTGTACACTATGCTGTAAGCGAGAAAAAAAAATTGTATCGCTAATTTATGTGTAGGGGAGGTACCATAAAACAATTTTTTTTAAGATTTTATTCTATCGTTTGGTTGGCGTATTTAATATGTATGTCTATACCAAACTTCAGCTTTCTAGTACTAATCATCTCTGAGCTAGGCCGTGGATAGACAGACCGACAGAAACCATAAGGCTTCCTTGTTGACTACGAAACTCTAAAAAAACCTGACATGCAAGCACCTAATTATGTTTTGATAGCTAAAGAGAAAGTAATATTTTTTTATTCAACGTAGCAGAAATTAAACAAAGGTGTCCATTTGAAGCAAAATCTTGATCACAGTTGGAAAAAAAACTCCGTACTCACTATGAGCTTATTCCGAATTCACTTACTTCTTTTTTTGTCGCAAGAGTCCGACAATGGTTCTATCTGATTCGCAGAGCTTGATCACGGATCAAGGTCGTATCGGTTGCTTGTCTCTGGTCGGACTCTTCCAACCAAAAATGTAATAAGTGAATCCGAAACTAAACTAAAACGTGTAGTGCTTACGAAGGTTTTAGTGCCATACTCAATCCGAATTTGGTCCTTAATTAACATAGTTTAAATTCTCATTGTAAAGCATACTCACATACTCTTCTAGTACATACTCATGCATGCAAACTAGTTTTGTAACATAGCCAAAAAAACCCGGTACCTCATCTGGTACCTCTCTAACTAGAAAACGTTGGCACTCTACTAAATTCAAAATAATAGGGGTTAAAGTATGAAATTGCCGTTTTATTGCAATAGGTTCTTTGAATTGACATATAATCTTCATGGTTTGAGGTTTTCGAATGAAACTTTTTTCAAATGGTTTCTATGATGTTCTTTTTTTAAAAAATGTGAAACATTTGAATATCGACTTTCAATTGTTTTTGTTATTCAATTTAGACAAGAAAGATGGATACTGCGAAAATTCGAGTGATTATGAGGCACCCATTTTTCGTATTTTTTTATTTTATTGATTTGACGCAAGTGAGTCAATATTGTGGGTAAGGTAACGTTAAACCATGCCGCTAATTCCTGGGTAGTTTGACTAGAGTCGGCTTCCACTATCTCTCTTAATTCATCGTTATTCACCTGTGTGGGCGGTCTTCGTTTATTCGTTTTGTCTGTTGTGTATTTAGTTTTCCTTCTGTGTTGTGCATATTATGTTACTTATGTGCTTATTTTGTTTCTGTGATGTATCTTGTTGGTATAATAAATGTCTTTCTTCTTCTTCTTCTTCTTCTTCTTCCTCGTGGCTCGTTCTTTAAGTCGAAATTTCCATCACGAAAGCGTTCATTAGTAGACCCCTCTCCAAACGCAGCATTGATATTGCGGGCTGTTTCTGCCGCGTTAGTTCCGCGTCGGAACTCGTATTCAAAAATCACTCGAATTTTCGCAGTATCCATCTTTCTTGTCTAAATTGAATAACAAAAACAATTGAAAGTCGATATTCAAATGTTTCACATTTTTTAAAAAAAGAACAGCATAGAAACCATTTGAAAAAAGTTTCATTCGAAAACCTCAAACCATGAAGATTCTATGTCAATTCAAAGAACCTATTGCAATAAAACGGAAATTTCATACTTTAACCCCTAATATTAATAGAGCAATAAAGAAACTCGATCTTTTCCATAATCTACTGCTAACGATTGAATCCTAACGAAAGAATCAATGATCAATGTTTGCTAAGAGAAGAAAAAAACCACACCAAATCCTTTTAAAATAGAGGCCACAATTCAGGGTAGACAGTAATAACCCGCCAGGGTTGAAGATTAATCGTTCAGGTGCAAGTAATAGAATATTCTGTCGCGCAGCGAACACGCAACCTGCGAGTTACCTATTATAAAATTGAAGCACTCCGTGATAAATTAGCCTTATCCGTCACAATTGGTCACGGAAGTATGCTAGTTACGGCTCTAGGCGTGACGCTTTAGGCGACTGCACACTGCACGTCTACCATGAGAACACACGTGGGAACGGGATGTCAAGTGACATGCATTAAGTATTATACTTTGGTACACACATTACGTTCCGATTCTCATACTAAAAGTTAACGTTGCCTGTGTTGTTTATGAAATAAGCAACTGATCTCGAAAAACCTGGTTATTACAGCACGAACACAAAATCATTCGAATTCATACTTATCGATGCATGCTAACCGATATGCTCCAATGAGCCTGACTTACAGTACGTGCCGGGTGCAAGTGTGAACGCCCTTTAGGAGCTTATAGAAAATAAGGGTAAAATCTAAAGACCAGCCAAGTGCAAGTAGCCCTCGCACTCTGAGGGTTCCGTAATACCACACAATATTGAAATTGAAAAACACAAAAATATAGAAACATAACTTAACTTAATATAGGTAATAGAGTTACGTACTTACAAAAAAATACATTTAGCCGATTTCAATTACTGATTGTTATGCTCGTACTAGAATTTGCACTATAATCACAACAAATTTGAAGCTTGCATGTATTTACGATGGAGCGAAATAATAATATTAAAAAAACGACCTTATTTTTCATTTAGTAGGTCATTTATAAACTTTTCTCTTACATAGGTAATTCAGGACGTATATTAAGTACAATTTGAGTAACGTCCATTGTATGTGATGTGTCCATTGTAGAAAAGATAATTTGTGACATATCCCAGACCATTACTAATTACTGATGTGCAATAAAGAGTCATCCATATATCTATCTTATGATGGATTGTTTCTCAAATGTATGTACATTTCTGAAAGTTCTTGAGCTTAGCACAAAATTCTAATTGCCAATGTTATTACATAGTGTATTTTATTAAATTTGGTATTTTTATTAATTTTCAGAAAATTCATATAATCCGAACTTTTCGACCGGCTACTCATTGCGGTTCAATAGATCTCGCACGTCGCAACAAACACAGGAACGGACAGACAGATAGGCACACATAGCGTAGGCCTAGTAATAACCATATCATTAGGCCTAAGCAATATAATGAGTTATTACAGTTACCTTCTTAGAGTTCCGTACCCAAAAGTTACCAATAGAACCATCTATTGCTAACCTTTGGGTACGGAACTCTAAAAAGGTAACTGTAATGACTCATTATATTTCTCCATTGTGCGTTACGGAAGTGCGCTCCGATATCGTTAAACCGGAGTAACGTGAGATTCGGGGTGTACTTACGTTTTACTGTTTATTATGTCAAAGCTTATGTTTGGGGAGCACTATAGTAGTTACATTGTGAAGGAATAAAAGGAATGATAAAATCAACATTAGCTTGTGCATTCACAAAGACATTTTGGGGTTCGCTGTCTCATCTAAAATTTGAATCGTCCGCGTTACAATGGCATGTTTGGCCGTGGCACGCACGGGGAGGGATGTGCCTCTAACAAACATTTTTCTAAAAGCGACTTTTGCATTTAAAGCGCCTTTTTTACTCGAACAGTCGAAATCGAAAAAAATATATAGGCAGACAGACACAGTGCAAATGAACTTTTCCAGAATGGATTTCACTGACAATAGGTTTTCGTATATTGACGGTCTTTCGCCGGTTGGAATTTCAGCAGCGACATTAAACGTTACAGTACACGTAAGCGTTTCGGCAAAGCGTCTGAGACCCTTACTCACAGCGCCGTAATGGTTTCCGGCTTCCTTCAACCACGTCACAATGCTGGTCCCATAGAAAAATTGTCGTGGCTCAAACAAAATGCATACTTTTTGTCAAAATAACGACCCCACGCTTGCACGCGGTGACGTGTGGTTTACATCCGTTTTCAGCGAAAATTTCGACGAAAATGTAAAGGAGGTTTTTGTTCTTTACTTTTCATTCTTTGCGGAGGAAAGCTCAGTCTGGCATTCAGTAAATTCAAATTGAGTCGAGTTCATTTGTTTTCACGCCAACTAATCGCCATGATCGATCTCTAACGCGGCCATTTGACCTAAAATAAAGACGCAGTCCCAATTCAAATGAGCGAACCTTCGTAACGAATGGGCGGCATCCGTCGCGGGCGTCGTGAGTATTTGTTACCCGGCAGGGGTCAGCGTGGAAGCACGTTCCTAACATTCTTTCCGAAATAACACCCCGTCGCATGTGTCCCAGTCCCGGTCTCCTAGACAATTAATCTCCTCAAAAGTCTTTGAACGAAAATTCCAGTCGCTACTATTTTTCTCACGAATGCGCTAGTTTTAGATCCGTTCTGTTCACGGTTTGTTTTACAATTGCTTTGCTTTTATTGGAAGTTTAATTTGTCGCAATCACTGTTTGTGTGTACACATGCCGCTGGCTAAGCTACAACTCTGCGACTAGTGAGCCAAAAAGAAACTTCCTTTGTAATCGAATATGACAGCAGAAAAAAATGTCCTCCAAAAAGGACAGCGTCATTACTTCAAAATGGTAGCGGTTAAATCAGAAGCCGGGTACAGAACTGGAATAGCTAAATTGGCCATCTGCCCCAACATCATCATTGGACCACAGACAATCGATGTGTTCTCCTTTTTCCTCGTGGCTCATTAACCTGTTCATGGCTCTCGTATTAGTGGTCACGTACCGCGAGCAGGTGCCACCAGCTCTCTTTAGTTACGCCCGCCAAATGGACCATTGTTACGTTTGCTTTCCTCCGACCTTTGTGGCCCTGCTACATGCACTCGTTTTTTTTCTTACTTTTATTGTTGCAAGTCTAGAAAACTACGTGACTTAGAACGCTCGAGTTGCTAATCTAATGGATTTCGAGAAAGGTTTGAGTGAACAAAGACTGACTTTCTCTCTTTCTTTCTCTCTACGATTCTTGGAAAACAATAAAACAGTGATGCCTTTTCGAGTATCATGGAGAATATAATATGCAATTTCATTTGGAATCATTCCAAGCTGAACTGTAAGTAGGTAGGTGATGCGGGTTGGGTAGCGTTATTATTTCAGAAAATAATTTTCAAATTCTTAATAAAAATCAATAAAAGGCCAAAATGAAAATTTCCGTATCATCGCAGCTAATGAAGGTTAAAGTAAGCAAGAGTAATCACACTGAGCACCCGGCGCACCGCTCTGTCATTACAATGTAAAAAGTATCCGTGTTCAGAGAAAAAGATAAGTTAGACTAATAAAAAAGCGCTTTAAAATTAAAGTGGACGTTAAAACGCCACCATATCTTTTGGGGACAAAAACGATTCCAAGTTCGCATTATGAGATAGCGTTTTGTCGGTGCTACCAACCGTCGCCGCTCCGTCCGTCGGCGTCGACCGATTGCTACCTATAAAGATAACAATAATTAGTCGTAATGACTACGTCCTTTGAGGGCCTCGACTTGGTTTTTATAAACGCGTTGGCGGCAGCGAGCCGTGATCGGGAGATAGTGCGTCCATCAAATTATATGATAATCGGCTGCGGTTAATTCCATTACCAATAATAAATGCACGCATTAAATTAGACCCGTCGAATGAGTCGACGGAAAGCTGCGCGATCGCTCCCATCACTCCGGATTATGATATGAATAATTTATTAAGCGAAATAAAAGGAATACGGTTGATATTGTTTTGAACTTCAGACGCGCGAAGCGATACTCGCGTCTGACTCGCCGCGATCGTAAAGACGATTGTTATTTCGATGAGAAACGAAAATAGTAAAAACATTCACATTATTGTATCTCACCGAGCCGTATGATATTGTCTTGAATTCATTAAAATAGCTCAGCAACGGCGACAAAAAAGAATGCAATTATAAATAGCCGTAGCATATCGCGTTTTATAGAGTTGAATTATTGGATTCCTTAGAAAGCTCTTGTAAATCTTGTGAGGACGCTATAATCCAATAGGTACTTCTACTTAGCTCGAGACAAAGCGAGCTGCATTGTTAGCAGCTGTCATTCTGTAAAAGAACTCATATTTCATAAGAGATTTTGTTCGGGCCCGTAAATCACGTTGTTACATTACAATTTTAAACAAGTTCCTAGACATTCCCTGCACCCTGCCACCATAGCAACTTGATTTTATTTTTGTCTTACAATTCATGCTCCTAAGTTTTGCTGTTTGGTATCAAAGACATCTAGGTCTTCAAGTTAATGACACGAGCTTGGTGTCGAAATTTCGTGTCGTTAACTTGAAAGTCAAACTCTTAATTAACCATTACCCAAGTACCTAGAGGAACGAACCATTTTGTCAATGAACCTAATGAAAACGATCGAGTTAATTTTGTTCGGCGCGAGCAGGGAGGAGTTTTATGCCGCGTCATCGCGATGAAGTCAACGCGAGCGTTTCAAAAAGTCATCTTCAAACGCTCGTAATGAAGTAGACGTTTTGTATTCACGTGTCAGATTTAATTACAGTCCACGAGAGTTTATCAAGCCGATAGCCTGTAATTGCTCGTCAATATCTTCACTCTTTCAAACCAGTTGTGACACGTAAATGCTTGTTATAAGTCGTATAACAATGTTGGATGGTTAGAAGAAGCTATGAGCGTAAAAAAGTTACAACACGGGTTGTAACTAAATCCTACTCAAAAAAATCCTACTCTATAAGCGAAATATTCGGATCTTTATTTCGTGTAAGTTGCCGAAATATTTATGTAAAGGACCTAGAGAAGCTATCTATAAACTATAACGCACGCAGTGGTTACTATGCAAGTGGTCACTGGTCACTATTACTGGTGGTAGCGGAGCGGTAGAACGAAGGCTTCTCATTCGGGAGGTCGTGGGTCCGAATCCTGGTACGTACCAATGACTTTGTTTTCTAAGTTACGTACATTTGCGAAGTTGTAGTAGTAATACCACTCGCTAACTGTAAATTAAAACATCGTGAGGAAACCCCAGTGCCTGAGGTATTTGCATGCCTTAGCGCTTGCTACGGGCAATGGCCCAACTAATTATTTATTTATTAATAATCCAACAGGCTCTTAAATTTATAAAATACATTTAGCTTAAATTTATTTCTGATAGGGATCCTACGGTAGCGATACTTGGGTATGGATGAAGAATGAAGAAAGTAGGATTGATACAGTAGAAGTAAATAGTACATTGTACAAATGTACACCGAGGGGAGAAAACGATGTATTTCTGTTTGAGACTATGTTTAAGCCCGACGCGCAACGGAGGCCTTAAAGAAACCTCGAGAACAGAAATAGAACTTTCTCCCGAGTGATAAATAGTGGTTTACACTACACCGGAGGGGAAAATAAAATTATTTGGAATAATTAAAAGCGTACTGTTAAATTATCAATTTAGTAAAAAACTAAATGTAACAAAAGCAAAGAAGTTGCCGCGCTGTTTTTTTTTTCATAGTGCAGAAAAAGGTTGCCAGCCTCTTTTCATTGAAAATTGGCTACAAAAAAAAATCCCGCCTCTTTTTTAAATTTTTTTTATATAAGACCTTCTGAGATTCGACGTTTGTGTTTTTTTTATGTTCGCTGCTAAAAACCAAAAGAAAGCTAGCAGGGCTGGATTTTCATACAACATTCCTGCCCTGCTACGGAGAGCAGAAATGAAATTCCATATAACTTTTCCCGCCGCATATTTATAAGGGAGAAATGACGAACTTTGTAACCCGTTTATGAATGAGCAATGAGACACTTTCTGAGTGGGTGTGGCAAAAAGTTTATTTCTCACCTTGACGGTGAGAATTGAGAAATTTGTGGGCCCTGACTGGGAAAATGACTCAGCGGTATGCAGCGGGTCAAGCCTTCAACGCAAATTGTCAGTCAGTGCCAGAAGATACCCTGCGAGCGTCACAGACCAAGGTGTGGTACAACCGTGACAGGATACACTATTATAGTGTGATTAGGAAACGTCGTGGATTGAAAGAAAATACATACACTCTCGCCTGTATCCCACAGGGGTAGGAAGGGACCAGGGACTGCCACTTGCCACGATCCTGACAGTTCTCTTTCGCTTCCTCAACATTCATTAGTCGTTGCATGCACGCACACCGGTATCGGGTACGTACTTTAAAAGTGAATCATCATCTTCATCATCATTTAGCCACAAGAAGTCCGCTGCTGGACATAGGCCTCCTCCATGGATTTCCAAAAAGACCGGTTGGAAGCGGCCTGCATCCAGCGCCTTCCTGCCACTTGGATGATGATTAAAAGTGAACGTAGAGACAAAATTGAGAAAAGAATGTTGTGTTGGCACATGGAGAGGATGACAGAAGAAATTACATATCGCGTGAATGTATTTTTGAATGTATTATGAAAGTATTATTATACTACCGAAGGGTAAGATTAAGTACCCAAAAACGGAAATCCTGCATGCAGTGACTAATTAATTTTAATAAAGTGAACGATATAGAAGAAGAAGGTGACTAAGGAAATCAATTACCAGAAGTCTTCCTGAGATTCCAACCGCATACTGCGATCGCCAACCCGCAAGCCAAGCGTGGCAATTATGGCAAAACCCCTCATGGTCTTGAAAACCACGAAGGAGGCCTATATCCTGCAGTGGGCGTCAAATGGCTGATGATGATGATGAAAGATATCAGAGGCGAACGTGGCAATTGGCAAACCCTGGTAAAACCTGGCCTTTTACTCCAGGATACAAGCGTTTCATTGCATATATTCGTCAATACTGCATACATTTTAGCGACGACGTAGGATAGAGTTTAGTGTGGAATTTTGAACTATCTACACATTAAAAAAACTTGTTCATATTGAACATCAGAACTTTCGTATTGCATATCTTCCCCTCCTCTTCCCTTTTGGAAAAAATAGGGGAATTTTGTTACACCCTGCATAAAGAACGTTGAAAATATTCACGTAGCCAGATGTTGTATGGAAGTTTCTCGGGCGGTTTCTGCGGTTTTATTTTTCGGCCTCCTGACAAAGGCCGGGTCTGTGATAATTTAATGAAGTAGCAACTCATCAAGGAGGCTAATTAGAGGCGAGATTCGGTAAGGGGTTGGTGCAAACAAAGTCTCTTCGGGGCGGGTGACAGGTGTGCTGCGTAGATAACAGGCCGGAAGACACATTGCCGCGCTGAACAAAAGTTTAGACCCTTTGTCACTGCTGTTAGCGGGCCATAAATTATTATATATTGTGTCTAATTCAAGTAGATAATGAAATAGAACAAGCGTATTATAGTGTATTCGTAAAGGCATACTTGGAAAAGTTTCAGTGAAGGTCCATACATTGACAAATTAATAAAAAAAATCTCTTGTGCTGTTTCCAAATTGGGATATAATGCCCGATTGACAATTTGAACAAAAATCCACTCATTCGAGGTGGGTTTTTGATGGACACGTCAGATTAATTTTTAATTATTTGTACAAACATACATACATAAACTCACGCCTGTATCCCAGAGGAGTAGGCAAAGACCAGGGACTGCCTCAAATTATTTGTTTATTGACCAATGCCCGAAGAACCTTTGCGTTCCTCGCTAGGAGACTCAAATAACGTCCACGTAAAGTAAAACGCATTTGTTCAAATTATTTGTCGCGCAATATACCCATTGATACAAGTCGACCGGATTCTTATTAAAATGGGGAAAATTAAATTTGGGGATTCCCCGGTGCTTGGTACTTCCTAACTATATTGCTTCTACAGAATTGTAACCGGTAGGACCTACCAAAAGTAAAAATAAGCTAAAATGATAAATTTTTATTTGACAATTTTCTTCGAAACATTTTAGGGTTCCCAAAGGGATCCTATTATTAAGACTCCGCTGTCCGTCCGTCCGTCTGTTACCAGGCAGTATCTCAAGAACCGTGATAGTTAGACAGTTGAAATTTTCACAGATGATGTATTTCTGTTGCCGCTATAACAAAAAATGCTAAAAACAGAATGAAATAAATATCTGAGAGGGGCTCCCACACAACAAACGTGATTTTTTGCTCGATATTAATAACGGCAACAGGTATACGCTTGAAATATTCAAATGTTTTATAGATAATGGTACGGAACCCTTCGTGCGCGAGTCCGACTCGCACTTGGCCAGTTTTTTTCAATACACATTGGCCGATACCCGATCCCGATCTAAAACTTTTTTTATTGTTATGTCAATATTGTAACAGTACCCTATAGCCAGACAAGGACATCACAAACGTGTAAACACGCTGACAGAGGCCATTTATTATAAATCAAAGTGAGGCGTCCTCCATTGGGAATCAATATCATGACCAATCATGTAATGGTAATCATTCGTAAACCGCTAGACTAAAAATGTACTTACCTACTCTGAGGTGCATTTATTTTGCATCGCAAACTAACCCCCAGAATAATATGGTTTAGTTGATGGATCACCTACTGGTTCAACATTGCGATGCTGATATTTTCAAAGAGCTTACGTCTTTAAAAGAAGATAAAATATCATTAAATGAAGAGTGCCAAATTCAACAGCTTCAACCCTTTACTAATATTTTGCATCTGACTAGTCTTCCAAGCACGCTACGTTTTTTTTTGTGAAATATTTTTGTCTAAAACCTGTTTGGTGTGATAAAGGAAGTGGGCACGCGTGGTTCTCGGTGAGAGAAGGTATGTGCCCTAGACTGGGACGTATGTATTAGGGGTTAAAGTATGAAATTGCCGTTTTATTGCAATAGGTTCTTTGAATTGACATAGAATCTTCATGGTTTGAGGTTTTCGAATGAAGCTTTTTTCAAATGGTTTCTTTTTTTAAAAAATGTGAAACATTTGAATATCGACTTTCAATTGTTTTTGTTATTCAATTTAGACAAGAAAGATGGATACTGCGAAAATTCGAGTGATTTTTGAATACTAGTTCCGACGCGGAACTAACGCGGCAGAAACAGCCCGCAATATCAATGCTGCGTTTGGAGAGGGGTCTACTAATGAACGCACCGTGCGATTTTGGTTTAATTGTATATTGTTTATGTGAAAACCACTTCAGATAAATTATTAAGTCTTATATCAATCCATACCTAGCAAGAGAATACAGAATATATTGCCATTGTATTTTTTTTACTTATGTGCAATAAACGTATTAATAATAATAATAATAATATATCTATTATTTCCCCGTCTATTGAGAAAAGATTGAGTCTTCTTCTATTGTTGCCTTAGCTAATGAACTAATGCCAACTCATTCGCCGGCGGCTATTATTCAGGTGATGTTAGACTAAAACACAGAGGGAATATGTCGCAATAGTCCTTAAGTATCACGCAAAAACGCCAATTGCGCTCGTGTAGAGTCACAAAACGCAAAGACGAAATGTAATTAGGGCACATTCAGTCCTGGCCTTTAAATTAGCTGTACGTAAATGCGAACTGAACAAGGTGAGTCTCTGTCCCAGGCCTTAAGCCCCGGCTTAGTCTTAATTTATGGCCAATTAACCTGGTGTTAAGTTAAATAAAGTGACACGGAGATAGCGCGGGGTCTTAACTATAACACTGCAAGTTCTGTTGCCGACTTAACTGTATTGGCTACTGTATACACCCACACGAGGCAGTCGAGTTTATTCCTTTAGCAATATTAAAGGTTGGGCCTTAATTAAAAGTAGTAAATTTAATCTTTAGCGTCGGAGCTATAAAATAAATCTCAATTGTATTAAATTTTGAAGGAAGCACTTTATTACAGGCGAACAGGGAAAATAATCACGTTCAAACAGCAAGAAGTCGAGAGCGACGTGAATTCAGTTTAAATAAAGGTTCCGCACGTTCCTCAAAGAAGTTGAATAAGGTAGGAGCAGACGTGGAATTTCGTGAGCATGCAGAACTATGTTTATTTTACACCACAGTGAAACTGCAGAGTTCATACGACATTTGAAATTCGCGTCTAGCCGGTAAAGAGTCACAATTTTGCTAAGATTTTCTTGCTCCCAATTAAGCAGTAAATATTAAATTTGATGCAACACTTCCTACACGCTTGTTATACTTGTTACACAGAATTACCAATCTAAGCATCGGATCAAGAGACGTGGCTGAGATCGAACATTGGATAATGTCGATCAACCTCCAGATCGGTTGGAGAATTAATTAAGATTAGATGTCGTTCCTTCCTAGCTCACATCACTCAATGTGAAATTGTGTCACCGTCTTTTAGTAAGACTCAGTCAGTTCTACTTAACCAGTCGCTTTGATAAAAGCCTCTTTCTTTTTAGAACTATTTGGGTTAAAACGGCCAGAAGCTATTAAATCCACCCGGTAGGTCTGAAACTAATTTAAGAAAATTACTGCTTGTTTTTTTAAACTTTTTAAATCAACCTCGTTAAATATTAATGTCGGCTCTAAGCTACTTGGGACCAATTCAAATCAAGTAACGTGAATATTCTTTGAAGTTTTTCGCGTACATTATTTGCGTTAGTAACCCTTCGTTAAGTCCCCATCAAAGACGCATCCATACTGTGGGGTCTTTTAATAATAACGAGTACAATAGGCTGAGGGTACCAGACCGCCGTCGGCGGTGGCCGGCCATACTTCAGAATTAGCCCCAAATTAGACGAGAGCACAATAAAAAAGAATGCTCAAGTAATTTAAAAACCAATTTCCGACTCCATCTTAAAAGGCCCGTAGGTAAAATGGCAAAACAATTGTAGTACATAAGCCGTTGTTGAGTGTAATTTATGGTTCAATTTAACACATAAACAACTCTATTGAATGGATGCGTTATCTATCTACTACTTTGTTGTAAGTAAGTGATTTTCCGGCTGGTTTAGTTTCGCTTTCGTGAAACAATTGCCAATTGAAATATATCGCTTATCTTCTAGTCGCTTTCCCTTTGCAACTTGATTTTAGGCGTTTAATTTAGGAAAATAAGCCTGAGATTTCCTGTTAATGGATTTTGAATGGACCCCCAAATGAGAACCAATCGAAGCGATTAGACAAAACGGAGGAAGCTATTACAATGAAATAGTTTTCCTAAATCATAAATCAAAATTGTACCTATACGTCTTTTATCGAGAGGATAACTTGAAACGGCTTGGCCGATTCGCTACCGTCACATGGGCGTAACGAAACCGCCTTGCCACATATTTTGACTAAGGTGTAGAGTTTGTGAAGTTAGGGCTTGTAGGGTTAGGGCACGTAGAGTTAGAAGCTTGGCTCTACGTGAGATCAAATAGGGGATGTATTAGCAAAGCGCAAGATAAAAAATACCCGAAACTGGCGTGCGTGCATACAACGACTAATGGATGTTGAGGAAGCGAAAGTGATCTGTCAGAATCGTGACAAGTGGCAGTCCCTAGTCTCTGCCTACGCCTCTGGGATACAACCGTGAGGTTATTTTATTGGTATATATGTTCTTTTTTGTTCACACGAAATCTGAGTGAAACGATATATACCTATATATCACAGCGCAATGTAGAGCTTCTTCGGTGGCAAAGCCACCAAAATGTCGACGCGCGGGGAGTGAAGAACTATTGGAATGAAATTATAGGCAAAGGCTCATGTGTCAATGGTCCATTAACACTGGAGTCGAGATATAATCGGCATCGCCGCCGCTTGGAGACAATAAGTAGCGGCGGGGTGCCGTGTTATTGTTTGTCTTAGCCCACGCACTCTGCGGGCGGTGGTACCACGGAGCAAGTAGCGTAGAAGCCACTATACGACTATTAACTTATTCGATCTTTGGCAGATTGCCTAGCAACTGCTGGATAAGGATGGCCGAGGACAGAAAGAAGTGGCGTGCCTTAGGACCGGCCTATGTCCAGCAGATTGATTGATTGATTCGACTTTATAGTATCCTTGCATGCTTCTCGACCATGTATGTACGCACTTTTAAAGGCTTAATTTAATTTCACCTTCTCCTAAGATACAGGCTTTTTCGCCTAGTTTAGGAGATAGGATGCAATGACAAGACTATTGTACAATAGATTAGCACCGAACGATTGCTGTAATTTTTAAATGTACTTTTTGGTTCAAAATAAACAAATTATTATTATATTATTATTATAGTTTCCTTGCATCGTTACAGTGCAGCAAAGAGGAAAGGCCTGAATGAGCAGGAGTGGTGAAACTAAGGGCGCTCATACACGGAAGGCACGTTGCGGACGACAGTACCAACTGCAGCCGCCGACATGCCAGTAGAATATCCGCATCGGCGCGTCGACGCCGTCGACGCGTCGACGCTTGCCGTGGACGAGTTACGACGCCTGCAGTTGGCCCTGTCTTTCGCAAGGTACCGCCCGTGTATAAGCGCCCTTAAGGACGCTATTCTACTTAACGCTATAAACTACTCATATTTCCCAGGGTTTCTCATCACCAGTATTTCATACTTATAACGGAATTCCAGCAAAAGTGTATGTTTGTATGAATACTTATTTTGTTTTTTTAGAGGCTAAATCTGAAATCAACTCTAAAAAGAATGATCGTATTCGAAAGACCACCTTAAAAGATAATCTATTATGGTATAGAATTTTTTACTAATATTTATATAACATCATCATCATCAGCCATTGGACGCCCACCAGGACATAGGCCTCCTTCGCGGTTTTCACAACCACGCGTGGCAGGCGGGTTGGCGAAAACATCCCGAAAAGAAATTCTAGTCATGTGGTACCAAAACGTTTCTTACAAATGAGGCGTAAACTGTGACGTCACAAGTTGCTAGTGACGGTTGAAACATTTATCAATATTTTAGTTTAATTGAATATTTTTATGTGTCTACGGCTTTATAAGAAAACGTTTAAAACTAAATGGAAAAACTGAAACTAGTAAGTTTTTCATTATTAGAGTAGCTCTTTTTATTTATTTTTTATTTTTGTAAAATAATCTTTATTAATTTTTAAACTTTCTGTAATTGGTCCTGTGTTATTTTTATGGTGTCAACACAATGTCATTCCAATCTAATCTTGAGGCATGTTTCTTATGGTATTTTAACGCTTTCTTCTGCTTTATTTATTCTGTGCAGGCACTTCGACCCCGCTGGACAAATTGGTAAATTTTATCGTCTTCTATTCAAATCCGATACAGCGTGCGAGCTATAAATTCTTCAGGGTGTGGTGGGATTTCGCAATGGGAATTTTATGATCTCGGTTCTCGAATTGGGAGTAATGGTGTCATATTTAATCAATCTACTTTTGAATGTGTTCTTATTTTTGTATAATCTGTAACTGTCTTACATTGGCACTTATTTGGTATGGTTTGATAGGGGAAGTTATAAATGAAGCTGTAGAATAAGAAATTTTTGGTTCCAAAATATGTTCGAGTGATAATGTTACAACAATATAATGGGTACCGCAGCAGGGAATTTAAAGAAAATAATGAAACCCCACTCGATACGAGATGTGTGACTCACTGGTGAATTGTGTTGAGTGAGTGACCCAGTAAGATGAACGAAATCGATATATTTTCAATTACGTGTCGATCACAGCCACCGTTCCCCCATCGCAGGTCATTGTGGGCCATAATTAGTTTTTGTCACTTCACATTGACAAATCCGGTTTGAAATGTATAGCAAAATAACGCGGACCCTACCACTTACGCGTTGATCGCACCAAAACAGGCTCTTATCAAAGAGAATATTATTTCAAACGCCCCTGTCAAACCCGATGGGCTTTTCGAACCCCAAATCCAGTTTGTTATGAATGAAATTACAGAAATCGAATAAGGTAAACACAACTGAGAGCCAACAAAAGCTTGCTCGAAAAAAGCTAAATTGAATTCAAATTGGTTTCGTCGAGTATTACGGCCAGCCGGGGGACTTTTTGGAAGAGTAGAAACGTATAGCGTGGCAATAATTTAAAGTTAGGCACTTCTTTTTGTCGGAGGGCGACAGTACGGGATAAAACCTACAAAGGTGATTGAATGAAAACAGAAAAAAACACAATAGATGAAGAGCGTAAGCTGCGCCTTTAACGCACTGCACTTATGTTTTATTGCTTCCAATTCTGTCGAAAGATTATTGTGGAAACTAGGCATTATTTTGCTGAACCGCAGCGTAAAATTTTCAGACAGATGTGAGCGCAACAGGTGGGTATGCAAATAGCAGATTTTGACGCTTCGTTTTTTTTTCTGTAATACCCGTATCTAAAGGGGAATTTGACGCCGACAACTAAGCATAAACTTTCAAATCCGCTGGTTTGCCTGACAGAAAGCGTTGCGGTTAACCGCGTAAAACGATTCGACTTTGTAGCCTCCAGGTTATTTTATAACGGTCTGTTGAATTGAATTTTGCGGTTATTTATTTAACTGGGGCTTAAGGTAACTTTCCCATGTGCTAGGAAAAACAAGATAACCGACACCATCGTTTTAGAAATTGTATTTACTTACCTACTAAGATATAATTGGAAGGAAACGGTATTCTTACGCGATTTATTATTTTGCAAGCTCTCTACAAAGTTGTATTTACTTTATGTTAGTGTTAGGGCATTGACGTATAGGAATGAGTATAACATTTATTCGGAAATAGGTGGATGAATCTCCAAACTTGTCGTTATACATTTTTATTGCACACGAAACATGTAACAGGACATTACGTAAGCTGTTATTATTTTCGCAATTAAACAATTCATAGAAGTCACCACCGCAGATATCCGTTTGGGAAATATTAAGCTTTAAAGCGAAAATCTTTGCCCGAGTAGGGTGTCCCCGCATAAAATTTAAAATTATTTAAAGCAGTTATTTATTATATTCATGCGAAACTTTTGCACTGTAAACACTTTTACGTTTCTGAATATTTTATGGATATTACGGCCTAAAAACAGTAAACTATAACGATCTGGTAAATATTTGAATATTCAGCAAATATTCAAACAGCATAATAGGTAATAACTAGAATGTAGTACGTATTAAAATAATATTTAGAACAGCATGACACTCAAAAAATGTCTGGCAGTAGATACCTACATAATTTTGAATTATGGTTTCGCCGAATGCATCCCGAAGACTGACATGCGGCCCAACCGGGTGCCATTATAAACAACGTATATCTAAAGAAAAGATGGCGCCCACCTAGCCGGCGTGTCAGTCAAAAACTGATCGACTATAGAGGTCTTATTACATACGCAGCTTAATACACGTCCCACTGTAGGGCACAGGCCTTCTCTCAGGGAGAGAGTATGGGCTTAATCACCACGCGTACCCACCGCGGATTGGCATTGGTGAGGTCTTATTATTCAGAGTCTTATAACGATAGGTATTGAGATTATATATCATTATTATTTATTTTGTAATTAGTATGTGTTACTACAAATAATTCGTAAACATAAGTTATTAATGGAAATAATTAGAACGAAAACAAATAAAAATTCATAGTAATAATACGAGCTATTCATTAATGCCTACAAAAGTTTATTAATAGGTACATAGGTTGACATTATTATGACGGCAAGAATAAATTTTAAGAGCAAACACTGTCTTAGGGATACTCTTTTTTTAACATACAAAATTGTGTAAAATAACTGTCTGTTGCCAGCGGCATGTTGACACCAGGTTTGTAAAACACCGGTGCAACTTGCATGTGAATGTAAATGGTACCTACCAAACAGTATACGTTTTCTTTGTTTCTTTTTGGGTATTTTCTTGGATCTCAGTGTCTTGAAATAAATTAACATTATTATTATTATAAAAAAACAACTTGAAATGAAATAAAATGAAATAACTAAAATAGTAGCAGTAGCTACCACACAAGGTCGAGCCTGAATCAAGGTTCTTGTTTTTTTCTCACCACACTGCTATGTGCCCATGCTTCACCCCTTTCTGGGAATTTTTCGCAGGCTTTTAAACTCAAAAAACTTGCTTTATTTATAAAAATTAAAGCATTATAAAAAAATGTGAAAATTCTACATAACAGTTTTTCAAAAATTTTTATCGTAAATAACGCCTAGAAAATTTTAGAGGCAGTCCCTGGTCTCCGCCTACCCCTCTAGGATACGGGCGTGAGTTTATGTATATATGTAAAATTTTTGATGATGATCAAAAACCTAGGCTGTAAGTGATGTGGGTTAAACTTTCCACCAGTGAAATTTTAATGCACGTTAGCGGTGGCTGTGAAACAATCAGGCCAAAAGGGCCTATTTCATCTTAACCCATTTCCTTATTATCTTAAGGGATTAACTCACTAATGGTGAACAGTCGTAAATATGGACGTATCTCCTTAATAGGCAGTTAAAAGGACTAAAGCATCGTTAAAATGTGAAATCCGATAAGCTAATCATTCGGGGGTTAATAACGTCATCGAAACATGCAAAGGTGAGCGGAAGGCCACTTTTATTCGCTTAATGGTCAGCAAGGGAGAGCCATAAACACCACATCCGTGCTTTTAAAATCATTACTTACATTACATTGACACAAAAGATGTCCACATACGATCGCTCGACCCTCGTATGTACTACTACTAAGCTAATGTTTTCGTTAAATTTGGCTATCTTGGAATGCAAAATAAATTGTATAAACTATTCAATTGCTAATCGTTAGTTATGAATTGAAAATTTATGCATGTATATTTTTTATGTAGCCTATATACGGCCCACTGCAGGGCGCAGGCCTTCTCTCACAGAGAGGGAGTATGGGCTTAATCACCACGTGTGCCCACCACGGATTGGCAATATGAAGCGCTGAGGTGTGTGAGCACCTCAGACCCTCAGGTTTTCTCAGGATGTTTTCTTTCGCAGTTAGCGAGTGGGGTTGCTACTATAACTTCACAAACGTACGTAACTTAGGAAACAAAGTCATTGGTATTTTCCGGGATTCGAACCCACCGGAATGAGAAGCCGGCGTTCTACCACTCCTCTGCCACCGCCACAACCGGCTATTAATCGTCTATTATTATGAGTTGTAGTGGCTGACGGCTATAAATACTTTTCTTTTATGGGTTACTAAATATATTTGTTGCAATTAGGTTTTTGGTCACACGAGCGTACTTTTTTACAGTAAAACAAAAATCTACCGAGTATAAACTTTGGCCTTTGCATCTACATAATGAGACGATTTATACAGCGTCCAATAGTACCTTCACTCACACTAGAAATGTGAAGGTACCACTCGGACGCTTCAGTGCGTGGGGCATTATTTTTTAGATGGAGTTGGCTTGCCCAGCAACTATACCATCTTGACAGCTTAGTCGGCCTAGCCCGCAGGAAAAACTGGTCAATCCGTGCGGAGCCAACCAAGCCGCGGGTTTCCTCACGATGTTTTCCTTCACGGTTAGCGTGTCGTATTGCTGCTACAAATTTGCAGATGAACGGAACTTTGAAAATAAACAAAGTCATAGGTACATGCCCGCACTGGGAATCGAACCTGGGTCTCCCGCTTCCGAGTCCATTGTTGTACCTACTAGGCTACTACCACTTATAACGAGTATAACGATATATTTTATAATGGTAACACTGCTCAATTTTTTTATTAAATTAAAAAACAGACTGTAGATTCAAGGACAAAATAAGTCATCTTTGATCACCTTTACTTTAAGGCAGCTCACATACCTTATACCACGACTGAACGTCTTTAATTATTATACCTAAATGTTTAACAAAACGTTTAATAAATCAATATAAAATAGCAGAACTTGACAGATCGCCTGACTGTGACAGTTGGTTTTAATGAATTCAGTAATTACATAGACTCCGGCAGTACAAACATGATTGCACAGAACGTGGACCTTATTTTAAATGGTACAAGGTTGACATTCACAATTCCACAGCAAAGCAAATCATGCCATAACCTAGATCCAATAGCGCGATAAAACCTACAGAATACATGGCATTACCCGTACCAGTTACATTCCAACCGAGTTATGAAATTCGAAGTTAACGTAAAATTACTTGAAAACAGTCGAAAAGCAACGGAAAGCTAAAATTTATGTGCTTGTTAATTTAGTGCTATTCAGCTATAATTTATTACTAACAATTTTGAATGTTCAATAAAGTTTACTATTGATATTTCAAAACATTAAATTGGTCAGTTCATCGGTAATGTTGGTTATAATTAACGAATTTCAGACGTAGACTGCAAATATTAAGCTACATTGGAAAATACAGTAATGAATATTTGGTGATTTATTTAAAAAAATAATAATAAATAAATAAAGTAATGCCTCTCTCAAAGTATCTTTAAGTAAGACACTAGTGCCTTTTGTGGCAACTTAGATACACCACAGGCTACATCTATGGTCCTGTTTTATTTATTCGTTTTATCTGTTGTGTATTTAGTTTTCTTTCTGTTGTTGTGCTATTATGTTACTTATCTGCTTATTTTGTTTCTGTGATGTATCTCGTTTGTATAATAAATGTCTTTCTTCTTCTTCTTCATTTAACTTTAGTGGACGTTTTAACTGTTTATGATTTATAAATGTCATATTAAGCATTTCATTATGTAGTCTGTAGTTGTGATAGGAACGCTATATTGATGTAAATTCCTAAAAAGTATTGACGAAGTAGTGCGACTTTTTTTAAGCTCAAAGTTGAATTTCCGAAACTTAAAACATGATGTAAAATATCGAAAAAAGCAATTCCTAAGACGAAGAAGAGTAGGCGCAAGTTTAATTTTTGGCCGCCATAATCGCCTCATCTGGCAACACTCAGAGAAACTCTTTAAGTAAGACACTAGTGCCTTACTGGCAACACTCAGAGAGGCTCTTTGTGTTCATTCACTCATGTAGTGCAGACTGCACAATGATTAAAGACACTGCTTAAAGTAGGTTTAAGGGACATTTAGCGAGACATTAGTTGCGGAGGGCTTACAGTTCTACGTTATAACACGTTAGTTATAACGTAGAGATTTCTCATAAGTAATAACACCGTTAGTGTATTACTACTAAATTTCTGTAATTCGTTGTTGTGTATCTACGGGATTACCCCAAAAATGCTCAATTGCTGAAACAATTCAATTAGAGCTTGTCATTTACGACTTTTTTCCTACTAAACTCACGCCGAGGAGTAACAGAGACTGCTATTTGCCACGATCCTGACAGAAACAAACATAATTGTGTCAAATAGAATGCACTTTAACCGACGTTCGTGCATGCAACGACCAATGGCAAGTGGCAGTCCCTGGTCTTTGCCTACCTCTCTGGGATACAGGCTTAATTTTATCTATGTATGTTTAACCGAACACTCCGACATTGGTGGAGCATGTAAAACGCGAACATAAATGTTGACGTCTCAATGATAAGTAATCGCCAGTCGCGTGCGGCGAGCGGCGGTGAGCGCACGTACCTATTTAACTGTCGATCCGCATTACGTGATGCTAAAACATTTAGTAACTACCCTACGTCTGTTACCTACGTAAAATGAGTGATAGTGAGGGAGAAAAAAGTATTATATCTAGTGGAAAGAGTGATGTGGTGAACGAAGAGTTATTTGGAGCCACTATGGAGAGGGAGCAACAAGTAAGTGATGACGAGCTAGAGTGCAATAATTCCGTTATGGAGGTGAGAACAATCACAAAGAGACCCAGACAGGACAGTCCAGGTAGCGATGAAAATGATGCATTTACAACTGTGCAAAGGCGATCGAAACGTGTAGCGAGAAGTTTGTCAAACAATAGTCAAACCTACCATACTAAACAAATCAACGATGTCCAAGAAAAACATGAAGTTTGCATCACGTCAAAGGAAATTCTACCGAAACAATTAGGGCTGGCCAAATGGCTACGATCTGAAAATATGACAGATATTATAAAAATCGTATACAAAAACCCCTATAAAGTTCTCATACAATTTAACAAGAAAGAAGACGCTGATCGCTTATTGAATTGTAGCACATTGGAAGAGAAAGGTTTCAGATGCCAATCTACACAAGAAGTAAACTTGAGCTATGGAGTCGTAAGGAACTTGGACTTAGATGTCCATGAGTCAGAAATAACAAAAATATTCACAGCTGAGTTTGAGGTTATGGCTGCGAAAAGACTGCAAAAAAGGAATGTTGATGGCCAGTGGGTAGACAGCGAAGCTGTACGTTTCTGCTTTAAGAGTTCCACTTTACCCCCGTATGTCTATGCATACGGCTGTCGGTTTAAGGTGGAACCTTACGTCTTTAGAGTGTCACAATGCTCAGGGTGCTGGAAGTTTGGGCACAGCGCCCGACAGTGTCCCACTAAAAAGATTATTTGTCCAAAATGCGGAGGCGCTCATGATAACTGTGTAACTACAATCTATAATTGTAAAAATTGTAAAGGGGACCACATGGCTCTGAGTAGAAACTGTCCAATATTTTTAAAAGAAAAAAAGATCCGTCTTATCATGGCTGAAGATAACGTAACCTATAGAGTGGCCTTAAATAAATACACTATAGAGATGAAAGCAAAACAGGAAGAATATTCAAAGGACAAAAATACGGGATTTAATAACGATATTCCTATAGAAACACTGGATCCCCCCCTCAGACCAACTTACCGAGATGTTGTGGTAACCCGAGCTACGATACACCGAGAGATAACCCAAGGTACCGAGGAGGATGCAGCACAAGGACAAAAAGACACAGAAAAAATCAAACCAAACAGGAACATGAAAGAACAGAAGAAACACAAGATAAGCATAAACCCTAATTTGGAGGAGATGGATACGGCGGACGAGCGAACTGCACAAAAAATGGAAACAACTACAGAATACAATAGTGAACCAAGGAGAAAGAAGAGTAACTTGATGGTACTATTAAGAAGAATAAAGGATATCATTATGTCTAAGAAAACTTTTGACGAAAAACTAACAACGATATTAAAACTTATTCTGGTACAGGCCAAAGAGCTAATTATAGAGATGTTTAAAGAAGTTGTCTGGCTGAATGATCTATTTAAGGTTTTTAATTATGGATAAGTCCCAAAAAAAGATGGAAATCAATATAATGCAATGGAATGCGCAAAGTTTAAGACCAAAATTATCGGAGTTTGACTGTCTTCTCTCCCAGGAGAAAATACACATAGCATTACTAAGCGAGACATGGCTAGAACCAGAAACAGAACTAAAAGTTAGTGGCTACGATGTGTATAGAAGAGATAGAGCTGATTCATATGGTGGGGTCGCTATTATTATACACAAATCCTTGAGAGCACACTTATCTACATTCCAAGTCAGTAATTTAGGAATTGAAATTATACATGTTACGTTATTGAATTGTTCTAACTTAAACGATATTATCTCTGTTTACTGTCCGTCTACCATTAAAACTACACAATCAGATTGGGACAATCTATTGAGCAAGTTTCCACGCAAATGTTTGGTAGCGGGAGATTTCAACGCTCATCATACTAATTGGTCGTATAAAAATGATGTCAGAGGAGCCCAAATAATGGACTCTGCATTAGAGTATGGTTTTATATCATTAAATGATAACAGCCCCACTAGAATAAAATTAGTTAATGGTCGGCTGCAACAAACATCACCAGATATCACTTTTTGTTCATTAGACATAGCAGTTGATTTTTCTTGGAAAATCACTAAAGAATCTTTGGGCAGCGATCATTTAGTGATAAAAATCACAGCAAATTTAAAATCTAGCCATGACAATTTTGTTAAAAAACGTAATTTTAAACATGCAAACTGGAAATTATACAGTGAAACTCTTAAAGATTTGTTTACAAATCCTAACTGTAGCAGTAGCATTGAAAATATTCAGGAAAGATATAATTTATTAATTGACAAAATTAATTTGTCGGCAGATAAGTCCATTCCATGTATAAAATTTTGCACAGACCCTGCTTCAAAATTTAAACCAAAGAGTTACTGGAATGCGGATCTCTCCAGGTCCGTGGCTCAGCGAAGACTAGCTCTGACCAAGTTTAGAAGAAACCCTACTCCGGACAACCTTAAAAAACTTGAAGATTCGGTATCTAAAACTCAACGCATAATAAGGCAAGCTAAGTCCCGAAGCTGGAGAGAATTCTGCGACAGTATCGATGAGACTACGTCTGTGTCAGATATGTGGCGCCGAATGCGGTGGATGAAGGGATACAAAAATTCAAAATTTTGTCCGTCAAATGATAAAAAAGAAGAATTACTTTGTAACCTTGCTCCCGACTCTGTTGCCATACAAAGACCAAAGTTTCTATCAAATAACCCATCACTGGAAGCTAGATTCACTATTCATGAGCTGAATAACTGTATAAAAAAAAAAGATACAGCTCCAGGAACTGATCAAATAACATATTCTATGATTTATAATCTACCTCAAAAAGCCAAATTGTTTTTGCTTAACATTTACAATTCCATTTTTGATACAGGATATGTACCCAGCCAATGGCGAGAAATTAAGATAGTTCCTATACCTAAATTAACCATTATCCCAGATGCTGAGCCAAAGTTAAGACCAATAGCTCTTATTTCCTGTTTATGTAAGACATTTCACTTGATGATTACCAAACGACTTGAGTGGTATATTGAGAAAGAACAAATTTTGTCCAACAAAACTACAGGCTTTAGACGCTCGCAATCATGTTTAGATGCCCTAACTCGTCTGGTATGTCACATACAAATACACCTGAGTAAAAATATTCCCACTTTGGCTTGCTTTTTAGATATAGATAATGCGTATAACAACGTTTTAATAAACAAAGTTACAGATCGTCTAGAAGACATTGGCGTGGGGGCTAGAATTAGCTTGTATATTTGGGAGTTTCTCAATGAAAGGAGACTAGCCATAACTAAAGACAACGACACCGCAAAAAGTACTGAACTTACTAGATGGACGAACAAGGGAATTGCCCAAGGAGACCCTATGTCCCCCTTGATTTTTAACTTAGTTACATCTGAAATATGTCAAATTATTGAGAATGTTATGGTGTCGCAATACGCTGACGATTTTGTATTATATACTAGTTGTAGAAAATTGACTGATAGTGCTAGCAATATACAAAACGCTATGAATATTATAAATACATTACTAGCGAATTTAGGATTAGAATTGAGTGCACATAAATCTAAATATTGTATTTTTAGTAGGGGTAATAAAAATCAAGAAGTAGACATAAGGCTAAATGGATTACTTTTAACTTCCATAAAAACTATAAAGTATCTGGGTCTATGGCTAGATAAATCATTACGTTGGGGCAAACATATTAATGAAACTGTCGAAAAAACACAGAAATACCTTAACTTACTCAAAGTTTTGGCTGGTACCTCCTGGGGCATCCACCCTAAATACTTACGTAGATTATACATAACATTGATAAGAAGTCGACTAGATTATGCAAGTTTTTTAATTGATAATAGTGCTAAAACAAATATGTACAAATTAGAAAAAATTCAAAATCAAGCCTTAAGAGTGATAGGGGGGTTTATAAGATCCACTCCTATACACGCTATGGAATCCGAGGTGTGCATACCCCCACTATCACTAAGACGACAGTATTTGGCCTTTAAGTATTGCCTGAAAGCTCAGTCCTGGGAAAATAATGTCACTGTGAAATTATTAGATGAACTGTGCACTCTATGTTCTGATAGGTACTGGAATAATAGGAAAAAGCCCCTTTTAACACAAATATTTAGCAAGACTAAATGCGAAGATATTTCGTGTCACTACCCACTAGAAATGTACAAACTTAATACTTGGATCAGTAACATTCGACTGAATGATATTATATTAACTAACTTAGAATCAATTCAATTAAGTAAGAAATCATATGAGTCAAATTTGATAAAAAACCAGGTACTTAAAGAATTAAATGAAAAGTACAATGGATGGTGCAAAATATATACAGATGGATCAAAGAGTACTGATGGCTCTGGGGCGGCCTTTTTTGATGCTGGTAATAAGAATAATGGCTGTTTTAAAATAAGAAATGTAAATTTATCTATCATGTCGATAGAGCTTATTGCAATCTCAGAAGCCCTCTCGTATCTGAAAAGGATGGGCTACAGAAAGTGCGTTATCTTAACGGATAGTAGAAGTGCTCTCCAGCACATTGTTCGTTGTGGCTCTGGACACATAAGTGTGACAAGAGCATACACAATTGTTCAACTTTTAGCAGATCTTAACAATAACAATGTCGAAGTAAGATTGCAATGGGTTCCGTCTCACATTGGCATTTCAGGTAACGAAGCGGCTGACCTCTTGGCAAAAAGATCTGTGATAGAAGGTAAAGAAAGTGATGTGAAGGCTTGTTACTTCGAAACGCTACCCAAATACAAAGGATTATGTTATCAAATTTGGAAAGACTACTTCGACGAAAAATCTAGAGAGAAAGGCATTTGGTATAAGACCATGCAAGCTGAGCCGCCTCATGTTCCCTGGTTTGCCAATGTGAGACTGAAAAGGCGTTATATTATATCTGCACATAGACTTAGAACTGGTCATATGCCATTAAATAAATTCAATTTCCTCATGGGCAAAACCCATAGCCCAAACTGTGAAACTTGCAACACGGTGGAAGACGTGCAACATATACTTTTGGAATGTACCAAGTATTCAGAGCAAAGAGCGGAAATTATAGCCGAATTAAAGTTAAATGTAATGGATATTGGTACATTCCAGAGCGTGTTGCACGACCCTACTTCAAGTGCAGCTTTATTAATATATAAAATGTTAGATAGTAAATCGTTATAAGTTACTAGTTATATTTAGAGTAAAAAGTAATACCCTATGTACTTATAATAGCAATAATTTTAGTGTTAAAGTTAGTGTAAGAATACATATTCTGATTTGGTCTGATGGGGCTGACATGATCACATGGTGATCAAAGCCTCTAAATAAAACAAAGATTAAAAAAAAAAAAAAAAAAAAAAGTAATCGCCGGATTCAGAATTGATTATTTCACTAAATACTTAGTTGTCATATTTTCTTCTTCTTTTTAGGGTTTCGTAAAAGGAACCCTTATAGTCTCGCCATGTCCGACTGTCTGTCTGTCTGAAGGGTCTTTAAAGGGGAAATGAGATGTGGTACGTAGCAATTTAAATTATTATCGTAGTTACCGCGTCAGAGCGACAAATAGAGTTAAGTTAGCAATTTAAAATCTGTTGTTCCATGTAAACTGAATGCACTCTCCACCCGACTACACAAGAATAAACATGAAATCTTATCCTGGGTTTTAACCATCAAGACCGCGGGAACGATCCTGGCGGGGTCGCCATGAAGTATGATGAGGTTTAAGGGGTTTTTGATGGTTTACATACATGTTTATACTTGTGTAGTCGGGTAGAGAGTGCATTCAGCTATTATTGCAAACCATAAATTAGAAAAATAATTACATAACATAGTTACAAAGGCGAATTTATCTCTAAGAGAGATCTCTTCCAGCGAAACTTAGAATAGGGTGTTTACATGGAACAACTTTGTTTAAATGCAACTTATTGCTAACTTAACACCATTGAAAGTATTGATATAATATACTTTATTACACACGAAAAATTTGTCGCAAACTACAACAAACAAACAAACAATCTATTAGTCGCTATGACTCGGTAACTATGCTAATAATTTACATTCTAGGTACCACATCTCATGTATGTCTGTCCACGGCTTAACATAGAGACGACATGTACTAGAAAAAAACTGAAATTTAGCGTAGATATACATATTAATCCCCGAATCTTTGCCGGGGATTCTTCGCACCACAGGGGGCCGCCGTCACCATGACCGCTACCGTAGCCAAGAATAGCGGGGCCGTCGGGGACTAGGGCCTGGGTATTTTGGATACAATAATAAGGTGTTTTTGTCATAATCGCCACCCTTGGCAGACGGGTTGGCGATCGCGGTATGCAGCTGGAATCTCAGGAAGACGCTGCTGCCCGACTCCTTGTAATTTATTTCCTTAGTTGCCTTCTACGACATCCACGGAAGGAAATGGAGTGAGGCTAGTCTTAATCCGGCCCTACCCGGACATAACTCGGAGAACTGATGGCCGTTGGGGCGAAAAAGGTCTGACCTGGCGACCGCGGTCCGGACGACGCAGCGTGGGCAGGCACCTCATCATGTAGTCTGACAACTTGATTACGGTGGCGGGGAGTCGCTGAATACGGGCGGCACAAGACCGGAAAGCTTGGAAAACCATGAGGAAGGCCTATGTCCTGCAGTGGGCGTCAAAGGCTGATGATGATGATACATGTTCATCACGCCGATAAAAATAGTATAAAATCTTTAAAAAAACCTTATGGTACCTCCCCTACCTACACCTAAATTAGGGATGCATTTTTTTTGCCTACACCATATTGTGTACTCGTAGTATCCGGGCGTTAGGGCGTCTCCTCCTCCTTTCCCCACCACCACCAGCCAAACCTCAGCTTCTACGCAACTCTACACTGCGCGTGGCCCCACATGCACTTGGCTGTTTATTTAGCAACCTGAAGAGACAGACTAAAAAGACTAAGTTACTAGGTAATTGAAGTACTCAATTGATTAGTCTGTTTTCCGCCTACACTGTTAGAGATTTAAATCCTAGCCCCGTTTGCAGCAAAAGCCTAAATGAACGATTCAAGTAAATGGAGAGTAAGGCACGCACGCCCCTTGATGGCCGCCAAATAACTGAAAATCGGGGAGCCGGACGCACGTCGGCTGTGGTTGGGGCTGGTTTTAACGTGACGTCACGTACATTTGACTACGGACCAGCCAACTATAGTACCGGCGGTGCGTAATGTCCGTCTGTGGGCTCCCCCCAATGACTACAGATGTACCATCAGTCAATAGCACATTACATTCGTGCACTCTACTCAATTGAGTAGAATACTATAGTGATGATAAGGCAATTGAAGGTGTAGTTTAAACAATAGTTTCTTTATAAGTAGTTAGTTATATTTTCATTGATATTGTATCCAAAAAAAGCATACTTGATGGATCATTTTGGTCATGAAAGGATGTCATTTTCCTTACAAATCATTGATATTTTTAGTGGTTATCTGACAAGACAAAATGTCCGCTCAGTTTTCCTTCAGGAGTAAAGATCTGGGCCAGTCCTAATAATTATCACTTATTCTATGGTATGCTTTGTTGGTATGGCTAATAGAATGAAATACTAATTAATAGCTATAGGGTTGGTGGGGCGCAACCTGTCGGATATTCGAAGCGTATTAGTTGACAGCAACTTTATCAATAATGAGTGACAATGATATTGATTTTATTACAAATCGTGTCGCAGAGGGAATACAGGTAGTATTGTAGAAAATGCCTTCTTGGCGTTCAATATTTCAATAGTTTAGCGCCACTGGAATTAAGTTTTTGATGTTTTATAAATAGTGATCGAAACTGAACTGTCATGCTCGGATTAAACTGGTGACGCTCAATCCCGTATACTCGGCTCCAGTCGTCAGTTTAGAAAATTATGTATGTTATCAGTTCATAAGTACACACCATATTTTTCTTGATGTATTGCATGTTTGTAACATTCTTATCGTTTGGGACATTATAAAGTGACCGAATTATAATAAAATTTAATATCACCGCGCTACTGACTACAGAGCTACAGGCTGTGCGGTTACCGACACTATGCCATCGACATCGTTACCACGGGAGTTATTTCAAATGTATAGTGTACAACTCTCAATGTCACATAAATGTACCTGGGATGTTAGTAAATATTAAGGTACATTTTATTTCATTTAGCTCTCCCTGTGTTGAAGACTCCTTGAAGTCATTTTACGATTTAGTATATTTTCCGTTTGTTTTTCTTGTCTTGCTCCTATGCTGTCACCACCACATTTTTTTTTATGGAGCCTTTTCAGTGTCCCACTGCTGGGCAAAGGCCTCCCCTTGGATTCTCCACTCCTCCTTGATCTCAGCCACCCTTTGCCAATCTGGTAGGAAAGCTGTGAGGTCGTCTCTCCATCTTCGCCTTGGTCTACCACGTTTGCGATGTCTGTCGCGTGGAACCTAGTCTGTGGCAATTTTTGCCCATCTTTCTGGGCCTATACGGCTAACACTACCCAAAATTTATCAAGACCAGTGAATATTACATGGTGGAGCATGAATATTACACAGCGAGTAACAGGAGCAAGAAAAATAAACGGAAACCACATTTTACCCGACTTCCGACTTTCTCCTTAGTTATACAGTCCTCTCCTCCAAGTATGTTTTTACTTAATATGACTGTACTATCTTAGCCACAAAATTGGAAATTAGGGTTACTATTTATTGGATTACTGCGATGAATGATAGACAACTTGATAGAGCTACAAGCAAACTACAAGCAAACAACTTGATAGACCTTATTGCTTTCCGCATTTTACCTGTTTATATGCACTGTTAATTAATATTTTAATTTACAAGTGGTCAAGACATCATTATAAAATAAATCGGATTCTTTCCACAATTTTATATGTACATTGAAATAAAATAAAATAAATACGGTGCAAATAATAATAAAAATGCTTTTAATAAATGAACTGAACATTGGTTATATCAGTAAATATTATAGATCGACATAAATTACATTTTAATGTTACACATTGCTTACATCTAGGGTACTTTTAAGCGTAAAGTAATCTCAATTATGTTTTTGTTCAATACACGCACGTATGCCGCGCGATGGAAGGTCTACCAGTTTTTCGCAAACCAACGCTGACCGGCTCTGTGTAATCTAAGTAATGGTGCGTTTTGATACAGCTTTGTGTATTTCCGGTCAATTTGTAGAGCAGATCAACTGAAAAAATAAGAGATCAATTAAATTAACCGCACCGTAGTACGACAATCGGAAAAAAAGAAGGAAGTTGTATAGGAACGTAAACGTTACGACAAACTTCCCTGAGTATCTCGTAATGTTTACCACGTAAAATAAAACTGGACACTCAGGAGATTGGTATTTTTAACACTGCGTATTAATAAGAGTCTCATGCTCTACCGACTGAGTCAACCCCTCATGGTTATGAAAACCACGAAGGAGGTCTATGTCCTGCAGTGGGCGTCAAATGGCTGATGATGATGATGGTGTTAATAAAAATAAATATTTTAAAAGGTTCAGTAAAAATTGTTATTTGTGGAAGTAAATCAGAATAATAATGCAAGGTAAAGTGAAACTTACTATAAGTGTGTCGACAAGTTTTAACCTTACTCAAAACTGACATCAAAGAGGCCACATGAGAAGCGTGTTCACACGACATCGCTTCTCACTTTCTATTTCACTTCAGCTCAAACTTATCATGGAATGCAATGTAAACTTGGCCGAGGCAACATCCCGCGCCCGCATCGGTTGACCGCAATTGATCTGCGGGCGACAGGCACTCGGCATAAGCTACAATGTTGTGTTTTCGACTGCATTTCTATTATACCTACCTATTAACTGTTGTTTTGTATTGTATGTGTACAATATATGCATGTCAACTACATACAACGTTGCAACCACAAGCAAAATTTCCAAAATGCGTTTTTCATTCAGACGGTGAAAGGCTTATTATCCTTGTATTGTAGCGCTTATCAGTATTACATATATTTGTATTTATTTATTCTTAAGGTCGCCCAGCTAGCAATAGAGAGAGCTATGTTAGGAGTTTCGCTGCGTGATCGAATCAGGAATGAGGAGATTCGCAAAAGAACCCAAGTTACTGATATAGCTCGAAGAATTGCTCAGTTGAAATGGCAGTGGGCGTTTCATATATCTCGGAGAACTGATGGCTGTTGGGGCGAAAAAGTTCCGATGTGGGTAGGCCACATATGTCGTATGGTCTGACGACATGGTTACGGTAGCGGGGAATCGCTGGATGCGGGCGGCACAAGACCGGGAAGCTTGGAAAACCATGAGGGAGGCCTATGCCCTGTAGTGGGCGTCAATATTCTTGTAATTAAATAGCATAATAGCTTAGTCCAGATTTTGCAAGTATCATAGAAAACTTATGTCAAATCTTATTACTCTGTGATATCTAAGTTAAGAAGTGTTTGCATCGTTGATAATGAAAAGTTACTGTGTATTTTGATAGTGGCAACACTGTCTTAAAAAGAAATTAAGTCCTTCCTTCACAACGTGAGTCTCGACTGGGGGTAGGAAACTAAAGTTATAAAACGCAAAACCAACGGTTCTCGCCGTTCTTTTGCCTCGTGTCTACCGACACTCAGAGACCTGTTCAAAGATAAGTGTCTACTTCTATTTTGTAACTATATGTGTATGTTTCAATCATGTTTATCGAATCAGCTTACATAAAACATAAAAAATATTAATGATTATTTATTAATTTTTAATTTTATTTTATATAACATTATTAGTACTTAAAGATTTTATTAAAAGAAAATAACAAATAGGTTGACAGATTTGCCAAACTGCTAATTTTCAGTGAAACTAAAGTATTTAAGTATAAACAGTAAAATTGAAATAAATTTGGCGTAGTAAGCTCAAAATGGTATTTATTTTGGTTTCCTTGCTAATTTAAATTACCTATTCGTTGAAAAGCAGAAAATAACCTATTTCCAATAAATTCTATGCCATTAAGAACATAACTTGTAAGAAAAACAAGTTTCGCAACTCAGTTCTTCTACCGTAAGAAGTTTTGAGATTCATGTAAATATGTACTAGGTTAGTTGATTTATTCAGTCCCTACTTAAGGATCCTTCTGTCTTAAGTTATTATGTAATTAGCTAACCTAATAACATCTTATAGTGACCAAATCTATATTAAAAATATTTTGTGTTTTAAATAAATAGATTGACTTGGCCATCGCACGAAAATACAAGCGTATCTCATAAGTAATACATAATTATATTAAACTATCTCATAAGTAATACATAATTATATTAAACTAGATTGTTTGGTATAAAATTAAGTTAGTGTAACTCTGCAGTTGGATTACCTAGAAAATTGGACTGTAATTGCAAAATATTTTAGTTTTTCCTTGATTTATATATTAAACACTAATTATATTCTAAATTTGAAGATTCTATGTATGCTAGAAGTGCCTTAGAGACAAAATTAAGAACTTTGACTAGTTGTAATTCTTTAACTACTGGTTTAAATTGAAAGACATTTGATAAGTATAATTATTCCGTGTTTGTACAATGCTTGCTTGGTTACGCTCGCTTATTCTAACATGTTTAATTTATTGTACACTTTTAAGAGCAAAACTATCCGCCTACAACGATTTTTTTGATAACACACAGTTTTGTACGTTTTTCCAAAAAAAAGTTTTATAGGAACTTTCAACAGAAATCAATAATTTATTTCAACGTAAAGAATTTACGTTCTGTTTGCTGAATGTCAATTTACTTATTACTTATTATTACTATGTTACTATATTAGCCGCTGCAATTGGGCCCTATTTGTAGTGGAGAAAAAGGCAGCGGGAAAAAAACTACTCTGACCATGATTAAAAATTAACGGACATTTTAGCTATATTTTAGTTCTTGAGCAAACGAGGAAAGACAGCCGCAGCTTTAAATACGGCGTTAAGTAACCACAGCCTCAAATCATTACCTTAATTTCTGTTATAGTGATTTCTCAGCATTATTTTATGGAAAGAGTTGGTTATTTTGATACCAAGTGCATAGCTTCAGGTGGGCATCAAGATTTTAACCTCCCGTATACGTGTTATTAAAATAATGCAAAACCTGAAAACTGTTTCTTCACTATCGGAAAGCTAAACCACTTCTAATAAGCAAAAGTTTAAAATTCTCACTTATTTCCACGCTTCATACAAATTAACTGCAGCAAGTTTCAAGAAAGAGTGAATTAGAATTTTACATATTCGCTTTTTAGAAGTAGGTAGTTTAATTTCCATGAATACATTGTGAAGGTTAATTTTTTTACATCTAACTACTAAGTTTAATTCTTTGGACTAATAAAAATGCTTTTTATATACTGTTATATATCGTATTGATATTACAAACCAAACAAAACGTACAAATAATCTCCTCTATGTCTTGCTAGACTTGTGTATTACAGCTACACTAGGTATTTCCCGATCAACAAAAGGACAACAACGACCAGCCATTATCGTTTGATTCCGCAATGAAAACGGCGAGATTCACCACACAGACATCGGTTGAGCAAATAACGTTAAATAAGGCACAGCGGGACGCGGTGCCAAGCTCTTGTGCTCTTTTATGTACGGTCTTGCTAAAATTTTGTTGAAAGTCGAAGGAGACCTTTCGGTGAGAACTCGTATCATGATTAATATCATGATTGGCGCTTTATGTGCTCTACCAATATAGAGCCTCCCGTGAATTATTGCCTTCACAGAAAAGTGACCATTTTTTATGTATCCTACAGACAGGCCTTCTCTCAGAGAGAGAGAGAGAGAGAGAGAGAGAGTACGGGCTTAATTACCACGAGTGCCCATTGCAGATTGGCAATTTCAAAGGTTGACGTATGTAAACACCTTAGGCACTCAGGTTTCCTCACGATGCTTTCTGGGTGGTATTGCTACTAAATGAACCTAACATAGAAAATATAATCATTTTCCGCGGATCGAGCCCACGACCTCTCGAATGTGAGCCCGGCCTTCTACCGCTCCGCTACTACGTTTTATTTCCATTCTATTTAAAAATGTCTATGTATTTAAAAAACGGCCACTACAAAGCAGAAAAACAGTGAAGCATAAAATAAAAATTTGAAAAAGAAAGGAAACTTAAACACAAATCGCAGAACAGGTTGTTGTAAATTACAAACTCTAATTGAAGGCAAAACCTTACAAGGTTATTTTTAATATACAGACTGAACATTCTCATCAATAGGATCATTTTAAGTCTCGCGTAGACCTATGACATCTAATATATAAAAATCTCGTGTCACAGTATTTTTTTTTGTAGATAGGCCTGAGAATAGTTCTAATTATATGGCAAAACAAAGTTTGCCAGGCCAAATAGTAAACATATATATTTTCTGGCACATTTTTACCTGGGAATTCGTACAAAAGGTTTTTCTTATGATCAGAAGTTTAGACAAAAATGTAAACCGCTAGTGGTTTTGGTGTACTTGGAGACCAAAAGCACTAACGAAGTTAAGGCTAATTTCGGCAAAACAGAAGAAAAATCCGGCTAAGTGCGAGTCGGACTCGCGCACGAAGCGTTCGTACCATCATCCATACAACATTTGAATATTTCAAGCGTTTACCTGTTGCCGTTATTAGAACGTGGCAAACAAAAGCGTGACCTGACATTTTCTTTGAAGTCTTTACATGGCACCACTAAATGACTGTCAGTGCTGTCGGACAACTGTTACCATTGTAACTTTATAATTTTGATACTTGTTGGCTGATTATTTATATTTATTGTGTAAATGAATGGATTTCGCGAGTTTAAATTTTGCAAACACTATAAGAAGACTACCTTGTTGCCGATAAATGGTTTGAATGTAAATATAGAAGGCAATATCATACTAACTATTGTTCAATGTGGTTCAATATGATGTATTTAAATTTTATTTCATTGTCTAGAATGTAAATAACACAATTTAGACAAATGTAATTTTTCTGGTGTTATTTTTTGTAATTTTTGTTTAAGATGTATTGGTATGCACTGCTGTGCATGCCTATAAGTGGGGAATCCTGGCTGCACCGTAATGTAATATTGTATTCTGTAATATTATCTAGGGTAGCCATTGGTGTGCCATTTCATATTAATAAATTAATAAATGATCAGGGACAGGTAACTGTCCCTAGCAAAAATTTGTCTCCCGGAGAGAATAAAAAATTCAGTATGCCCAAGCAGCAACAAAGGATTTTGTATTCTTGAAGAAGCAGCATAAAATATAAATACTTACCTTCTAAACTAGTATCAAATCTTTTTTTTTTCCTAGTATAGCTAATGATACCATATGAATATTTTTTTAGTTTCCCGTTACGCTTTCGTTTTCCAGACTCGAATATCAAGCAAAATACGGCATAAAATCACGTTTGTTGTATGGGAGCCCCCGTAAAATGTTTATTTTATTCTGTTTTAGCATTTGCTGTTATAGCGGCAACAGAAATACATCATCTGTGAAAATTTTAACTGTCTAACTATAACAGTTCATGAGATACAGCCTGGTGACAGACGGACGGACGGACGGATAGCGGAGTCTTGGTAATAGGGTCCCTTACCCAAAGGTACGGAACCCTGAAAAGAACATTCCTTCCCTAAAATACTATTCAAATAGTACACAAATTTAAAACGCTTGTGTTAAGAGTTTAAAGAATCCATTAATCATAGCTAGACACTGCACAAAACATACCATCATACGTTTCGATCAAGTTAAATTGAATTAGTTTTTAATTCACCTCAAGCTGACAGTAATGAGCCATTATCCTTTGTGGAGACCGACACTATACTGCAATAATCTCGTCATTTCATACCGTCTATTTACTTTTTTAGGCCACTTAGCTACGCCCCTCGGATGAGTTATTTTGTTTTGCAAGGTAATGAGCAAAAAAGCCGATCGTGTACGGCTACGAGGAATATTATTAATATTGTGAAGGCCATGCCAGAAATATTTTTAAAACTTGTTATAAGAATGGACTCGATGGGCCTGTCAACTTTAATTAGTTACATGCACTACTGGGTTAATAGTTTATGTTAATTAATTTGCTAAGAAACGAACGCAGGCAAGAGTGTGTAAGAAAATAGGCAGGTCTGACTTTAGCTGAGCTGTATCTTTGAGAAATTGCGGAGGAAGGTAGCCAAGGTAAGTAGGTGTCTTCGATTGAAATTCAGAAATTCAAATTACTTCGGGACCAACTTTAGAGCACAATCGCATCTTTAACTGAATGGAACTTTGTATACAAAAGGGCCCTGGAATTTATTAGCACTTGTTAAAAGTAGACAATACTGTGTTGCGGGGTATTTCGGTCACTTTACAATTTGATTTCAGTAGCTGCAATTGAACTGATATTCTTGAATTTTCAACCAACCACTCGCAAACCATCAGATGTACCGTAAAATGCCCGTCAGCTATCTGGACCGAAGCCGACGCATCGATTGAGATGAACCAACGGAATCCACGTTATTCCATACAACTGGATGAAAATGGACTTAAAAAGAACAATGTACGGTAAATTCTTACCAGGGATATCCCTCAAGAAGAATAAGAAGTGAATGCTACATACATAAGCAGCCTATATACGTCCCACTGTAGGGCACAGGCCTTCTCTACGGGAGAAAGTATGGGCTTAATCACCACGCGTGTCCATAACATTGAACTCGGAAGCGAGAGACCCAGGTTCGATTCCCAGTGCGGCCATGTACCTATGACTTTTTTTTCTAAGTTAAATTTCTAGGTAAATTTTTAAAGTTACAGTAGAAATACCAGTCGCTAACTGTGAAGGAAAACATCGTGAGGAAACCTGAGTGTCTGAGCTATTCACATACCTCAGCGCTTGAAATCGCCAAGAAGTGAATGAGCATGAAAAAATTCATTAGAGAAACTAGAGTATAGCTTTAAAAGAAGGTAAGGCTGAATAGATTGGTCTAACTAAACCAAGAGTTATAATTAAGTAATAGGCAACGGCTTCTATAAAATTACAAGTAAAGGTAGAGTAGAAAGATTCAAATCTAGTCATTTAGAATGCCGTCAAAAACGGCAGCGGACACTAAAAGCTGCAAAACATGAGGCTTCCATGTAAGCGGCTACGGAACTTGATCGAAAAGCCACTTATTAAGATATCGCGGCCATATTCCCTGAGAGGTAAAGTTAACAGAGGCTCCATCATCTAATTCGATCATTCAAACTCAATCCCGTTAATTATTGAAAGGAGTTTGTACTAAGCATGAACATAGTTCGAAATAGTCATAAAGAATTTTGTATTTGTATTTGAATGTAAAAGAGCAGTTTTAAAGATCCAACAATTATAGTCTGGCGTCAACTACCTGGTTCAGAACAGAGGTACTTTATGGGAGGAGTAATGTAATCAAAGAATAGGATAGTTAATAGGAGGTAGTTTGTTTCACAATTTCTAGAATGAATACTGCGGCTGCATTTCACTTTGCGTAAGTGCCACTCATATCCTCACACCGACTAGTTAGTAATGGGCAGAGTAAAATAAGTAAATAAGGTACTTTTCTCAAACATGCTTGGAAATTTGAGCATTATTTGGACAACCTTCTTCGAGATAAATCGAAATTGCTGTACTGGCCAATTACACGCGAGCAGCGGCCGGAAAAAATTCATAACTGTCGTGTTTTGCGGCCAAATAAATTACATAGGTACTAAACTCATTTAAAAATGGAATCGATCTTTTACTTCGAACAATGACAACCAAGGAGGTAACTTATCAGAGGTTTTATTTAAATTTCGAACTGGCTTGCGATAGAAAGCTGGATATTACCTATTGAAAAAAAGAACACTTTAACGCGGCAAAAATTATTGTTGTTCGTTCGTGGTTCGTCTGATTTTGAAAGAAGTTCGGCTTTAGTTAGTTTTAATTTCCGCGCATTATTTAAGAAAAATCACATACAAGCCTTGGCCACAACTAGGCATTGATGGACTCACGTTTGTGTGCCTCTTTTGCTGGCCGCTGCAGTAATGTACTATAATGTGTAGAATTCTAAATGACCCGATCGGACCACCATAACAATAAAAAATTTTCAAGGTCATAATTTAACAGGTTAAGTTATTGCCCTAGCCCTTCTCGGACTTCTCAAACCTTCTTCTGCTGATTGGAAAAAACATTGGTCCCAGTTGAAATATTTGTGTAAAGCTGTGCTTCCGTCGTCCTTATTTAATGACTCATTGCATCGAGCCCAGCAATTCCGTAACTGGTAATTCTTCAAAATGAAATTACCGTGACAGCATCAATAAAATTTTACCGTTCGATAGACATGGCATTTTTGCTCGATATGTGGTGTAATTATTGTCTGAGATAATTTTCGATTTAGAATTAATTATCTCATCGTTATAGCGAACTTACTTTTCTTTTGAAATTCCAGGTTCTCATTGATTTGCATAAAATATACAATATAACATAATAAGATAAGATAAGTTACAATGAAAAAGGACAAATGAAAACATCTTGTTTTGAATTAATACTCGCATCATAATAATAGGTATTATGATGCGAGGATTAATTCAAAACAAGATGTTTTTATTTGTACTTTTTTCATTATAACTTTCATATTTTATGTTTTGTTTCTTGTGTGCAATAAAGAATATTCTTACATAGGGTAATATCCACCGGAAAAGTAAGAAAATTACAAAATAGTTTTATAAAACAATACCACCAAAATGTCGAGTCACATTGTTCGAAAACAAAGGTTGAAATTATAAAGATGATCCCCAAAGATTACAGAACACTAATGTTACAAAAAGCATCAATCACAAAATCGAGGGGAGTAGGTAACAATTTCACAGTTGACATGTTGCGTGTTGGGCGGGGCTGGCGGCGCTCAATTTTGATCAAATTACATCGGTGTCATTAACGGAATGAAACTAAAAACTGCAACAAAAACGGTGGACCCACAAACGCACGAGGTAACGATGGGCTTCAACTCATTTGGACTGATAGAGTTTGCCCAGGTTTGAGCCACATTAATATTCCACTTTTTCTTAAGAGTACTTGCACGCTTTTTCTATTTATGACTCGATTTGAATCAATAAATCTATCAACCCGTATTCATCCACGTCTCGTCCATATCCACATAAAGGCCTCTTCCAAGGTACGGCGTTTCATTCTGATCTCAGCCATCCTTATCCAGCCGTTACCAGCAATTATTATTATTAAATTTCTTTATTGCATTTATCTACTTTAGATATGCAGTCGATCGATAGTCATAAGCAGCCTATGCACGTCCCACTGTAGGGCACAGGCCTTTTCTCAGAGAGAGAGTATGGGCTTAATCCCACGCGTGCCCACCGCGGATTGGTGATTTCAAGCGCTGAGTTATGTGAATAGCTCAGGCACCCAGGTTTCCTCACGATGTTTTCCTTCACAGTTAGCGAGTGGTATTGTTACTATAACTTCACAAATGTACATAACTTAGAAAGAAAAGTCATAGGTACATGCCCGCACTGGGAATCGAACCTGGGTCTCCCGCTTCAGAGTTCAATGTTCTACACACTAGGCTACCACCGCGCCATAGTCGATCGATAGTCGATGAACAATAATTGCAATTTGAGTGTAAGTACTAAGCAAAAACTATACTGTCACAACGAGAACTATCTATGTGCCTCTCACCAAACATATGAGGTAGAAAATTTATCTTATTCTCTACCGTCATCATCACCATCATCAGCCATTTGACGCCCACTGCAGGACGTAGGCCTCCTTCGTGGTTTTCATAACCATGAGGGGTTTTGCCATAATCGCCACGCTTGGCAGGCGGGTTGGCGATCGCAGTATGCGGTTGGAATCTCAGAAAGACGCTGCTGCCCATCTCCTGATAATTTATTCCCTTAGTCGCCTTCTACGTCATCCACGGAAGGAAATGGAGTGACGCTATTCTTAATCCAGCGCCACACGGCATGATTTACAGTTTGATTTATTAATTATGTATTTCTATACAACAGAATTTACATTTAAAACGAGTTGAAAGAAAAGGGATCATTCGGAACTGCCCCTCAGATGACACTGAAGTGACTTTAATGACAGTTTAATAGCATCGCCTTCTGTCATGAGAGCGGACCCTGTATAATCAACGCAAATGATAAGAAGCCCCCATTAAACCGGATCCAGTTCCAGGTTTTTGTACTGATATATTCTTGGAAAATTCGGTTCAAACAAATAGTAAATGAGATTTGTAATCGACGCTCCGCCGTTTGTGTGGAACATTTTGGGTAACAATAAGGTTCTTATTCTTACATTTCTTTTAAAAAAAAATTGGCCTTTACATACATTGTTTTTTAGATGGAGTAGGCTTGCCCAGCACCTAGACCATCTTGACAGATTAGTCAGGCTAGACCGCAGGAAAGACAAGTCAATACGTGCGGAGCCAACCAAGCCGCGGGTTCCCTCACGATGTTTTCCTTCATAGTAAGCGTGATCAGCTGATATACATTCCCTAATGTACATTTACCGGAGCAAGTATCAAAGCATGGAACAGCTGATATTTGTACAGATTTGGTCCCATAATAAAAGTTGTTTATATGTATGACTAGAATAAGTTAGTAGTCATCCCCGGTCTTTGCTGGAGGTGGTCTCAAACAGCATGTAATGCATGAACAATAAATGTATTAATAATAGTAATAAAATCCATCAACTACTTTAATAAAGTACATGATGAGCCATTCGAGTTCACGTTGACTTTTTATTCACTCTAGAGTATTAGGTCTCAGGTCTTCTTTTCTTTTAAAATTCATTCGACGTAACAAACTTAACGCTAATGTAAAAGTTCCGAACCCCATCTCAAAGGTCTAACTCAAGGAAGTGTCTTTAAAAAATTATAGCCCGCTAGGTAGATACTCGTATCTTCCCATTTTATATTCACTCGGCGTCTATCTTATTACCATGCGCTACACTGATGTCCTTTTAGTATGCGGGCCGCCTTACTCCACTTATTAGTCTCGAAAAATTCCGTGAATGCTGACTGCTTCTTACAGAGTTTAGAAGAAACTCCTGCATCTCGGAGTATATCTAATGTTTAATACATCGACGATGTCGCGGCCGATAAAGTGATTTGATTAATCTAAATTACAAAGTGAAATTCTTTATTAATCGACATCGTTGCAGAACTAGACACAGTCCTTTCGCTTCACACCAATCATCATCATCAGCCATTTTACGCCCACTGCACGACAAAGGCCTCCCTCACGGTTTTACCTAACTATGAAGGGTGTTGCCATAATCGCCACGCTTGGCAGGCGGGTTGGCGATCGTAGTATGCGGTTGGAATCTCAGGAAGATGCTGCTGCCCGACTCCTGGTAATTTATTTCCTTAGTCCCCTTCAACGACATCCACGGAATGAAATGGAGTGACGCTATTCTTAATCCGGCACCACACGGATACACCAATACGAGAAGTCATTTATCTGTACTGTGTACAGTTTACTCCAATGATCACATTTAGCCGTGTGCGTAAGGGAGTTGTCCGAATATTACTCGACAAGACTGTTCGCTTTGAACGCTTAGTTAAGTCTTGTTTTTTGAGCCTTAAAGAAACATGTCGAGATGTGTTCGGGATCGAATCAAAACAAATCATTTAGGTCGCAGCGCGCATTGTTCTTGGATGACCTACGCGTTTTGGACATGTCCGTCGACGACCGTGTTCATTGTTGAGATGAAACAAGAAATGTTAATTCAATCAGAATGCGTGGAACGATATGGAAATTTGTTTTTTGGTGCTACATCAGATGGGCATGGTATTTTAAAATGTTACTGACATTTTCTCGTTGTAATTCTTGTATTTTATTAACCAATACTACTGATATGATTGGATTCATTTATCTTAATGTCGCTTGTGTCTCTTGAGGGGTAGAAGAGCTTAAAAAATGATGCCTACTTAAGTAAAATGTGATTTATTTGTGTGCAAAATAAAGCTAAGGATTCCACAAGGTTAGGCTCACGTTAGATTTTATTTCCGAAACAATTGTCCCGGGCGTCAGATATCCGCAGACATTCCGCGGCTGCCACGTTTGTTCAGTTTATAATAATTTAGCCGATAATGCGAAAAATACGTGTTTTCCAGGCTTCCCCGCCGCTACGTGTGCGGACCCTAAGTTCCTCGATATAGCCCGAATGAAGCCAAATTTTATTATAACCGTAAAGCAGAATATACCTACATACCTACTAAATTGAAGGTCTACTCTTATTTTTCGTGTGTTACGGGAACTTAATCTGTATATTATCGTTAAATTTCTGTGAAATCTCGTACGATATATTTCTTTTCGGGCACTTAAATACCTATAAATGCTAAATTATTTATAGCATCATATGGTAACTCCTATCTACTCTACACCGTGATTTAGAATGTCCCCTTACAACGGTGAACCAATTCAAATTCGTCCTGTAGATAGATGGAGTGAACTCTCAGACGCTGTAGTGTGTGGGACATACTTTTAGATGGAGTATCCTCTCCGCTAAGTTGGCTTGATCAGGCCGCGGGTTGTATCACGATGTTTTCCTTTACGGTCAGAAAGTGCAAATTAACAAATGTACCTATGTAACTTAGAAAATATAAGCCAAGTAATACAGGGAAAAGCTGAACGCGAACGCGAAAAGTGAGCGCTTACCGCACATTCAAGAGGTGGTGGGTCAAACCCCGGTATGTTCGTGAAATTGTTGTAGCAATGCCACACTCTGACTGCAAAGGACAACATCGTATGGCAACCAGAATGTTTGAGGTGTTAACATACCTCAGCATTTGAAATTGCCAATCTGCCCATACTTTCTCCCTGACAGGAGGCCTGTGCCCGAAAGTCGGACGTAAGTATATATTAGGCTGCATCACTACTATTACTCAGACCCAGGTTCGATTCCCAATGCGGGCATGTACCTACCTATGAGTTTGTTTTCTAAGTTATGTATATTTGTTGTTATCGCTAACGGTGAAGGAAAACATCGTGAGGAAACCTGAGTGTCTGAACTATTCACATACCTCAGCGCTTGAAATCGCCAATCCGCGGTGGGCACGCGTAGCGATTAAGCTCTCTCTGAGATAAGGCCTGTGCCCTACAGTGGGACGTATATAGGCTGCTTAAGTACTACTATTACCGGGTTTCAATCTAGTCAAGGGTTGTAACAATACGCTACATCTACTAAAATTCATTACTTAAAGATAACGTATATGACTCAATAGAAAATTCTTAGAATAAACGTTTAATCCGCACCTCACAGTAGAATTGACTTGTGCCAGCCACGCCGAAGCTTGATCAGAAGATATATAAATGATAAATGATCATCCCGACGTGCAGCGTACAAAGGCCGCACAGAAAACGGTGGCTCTTGACAAAATATCATATTTCATATCGTATCGCAACCGATATAGGTAATCTATTCTGCTGGGTTTTGGTTCTATTTCAAGCTTTGATATACTGCCGTACATAAATGTATAAGCAAAATTGATACGCGTCTTTAAATGATAGAGAAGTTATATTATCGTGGTGAGCATAACAAATATTTGTAAATTAGCCAATGGAGAGCTGAATGAATTGGGTTTTTAGTTTCGTTAGTTTTCGAAAACTGTCGCAATGTTTGATTGTTCAAGACTTATGAAATCAATCTCCGCGTAAACGCGCGGCGTTTACAAACAATTTAACAAAACTTACAAAATAGTTTAAAGGTCGTGTGAGGTAAAAAACCTTAAGCGATACGTCAAAGAGACCTTTAAAAAAATTGTGGTTTTAAAACAAAGATCCGGTTGCTTCATCTCAAACACGTACAGAGCCCGAATTCAAATTCTTTATCATTCAGTTCTTTGCTCTCGCATTGTGTTACGTATTCAACGATATCGGCTGCTTTAGAATTTTACTCCTATCTTATACTCGAAGCTATTCTCGGGTAGAGGGAGAGAAAGACTTTGTTATTGATACCCTTTGGTTGCATCAAAGAATACTAACTGTAGGTACAGTTCCGGCCTCAAAATATAACAGTTCAGTCAAATTTCATTAATATTACATTACATTACAGTACATTATATTTAATTACATACATTACATGAAATTAAATTACATTACATTACATTACACTACATTACAATACATTACGTTACATTACATTGCATTTGCATTTGCATTTGCGTTGCGTTGCGTTGCGTTGTGTTGCGTTGCGTTGCGTTGCGTTGCGTTGCATTGCATTACATTACGTTACATTACATTAAATTACGTTACTAGTTTAGGCGCCAATTGTTATATGCTAGCCTTATTAATTTTAAACGAACTGTAAATCATGTTAAGTTCTTTGAATGAAAACAAACAATTTATTATTATTACATAAACACACGCTTGTATTCTGGAGAGCTAGGCGGAGACCAGGGTTTGCCACTTGCTAATATCCTGGCAGACCTGTTTCGCTTTTTCATCAAGGTTTATTTATAACGAGGTTTCAAACCTCTAACTATTTCCTTGTTAATAAAAATGATTAAATTCATTTTGACACTGGAAATGTCTTTTCGTTTGCTTAAGTGTAGGCTCCGATAACACGAAAAAGTGCGATCCCTTATATCTCAGAGAGTTGTGAATATATGATCTTCAAACAAACAAAAGGCGCGTATTTACGAGAGCTGGTGCAAAAAGAATTATTCGAGAAAATAAAAAACTATAAACATGGCCGAAAAAGTAAAAAGAAAATCAATTTTTACCGATTTTTTTATTTTGGCACTCGATATTTTGGGAACGAAGAATGATATCAAAAATTTGTAAAAACTCCTGTGGACAATTTAGTCGCCTATAATTTAAGCCTAAAACAAAGACGATCGGGTTAAGGGTTTGCCCTGTAGCCCAACCTTTTTGAAAAGAGTCAAAAAGTCAGAACGAGATTTTTCACATGACATTTATGACTCGATTCTTTCCAATGTGCTCGATTGTCGTGTGAGGCACGAAATCTGTGATTTTTTTCGATTAATTGTACAGATAAATGGAAATAAACTATTTCGCACCGAAATTTTTCAGTAATAAACATTATAAATACTAATAAATTGTCACTAATAATTATTTATTTATATCAGTTTTTTTGAATGAAGTATCTTATGCGCATCAACGATGTGCATATGTGCAGCTTACTCTGAGTTTGTCACTCATTACCATATAATCGGCGTTACATAATATCTTTTTAGCCTGCAGTTAATTATTTAAGTCAATACTTTTTATTTCATAGGTGACAAAATAGTAAACGTACATAATGCTAACATTGTTGCAATGTTTAATTATGTTACTTACTACCGAGCTGACTATATTTGGGTTGCAGCGTAGATGTAAGACTGCTTCTAACTTAAATGGTTGTAATCTGTAAGTTTACCTATTAAATAGACTGAAATAAAAATAAAATAAACTGTCTCAATTATTATGGGACAAGTTAACCCACTTCTGCTCCAAAAATCGTTTAATTTCAGAGTAACTATCTAATCGTATTCTTATTTTTGTGGTCGACCTTTTGAAGACTCGGTGGCACGTCCGTGTTAAAGCAAACACTTTATCGCGGAAAAATTCAAAACTGAATATCCCCTATTCAAAGAGCAATATCAGCGAATGCATCTGTTCCATGTAAAGGATGCAAATATCGGTGCTCTGTCGACACAGGGAATACGATACGACAGCAAAGTTATTCGCGAAGGTGCCATTGCAAGGATTTTGTCGCCGATTGCAACACTAGCCGATCGCATATCGTAAACGGCTAATGCATAAAATATGAATCGCCCCTTTGAATGTCATATCGGGCGATACCGGTCGATAAAGTTACTAGTCACACCCACATCTCACTAGATAGGACGCTTTGCATATACAAGACGTGTCAGCGTCGCTTCAGGCTAGTCTCATGGGAAAAGAAACTTCGATTACTGTCATGCCATAATCGACAAAGGTGGAGTATTTATAATCAACTGTATTGAGGCCTAATTGTAATGAAAGATCGTGAATGCACATAAACACAACAGGTTCGGATCGCATCAAATGAGCCGAAATCAAACGCGCACCACGGAGTGGCTTTGCATTAAACCTTTGTTTATTTACAACGGCCATCGAGCGGGCCCGTATTGTAAATTATTACGCGAGAGTTTTAAAACAATAAATTGTATGTGAAATATAGTGGACCGATCGAACGCACGGCGTAAAAACCGAACGGCAATTAAAATTAGTCAAATGGCGAACGAGAGAGCTTTATTGACCGCTAACATCATTAAAATCCTCAATTTATGTTAAAAGACGCCACGGATGGCAGCAACTCGGCATGTGTGATGTAATCGTTCGCTTAGGAATTAGAATTTTGCGATTTTATGGTATCATTAACGGTTATATAGACTATGGCCGGTCAGCCCTGTTTGCTTGTAAACTCGTTAACTGCTTTGTTGGTTATAAAGCGACATTGTTACCGTTTGAATGAATTAGCTCAAAATCTGTGGTCGTTAGCATTAACAAGTCTTTCTCTGGGAGCTGCGCCGACATCGTTGTCGTATATTTTTATGGCGGGGAGATTCCGTCGGCAAGCGAGTTTAATACGACACCGGATCATGGCCGGACGGAATTCGATTTAAAGTAAAATTATTGCTGAATCAGCGCGTCGGTAAATTGAATATCCGCGCGTAATGACCTCCGATTGTGCATAAAGGAGCGTCCGAGGGCGTCAGCCGACTTCTTATTGCTGCCTTAGTAGAGTTTCACGCATCGATTACTATCCAATTTCAAGAGAGCTCGGTACCTGTCTACCAGGCTTTGTCATCGTGTCACGTGCCGCCGGCAGGCCGGCTGCTGCGAGAAAATGCTGAATCAACTCTATATTTTTCTTCGTTTTTGCTACCATTGAAGAAAAGAGTCGACAAATATTGGAGGCGATGACTTGATAAACAAGGTTTTGTTTGTTGTCGCGGTGATTCAGGACCTTTTCTTCGTCGATGTTAATTTAACCCTGCCCGACAAAGGATAAACCAGCGTGCAGCAAACTTTACGTGGGCAGTGTAACTTCTGAAACAAAATTCAATTATCAACTGGCGATTCTGTAGCGCGAAACCATTTGCAAACTTGTTAAAACATACTAGTCCAATTTGTTCTACGTGTTAAAGTCGGGGCTACATAAAACTCACAACTACTTACCCACAATAGCTACGGATAAAGAACGATTTATTACTAGAACTTATTAGTAGAACAGTGACGGCCAAAGCTCAAAACATTGTATCTAGAACTTATTGATCTATAACAGAGATTACAACTATTAATGTTAGCGAGTATTTAATTTCATCATTTACTATTTTATCAATCTTTAGAAGTCGTACATAGCAATGTTATTGCTTTTATGACCATAGAATGGATAAGTACCAGCTCTGCTGGTCAACCTTTAGATTGTCTATATAGTCCGCACAGATCTTTTTGGCGGTAACGTGAACATAGTTACAGATCGTTTGCACATCGCTTACTGTATTTACAGTGTGTGTGTGAGTAATATAATTGACGTAGTGTGATGCGTAGTAAATTACTATTAGTCAATTATTAAAGTAATCAATTACTCACATATACACTGAGACAGTAAGCGATGTGCGAACGATCTGTGACTATGTTCACGTTACCGCCAAAAAGATCTGTGCGGACTATACTAATATTATAAAGAAAAAAAGTTTGTAAGTTTGTATGAATATCTCCAAAAGTACTTATACGATTTAAAAAAATTCACCAGTATTTAGATTGCACCTTCAGGGTGGACATAGGCTATAGAATAATCCGTTGGCGCGAATGTAGTCGCGGGCACTGCTAGTGGACTGTACAGGGAGTTACAAAATGTAATAAAATCGACAATATTCATCCGTACGAACCACTTTACTGTATGGAGAACTTTGAGATCGCAAAAAAATATCAGCTGTTAAATATTATAATTTATTCCACAAAAAGTAACTTTGTAACTTCAGAAATTGTAAAACCAAGAGCATCTGCCAACAAACTGTTATGCAGTTTGGCAGAAATACAACTTATGTATTATTCTGTATTTATTTGAATAAACATCTTTAATCAATCAAAAATTTAGTGTGGAGCAGCTGATTACTTTTTTCGCCATTTCTAACAGTATTGACGTGCAGAACTCTCCATTGTTGGATAACTTATTGCAAAAACAATTCAGCATAACCTTAAGCAGTCTTTTGAAGTTCCAATGCCGATCACAGGACTCGAACAGGATAGAAAGGTGTCATATGGAAGTACTACTGTACAGTAAATCACCTTTACATGTGTGCACTTTACTCAGTTGTGTTACGGGTGACTTTGCCATAATAGTTATATTATGAAAGCTAAAATTGGCAATTCCTGATACACGTCAAGTTGTTAGAGTTCGTTATTTACCTTTGATTTCTTTTATTTTCCATTTCTCAAATTTTTTTTTTAAACAAATTACATAGATTATGCTCAAAACCGTGTTCATTACAATTTACATTGTTCCTTGTAGGATTTACCCGAAATAATTAATCCGACGCTTCCTTATCGATGAAGCCCAAAAAAAACCATGATACTCTGAAAAATATAAATCTGACAAAAAATAAATACAACAAAGAGTAGAAAAGGAGATAACCGTGCAAAGGAGATTGAGTTACAAGTCTTGGCAGTAAGATTGCTGTGCACCTATTCCACTAAGACGCTTCTACTTTCAAACCTGTGGTATAAATTAGAGATTAGTAAATAGGCATTGGCGTCACAGTGCCTTAACTGATTGATTTTAAAATTGATTACTAAACCGGGGCTGCGATTAAAATTCATAACCGTGGCCTAGCAACAACGGTGGGCCTATTCCAATAACCGAGCCCCGATCATTTCAATTTGAAGGTAAGCTACACGAGAAAATTACAGATCGCTTTAGTTCAGTATGATGGGTTTTTAGTTTGGTTGGTTTACATTTTTTGTTCCTAAGTCGCCGTAACGCAACTGGAGTGTTATGCACACTACGGGGACGCTAAATTGAAATCTCAAAAAATTAATTCCACAAGCACAGCTATTGATATGCTAACCAATAAGAATGAAATTTCCCGGAGGAAATTTGTATTCGGAAAGAAAATAATTAAAATAAGTTTCACACTTTCATACTAGGTATTTCCGACATCTTTTTACAATTTTTTCTGCAATAACTGTCAGAAAAAAAAATTCACCCCAAACCCTGCAGTTAGGCTATGTTACCTAACAAACATCCTTGTGAATCGTGAGGAAACCTGAGTGTCTGAGGTGTTCAGACCTCAGCGCTTAAAATTGCCAATCCGCGGCGCGCGCGCCTATTCACGTGGCACGTACTCTCTCGTGGGACGTATAACGCTACATAAAAAAAGGAACTCGTTTGCCGCTGGACATAAGCCTGCCCCAAGGCACGCCACTTCTTTCTATCCTCGGCCATCCTCATCCAGGAAAAAGCAGCAGTGGAAGTGACTGAACTTAATTAACTCGATCACCATCTAATGTAAAACTGCAAGTCACTGTTAAGATGTGATGGAGGGTTATTATTCTTACGATACGGTAACAGTTTGGAACTCCTGTCCAAGGGCCAAACCTGATACGATCAAAGAAACACACGGCCTTAGATCAAACTAAACTATGGAAGATGTATAGTTTTCACAACGTGCAATAGTTTTTTTTTGTTCTGGCTCCTCTATCCATCTCTATATTGGTTAGTTGATACTTAGTTTAATCTATGTACCGTATCTATCAACTTTCCGTCGATCTGAGGCGCAAGCAGCCTCGCTTTACATCGCTGTAATTTGATTAAATGTTTTATATGCAGGATTAAAGCTTATGTCAATCAACTTAATAAGCAATTCAAATGTTAATCCTGTCAAAGTGTTGCGTGATATTAACCAATTAGCTTGACCTCTACTGCCTCTTCCGTTTTTCCCTCTTGCTACCGATTTGTGTTGGGTTAGGGGAGGTGTAAGAGGTCCATTACGGTGGTGTAAGCAGGGCGTGTAGGCGAGCGTGCATACATTAATTATTAAGGACAAAATATGCTTGTGACCTGGCTGGCTAGATTAGACTGTATTTTATTGGGCACCTATATTGGCCATAATATATCATGTTTTACGACTTGATGAGGGGTTTACAGTTTAATGCACCTACCTGTTTTGACTAATGACACTTTGAAAGGTTATCTGTTTGAAAGGTGAACCTGTTTTGTAGACTTTAGACTTTCTGTCTTGGTTCTCTCTTATTGCCTTTGGTTTTTAGGGTTCTGTACCCAAACGGTGCCAAACGGGACCCTATTACGAAGACGGTCCGTCTGTCTGTCTGTCTGTCTGTCACCAGCCTTTATCTCAAGAACCGTGATAGCTAGGTAGTTGAAATTTTCACAGATGATGTATTTCTGTTGCCGCTATAAAAACCAATACTAAAAACAAAATAAATATTTAAAGGGGGCTCCCATGCAACAAACGTTGTCTGTTGGAGTAGCTAATAAATAATAAATAAATAAATAAATAAAGACAGCGCTCGCCATCTAACAGCCATCTATGTCCACCGGCCACCTTCACAGTGCCGATGTCATGTCGTTAAATATCAATGTTAAACGCTTCTTGTTGGTTTCTACAGATGGCGCTGTTCTAAAATTCGGTCTTTTTCTAATGTTGTATAAATAATGGTACGGAACCCTTCGTGCGCGAGTCCGACTCGCACTTGGCTGTTTTTTGAGAAGTTAAAAGGCTTATGGTAGGGACTATTATGAAATATGCTTCTCAGTGGATTCTACGTCTGATTTTATATAGAGTAAAGAAAGGCCTTACTAGAGTTCGTGGATATTTTTTGTCCGATTAACAATAAGCTTTTAGAGTACCCGTGGATCTAGTTTATTGGATTTTAATTGGCATACAGTGTTTTTTATATGCTAACAAATCGTCACAAGCAAACTGTCACTGGGAGTGATCAATCCCACACGTTTAGTTGGCTCCTTCCCGTGGCTGGGCCGTAGCAAAATTGCCTTTATTACAGTTGCTGAGACAAACCGGAATGCGAGGCGGGACAGTGCCCACGTCCTATAAATCACAGCGCGAGCAACTGATTCAGATTACTCACACAGAATACCGAACATTCGGAGATTGTGAGCTACATTCTAGGAGCACTATATGAGAATTCAATTGCGCCGCATAAATCAAAACGTACTGTCTGGCGTAAGCGGCTGCTGAAAATAAATTGAACGCCCAAGTTTTATTATTGGATCAAAATAAAAAGCTTTGAAAGATAAGCTGACTACTATTTCCATTGTTTATCGACTTTCGGTTATTACCCACTCTAAGAAAGCGTAATATATCCACAGTCTCTTCACGTTTCTGTTGACGTAGATTCTCTGTTTCCCTACCGTTTACTACATCTAGGCCTAAGCTAAGCATCCGTGCCGCGAGATTGATTATACTGTATTACTAAAAAGTACAAAACGAGAGCCCCGGCTAGGCTAGACCGTCAGAGAGCCTGCGGCCACGAGCGATAGAAAATTATTAAGAAAATTAAATGATCTACCGTCCGCGGCCGGCCGCTCACTGATCTGCCAATTATTGATAACATCTTGGGCCAGTTTGTAGCCGTGAAAAATTTATAGCAAGCGAGCTTGCATGGAGTTATTTCCCTGTGCTATTTGTTACGTTGACGTTAGCTTGTTTATTCTTGTTGCGTATTGTAATTTAATTTAAATTAATGATATCTATGAGGCCTTTGTACAGCTGGCTTTGGCTAAATGTTCTTTTATTTTAGCACTTATGGCACATAAAAACCGCATTTCTTTGGCTCTGACTGATAGCTTAATTGTAAATTTATCAAATCTGTGACTAGTTATTTTGACTAGCAATATGTTATTAAAATTTCTTCACATTGTTTTTCTATACAGTAATAAAAATATTTTACATACATCAGCACTTGAAATCGCCACTCCGCTGTGGGCACGTGATGATTAAGTTCCGAGTAAAATCCTGTGCGTTCTTTAGGACGTATTCACGTGTTAAGTTTGATTGCGTGTTCTCAAGTCACTTAGACATTGATATCTTTAATGTTATGCACATCGAACCTTGAAGCTTTATGAAGTCGTGGCCCTGTTTACACGACCTTGATTACCATGTTCAAAAACTCCGACCACTAAAACACATCCAGTGGCAGCAACAAGATAACGTCCAGCCAAGTAAAGATAGGACTAAATGGAGGTTGGCGTGTTCTGTAAGTAAATTAGGATATCAAAATGACATTACAAAGAGGCAGTGATTGTATGTTTGACTGTGGACGCTGCATGCTAAGCGATCAAACACATCCATGCCCTACAGTTTTACCTGTTTACGAAAGCAAAGAAAGGTAATGTTTTTCGCACTTATGTGTGTTTGTTTGTTTTTAATGTATGTTTCTTTATGACCACCCAGAGGGCAAAGGGCTTGAACGATTCTATCAAATAATGAGTGAAATGAAAGATACTGACAACATTACACGAGTGTCACCGGCTATATGACGTAATGGGAAAACGAAATGGCACTGTGGTAATATGACTTTTTAAAAACGAATAATTGACATCACTAAAATCTTAATTAAGGTCTAAGCTTCGATGAGTTTTGTGAATTTTCATCAAAACCAAACGGACAAAAAACAGTGCATCTAATCCAATCAGCCCATTTCCGTCTACTGCGGTCGAAAGGTGTAAAATAAAAAAAGACTCATTATAACTATTGTTCCTTCTTTTTATAGACAGTATAGTCAACAAGTCCACCGTTTACATTTTTGTTGCAAAGTCGTCCTTAAAGTGACTGATTAGAGTGCACATAGTTAAAGGCTGATGTGCTGTCGATTGTTCAATATACAATAGAATAGAAAACTATGATTTGTACACAAGGAAGTAACACAGCGTGATATTTAGTTGACGCATTATATTTTTTGAGTCAATATGATCTTTGATAAAGTAAAGCTCTGTTTAAGCCTAAGCACAAAACAATATGGGTATCTGTATGAGTTACTTTAAGGTGGAGAGCAAGATCAAAGCATATATGTCTCTACGTAATTAATAGCATAGCATTTGGGCCCTTATCATGAAAAATGCGAAAGTATCGGAAGGGTCGTCACTATTCCTGATAAATTAATAGCTATTCCTATTCAGCTATGGAAACTATTCAAGAAAGAACCGTATTTGACGCTAGATTTGAGTGAATTGTCGGGCTCAAGCGTTCACGACCCTTCCGATAATGTCGCAGCTTCATGATAAGGACTCTGCTCAAGCACGCATTTTTTTCATATAAAGCGTTAGTTCTAAATTAAAAATTATTTATTTATAACAGTGGTAACAAAGGTAGGTGTCGAATCCCCCTTTTAGATTTACACTAGTTATATTAGTTAGGCTAGCAAAAGACCCAGCTATTTGATACACCCGAGCGAATCCGGGGCAGGTCCCTAGTGGGTTGTGTGCAAGCGGAGGCGGTGGGGCCGTCACGCGCGGCGCGCACGAATCAACTCACGCGCACATCGCATGCCGAATACAAGATTGTGTTGTTAATTTTATGTCCCTCGCTTTTCGGTCCTCACTGTGGGAAGACTCAGTGGCAACCTCGGACACTGTTGTGAATAATGATGTGCCGACCGGGGACATGTTTCATAGAACTACATTCATTCATTCATGGTTTACTATGACAATTCAATTTACATTACAGCGTCGATTAACCTACAGATTAGTAAGTTAAGTTTGCTACGCAATGTACTTTGAATTGTTATACTAAGCTTACGTATTGTAAATTGATGAAACTCGGCCCCGGGAATTTTGGTAATCTTCCCCATTTTCTCAAAATTCCCAGTGCAGTATTTAATTCTATTGAATATTTAACTATCTAGATGACAATCGGGGCTCAGATTTAAAGCATAGTATAACTTCTTTTTGTGTTATGAGATAATGACAGTGCTATACATTGATGATTGTGACTAAAAATACCATAATTAAATTTCTATTAGTGGGTATATTCCCCGCGGCACATCTGTAGTTCTGAGGATAAAGTTTCACAATTCGTGATGTGACGTGAATATTTCATCATCATCATCCTCATCAGCCATTTGACGCGCACTGCAGGACACAGGCCTCCCTCATGGTTTTCCTAACCATGAGGGGTTTTGCCATAATCGCCACGCTTGGGCGGGTTGGCGATCGCAGTATGCGGCTGGAATCTCAGGAAAACGCTGCTGCCCATCTCCTGGTAATGTATTTCCTTAGTCGCCTTCTACGACATCCACGGAAGGAAAAGCAAAAGCATTATTATTTGTACACACGGTGGAACAAAATATCCTTTTCATCCCACAAAAGGAGGATTTAACTAATTGTCAACACAAATGAAGTAGATGTACCAACATAGAAAATAATAATAAACAAATACATCCAAAAATTGATATGGGGGTTGATAGTATCTTTAATTATAATGAAGTTATTAAATGACCCCTGACAAGCAAATAGCTGGATAGACATTATTGCTTCACATATTTTAACGGTTTCTATCAACGATTTGTTCACATGTAGACCAGAGCTAAATGAAATGAAATTTAAGTTACTGCCAACTCCAGGAACGGAATCTTAAAATAAAAATAGCGTCAACAGCGTCCACGACACCACACTAGGCGCATCGGCCGTTTAATAAAACATGAGGTGAGACGTCCGCCGAAATCCGCCACGCCTCGCGGCGACGCCCACCCGCCCCTCCGCTAATTACTGTAACCGGTTGTGTGCTGTAGTGGTAATTAACAATCGGACGACAGGTCGCGCCACCTGTTGGCCTGAACAACTGCTCGAGACGAGGAGTGGGTGTGGAAGCTACAGAAGCCTCTTTGAAGGACGCGAACTTTGCTTGTATTCTATTGAGGCCCCTGTTTCGAATTCCAGTGAACGGGTACTAATTACTTGGTTTTCGAATGCCTTGTTGATCTGGCGGTTAACACGCTTGACTACCAGCACAGAGGTCGTGGGTTAGACTCCTAATGGAAGCCGCCGTACTTGATTTGTACAAAATGGTCTCAGTCTGGGTGTATTTCCATGTTTGTGATGTCCTTGCCTGATTAGCATAGCATTGTTTTGAGGCCAGGACCAGATTGATCGTGTTGTGTGGAATTAATTTCTCTTTATTGAAATAAATAAATGAAGTATTTATTTCTACATTATTTATTTATTTTCAAAGCTGAGAGTGAGTTGGTCGAGACTGAATGCCGCTTGAAATTGCCAATGTGCAGTGAGCACGCATGGCGTTTAAGCCCATACTTACATTCTCTCTGAAAGATTATTACCTGTGTATAAGTTATAGGCTGCTTATTAATAATATTCTAAACGTATAAAAAAGCTAGCTGTTTCAGAAATTTTGGAAGTTTATCTTCTCATAAACTAAAATAATATTTTTCGTTTTTATAGTATGGTCTAAAAAATGAATTTTTGCACCGGAAATTCTTACGTAGCGTGTTTCAGAAAAGTCCCGTGAAACTTAAACGGGTTATTCTACTCATCAATAGAAACAACTTTTATTTTGAAAGCAACTCCGAAATATTAGTAATAACTATGTCATGTCAAGAATAAGTAGATTTTGCTTTGAGCTTCTTTGTTTGTTTTTGGGATATTTTAACATTCCACACATGCAAAGTGCGGGCAAAAGCTACTAGAAAATATAGCATTTCAGCGTTAGTACTTGTGCCGCTTATTTCTATAGGGTCTTCTGTAATTTGATGTGATGATGGAATGCGAGCGACGCAATCTTGGCTCGATGAAGACGTTTAATAGCTAATTATAATGTTTTGACGTCGTTGGTTAATTACTTTGGTTGATTAGATATTTACTAATATACCCTTGATGGAGGCATCAAAAAGTTCTTTGTATATCAAGGGGCAAAAAGGTAGTACTATAGACTAAGTAGAGACAGGCAGTATTTCCATTTGGCATCTTAAAGAGTTTCTGTACAATTAATTAAATTTATGTACCTACAATTTTGTGGCAATAGTTTAACGGAGCAAGGTATCATAAAACAGGCATACGACGAATCGGTAGCCTCTTACCGATTGTACTGTGGTAGTTCTATAGTTGGTTGGTCAGTAGATTAAAACCCGGCCAAGTGCGAGTCAGACTTACGAACTAAGGATTCTGCACATAAAATTAATATAAGTCTCTCTTAGCAAGAGCAATCTTCCATTCAATTTGCGGAAGCAGCGTTGCAATTTACGCGGAAGCCCAATTACATTGCCGGTTACTATTATTTGTTTTTATACTAAAAACAATGTCCCAGGCACTGCAGCTTCCGAGTGGTCCCAGCTAGTGTAAGTAAAGGTGCCACTGGATACTGTGTAAATCATCTCATTACGTAGATGCAAAGGACAAAGTTTACCGTAACCGGTAACCGAACCTGGACTCTGAAGTGACGATGCGTATATTTTATGGAATCTATAATTACACACTACGCTCGTGCCATCAGAGACCCTGTTGACGTCAGGTATATTTTTAGATCCAGAAAGCGAAAATCATGCAATTAAAGTGTGCCAATTAAAGCGGTGGAAAGGTGGCAGGTGAACCAGGGCGGTAACGGAAGGGCGGCCGAAAATCGGGCGGCGGTCAGTGGGTAGACCAACAGCCTGATGCTATGGTCGGATGATATGGTCATGTCGGCAGATGGCCAGTAAATGCGGATGGTGAGAGACCACTAAAGATGTCGTAGGTAGTGGGGAAAAGGCCTATACACAGCAGTGGACAGAGGTGGGCTGATGATAATGATACTATCAGATTGCCGTGCTGCTGACGTTCTATTGGACAACAATGCATTTAGTAGAGTTGAAGCCCTGATAAAGTAACAGCACGTCAACTCACAAGTTCTCAGAATCCAGTCACGTATCAGGTTTCAGGAAACTCGCATTACACTCACTCTAGACCGTAACATTATTTTCTCAGTTAGAATTGAACAATTTAGTACCACCGACTGTAATCTTCCGATAAGAATATTTTCTTTATTATTAATTCCCTTTGTCTTGAATTTTTGTATTGCTTACGAAAGTTTTATTAGTTCGAACAATGTTTTTGTATTTTCCTATTTTGTTTACAGTTGATAACAAGTCAAACTTTAAATTACACACTGTACTTTAGTCATTTACATTAAGGATGATTTTGCAACTTAAATGTAAAGGTTGATTTGCTAACGACTTTACAATAAGGTGTTCTCGACTCTTCACTTCTAAAATGTTCTCTGCTCTACTTTTTTCAAGGTTTCATTTTCAAGGAATGTGTTCAAACAAATCTATAAATTAACGTGTTTGCTTCTCCTGAGGATTTTGTAATGAGTGTGTATAGCAGTAAGTACTGTTTTTTCATAGTTCGATATCATTCTAGTGCCATTAAATTACACTAGAACAACGATAGCAAACCACCAGACCTATAAACAATAGGAAGCCCTATTAAAACAGTGTCAGTAGTGGGATGAGGCAAACACAGACCGATGGAGTGTGGAAAGCTTTGATTTACTATTATTTACAGAGAACAGATGTCTGAGAATCCTCCCAGTTGCCGTTTTCAATCGGTCACCTCCCACTTACTACCTACACTCTACGTAACTTATTCTTTGCATAGTGTAGTAGTTTCTATTGCGACTGATGTAAGGATCAAAATTCCATATGTTTCATTGGAATTGTGATCCTGCATTGGGTACACGGTAAAAAGTGTCAGCTTTTGAGAATATCTTTACTCAGACATAAATTGTCATGGGTAGCCCGAAAGTCTCTTTACTAAATTGATTGCAGATCCGAGTTTTTCGAAGCAACAATAACATCTTCTGATGGGGTTTACAGATGATAACAATAAACGATGATCCACCTCTCACCAAGCTCTGCGTGCCCTAACACTCAGAACGAGCCAAGACACTCAGAACTAGCCTGTATTGTTTGCCATCGTTAAGAATAAAATAGAAAGAAGCATTGTTAGGACCTTCAAATTAACGATAAAAAGTTAAAAGACTGTGTGACACGAAATTTTGTGACACGCGATTTGTCAGGGTATGATTATCTTGAAACGTTTACAGTATCCTCACACTAAATGGCTCCTGTCTCTTTTTTGGTTTGTAACTTTTAACTTATATTTTTTGTAGCAAATTTCCTGTCCCAATCTTGGGCAAAGTCCTCCCCTTCAGCCTCCACTCTTCTCTATCCATAGTTACCGTACCAAATAAAGGACGTTAACACCGAAGACTGCTCGCAGCAGTTGCTGCAGCCCTATGACTACCATTGTCACCAAAATCACCGGTAGAGATGCCAGAAACCAATCAATGCATTTCTTGTAAGTCCCCTACTTACGAGAAACGCATTGATTTTAGGAGAATTCGGACTACTGACCTACTACGCTGGTCCAGTGTGTGTTGTCAGATTTTTTTGTCAGAGCCTCGTTCGTTATTTAGCATTTTGCACCATGATCAAATATCGACTGTTACAGTTGTCGCAAATGCACGAAACAACTGATACACTTTTATTGAGAATAATCCTCTTAAGTTTTACTAGACCCTTTTTCAACGTCCCGTATTTTGATACTGTTTACTCGTCACATTAATATCATCCATTTGTTTCACACGGAACCGTCGAGTGCAGCGGCACCATAGTCATATTTCCAAGATGAACTACGGGGCTTACTGACACAATCTGCATCTGCGGAATACACTTGAAGCTAGACCCATCAGTACTAGAGAGCCTTCTCCCGGAGGTATATTAACGGAACTGTTACAGTAATTATACCGAAGACAAATACACAAATATTGAGCCAGTACTGAGGCGATGTGCGGCCGTGGCTCGCCCACGCGATGACAGGTGCCCATTACTGCGCCGGCGCACTCCCTGCAGCGGTGGAGGCTTCGTGTGTGCACACGGGCGGGTAAAACGTCCTGATTTGATCGTTGTTTTAGATATATTGTGAAAAATTAATTCCTCAATGAAAATTTGTTTACAGCTGAATAAAATCCCCATGAATAGAGCCTTTCAATTGTCTCGACTCTTCTTATCCATTTAAAACGGTGTTGTTTTAACGAATGAATTGATCCATCAATCACCCCACATAAATCAACATAGTCCAACAAGTTTTATGATTATCTAACCTCGTCTAGATGATTGCTGGCCGGTTGGGCCTTGTTTCATAAAGTTATTGTAATGAACTAACAAATCAGTCAGTTTCGCTCAAATTAGCCTCATAAATGGTTGATTGGGCGAAAATTATTGACAATTGCAGATGTATTACTAGCTGTAGCTTTATTAAGCAGGGTAACGGTCGTCATTCCACCGTCTGAGAAGCCATGGACTAAAATGAGATTTGTTTGTTTTTTTTTTTTTTTTAGATACTCCAGAAATCAGAAATCAGAAATCAATAATTTATTTCAACGTAAAGAATTTACATTCTGTTTGCTGAATGTCAATGTACTATGTTACTATGTTAGCCGCTGCCTTCGGGCCGTATTTGTAGTGGAGAAAAAGGCAGCGGGAAAAAAAACTCCACTCTGACCATCTTTTCTCAAATCATCTTAAACTTATACATCAAAGCCTATATGATATGATTCCGTGATAGCCACTAATAACTTTAAAAGCCAAAATAACACTTCTTACAAAAGTAGGAAAAACAGTAATGCTGCGGCCAGACACACGAACAGCACCCGTTCACGAGCATAACGCAGGGGTCAGCCATCACCAGTCTCAACCATTTTAGAGGGAGATAGGTGACCCGGCCACCACGCCACCATTCGAATGACCTTTAGCAAACCTGCAGATTGAGTTCTTGTCAGCTATAAAATGTGTGCTATAGTTATTAATGTGCAATCACGTCGTCAGTACACGTTTTTAAAATTAAATAAATTATAATATTAATAATTAAATAACAATGAAATCGCAGTGGAATTGGCTTACTACCAAGGGCTTATATCGTTCATATACTCGTCTATTCTATAATAGGCTTTTTTACATAGCGATTTTTTAATGAATGTTTTAAATTTATTTTCAGACAAGGATAGAACATGTTCTGGAATTCTGTTGTAAAAACGAACGCAATAGCCTACGAACGATGTATTTACCTTGGCTAAACGTGTTTACGTTATGGACGTCCCTATTTAATTTGAACATGGTTATATTTTTACGAACATACATTATATTATCGAATATATATTGGCAAGCCAGTGTAAGAATTCCTATTTCTTTGAAACGCTCCCTTAGCGATTCCCTACTGCTTAAGTTGTAAATTGCTCTTACTGCTCTTTTTTGCAAAATAAATATTGTTTCTATATCTGCTGCCCGTCCCCATAATAACAGCCCATATGACATAATACTGTGAAAATAACTAAAATAGACCAGCCTCGCAGTCGATATGTCTGTAAGTTGCCTAATTTTTCTAACTGCAAATGCAGCTGAACTCAACCTACCCGATAGTTTTTCAATATGCGGACCCCATTGCAGTTTTGAGTCTATGTTTATGCCCAAAAATAGTGTGGACTCTACCAGCTCTAATTTCTCACCAGATATTTTTAGACACGTGTCAACATTTTTAACATTGGGCAAGGAGAACTTGACGCATTTTGTCTTTTTCGCATTTAACATCAAATTTTTCACCGTGAACCAGTTTAGAACTGTAGATAGAGCATTGTTTACATCGTCAACATTACCTAAACCTCTCTTTACTTTAAAAATTAAGGAAGTATCATCAGCAAACAGTACTATCTGCGATAGTTTTTCTATTAGGTAGGGCAAATCATTTACGTAAACCAAAAAAAGGAACGGTCCTAGTATAGAACCTTGAGGAACTCCTACTTTTACATTAGATCCTGAGGATTTAACTCTATTGATATCTACTTTTAGGATAATGATACTACAATTTTTCACGATGAAAAATAATAATGGCTAAGGCTGACTTGCACCACTTTCTTAAATGAGACTTAAGTAGCATTAAAATAAAATTCTTTTACATAATTCAATTTAAATGCCTTTTAAAAAGACATTTAAAAAAACGGATGCAGGTCGGTTTAATAATCTAGAATAAAATTGCCGACCGCATGGAGTACCTTTTTTATGAAATTCCTGGTAAGTATACATTAAACAATACTCTACTGTATTTATTTATGTAATGTCTCCTCTGTAGTCGAGAGATCATCTTTTAAAGTTTCTGAGCCAAGTTGGTGCGCTAAAACCAATAAACTCAAACTAAAGATACAATATCAGATACCTCAGAGTTAGGCACGCGTCGTCATTAAGCCCATACTCTCACTCTTTCCGAGAGAGAAGGCTTATGCCTTGCGTTGGGACGTATAGAGGCGACTTCTAAATGTTACGTATACAATATAAAGGGAAGACCCTTTATATTGTATATACCTTGTATTATACCTTGGTCTGTATCTCGTTTTGTGTGCTACTGCATAGTACAAAGTATAGCCGACTACGGGATCGTAGCGTCTAAATAACCGCCCGTGTACCCCAAGCTTCTTGATGAATGCAAGCCGCGGGAGCAGATAAGCAGACATCCTGGACCGCTTGATACGTTCTTTGACAGTCGCTAACTCTCGCTATACTCTCGTAGGTCGGTACTCGCAGATAATTGCCCACTTCCGACGTACCTTCATTTGCATGCTTAGATGCGGGCGTAGATACTGGTATTAGATAGATTATTAATGAAGGCTCGGTTTGTGCCTAAGTGTAGAAAGAGATCTTCAATCTAGTCGTACATGGTGTTGATTTGTAAATTTTAATCCGATTGAAGGATAATTAACTCATAATACTTTATTAAGAGCTTAATTAGTTCGCAAAAAAATTCAATACGGATTTATTGTATTTTTTATGTATTTTCTTGTATTTTTTATTCATTGTAAATTCTAGACTCGTAGATTTTTTTATAGAACTTCAGCGAGTTAATTTTCTCTAAGTTTTATAAGTCCTTATGGTATTCACTGTTATAATATATCTAGCGAGTGTAAGCGAAATGTGTGGAAAGGGAGACCCTGGGCGGCTATATCTCTAATTAATAGGAAATATAGTATATAAAGTTCCCGAAACCGGCAAGCCACCACGCAGCTAACTACTACGAATTATGAAGCGAAAGAGGTTTATCAGGATTGTGGGAAGAAGCAAACCCTGGTCTCTGCCTACCCCTTCAGGATTCAGGTGTGAGTTTCTGCATGTGTGTTCCGGTTTCTGCCATATATACTAGTTATAAAAGTCGTTGATAAGTGAAACAACCTACAAAAGTTATTTTCTCAGCTGGGACTTTTCTAGAGCGCTACCTATAACTTATTTGTAATTTCGTCTCTTTTTATAAATGCCTTTGTTCCTCTTTTATATTTTTGTATTTTAGCTACATAATATACCACTGGTTTCTAAATTGAGAATTTCACCAAGCAATTAATTAAAAATCTTTCCGTTCGTTCTTCTGCGAGAATTCTGAGAATTCAGAGACAGAACGGTACTCAAGTATTTCTTACTAAAATCATATTCAGAATCTGTAGGCTAGCGTCGTATTAGTTACAACATAATTCGCATGTATATTGCACTAATATGGACATTTGAGTGTACATTTATTATTCCCCCGCTACAAGCTGTTACAAGTTTACAACCTCATTACATACCTCTACATTCATAAACACGTGAAGAAATTGTCTGTTTGTGTTGTCTTAATTTTTTTCTTAAGTTAAGTACATCTGCTAATTTGTAATAGTAATGCCACATGCTAATGGTGAAGGAAAACGTCGTGAGGAAACCCGCGACTTGGTATTGACTTTGTCTTTCTTGTGGGCCAGGCCGACTAAGCTGTCAGGATGGCATAGGTGCTGGGCAAGCCTACTCCATCTGAAAAATAATGTCCCAGGCACTGCAGCGTCCGAGTGGTCTCTTCACCCATCTAGTATGAGTGAAGGTGGCACTGGACGCTGTATAAATCATCTCATTACGTTTTTCTCCACTACAAATACGGCCCGAAGGCAGCGGCTAACATAGTAACATAGTACATTGACATTCAGCAAACAGAATGTAAATTCTTTACGTTGAAATAAATTATTGATTTCTGATTTCTGATTTCTGATGCAAAGGCCAAAGTTAATTTTTGTTCAATAGTCCAGAGGCTTAATTATGCGCAACGAGTCCTGTAGCTAGCCTGACATTTGCGACAGCAATTGGTATGGAAATTGCAGTTAGACGATTGGAATCGTTCAAGATTTGGTGCGCGTGTTAAGGGAACTGATCGCTCAACGGTTTCACTTTGGACGATAACCGTAATGACACGAAATCTAATTTCATTCATTTTGTACCTTGGCTGGCCATTAGGTGAAAAAAATAATCGTACAATTACCGTTCACGCCCAATGGGTAACCTACTAATGTGATACGGTAACTTTGCGTCATACCTGGCCCTAGAGTCTAATTCAAACAGTTTTTCAATAGATATATGAACGATAATAGCTATTATTGGCCTGTATTTGGTACTCTACTAAGCAATAAGAGTACAAGGGAATTTCAGTGGTAGAACCCGCGCAAATTGAGTAGGCATCTCTGCGAAGAAGATCGAATAGCGCGACGCGCCGAGTCAAGGAGCACGGATTATACTGTTGGAATGCGTTTGGTGACTAGACTACCAATGGTATCAATGAAACAAACATTACCGTACATACTAATATGAATCTATTAAACAACTAAGGGCCGTTTTCTGAATTGAGAAAGTAAATACTTAAGTAACGTTCTGTCGCGCTCTTTTCTGAGAAATTCGAAGAGACAGCACTATAGTTAATTATTTACTTAGTGGAATTCTCAATTAACAAACTGGCCATATGCATTTTAGAGAATCGCCTCCGTGGAGGTGACTGCCTAAATGCAAAACCTACCTACACGTCTCCTACATAAGCACTAACGGGTTTACTTAATTATTCCGCGTAAACAACAGACAAGAAATCGAAGGAAAGTCACGCGCAAAACACTAGCAACAAAGTTTAATAAACAAGCTATCTATAGCCTACAAAGCGAACATGTGCGGAGCAAAGCAAATAAGGTGACTAGACAAATATGTTCCAGCTCCCACATCGCTAGTAGACATTGTCGCGAACTTTATGAGCACTAGCCCCCCCGACGCTTTTTACATATTCTAAAGCTGCGTGCACACGGAGCGAGCGTATGCGATCACCAGTGACACACCACGGGAGAAATAAAACCTGAAAGCGTATTCGCGTGTGTTATAACTTTCTCGCTGTGAAGAGCACACATTTATATATTGGTTTAACGGTTTCACTTACTTTTAATCAACACACGTGTTGATTAAATTAGATGCTCTTTTTAGGGTACCGTACCCAAAGGTTAAGGGACCCTATTACTAAGACTCCGTTGTCCGTCCGTCCGTCACCAGGCTGTAGCACATGAACCGTGATAGTTAGATAATAAAATTTGTATCTATGGGGGGCTCCCATATAACAAATGTGATTTTATTGCCGTTTTTTGATCGATATTAATGCAACCCTTCGTGCGCGTGTCCGACTCGCACTTGGCTGGTTTTTACTGTACATTTATAAACGTAAGTACAGTCGACAGCACATCAACCTTTGCGCTTTAGACGCAAGTTGAGAGCTCAGATAAAACATTTTTTTAGCCATAAATCAGGTGGAAGCCGATTTAGACCCGTGTTACACTATATATACGAGCAACATAGAAATATGAAATTGTCGGTTTGACTCAATCCATATCCTGCCGGAATCCTGACGTTTACGATAGCAATTAGGTAGGAATTTGACTGTTAGGCGACAGCAAATGTTCAGGAGTTGGTGCACATAATATAGGAGCAGCTCTGCACAGCTCGCAATGGATCCTATGTATTGTATCATCATCAGCCATTTGACGCCCACTGCAAGACATAGGCCTCCTTCGTGGTTTTCGTAACCATGAGGGGTTTTGCCATAATCACCACGCTTGGCAGGCGGGTTGGCGATCGCAGTATGTATGCCCGTCTCCTGGTAATTGATTTCCTTAGTCACCTTCTACGACATCCACGGAAGGAAATGGAGTGACGCTATTCTCAATCCGGTGCCACACGGAATATGTATTGTATATACCTGTACAAATAGTATGTAGCCTTCGCGCTACTAGCGCGTTTGCTATTAGGGAAGGAAAACACCGCGAGGATACCCACGCAACTCTGCTGGCTGGGACTGTACACCTTGAACTATCCTCCGAAGTCCTGGCCTTAAAAGTAACAATGGTTTTTTATTGTGATTTTGAAAGTCAGGACTTAAGAGGTTAAAGGTATAGGTATATCGTATTTTCTGTGGTTAGGCGGACTAAGCAGAGTTGCTGGGCAAGCTCCATCTAATAAATATGTCACAAACTGTACTGTATCTGACGGTTCACTTTATCCTAAAATCTCTCCCTGTAATGGAAACAGTTCCTTCTTGGCGCTGTATAAATTGCGGCAAAAGGGCTAAGGGCTCAGGTTTTTTCTTTATCTATCAAAAGGCTTGTGCTTCAGTGGGAAACTTGGATACCGCATGGTATAATTGGCTATCCATGGCCGATGGAAAATTTGTGCTCGGCGTGGAAAAAAACTCGCGCAATGTTTTGCACGTTTGCCTCTTTTTGTTCGAAACTCAAGCTTATCCCGCTTACAAAAAGGGCTGTCGTGAACCTGCTGATGTTTGAGGTCCTTCCTCGCGCTAATAGGAAACGTACGCCCGATAAGGATTACGTAATAATAAATATTGTAAGTATATACGTGTTATGAAGCGTTGTGCGTTATTAGATATTAAAAAAGAGGATGTGGCTATACCTTAGTGCTAATGCTTGGTTACGCTATATTTTTATTGACTGGAAAAACTGCTCTACCCTTATTGGGCAATCGTAAACTGAATCAAGACTGTAGATTAGTTTACTGCTGCCATTTGGTGTTTGTACTTTCTTGGCTCTGGGTTGTAGGCTTAATTCTACATATAAATTGCTATTAATATTATTGAATTTTCTGTTGGTCACTTTTGAGGGTTCTGTATTTTTGTCCGAGCAGGATGTCCTCCCCCCCGCTCCTGGCTGAACGGTTAATTGTAAAAACGTGAAAAACATCAGGGTAGTAGGACATATAATGAACATAAAAGAAAAATGACCACGGCTAAGCAGGCTTTACAAGTTAACGAGTATTAAGCGACCAACTTATAAAAGTAAAACTTCGTACAAAATCCATTGAAAATTACGTTGATGAAGTTGTTAGTTCTGTAAAGCAGATAAAAAAAACCCCTTCTTTCTACGAACTCTATACTGCGCGTGGCCCGACACGCACTTGGCCTGTTTTTTTTAAATAGATCACAAAAGACGGTGTTTTTAGGGTCCGTACCTGAAGGGTGCCAAAGACTATTACTAAGACTTTACTGTCCATCTGTCTGTCTATCACCAGGCTGTATAGCTAGGCAGTTGAAATTTTCACTGATGACGTATTTCTGTTGCCGCTATAACAAAAAATACTAAAAACAGAATAGAATAAATATTTAAGGAGGGCTCCCATACAACAATAATAATAATACTTTATTCATTTATTTGCTTCTTACTAAGTAAGTTACAGTTTGAGCCTAAAAATAACAGGTGATTTAAAAGCATGTTCTTAGATTTAAAAAAAAAATAGTGGCCTACTGAGTTCGACCTTAGTTCACAACAACAAACGTACTTTTGCTCGATATTAATAACGGCCACAGGTAGACGGTTGAAATATTCACAGAATATTTTATTCTATATTCGCTTCAAAAATAAATAATGAAATTATAATAAAATAAATATTTATGGGGGCCCCCATACAACAAACGTGATTTAATTTCCGTTTTTTCTCGATCTTTGTGTCTAATGTTGTATAGATAATGGTACGGAACCCTTCGTGCGCGAGTCCGACTCGCACTTGGTCAATTTTTTTATTGGAAGTGCTAGTTAACATTTTAGGAAGTTACTTAACATAAGGGTTTTCCTAGTTGGAGGACATTAGGATTTGTGTGGTGAAATCGGGCATATTCATTTGATCTTAGCTTAGTAGCTTTAGAGTAATGGGGTCAGTCATTTCTTCGTATTACCTTGGTGGACTTTAAAATCCTAACTGCCATCTGTGTTTGCGAATTCACAATTGAGGTTAAAAAGGCCATTGAGAGCATCCGTGGCGCAGACCTCGGCCAAGTCCAAAATAATGTGTTAAAGCACATCGTATCGAGCGATATTCCGTGTCTTCAGATAAGGGTAGTGTAATCGACAGATTATCCTATCCACGGCCCATAAAGTTCTGTCGCAATGTAACACAAAATGCTAAGGAGAACACTACACGATAAATTCTGTTTGCTTAACTCCTTTATTGTAACCCTTGAGATTCGAGTTGTCTCGTATAGTACAGCGATATTTTATTGGTCTTTGAATATTATCGTCGCGTATTATAGTGGCTATTGTAAATTACTGAAAGTGGATTATTGAAGTTATTGAAAGTGGTGAAACTTTAAAACATACCTAGATGCAATGTTAATAAAGTTCAATGGGAGTCAATGTCTTGGGAGTTAGCTCACAATACATGTAGAGCACCCTAATTGTTCGTGTTCAAAGTAACGCTGGTCTCGTATTCGAGAGTTTATGGGTTCGAATCCCGGCATGTACCATGTTTTACCACTCGCTAACCGTGAAGGAAAACATCGCGAGGAAACCTGAGTGTCTGAGGTATTCACATACCTCAGCGCTTGAAATTGCCAATCCGCGGTGGGCACGCGTGGTAATTAAGCCCTTACTCTTTCTGAGAGAAGGCCTGTGCCTTGCAGTAGGGCGTATATAGGGTACATAAAAAAATTGTAGTACAGTCACATAGTATAGAAAGTCGTTCCAGTCACATCTTACATCTATGCAGTTTCCCACAACAATGCATTTTGAACCCTTTATATCGGGTACAGGATTGTATTTAGATTGACAGTCTAGAAATAGGAATCATTTCGTGTCTACAAGCCATATGAACGGAATAGATTTGGCTAGATACACGTACACTACCGTTTCTTCTGCTAAAAGACATCACACAAAACAATCCGTTTTCCATGCACAAAATATTTTCGTTGCCACGGAAGCAAAATAAAAACAATGTTGTCTTATGAAAACGAATTGTTTCGTACATTTTCAAGAACATTACGACAAGGAGACTCGGCTTTGAGGGCACTGCAATGTTTATTTATTTGTTATTTATTTTCATTTAGGAACCAAACGGTACCATAACATTCTAATGTACTTTATTACACATAAACCAGTGAGGAGAGTCAGGGAAGGGTTTTTTTATCTAGTCTATATACGTCCCACTGCAGGACGCAGGCCTTCTCTCAGAGAGAGAGAGAGAGTGGGCTTAATTACCACGCGTGTCCGCCGTGGATTGGCAATTCAAGCGCAGTGGTATATACACACTTCAGACACTCAGGTTTCCTCACGACGTTTTTCTTCACGGTTAGCGAGTGATATTACTACTACGATTTCACTTAAGTACGTGACTTAGAAAACAAAGTCATTGATACATTCATACATGCCAGAATGTGAACCCACGACCTCCCGAATGTGAAGTCGGCGTTTTACCGCTTAGCGGAGAGCGGTCCTAATCTGCAGAATTCTTAAGGACCTGATCGGGCCACCATAACAATAGTTTTTATTGTTATTTGCAAGGTTATAATCGAACAGGTTAAAAGAGAAATAACTGTAGTGTTAGGAGCAGTGGAAGGGGCAGTATGTAAATGAAGTAGTAGTAGCATGAAAATTACTGTGTAGCGTAGGTAAACAAAGTCGTTGCCACAGCAAAATCCGAAGTTATCAGCACTACACATCGTTAACATAAAGTATTTCTTGATGTTGCTATAATCTTTTGGATAATGCTCTCCTATCAAAATGTTCTCAGATCTAACATGATTTGGAAAACCAGACTGTCACTGAGAATTAACTGATAACAACTTATCGAATCCAATTTCTATGTTAATGTTGGCATTTTAAATAAAACATATGACCTGCTTGTTGTGAGTTGTGAAAAATTATATTTTTCGAGTGACAATATAAAATAGCAAATTTCCGAATACTTCAAATGCTAACACATAAAAAGAGATTTTAAATGAATATACAGGGCGTCCCAAATTAAGGGCCATGAAGGGAAAGTACCTTAAATATCGTAGATAGGGTATTTTGCTGAAAGAAGACTTTATGTTATTTTTAAAAGTTAGTAATTCTGCATTCAAAGATTTTCTAAAAATTACTTGCCTCGTCTGGGAATCGAACCAACTTAAATGTAAAAAAAAACACCCCTACTTTTATGATGCCAATCGAATGAATGTCCAAAACTAATAACTTTTCTTAAGTAACATAGTATTTTAAAAGAAAGGAACAGCGTGAAATTAATCATTTGGGTCAAGTGGGTCAATTAAGTCAATTAATTGTAAATTAATTAATTAAATGCTCAAAATGTGATCCCTGTTGTCTTACGCAAATTGCGAAGCTTTTAAAGAGTCCGTTGCCTGTTGATTTTCTTATCTTTTTATGGTAAATACTCGATATGATATGGCACAATTCTGTTTGTAACTCGGCCACGTTCTCGTATCGCTTTTTGTATAGCATATCTTTCACGTATGCCCAAAAGAAGAAATCTAATGGTGTTAGGTCCGGGGATCTGGCCGGCCATCTAATCGGTCCAATCGTAACAATCCAAGTAGGAAAACATTCATTTAGAAAATCTTAAGAAGAGTTATTAGTTTTTGGCCATTCTTTCGATTGGCATCATAAAAGTAGGGGTGTATTTTTTACATTTAAGTCGGCTTGATACCCAGAAGAGGCAAGTAAGTTTTAGAAAATCTTTGAATGCAGAATTAGTAGCTTTTAAAAATAACATAAAGTCTTCTTTCTTTCCCGTGTGGCACCGGATTAAGAATAGCGTCACTCCATTTCCTTCCTTAGATGTCGTAGAAGGCGACTAATGAAATATATTCTGAGATGCCAACCGCATACTACGATCGCCAACCCGCCTACCTAAAACCCCTCATGGTTATATAAACCCTGAGGGTGGCCTATGTCCTGCAGTGGGCATCAAATTGCTGCTGATGATGATGATATCGATCTCGACCGTATTCGACCACAGCAACTGGGATCTGACTATCGAGAGTTACGCTCATGTGCTCTCAGGTAACTGATATAGCCAATTTTGGCAGGAAATGTGCGTCCAAATTCGCTGCACGTTAGCACCCCTCTGACGTAGTTGTAGTGTATGGCCGCAGGTGGTCGGGCCTTGAGCTCTACGTTTCGTATCAAAATTAAGCACCTTAGTGCTCACGGTATGCCTCCACACTGCCCTGCCGGCTGCCAATGTCTCCCACTGTGCCGGATCCAGGTCACATCGCTTCATGTGACGCTTGAGCACATCTTTGTACCGCAAGAGTTGACCGCCTTGATTCCGCAAAGAATAAAAAAAGTATCAACAACAGTTAAGTTATTGAGTTAATCGAATCAAGGAGATATTAAAGCAAAATGCGGTAAGCTGTTGACAAAAGGTCATCAGACTGAAATATAAATAAAATATTTGCAAAATATTGAATTAAGAAAAAAAAGCTTGATGAGAAGAATAATAAAAAAGCCACTCACTTAATTGAATTCCACATAATTTGCCACCGGCTCACTCTTTTGCTTTGATATCATCGAATTCAATTCAATATACGGAGAACTACCACAAATATTTAATAAGTCCACGGTAACTTTTCGTTAGCTAGGTGATTTTTTTTTACGTACCAACCTATATTCTTTTGTATTGAAGGGGTATTCGTGTATAGGGATATTCCCTTTTCAGGTTGAGATAATTTTATAATAATTACTTTAGCGATAACGCCAAAGAGAGTATGCATAATGCGCAACTTGGGTTAATTCATTGAGGTTTTCTTCAAATCTAAACTAAGCCAAATGCTTAAAACGCCAGTGCAACCAAATCAAGACATTCGGCAGTCTGTGGGATTCAAAAGCACATAAGGAATAAGTAATGTGCTCAACTTGCGTAATAAATCTTAAAAGAATGCTTTGGTCGCTCCCAAAAGGATACTCGTGGAAGCATTCACCTTCTATTTCCCTCGTTATTTATGGGCCTATGCTTTATACTGGAACCACGAGCCAAGAATAAAATGGGTAACCGAAATAAATGGCCCCACCTACCTAACCATAGATTTTTTTATTGTAGCTTATCTCTCTTCTCTTCTCTCAGATAGAGAGTATGGGTTTAACTACCAGGCGTGCCCTCCGCGGATTGGCATTTCAAGCGCTGAGGCATGTGAACACCTCAAACACTCAGGTTTCCTCACGATGTTTTCCTTCAGTGTTAGCGAGCGGTATTGCTCATATAACTTTACAAATATACGTAACTTAGAAAACAAAGGCACTTGGCAGGATTCGAACCCACGACCTCCTGAACGTGTGGCCGCTCCGCTACCACCGCTTACATAAAATCAAGGAAATTCAAAGCAAATCTCTGAGCAGCTACTTAATAGAAATTAAGTCAAAAAACTGGTAGTCCGTCCGGCGAGCATTATCGCGATTGTCTTTTTAAAAAACGGGTGAATACTGATTCACCTTTAACGACTACATGGGACGCTCCTATCTTATCTTAATACTTTATTTATGCCGATACATTAACTAGCATCAAAAGGTTCTGTCTTCCATTTTCACATAATTTTGATTAAGGCATCTGTTCACATTTGCATGTCGGTGTAAGCTTCAGCTCATATCGTCACATCGACGTCGGTGGCTCTCAGGTCGGTGATTAGCTTAATGGATTTCTCAGTTTAATGAATTCCAAACATGGTAATTGGCTTTTTTAAATGAGATAAGTTCTTTTTTATGATCGCCAACAGAATTCCGTCATCATCTCTGTTAGACGCTGGTCGGGTTATTTTTTTTTGAGCAAACTTTGTCGGTAAATCCTGCCTGCGTTATTTGAAGAGTTTTAGCTTAAGCATTTAAGCTGGCACGGATGGCTTGATGTGAGTTGACAACAATGATCGAAATGAAGGGTCCCTTAGGGTTCTATGACGCACAAATCTTTTTGTTTGATCAGGCGTCCGTCAACAACAAATTCGTTGACGCTAATCCCTAGAGACAATGGTTCCGTATTTATCTCGGCCCGAGAAACGGGATCGGACAACGGTATCCTTTTTGAACAATAACAAAACAAATCTTTCACTTCATATTTATTCAAACTCAATTTCTCCAGGTATCCATTATTTTTTTAAAGCATGTGCACTGAAATGGCATACTACTTCTAAGCAAGATGGAACAAAATTACCATATAATATCTGAAAATATGCATAACTTTTACATTTTAATACCGCGTAACCTTAACAGGTGATAATTTATGATATGAGGAGAATGTTGTCATGGTTGTGCAACATCACGGAGTGAACCGGCGGATGAGCTGTACAGAATTGCACCGAACGAGGGCCGCAAGAGCTGACTGCCAACCTCCTGTGATGGAGGGGCACTTTAAGAAGAAGATGATTTTTTCGTAAACTAGAAGTTTTTCGCATAGTAAAAGTGGTTCATATTGTCGAGTAAAATACCCCATTTTCGGATTTAAATAGGATTTTGATTACCCTGTGTACTTACAGCCTACAACGAGCAACAGCTGCAAATTTGATACGATGATAAAAATAAAATTAGGTACGTACGAGCAATCAACTCACAGAAACACCATTTCGCCACTCGCCATCAATACATTCCGAAGAATTATCCAATCCACTAAAAACAATAATTGTCGAAGGCACGTTTATGAAAGCCGCCTCTAAACTACGTGAATGTGGCCAAAAACTGAGACATTCAGAGCCCGAGGTGTTGTGACCGTTTGTTAGGTGTCAAGTATTCCAACCGACCGCTGTAAATTATAGAAATTAGTTACATCAAAGTACTCTTTTTAATACCCACAATGGGAATGCAGCTTTGTACATAAAAAAGTTTTACTGCGCCGAGTTTCATAAAACTACAATTCGTTGTTTACCACGACAATTGTCCATTGCGTAGCGGAGTCTTCCTACTTGTTAATTTGTTGGTTAATCGGCTTTGCGCTGTGCATAAAATTTTAAGTAAACCACGAATTGTAGTTCTATGAAACAGGCACCTAGCCATAAAATAAAATTATTGGGGCTTTTTTTGTCTACAAACAAATAATCTATTACGCTGATTTAAACAGAGGTGCTAGTCAAATATTTTTACGCAAAATAGGCTCATAGCTGTCGATTTACGGATAAATAAATCTTTATCAATGCGCAAGTTCCATCGGGTGGTGAAAAAAAGAATTCAACGTAAACAAACAGACGGTTTTACGTTCGACGAATAAAGAAATACTCATCCAAATATACATTAAGGTATCTGATCACTACGCGTAGTAATACAAGTATATCGAGGCGACCTCCCGAACAACAGTTTTAAGAAGAATCGTTCATTGTAAATACCGTTGTTAGCACTACAGTTTATAGGGAAGAGCGGGTGATCGTGCTCTTCCACTATAAAGGGAAATTTCCCGCCAGGCAGATCGTATGCCTGGGGACGGCCGGTCCGACTGATGTTCGTCGGACGTTATATTTATGTTATGTCATGTGAAACATTTTGCTTGCGCGATGCAGGAATGTTGGAGTTTATAGTGCGCGCGCAGAGTTGACATATGCTCGCCACAAGTTTAGTTTTTTAGAGCAATAGTGCGTAGAACATGGGTCCGTCGAACAAAAGTCCCGGACCCATTGGCAAGCTTCCACTGCGAAATGAAAATTCACGACTTGATTTGGCAGACATATTTATTTTATACTTGTTAAAGTTTCAGCAAGTAATTTTATAATATTTACAGATGGCGAAACGATAGATCTTTAAAAGTAATCACGTTCGTTTAAATAAATAAAAAAACTAGTTTATAAGCACTTCTAGAATACGTACGTTTTGGTCATAGAGAAATGAAAAAAACATCGTTTTAACAAAATTTCAAAGTCGGTGCAAAAAATAATCCACATTAGGTTCTTTTGTGAATAATCATAGATTTTACTTAAGTACTTTATGATGATGCTACACTTTGATATCTTCCAAGAATTTTTATTATCTATTCAAACTTAAGCAAATCTAATATCTTTATGAATGAAAGACACAAATGTAATATCTGATTTCATTCAGAATTTTCATAACATCCAACATCTAGAAAACATTATGACGACGAGAAAAAATATATAAGTTCTCTGTTTTTACAGTAATTTGCATCAAATATTTACACATACTTTTGTATTTATTGCTGAAGAGATACTTTATATTTACTAAGGAGTAGGCTTCTTGAAAACTATCAGGTAATAGTAAATTATCTAGCAACTATTATTAAGCTAAACGATTGTAGGGACTAGGTTGTAAAAATAATTCTAAATATATTTTATGATAACGTCGAGCTATTAACGTGTTAACGCTCAATCAAGATCAAGGGAAACAATATATTTGAACCTTTAGAAAATTCACCACATGGCTTACATTCAGTTAAGTATCTATTTACAAGGTATGAAATGAAGTGTTTTACTTAGAAATGTAATATTCACTAATTTGCTCTTTATGTACACTACTAGTTTATCTGGTGTTAACCTTACTGTGTTTCATAAATACATTAGAATATTTCTCAATGTACAATAGCCTAACTCTACGTACAACGATTTTCACATAGTTATATTTTTATTACAATAGCATTTACATTAGGTATGAATTACAAAGGAAATAATCCACCATCATCATCACACAAACAAGCCAAAAATCACAAAAATGTCACTGGAAACAACTTTCACGCGAAGTAATGAAGGTAACTTTAGGTATCCGATTTAACTTCGCGTGTTTGAGTATCTGCGAACAGTATCGCATACGAAACTTTTTTGTTTGCCCACAGAAATTTGCACTCAACTTCGCAAAGAGTTTTTGTTCGGAGAGTTTAGGAACTGAAGGCGCGCTCGTCTACCGACAGCATATCAAAGCTATGACGTCACACTATGACGTCACGCGATGCTGTTTCGGTTGGTACCTCTGGAGCGAGCACTGGCTGGAAGCAATGCGATGTCGGAGTGAAATCCTCGACAAGTTTCCTCTTCAGAATCGAAGATGACCCTACGTAGACATTGGTTCCGGGAAACGTGCCCCGCCGTCTCCGCCTCCACACAATAGCAGCTAACACTGCCAGACCAAAGGCTACCATCGCTGACAAACAGCCCAATACTAGCTCTGAGTCGGGAGCTCTTTCAGGCACCCTTTCTCCTCTCATTGAGCTCACAAGAACAGACATAAGGCGATCTCCCTCACTAACTTGGACATCCTGCACGCTCTCAGTAGAAACCCGCTGAGCTCGACTAGTATCTATAGTCATGGTCTCCGATTTCTCATTATCTACGCCGGGAGTCCGAGAAACGAGCTCCACCTGGATGTGATATACCGTATCCGGCCATAGAGATAACGTAACGCGAGTGGAGTCAGTGAACAGGTTGCCCTTGAGTCCACCGCCGTCGACTTCCCAAGTGACAAGGTAGACGCCCCTTACTATCCTTGGCTCCCAGGCTATTTCCCCAATTACAAGCACTTTCTGATGTATCAGAGAGATTTCCTTCAAAGTCCACTTGTGTTCGTCGTGGTTAGAAGTGTTCATGTCGTGAGCCACCCACGTCTCGTCGGGGCTGTATATAGTGACCAAGCCTTGTGGGTCGACCACTAAGACGCGGAGCAGGGCTCCTTCATTGTTTGACGGGACTCTGGTAGCGAGTGTCTGCGTTTGTATGATTTGCCTCCAGGGGCCTTCGGCGGCGCGCCGCATGACGACGTAGACGAGAGGGGCAGGGCGGGAGGCGGCGCGCGGGGCAGGGGGTGGCCAGCGCGCGAGGGCGCCGCTCACTCGCATGACCCCCTCTCCTTTGGTGTGGATCACTGGTTGCGTCTGCGAGGCCCTGGCCGCTTCCGCGTGAAACTCACATGCCGCCTTGCAACCCGGGAACTGTTGAAGAAATTGTTCATTATGAATATTATTTCTTCCAATGGAAATGTCGAAAGTCAGATTCGAAAGGATATCAGGTGTGGAAACTTACGCAGATATCATTTTCTTCACACACAGCACCCCAAACTTGATAATTGGATTGGAGGAGCTCGCAGTTCTCCCAACACTGAAAACAAAGTCACTACATTAACACTTGAATTCCATCTCAAATAAAAAGCACGGAATAGTTTATAACGACAACAACACTCAAAACAGTAGTAACTAAGAAAGATGAACCGAACATCCTCTAAGGGTCCAGTCGATATTGTTGGTTAGACCTGCGATTTCCGCACTTACCCCCAGTTTCTCGTACACTAACATGCTGTTAATCCACTGTTAACAGCTGTCAATAAACCAAACTGCATACAAAAAAAAACCACGTGTTAACGGTAGATGAACAGCTTGTTAGTGTATAAGAAACCGAGTCTTAGTCTCATAGTTCGGCCATTGTACGTAGTAAGCGTTAAGGTATATAAATGCCTCAGACACTAGGGTTTCCTTACCATGTTTTCCTTCATCGTCAGCAAGTGGTATTGCTACTATAACTTCATAAACGTACGAACTTAAAAAACAAAGTCATTGGTTTATGCCGGGATTTGAACCCACGACCTCCCGAATGAGAAGCCGGCGTTCTACCGCTGCGCTACCACTGCCCAATATTGTTAATACTTAATTACTTTAAAAAGCGTGTATATAAGCTAATGATGTAGCTGTTAACCAACAGAAAATAGGTCTCTCAAAAGAAAAAGTTCTCCATCAAACGAGTCCGTGGCGTTATCGAGTCGCGTGGTAGAATCGTTAGTCATTACTTTCGGAATTAGGGCATGCTCGTTACAGGCGACTCGAATGCAGCATTTGTCATCGGAAACACTCATTAGTTGAAGTTGACGTTAACTTGACTCCGTCCCGCCTCGGCAAAGCTTTAATAATTATAAGAACGGTCGCAGCTGCTATTATTAATTGCCAGTATTGACAAAAGTTGGGACTATGTCGCTAACGCTGCTTGCTGAAGGATTTAATGTCCTCACTGACAGCTTTATGGTCTACTCTTACATCATCTTTAACGTCCATCCAGTCTGTTTACCAGTAGGTCTAAGCACGCCAAAGAGTTGGTTGACTCTTTGTGGAGAAACGTAAAGGAAAAACGATATTCCTCAATTGCATTAGCCCTTCTCGCGTTTCCATCATCAAATTTTATGTTCATAGCTTTCGACTCCTTTCGCCATAAAGAAAGAAGTGAGCTGAGGCTATCTGTCCTAATAGTCTGTAAGTAAGTTTACGGTAAATATTTATCGTTCGCCGATCGTAAACATAACAAACTCGTTAGTACTCACCATGAAACAGTCGGGGCCTTGCAAGCAGGAGGCCTCCCCGCTGGGCCGAGGCGCCGTGAACTGAGAACAACGAGAGAAAATGTCAGTCATTCGGCACACCATCGGTTCGCACTAAATTGAAAAATGTATTGACAGAACTGTTTATATTACGGGTAACGGTTTTATTTGTAACACAATCATCTTTCTATCTCTGGCCATTTCGATGGGCAAATTTAAAAATAAAAGACGTATTTGAAATAGCACACAACGCAATCACTTCTTCTGTTTCCAAACTGGGATATTTTCTACTATGGTAACCAGCAAGGTCATGCAGAAAACACCCAGACTGACGTAATTTATACATATAAAAAAATACGCACTCCCAATTGGAGATCAGCGGGGATCGAACCCCCAGCTCCTGTTTTGATAATAAAACGTGGTACCTACTACTCTAGACCAATGACGCAGTAGTTTCGTTTTATTATCTGCCTTGCCAAGTTCAAGGCTTGTGATTAGACATTTTCGCGTGAAGTATTATTTATAATTCATTAATTGATATTAACTAGTTAAGCCAAAGATATGAAATCAACTATTGGTTAATATTTGTAACATCATGTACGATTCCTGCAATGAGATGCTATAATTTATAATACCGAACGGCTTATTAACTTGTGTTATGGAAGTACTTCCAGTCGCCATATTAACCACGAGTCATACTTCCCTATGTGGCATTGTCTGTTACAGAGTTATGATCACCCGGTGCGACCTCAGAAACTGACTTATCCTTAAAAGGGCACTAATTTCCAGTAATACTTATTACAGAACCACTTAAGGACCATAGAGTTTACAGCCACCCATTTGCTTCAACGCTGGAACAGTTACTTTTGAGTTTAGAAGTTTTATTATCAGCAATCCTGATATAATAAGAGCTTAAAGAAGTTAGGATAAGCACTTTAGTAGCGGCCGGGCAATAAAAGTTAATTACAAACCTCAAAACGTTGGTAATTCAACAATAAACATAGCTATTGATAATGATTTAGCGAATCGTGAGTGCGTTCGAAAGTTTAAATTTTTAATTAAGGCCATAACATCGCTCGTACATTTCCATCGGGGCCCAATATAAAAAGGGTCGTTTAATTATTCAGTGAAGCGCCGATACATTACTCGTTATCTCTCGGTTCCGAGCCTGAGACACAGACTTCTGCCCGCACTAACTAAAACGACGAGTACAAATGTTCGATTCGAGCAACCCGTTTAATGTATTTGATAAAATGACAGCCATCTGCTAACCGTCTTTCTTCTCAGTGGCATGCAAGGTCTGCTTAATTGCCTGATACGAGTTAAAAGTCGTGGTCACTTCGTCGGATACTCTTAGATGTAAAGGTTTTCGGTTGTTGTTAAGATTGCTAGGTGCTGAGCTATTCGTCGAAATCAAATCTAAATAAGAAGAAGAAGAAAAAGAAGAAGTAGAAGAAGAAAGATATTTATTTGGACAAATTAACACATCACAAGAAAAAAAGGCATAACAAGTAACATAAACAAGTAGGTACAAAGGGAAAACAACTGACATAAATACAACATACCTAATACAAGAAAGTCAGAGCTTCAGAGTGCATCTATTAAACATGGCGTTAATTCGACAGTTCCTTGAACACTCCCTCACAAACTCAACTGATCACACGCATGGCATACGCAGCAAAACGAGAAAAGTTTCTGGTGCGCTAAAAAGCAAGATGTTGGCGCCATCAGGCAATAGAAACTTTTGTCGCTGTGCTTTACCTACTATATTATATTATAATATAAAGTATATTATATATACATACATAATATTATAAATGTGAAAGTTTGTAATGAAGTTTGGATGTTTGTTAGGTACTCAATGGTGCAATAATGGCTGAGCTAGATTAATATTGTATTTCTTTTTTTTTAATAAAAAGTTTATTTACATGAAACTTGGCATACAGATAGACAAAGATCTGAATTAAGACATAAGATACTTGGTATCCCGGTAATACGTTCCCATGGTATAATATTTTATTATTACCGTAACCTTTTTTCAAGCCAAACTCTAAGATATTTATTTATTGCATTGCCATGGCAACAAGAAACTGTATAAACGGAATCTGCGGCGGTACGAAGTTTGCCGGGACAGCTAGTAGTAAAATAAAGCAAGGCAGCACTAATCAATATAAGAATAAAAAACGTTTTATCGCGTCGTCGTGCTGCGGAGAAGCCCACTGCTGTTCATAGGCCTCTTTACCGCCATGCCAGTTCCATCGGGTCCATAAATCAGATGGAACATAATTTTCACCACACTTGTGTATCGAAGAATTACGCTATACAGGAAATTAAATTACTTACATTTAGTTCGCAAACGTAATTTAATATTGATTGGCTCATAAGATGCGGATATCGAATTCTATCCATGAATCCATCCATGCACCTATGATTTGAATGAAGCCCAGCACTAAAATGGTGGCATGATGAAGCGATTGTCATTAATATCACCGGATACAATGTTGAATAAAACCGTAATCTCTCCGAAGCGAAATGCGTTAGAAAGCGTATTAAACAAAGAGTAGCGAAGAAAACAAATAATTCTCTCGGAGGTCACTATCATTGCGCCTAATGACGGCAATCCCGGGCAGTGGCCATCAGACTCCGCCGTCCTCCCGTCATTAGATGTAATCATGGCAATTTTTCACACAATTTATTTTTTTGGCCACTACGCAGAGAGCAGAAGTGTTATTCACGTCAGCTAATGATCAGAAAAAACAAAAGGAAATAGTTACATTACGCAGCTGTACACGCTGAGTACCATATCGGTCATAGACTTACGGGTTAATAGACGTCGCCGTTGCATCTATTTAAATATTCATTGCAAAAACTTTGTGATAGTTGGGTTATCTGGACTGAGTTGAAATAGAGAAGGCCTTGTTGACAATTCTGATGATTGTTTTATAAATAGAACGTCCAGTCTGCTAAACTTTTTTTTATTGGATACTTTTATATTTCGTTCGTGTGGCGCCGGATTAAGAAAAGCGTCTCTCCATTTCCTTCCGTGGATGTCGTAGAAGGCGACTAAGGAAATCAATTACCAGGGGACGGGCAGCAGCGTCTTCCTGGGATTCCAACCACATACTGCGATCGTCAACCCGCCGAAGGAAGCCTATGTCCTGCGGTGGGCGTCAAATGGCTGATGATGACATTTACATTTTTCTGAATTTTAATTAAATTTTTCAACTGCTCTGTACTGAAATATTTATTACATTAAAATCATTCATATAGATCTGCAAACTTGATAGTAAATATATTATACACTCTTGCAAAACAGGTTTGTAACTGTGTAGACACCTAGTTTGGCTGGCTATAAAACTTATTTCTGGTGGCCTGAATGACAGTTTCAGTAAACATTGTTATAAACAGCCTATATACGTCCCAATGTAGGGCACAGGCCTTATCGCGGATTGCCGATTTCAAGCGCTGAGGTATGTGAATAGCTCAGACACTCAGGTTTCCTCACGATGTTTTCCTTCACAGTTAGCGAGTGGTATTGCTACTATAACTTCACAAATGTACATTACTTAGAAAACAAAGTCATAGGTACATGGCCGCACTGGGAATCGAACTGGGCCTCTCACTTCCGAATCCAGTGTTCTGCCCGCTAGGTAGCCTAGTAAAATACTCTAGTTCAAAGTCGAAGCCAGCTAAACAAGGTCTTCCGTAGTCATTTATACGACGGAGTTTATTAGGCTTTGTTTACTGTGGCCGTCCCTACTAGCACCCGGTTACGCTTGTCGACAGTCTGTGAGAAATGTTCATGCCGACACACCGTCCGTGTGTTGGAACATTACTGTCTTTATTGAGCTCATCCGCCATTTGCAAGGAATGTTCTTCTTCGAACACGCAGCGCAAACTGCAGGGTGACCTCGAATTCGTTCGACGTTTTCTAAGGGGACATTTTCATCATGATTTAGATACATGTGGGGCTGGTTTTGAAAAACAAAATACCCAAAATGACTTCATTTAAGCATAAACAAACAATATCAGGACGAAAAGTAATGAAATCGAAAAAAAAAACTATGGGTCTTAAAACGTCTTATGGTCTGCGCCGGCCAACTCAATTGTTCAGTTAGTTGTTTACTCACACCGAACGACAGAAACTAAACATTTAAGATAGCAAAAAACATGTTACAACGTTACAGTAAGTACTTCCTGTCTCTTTGAATTTGGATTGACATGCAGTTTTGAACCAAGGGCCGGATATTCACAAATATGTTATTCAATTACTGTTAATTTATTAATATTTTTTTATGTACTCGTAGCTTATATACGTCCCATTGCGGGGCACAGGCCTTCTCTCAGAGAGAGAGAGTATGGGCTTAATCACCACGCGTGCTCACCGCTTCAAGCGCTGAGGTATCTGAATACCTCAGACACTCAGGTTTCCTCACGATATTTTCCTTCACAGTTAGCGAGTGGTATTGCCACTATAACTTCACATATGCACGTAATTTAGAAAACAAAGTCATTGGTACATGCCCGCACTGCTAATCGAACCTGGGTTTCCCGCTTCCGAGTCCAATGTTCTACCCACTAGGCTACAACCGCGTTCCTCTATTCGAACCCACTACCTCCCGAATCAGAAGTCGGCGCTCCAACGCTCCGCTACCACCGCTCTATATAATAATGCAGAATATTCGCTCAAAATATTGTGAACGATTTCAAAATCACACTGTTGTTCTTATTCAAGTCATTAGATGGTGTTCAATATTCTCTTTCTTTTCCAAGTAAGGCGTGAGGTTGCTAAAATTATTGAGTAAGAAGTCACTGAGAAGATTGGAGAAAAAACAAACAAAAGGTGGACTGTTGAATGCTTGTAAACCCCAATTTCATGAGGTCAAATGATAGATACGTTATCTAATTGAATAATAGCGGATTAGAAAGGCGTAACATTTGATAAAGAGCTTCCAGTTACTCTAGACCCAAATAAAAGACTCGAAAACAATTCAATAAACTTTCGTTTTAAAACATCAACAAAGAGCTTTTGGCCGATTCAATTATTATTGGCATTATATGGTACCACTTTTGCCTTGCGGGGTATTAAAATATGAAAGTTAAACAAAATGGAAAAATTCAAACGCAGCGGTTTAGCCTCTAACTAAGAGCAAGTAGTGTGTAGTGAATGGTGGTGATTGAAAGCACAGCTCGTCGAGTGGCCCTTGTTTGTGTTAGATGCCGCCAAAGATTACCCTTTTGTTAATCAAACACCGCTTATTGAATATTACTTAATTAATCTTCCCTATTTGACTTCGGAATCTTGACATACAAAGCGGCAGACTCGAGGCAAATTCCTTTAACGGTTTCCGGTGTGATTAAGTTTAAAATCATGCAGTAAAAGCCAAATGAGGCAAGCAGATTTGGCCCGCGGCTATTATAAGCTCGCTTATTTCAGGTCCGAAACGGCAAAACATATGTAATTAAAATTATTTAAATTGGAAATAGGTGATTGTTGTAATTACTCAAACACCAGGCTCCAAGATGAGTTATTTGAGCGCCTTCCAGGACCCGACCGTTTATATTTTGACGAAATCCATTAAAGATAATCGCCCATAAGTCAAGCCAGAGGCTATGTTTCGGGTAACAGTTAATCGATTAATGCACACATGGTTGTTCACAATCAATCCATCAGCCTAACATGAAGAGCCATATTGATTGTTGTTCATTGTGCTGTCTCTCTCTGTTGAGCTACACAAACGTGCGATAGAGCTCAAGACTTCTTTCAATCGAGCTCGATATTAATGACGCCAGCTACGTCATAGTTACTAGGCTTATATCGATCGCTGTCGGTAGAGATTAGTATTTATGTATCCTATTACCTACTACCAATAATCTTCATTTATCATTTTGTAGGCTTGTGAAGCTTATCATCTGAGAAGGTTGGATTAATTTTTCATCTCACTTTCTCTTTGTAAAGAACTCTGACGGTAATTGTATTCATACCATCGAATATCTAATTTGGTATTCAAACAGCGGTCTCAATCATAATCAAAGTTACCATCTTTGCTTCTGATTTTATCAATAACAACACCAAACAATATCAAGGCATATTTGCATCACATTATACCATAGATATGCTGAAACATTAAACATCTTGACATCTCTTTCTGAGAAAGAGGCAAAAAAAGAATGAATTATGATTTCACATAAAGATAAAATACAACTAAGCCAGCGCGCCAAATGGTGAAGAAAAAATGTAATTTTCTGGGAAATAGAGAGAGCTTTATATGCAAGACTGAGAACAAGATAGCAGCAAGTGCTCGCCAAGCGATTAGATTGTTATACCTAAGTGATTTAATAGGTACCAGTATCTTCAGCTCTAAAAAGGCCCTAAATAAACTCTTTGGTGGATAGATTCAAACTTAACGCGTTCCATTTTCGAATCCGTCTTCTGGCTGATATGGATACGGCTTTGTGACACCTACTTAGTGGTTTGTGTAGGCTGGAACAAGGGTCGTACTATTTACTATTCAGTGAGATAGGGTACACACTTCAAGTCGTAACTAATGCTCGGCACAGACGAATTAATTCACACGATATGCTCAAAACGCTTTATCATTGGTCTTGGCTGATTCTGCACCAGTCCTCCTGCACTGCCTTTTTATGGAGTAGGTTGCAGGGTGCTAGGGTGGTACCTACACCAATAGCAATAAGATATTTTTTAGAATGCCTTTATGATCCTTGATCTGTAGAATTCTAAACGACCCGATTGGACCACCATAACAATGGTTTTTAATTGTAATTTTCAAGGTTATAGTCTAACAGGTTAACTACCTAATATTTTTCCTTTAGTTTTATTATATTTAGGTAACAAAGAGTACTTTCTCTCTCTGATAGAAGACCTGTGCCCTACAGTGGGACGTATATATGCTACATAAAAAAAAAAGAGTAAGGCTTACTGCAGCGTCTGTTAAAATAGATAAACTGGTGTGCTGACCTACATAATGTTGTTTGGAGTTAAATCTTTAAGAGTAGATAGACCGGGAGCCAGTGCAGAGCAAATGTGTTTCTCGAGCTCCGCCCGCGCAGTCGTTGTTATTTTATTTGATCTGTACAAGGTAAACTCTATTATAGATCCGTTTTTACAAACAACGAACTCAATTGCCGATACGGTTCGGTCTTAGTGAGTGAAAAAGCCATCTCTGTGGCGGTGGCGGTAACATAATTTTCATTTTAAATTCCAATAATGGAAAATTAGACAATAATAATTTATCGCCGCAAAGTTTCAAAGGCCTATTTAAAGGTTATCTAAACAACTTGTCATCTATTACTTTCAAGAGAAATAACTCGAAGTTTGCAATTGCAAACACAAAATGCAATTCAAGATGAAAATAAATTGCAAAAAATATGAAAAAACAAAATATATATTTTTGTTAGTGATTCTGAAGGAACAATATTCAGGTTTTCCTCTATCGTCTAGACAGTTTTTCGCTAAGCATCAGACAAGAGCTAAGTCCATCTGCCTTTTCTGAAACACCATGAAACTTTCTTCGATAAACGAGTACGCAACGCCAGCCAATAATTCCTTTGTTAGACTCGCTCGACCTATTATGGAGAGGACAGTAATAAAGTGTCACAACAAATTGCATTATGTGCAGCGTCACGGCCATGTCGACGGCAAATAATAAATAAATGATTAATGAAAAATATGTCGCTGACGGCGGGGAAGATGGCGAAGAGCATCATTAGGCCGGGGGCGAGCTATGAATTTTTCATGAATTATGAACCGGAATAGCTCACTTTTATTGCTCCGTCGAGAGACGCCTCGACTATCCGTGTTATTGTTTTAATTAAACATTTCGGCGGAGAAGCATCCTTCAACTATCTTTTATTAGGGTACATACGCAACCACCAACATAGGTATACCCATTATTGTTTACATACCTCAGCGCTTGAAATTGCCAATCCTTGGTGGGCACGCGTGGTAATTAAGCCCTCTCTGAGAGAATGCCTGCGCCCTACAGTGGGACGTATATAGGCTGCTTATGTTACGCGTTACCTTGTCATCTTATGGCGTTAAGCGGTGACTGTTTGTGACTGCACTTAACTCTTGAATAAAGTCGATACATAATTTATTCATTCTTACAAAGTATCCTGACCTGAATTAGAGACTATAAAAGTTTTTCTCAACAATCAATCGATCTAAAATCAACTCTTTACCAAACACACACGTATTAAACTCTTGACCCATTTACTTACGTACGCATCCTGCCAATTTACTTTATTGATGTGATATTATAAGATTATTAACTTTTTATACCCTTATCCTTTACGTTGGACCGCCTATAATTACCAAGACGAGACTCCGGTCCTCAAATTACACCATAGTGGTAAAAAAACTGCTCCAATAATGATAATATTATAGGCAAAATGGCTTAATTGCTACCTCTTAAGTCGTAAATAAAGTCTGTGAGTTTCTCTTATAATATCATAAGCGGCCTGTTGTTAATACAGGTGCTATTTCACTTAGCCTCAGAATAAATACGTGCAAAGTTAAACGGGCTATAATAGCATCGGATTATGGACGAAACGTCCTTATCGCAGCTCATAAACGTGCTAATTCACTCACTAGGTTCAAACGAAACTCGTACAATAATGTCGCCTCTTACGGCGCGTTGGATTGAATCAAGCCGTAAATTCCCGTCTAACAACAATGTTGTAAATGCCCGCAAACGCGACTCCAAATTTGATCATGTAGCGAATAAATTAAATGGGAATACAATCAGGGATTAAATTATGCCGCTTCATTCTACCACCCACGCTCGGGCGGGCACACATGTGCGAGGCGACACTTCGCCAGGGCAGCTGACATCCGACGCACCTCGGCTACACCATACTATATAGGACTCAGAGAAAGGCCACAACATATAATATTGTGGCATATTGAGGGCCGTGTGCCGCGACCGCATATAAATGCTCCGAGAGCAAATAAAACGGTGCTATAATTTCAAATCATACGGACAGAGAATGGGTGTGGACGGCGATCTCATTGTGTGGAAATGATGTAACCGCTATTAAAAGTGTGGGCCGTATCCCTTGAATATTTCTTGCAACGAAGACGTAGGGTTATATCGGTATTTTATATCTTGCCGGAGACAATAGCATAAATTTCCTACAAGAAAACTGGCTCTGTATGTTAAGTGGTCCTGGAACTGCATTTCAATGTTCACTGCAACGTTTTGTGCCCAGTATTGATGTCATAGGCGATTATGATATTGGGGACAAAATGTTGTAATATCTCTCACACTTTAAAATACAGTCAATCCGTTGGTAATAATTTAAGCAACATTATGGGCGCGGAAACTGAATCGAATTAATATTATTACCGACAGTGACATTGACGTGGGATAGCGGAGATACATTTTTAAACAATCATGTAAAATAAAACGACTGCTTTATAGCACGTTAGCGTTTAGATGGAATACTATAAAAATAATATTTCATGGCTGCAATAAAAGTCACCATACTATTGCATTTTGAATAAATAAAAACAGTAAAGATCTGTAAAGCGGACTCGATATAACTTGTGATAAAGTAGTTACAGTGGACTGGAGGTAAGTATTGGTTTTATAATGAAGGCTAGAGTAGGCACAAATAATATACTAATTCGTGTAGCAATAATTTGAGGCTTAGAGTGCCTCAGTGCTGATTTTAAGTTGTAATAGAACCAAACCAATTGCCTTTTGATGGAAACATTTAGTAGAATATTCCTGGAGATTAGGCACTTTGGTAGTCTCTCTGAAATTCGCTACTTACAATGTGTGTCGGACTCTATTTTAAAAAAGGTCCCGTCGACAAATCTGTTCTGGAGCCCTTTAACGGCGAAGATGTTAAAGGATTAAAGCAACTATTCGGTTTCGGCTGGCCTACTCTATTTTCGGGGACATTTCTTGTTACTGTTAAGCCAGGAGCTAACTTTACCAAAACTAAGCACACCAGGAAACAATATAAATCTTCAATTAACAAAAGGAGTCCATATCCATGTGTCAGAGTCAAACAAGTTAATTATATACGATAGTAAACTAATGAACGTTTTGGACCTAAAGAGAATGTAGAATTTTGACTAGGATGATGATGAGGATGATGAAAAGAAAAGTAGGATTAATGCAGTAGAAATGAGGTCCTTGAGAAGTATGTCTGGCGTTACTTTGAATGACAGGATACGCAATAGTGTGATTAGAGAACGTTATGGACTGAAAGAGGATGTAGTGACCAGAATTGAGAAAGGAATGTTGCGTTGGTTTGGACATGTGGAGAGGATGAAGGAAGAAAGTATAGGGAAGAGCGGGTGATCGTGCTCTTCCTCTATAAAGGGAAATTTCCCGCCAGGCAGATCATATGCCTGGGGACGGCCGGTCCAACTGATGTTCGTCGGACGTTATATTTATGGTATGTCATGTGAAACATTTTGCTTGCGCGATGCAGGAATGTTGGAGTTTTATAGTGCGCGCGCAGAGTTGACATGTGCTCGCCACAAAATATTGACAAAACAAATATATCGAGTGAATGTGGATGGAAGGGCCGGTAAGGGACGTCCCAGGCGGACATACTTCTGCCAAATAAGGGATGTATTAGCAAAGGACAAGGCAACCGGCTGAAACCGGCGTGTGTGCGTGCAACGACTAATGAATGTTGAGGAAGCGAAAGTGATCTGTCAGGATCGTAGCAAGTGGCAGTCCCTGGTCTCTGCCTACCCCTCAGGGATACAGGCGTGAGTTTATGTTATGTTATGATGATTGAACATTACAAGATTAGGATAATTATTTTCTAATTATTTTTAAACTATGGTGTCACAACTTGCACGTAACGCCTTATAATGTATGAAACGTGTATCGATATTTGAGTTACCTATCTAATAGGTTATTTATTATTTGGCTAACTTTATTTTTCGCTATTTTGTGATCCCGAAAATCCCTAAAAAATGTCACTCTAATCTAAGTTAGACCGCAGGTTCCCCATTGGCTTAGCAATAGAAATTAAAATAATATTAATAAATTGCAATAGGTACCGCTGGCTAACTGTAAAGGAAAACATCGTGAGGAAACCTGAGTGTCTGCGGTATTCACATACCTCAGCGCTTGAAATTGCCAATCCGCGGTGGGTACACACGTTATTTAAGCCCATACTCTCTCTCTGAGAGAAGGCTTGTGCCCTTCAATGGGACGTATATAGGCTAAAAAAAAAAAAAAAAGAATAAGTTATAGAATAGACCGTAAAGAGAGTTGAAGAATTACCCTATCCACTCCTGGCTCCGTTATCAGATGACACAGATGATTTTACACTTGCGAAATTTTAAATCGATACGAACGACAGATGCATGTAGTAAAAAACTGAATTCCTAGATTTGTTACATATTTTCGACATAGTCCTTAGTTTGTCACCTCCATACAATTGTGAAGCTTATATAAGCGTATTAAAAAAGCAGTCTCTACAATATACAAATGCAAACATGTAACTAAAGCAGGGACAGAGAGCATTCGCTTCGCTGCAATCGGATCTGGTATCGAGCGTATCGGTAACGGTTCTCCTACGTCGGAATCGCCATTCGACGTAGCTCGGCCTCAGTATCTCCACCAACTCCTCTAATCTCGAACACGGCAATGCATGCGAATGTACAACAACACTGTACTAGATGCGTTCTGAATAATAAGAGATTGTGCGAATAGCTGTACTTATAAGTACACTGTTTCCGCGATAAGATCTGGACTTTCGCACCGCTAAAGATTTAGAGCTACATTCAAATGTTTGCATTCATGATTTCGCTGCGCCAGGTAGATTAATATAAACGCTTTTGAAGCCTTCTATTGTTCGCGTCAGGAAGAAGCCACAATAGTGGAGGAACAAAGTCTTTTGTAAACCGCGAGACCCTAATTTCAAATTGATAAACAAACACACCGGGAAGACGGTTCGAAGGCTCATTTCGATTGAGTGACGTCTCGTAATCAAAGAGCCGACGGTTTCAAGTAACAAAGAATTGATTGATTATCCAAATTGAAACACGCGTCGTTAGCAACCGCAACCATGCGCGCATCTGTCGCACGCTTCGGGGAACTTGTGGCTCTTAGAAAAACAGACAAGCAACGGAACGAGTTAGAGCGATTGGAAGCTTTAAGGTAAGATAGAGATGGAGAGTGTAAATATTAGCGTTTGGCCTTCGGATTGTCAAAGTTTCTGTTGCGTATTATTATAAATCGTTGTGAAAAGGTTATTATTACAAACGCATCAGCTTGTAGACTTTTAAATTTATGTTTTCGCAATGTATTAATGTTTTATCAAATTTTGAACATCGTAAATATGTTTCTGCAATCAAAACAACACACGGGTGATCAATACAAACTTTAATTACTAGTAAAATAGAGTCTAAGTCGTCCAATTTAAACTAAGCAATTTCATACACCTAGCAATCACACTAAATTACCCATTCATTCCGCTCCAACATAAATCTTATTGCATTCACATTAAAGGTCGGATATAGCTTGATCGATCCAATCATATTAGATACAATTTACATGTATCGAACTTCACGTGCCGATCAAAAACGTGAACAATAGAGATATCATTAGACCAGGAACAGTTGCACGATTCACTTAGATCGAGCCCCCGATTCCCCATGAGAAGGCATTTCCTTTGATCCAGCTCGATACACCATTCCTGACATTTCGACGCATGATATTTATTGATGAGATTAAACTAGTCAGTCGCTATTTTACTACCAACTTGGTGAGCTCACAGACGACGACAGAAGAACTTTGGATCCCGTTGTCATTCTTTATATGATAGTCAAAATTATTCTGCTTAAGTCAAAATATTCGGCGGCCATTACAAACGGGGGTGGCAAAGAAGATGATGGCGAAATGATCTCAACACGTTCTTGCTGGAGTAGTCAGACGTGGCAAATGACCAAAAATCTTGGTCTTAAAGAGAAGAGGGAATTGCCGTGCAGTGGAACATCCATTTTATGGATGCTATGTAAAAGAAAACCGGCCAAGTGCGAGACGAACTCGCGCACGAAGGGCTCTGTACCATTATCTATACAACATTAGACAAAGATCGAATTTGAGAACAGCGCCATATATGTCTTTAGACAACGTTTGTTGTATAGAAGCCCCCTTAAATATTTATTTTATAATTTTTTTAGTATTTTTTCGGGTACGAAATCCTAAAAAGTCAAAGTTTTATACTTTGCTTATGCTTTTAGGTCCTAATGGGTGTATTTTCATGTGTGTAACGTCCTTGCCTGGTTACCATAGCACAGGGTATTCTAGTTTGGGACCACGACAAGTGATTGTGTTGTGTGGAAGTTACCATTTCTATTATTTGTTTGGAAGGACGTGGGACGAGGGCGCTGAAAAGACGCGACGCGTTGTACAGAGTTCGCGTCCTCGCCCCATCTTATTTGTGGGCTATGTCCCATTGCTTCAGTACATTTTGTATGAAAGCAAATTGAGAGAACGCCGCGTTTTTTTCGTGACCTTTTCCCACGTCCTTCCTATGTGCCCTACGCCTGAGACAATTTTTAGCACATAGACGACCGAGTGCACTCTACTAACTTACACTACGGGTGACTTTACAACAGAAAAAGTAAAGGTTGATAAGCGTTTGGATGTTCTTCTGGTGCGTTTATTTTGTGGTGCTCTCTCGCGGCATGCATAGAAGAGTGTGTTATCTATATGGCCTGTCAATGTGGCGTAGCGTAGCCATGAGAGCTATCTGAAGAGCTAAGTCGATTGGAGATTGGAATAAGCTTAGCGTTGATGATTGATTGTACATTAATTATTTATATTTCTTGTTTCATGTTTCATATTTTTGCAACGTGGAATCTTGTCTGATTTTTTAAAAATATTATATGGTTTATTATAATATTTACCATGGCACAGATGACCTGGGCCTAGATTCTGTTAATGCATTGTAGTAACATGACAACTGCATGAACATGGCGGTTTTCATTTCATGGCTGCTTTAAGTCTACGCGGGCACACCCATCAAACCTTCTAGGCGTCAATGGTACGAAAAAACACGTCACGTGACCCGACAGTGTACCTGTCATTATACTACAATGCACTAACAGAATCGAGGCCCTGGTCTCAAATCAGTATATCAGTGAAATTGTGATACAGTAACCAGTCAAGAACATAGAAAATATGTAAATACGCCCTTTGTATAAATGTGAGCCGGTAACTAGTGAGAATCGAACCCACAACCTCTGTCACGGTAATGGAACGTAATACTGCTAAACCAATGACGCAGTCAAATTATTGTTCATAAATATTAAAAAATACTTTGTACTTTTTGATAAAAGACTTGAATAAATTAAGTTGTTTTTCTACCGAAACAACTAAATACTTTCTGGTGTTCCCTACAATATTATCAAAGCCATATATCAAAGCTAACAACAGAAAAAATACAAGAAGGGCAATTAAAGGATTCATAAACGGGAACGTAATGGCCCCATTCTCGTTCGAGAAATGTTTATATAAGTCGGTGCCCCTACAAACAGTAGCTCTAAAAGCATAGACATGCGTTTAATCCAAGACAAACATGGACTGAAAGAATTATACGGGGCGGCCAGCGAGTGCCCTGCCATATAAACAACATAAACCTTCCCTCTAGGTAAACAGGGACGCGGTCCTAGCACGTAAAGTGAGGTAATCCCAGCCTATATCCAAGCAAGAGAGGGACCTTAAGGCGATGCCTCATACGCCAAAGTTGTACGATTTTAAGGCTGAGTTTATCTTACAAAGCTCGCGAGAGTAACAAGATAGCTCAATCTTCGTAGAGGCACACAAAGTAAAAACGATAATACAGTTGGTTTAGCCAAGAAAGATAAGGAGATGGGATTTAAAACAGTACAATAAGAGAGACACTTCCAACGGCTTGGGCTTCTAAAGCTTAGCACGGATAACACACGACAGCATTGGCAGACGAAAAACGAGTTTTTTAAATTGACACCGGCGATTAGTGACTACAAATTGCTACACGAAACGGTGTTTTTGAAATATTATTTTTACTATTCTAAAACATTATATGTTGACAAGCAAAAATACTTTGACATTAGAGCCTTAAGCACCCCAAGTTGTGAACGTGGGCGTGGCTAGGCACTACTTCAGTGCGAGGCTTTAATTGTCATACACTACTATGGGTGCAAGTTGCTGGAACTAGGGGAGCTCAATCACTGAATGTTCCTTACAAACATCTACCCACAGCTCTACATTGGTAGAACACAAGTAAAGGTAGATATTTCTGATAACACCCGCCTCGTAACGATTGCGAAAGAGAAGATAGGAAAGATGAAAGCCTACGCTCAAATAGAGAGAATACCAAATGAGTGTTTGTTAAGAAAATTGTGAGGATGCGAAACAAAAGAGATCTCTTTTTTATTTCTTAGTCAGAATGACGAGATTGATTGCTACAAGGGAAACAAATGTCGGTAGTTCTAGAGGAAGGAATTCTTTGTTGTCGTTGGCAATGATTCGATAAAGTTTTCTTGTTTATGCTGTCAATAAGGCTATTTATGTGTTTTAAAATATTTTCTCGCAAAGTACTGACGTTACAATAGATATAATATCAAATGCTTGTTTAAAGTTTACAATATAATAATAATATTAACTTCCACACGTACTCATCCCAAATAAGGATACCTAGGGTAGGTGTTATGGTAACTAGACAAGAAAATTCGAAACATGGAAGTACACCCAGACTGAGCCCATTTGTACAAATCAAGTACCTATATCGGCCTCCAGTGGGGATCGAAACTTAGGCCTCTGTTTGGATAACTAAAACATAGATAGATAAATAGAATATTCTTTATTGTATGTACACCAGGACATAGGTATGTACATAGGTCGTGTTACCGCTAGAGCAACGAAATTTAATAATTTAATCAGGGATAAAATTTAATTATCATTATTCTATGAATAACGATTTAAACTCTACGCGAATTAATCGCGAACTGCGATCATATTTCGCATTCGTGTTTTTAGTGTTTCCGGAAGCATAATATAATAGGACCTGTAATTATGTTTTGGGAATCGTGATGTCATACCGGTATTTCACAGAAACGCTCATGATGGCATTAGCATTGCTGATCTTCAACCACTATTGTCTTTTCTTCTATCAACTTTTATCAGATTTCCAGTGACGGAAATACTAAGGTTACATAATTTATTCTATTCCCAACAAATACAAGAAAGCCTATATTGCATAGACCCTGACTGGTTAACCAGCTTACGCTTAATTTATAGCCAATTAAGTTGGTGTTAAGCTAAATAAACTGACATGAAGATAGCACAAGTAACCGTAGTGCCACTCAGCCTGCCGCTTGATATAAAACTACCAGTTTAAGTAGGTGTGCACAGAATAGAATCCCGCTGACAACCACGCGCATTTCAACTCTACGGGCCTATTGACTATGAACTCAAAACGAGCTTAGATATTGTAGCCCCGATGACAACAACATGAGTATTTGATTTATACGACTAGAGCTGAGCTAGAAAGTGCTCTGTAGCATTATATTGCGAGCGGAGACTGCCTCTGAATATTACTTATTGAATCTGTAGACTATTCCAACGAGGACTAATAAGGATTTATGGGCGGAGAAATAGAACGGCCTAGCGCTGTTCATTCTAAATGACTATTGTGTTATAGTTATCTGAGCAACAGTAGTTAATGGTTTCTGGTTATCTGAGCATTCATCTGTCTATCCGTACGTTTGTTCTTCAATTCAATCTATATTCAAATTACTTTTATAATAGATTGCTGTTGATTTTCAATGTTAATTGCTTGACATCAAAGGCTGCTTACGAATTCAATAACAAAACTAACAGCAGAGATGCCGAAATACCGATGACACTATAAGAGCATTACGAAGAGCATCCGAACGAGAAAGTTCGGAATGACAAAGTTCAAGTCCGAACTAAAGCAAAAACTGAACCAAAGCCGCCAGATGCGGCGAGCACTTTGAAACAACTGGCCGTAAGTATAAAGAGTGAGTTTTTAAAACCTCCAGCTATAAATCAATGGGCCACAGTGTTACAGGAAGAGGAAACGTAAGGCGGATATTTACTGTGATGCTGCGCCCGCTTCGCTCGCTTCGCGATAAATCTTCGGGGGCTAGCTAACTTTGTAGTTGGCTTTATGGACGCGCTAATCACTAGGGAGAGTGGAAATCACGAGGCAGGTGAGTTATGGAGCTGAAAAGTGGACGGAATGACCGCAAACATTTTTTTCTGCGGTCTCGTAGAGAATGCCCTCTTTCCTGAAAAACGACAAGCCGCTATATATGATTTACTAGCTGTTGGCCGCGACTTCGTTCGCGTGGTATTTTTGATGTGGGATTGATTTGATTTCGGGATAAAAAATAGTCTATGTGCTAATCCAGACTATAATCTATCTCTGTGCAAAATTTCATCCGGATCCGTTTTTGGGTGAAAGAGTAACAAACATCCATCCATACAAACTTTCGCTTTTATAATATTAGTAAGGATATGTTCGTTGAACAACGTTATTTGGTTTGCTCCTACTTTACATTTGAAGAAAAAGTCGTGTCTCATGTTAGACTTACTGCTGGAATTTGCTGGTGTTTTGATTCAGGTGTTTTTCTTGTTAGGAAAACCAAACTAATAGTTGGTTATCGAAAACTCAATACCTGTTACGCAAACGTCCAGCCGATCGTTGCGTCAATATATCCGAGTTAGATGAAAAGGGTAAGCGTTTTTTGTTGGACGAAGCGTTTCACGGTTCGATTGGTATCCAATTTAAGTTGCCAGAGGCCGCCGCGCGGCTCTACCTGCCCCTTTGTCACATAGTCACGCACAGCGATCACTGTCAAAAAGCCCATCTTGTCTACTAAGCTTCTACTCACAATCTATGAGAACCATAATGTGGGACCAAGGATAACATTTAAAAAGATATTAAGAAGTTTGCAGTACACGTTTTGACGTCTGACTTATCCCGAGTAGGATCCTAGAGTAGTGGGATCATGGAGAAAATTCTAGTTGGTTTTACGTCCATGAAATAATACATACCGCGATATTCTCTAGACAGCGGCCAGTAATTGAAAACGTAGTGGTTCCTATTTACAAGTGAGTTTTTCTGCAGTAGAAAAACTTATTGAATACCTCGTACAAAAATAGTTATATTGAAGTTAAATAAAACTGAGAAAAGGAGACGAGACAAAAGGTGAAAGACTTTACTTTCCCAACTGAAAATGTAATTGCAGCCGTAAAGTATGAATGAAGAAACTTCGGGATCAAAACTCTACTTAGTCCAGTTAAAAGTAGGCTAAGTAAATATATGTATACGTTTCGAACCTCGTCCGAGCACTTTGTTTTTACTTAGCAACTAGAATTGCTAGCCACTTAGCAGCTTACTTGTGTTTTCGAAGAAAACACCATTCCTTCGGCATGCAGCCCGAGGTTCGCTCCACATTGAACTGGGTCGACTATTGTTGTTGCTGCAAATATGCTCCACAATACACTTACCGAGGTAATATGTTGTTATGAGCCGGCTATTTTAGTCAATGCCATTATACTTTCAAGAAATTAAGCTCGTGCAGCCTACAGGATATCGATTGTTGCTAGTAAATTTATTACGAGCGACTTTACAGAAATTTGTATGTTGAAATGCTATCGATTGTAAGTTGGAATTCTCAGATAAATTTGGCACAAATAGGTTTTACCAGTGAACTTTGGACAAACAAATAAACTACACACATTATCGTCCACACAAAAACTTAAATACAGTTTATCGTCTGACCCACTAGGAGGTCCTAAGTCATATACCGGTAGTTAGTATCAACGGCCAATTAATCATGAGCTCTAGAGCTTAGCTACCTTTCACCTCCGAGAGCTTTAGTTGGGAGAGGCGGGGGAGTTCTTTGTGGGTTGGTTATACCAACGCTGGTTTCTATATCACTGGAGGCTGATCAGATACAGATGTCGGACAGATAACGTCTATCAAGCCTGAGGATATACGAGAATTAATTACTTACACCGGTAATGCGATTTACTTATCGCGCATTCTTGCGGTAGCTTACCGTGGCTTGATCGGTAACTACTGGATTGCGCTCAAAACAGTGTAATTTGTTTCGATATTGAATGTTATTTGCACCGGCTGGTGTATTCGATTAGTATTTACAACTCAATTATAAGTGAAGAACTATCTCTCTTGGTCCTATTTAGCAATGAAATTCAAAGCATTCTTTGCGCGTGGTGTACATCCGCTAGATTATGAATGTCCGATTGTATATAAATCAGCCAGGTGGCACGGACACATTGCCACAAAGCCTATCGATTACATTAAATCGCCGCTGAATAGCGTGCAATAGCTGCGAATAAATCGCCCAAGAATACGTGCGGTGTAAAAAGCCAATTAGAAATATCATCCGCATGCCGTAACAATGGGCGGGTGGCAGAGGACGCGATCCATTCTGCGTCCACAATGCACAAATTATAAACAGTCCACTTGCTTCAATACACAAGCTCACATCACTTCCTGTGCCACCCATTGTCAGTTTTCAATACAATAACTTTTATTCGAACGATCCTAGAGCGTGGCCGGCCGCTCTACCTCGCGGATGGGAGGCGGCGCGGTTTATTGTGGGTTTCGGGTGACATTGTTATGAGCGCGACCAATTTCAATTCCACCGATTTCCGCTCTATATCAAAAGAATGCTTCCAGCGTTCACGAAATGTTTGCGAAATGTCTACGCTCGGTTATTTTTTTGATAGTACAAAAGCTCTATTATGAGATGACTTTCTTATTTTACGACAAATTTACGTCAGCCGCCTTTTACAACGATTTGACTACTTTGGTCCATTCTTGTGCGGTTACAATAAACTTGCGTTTACCATTATGCGGATGGAAGGAAGTCGGTTCGTTCTGCGCTCGTAATTACCTGTAACAATAAAGGTTTCAAGTTTATGAATGCGGTTATCATGCATTTGACACATGGTGGAAATATATTGTTTTGAATTCAACAGTAAAATACTAATCAGGGAGACCTCAAACAAACATTTAGGTTAAGTATTCCAGTCATTTCTCCCTACTTAGATGGCAAACTCCATCTAAAGGTGATCAGTATGCATGCCTCGCCGCTACTTATGAGTCGTAACCTCACTTATCACATATTGAATACTTATTACCACTAATATGAGACTAAGTTGTACGTGCGACTTGCGTGAGTCATTGAACTCCAGTTTGTGATAAAAAATATATTGAATGAGGATGAGTAAGGAAATTTTTAATGACGACTTTATGATTGTTTTAGCTTTAATCAATATATAATCTAAACATGGTTGATAAGATATTTCTGGCTTGTTAGAAAACGTGTTGATTAGAAGAACATTGTTTTTGTAAGGGACCCCCGAATATAACTTCTAGTACATCTCTGGAAGATCTTTAAAAGTGTTGCAATTTTCCGTGGTCTCAAGCTGGTTCCTATATTTTTTTTTCAATTGTTTTCAAAGGTTGAATGCATTTGAATGATCACGACGGTATTCCCGGATACCTAGCTTGGTACCCAGGACGCGTGCGCTAAGCGTGCGGACCCAGCGCGTGACCACGAATCTATTGAACCTCGAAGCACAACGTACCGCGCCGCGTGTTATTGTCTGGTAGTCGTGTAATAAAGAGCCAATGACTTCATCCTGTAATCAATACTTTGCATCTCATCAATACAGAGTTATTGCAATTTAATTCGCAGCAAGAAACAAAAGAACAACGCGGACTCGCATAAATTCCCCGACCCTTATCTCTTTAATTAAAATAAAAGCATTCAAATAATTTATGCAACGTTGCGTAAACAGCGAGCGCAGCGACAATAAGAATACCTCCTTCCAAACTTAACGTCACATAAAGTCGTGGGCGAGGTGGACGGGACGAGGCCGAATAAAAATAAAACCTCTCTTTTAATTTAAAGAAACAGAAAGACAATGAGCGAACACAGCTGGGAGGAATGCAAAACGAAACAGGATAAAGAGAGAAACCCACAAGCTCTGCCACGACGTTAAAGCGATCCTGGGTAGCTGAACGGCCGCGTAATTTATGTGGAAACAAAGTGTCAGGGGTAAAAGAATTGTCACGTCACGTGCGATAAACGACGACCCGGCCAAAGGAGGAATGGGTGGGGGTATTCTCCGCGGAGCAAAGGCCGCGTACAGCTCCTTCGAATAGTTTTTTATTTAGTGCGCATATAAGTCAGAACAGTACAGGAGGCGGATGTCTGACGCGGCCAGATCGCCGCGCTCGATACAACTTACGACATCTGATAAAACTCCGAAAGCGTCCACGAGTAGCCAAAGAAACGCTGCGTCCAGTGGCGCGTGCGTAATTCAGACCTGATTTTATGGGAATCTAAACTTTATTAGTCAAACAACCCTTGATGTTCCACGACATTTCTGCGTAAGGTAGTTCTGGTAGCTCTCACTTGAAAGACACTCGCGCTTTTAGTGCCTTTAAAATAAACATGTCCGATTGACACGATTCATGGCCAAAAACAGAGATATTTAGGAGTCAATTAGGAACTAACGTGGTGGGATTCCAGTCATGGTTGGCGTAAAAGCGGCTAATAACCGTTTAGATCGCAACACTGAACAGCAGGACACCGTGTCCGATACAAGTCGCGGCTAAGACGCTGCGGGAGTCGCGGGCCAGGCCCGTGTTTACGACACTTCGCCTGTTGTTATTAATTGAATTCACCACAAATTAAAAAACTTTATTGGCCCGTTAAGGCTATCTTTCTCCGTGAACCTGACGCGGAGTTTCCCTTCTTCAACAAAGTTTACGATTTCCTCCGCCTTTGATCTGCTGGGTGTAGGCTTTTATAGTAATACGATAGTTAATGAATTGGCGGATTTTATTGCCTCATTCAACGCAGAAAATAAACCTGCGTACTCATTATTATGCATCTGGAGTAGTGGGAAAATTAACACTAAGAAAGTAGAGGATTTCCAATTAAAGAAGAAAGGCATTCAGCAACATGATAGCTTTTATACGACTTGCGAAGCCACAAATGAGCGGTGTAAATTTGAGACGCATTCAGGTGTCGATTTTAAATCTGACAGCTAAAAGAAACCAAGCAAAACCTCAGTTGCGCTTTTTACTTCCAAGCGCATTATTTTAAGTCAAACGTTAGTTTATGTGTGTAATTAGAATAACACAATCATTAAATTCCCATCAAAGTTATTTCCCGTTCGTTAAAACAAAGTCAGGAAACATAATACCTGTCCCGAAGTTTGTATTACAATCGTAAATATTTAAAACGACCCAAAAGACGTGTCAAATCGTGAAGGCCCGTTCCCTTCTCGGAACGTTCGGAACACGTCAATTTGTTTACGAATTACGCATAAATTCGTCCCCCAAGACAAGACATCTTGGACGGCGATCGCTCGTTGCGACATTTCAATAAAATTTACGATTTTGACTTAAATGGCACGTCCGATGAACACAAAATGTACCAAAAATCAACTTTTTTATTTTTATTTTAGGCGTACGCCGTATTCGTTAAAATATCTTGTTCGATAATAAAACTGTCTGCTAATGAATTAAATTATTGCATATTCTTAACTTTGTTGGTTGTTTGTCTCCATTTTTACCCCGTTTCTAAATTACGTATTTTTTATTGCTTTTATGTTTTAAAAAGTTTAACCTTGTCTCTGTTTCCTGTCGAAATCAATCGATTCGACATTTTGGTTCAATCCAACGACAGCCAATTTCTAGGAGCGATGAATTCTGCGCGTTTGATTTCGATGAAAAACAGATGTAAGCTAAACAAAAACAAGTTTTCAAAAGTATTAACCTATGAACTGCCCTCGCGGAATGAAACGTATAGGTGGCCCATACTAAGTTGGACATAGATCTGTGTCGCGGCAGACGAGTGGTTAAAACTGTTATTTTTATTGTTTCTTTATTTTTACTTGTTTAAGAGGAAAACAGACAAAAAGCTTTGCTAGAGTTAACACCCAAAATTACATTTCGTTGAACATTTTGGCCGACAAGGCTTTCTAAAAACAAAAGTTCTTCAAACAAAATACGTTTTAAATGGCTCCTTTAGTGTTTCTCAAGAAGTGATGCAGATCAACTTTAATCTTTCTCGTTAAATATCTCCCAATTGGGGAGAAGCGAGGAAATTCCAAAATTAGTAGTAACCGAGTGGCGACGCCAACTGCACGCAACATTGGCTGATGTTATTGTCCGTGACAGCCGGCAGTCGGTCTACGAGACAGATCGCTCTGTCGGGTTCTGCTCAAATCGACATAAAGAAGAGTCTTAAATACAATGTGTTTTGGAGACAACGCAAAACTTGAAAACAGTTTCTTCAGTATCAATAACTAGGTTCCGACAAGCAAAGGAAAAAAAATCATAAAATATTTATCAAGTTCAAAGACTGTATGATTCCTTTTATGAACAACATTGATGGGCTTAATTGCATTAGAAGAAACTATTTTCATGTTCGGAGTTATTACAATAACATCTTTTTTCTTCACAAATATCTTCCACACTACAAGGTCACTTATCCAAGTCTCAAAAACTAGCAAACAATGTGCTATGGCAAGGACCAAAAAACACACCCCGACTAAGGCCATTTGGACGAAACAAAAGTATAGCGGCTCTCTGTCGGAATCGAAACCACTACCTCTGCTATGGAAATTCCGCGCATTACTGCTAGACTAACGAGGCAACTTACTTTAAACATTTTTGCGGCTATTTACTAAAAAAAAAAGTTTGCAACGCAATTATTTAATAATTATTGAGAATAGAGATTTGGAACGGAAACGAAAAAAAAAAAGAAATTAGCAACGAAGATAAATAGATAGCTAAAAAATTCAAGCACGAAATTTCTTAACCAAAATAAGGCGTTCAAAACTATCAGTAAATTCTAAGTCATCCTGAAAAACTACATATTAAGATTTGCTCAAGACTATGCGGAGAATGAGAAATTAGATTTAATTGAGCAACTATGTAAACTTTTGGTTGAGATCAAACACGCCCATTTTTCACTACCCCAATTGATATTTTTGTCGACCAGTCAACTATGCGTTTGGCGAAGCCTGTTGACTGCTTACGTGTGTTTACACAGATGAGTCGAAACTTTAAAATTAGCCACGTGATCGAGTGCCTACTTATAACTAAGTCGGGAATGAAGAATGCACAAAAAGATTGAGAGATAATGAACAAGTTTCCACAGTTACTGCGATATTTCACAAAAGCTCTAATAAAGAAATTAAAATGTAACATAGACAAGGCAGTTGGAATTTTACAATCACATTCAATAAAAATTTAATTTGCTTTCAGCACCAAAATTAAAATTACATCATTAGGCGCCGACGGAGAAACAAATTTCATCTCACGCTTGTAGGTAAAAGCTACGCCTGATATCGTATTTACCAGAACCCTTATAGACCAAAAGACCCCAGTTAGAAACTGGAAACATCGAAGGAAATAAGTTGAGCTGGTATTGATTTTTACGTTTGTGTTCTAATGACATGAGATGTTAAAATCTAATTTTAGGGCCTGCAATGATGGTTTTCTATCTATCGTGAATTAAACTCAAATTTGCTCCATAGTTTTGCTGACTGTACAAAATACTCCAGCATGGGAGGATGGTATGACGGTATGAGTCACGCGTTTTGTAGGAATAGAATGTCAGAATTTGACAATTAATGTACTGGAAAATCGCAACTTTCGACACCTAAAACGTATGACTCGTGCTGTCGTCCTACTAACTGGACCTAGCAAACCTGAATATTTAGAGAAATATTCAACCCTAAAAATCCAAACTAAAAAATAACTAACAATCAGACTACTGAAAATTGACTACTAAGCAGACGGGATTAACCTAGGTATCTTACAGAGTCATAATTCTGTCACAGAGTCAGTAAGCTAACTACCGCCACAAATGAAAAAAAAAAACATATCTTCTCTTACAGATCGTATTTGCAAAAAGTGTCAGTACGATCTCTCAATCATGTTGACAGTGATTTTTAGGACCCACGACAAAGAACCTAGGATCGCGAACCTGGGACAAGATAGCATTTATGCCAAAAACGGCCGTTTCTGGCGTTAACCCTATCAGTCCTAGGTTTTTTGCCTTAGGTTCACGGCCATGAATCATAAAAATTACTATTAAGATAATTGAGTGATTGTACTGACAATTTTTGCAAATTTTATCTGTAAAAAAAGATATGATTTTTTTCCTCGGTGGCGCTAGCGTTACTCCCTGGAGCTAATTACGCGTTGCTCATCTTTGTGATTTTTTATGTCAGCAATTTCAGCTCCATCTAGTGGCAAGATTGAAAATGGCGCCACCTAGCTTAAATCCGACAAGAAAATTAAAAATATAGATGATTTATTTCTTGCAAAATGGATCGGGAATTCTACATATTTTTTATTTTCTTGTCAGATTTATGCTGATTTTTTAACATTGCCTATGTAACCCGCGTTACATAGGCAATTTTTAAAATGAGATGAGAAGATTTAACAAGATATGTAAGGGGTTACGAGGGAACATAGAATTATCCTATTTTTGGGCTTCGCCGCCGTTGTTTAATTAGCCTCATCATGTTATCTTATGTCGAAAAACAAAGTAAAAATTATGATCTAGAGTTGCCAACTGCGCACTCCTTTGCTAGTAGCATAGATGAAAAAACTGATAGAAAAAGTCGGTAAAATTGAGAACTAAATAAACATCAAACCTCCGAACGGTAATAATAGTAACACACTCAAACATTTGGTTCGTTTAAATTAATGGTCACTGCGGGTTATTCATTTGAATGCAACACTTATAGCGTTTTATAAAAAGCAGACACTTCGTATTTTTTCTCTGAAACAACGGGGTGCCTCATGTTTTTGTGACGAAGAATGCCAAGTGTGTCGCCTCGACCCACGCGTTACCAAGCGATTGGCTTCACGCTTTAAGTGCCTCTCTACTCTACAGTAGTGATCCCACCAAATGTGGCGCGTCAAGTCACATGGGATTCCGGAAGCTAGAAAAAATATTAGTATTTCATATTCCCGGGCCACGTGGTGATGAAACACGCGCAATATAAAATCGAATTAAAAGAAAACTGAAGTAAAAACTGACCAACAACCCGACTTATCTGTTGTCCGCCAAGTCGAGCAAAAAAGCGGCACGGGCGTTTTCCTCGAAGCAGTTCAGGCCATTTTCGACCCCCTGTAACGTGGTTTATGGATAAAACTAGAAGCCTGAATTTTCAGTTACCGAGACATTGTATAAACACGGTATATTTCAAATTTCATTCAATTTAAACCTGTAGCTTAAGAATTATAACTAGTTAAAGTTTCTTAATGTTGTCACTCACTCACTGACTGAGTGACAAAATTAACCGACTGAATAAATTAACCGACTTGGTATTTCATGGATCTCACAACTTTCTACGGTAGAATAACTGAGTTGCGAGACTTGGTTTTTATACGAGTTATTTTTTTGAAGGCTTAGCATTTACAGGAGAGACCCAAATTCACCAATGTAACTCATTGCAAAGTACCTAGGTTGGTCCCGTCTGCTTACGTCACCCTCCGTTTGGGCTCCACTGCAGTCGGGTAAATATGTGCCAAGTGTCTGTAGCATTATTTTGAAACATTTGTTAATGATCATCGAAAAATGTCACTGTACCAGAAGTAAAAGAAGCCTTAAGATCTTAGACAAATTGCCTGCAATGTCTTACAGAGTTATGGTAACGTGCCCTTTAAATAAAGCAGCTTACACAAGCTTAGTAACATCATCAATCTATCTTGAAAATTAACTTCGACAAAAGAGCGTAAATATATTTGTCTTGCCATCAAATTCTTCTAAACATTTTTACCTTGTATCGACACCTCTAGGAATTTTGATCGTCTGCGTCGTTGATTTGAGCTGCCGATAAGCGGCGGTCGTCTACTAAATTTTGTACAAAATATTTTTCAAAGATCCAAAGATTGGTTTTATGGGTTCCAAAAGATTAATGCGTAGATAAAACGATCTGGGACGCAATAGATTTAAAATTTTCACACTTTGTTGTTTTAATTTTGTCTCATGGAAAAGAACAAGAAAGAAAGTACCCGAAACCGGCGTGCGTGCATGCAACGACTAATGAATGTTGATGAAGCGAAAGAGATCTGTCAGGATCGTGGCAAGTGGCAGACCTTGGTCTCTGCCCCTCCGGGATACAGGCGCGGATTTATGTTATATGTTGTTTTCGTTGTGTTGTGTGGAAAATAAAGCTATTTTGACATCGCAGTAATTAGGCTGCTCAACTGATAAGTTAAGTATATTGCATGCAATAAGCAGGTACTTTTATATAATTTGAAACTTTATACAATAACAAATTACCTTCTTGTATTATATTAACTTTATTCCGGATTCACTTACTTGGTTTTTTGTTGCATAAGTCCGACCAGGTTCCGTTCTGATCTGGTCGGACTCTTCCGACAAAAAACCAAGTAAGTGACTCCGGAATAAAGTTAATAACGTGTAATGCTTACAAAAATTTTAGTTCGAAAATACCTTCTCACATTTCAAATTCACCTATGCCTCTCCAAACCTCTTCTTCTTCAAATAAATCACTTCTTATCAGCATCCATTTCTCTTTTCAGTTATGATATATCTACTGTGATAATTAAAGTATTCTTACAAGTAGTGACTACCGTACCGTTACAAAAAGACATAATTATTTTTAATTAACCCTCCCCACTACTTATGTACCGCCCCTACGCCGGCACAGTGACTGAAGCGTTGAGTTGCGTGTGCGCATGGGGTATAGACTCCGCCCATTGCAGGCATCCTACTCTGAGCTTTGTGCAAAGCGTCCGTTCGTGAGAGTCGTGATGTGTCACATTATAATATCACGAACGGGAAATGACTTATTGGATAACAAACCAACCTCCTCTTGAGGTACGTTGAATGCATCCGTTCTCAGGCATCTCATTAGTATTTTTTTTTTATCGAAAACATTTATTAGCAACTTTATCGGACATTAAAACAATCGAATGACTCCCGACTCCAGTGAAATCACAAATAAAATTGTTCGGAAATTTTAATTATCTTCGAAACGTCCATTGCTTTTCATGATGAGAACAGTTTATAACTTTACCAAATTCCTGTCGAAAGCGACCGTTCGATAGCGCGCAGGGCTGCAAAGTCTGTGCGAAATTTACGAGCATTAGTCTACATCCATTTCAACGCAGCCGCGAAGGCTCTAAAATTGTAAACGTATATGTCTACTGAATAGTTAGTGGATATTACGATATTATTATGGGCTTAGAATTCGCTGCTGGCGGTTGGAGTCGAGGGTCCCGAACACAGATATATCATATGCTCTAAGGTCTCGAACACAGATATATTCAATGCTCTGAGGTCTCGAACCAGCAACAAGCTAGGTTTCGCGCAGCACTTTAGAGGTCCATCGCCGTAGGAGTTCCTTAAGTTCTGAAGTCGTCGTAGTCAGACTACGGTAAGCACGTTATTAGAAATACAATCATCTTATTGCTAATCATACGTGATTGTATTATGTGGTAGTTTTTATTATTAATATATCGAATGGAGGCTTCGCAGCTACTTATGTGAATTACTCCATACGACTTCATTTTAAGAAATTGGAATTTTTAAGGAATCGATGATTGAACTTCTGTATGTTTATTAGCCTCTCTTCATAGGTAGTCTTGAAGCAGTAAACATGGCGTTGTTTATCTTTCATTTTCAGTATAGAACCCTACGTTATTTACGGGGTACTTTTGGTGTTTCATAGCTATGGGTAATTAATAAATACCGCTCAAAGTTATGATAATAAACTATGGAGGTATTAATTTTATGTATAGGCCAAATACGAAATTAGCCATACACCTAATTGACGGATAGACATACAACATGTAATAACGCATATTGTAAAAAAATAATGTTTAGTCATAATCAAAAACTTTCTTGAAGTAAAAATTATCTTTTTTTTTCATGCAACGTCTTAATATTTCGCTGTCAATTTGTTTGAAAAATAAATTTAATATTATACAATTTTAGATTATGGAACTATTTTAACTATTGATAATGAAAAAAATGTTTTCAGGTTTATTTCAAAAGCCTAATCACAAAATAAGAATAAATGTACAATAATATATTTCTGACAAACAAAAAAAACTCACGATCGATCGACCAACAGAAACTTTCGAACACACATTTAATAAAGGACAAACTATTAAATAGCGTGCACACTGATTGATAGTGAAGGAAGATAAAAGCAAAAGAGTCATTAATTTCTTATATTTACTGAGGCCCAGACAACGTGGGTGTTTGTCGTGGAGAGAAAACTGTTAATGTCGAAAAATCGGACGGGGATACAATGGCGGCTGGGGATTAAAAGCGAAGCGCTGTAGTGGTAGCCGACGCATCATTTATCAGTATTCTAGTCACACTCTTCCGCGCGATATTGTGCCTGTGCCTTCACTTTACTTGTTGAGATGAAATGGTTTTACCATTGTAAATACCGGATTAAATAGAAATTAACAGTCTTGTTTATACCCTACTCGGACAAAAATTTGCGCTTTAAAGCTTAATATTTCGCAAACGGAACCCTAAATCGCAAAATGCTCTTCCGATACCCACAATATTTTTCAACATGATGGGGTAGACGAGAAAAAAAAATCATCCCACTTTTCATGCTAGGGGACGTACAGTAAAAAAAAATCCAACATTTTATTGTTTAACTTTGTCGGCGTGATAAATATGTATACACACCCCAAATTACAGCATTCTAGTACCACCAGTCTTTGCGCTAGGCCGGGGACGGACAGACAGACAGACGGACATGGCGAAACTATAAGGGTTCCTTGCAGACTACGAAACCCTAAAAAAAAAACAATAAATTAAAAAGGGGCAATTGGATACTTCTTAGCTTTATATAGTTTCAACATAATTGAAAAGTCGCGAGCTATTTCACTTGGAACATTGAAAATACATTGATCAAGCAACTTATCAACTGTGTCCACAGACCCACTATCATTCTGTGTTTGTCTTCGAATCCAGCCTGTGTCCACATTTTACTTAGTTTAGCTTTAAGCGTGCTTTATCGTTGGATCGCGTGACAACGCGCCCTACATCAATTTTATAGAAGGAATGTCATGTAATTTCCAGTAACGACGTGTTTCTATAATTGTCACAATGGCACTGAAGCATTACGAAATTTACTTTATACTCTGATGCATAATATTATGATATGATATATACATTTTGGCATCATCATCATCATCAGCCGGTGTCAGACCACTGCTGGACATAGGCCTCTCCCAAGACACGCCACTGAGCTCGATCTAAGGCTCTTCTTTCCCATTTTGGCAATTAACGTTATTTGATAACTTCATGTGGCGTTATTTCTTGAATAAAGTATTATGTGCTTTTATTTATGACTATGTTATTTATTTAAAACCATGATTTAACATTTATAGTATGAGAAAACTTCCAAAGTAAGATCTAATATTAGGGTAACTTGATAGTTATTTCTTCTGCCTTCGGCCTTCTCTCAGAGAGAGATTATGTTCGTAATAAACGCGCGTGCCCACGACGATTGACGATTTTGAGAGATATGTGAACAGCTTACACTCAGGTTTCCTCAGGATATTTTCTACAAACTCACAAATGTACCTAACTTAGAAAACGAAGTCTTTTGTACATGCTGGTACCTATTGCACCCTGAACCTAGGTATTGAATGCGACCTCAGAGTTCCAATGCGGTACCACCGCTCCTGACCGTATTTTATCTTAAACCAAATCCGATTGTAGCATTAGCTTCATCAGCTTATTGCCACCAGTGAGATAAATTCCATCACCTAGCCGTCGTTATCTGTGATCTTTAAGAGAAACCCCAAACCGTAAACATGCACACTGAGCACACAGTGTTAACTATTCATTCGACGTCTAGAGAGGATATATTGAACAAAAGACTCTGCATCCAACTACACTATTTCTCACTACATCGGCCCGATGTAATCAGAGAAGACGACGTGTCGCGTTTATTTATGTATGAGAGGGGCGCGGGCGAGGGTGGGCCCAAACGTGGAGGATACAAACAGAATAATATTGATGACACCGCGCTGTAAGGGGTCATGAATCATTAATCGTCTACTCGCGACTACGTCTCTATTACGCTGACTGGCTCGCCGGATAAGGAGCCTACACCAAGCGAGGCGAAGCACCGCGTCGAGCGACAGCGCGAATAGTGAAAGCCGAGTCACAGATACAAGTCGAGTTGCTGGCATGCACCTGCAATGGTGAAGAAAATGAAATGTGTTACCTAGATGTTGTAGGCTTTCAGTCTACATAATTATGATACAAAATAAAAAAAAACATAAAAGGTATAGGTATTGTGTAGAAAGATTATACCTACTTAATGCGTATAGCAGTGTGTTTAAAATGAAACAATTCAATTAAAACAGCAGGCACCAAATTTAAAACCACAAAAGGAGTTTAAGAATAACTGGATTCTTAAATACAAAAAGTGATGGCAATTCAAGTTAATTTAGTAAGCAACAGACATGGCTACTTCCAAATGAACACAAACTAAACAAAAAAACTAATCGAGGACAAAAACGCAGGTCATTTTTGTTTTATTTTTTCTAAGCGCTGCCTGCTCCGAGCGAGAGCGTGCATCAGAAACCTTGAGACTTTTTGTTCACTTTTTCGTTGAACCAAATTTTTATTTTACCTCTTGTGCATGGCTGAGCAACGATAAAATAATAATGCTCAGCCGGAGTGGCCTCGAAAAAGGACTAAAGGGGAAGGCCGAATATTCCTAATATTTATAATCGAGATTTTATTTCGCGATCGACTCGTTCTTTAGGACTTATTTTTTGCAGTGCCTTGGGAGTCTTGGATTCAAGGCGAAACGAACCATAGTTATTAAATATTGTTTGCTCTTACGTAACGACTACTGGGTATAAAAGGTATGTGGGCCCAAAATTCTTACCGGTTAGTCATGATGAGGGTTACCAATTCAACCCAGAGTCATGAGTTCGATTCCCACTGGAGGCCGCCGTACTTGATTTGTACAAATGGCCTTAGTCCGGGCGTCTTTGTTTCATGTTTGTGATGTCCTTGGCTAGATACAATAGCACAGGGCATCCTGGTTTGGGACCTGTGGCCTAATTACGCCCACCAAATCCTGAGCGATTCCAATCGTCTAACTGTCAAATTCCATACTAATTTGACAGTTAAACGATTGGAATCACTCAGGATTTGGTGAGCGTAATATAGGGGCAGAACGAGTGTTTAACTACTCATGTTAATATCTCTGAAAGAAAAAACTTCTAAATGCTCAATTATCTGTACAAAAGATACTGATTCCAGGCACGACACTTGTCAAAACAATAACGTTTAAAAAGACGACACATAAAATTTACATGAAAGGTCTACTAGCATTCTGTAAATGTAGCCATACTCATATCTATCTTGGCACTTAAAGTACTTTTTAAAATTCACCACGTGTCTTCAAAGTCCGCTTTGCCATCGAGGGACGCACGCTTTCTCGACGCGACAAAAAGGTTCCAAAAAAGTTTCAAAAAGAATTTGAATAAAAAACAACACAAGCCAATAATATTTACAAAGGCCATGTCTCAATGGAGGACAATGGGAAGGAATAGATACTGGCGTCAGAGATGTGGAGACCTGTCATAATGTGGCTGTACTTTTTATTAGTATTCAATTGTTTCGAATGATGCCAAAGAGATGGTCCACATGCGTGTTTTTATTTACGACTGCGAATAGTTTAGTGGTGGTAACTTGAAAATAAGTTAAAAAAAAACGGATTCTACTCGCAGTCATTTTGGGCCTAATGATTTTTTTTAATGCCACTTCCACAAAAACTTAATCACAAATGGTTAGAGGTATAACTGATTATTCCTAACCCGATAACATTTAGGAAGCTTTTGTCGTAATTTGCGCGTTCCCTCACGATACCCTAATAAGGTGAACGCCTTTAGAAAAAAGGGGCAAACTACCTATCCTTCCGCCCTTGGGTACGTCACGCACCGCACATCCTCTGACGGACCAAAAAACAGCATTGTGTTGAAACTTGGAACTCAGGAGCAGGTAGAATCATTAAAAAAATCCATAAAAGGATGTATAATTTCCATACAAAAAATGTAAGCGTGATCATGGCAATAGTACCTTCGCAGATGTTGAGCTTGCCTATATAGTGCATGTCAAAATTCAAATGGCATATCCAATTTTTTACTTCCTTGCTACTACCTGGCATTATCTTTACATATAATCTCGGCATATGTAGGCTAACTTAAACATCTTAAAAAATATAGACAGTATTTTAGGCTTAAGTTTTGAAGAAGAGGCATTCAGCAGATTTCACAAAGAATCTTTTCTTAGCCCTAAAAAACGTCCTAAAATTATAATTTACCTAATATTTTCCGTGAATAACAAATGTTACTATGAGACATAAATCATAATGTAGCCGGAACGGGTATAGTTCGTGTTCCAATCGGTTGATTAAAATTCATTAAAGAAAAAGAGCTACTAATACCGAAAGTAATTTATACTTTAATCTTATAGCCAACAGCTAAAACAAATAAGTTTATTCCAATTTGACAGGGTAAAGCCGATACAGATACATTTACAGCAGATCCCGATATCCAGTTCCCAATCGTACTAATAAATAACATAACCAGTTTAGATTAATCCCATCAGTAAATATTGGTAGATACTGCCACAATGTACTTAAGATTTAGAAAGCTCAGATACAAAATTCTCGCAAAATTCTTACTGCGTTTTCCGCTTGCTGATTGATAGCCAAACGCTTGCAATTATCGGGTTTTATATAATTAACGGAATAATTTATGCAGTAAATTCCATTACCACGAAAGATATAGCTTGAAAAAGTGCTCTGCAATAAAAAGCACCCAACTGTAGATTTTTGAGCGACGGATTTGTTCCCAGTAATTAGGCCTACAGCTTTTTGCTTAAATGGCTGTTTTTTTACACGCATACCGTTTTCAATTGAATACAGTTTTTGCAGAAAATACCTCAATTGTTCCCGTTCTAAAAAGCAATCTTTTTTTGTGCATGACTTTAGAAAAAGCTGTCACCTATTGATAAATTACCTTGACAAATCTTTGTTTTTAAAGTTCTGCGTGTTTGAAAGCCTTCTGTTCTGGGTTTATCTTTTTCTAATAGGCACAGAGTTAGCTTATCCATTATCTTCAGTAATATTAGTGCCATGTCCGTGGCATCTACTCTTGATTGATTGGATGCTTGTTTCAATGAACCAATTAGGTGACGAAAATGAAATGAAAGTTCTGATGGCAAAAGGTGACGTAATTTTATAGTTTTCCAGATTCAGAGGTTATGGTTTGGTTTAGTTATAGGTTGATGATTTTTTTTCTAATATTTTTTTTATACTAATAATTTTTTGTTCTTCAAAATTATGGAAACGTTTTTATATTCTTCGTCATCAATTTGCTTTAAAAAAATATACTACTCTAATTTAAAAGCTAACAATAATCAAATTTTGCTCGCAACCTATCTAAACATTCATACAATTAAAATGTCGATCGGTGAAAGAGAAGCGAAATTGATTTGAAGGCATCGAATTTATTTAAAGCACTAAAGCGAATGGTAGAAAAGAGATGTGAAAGGGTCTCTAGATGATTTTCTGAATTTTACCTTTTGCAAGCACGTTGCTCTACATTGAGCCACCCGCAGCGGTGACGAGACCTCCTCCTCAGCAACCACTCCAATCCATGATACGACGGAAAATAAGCTAAAACTATAAAGTAACATTTTGGCACACATCTTCTTTGGTATCCTTGAGTTTCCTTTACGAGTTCTTTGAAAGCTCTTCGCTTACGTCACAAACATCCAAATGTTGGTGGCGTGACCATGCTTTTGAGTTTTGTAGGGCTTTTCGGATTAATATTTCCTTTCAAATGAAGTTAATGCACATCACGAATTTTACGTTATAAAATTAGGGATACGTTTATTTCGCTTGTTGAAATCCTTCGCCCGGCGATAATTGGATGCAACAGCATGATTTTTTCGAACACTTTAATTCACTAAAGTCAGTCGATCTACGTCAGAATTCACAATCAAAGTACCTAATAATAACACAACTCGGATCGTCCGTGAGCGGCCGGAGCGTCGAGACGATGCTGCCACGAGCGCAGTCGAATGCGGACTAGCCACCCCGCCTGAAGAAGCTCGGTTCCTCTCCCCTCTGTTGGTTAATTTCTATACCTCGCTCACTCTTTCACGAGGGTCTCCCTTCGTCTCTTTCCTTCACAGTAGAAGAGTGCGTTTGCAGCCCTACTACTACGTATGTAAGCACGTTCTCTGTTCTCTTTACTAGTGCATATATTTTATTCTATCTCGTTTCATCTCGGGTAGATTCATGTTTTTTTTCCATGATGCAAGTCTACGAACGAGAATGTGGAAGTTTTTTGCTAAACAAAGACGGTGAATGTTGAATTTTTAGGGTTGTTCAAAAGGGGTGACAATGAATCGGGCTAATTCAGGGCTTGCTTGCGTTTTTATGGGAGCTCGAGCGGTAAATGTATCCCGCCTCTCTCGTTTGCTCAACTTTATGGTTCTCGCGTAGTGAAGCCATAATATTAATAATATTAATGGCCACCGCATCAACGACAATATTACTTTTATTTTATCATAAAAGGGTTCATGAATATATTTTATTGAGCTTTATTTTTTCTGTTAATAGTTGATCTGATCTAGCGCGTCCTACATAGCATTCAGAATGAATTTATCTTGCCAAATTTTAATTTCCGTGTTATTTTATGAAAAGAAACAAAGAAACATAAGACCTTACTAACTGAAGTAAAAATCGCCTATTGTTTCTCGCCATTTTTGTTTAATTCTGAAGTTTGTGTTAATTATGTAAATTTACTGACTTATTTTATTGTTTATTCTACATTATCTGCATCGACATCGAAAGTCATTCAAAAGTTGTGTGACGAACATACTTACCACATTTATGATATGAATGAGTTTTTTCTAATCGTACGTACTTTTTATCTGCCAGGGCAAGATAAAAAGTACCCAAAACCGGCGAATGTTGATGAAGCGAAAGAAGTTTTTTAGGATCGTGGCAAGTGGCAAGCAAGCTGCCTACCCCTCCAAGATAAGACGTGAGTTTATATATTATGAATTCCTAATGCTTGAACAATTCAACCCTTTGCAACATGATCAACAGAAAAAAATATGTCACAAATACACATTTGAAACGAAGCGAATTGCACTCTCGTGTAGTTGCCGAGTATTTTTCCGAAACTTTAGCGCTCGTCGACAAAACCGTCCGCTGCTAAGAGATTAAATAAGAATACAGTGTACGTGACACTGCACAAGGCTTTCCATATAAAAGGGGTTTTTCGTTTTCGTTCGGCGAGCTTCTTTGGGTCGCTATTCATCCCGGGCGCTTTATCTTCAAGTCTCTTCCCAGACATAATCTAGACAAGGCTTTCGTTCTGCCTACTGTCTCGTTGGACGGATCTCCTTTTGTTGTGCCTATCTCACAGACCACACAACCTAATAGACGCCGCATTGATGGGACCGACCTTGTATTTTCAGTAGATGAGGCGAACTTAACTGATAGGATGATACAGTCTTTAGCACATCAACCTTTGCATACCTGCGCGCTACTCAGTTGCGTTAGGGGTGACTTTGTAACAAAAATGTAAAGCTAGGGCTTCCTTCGAATTGTATCCATAAGTGCTGGACATTCTTTATCTAAGCATGTTTGAGTGGTCATTTTACCTCTCTGCCTAGTACTACAGGGTCACTTTGAATTCGTTCACATTTCATCTTGAGGGAATGTTTTTTTCATTATGAAAAACCGTATTATTAATTATTAATTATTAATTATTTATATATCCGTGTTTACCGACAATTTTCTCCAAACAGTGAATCCAAATTCGAAGTGTTAGGAAGTATCGTAGCGGTGAAAAAATATTTTCTGATATGTTAAATGCTTAGAGTCTGACGTCCGATATGCGTAAACAATTAAAAAAAAATTGAAGTTGCCGGCGTCGACCATAAGACGCTCAAAACGTAGTTTTTTTTAATATTCATTTCTTTTTGTCCTGATGTTTGTTTATGCTTAAATGAAGTAATTTTGGGTATAATTTTTTTTTTAAATTGGCGCCATACATTTCTAAATAATGCTTAAAATATCCCCTAAAATACGGTGAACGAATTCCAAGCCACCCTGTAGTAGAACTAGCCAAAACTTTGCCATAATGTTGCTATATTATAGCCACACATTGTAGCAGATACTTTGGTCGTTTCGGATCCGTTGTCTGTGGCCCATGTTTATCTGTTGGTCAGATTTTCCTTAACTTCCTTTCTTTGCTTGGATTATTTCCCATTATGTTTCTCAGCGCGACCTAATTAGGGAGTGATTACTTTTTGTTCTTCACTTTGTCTGGGATAATGAAAAAGGTACTTTGTCGCAAGAAATGTGATTATGATAAAAAGAACCAATATATATATATATATATATATATATATATATATATATATATATATATATATAACACATGAAATAAATAAATATGTAAAATAAATAATAAGATAAGAAAAACAATATTCTATATTTTACAGCAGAGCACATGACATAAACATTTGTAATGATACAGAGTGCAATTGGTGGCCTTATTCCTTATAGCAAAAGGTATATAATAAGTTAAATTGAAATCTTAGTTATTTTTGTCAGAAGAAGTTTTCTCGGTTTTTAGTTTTTTTACACCTTGGCGGCATACGTGCGTGCGTTGATGAAGCGAAAGGTTCGTGACAAGTGGTAGACTCTGGTTTCTGCCTACCCCTGTATAAACAGGCGTGAGTTTATGTTTTGTTACTTTATGTTACTTTTAATTTTTTTGTACTAAAATATATTATTTTACCAAACTGTTTACAGTTTTAAGACGGTCCGTAGATCACAAAGTCCATAGACCTCCTTAAGCTAATTTTCCTTAAAGTTCTTAGTCTGCACTCCGCGAAGTAATACAATTAACGTTATGTACTCATTTGCGGTATTTGTTAATTAAACCCACAGAGAAATTACCCCATCCCCTATTTGAGTAAGACTCGGGAGAGCCCAGAGTAAATATCAGACACTTTTCTCTACCTGCAAATGAGAATTAAAACAATCCTTTAAAAACCGTAATGCGAAAAGTTGACATTAAAGTTAAACAGGTATAGACCATTAAATTTTATAACCCTGTAGAGAGCCATGTAGGTAGACTATGTAATAAAGACAAAACAATTAACTTTAATATAGTCAGGAGGAGGTAAAGGTTATATATTCTGTTTTTAAATTTCACTTATCTCATTAAGACCGTTCCGCTCGCACAATTTTTTTTTTTAATTATTGTGATAAAATGAGTAAACTTTTGGTAAATGTGGTCTGAGGGTTTGATACATTGTTAAATTACGGACATTTCAAGTATACTTTTGTTTTCTTATACGTAGTTTGTAGTAAAGAAAAGTGGGTTCCAAAATTATTTATTTTGGAATCACATTTTCTCAATCAAAAACAGGTACAGGATAAGGAAAATATATCTTGAATGTCCGCAATTTTATTATCTATCAAACCCTCAGCCCAGATTTATCAAAAATATACTCTTTTTATTATAATACTTAAATAATTTGTCGTCGAAATCTGTTTATTATAATATCGCAATTACAAAACACTTTAGTGAACTCACAGCTGTTAACAGTAGATGACAATCTGTTAATATTAGTACCTGTACGAGAAACGGGGGTTAAGCAGTGTAAAAAAAATCTGCAGCATAAAAAATATATTTGTCATAAGTCTTAGAGCAAAATCTGGAATAAGATTATATAAGTAAGTACTTACGTAGGTATAATTTTCAGCAGTTTCATAAAAGGAATGACAAAAAAAAAGAATGAATAAAATTTTCATTAAAGCATATATACATACATAAACTCACGTCTGTCTCCCAGAGGGGTAGGCAGAGACCAGCGATTGCCACTTAACACGATCCTGACAAATAACTTCCGCTTCCTCAACATTCATTAGTCGTTCCATGCACGCACGCCGGTTTCGGGTACTTTTTATCTTGCCCTTTGCTAATGTATGTCCGCCATAAAAGCAATGACAAAAAAACAGTTTTGAGCAGTAGACAAAAATGAAAACCTATTTTTTTGTCAGCAATGAGGCTGCCACTAAAAGTTATCTAAGAGGCATGCATATTAAAATAAATAAATATTACATACAAAATCATAAAAAACCATTGCAAGTGAAATAAATAAGATAGATAGATAGAGAACCTTCATTGTAATAAAAATGGAAATTACACAGATATTAAGCTTGCAGTAATTTTAGATGGAGATTACTAAAACTCTACCACTAGGTACAATTAAGACGCCAGAATATTGATTCTTTTAACCACGAATTTCCCAACTTGCGTCGATGTCTTTTGGCACTTAGCTTTTTTATTGCTCCCTGTCACCGAACGATCTTCAGTTTATATTGTTGACAAACTGAACCCGCTGTCCGTCAGTTTATAGCTTCAGAGTTTGTGTCAGACCAAGGAAACATCGTCGTCTATGTTGAAAGGTTTACGGCCAAGTAGGACTCCCTTGAAGGGTGAGCCGACAAGGGAAAATTATCTCTAACTTATTACGATAGAGTTCAAAAGTGCGGCAATCACAGTCGCCATACGTCCGTAGGTCTGCGCAAGATGTGTCGTAAAAAGAAACTTTAGAGACTTGGTCTCAGCAAGGGTCAAAGTTAATTCGCAAGAATCACAAGGAAGGGAATCAATTTACGTCCACATTTCCGAATGTCGAATGTTCCATCATTAAAAAGTTGGTAAGGCGAAAACTAATGTTTGTAAAGTCACCGTACGTGGCTTCTCAATCAGGTTACTGTAACTATTGCAAATGACAACTATTTCTTCATCTTTGTAATGCAAATCACCTTTAATTTCTACTATTTTTATTTCTAGTTTAAGATGGTTACTGTAAGTCTTGTGAATATCATCATCATCATAATCATTCAGCCACAAGAAGTCCACTGCTGGACATAGGCCTCCTCCATGGATTTCCAAAAAGACCGGTTGGAAGCGGCCTGCATACAGCGCCTTCCTGCCACTTGGATGACGTCATCTGTCCATCTTGTGGCTGGTCGTCCTACGCTGCGCTTGCCGATATGTGGTCTCCATTCGAAAACTTTTCGGCCCCATCGGCCATCAGTTCTGCGTGCTATGTGTCCCGCCCACTGCCACTTCAACTTACTAATCCGCTGGGCTATGTCCACGACTTTCGTTCGTCTACGGATCTCATCATTTCTGATTCGATCTCGTAGAGAAATTCCGAGCATAGCCCTTTCCATAGCTCGTGGCGTGACCTTGAGCCTTCTTATGAGGCGCATAGTGAGAGACCACGTTTCAGTGCCATAAGTCATCACTGGTAACACACACTGGTTGTATAATTTTGTCTTGAGCGATTGAGGTATATTAGATGAAAATACTTTTCTAAGTTTCCCGAATGCTGCCCAGCCAAGTTGGATTCCACGATTGACCTCTTTCATGAAGTTGGACCGGCCTAGTTGGACTGTTTGTCCTAAGTAGACATATTTGTCTACAACTTCGAGAGTCGAGTTCCCCAATGTTATTGGGGTGCGCACAACACGGGCATTCGACATGACCTTCGTTTTGTCCGCCGGTAAGGGACGACCCAGACGGACATACTTCGACCAAATAAGGGATTTATTAGCAAATGGCAAGATAAAAAGTACCCGAAACCGGCGTGCGTGCATGCAACGATTAATGAATGTTGAGGACGCGAAAGTGATCTGTCAGGATCGTAGCAAGTGGCAGTCCCTGGTCTCTGCCTACCCCTCTGGGATACAGGCGTGAGTTTATGTTATGTTGTGCTTCGTTTTGTCCATGTTCATTTTAAGGCCCACACGTTGGGAAACTCGACTGAGGTCTTCGAGCATTACGCCGAGTCTTGAAAATAACAACAATTTTATTTACATTTTAATGAAAATCACCTTTTGATTTAGTTTTCAGTGATTTTGTTTTTGTAGTTTGAGGTGGTTACTGTAACAATCTTATAAACAACAACAATTGCATAATCTACTTTATACAAATCGCGTCTTGATTTTTTTTTGTAGCTTCAAGTCATATTTTTTTTCACTACGGAAATATAATTTTGATGTTCAAAATGTGTATTATAGTGGTTTTATAATAGTGATATTCAATGTATGTCCCATTGGCGCCCGTCATCATAAGCCATAAAGGATGTCCGGTAAATCACCACTGATGTCTTCCTATAATAATCACGGTTCACTGTCAGCTACATTGTCTTCGTGTCTTAGTATGTGCATGCTTGTATACGTAGCAGTATAATGATGTTAAGATTTTTCCCTGTGCCGATGACCTTGAGCGTTTGACACAGGTGTGCAGCACTTCCACATTTCACCGCTAGATGACACGACTGAATTAATTCCTAGTAGTAATCTCCATAGAAAGACGCTCGCGCTGCCGCACACACACAGTCTCATTCCCTTCGCGTAAGCACACGCCGCCAAAGGCACACATATATAGCCGAATTTCGAACGCGTCGAGCGAGCCGAGCGGTTTCTACTTTTCTAGCCGGCTCGCCAGCCCGCCCGCGTACGCGTAGATTGAATAGACTTCAATCTAATGCCTTCTTGTATAGCATGCGTCATTACAAACAAAAAAGATAAAGGTAGATACATCTCTTCAAAACTTATCTATGCTTTGTAGAAAGAATAGCTTTCAAACAAAAATCACATGTTTAGTAAGTACGTATTTATTTACCTACCTACTTATGAAATAGTACATGTTTTTGCACAACAACAGGTTTTTATGTCAAAAAGTGAAAAAAATCATCTTATCTTTTTTCAATAAAGTGAATTTGACTTTGATTTCACATGGATGTATTTCGGGACTCAGTGGCAGAATTGGAACGTAGGAAGCGACTTCCCCATATGAAATAAAAAAATATATTTCTAATGCCAATTCCATGGAAAGTAGAAATTACGACCATTTTAATTGTTATCCGGATTTTACGTCGTTAGGGTTGTCACGATCTCAGATAGTAATTTATAATCCGGATCTGATTTGATTTTGAAAAAAATATGTAAATACCTGGTGCCGTTATTATTGATATTAATTAAAATAGTAACATGATATACATCGCATATAACAACTTTATGTACACGGTGTGACGTGAAGAATGTATATAGGTACATAAAGTTGATCAGCGAAAAACACCTAGATAAAATTGTTGTCCCATTTTGATGTTACTAACTTGAAATTTTCTATACGATTAGTTTTTTTGCTAAAACCGACGGAGAAAATCGAAAACTTGGAGAAGCTGGTCTCCATGAGTTTCTTTTTTTTTCAACGGCTTGGGATAATGGTAACACTTAGGGGTGGTCTTTTAAAACAACATAAACTCGTTGCATAAACCCTAGATAGGACGGTGACGTAAATTAATTTTTATGGCAAATTTAATAGTGCCGATTGAAAAGTAAAATTGCTTAAATTTTCAACCAACACCTAATGCAGGTTTTGCCACCGGGCCCCGCTGGTCTAGCGGCTGGACTAATATGGTATCAACTTTATAGTCACACAGCGTTTGAATGCTAAAATAACTAGACGTGTGAAAATTCTTGAATTTTTGGTTGTTCTAATTTCGGTCTTATCAGGTGCTAAAAGATTTCCAAGTTCCACATATGGTGTAAACTTGGAATTTCCATCCTTACAGGGTGATCCCTCAAACCGATAAGAAAAATCTGACTTGGAAAATCCGGTCTCTACAGCTTTTTTGTCAAAGCCTGAGAAAACGGTAACATTACGGGGTAGTCTTGTCGAACAAATGTTGAATAAGACCTTGGGTTGGATGACAACGTTAACTTACTTTTTACAAAATGGCGTAAGTCAAATTTCAAGCTGGCTCCTAAAAATTTAAAAATTCTGATTTTTATCTCTGGCTCCGTTTTTCTATGAAAATTAGTATTGGAGGTTTTTGCGGTCGCTGATGACTACTCTGCGCCATGTATTGATGCGCATTCGGGAAACTTAGAAAAGTCCTTTCGTCTAATATACCTCAATCGCTCAATACAAAATTATACAACCAGTGATGACTTAAGGCACTGAAACGTGGCCTCTCACTATGGGCCTCCTAAGAAAGCTCAAGGTCACGCAAATAGCTATGGAAAGGCCTATGCTTTCTCTACGGTATCGAATCAGAAATGATGAACGAAAGTCACCTTAGCCCAGCGGATTACTAAGTTGAAGTGACAGTGGGCGGGGCACATAGCAAGCAGAACTAATGACCGATGGGGCCGAAAAGTTCTCGAATGGAGACCACATATCGGCAAGCGCTGCGTAGGACGACCAGCCGACAGATGACCTCATCCAAGTGCCTGGAAGACGCTGGATGAAATCCGCTTCCAAGTCTTCCAACTGGTCTTTTTGGAAATGCATGGAGGAGGCCTATATCCAGCAGTGGACTTCTTGTGTTCCATGACTCGAGAGGTTTCTTTACAAAAACTGCTGAAAACTTAAAATATAGTGTAAAAATACAGAGGTTTTTATAAACATTTTAAAAGAGTGGAAATTTTGATAAATTTGAAGCTTGGATTAAGATTTTGGCTCAAAATCTTTGAATTTAAATCATCGACTTTACGCATTTTTTTATTTTATTTTACACTACGCGCATTCACTAAAGCGGTTTCAAAAGGGTGAATATGTGTCATCGCTATCGTGCCTGTGTGGCCAATAGTCCATTGAGCAAATCTGACTGGATAATTTTTTTCTATGGTATAACACAAACAAAATTATAAAAAATTTAAGAACAAAAGCAAAATAATTAATTTTTTACAGAAGAAAAAAAACATTTCAAAATGGATATTGACCAAAGAAATAAAACAAAAATTATGAAAATGGAAAAAGACATCGTTGCTAAGGATGTTGGCAAAAGAGCTACAAATGGATTTGAGTGCTTATTTGGCCTGCATCCTTGTTTCAGCACAAAGACTGATAAATATAATTATTAATCAACAGTGCCTCCTCGTCTTAACTTATATTGGTATATTATAACAGATTAATCTGTTGATAATTGTATTAATAGTGTAATTCATACCATTTCTATTATTTCATTCCAATAGCACAGGAAACATACAGCATTTAAGTGATTTTTGGCGTTAAAGCTGATAGTTAAAAACTATCTATACTATAGTGCAGGGAATTCTAGTTTGATTGCGTTGTGTGGACGTTATTATTATTATAATTTTGGAACTCCCCACCGACGAATATTTTCAAGATACATTAAACTATTCATTGTGACACTTAAATAAAAATATGTAATATCGGTAAACCAGGAACGCAGATTTTTGTTTAATCTACTGTGTGATACAGTACTTCTATTTCTATTTGGTTACTTTTTGTTACACTTTTCCTTTTTGTTAAGGTTTCAGTTGTTTTTTTTTGTTACGTGTACAAAAAACTTACCTACTTTCTTTTGTTGTCATTATAATTACGGAACCCAAAAAATATTATGCGCGTTAAATTATATATTTAAATTACGTTGTACCTAAAAATGAGCACCGAATAAATCTTGAATAAAAAAAACCCGGATTTTGTGCCAACCCTAGCAAAAACAATTGAATAGGATCAACTTATACATGTCATGGAAGTGTGATTTATATTACATGTAGGGAAGGTAAAGAGCATAATTATTGCAGTGTATATAACTTATCCCAATACAGCGGAATTTCGAGAAAATAAAAAAACTAAAAACAAGTACCTACACACGTAGTATATAAATTATAATTCCTACAAAATTTTTAGCATTACGCCATTGATTCTTCTAAAAATACTTCCGCATGTACAATAAAATGCGTGATAAAAATATACAGCTTTTTATTTTATTTAAAACAGAAAAACATGTCAGGCAGATAGAAAAAAAATTCAGAGACGAAATCTACACAGATTCATTTTGTATGTTTAGAAAAGGTTCTAAACATAACATTATTGACACAATTCATATAACTATGTAAAATATTTTTCTATACATATATCCGGATGGGAACGACCGAGCCGAGTTCGATAGCGCTATCTTCTTCTGTCGCTACGGAAGTGAGCGGTGCGGAAATACTAAGTACTGTAATTCGGCTTGGTTCACTCAAAGGTTATGAATCAAGTATTATTCGTAACGCCCCAATCGAAATTATTATTTACCAACACATTATTTACCGCCTATGTACCCTACAATCTAACGAGGAGGCGAAGTGCGAGCGCAAGGAGTGAAACAAAACTCAATCAAACTAAAATGAACCTTAAATGCTAGTAATTAGAGACTACAAGGCTCGAGCAACAAGTCTGGCCGCGTGCGGCCGACCTAATCGCGACAATAAATGGATTATAATACATAGGTAGTTAGGTTTAATTTTTAATGAACCTCACTTTTACCGTGATTTAGGCACAAATACTAAAACGATGTTTCGCTTAGGTTGGTAATGTTACAATAGCTCGGATGGGAAGAGGCGTCCCTTGAACGGCAGAGAGCTCTTGGTTCGAATACTAGTAAATGATCGGTTTCCTTTTTACTTTTCTTTTTTAGTTATTTACTTAAATAAAAAAATACAAGAATTGGGATTTTATATTGTATGTTTTTCTAACGATTGAAGCTCGATCACTACTACAAAAATCAGTTGCCGTGCGTTGGTCTTGCAAACACTCGAAAATGTCTCCACCGATTGGACTAATAGCTATATAATATTTTTTTGTTTTGTTCGGACATGGGACGTAGGGCGAGGGCGCGGAAAAGACCCATCCCTTCAGGAGCCTGTTTCATAGAACTACAATTCATTGTGACTATGACAATTCGATGTACATTGCAAAGCCGATTAACCCACAGATAAAAAAATAGACTCTGCTGCGCAGTGTACTTCGAATTGTCATAATAAACTACGAAATTATAGTTTTATGAAACTTGACCCAGTACATTTTGTACGAAAGTGAATTGGAAAGATGCGGCGTCTTTTTCAGTCCCTCGCCCCACGTCCTTGGCCTACAATCGGTAATTTTGTATGAGAATTGCTACTAAAAATTAGTTATTTGTATATTTTTATCATTTATATATTAATTAAATCTCTTATTTTATGTTTGAAAAAATTAAAAGACTTTGAATTAATTTCACTATATGGCGCTCGAGGTGAACTTTGGAAGGTTGATTTATGATTGATAAATCGCTTATGAAAAGTTACAATGAAATCAATGGTGATGCGAAGAGCGCCTGTTCACAGACAACAGGCAACGAGTAGGCTGGGCTTACCTCGTAAGGCGTAATGTGATAAATTGATGAAAACGTTTTTTCTGAATGAGTAACTATGGTTCCTGTTAGTTTTAAACATTAACATACAAGATTTTGATATTGCCCGTAAGACTGTATAAGCTTAAACGTAATCCACTGCGCATTTAAAATGGTATATAAATTCTTAGCTTTTTTTTAAGCATTCTTACGGAATATATTTACTCATAGAAGGCGTAAGGTTATGACAGTTGTCAAACATCCAATAGGGAATCAAGGAGTTAAATTATATCATATATAAATTTCAACGGTCTGCCATGTTCCTAGAGGATGTCACAAGCGATTCAAAAACGTCTGCTAGCCAGTTCCAGCACACTGTAGCCCCTTAATTATTAGTATCAAAGCAATTTAAATCTTGGTACTGTACATGTTTTTTTTTATTTATTTGTTAAATTACCCATCATAACAGGTTTAACTAATACGTTGCACGATTAAATTTTAATACTCTAGTGTATTATAATTTTGTTTTAAATTGAGAATATTTAATTAAAACAATTTACAAAACTAGCCTACAGTAAACTATTAACAAATATTAACAACAAAGTACTTCTGTAAATTCACCCAAAGAACAAACAAATACCTACATCTTTATTTTCCGCAACCTTCTTAAAGATTTTTGTAGTTAGCGGTGGCGTAATCATAAAAGTATTAATACTAAACACACCGTTGATTACATTATAGAAATAATAATTATTTGTCTACTAAGTTATTTGCTTGGGTTAGGCCGTAATAGAAAGTGACTTATTTAAATTATAACTGTACCAATTACCTAGTCTAACACGTATTATAATCATTTACCCATGCACGTTCTTAATGCAATAAACTTACAGAACTTACTCATGTAGTGAACTGAAATTTCATATTTAGGACAACAAGTACTAGAGACATTTGGCAACCACTGGCCTAACGAGGTAGTTGTAATTGTACGTTATTGTTCTAAAGAGCATATTTATGGTACGGTCAACAGCACATAGACTTTTACATACGTGCACCCTAATCAGTTATTCGACTGTACGGGACATAGGTTGATAAAGCACCTATAACACCTCCACGCATCTAAAACAATCTTACATACCAGCAGCGACTAGTTGGCGCAAAGCCCCGCGTTCGTAACGAAGGCCATCTCTTACCTCGTTCTAATTAGCTCTCTTGTTCGCTGGAACTAAATTACTAAACGCTGTGCTCAGACACTCCAATAGCTTCGCGCTGAGTGAACGCACAGAGAACAGAAGTTCATGAAAATTTGACTAACTCAAACACTGACAAATACAAAGCTTTTAGATTTGTTTGTTTCTATTAAAATATCCGTGTGGCGTCGGATTAAGAATAGCGTAACTCCATTTCCTTCCGTAGATATCGTAGGAGGCGACTAAGGAAATACATTACCAGGAGACGGGCAGCAGCGTCTTCCTGAGATACCAATAGCATACTGCGATCGCCAACCCGCCTGCTAAGCGTGGCGATTATGGAAAAACCCTTCGTGGTTAGGAAAACCATGAGGGAGGCGTATGTCCTGCAGTGGGCCTCGAGTGGCTGATGATGATATTTAAAATATATTAAGGATTTTAGCGGTCTCTGTGCCTGAGATATGTGACATCTCAGATACTAAGGTTTCCTAATGATGCGTTCCTCCACCAAGGTGGAGGTGTATGCGCGCTTGGTTGCACATACACCCTGGTGTATGTGCAACCAAGCGCGCGGTTCATCGGAACCTATGACGTGTCAAGCGTATGGCGTCATCGGACAGACCGATATGCAATGTGTGCGGCAACCAAGCGCGCGGTTCATCGGAACCACATCGGAACCTATGGCAAGCGTATGGCGTCGTCGGACAGACCGAGATGCAATGTACATGGCAATGATCCTCATTCATGTTTTACTATGACAATTAGATTTGCATAGCCGAATTACTCGGCTACGCAATGTACAATCGAATTGTTATAATAAACTATGAATTGTAATTTATGAAAAGCGGGCCTGGTTATTAAACCTAGCCATACATACTTTCACTTTCTCCCTCTCTCTCTCTCTTTCAATCTTATAAAGGGAATGTATCCTTAAGGCGGGCCCTGAAGTAGCAGTTCCCATTCAAACGCAATTTGATTTTTATTTACAACGACCGGACCGGATCACAGTGAAACTTTGCCAATACGTTAAGACGACACAAATTGAGGTTTGATCGTGCTTAGAATTGGAAATGAACTTATCAAAAGGAAATTATAACCTTGAGTTTCTATGAAAAGTCTTATGAGGCTATAATTTCTTTTTATTTTGTTATTCGCAGTTTTAAACACGAGAAAACCTTGTACAAAAATTTGTGTCCTCTTAACATATTGGTAAGGTGTCATTGGTATCCGGCGTGTCGTTTGTGAATTAAAATCAAACTGCGTTTATATGTGAATTACTCCTTAAGGGGGCCGCATTAAGAGGAACGCATATAAACTGCCCTTGCATAAACCCTCTGTGTAATCTTGTTATGTGGCTCTTAGGTGTATTGTTTGACTCGGCATTTTTTCCACGAAATTGTGTTGGGGAGGCCTCGTACCACTGTAGTTAAAGGTAGGCACCTGAAAGCTTGAAGACGGATATTTTTCGGCGAATAGGTTGCCGGGTTGAAGTAACTAACATCCGTAGAAGAACCCGAGTTACTGATATAGCTCAGTCAAAGTGGCAGTGGGCGGGGCACTTAGCTCGGCCCGTTGGGGCGAAAAAGTTCTGAGCTGGCGACCGCGGACCGGACGACGCAGTGTAGGCAGGCCCCACACCAGATGGTCCGGCGACCTGGTTACGGTGGCGGAGAGTTGCTGGGTGCGGGCGGCACAAGACCGGGAAGCTTAGAAAACCATGAGGGATGCCTATGTCCTGCAGTGGGCGTCAAATGCCTGACGATGATGAAGTAACATGTGGCTGTTTTATATCTTGCTTTACGTCAGATGCTTCTATTAGTATAGTCGACTGCACCTTTACATCCGTGCACTCTACTCAGATACGGTACGTGCAATTTTGCAACCAAAATGTAAAGCTTTATGTGTTGTCGATAACTTATTGTGGTAGGTTATAGAATTGAACTCAATCATCTCAAATGCACTTGAAGATGACAATATATTTATGTGTTTGAATCCCGACATTTTATAAGTTACGCAAATTCGCTAAGTTATTGTAACAATACCACTCGATATCCTGTGGAAGATCATCATCATCATCAGCCATTTGACGCCCACTGCAGGACATAGACCTCCCGCGTGGTTTTCATGAACAAACCCGCAGTTTGTTCACTAATGCATTGCACAAAGCGAAAGAAGTTGTTTAGCATCGTGGTATGAAGAACCTTGGTCCTTGACACCTTTGTCTAGCCTACCCTTGGCGCTAGGCGTGAGTTTATGTATGTATTGATGGTGAATTTCGTACGAATTAGGCTGTTAACCTCAGAGAATTGTAGGTGCTAGATAAGCCTTCCAAAAATATGTATTATATTATTAACCTATTTAGATTGTATGTAACCATAATTCAATTTAATTGAATAAATGCTTTCCATTTTCATGGGTAGGTACTACATATAGCGTCTAAGTGGTAATATCACCTAACTAGCACATTATAGTCCACAGCGCATCAACCTTTACGTTTTTGTTGCAAAGTCGCTGTGTCAGTTACTACAAGACGTTGCATGAATCACTGTAAAATGCCTGATTTAATTTCTTACAGACGGCATGCCCTATGAGTTTTGAAATTACATATTTAATGACTTAACTGCAGCAATTAGGATTCAGAATAGCGTGACAGATCCCTGAGAGAGTAATCGGTTCTAGCGATTACGAATCTCGGATGCAGTAGAGATGGCGAGGCTGAAATTCTCTGCTACTCCTCCATTGATCCTACAGGATAACGGGTGCAATGGAGTTGATATTACAATAGGTTAAAGATTGTTATCATAGGGTTGTCTGGAAGAGATTACTTTTAGCAACAAGGCCGCCAATTGTACTTTGCATTATTCAAATTTTTATATCACGTGGTCTCACTCGCACAATACCTTTGTACTTGCAAAGGTACATTATGGAACTAGGTAAATTATTTTCTGCGTGTTTTTTTTAAACTATAATTGATTCAAACTTTTTAGTTATCTAATTAAAGTGGTTCCTCAGTAGCGCCATCTAGTCCATACGAGTAATAAATGAACTACATTTGGTTAATGTTGCTGAAAGAAAGAAGAAAAGAAAGAAAGACATTTATTGGGACAAATTGACACGTCACAAAAAAAGGCATAACAAATAACATAAATATAAGGAAAAACAAGTCACATAAATACGAGATAGGACAAGGCAAAGTCAGTGTTGAAGACAGACCGAAAATAGATGGTGCTATAGACAGAGTACAAGAATTTTACAATCCACTTCTGGCCCTTATCAGACCAACTCGATGATACCAAATTATTGTATTGTCATTTAAAATACATATTTGTAATCGATAAAAGTATCTCAGTGTCTTAATTTGTTTAGTTTGTGTCTTAGTGTATAGGTATAAGTGACATACTCGTATTATTATTATTAAAATTCTTTATTGCATTTAAACAAACAGTTTTGCACATAGGCGAGCTTACTAACATACAAGTGAAGCTAGTGAAAAAGTGTTAAATTAAAAGATTTACCAGGTGTCAGTTGTTCAGTCGACAACACATGAACCTTTCCATCCTTTACTCGTAACGTAAGTGACGTTACGGGCTACTTTTCAACTAAATTATAAAGGTTTAATATAAGCTGTTAAATGTACTATATGAATTGAAATTAATTAAATTGAAATGAATATTTTCATCTTTGTGCCTATTGTTTGTACATAAAATTTTTCCTGCAACTATTCCTTAAAAAAACTTGTTTCAGGAAGGCGTCTCTACGGTTTTCGGTTTGAAATCGTCATCATAATAATGCATACTTTCGTTTATTTCTTTAGTCTCAGCGTTTTTATTTTGCTCGTTCTGTTGGGAATTTACAGAGTAATAAACGTCGCAGAGGAACTCATAATACGTTTCTACTTATTATTAATACTTTTATTGCACTTAAACGAGTATATAATACGGTTGACTTAATGCCACAAGCATTTTCTACCAGACATTTAGATTTCCATCAATTTTAATTGCACTATTTTGTAAGATAGGACTAAAATTTATTTGTAATACAAAATATTAATTTACAGACCGATTTGTAGTGATGACGGATTCTCGTACCTACTTTGTAATTTCAACGAGGCTAATAAATTCAGTCTCTAAAAACAGTCTTTTGTTTTGATATTTAAAATAATATTTTTATTTCCTGTCATCAACTCTTTTGTGAACCTTGAAAAAGGGTGCACCGCTTCATTTTAATGGATCCATCCTTACATTTTCAACGAATTTGCTCGAATTCGAGTAAATTATATCGTGGTTTAGTGAAAGGTTTATGTTGGGTTGTAATACCTCTCAGCAAAAATAGAAGACTTCAAATATATCTGAACATTAATCATGTTCACACCTAGTCGAAGCGTTTTATTTTTATCAACCCATCAATAGTTTTTTTATATAATTATTATAAGCCTGCGTCTATTTTAATTTAAATCAGTCGACATAAAGAATACATAATTTTAAACCATTTAAAACCCGTAGCACTTACAAAAGTAACAGAATAGAGTTGAATTTATTTACAATCTCTTATAATAAATATTAGTCTTTGGCGATTTTTGTTCGTCAACTCCTAATATTAAAGGGAAATATTTTAGAAGTCGCAGCCTCAATGTTTCCTCTGATATTTTCGCTTACCCTACGTACACGGAGAAATGTACAGTTGCGAAGATGAAACTGCAACAGCGGAGCTAGAGCGTCGCCATCTCTTATTATTTAAGAATTTTTTTACGACATTATTCCGACGACAAAATGAGTTTTCCAGTTTTCATATTCATAGCATTTGGGTCGTTGATGTTTTGAACTGTGCCCGTGCCAGTCCCGGCAACATCTGGTTGCGTGTTTTTAATACTCGACTCTCAGTGCGGCAGTTGTTAAAAGAATATTAAATAGTCTGCAGCCTATCGTAATATTGGCAAAATATTGGCAATAACGAGTATACCGGCTGCTATCGTGAAACGCAAAATAACCGTGCGAAACTAACTACATATTTTGACAGATGATCCTTATGTGTTTAGAGTGTGTCCAAAAATCACGCAGTAACGAATTGATGATTGCACGGGAAAAGCCCTGACAATTTTCGTTCAAAGTGCCTACATACCAAAATAAAAACATTGAATTGAATGCAAGCAGAATGTTAGAAGGGAAGGGAACAATGAATACCATTTTAGTCAGTGCAAGCACTTAGACTGCTCATGACAACAGTGACCTACTGGTCTATAACTATGCCACAACCAGCCTGAGGGTAAGTACATCAAAGTGCGGCCCTCTCTCTTAAAAATAATACTGAAGGAAAAACTCCTGTTTCAAAAGTTTTTGAATTATCTCGCTCCCTTGTTCTGTCGAGATATGAAAGAGTTTCTTGTCTCAAAGGGGCTGGCTCACGTTGTTACTTTGATTAGGACCAGTTAGTTATTTGTTGGGACCATTGTTTGTATAACTACGAATTTCTACTTGCGCTTTTGTTCCTGACTTTGTTTCTGTAGACGTTTGGCTCCCGCGGGGCTACTAAGATAAAAGTAAAACTAAGGTGAAACTACCTTAGTTTACATGCTTCTCGTCGTAGAAATAATCAAGTTTCAGAATGGAGATTGTATGGAAAGCTGGGTGTTTGATTTATATTTACGCCTTTAAAATTGCATTTATAGCTTGGGTAAATTTTGTCGATGGAATGTGGATGAAATGTAGTTTCGTAAATTAATTGCAATCAATTTCGGGTAGTGAAAAGCGGTTGTTTATGAAATTCTGACATAAGTGTAGCAGCGAGGTCGTGTAATAAGTTTTGTGTATAAAAATGTAAAAAAAGGGGATATCTAATTTTTGTTATAGAGATGTGGTATAAGTAGATCCGTCGGGAACCATCAATGAATGGAGGGGCCTTACCCTCTTACTTGCTGATGTTTTTCGCTGAATTTTAATGAAGTTTCGTTTAACTACCCGGTGCTCCAAGAAACCCAAAGGATGTCCGTGTTTATGATCCTGTTAAAAGTTTAAAAGGAATTTTCTGGAGAGCCAACACTAAGTAGTTAGTTTTTATGCAGATAATAGTTGTTAAAGAGATATTGTTAGTGGCCTAAGCGGAACTCTTAAATGTAAAAAAATTATATATAAACTTTTTTATAACTCCAAATTAATTCATTAATTCATTACAGAATTATAAAAGAAATATGAAAAAAATATTTTTAAAAACCCGCGACCTCTGGCTTACCGCACCAGCGCTCTCCCAGCTGAGCTAATGGGCAAGTGCAGGCATCGGCGAATAGTTTATGAAAATAGTAAATGAAAAAAATTGGTTTAAATAATACGGACCGTTTTCTCCCTCCAAAACTAAGCACATAAAAATTTTAAACATCGAAAATATCTGTAATATTATTTTGCAGAACTTGATTCGCCCATATTTAAAAAAAGTGTTTCTATAATCATTAAACGTGTTGCACTCTACTCAGTTACGTTTACGGGCTACTTTACAAGAAGTAAAAGTTGACCAGCTGTCGACTACGTCACATCCTAAGTATTACAACTTTGAAAATCATTGGTAGCTCATTACGCACTGAGTTCTACCCAACCTTCTCTTGTATACTCGAAATATATATTTTATAGCAAAGTGTACATTCGTTAGTTAATAGGGAGAATTGTCATCACATATAAAGTATTCTATATTATTTAGCAGAAACTCCTATTTCCTGATAGATATGGTGATTTGGTTACAACAAGCCATGTGAGTAGCTTTACTGAAATTACGTACAAATTTTATAACATTAATCAGTCTTACTCGGTCATAAAAAGTTGTACGTAGCTGTTTTACTTTCGGACTCATATATCTTACTTAGCTAGAACCGAGGAAGATAAAACTAGGTTGTTAATCATAAGATCTGTTTTATTGTGTCAAGAAATAAAATGGAAGTATCATCCTTGGGAAGAAGAGACTAGCCACGAAGGCGACAGAACGCTGAGTCGCTTTAAAGGAGAGTTTCCAACCCCGCAGCTGGACATAATGCGAAAATGCAATTTCCATAAATTTTACACGTCGCGGGCGAATCCCCCGCCCGAATAAGATTGTACGTGACCACGTGATATGACGGGGATCCTTGATTCCGCCCGCCTGATAGGGGGACTCTAGATTCTGCGGTAGCGATAAATTTTACCTAAAAATGTGACGGAAAATTCGTGTACATACATACAGGGCTTTCGTTTGGTACGCTTGGCGCGTCTGCAGCCTCGGCTAAAGTGTGTTTAGAATTGTTCTGGGTAGAGGGTTGAATAGTTCCAAAGTGAAACAGTAATATTTATTGATTTGTACAGTCGACAATATTTCCCTTTACGTGCGAGCACTCTACTCAACTGAGCTAACTACGTTTCGAAGTAACTTTGCAAAAATAATGCTTAGGGTCGAGTTGCTACCGACTGTGCAAAAATGTCAAGGCTGTTTATTCCTATTTAGTAAACGATAGGTAAGGGACGACCCAGACGGACATACTTCGACCAAACCGACCTGCGTGCATGCAACGACTAATGAATGTTGAGGAAGCGAAAGTGATCTGTCAGGACCGTAGCAAGTGGCAGTCCCTGGTCTCTGCCTACCCCTCTGGGAAACAGGCGTGAGTTTATGTTATGTTATGTTTGATAGGAATATATATGATCAGATAATAATAAACGAATTCCATCCCTTGAATCTCGACGTTGTTTTCTCGAAAAATATTGCTTACCTGTCTTTTACATAGCATTAATAGTACGCCAAGGGCTAAAGAGGACCTTCGATAAACAAACCAAGGGTCCGCGGTTGTAACAGACTAAATAAATTATAAAAAGATCCCTGGGACAAAGACGATGCTTGCTCTGGGACAAATCGTAAATTTAACGGTCGAAAGAATCCTTATTTCCCTTGGCTATTCATGTGGCTGCTGTTTGCGTTGGCGAATCTACTCCTGGTTTTATGCTTAGCTGTAAAAATGACGAACCAAAATCGAAAAGTACCGACTCACAATTAAATACACGAGCTTTTGCTATATAAATAATGTCCCAGGCACTGCAGCGTCCGAATGGTCCCTTCACCCATCTAGTGTGAGTGAGGGTGCCACTGGACGCTGTGTAAAGCATCTCATTACGTATATGCAAAGGCCAAAGTTTTTTGCTATGCGTTTATTACCAATTCATTCGAAGTTTTCCGTTCGGTATTTGAAATTTGACACAATTTACCATTAACTCGATGCCTGCGGATTTTCGTGAAGTAAACTGTCGACTACGAAATTTTTATTGTAAATCTAGAAACGAAAATTGAGCTTTCGTATTTCGAATTGAAACTTTTTCGTTTATTCAATGCGAATGATTGTATTCTCCACAAATCTTCGCTCCTCGAAAACACTAATTAGTTAATAGTCCAAATCTTAACTAACTTAATTACAGCAATCGCACCAATTCGCCTCAGAAGCAACTCCATTGTAACGAAATCTGTTAGCGCAGTAAAACCCATCGGCCCGGAATTATGAGTGTAATTTAATTAAAACATAACAGTTAGTTTTTAATTCCAATTAGTCACACGGGCCTCGGTTTGGGCGGATTGGGTAATTTGAGAATTTGAGCGGCTCCGTTTGGCTTCGGATCATCCTACTTTTTCTTGCTGACCAATGGCGGACGTCAATCTGACGGCACTTCTCTGGCTTCCCTCTATTCGACGTGATTAGACACTTGGAGTGTTTCTATGACAATTTACTTCGATGGTATCGCGTCTAGCGTATTTGGGCATTTCTCCACGGGGTCCGAACTTGACGGCCCGGCATATAACATGTCCAGATTATCAAAATATACCCCTGCAAAAAATACTACAGTATCCTCTAGGTCCTCGTCTACCTGGAGAACATGCAAACTTTGCTGAAAACCGTTTGCAACTCACAGAAAAAAAATCTGAAATGGCTGAAAATGACCTTCGGTGGCTTGTCCCCAACCCAAAACTTGACAATTTACAATTATTTTTGTAAAACTCAGACTGTTTTCGGGGAATGTATTTATGTTCACATATTCTCAGATAGTTAAAGTACCTCTCATTTAAATACCATAAGAATCTAAACAATAGCTCGCCTACAATAGCAAGATGTTTGAGTGTCCCTTGCTTCTGCCTGAATCCGGTGGCACTTATGAACCAAGCGTTTCTTCGGTCGTAGATTACACTAGGAATTCGCGGTGTGGATGAGCCATTTTGTCGGTCACGCCGTAGCACCCGAGGTCAACGGACGGGTGATTGAATGAAAGTCTTGGGAAATATCAGGGTAAGTAATTGATTCTTGAGATTTGGTCCAGGGCACACTTTGACTTCGGTGGAGGTGTTATTGGAAAGAATACTTGTTGACTGTAAAATCTAGTGCTTACTGTATAATTTATCTCAGTGACTAATTTCTAGTGCCTTGAGCTGGGGTTGATACGTGTTGTTGTTTAAGAGTGAACTTGAAAAAACATATCTTTTCTGATTTCGGTGTGCCTGATTTCGGTGGCTTTTTGAGAACCGAAGTCAGAAAAACTTTCACCGAAGTCAAATTTGCCTGATTTCAATGTATTTCGTTCGACTGTAGAGAACCGAGGTCAGATTCCTTACATGTAAGTTTCAAGTAGGATATGCGCATTTGTTTTTTTTTTTTTGAAAACTAATCGCTAACTGTAAAAGAAAACATCGTGTGGAACTATGAATAGTTTTACACGTGTAGATATTTTCTTTACTGTTAATAATAACGACAAAAATACATGTGTTGTTTCTGTCATAATTGATTTCAGTTAGATTGTTAGTTAACTTGAAAATGTGAAACATGTGTACCTATTCGTGTGTACATTTTTTCATGTGTATATGTGTGCTTATTATGTCTGTATTTGTGAATTATGTGAATGTGTCAACAATGGCAAGTTAAAGTACCTACAAGAAAGAAAGTGGGTGTACATTTCTTTAACATAGTTTTCTTATAGTTTGTGGTCAGTCGGTGTGTACGTTTATGTAGGTATGTACAGTAGGCTCTACATCAACCTACTCTACCTACCAATCTATTCTATTTCAGCTGACCATGGAGCAAATAAAGCAAAAACAAGCTGCGAAAAAAAAAAACAGGAACAAAAAGAAAGAAAGAGATTGAAGGAGCGTGCTAGGAAAGTAAAAATCAAGAGTGATCCAGTCCTTTATGAACGACTTAAGGAAAAAGACAGACAGCTTTACTTAAAAAGGAAGATGGAAGGGAAGATTGTAAAGCTATCTTTACCTGTACTTTGTATTACCTCATAAATTAAGTATAAAAGACAATATTTTTAAGAAAGATATATTTTTCTTAGTAAGTTTTATCTTTATGTTAAATAAATATTTTCCGAAGACTGATTCAAGTCTGAAAAAATTTTATGGAAAGTTATGATTGTCGACTTTTTAATTGTCTCAATTACTATTATTGACAAGTACAAACCGTAGCATAAAAAATAATAATAAAAACATATCTTTGAATGTTTACACAACATTTTGTGTTGAATAAGTCCAAAAGACTATTTTGCTGAGTAAGTTTTATAATAAGGTTATCGACAATGTTAAACAAATATGTTCATAAGACTGATTTAAGTTTAAGGAAAGTTTTGTTTGTAGAATTTTTATTTGATTGTTATTAAAACACCTTTTACCTAGGTAGGTACGTAGATTATTTTATTCCATTTTATGGCATTTGAAGTTGAGTAATGTTAAATTCGCTTTTCATGAAAAAAAAACGTTAAAATGGAATAAAATAAAGTCCGGAAATAAAATTCGCATAGTATGTGTAATTTTATTAAAATCATTTATCTCTTTCATAACTAATTATGCCATGTTAAAACCAAATAAAGGGTGTCTCGATATCCTTTTTGTTTTTGGTGTAGTCACTTTATAAAAACAAGGCTATACTGAGACAAAAATGTATAGTTTGACTTTATTGCGAGTTTTGATAAAAATTTGCCACTTTTTTTTGAAGGATTATTATTTTTCGTTCTAGAATAGTTAGCTAGAAATTTACCTACTTACGCAATTCGTGTTAGATTTTTAGCGCTTGCATGACGAGCTGACAGACTAACAGATGAGAAAAACTGACTGAAAAAATGTGATTTTAGGTAAAAGAATTAGGTACTTTAGAGCTTAATAATGTATGAGAATTACAATAAACAAGTTGATTAATTATATCTGCCCGGTTTTTATTTATTATATCCTCTTTTAATTACTAGACAATGCCTAACATTAATGGTATCAAATTGTGACTTTGGCACGTTAAATGATTCTCTGGTCATTTTCTGATTCCAGTTAATTATTTCCTGATGTCGATGCTTACAATCTGATTTCGGTGCAGGTAGTCAGATTTCGGTGTTAGTTTTTCTGATTTCGGTGCTGGTAGTCTGATTCCGGTGTACAGTTTTCTGATTTCGGTGTAGTCTGATTTCGGTGATTTAAATATTTCGTTTTATAACCGAGAATCTGGCTACCCAAAATATATCATGATTTATAGTTTTTAGCCCTTTATCCAAAACAATCGATAAAATTCCCGAAAGACGAAAAAAAAAACGACCACCGAAGTCAGCCATTTTTGCCTCTTCTGGAGAAATACCCATTTACGTTTTTGTTTCGAACATTTATTTTAATTTTGATGTCTTTATTCGACGATGTAGAGGCAATTTTACACACATTTCGTTTTAAATTACACGTTTATACGGTATGTTATGGCATGCGAATGGATTCTAGTAGAATTTATGTGTCTACTCATCCATATTAGTGTGTGTATGTATGGAACAGAAAATCTGTAAATTTAATTTTACTTGAAATCATGAACACGCACCAATCATTCGATTTAAATTATTATGAGAACTCAATTTTTGGAAACGTAATATTCTAGCACGTGTATCTGTATTTATTTAAAGACAAAACTTATGTAAGTATTGATTTCCAAAATATTAATGTTTATTAGTTCCTATTCAAAGACGCGTCGCATCCCTATTCTGTTGAATTTAGTTAGATAGAGTAAATTTATATTAACATTTTCCTTTTTTTGTACGCCTACCAACTCTTTCTCTTACCTCCTGCGGCTGACTGGTAGGAAATGCTTATGGCATTAAGTCCGCCGCATGATACGATTTTTTTTAAGTGCAATAAAAGTATCAATTAATAAAAAATACACTTTATCGCATACAAAAAAGGAAACACATATTATAATGTTTCCTCCTTAGTTACGTAGGTATCTACTTGTTACAAAATTTAGAGGTAACCTGTAACTTGTTTAGCTGGAAAGTATAACGAAAGTATATAAACTCATCAAAATAACTCTAAGTTTGTTATAGCCACTCTGCTCTAAAAGTCCCAACACATTGCATTGTCGTGTATTAACACAGCCTTTTTTGTGTATTAAACTGGTTAAGCTGAGAGGATAGTACCTTTGCTAGGCAAGCTTATTATGGATACTACAGGTCACTCCTCCTATTTACGAGTAGTTCAGGAAGCAGTCTAATATAAATAAATAACTTTCAAACAACGCAACAACTCGTCCTGGTCCCAAACTAGGAAACCTGATCTTTGGTAACCAGGCAATAGATATAAAAGTCCTATTTTAGTATTACTGTCTCCTGTCTTACCTGTTTCCCGTCTCTTTCTGAAGTAGACAAAACCGTGACACGATAGCCCCACTAAAATAAACCCAGTACCGCCTTTCTACTCTCGAAGTTATTGTGTTCCAAATTGTGCCACGATTAAATGCAATATGTCAGATTATTCACAATAAATAGCATTATACTTATCGAAACTTTGGGTTCGCGTTTCACCTATTCATTTTGAAGTTAGTAGAGGAAGTTCAAGTTCAGAGTAGCAATTTTTGAAATATGTGAGTAGGAGGGAGATAGGCCACGTTTCATAAAATTACAATTCATATTTTATTATGAAACTTCAGTCTATGTTGCGTAGATGAGTCTTCCTAGTTATTAATCTGTGGATTAATCGATAACTTGATAATAATAATGACAGATGTAGTAATCAACTATGTTAAGTTTTATGTGACACGGCTTATAAATAAATAAATAACTTCCGCACAATACAATCTCCTGTACTGGTCCCAAACTGGGATGCCCTGTGCTATGATAACATTATCATTATTATTTTTCTATCCATCCTAAGGTTGTCTGGAAGAGATCGCTTTTAGCGATAAGACCACCAATTGTACATGGCAAAACTTAGATATGTAAGCCTTTTAATGCATTTTGTTTTCTTGTGTGTACAATAAAGTGTTCTAATCGAATCTATTATGCTTTATTGCGCAAACGAGAGCACAGTACAGAAAAGGTAACAAAAGAAAATACATGCACAATGGCGAGCTTATCTCTGTAAGAGATTTCTTCCAGCAAACATTTTGTACTCTTACTCTTAATCGTATCACAATAACGTGATCTTAAAGTCAAGAGTAGAGCGGCTGGTGCAAATAAGCCCCCATGGACGCAGCACTAGTATTATTTTTCTTCAAGATAGCATTGGTGGAGCTTCCAAATGTAATTGCCCCGGTTTCTTCAAGTCTGTGACAGCTCAAAGGCAGGGCCTTGACGTGCTCATTGTCGGTCCGCCCACGGTTTACCTTATTCAAAGTTTGCCGGATTATTTTTCTTTTATTTTTCTTCTTAAAGCTGCTGTTATGTCAGCATGCCATGTCAGCTCGCGAAATTATTATTATTAATTCTGCATTGTACAAAAGAAAGTGTACAAAAGGAGGACACTATAAAAATAATGTAAATGTAAAAAAAATATAATTTTGATAAATGCGGGCTCGCTGGATAATATAATTACGGACATTTAAGACATATTTTGCTATCAGACACATAGTTTTTGATTGACAAGATAGATCGACAGATGATGCTAAAATTTTGTCCCAGGTGGACATACTTCAACCAAATCGGGGATGTATTAGATGATGGGATGTATTATTAAAAGTACCTGAAACCGGCGTGCGTGCATGCAACGGCTAATGAATGTTGAGGAAGCGAAAGTGATCTGTCAGGATCGTAGCAAGTGGCTGTCACTGGTCTCTACCTACCCTTCTGGGATACAGGCGTGAGTTTATGTATGTATGTATGTAGTAATTTTGGAAACAAATTTTCTTGAGCATTGGAAAACAAAAATAAAATAAAATAAAGTAAAATGTCCATAATTTCGTCAATACTTGTTTTGTACAATGTCTAAATTTGTATTACTGTGCGAGCGAAACAGCAACCTTATGAATTTCAGTATATAGTAAACTACTCTGTCCGGTGGGAAAGAGAGGGTTGGATCCCCTTCACGTAAATGTTGAGATAGCGATAATAATAGCGCGGAATGCACTGGGAGCGTAATTTTATGGTTTTGATTAATTTCAAAAAAGTGTGACCTAAGACTAATAATAACTTCTACACAATACAATCACTTGTCTTGGTTCCAAACTGGAATGCCCTGTGCTTTAGTAACCAGGCAAGAACACCACAATCATGGAAACACACCCAGACTGAGGCCATTTGTACTGACGTACAGCGGGCCCCAGTGGAAATCGAACCCATTACCTCCGGCATGGTAATCAGACGTGATAGACCAACGAGGCTGTCTGAAACAAACCTTGTCAGGTCGGGTAAATGTGAATTGTTTATTTAGAGAGAAAAAATAGAGACTGTAAGTAGTACAGAGAAGGGCGTGATAAACTAAAATAAAATGCCTTACTTTAGTATTAATTTCTACCAAAAAAATAAGTGAAGGAAAACGTCGTGAGAAAAACTGAGTGTCGGAAGTGTTCAGATACCTCAGCGCTTGAAATTGCCAATCCGCGATGGGCACATGGGTAATTAAACCCATGAAAGAGAAGGCTCGCGTATGCCCTGCAGTGGGACGTATATAGCCTACGAAAAAAAAAATACCCAGTCGCGTATTCATTTCTGTCAAGTTCCAAAGACCGAGATTACCGATATAGTAATTATTAACCTACTTCATCATCATCATCATCAGCCATTTGACTCCCACTGCAGGACATAGGCCTCCTTCGTGGTTTTCATTACCATGAGGGGTTTTGCCATAAACGCCCCGCCTGGCAGGCGGGTTGGCGATCGCAGTATGCGGTTGGAATCTCAGGAAGACGCTGCTGCCCGTCTCCTGGTAATTGATTTCCTTAGTCGCCTTCTACGACATCCACGGAAAGAAATGGAGTGACGCTATTCTTAATCCGGCGTCACACGGAATATTAACCTACTAACAACTAAAAACTTCGTATTATAAACATTGCGTAAAAGGAATGATAAATAATTAGAACTGTTCGAAAATCTTTCTTCGCCCGGTGCCTGCGCCTTAATTTCCGCCAAGAGACGTAATTAATAAGTGTTTCATTTTATGCAAATCCACGTTGATGTTTTCTTGAAACTTTCTATTCTCTACTACCTTAAATCTGTAACAGAGGTATGAGTTATGTACATTAAGATTATATAAAAGGGGTCAAGTACTATAACAGAGGTAACAATATGATGTTTAAAGTCCCTTGGACTTATTTATAAAAGTTGACTCCACTAACACACTCTTAATAGGGAGTTTTTTATTCCGAGTTAATGATATTTGAGTATTTTATCTGTTTGCAGTTTTTGTATTTTATGACTTAAAAATATGTTTCTTTTGTCGCTCCAATGACTCCGGTGATACAAAATTTTTCACAAAGACTAATCCCAACTCACACCGCTTTCTCAATGTCACTTAAGTTGCCATTTAAATCGATTTATGTATGAAGCATTTTAGTTAAATGCTGTTTAAGGCACATTTAAGAAAGTGGTACAAGACGGCCTGTCTTATTTATAAGAACACGATTCCTCTAAAACAGTCCTCAGAGGCATTTCAAATAATCGGTGTTTACGTTTTTTCCCTTTTATATAGACTTTTTAAACGGCATCTGAGGATAGTTTTAAGGGATCGTTTATAAATAAGATCAATCTTCGTGGATAAAGTGGCCAAATGTAGTTATACTATACGTCTGTTGTCAACTCAATTAACCTTTTTAGGGTTCCGTACCCGAAATGTGCCAAACGGGACCCTATTACTAAGACTTTACTGTCTGTCTGTCTATCTGTCCGTCTGTCTGTCTGTCACCAGGCTGTATCTCATGAACCGCTAGGCAGTTGAAATTTTCACAGATGATGTGTTTCTGTTGCCGCTGTAACAACAAATGTTAAAGTTAGAATAAAGTAAATATTTAAGGTGGGCTCCTATACAACATACGTAATTTTTTTGCCGTTTTTTGCTCAATATTAATAACGGCAACAGGCAGGCGCTTTAAATATTCACAGAATATTCATTTCTATATTAGCTTCAAAAATAAACAATAAAATAAGATAAGTATTTAGGGGCGGCTCCCATACAATAAACGTGATTTTTTGCCGTTTTTCCCGATCTTTGTATCTAATGTTGTATAGATAATGGTACGGCACCCTTCGTACGCGAGTCCGTCTCGCACTTGGCCGGTTTTTTTTTTACTTTATAACAACTGAACCGACCTTACTGCCGCTTTTCTGACAGTAAAAATATAATTACTGTTAATGAGTATGCATCCGTAAAACTCGGTATTCTATCAAGAAATGATGTAATGGTCGTAAAACGATACGACTGCTATAAAAAATGTAATAAGTGAAACTAATAGTCGTAATTGGTCTCTACTGACAAATAAACGTTGTAAAAGATGTATTTTATGTCCAATATCAGCCTTCATTAGTGAAGGTAGAACATTCCCTTAACATTTGTTAGCCTGCATGGTACAGTCGACAGCATATCAACCTTCTAATACGAATGATTGACCGGCGGTCGACTGTAGGTACTTTCTTGCAGCAAAGCAAATTTTATGTTGTATGAGTAGTACAAAAAGTGAACTCATTCATCCTTGTGTAACATGATATTGCTCATTCAATGTTTTCTGTCTTGTTTGGGTTTAATATTACAAGCGATTTGCTTGAAAATTCCGACTTTATTGTGTGCTCATAAGCATTATGAACAAATATAGTCGTAAAGTTGACTATTTGTTTATTGCTCCACGATATAGTTTGTTATTATGCTTTGTTGATTGTACTGACTAAGCTGAGAGGATCGTGTCGGTGTTGGGCAAGGCATTATATATATGTTACAGCCAAAGTAATAAATCTGGATATTATACATAATGACTGGTCATTATATAATATAATGTCTACTCAGTTTAGATAAAGTGATAATTAACACAAAATTAATCACATTTACTAGCAATTTTATTTAGGGCCAATTTTTCAATAGTCAGATAAAACTAACCTGGAGAATAAATTGCATGCTGTCACTGTCTAAATCATATGACAAGACAGTGACAACATCAGTTTTATTCTCCAGTTAAGTTTTATCGGACTATTGAAAAATTGGCCCTTAATATCATATTAATATCATAATGTAGGGTACCTATGACTTTTCCATGCACCAACCTTGTTTAAGTTTGACACAAAACTAAGTTTTTTAGTGAAATATTTTTTTTCGCTTTTATATAAAAAAAAAGAACTAACACCCGAAGTTTCAGGAACTTCGAACCTATTTTTGCTTATGTGTACTGACCTAACAAACAAAATGCGAAATATAAATTTAATCAAACAATTATTTGCTATATAACACTTGCCAAAATAAAACGTTAGCATAATAATTTATTACTTTGTCTAGTGAATTTAGCTATTATATATAATGACCAGTCATTATGTATAATAGCTATTTAATCACTTTGGCTGTAACATATACATTACATTCCATAAACTCACGCCGGCATCCCAGAGGGGTAGGCAGACACCAGAGTTTGCCACGATTCTGACAAACAACTCTCGCTAAATCAACATTTATTCGTCGTTGCATAAACGCACGCACCTTTCGATTATTTTTTATCTTGCCCTTCGCTAATACATCCCCTATGGGATCAACCAAGTCACGCCAAGTTTTCAAAAATAATACTTCATTCTACAACCCTTTGGTATGCGAATGTGTCGCCTTTTTCACTCAATATGTTCAATTCACAAAGATATAGATATTTACAATTATAACTTTGTCTCATTTAAAAAACAATCTCGATTAAAGTCGTCAAATTATAAGAAGACCGTTTTGACAGCTAGAAAAACAACAGAATTTAACATAGGTAGTTTGAGATCAAAAACATTAAAAATATAAACTATAAGTAACTTTTCGAGCCACAAAATCTCTTTTTTCTTTCGAGCGTTGAATAATATGCAAGAGTATGTGTGCTCTTATGTATTTTAAAAACCTATTTAGAGGCTAAAAATTCCACCCATGCCGGGACTTGAACCCGCGACCTCTGGCTAGCCGTGGGTTCAAGTCCCGGCATGGGTGGAATTTTTAGCCTCTGAATAGGTTTTTAAAATTGTCCTCAGCACGGGTTAGTGCAACGAAAAGAATATATTCTTATGTATTTGTTATCCAAAGTAAAATGCAATTTTGTGTAGCTGTCAAAACGGGCTTCTTACATTTCGACGACTATAGCTTTGATCTCTTGTAACAATGTAAGTAACTAAGTGATTTTGTTAAAGTATTCTTAAATTTGTTAAAATATTATACTAGTTTAGTTTAAGTGGTCTTGTTTTGTAAGCTTGTTTACATTTTCCTGATCTCACGTGTGTGTATGCGTTCGGTGACATTCTAGAAACCTATTTTGTATGTTATTCAGAAATCAGAAATCAATAATTTATTTCAACGTAAAGAATTTACATTCTGTTTGCTGAATGTCAATGTACTATGTTACTATGTTAGCCGCTGCCTTCGGGCCGTATTTGTAGTGGAGAAAAAGGCAGCGGGAAAAAAAACTCCACTCTGACCATCTTTTCTCAAATCATCTTAAACTTATACATCAAAGCCTATATGATATGATTCCGTGATAGCCACTAATAACTTTAAAAGCCAAAATAACACTTCTTACAAAAGTAGGAAAACCAGTAATGCTGCGGCCAGACACACGAACAGCACCCGTTCACGAGCATAACGCAGGGGTCAGCCATCACCAGTCTCAACCATTTTAGAGGGAGATAGGTGACCCGGCCACCACGCCACCATTCGAATGACCTTTAGCAAACCTGCAGATTGAGTTCTTGTCAGCTATAAAATGTGTGCTATAGTTATTAATGTGCAATCACGTCGTCAATACACATTTTTAAAATTAAATAAATTATAATATTAATAATTAAATAACAATGAAATCGCAGTGGAATTGGCTTACTACCAAGGGCTTATATCGTTCATATACTCGTCTATTCTATAATAGGCTTTTTTACATAGCGATTTTTTAATGAATGTTTTAAATTTATTTTCAGACAAGGATAGAACATGTTCTGGAATTCTGTTGTAAAAACGAACGCAATAGCCTACGAACGATGTATTTACCTTGGCTAAACGAAATTTAGAATAAGCAAGCTTATTTCTATTTCTAGTGTTTACGTTATTGATTGTTTGTTACCTGTTTTACACAATAATAAAGTAAAATAAAATGAATCACCAACATTTTATGAACAAGGCTGTATGATAGAAAACCGCGCGCGAGCCAAATAATGAAAAAAGTTTGTGAAAAAACAAAAGACGCGTGAAGTGGATTCCTCCGCCTTTATTCGTAATTGTTTACATACTCATACTCGAATTTCACTAAGTTTTTATAAAAAAAATAGTGAAATAGTGTGTCTTCAAGTGTCCGATTCAATGTTTTCTGGAGTATTCTATTAATTAACTCCAGAAAACATTCCATCGGACGCTAAAAATGTGGTACAAACGTTCTAATATATTCTTATTCATAAGTTGCAATTACTTATTTTTTAATAGAGGGTGATAAAAAGTAGCACCTCGGGAGCAACACTTATTTAAGCTCGAGTGGTGTACTTTGAATCCCTGGCTGTGCTCAGGATTCTACTTTAGAATCCGCTCCGCTCTGGATTCAACGAAACATTCTTTACTTAAAAATAGTCGTTTACTCCCTAACTAAACTATCTACTATTTTCTACTCATCAGTACCTACGAGATTTTTTACAGTTTGTTTACAGTTTACAGGAAAACCTTAAATACACGAAAAAACGTTCAGTTGTATTATACACATACTTTAGTACGAAACACAAGAAGTTTCTACGGTATTCCGAAGAATTCCTCGAAGTAAACCTGGTTCGTACAGAAGAGTAGATTCACACATTTTTGGATGTATAGGATGTGGTAGTTTTTTTTTACGTAGCTTCGTTGGTGTCCCACTGCTGGGCAAAGGCCTCCCCTAACTCAGACCAGATGTATCTGTATTGTGCCACCTCAGACCACTCCGGCATGTGTCGGTCGAGGTCGTCTCGCCAACGTCTTCTTGGCCTACCTCTCCTGCGACGACCGCCTTGTGGATGTAGTAGTACATGTGAATTATGTTACACCCTGTATATTGGGAAAAATAATTGCTTCGGGCACTAGTAAAATGGGCACCGAATCTATTTCGACACAATTATCGATAGGAAGGCGCTCGCGGCGAGCAGATTGCAATCTCGATAGGTTAGTTTAATCCCCAGATTTATAGCCCAGCCTCCGTACTTTAATCCTTTCAATGAGAAAAACTAACGTCCTGCCAACTTTGGATATTTGCGGGAAGGAAATTTATGTTTTCAAAGCTCCGTCGTTCGGTGATTTAGTGGCCACAAAGTGTGCGATTTTATTAATACCAATAAATCCGATCCGAGCCGCAAGCGAACTTTAAGATTTCACCGACTTTTAGCTTTTCTAAAATATTATTCAAGAGGTGTGTAACACAACACACACAGCAGGAAAGTGCGGATATTTTATTACCATTTGCTGCCATCACCACGAACCTATGGAATACGATATTGAATAGTTTTATTATGTAAGTAAGTCAGATGTCGAAAATATTAGATATGTAGCTACATAGTTTTAAAGATGATCTCATACAGTTAAGGATTTTTATTTCAAAATATTATTTATACTTCTGACTTGTTACTCTTTCCATCATACATACCGGGTGGCATTTTCGTCATAAAGCGGCTTTTATCATAAATAAAAACAACTTTTACTATGGGGCCAAACAAATTGGAGCAAAAAATAAATGAGCTGTTCTATACGTAAGATAGAAGCAGTACTGCACCAAATGTATGAAACAGCTGATTTATTTTTTGCTCGGATTTGTATGGCCTTATAGTAAAAGTTGTTTGTATTGACGAGTAGAAAGATCCCTCAAAGTTTGTCAGCTGGTGACTAAAATGCCGCCCGGTATAAAAATATTATGTGAAGGATGGATGAATGTAAGTACACCTGTTAAGGTAAAATTTGGTGATTCTAGTTTGAATAGCAACTGTTACTGCTAATTAATGTGTAACTCATGTTTAAGCTCACAATAAACATTCTTGATTTTTGTTGTTTGATGGTAGATAATTAGGCATGACATTTAAGTACGTTTAGTCGACAACATTTTCACGTGTTCACTCTATTAAGTTATATTTAGTACTAGCTGTCCCGGCGAATTTCGTACCGCCACAGAATCATCATCATCATCATCAGCCATTTGACGCCCACTGCACGACATAGGCCTCCCTCATGGTTTTCTTAACCATGAGGGGTTTTGCCATAATCGCCACGCTTGGGAGTCGGGTTGGCGATCGCAGTATGCGATTGGAATCTCAGGAAAACTCTGCTGCCCGTCTCCTGGTAATATATTTCCTTAGTCGCCTTCTACGCCACAGAATGCGTTTATACAATTGAAGCAGAATAAGAAAGACCTTTATTGTACCAACAAGATACATCACAGAAACAAAATAAGCAGATAAGTAACATAATATGCACATCAACAGAAATAAAACTAAATACATAACAGACAAAACGAATTAATAAAACAGGACCATAGATGTAGCCTGTGGTGTATCTAAGTTGCCACAAAAGGCAGCTGACTCAGCGTTGTGCTGAGGAAGTGATACCTCAGCGCTGATTTTCAGTTAGTGCCTACGGTAACCCATAATTGTACTACGGATTGCGTGCCGTGGTGCAGTTAAAAGAATTAAATCAAATGCAATAACATACATACAATAAAGTAAAAATAATATCGCCATAAAATACATATATTATTAGTTTTAAATTAATATGTGTGAATTTCTATTCTTGATATGATATTCTTGCACAACGCCATTTATTTTTAAGACACAACGTTCGCTCATACAACGCCATCTGTTTTAAACTTAAAATAAATATTATCTCACGGGAACGCATTACTGGGATATCAGGTATGCTATGTCTCAATCCAAGTCTTTGTCTATCTGTACGCCAAGCTTCATGTAAATCCGTTCAGCCGTTATTGCGTGATCGAGTAACAAACACCCAAACATGTTTACAGACTTTCACATTTATAGTATTAGTAGGATATTACGCGCAACGAATTATGAACGATTCCAATCGCGTAAGTGTCAAATCCCATACTAATTACTTTCTCAAACGTCAGGATTCCCTCAGTATTTGGTGCGCATAATTAAGCCTCTGGACCGGGTTTCATAAAACTACAATATAATTTTATAGTTTATTATGAAAATTTCATGTACAATGCGCAGCCGAGTCTTCCTAATTGTTAAACTGTGGGTTGACTTTGAAATGAACAACGAATTGTCATAGTAAATCGTAGATATTGTAGTTCTATGAAACAGGCTCCGGTGTCGACTGCACTGATATTTTTCTCACACGTAGTTAAGTAAGTGAGAATTACGTACATCAGCATCCAACAGTTTGCTTTATTATTTAGGAATGTTTAAGAACATTAGTGGAGCTGATAACAAACTTGACTTTCCTATTAGTCGTAGATTTGTTCTTGAAATTCCTGTGAGAATTTGAATTATTTCTACACACCATGAAATTTGGGTGGTTCGAAAACCATAGCAAAATGAACATGTCTTAACAATTGTGATCAAATAAGTTAGCATGTCTTTAAAAAAGTCACTTTCCAAAAATATCTCGACACAAACTCAAATTTATGAAAACCATTAGTGGTCTTATTTGTTGTTCTGATAAATGGAGAGGCTGTACTAAATTGTTCGCGAATTTCTTGAACAAGATTTCTCAATTCAATTAGATTTATATTTTACGGCTAATAAGTACACAGAGTAACAGTCTAAATAGATGGCATTTTTTATTACTAATTATGTAACGTAATTTCAGCGTGTAGATAGGGTTCTTTTACTGCGGTTATCGTGAGGCATCTAGTATCACTGTATCACTAGACCTTGACCTAACTTGAAATATTTTAAATAAATATTTACTTTCCATCCAAACTTTTGCACTTTTCGCGCTCTTAGGGGTTAAATTTTGGAACACTAGGACATAGGTATGTGTTTCATAAATTTTATCAAAGTATATTGATTAAAGGCTTACAGTAAAGCTGACTATAATTATTTTACTCTCATTGTGTAGACTTAGATTTAATTTTATACCAAGTAACTTGTAAATGTAGCCATAAATATTTATTTTCCTATACAAACTTGGGCATTCCTTTTTCATTGCTTTAGGGGTTGAATCTCGCTAAACCTTTATTTTCTACTATCTAATCTATCTATCTAAGAACCTTTTCTTGTACCGTGGCACACAGCGTCTCCACCATATCACTTACTGTGTGATTGTTTAGAATTAGATTATGTATTATTACTTTTTACTGTATTATTATTATTAATACGTTTATTGGACATAAGTAAAAAATAACATAACATAACATAACATAAACTCACGCCTGTATCCCAGAGGGGTAGGCAGAGAAGCTTTTTTACTGGTTTCGCGTTTTATTATTTGTAATATTTTGTGTATAGTGGTATCTGAATGAACGTTTTTCTATTTCTATTTCAATAATAAAGAGGGTCTAAAATTATAGCTTTCTAAGTCCAACGGTTTGGGCTGGGCGTTGATGAGTGACTTTTTTTATATACTTATAAATTTTATTTTACTTTATTGGTGTGTAAAAAGGTAACAAACAATCAATAATATACAAAATAGGCTTAACAGTGCAGATCTATAATGTCAGCCAAAGCATACATATACGTAAGTTCAGGAAAATGGAAACAACAACAGAACAAGACAACCTGAACTAAACTAGTCTAATATTTTATATTAGATGAAAAAGTTTGTACGATAACGTATTTCGATGTTTCTTGTGCAGACTTACCTTTAGACTTCAAGTTACGCTATAATATACAGTTAAACTGTCTGTTCGCTACGGGCAAATGCCACGTAGAGTTATAAACCCCTAAACTGATTTAGATTAAAGGCACAAAAATAGACCATGTCCTACGTAGATATAAAAAAATCTAGAATTGGAACCCACACGAACGAGCTCTCAAGCACAGCCAGTATGAACTAAATATTTACCATTAAAACTGGTGTAAGCCCAGTCAGTGGAACACCTGCCTCACATTCAGGAGATCATTGGTTCGAACCCGGGGCATGTACCAAATACTTTGTTTTCTAAGTTACGTACATTTTTTATTTTATATTAGCAATACCGCTCGCTAACCGTGAATGAAAACATCGTGAGGATATGGAGTGTCTGAGGTGTTCAGATACCTCAGCGCATGAAATTATCAATCTTTGGTGGCCACGCGTGGTGATTAAGCCCGTACGCTCTCCAAGAGAAGCACTGTGCCCTTTAGAGGGATGTATATAGACCATTGCTAGATTCAAACGGTTGCTATAACAATGGTTCTATTTTAAATAGATAAACAGTCGTCTCTCCTTTTTGTATCTAAGTAGCTTTCCAGATACGAGCCAATAAAACCCTAGACGACCTCGAAGCTCAACTGTAAACATCAATAGAAAAAAAATTAAATAAAAAATTACCAACAACCCGACTGCTGAGCATTTACTGCTACTGGCAGCGGTGGTAGCCTAGTGGGTAGAACATTGGACTCGGACGCGGGAGACCCAGTTTCGATTCCCAGTGCGGGCATGTACCTATGACTTTGTTTTCTAAGTTATATACATTTGTGAAGTTATAGTAGCAATACCACTCGCTAACTGTGAAGGAAAACATCGTGAGGAAACCTGGGTGCCTGAGCTACAGCTATAGCTCAGCGCTTTAAAATCGCCAATCCGCTGTGGGCACGCGTGGTGATTAAGCCCATACTCTCTCACTAAGAGAAGGCCTGTGCCCTACAGTGGGACGTATATAGGCTGCTTATGAGGCGGAACCAACCTAAGGAGTTACATTGCTGAATTTGGGTTTTGTCTGCTTAGTAGTTAATGCTTAGTAGTCGGGATGTTGGTTTAACATAACATAAACTCACGCCTGTATCCCGGAGGGGTAGGCAGAGACCAGGGACTGCCACTTGCTACGATCCTGACAGATCACTTTCGCTTCCTCAACATTCATTAGTCGTTTCATGCACGCACGCCGGTCCTCTTTTTAGTGATTTTTTTAATGCTGATTTATGTTTAGCCTATGACCCCGCGTAGTGATGTTTTACATACGTTACACGTGATTGGCATGCTTAAATAAAACTAAGATTCGAGTATAATAAATTAAACATAACAGCGCCATCTAGTGACTCATGGTTGTACTATTACGTTACTTAATAGCGATTTTTGTTTGTGTTACTTGTTGGTTCCATTAAAGATTAAATATACCGTATGACACTCGCGCAGGGATGATGAATCGATTGAGACCTTATTTGTCAAAATCTAACCATTGGTTAAGGAGTTTTGAGGGAACATAGAATCGGACATACTTACATACATACATAGAAACATACATCATCATCATCATCAGCCATTTGACGCCCACTGCAGGACATAGGCCTCCTTCGTGGTCTTCATAACCATGAGGGGTTTTGCCATAATCGCCACGCTTGGCACGCGGGTTGGCGATCGCAGTATGCGGTTGGAATCTCAGGAAGACGCTGCTGCCCGTCTCCTGGTAATTGATTTCCTTAGTCGCCTTCTACGACATCCACGGAAGGAAATGAAGTGATGCTATTCTTCATCCGGCGCCACACAGTTGAAGTTGAGGTAGAAACATACATACGAGCGAAACAGATTACCCTCCTAGTGGGCTCCGCCGCAGTCGAGTAATAAATACGCCCTATTTACCTGTATTTCGTGCGCAGCAATAACATCTTATTGCTGTTTACTTACCAGCAATTTCCCGTCGAGTTCGGTAGTTCCCAGTCATAACGACCATCGAAGAACATTCTCAAAGGGCTCTTTTATCTCGTAGGTTACAGTTCTGATGCGCACGAGTTGGCTGTGGGAAGTCGACAGCTGATAGCCCTTTACTACTTTTTTGTGCATAAATTTGTCAAAATGTAACGAGAGAGAACTGATAAGACGTGTCACGTATATAAATGCGCAATTCCTGACTTAGGCCAGTTAGAGTTTGTCTTAACAGCAACTTTTGTTGTACCACTTTCGAAAGTATTTTAGGAAAGTTTGCATATTTTTAAATTAGTTTTAATTACTTTTGGGAGATTTTATGCATTTCAGGTTTTCGTTATTTAATGTATAAAGCTACTTTTTATTTAGCCTATGTACTGCAGGGCACATGCTTTCTCTCAGACAGAAAGCATGAGCTTAATTATCACGCGTGCCCACCGCGGATTGGCAATTGCAAGCGGTGAGCTATGTGAACACCTCAGACACTCAGGTTTCCTCACGATGTTTTCTGTCACAGTTAGCGAGTGGTATTGCCACTACAACTTTACAAAGATAGTGCTTAAAGCTATACAATTTTGTGTTACATAGAAAGGACATTCTTCCATATAGGGCAATGATGTAGAGCCAGTAAAGCGCAAATTTACTGAAGTTATAAAAATTCTGTTATAAGTTACGTTACATAAACTCACGCTTGTATCACAGATCGGTAGTAAGAGACAAGAGTTTACCACTTGCCACGACCTCTGACAAACCGCTTACGGTTCACCAACATTCATTAGGCTCCCACTGAATCCTGATAGGTATTACAATTAGTATAATTGTGAGCAAAAGACTCGTATAGCAAAGTGTTGCTGTAACTCACAAACTCTAATTGGGGTGTTTCAGGAATTGCATATTTTAGAAACGGTGATGTGCCGTCGTGTTTTTGTTGTCACTGGGTGGTGTACCTCATCATCATCATCAGCCATTTGACGCCCACTGCAGGACATAGGCCTTCGTCGTGGTTTCATAACCATGAGGGGTTTTGTCATAATCGCCACGCTTGGCGGGCGGGTTACCGATCGCATTATGCGGTTAGAATATCAGGAAGACGCTGCTGTACATCTCCTGATTGATTTCCTGAGTCGCTTTCTACGACATCCACAGAAGGAAATGGAGTGACGCTATTCTTAATCCGGCACCACACGGAACCTACATATTAAAAAAAGAGTTTTTACCCGACTGCGGCGAAGCCCAAAAGAAGTGTAATGTGTTTTATGTTTAGGTAAGTATGTATACATTTAAGTATGTCCGATTCCATGTACCCTCATAACTTCTTAACCAATCGTCAGATTTGGCCAAATAAGATCTCAATCGATTCTTCGTGTTTGCGCGAGTGTCATAGGCTATATGAAATCAACATAAATCAAACAAAAAAAAAAGTAAAAAAAACAAAAATAAAAAACTATTAATGTATCTATTTACTATTTCTTGTATTTATGTGACTTGTTTTCTTTTTCTTATTTGTAACGAAGAGTGGTATGCTTTTTCTTGCTTGCGATGTGTTAATTTGCTCCAAGAAATGTCTTTCTTTCGTTCTTTTTTTCTGGCAAAATTCGAAAGAAGCCCAGTTACTATTTTCAAAATCACCGCTATCGGTTTCTTATAGTAGCATTATTTTCTAAAGAAATAACACAGTCAACAAAATAAAGGGATTGAACTGGAAAACTTTATTTGGTAATTGCGTAAATTATTGAACACATGGTTAAGCTAAAACTATCATACAAGTACTACAAAAGTTTCCGCTGAGCTTAAGGTAGGCTACGGCGCTGATTTAGCGGATCCCTGAAAGCTTGTTACTAAAACTTACACTAATCTTGGTAAACACAACCTCACCTGATTATTCTATCTATATATCTATCTATCTATCTGATTAGGGTTTCCTAATGACGACACAATATTACTATTTACCTCTGTCTCAAACACTATTGCTATCTAAATTGTGTAAGTGAGAGGCAAATACCTTCAATCCCTTTCTTTTGTTAACCATATTATAACAGGGGCAATCGCAGACGGAGCGTGGGATTTTCACAACACCATCAAAATGTCATTACGCCTTGTAAAAAATACAATCTGACACACTACATGCTGTTTTATTTGACTGCATCGTATGTGAAGAAGTTACGATTAAAGCAAAACACTTCATAGATTGAGTGGAATTGAAATTGAAGTTAGTTTCCCAGAGCAAAAGAAGATTTTATGTTTTGTTATACTCATAAAGTTGTCTGCATTCTAACCTAGGTTAAACTTGATAAAAGTCCGTCTTTCATTTCAAGAATAACTGAGTTTAAATATTTCTTACTTTCTTACTATTTTCTACTGATTGCGTGTTGTATATTACCTACCTTGTATAGTACCTTTTGATGATTTTAATTTTTTAACTGATTACCTGTGTTTGAATCAGGCATTCGTTAATACGTTCTTTAGATACGTAGGCATTATCATAAGTATGATATTGAGGTACCTAACAGCTCATTGTTTGGCAAAAATAAGCAAAAAATGACTCATGTTATCTCTCTTTTCGCCGTCAGTTAGCATTAATTAAAGGACCACCGTGGGAATTTCTCATAGTTTTATCACGACTGCATGGTGTAGTTGCATTATTTTTGTGCAAAAGGCGTGTGTTTATCGCGCAAACAAGAGCTCGTGAACAGTCCAGACAAAACAAATAGTAAAGTTCATCGTTCAGTTGAACGTGTCTAGTTTATTGCGTACTCTATGGTCCCTAGAGTTTACGGCTGTTACTGATAGCGTCTCCTTGCTTTTATGTCATTTGAAAAAGTCAATTTTGTACTTCGCCTAAGCAGACGATGTACCTTTTTAAGACTTTCGTTAAAGCTGATTAATCTTTACGTTTCATTGCGTTCTCTCGTAAGTAAAGTAATTGATTAGCGATTTCTGCCCGCCATATAAAGGTGATAGAACGAACCTCGTTTTGTACAATATTTATTCACTCTGATCAATATAACGAGTCCCTGCTGAGCTTGAAAAATTATGAAAGTATTTTCAATAACATTTGAGAAATACCGTTAGATATGTATTTATTTTATGTATTAAGTAATGCAACAAGCTCTTATATTATACTCGTGCAAATAAGCCCACAGCTAGACGAATACACGTATAGCTTGCGTTCACGATTTGATATCGTCATAAAAAGCGACGCCGAAAGTGCAGTTTTCACACAAGGTTTTATAACTTTTCGCTCCAGATAAGTACAAAAGCGGAGAAATAAAAAACCCACTCACGCACACACCTTAGGCAATAGCGGAACAATTTTGATGACTTAATAAGGACCGATGTCGGAGGTTTAACAAGAAAATTGCAGTCGCAAACTGTTCGTCTCTGCAAGGGCCGCTGTACAAACAAACTGCTATAATTATTTTATATGCCCCGTACATCGTGTTTGATTTTTACCGTCGTATTTTACCAGACCTTATAGCCCTAAATCACTAAAAGTACGCGGACTGTTGTTGTTTTTATATTAACTTGTACTTGTAGCTCTTATATGCTCGTACACGGCGGCGGATGCTTTTTAAAGCTTCTGCGTTTTCATCTTCAATATCCAACATTGATAGGTTTTTGTCAAACAAGCAAGTTCGTGTTCTCTCACTAATTAATCGAATTCAATTATTTGCTTCCACTCAAGTAGTCAGGAATAAAATAAGATGGTGGGAAGCGTTTCTTTGACCCGAAGCGTTCGCGCGTGAAATTCACAAAACATTTCAGACAATGTAAAGCAAATAGAAATTTCTACTTCGAAGCCAGTAAACGCTTGAAATACATCAATCAGATCGTAACATCGTTAAATTGACAAATTATAATGTTTTCTTTAAGGATACTATTACTTCTGGTATCGCTCTCGCTCGCATATTGTAACAAACTTAAAGATTTTTTATGTAGCCTGTATACGACCGACTTCAGGGCACAGGCCTTCAATCAGACGGACAGTATGCGCTTAATTACCACGCGTGTCCACCGCAGATTGGAAATTTTCAGCGCTGAGGTGTATTATGAACTCATCAGACACTCAGGTTTCCTCACGATGTTTTCCTTTATCGTTAGCGAGTGGTATTGCTTATACAATATCACAAATGTACATAAGCGAGCGAATACTTGGGGGGATGAGTAGGCGTTTTTAGGATTTCGTACTCAAAAGGTAAGGGGCCGCTCCGCCGTCCGTCCGTTCGTCTGTCACCAAGCTGTATCTCATGAACAGTAATAGTTAGACAGTTGAATTTTTGACAGACGATGTAGGTATATCTGTTGGCGCTATAACAAAATAGAATAAAATAAATATTTAAGGTGGGCTCCCTTACATACGTGATTTTGTTGCAGTTTTTTGCTCGAACAGGGACAGGTAGACGCTTAAAATATTCAAATGTTGTATAGATAATGGTGCGGAACCCTTCGTGCGCGAGTGCGACTCGCACTTGGCCGGTTTTTAATTACACAAATACAAATCCTATTAATAGAATCCGGGCTGATTCTTTCCAGAGTACCCCACGGTTCTATCTATTTTGTGTGTAAGTATTTTCTTGTTGCTATGCTGTAGTTACTGACGCAGTTAATTTCTTGTTTTGTCAAATGTTCACCTCTTACCTACGGGTATTCTTCATTGTATTAAGTGTGAGGAGTATCTCTAAACCTCACACACCAAGTCTAAATCTAAAAAAAAAAAACCATTGCTTATTTTCGCAACTAATCATTTCTAGCCTAATTGTAAATTAATCTAAATGTTCAAAAAGGTACTGTAACCTAATCAACAGATTGAAACATCCTAGCATACCCTTAGAATAAGATCTTTGTGTATCATGTCTCTGCATATTATTAGTCAAATAAAGAATTTTTCAAATAAAAAAAATAAATAAATACTAGATTTTTTCCGCGACTTTGTCTGCATGGTATAAGTAATTTGGCTCCTATGTCCTTCCCCTGGACTCAAACTATTTCCGTACCAAATTTCATTTTTTTTTATTTTATTTCTGCGATGAAAAGTATCCTTCCACAGGACTCGATCTCTATACCAAATTTTATCTAAATCGGTTTAGCGGTTCAAGCGTGAAGAGGTAACAGAGGTCCAATTTTTTTATCCACACTTTATAAAAACATTTTTTTAAATACTTAATGGTACCAAACTGTAAATACAGTTTGTTGGTACATTGCTCTCTTAATTTACATTTAAAACTAATGCTAACTTAATAAGCTTTTAGAACAAGACTATGCATTATTTTATTTATAGTATTATATGGTATGGATTATCCAAAATTCAGTACACCTCAAATAAAACCATATCTAGACCGGTAATTTATACTCATGTTCACGATTTTTTTTTTTGATGCTATAAAAATCATAAAAATAATGGCCAATGGCCCTGGATAGGACATTGAAATGTTTTTTTTTTTCAGATTTTAAATACTAACCATTACAGTGTAAAATGTATCTTAAAACGCCTGATTTAGGGCTAATGTCGAAGAACCCAGCCGTAAAGACATGAATGGAAAAAATATCTAAAATATAAAGATAATTGCATATTGCACATCAGTACACACAATTAGTCATAAGTAATGATGTGTATTATGACTGCATTACAAATAAAATTTTCAATCATATCAGCGTTTGTAGCCTAGTGGGTAGAACATCGGACTCGGAAGCGAGAGACCCAGGTTCGATTCCCAGTGCGGGCATGTACCTATGACTTGGTTTTCTAAGTTATGTACATTTGTGAAGTTATAGTAGCAAGACCACTCGCGAGCGGCGAAGGAAAACATCGTGAGGAAACCTGAGTGTCTGAGCTATTAACATACCTCAGCGCTTGAAATCGCCAATCCGCGGTGGGCACGCGTGGTGATTAAGCCCACACTCTCTCCCTGAGAGAAGGCCTGTGCCCTACAGTGGGACGTATATAGGCTGCTTATGTACAAATCAAATTTTGGATGTTTTACAATTTCTAGGTATCCAAACCGAGTATTAATTTACTAACACCCTTCTTAAAGGCGCATTTGCACATAGTCTTTAAATCTTTCAAAACATTTTATTTTCAAAGATATTATGGTTGAAAAATCAACTGTGTATCTTATTTAGGAGATATCAGGATTAAGAATCACCAAAAAAAGTCACAACTTTGTTTTTGCGTATTTTTGCAGTAACGCGCCTCGTATACCGAACATTTCTTGTTCAGGAATCTTATCGACATTTTCAAGCTTTCTTTTCGAAGACGAATTTGAAAAACCAATGAATAGTCGGTTTCATTTAATATCGACACCTTAAGAAGACCGCGAGTTCCTAACTTTTTAATCTTTTTCTTTCGTTTAATTGATTTTTGTCTACCCTTTCTGCCGCCATAGAAGCAGCTTACCAATGTTTTACATTTTAATCGTAGACGCGTTATGATGAAATCAGCTGCTACGACAACACAAAAGATACATACACTCTACTTGGTGGAGAGTGGTTAGACAGCTTATGTAGTAAAATGTAAAGGTTGGTCAGCTTAGTACTAACACTTAATGAAATTATGTGAAAGCCCCAGCACCCGCGTGCGTGCATGCAACGACTAATGAATATTGAGGAAATGAAAGTGATCTGTCAGGATCTTAGCAAGTGGCAGTTCCTGGTCTCTGCCTACCCCTATGGGACACAGGCGTGAGTTTATGTGTGTATGTATGAAAGCCCAATTATGTCGTGTCGAAAGACAGGTTTCTTTTCACTTAAATACAGATAACGTATCTCAGGACCAGTAGGGACTCGTCAGATCTCTGTCAGTCAGTCGGTCATTATTGAAACGTCCAGACGCGGCCGCCTGCGCTTGATCGTTGGTGGCCGAGGAGACAATTCCAAACATATCACAAATTGCAAGCAAGTCTGTCGATGGCATTATGTTGTTAAGGAAAGACGTATGGAAAGGGACGTGTATTTACTGAGACATTATGGACATTTCGACTCCGTAAGGCCAGACTTGAAATGTCCGTAATTAATTGTTGTTGTCTGTTCTTAATTTGAATAAGGTATTTCCGTCTCTACTCTCTATGATTAAGCTTTGCGAATCAGAGCGAAACCTGGTCAGACTCTTCCGACATAAAACCAAGTAAGTTTATCCGGTGTTAAGTTAATAAGGGATTTCTCTAAGTATTTCCTTAGTATCTACGCAGAATTAGTATCAATTTCATTAGTCTGCTTAGTATTTCTCTGATAAAGTTGTGTGTTACGTTTTTTAGCAGCAGGCACGCCTTTGATCCGGCTCTGCTGCTCTTTTTTTGGTAAAGCATTTGGAAAAACACAAGCATTACCTGCTTCAATTCGCAAAACATTGTTACTATTTTAGTTCTCTTAACGAAATTATTCTGCTGATGTAAAAAAAAAATGAAGAATGAAATACGAGCCGGAGACCAGGCCTTATTACTTAAGTATTTGTGGGGGTAACTACCAAACAAGAGAAGATAATGTATAGTTCTGTGAAGGCACAAATAAAATATCAGAAGGTTGCTTAAAAGGTGAAAAGTCTGTGTTCGAATATGACGCGGATAAATTTGGTTTACACAGGAGGTTACACACAGATAGAATTTAGGATTAAAGCAATTACACTCCTAGAGGTTCGGTGAACTTCTTGTCCTTGAGAGGTTCGGGGGACGACTGGCTGGACACAGACGTCCGCGCTTAGTTGTTACGCTATGTTACATTGTTGCTAAAATTTTGACTCTTACTTGTTTTAGCCTAGGCGCATTAAGTGGAACAAACCATCTTAACACACTTACTAAAGCCTGCCCTGTTGCTCGCATATAACATAGTTTTTTTTTTTTTTATATATCTTGAGGAATGTTGTTGTAGAACCTTATACAGTGCCCCATAAAGGATGTGTTAACTTTTGCAAGTCTATGACATTACTTAAGCCCCGGAGAGAAATGGACGAGATTGGCAGGGGACAAGAGGTCTATGCCCAGCTATAGGATAGGAGAACTTAGTTATTTAATTTAGTACTAACTATGAATATACAACTACTAAGTTGAAATTAAGTTAGTATAATGCTCGACGACTAACTCAAACAAATTTGACAAATCGAACAGACTTTGACATCGCATGGCCGGACATCGTCACGGTCTCATTGGCGGGTCTAAACTGAAGTTTAGTCAAATTAACGAATAATAGAGGAGGGGACCAAATAGGGGATGTATTAGCAAAGGGCGAGATAAAAACTACCCGAAATTGGCGTACGTGCATGCGACTAATGAATGTTGAACAAGCGAAATTGAACTATCAGGATCGTGGTAAGTGGCAGTCCCTGGACTCTGGGATACAAGTGTGAGTTTATGTGATTTAACAAAAAAAATAAAAAGATATATATATATATATATATATATATATATATATATAGTCTATCGCAAACTCAACCCGAATGCGCGGTTTTTTGGGCAAGTTACCTGCCAGACATTATACTAAGTGCCCACCATAGTATCCATAACAACCTCTCTTTGAGTAGCATAATCACCGCGAATTTCTCATTCGGCTAATTGCTTCATGTAATGTAATTAGCCCGAAAAATGAGACCAAAAATCCAAGTCAGAGATTGCTTCGAGATTATTTCGGTGTAACTACTTGCGAAGGGCTGCATTGTTCAAATGTTTGGGACGTCAATGTTAATAGATTGTTGGTAAAACATTAACTTTTTACTGAAGCTTAAAGGTAATCTGTCATCGATACAGCTGTGCAATCTTAAGGCACATCCACATTGCTCGGTACGTTAATTCCTGTGCTTTTTCTGGTTTATACAAAAAAGACTTCTATTTCCAACTCATTAACAAACGCAATATAAAGCAATGTTTTAATCCTAACAATAGAATCAGGATGTTCTTTAACTAGGCACAAATACACATGGGATTTAATTCTGAATGCTTGTCCAGAATAAATCAAACAACTCTGGATTCACTGTGGTTGGCTAACGTCTCTTCATTCATTCAACGGTACATGAGAACAATACCATTGTGGAGTGGTCGGTGTTTCCAAAGCAAATTTTCCCGACTTTCTTCCCCACTGCTGGATTAACTCGGTAAATTGAAATATATTTTTTAAAGTTTCTTGTAAATACTAACGTAACCAGCCAGTTGACAGTGAAATGCTGTAAATTTTTCGCTGTAAAGCGACTCCACGCCACTTTTACCTGACAGACACGGACAGGTTCGAACAAAAATAGTCCCTCTGTGCGTTACGGATGGTACGCTCGGACAATACATTCATTATTGAGACGCAGACCCCGCTCGTTGCATCACTTTTGTGCACAACTTTACTATATGTAGGTATCTCTAGCTTTGTAAGTACAGTCGCTGCCAATAGTCTGACTCTAAACATAATATTTTCTTTTTGTAGCAAAATCTTTGACGCACCTAGTTTGCGTCTGTGCCAACCTATTGATCTTTTTCTCATCAATCTGCACGCTCTGTAGCTTGTCAGATGTGTTTTTTGACATGCGTCGCGTCACGTACGAAATTTCAGTGGAATTAAAAAAGAAAACGCCGAAAGATTGTTCCTAAAGTCAAAACAGATTATGGAACCTCGCAATGGTAATAACTTCAAAAGACATGTTGACTTCAGCAAAGAGATAAACGCTTTCTGTGTTTCAGTACGAAGATAGACCACTGTGAATAATAATACTAGGCATTTGTTTCTATCGGTTTTGTCTCTGAAATAAAAGGAAATCAACGCAAAGATCAGCGCACGCGCCGGCACCGAAATAACGTTGGACAGCATTCAAAACTCTTTGGAATTACTACCACTATTTTGTTCCCGCGTGTCTTCTCGTCCATTCAGTAACTCAACGCAACACAACAATTTGTTACAACGCGGAATTTCGACAGTTATTGGGTGCATATAAATCTTCCCGGAGTCATGTGAGGCGGCCTATCTTTCCTGTTGATATGAGTTATATTGGAACTGTTATTAAATTCATTTGATTATTATGTCGCGGAAACTATATATTGAGACAACAATACGTCTTACCTGTATATATCTAGGTTTACTTTAGGTACATGACAAAGTTTGGATAGTTACACAATTTTTAAATCAGAACGGCTGAACCGATTTTTATGATCATCAATTTGTTGTATTTTGTCTCCGCCTCGAGTAGAATAACAACTGATAGCATGAGAAAAAATTACACAAAAAAATCATGAAATTATTTATGTCGTACATTTCGTACTCGTGTTCTTTTGATGATATCTCGAGAACGATGTATTTTATTAATTCTTGATTCTGAGGCGGTGCAAAGTTCACTGCGACATCTAGTTTTGTATAAGAACATGAATTATCGGCCAAAAATAAAAAAAAATATGCAGGCGATAAAACACACCAGATCTAGGTTGAACTTACTATGGAGAAGATGGAGAAATTGGGATAAAGAGAAGAGAACTTGAACGTAGTATCCTAGCTCTAGCTCTGGAATATCTCTGTAGAAAAAAGGCATATTTAGAAACTGAACTTAATTACTTCGTGATAAATTCGCTTTTCCAATTTACTCAGTTGAAAACTATGCGCTGCACTTTGAGTCTAACATACCTAATATGTATTTTCCACCTCGTTCCCAGGTCCCACATGTGATATTGTGTACGGTGCCGATAAAGTTTGTTCGCAACAATATACAATGTTAAGGATAGTGCCCCTTATCGAAGCACGAAACCCGCATTACACGCGCCCTGGGTTTTTACACTGTCTGCCCGCACTTTATGATAGAAACGTGGTTCCATACTGAAGGAACCAACGCCACTGTACCATCTGCATCGATATAAATCGCCTCAATTTAGTTGATCGCACCACAGAACTAAAATTTCATTGGCGATAAACATGTCAAGAATGTGTTAACATAACGTCTCTGTATTATATTGGTAGTAAAATTTAATAAGCCTACACCGGTGGCTCGATATTCCTTGTAAAACAAATTCGCGGCATCTGCAAATTGCCAACTAGGAAATTGCTGCACAGGGGTATATTCTAAGCATGACAAGGGATTGCATTATAAACTGGTTTTACACACATAAATATATCAGCAAGTTTCACTCACAAATGATAATACGTGAAATATCTCACTCAACTCAAGAAAATCATCTCCCCGAGCGCCTTAGAAAGAGTTAATTATGCGCAAAAACGAAGCTGAGAACTATGAAACAAAAGGCAATAAACTTTCTGGTTAATCTGATTCATGTTATTGCAGTCGTAACGCAACTTTCCGTAGGATTTATTACAAAAGAGCTGTTAAAGAGCCCTTAGCTCGGAGTCTCCGACATCAGTTGGGTAAATCAGTGGAATGAGCCCTAAGAATGTTTTAACCGAAGGATGATTTATCGAGTTGGCACAAAGTAGTGAGCATTCGCCCTTTTACGCTTACGCGAAACGTTGCTAGTTCGTGCAAAATGGGATTCTAGTTTCACACGCAACAAATGTACTCATTATCTGATGAACTTTGCGAACGGAGCGGTTACCTCGCAGAGTAATGGAATAGTAGAGGCTATTATGATTGGACGCTTTTCAAGAACTTACTTTATAGGCGGATACGTTTTGGTTCTACGCGGATACATTAGGCCAACTTAGTTTAGGACCAGGATTGTGATGTGTTTTTATGTGATATTATTGACTTGTCTTTCCTGTGGGCTAGGCCGGCTAAGGTGCCACTGGGCGCTGTGTAAATCATCTCATTACGTATATGCGAAGACCAAAGTTTCAAGTTTACGTATAAAGCTTTTATGTTTAATTATGAATTAATTTATTTATACACAACTCAATTGAAATAAAGGCGTAAACGTGGTAAACCTAAAATGGCATAACATAAGGAACCTGCATACGGCCCACTCATACATATTAGAGGTTTTCTCTCAAAGAGAGAGAAATAGACCCACTATTTACCAAGCGGTAGCACACCGATTGGCAATTCGAAGCGCTGAGTTATGTGAATATTTCAGGCACTCAGGTTTCACTACGAATTTTCCTTAAAATTATACAAAAAAATTCAAACAAAAATTATATTTGTATTTATTACTTAGTGGGCGTTTGTTAATTCATTAAAGACTTTCCTTTAATTAGTGGGTATTGTTAAGGGGACCAAATATTACTCTCAGAATGTGACTAACTCAAATACCAGTAGCTAGGACGGAGAACAGGTTGGGAAACAGTAAGCTTCTTATCATCATCATCAGCCGTTTGACGCCCCCTGCAGGACATTGGCCTCACTTCTGGTTTTCCAAACTTCCTGGTCTTGTGCCGCCCGCATCCAGGGAGTCCGACCATCAGGTGGGGGGCCTGCCCACTTTAAGCCCATTAAGTAGGCAGGCCCTGTAAGCTTCTTATACTTTATTTATTACAATCACAAATGGTAAGTGTAGTTGTATTAGTATGTACATTAGTATGTGTCCATAATTATTTGCCTGATTTCTAAACTTAAATAATCTATGCTGTCGTAGAAACTGTAACTACGCAAGGACAAAATAGAAAGGCAAGCTGGCTCTGAAGCAATTTATTTACGTCAATGTTCGTTTATTTACCGCCTTCAGTTCCAATAGATCAAAATGGCGTACAGTCCGATAAAAAATCCTTAGAATGTTTAAAGCAAACTTTCATTTATTCTCGCCAGCTCAGGGACAAAAAAAAGAATCGTGGCCCCCTCTACCAAAAGAGGCCGTCCTCCTTAAAATAGAGCGCCACAAAACGTTCGAAATTTGTACCTGATTCCTAGTTTGAAATGTTCCGTCTATTCCGCACTATACTCTGGTGCCTGCGTTTGCTTCTCGGCAGATCCCGCCGATCGACATCGAGCAATGGATGGGAGCGTCGAAACGGGCCGCGGACCCTTCCAGCAGATATCGTTTACCGCATCGCTGGCTAGGAAACGTACTCCGCAGACGTCATTAATTGCACCCGATTATTGTTACCGATGCAATGGCTGAGATTCGATTTTCTCTGTCTGAAAGCCAGAGCTAAAGACTTCTGCGCACGCAAACGCCAGAAAACCCGAGCTATTCGGAACCACAGACAAAGTTTTAAACTTCTTCTGCGAAATACGAAAGTCGGTTAGCTGCAGGTGCATGCCAAAAAAACCTTTGCGCACGAACGTTAGAATATTACCAACATTGCCCGGGCGGATCGTCCGCAAATCCGGTGCGCCTCAAGCCAAACAGAATTAGATCGGGAGCGAACTTCTAAAAAAACCTTCATTAAGCTGAGCAGAACATGGCCTTCTCAGGGAAATTATGCGGAATTACGCAAATTAGCTCAAATTATCGTCTGGCCGTGGCCCTGCTGAAGGCAGGCCATCGTCAGGCACCGCAGCATTAAGCGAATAGCCCACGGCCACGGCCCAGCTCGCGTGACAGACACGAAATATTAATAATTTTAATGGCTAATTATGGTATTAAAAGCGCACATTGCGCGGAGGTTGCATGTTTATAGAGAAATTCTGCAGACATTTACTCAGGACATACTTATTTGGCAACGTTTTGACCCAAATTTAAAGTATTACGTCAACTCTTTGGAATACAGTAAGCTACACTATTATCCCTTTGAGATAGGTACTAGCCTAGGCCGTATGTGATGTTCATGTGAGCTAATAACTGGTAGGTTAAACTGTCCCTAACTGTAGTTACATGTAACTAGCAGGAATTGTTAATTTCTTAGCTGGTAATTACGAGCAATTAAGCGCAGTTATTATTCTGCTGAACAAAACATTTTCCGCTTTTACGCCCGGCAACATTTTACATAGCAAAATCACGTTTTCAGCTCGGCAATATTTAGAAACTGTTTTATTAAAATTTTCATAATGGCACAATGAAATATTCAATAGTTTCTGAAAATTTACAATATACCCTCGTGCACCAAGTGACAAAGATTCTTTACCATACATTTATCATTCCATAGCATAACTACGTTAAAAAAAGACGTTAACCGTAAAGTTGAAATAAATCAAAGCTGTTCGGAATTAATAGCCTCGAATAAAATCAAATTAAGTGTAACCAAATGCTCAAGGGAAATCAATCTTGAGGCTCCGTTGTCTATTTTTTCAATATCAAATTGTATTCTTGTTTGTGTGGTCTCAGCGAAGATTTACTTACAAACGATGGCCGCTCGGGGATTATGAGCCCTTCTCAAGTTTTAAGAGAGAAAAGTTTAATGTAAAGATCACTGACAAATTTGTAACAGAACAATGAATCGGATATTAAAATATCGTCTTTCATGACACGGGCCAGCGGATGGACTTTAGGCTGTGGTCACGGTGTGGAGGTGTCCAATTGCAATTTACGAACGGAGACTTTTATAGCTTTACCGCCTGTTTTCCGTTAATCTGTTAATCTCCTGTTAATAGCTCAGTTGATGCTACTGTTAACAGCTACCACAGCTTAGCAGCATAACAATCTGTTGAATTTCTGCAAAGAGATTGTTAGTCTACGAGAAACCAGGCGTTAAAGGGCCTAAAATAACATAAGGTACTTATGTCATAGTCGCAGTGATATGCAAAATCGCTCCGCTCATCGCCCGCTCGTCGCTCCACCTAAGCAGTAAACTCCGGCCCCACCTACGATTCTCCGATCCCTAAGCTTACCTCCTCTGTGGTGTTAAACGTATCCGCCAGTTTGTATCGGGTTACCTTACCCAAAGGCGTGGGCATTGACATGTCGAACTTGTTTTATTCTGGGGACCTACTCGGGCCATCGTCGCCTGTTATTGAATTTGGCCTTTTAACAGGAGACTTTGCTTCGTGATTCTTGTATTCTAGCTGATGTTCCATTGTTTAGTTAATTTTAATTGCCGAGCGACGTGGTGCTATATTTGTTATTATACACCATTAATTTTGGGTAGTTTGAAAGACAGCAAAATGCACGTGCCTGACAATAGCTATCGAATACGCTACTTTTTTTTTTAAAACGCACTTTTCAAAAATATTTCGACACAAACTCGAATCTTTTAGAACCATTAGTACCCATCCAGAGCGGTGCGTGCGTACCGCGGTTCTACGAGTCATTGTTCTGTTAGACGGAGAGGAGGCTTATTTACTACTATATGTACTTATAGGTAATAGTCTAGATAGATGTCATTTTTTATTACCAATTACATAACCTTGGCTTTCAACCCACCAAGAAATCAGCCAGTATTTATTGTTTAGTTAGATATAAATACTTACAACGATATGATGGATATGAAATGCAATGGATGAGATCGGGACGGACCCGAGAGCGTTGGCATGACAAGGAGGACTCCTTTGCCCAGCAGTGGGCTCTATTAAGGGATCGATAGAAAAAGACAGATGGATATGATTGTACATAGTTTAGAAATTACACTTTTGATAGTCGACCTCTACAAACGTGCACTAAACTCAGATATTCTATTCACATGGCTGTCATTTTTAGGGTTCTGTATCCGAAGGGTAAGGGACTGTATTACTAAGACTCCGTTGTCCGTGCGTTGGGCACCAGGCTGTATCTCATGAACCGTGATTGTTAGACAGTTGAAATTTTCACAGATGATGTATTTCGGTTGTTGCTATAACAATAAATTTTGAAAACAGAACAAAATAAATATTTTAGGGGGCTCCCATACAAAAAAACGTGATTTTTTTTGCCGTTTTTTGCTCGATATTAATAACGGCAACCGGTAGACGCTTCAAATATTCAAATGTTGTATAGATAATGGTACGGAACCCTTCGTTTGCGAGTCCGACTCCCACTAGGCGGGTTTTTCTCTACAACTATGCAGCAGTCCGCTGGTGTAGGTAGAAGTACTTGCCATTATTTTTTTTTTGACCACGAATAGAAATTAAGACAAAAAAGGCGTAGCTTTTCGTATCACTCAACTATTTCACATAACTTCGCATAAACAAGCAATATCAGGACGAAAAGTAATAAAAATCGAAAACAACAATGTTAATGGTCGGCGCCGGCCACCTCAACTGTTCTTTCACTAGGCAGAACGTTAAAATTTAATAATCATAGCATTTAACATTTTTGAAAAAAGAAGCAATAATCTTTCAAGGTTAAGGCACTTCCCATAACTTTGAATTTGGGTTCACAGTTTCGGACCAAAAGTCTGAAATGACGAATATTTACAAATATTACTATTCAATGACAATAACTATCGTAACGAAAGAAAATTCCCTCAAAATATTGCTAACCATTTCAAAATCACTCTGAAGTATAAAATCAAGTGCACGATAAGAGAGTAGATGCTTGCTTCACCCATCCGTTGTAAAAGTTGACTCTTCACGGGCACCGACATGACATGCGCCAGTTAAATTACAAACTCTATAGGGTAAAGTCAGCGAAACCAGAAGACCGATTTACACGATTCTTGCTCTTATACCGCAAGCTATAAGATCCACTGTAAGCTTTTCCAGTTTGTGACTAACTTTACGTCTTGTCATCTGTCGTCTTATGGGACTTTGAACGGTCTTTGGTTCGATTTCTGCGGTCGAGCTTTTGGTCGTCGAGAATACTTGTTTGTGTCTATATTTCTCTGGGTATAAAGAATTTTTTTTTTATAATGTCAAAATCATGATTATTGATTTTTTTTTATGTAAGACAGGTAGCAATCTTTACCAAATATATTGTATAACATATATTCTAGTGTAAAGCTAAATTGATAGCAAGATTGATATTTCTCGAATTTTGAGATTAATGTGAATTTTGCGCCGAATGAGGGTAGTAGCAACATTCGTGCCGAGAAGCGTACTCGCGACATGGACCAAAATGAACTTTGGACTATGGTCGGGCGGAGTGGTAAGCGGTGGGCTCGTGCAGATAGTAATGATAGTCAGTTGATTATACCTAAGGAGAATGTTGAAGTTAGCATTTTTTCAAAGGAGAAGTTGCCGAAACAGATTTCACTGGCTCGAATGTTGAAGGCAGAAAATATCAAAGATATTACTCGTGTTAAGTATGTGAGTCCATACAAAGCCCTGATTCAATTTCAGGATGAAAGTAGTGCAGAAAGTCTATTGTCTTGTGAGAACTTAATTTCTAAGGGCTTTCGTTGTCAGAAAACGTATGATATTGACAAATCTTTCGGAGTTATACGCGACATAGATCTGGAACTGACGGATGAACAAGTAATGGAGAGTATTCACTGTGAAATTCCTATTCTAAGCGTTAGGAGGCAAAAAAGACGTAACTACGAAACGAATGAGTGGGAATTGACAGAGGTGGTTCAAGTTTGCTTCAGTGGCTCACTGTTACCGCGGTATGTTTTAACCTATGACACAAGACTAAAAGTGACTCCTTATGTCTTTCCTGTCACTCAATGCTCAAAGTGTTGGAAGTTCGGACACACTGTGAAACTTTGCCCTATGAGACTCAGGTGCCCTAAATGTGGAAGAAACCACGCTAACTGTGAAATAACCACCTTTAGATGCCCTAACTGCGCTGGTAACCACATGGCATTATCACGAACTTGTCCCTTGTTTGTAAAAGAGAAATGAGTGAGAGAAATAATGGCAGAGTTTAACTGTTCTTACAAGAGAGCACTGACTGTCTATGTTCCCCCATCACCGCGACATATAAACCTAGAAGACCACCAACAATTTCCTGCCCTTGCTCAAACCTCCCAAAAGATGGACGAGTCACTATTTCCTCTGCAGGCAAAAAACCCTGATAGTATCGCCAAAGCAGCTTTCCCTGATACACTAGAGATCCCAGAACAGCAGTGTGACAATACAGTTCAGTTCCAGCAGCCACCCTCCCATTCTGCGAAGAATAATAAAAGAAATAGACGCAAGAGTAAGACACAGCGCGAAAGCCGCGATTTACTACAATGGGATGATTTTATGACGGGAAATTTACCGGAAGAATCGGAGGACTCAAGTGTTTCACAAGAGGAGACAGAACACACTAAGAAACGTGAACAAAGCAAAGGAGGTACTTTCAGGGAGTTACTAGGAAAATTGAAAGACCTAATCTTTGTACAGAGCGTTCCTTGGGAGGAAAAGTTTAAGTTATGCGCTAAGTATGTGATCGAGTATATTATGTATTCAGCAGTTGATTACGTGTCAGAAATACCCTTTTTGAAGTCTGTTTTTAATTGCAATGGCTAATAATAGTAGGTTAACTGTGTTAAATATTATACAATGGAATGCTCAAAGTGTTCGCCCGAAGTTAAGAGAGTTAGAATTATTGCTGGCCCAAGAGAAAATCCATATTTGTATTTTGTCAGAAACTTGGCTAGAACCAGACAGTACCTTGAGAATGAGCGGATACAACATCATACGACAAGACAGATCTGACTCTTACGGTGGAGTGGCAATAATGATACACTCGTCTATTAAGTTTCAATGTCTTAATACTCGTTTAGCAAACGCAGGTATTCAACTAGTCCATTTAAAACTTTTCAACTGTGAATGTATTGAAGACGTGTTGTCGGTGTATTGCCCTCCTTCTGTGCATACCACCCAAAATGACTGGGACACTATCTTTTCTTTGTGTTCAAATAAGACAGTTATTGCAGGAGACTTCAATGGACATCATTCTAACTGGTCCAGCAAAACAGATGCAAGGGGTTCTCATTTGTTTGACTGTATAATTGATAAAAATTTTGTGTCACTTAACGATGGCTCACCAACGCGTATCAAGCTCGTCAATGGTCGAATACAGAGCAGCTCCCCGGACATTACGTTTGTGTCGGCAGATATCGCCTTGAGGTTTAACTGGAGAGTCATTAATGAGAGTTTGGGCAGTGACCACCTTGTTATTATGTGTAGTATAGATATAAACATGAACGAAGCGTCCAGTATTACCTACAGAAAGAATTTTAAGAAGGCGGATTGGGTTTCCTACAAAAATAAACTCCAACAAGGTTTTTCCGATAACTTTTCACTAAGCGATGACCCTCAACTTAATTATAATAGGTTCCTTGATATTATCAACAAAGCCGCCGACGAATGTATTCCTAAATTAAAAATTTGCAATAATCCTCTTCGCGCACATAAATTTAAACCAAAGCCATACTGGAATGCAAGTATCTCTCAAGCAGTCGCAGAGCGAAGGCGAACATTAGCCGTTTTTAGAAGGAACCCTACGCCTCACAATCTGGAGAGATTGCAGGACAGAATATCGAATGCTCAGCGAATCATACGTAAAGCTAAGGATAAAACCTGGCAAGAATTCTGTAGTGGTATAGATGCAAATATTAGTGCAGGTGAAGTGTGGAGACGTATGCGGTGGTTGAAAGGTTATCGCCAACAAAGGGCACAGATAGATTATAGTTCAGCTGATAATTTGATGCATAGTCTGTGCCCAGATTTTGTAACTCCAGAACCCCCAATAAATTATTCGGCCAATGACACACTAGAGACACCAATTTCCTTAGTTGAACTAGAAAACACGATTAAAGCTAAAGATACTGCGCCAGGTGAGGATGGGATTACATTTTCCATGATAAAAAATATCCCTGTTGTTGGCAAACAATATTTAATACAGATCTACAACAGTTTTTTGACGCTTGGATTTGTTCCATATCAATGGAGAGAGGTTAAATTAGTCGCAATCCCCAAGTCCAATAACAGTTCTAACTCGAGTTCTTCTCAGGTAAGACCAATTGCGTTACTATCATGCCCGTGTAAAATATTTCACTCAGTAATTAAAAATCGAATCGAATGGTATCTTGAGAGAAAAGGTATTTTTTCTCAGAATACCGTTGGATTCAGGAAAACCAAATCATGTTTGGATAATCTCACCCAACTTGTTGGTAACATTCAGCTAAGCTTTGCAAATAAAGAGGTGACTTTAGCTTGTTTCGTTGACATTGAAAGTGCCTATAATAATGTCGATGTGGTTACTTTAGTACAAACTCTCAATAAAGTTGGCATTGGCAGCAAGATCTGTAGCTATTTATACGAATTCTTAAGCGTCAGAAATCTGTCTATAAAAACAGCTGATGAAAATAAAATATCAAGACAAACCGGTAAAGGACTCGCACAGGGTGATCCATTATCCCCTATTTTGTTTAACGTAGCCACACACCATGTTTGTAAATCAACAAATTCCCATATTTCACAGTATGCGGATGACTTTGTTATCTATACATCATGCAAAACCATTTCTGATGCGGAGACTATAATTCAACATGCATTAGATACCTTATGTGTGCTTATATATGAAGTGGGATTAAATATATCATCTCAAAAAACTCACGTTTGCCTGTTTAGTAGGGGGTACAGACGACAAAGCGTGGAAATTAAAATAAATAGACAAACTATACCGCATGTAGAAAATATCAAGTATTTGGGAATGTGGCTCGACCGTGCTTTAAAATGGGGTAAACATATCAATGAGACAGTTGAAAGGATCTCCAAATTTGTCAATATTCTCAAGGTACTGGCAGGTTCGAAATGGGGGGTACATCCTAAGCACTTGAGAAGACTATACATAGCTATCATTCGTAGCCGAATAGACTATGGCAGCTTTTTGTACGACAGCGCCGTAAAAAGCCACCTATACAAACTAGATAAGATCCAAAACTCTGCAATGAGAATAATAGGTGGTTTTATCCGATCATCTCCTATTCATGTCATGGAAAGTGAGCTCGCCCTTACACCATTAAAATTACGGCGTCAATATTTGGCAAGCAAGTTCTGGCTTAAGTCGCGGTCGTTTCAAGATAACTCTAACATAGAATTGCTGTGTAAACTCTCTTCATCTTGCAATGATAACCAATACTGGAGAAACAAAACGACGCCGGTGTTGGCAAAGGTTCACCAATTACTCAAAAACTGTTTAGTTGAACAGTCGGAAAAATTGGAGATGTTTTCTTTAGAGACCTGGGTGAGCAATATTGATGTAAGCAACGTTGTAAATAGTTCTATTGATAGTATTGATAAAGGGAAAAGGGGATATAAAATTTCAGAAATATATGTAATATGTGATAAGTTTCTAGCAGATAATTATTTAGACTATTATAAGGTATATACAGATGGTTCTAGAGGGGATGACGGCATAGGTGCATCATTTTATGACATCCAAGTTAATACTTCAGTAAAGTTCAAGATCACAACAAATTTGTCAATAATGTTTGTTGAACTGTTTGCATTGGCAGAAGCAATTTCATACTGTTTTAATTTGAATGTTGAGAAATGTGTTGTACTTACCGATTCTAAGAGCGCGCTCCAGCATGTGGCTCGATGTACCTCTAGCACTAGATGTTCACCGATAGCCTATTCTATTCTGGATATGATCACGAAATTTGCGAAATGTAATAGAATTCTAGCTTTGCAGTGGATACCATCCCATATTGGTATTTATGGCAATGAAGAAGCAGACCGACTGGCGGAACTGGCAAAATCTGATGGTGACCCTACAGAACTTTTACCGTTTTATACAGATTTACTACCTACTGTTAAATGTGATTGTCACTCCTTGTGGAAGGAGTATTTTGATGAGCGGTCGTTGACAATGGGCATATGGTATAAAACAATTCAATCGCATCCAACTCGGTCACCCTGGTTTGATTCATCAGATTTAGCCAGGCGAGATATTGTGACTGCCTTACGGTTAAGATCAGGCCATTTACCTCTCAATAAGTTCGCTTTTTTGATGAGAAAAACAGACTCTCCAAACTGCTCAGTGTGCGGGGTTGTTGAAGATGTCCAGCATATACTTACAGAATGTCTGCGTAATAGTAGTGTACGGGAACAAATTTATGATAGCGAGATGTTTTCTACTGTCGGTGGTTGTAACAGCATTTTAGCGCTTCCAAATTCCGAAGAAGCTAGGATGCTGTACAAGTTAGTTAGGTTTGGTTTAAGAGCAAGGTTGGAATAAATTTAATTAGTCATGCATTAGTCATTAAATAGTATATAACTTTAAAAAAGAATAGATGAGGGTGACATGGTCACTTGTGCACCAAACCCTTTTAAATTAATAAAGATTAAAAAAAAAAAAAAAAAAAGACAACACCAATTTTCATAATTACTTAGTATTATCAGTTACATCAAATTACACTTTTGGTACGTCGAATCGCACACACCGGATGACGAAGTATACCTTTCTCTTTATATACTACTTAGTACCAGATTAACTTTCTGTGGATGTTCACAATCTATCAAATTGGAAAGAAAAGTTTAATGTCTGTGTTGCAAATCTGCTGTTCCTAGCTGTTCCTAGATCACTCATTGTATAACCGTTAAAAATACCCAGCCCTATTTTTTATTTCTTAACTTTTGTTTTGGTTTAAAATATAGTCGTTTACATGCAACGAAATTTTATATGGCACTGAGTGTACTTAATAAATGTTTGACAGAAATAAAAACAAACTGGGATCCCAAAAAAGGGCAGACGCCCTTCCCGAAACGGAAACAAACATCGGCCTTGAAATTTATTTGCAAATTAAATTGTATGTACTTTGATGGCTTGATGCAATAAAACATATTTTGAACTTGGCGCGTGTCACTGCGATGAGAAATAATAAGTGTTTCGCGTTGCGCTTGCGCACGTCATGCTGCGCCGACACAGCCCTTCAAGAGATGATTAAGACATCACTGTCGGGTGCCTACACACTCTTAAACGAAGTCCCAGAAATTCCTATAAAGTTAGACAGAATATCATATTTTTCATGCATGCTCACCATTGAGTTATGTTGCGAAGGAAATGTTAAAATTGATCTGTTTTTTGATTGAAATTACTGTACAACCAATCTGCAATTTGAAGTTCCAAGAGTTCAAAGAAATAAACTCAGTGAAAGGTAACGAAAGAACCGTTCATGTAGACTCGTATAGGTTCTCGAGTAGCTCCTATTCGTACAGAACCTACTCGAAATTATAGAGTGCGTTACTGAATTCAGAATAACTGAAGCGCGACGGTCTCTAGCCCTACCCTACAGCACGCAAGACCGATGGTACTGACTGAACCGCTATGCTACGCTAGTGCGAGTAGGGTGCGACATGTCTCTAGCGCAGCAAAACTGGACCAAAATATATCTGCCTTTATTACATTTCTGAAGATCAAGGTGCATACAATGCGCCAGGCCAAGCTTTCGGGGGGCTCGCACTTTTTCAACCCACCTGTGTCTTCGGAACTAGTTAAAAGACGCACAGTATTTTTTCGGTTTATGAAAACACGGCAAATTTACTGAACGTGTACTTTTTGAGACGAGAATTCATTTTTTGGTGGATTTTTTTATGTAGCCTATTACGTCCCACTGCAGGGCACAGGCAGGGCAGAGAAAGAGAGAGAGAGAGAGAGAGAGAGTACGGACTTAATCACTACGCGTGCCCACCGTAGATTGGCAAATTGAAGCGCTGAGCTTTATTTGTACTTTGGCTGGGGTGCGGTGAACACCACTTAGGTTTCCTCACGATGTTATATATATATATATGTATGCTATATATATATAAATATGTTATTTGCGAATAAAAGTAGATCCAACCATTCGCTTACCTATGAGAACTATAAAGTACATTCTTAATAAATATGAGTACCTTCTTTGCGGGAGTCTGAGCTCCAGTTAATTTAAAATATAAGCAAACCGATGGACCTAATAAATATTTCGGCTCAAGTGTGAATGCAGCCTACATGGAAGGATGCGCATTTAGCGGGTTGCCACTCATTGTTTGTCCAGCGAGAATAATGGCAAGCGATAATCGAAACATACCGACTCGTCTCCACACATGACTTATTTAATGCTTGTCGCGCTTATTAAAAAGCAATTTAATCCGCAGGGGGATTAAAATATCGTGAAGGGATGTTACGAGATTACAAATAGTTAATGACGTAGGTCAAGAGAAACATAGATTTAACACGGTTGAACTTCACAAGGCGAGTGATCTCCCTTCAGTACAGTACTTATTCCTTAACTAAAGCTCTTTAGGTGTTGTTCGATAGGTGTCGACTCAACTTACTACTAAAATGTTGTATTTTAGAGAAAGATGCAAGATCTTTGACAAAATCGGAGTCTTCTTCTCAGGTCCCTTAACTCCTAGGGCCTTAACCACAGATTTCCACTTTTGATGGCGGTTCGCGGTAGCTTCCAATTCAGGCCAGCTAGTGCCGATCGAGTTGGTCTCTTGGGCTATAGACCTTTTACAGATAATCCTTGGCCTCTTTCGGCTGCCCAATGAGGTGTATGTGAGGGCTTGTCTGGTCAGTTACTCCTTGTCGTGGCGTAGTGTGTGGGCTATCCAGAGCCATTTTCTATCCCGAATTTCTAGATGGACAAGTCTCTGATTGGTACATTGTATTGGTACACTGCTACCTCCAGGTCTACGCTTGTTTATATAGTCCGCCTATAAAGTAGAATAAGACGAGACACATCTCTTCTTAGCGTGTCTAGGAAAAACAATTTTTATTAAAGTCTTTATTACGAGATACATATTTATTGTACAGGAAAAGAAAACTCCTTAGTTTCACAGTTTTTTTTTTTACTGGCGCAGTACCCGTGGGTTATGTTTTATTTATAAAGCAAAAATAGAGGCGAAGAACTAAACATTTTACTGTTAGCCGCTACAAAATACAGCGCTGTGGCGCCGCAAGTTATTCCTGACCATTTAACCCAATAAACCGACTTTCTTTTGCTACCACTCAGCCTCGTATTACATGGCTAGTAGGGCGGAAAATCGAATGGATTTACCGCATCCAGTACGTTGGACAGGTAGAGTCAAACTACGCACTACTTGAATACATATTCGGTTATTATGATAAAAACTGTCACAGTAACGTGTCTATTCGGATGATGTTATAAAACAACCTACGAGCTATTGTTCAGCTTACTAAATTAATGGGCATGGGACCCGATTAAGCTATGCAACGCATCATTAAATGTTAGTACATGAGAAATATTTTAAAGAAAACTACTGAAGTCAAGGGAAATTACTGTCAAAGGCATTGCAAGGAAAATAAAGAGAAACGGTTTTGAGTTGGCAAATAAACCTAGTTCGCGAGTGCAGAACGAGATTGTCACTCGCTGATTGAATCGTCAGCTCATAGAAAACGTGAAAAGTATTTATATTCCAACAACGTTGAGTGCGTGGGAACAAAGTATGAACCGACCGCAAGATTCGTACCAACCAGGCAAGCGCAGCAGCGATTTGTCTACGAACAGCCCTACGGTGCCTGAATGCAAACAACCTTATAACGATGTTGTTATTTGTCATTCCCCGAATGGAGTTATGATATTTCGAGTTTGTGATGGAATTATGGAGTTGAAACATTTAAATTCCAGATCATGTACAAGAAACAAATTAGGCTTATACATTTATTAGTAAAACTGAATTTGCACGGATATTTACTCGTTTATTTTTCATTTTACAATTTTCCGACGTTTCGGTACTTTTGCAAGTCCCGTGGTCTCGGTAGACTGAGGTTTGAAAGCTTTTACTGTTACCCTCGGCGAAAATTAAAATCAAATAATTTAGTAACGTTCTAAAATTATTTTGGCAATTTTTTTTAAATAAATTTACATTGGCTAAACAATTATTTTATATAAACTCAAAACTATTAACTATTAGTTATAGAAATTTAAATTCGAAATACAAAACAATTATTTCATATTTAACTCAAAATTATTAATTATTAGTTATTGAAATTAAAAGTAAATCTACAGTCACACTTCTAGCAAGGAGGCTCATGCACTAAGCAGACGAGTGCTGTAGCTATGTTCCAATCACGATCTCTATTGAAATTTGGATTCCGGCGGATCTATATTTGCCTCGCGTATCATTCTAGGAAAGAAACGATCCTCTCGGACTAGAACTTGAACTTTATCAAAATGAATGAGGTGGTTGGTACCCCTGAGTATATGTTAACTGACTGCATATCTATCAGAGCGCTTATGTTTCACGCTCGCACATTTATTAGTGGAGATGTTGATACATCAGCTCGCTTTGTCAATAGATTTTCGTTAAGTTTTACAGGAATAATTTCTTTACAGTAAATGAAATATGTAACTTACAGAAAGAAACACAACGTGCATGCAGAGAGAAATATCATCATAAGCAGCCTATACTGTAGGGCACAGGCCTTCTCTCAGAGAGAGAGTATGGGCTTAATCACCACGCGTGCCCACCGCGGATTGGCAAATAAAGTGAGAAATACAAAAGGAAACAATGTGAGTTTAAATAATTACAAAACTAAGTTTACAAAACTAAGTTCTTTACTTCAAGAAATGCATTAAGTCTAAGCAAATAGCAACAAGCTCATATTAAACTCAGCAGCACAAACATAGTCACAGAAAATACGGAGCCACCATCCGAAATTGCAAGAACTACCGCCAGCCAGAACAAACAAATTCCACCCATTCCCTGTGCAATTTCACGCCCTATTTTACCCGCACGAAATTCTAGTTCACAATTGAAAACTGCGCAATGCTGCCAGGGCTTTGTGTGTGGAGTTTTTATTACCCTATTTTCTACTTTTTCTGGGGATAAATGACGCCCATTCTTTATTGAATTTAACACCGCGGACCGCGCGGTGAGCGGTAGATGTGCGCGGCAGGGCGCCACTCCGCAGCCTAAGTGATTTTATTTGTGTCCACATTCCTATGTGTATCAAATTACCAGGCCTTGCGACCAGCTGCTTGATCGATATCGTCGACGTGCTTGCTAAAAGCACGAGCGCTCTCTAACCGTGCGGTACTTCTCCAGCTGTGAGACGCATTAGCGCGAAGCTTATAAGGCAAACAGAAACGAAAACAGCTGAAGATATCAGCAATAACACTCACTAGTCTGTGGTCTGAGGAAATAAAGAGAGATAATGGCGAAAAAGATCCTATAAAGCGTTCCCGCAACCCTCAAGCGGCTGATGCGTTAAATGACGCGAATCAGGATGCTATAAAACAGTTGCGGGTGGCATAATGTTAACATTTGACATTTTTATTTCCATTTCACGCGAATAAATGCCTGTTATTTGCATAATACACTTATAACGTTATGTTTTGAATTTGTTAAAATTTTTGCCTCTTTATCTGTATTTTGGAAATGATTAATGTAGCTCCACCCTACCGTTGAAAGTCGTATAAACAGTTGAACTCGATCACCTTATTTGAAATGTAAAGTAAACAATTGGTAATCGCATGCTATGCTTTCACGGTGTGATGTAGAATATCTGTTTATTCTAATGGTCTGCTTTTCTTTATGCAAATCTAGAAGCGGCGGGATAACCTTATCCAGGATGTCACTCTCAGCTGTGGAATCGATTTGGAAGTTTATTCAGGCTGACATCGCGTGAAGCGGGCTCTGAGCGTTGAATCTATTCCATTCCTTGTACAAGTCGACGGCACAAATCCGAGCTCTCGTGAGTGATACGAGGGACGCGGGGCCAATCCGCCTGAGAGATACACGATTTGTAACCTGTCAAAACGATTCTCTGCACCTCACTTCCCTCGGCCTACCTCGACTGTAAGAGGTCTAATTTTGAAATTGCAGCTAAGAAGCTGTTATCGCTGAAATCGGGCACTTTGTGTTAATGTCTTTTGTGATGTCGTGCATTTGAATAAGTCTGCGATGTGTAGATAGAGATCGAGATTTATGTGTGGGGGTGGCGGGTGGTGGCGGCGAGTTGTATTGGATGTGACAGGGCGCGGTTCGCTTCTCGGAACTGTTTACTCATTTTACACTGAAATACTTTAACAACATGCTTAGACGTGTTCTGTCCCAACTTTACACGTACTTTGTGTCAATTTAATTTCTTTTAAAGTAATTTCTGTGTTTAATATAGAATATTTTAACTACATAATATAATGTATCTGATTTTGTGGGGCTTTCATATAGTGCTAGGTAGGTATTTGAAATGTTAGAACTTTCTCTATACATTCAAAATTATTACGTTTTCTGTATATAACAAGATTAGTAGCAAACAATAATCCTTTAATTTGCTTACTGATCTGTGGCTTTCACAGTTGAGTTATACATAATCATCAAAGAAGGGTAAACTAGACATGCTGAAGACCCACCGACAGAAAAGGGATCGAGTCGCTGTCACTCAAGAATTTCAAAGTGAAATGGAAAGCTCAATATTCCAGGAATCATTAGTTCAGCAACCAAACGCAGGAGAAGCTGACATAAAGCATAAAGTGAAATCATAGAAACAGAAACACGGCTTTTGTGTTTTTAATCTTCGACGAATCAAAGTGGTATATATAAGTGTGATGTAATAGTATGTTTGTGTATAAATGAGTATTTTATAAATAAGTAGAGAGCTGCTAATCAATCTAAGTTAAAATAAAGGTAATCATCATCATCATCATCAACCATAACCATTTGACGCCCGCTGCAGGACGTAGGCCTCCCTCATGGTTTTCCTAGCTTCCCGGTCTTGTGCCACCCGCATCCAGCAACTCCCCGCCACTGTAACCAGGTCGTCAGACCAAGGTAATATAATTAAGTAATTAGAATCCACCGACGAGTTTCTAAACTTGTTGCACAATAGCGTTTATGTTGTTTTTCATTGAGATTTTATGTTATTTGGAATTATTCTAGCCTATTCTAGCACTATTTACTGCCATGCTCTCATTACATTTTCTCTCATGTTTATTAGGCACGCTGATACAATACAATACAAATCAGAATGCAAACGCCAAATCACCCCAATAAGTTTTCTGTTAGGAAAGAGATGGAGAAGTAAAACTCAAACCAAATAGTCAATTGAGGCGAAAAGAATTGATTGAACTTCATGATCAATAGAAAAGTTTGATTTATTTGCAAAATTTGCCTTTTTCGAACTAAATAATCCTGGTTTCATCACAATTTACCTTGACCACTGTCATAGCTTGCTTAGCTACTGATTTTGCACACCTCTCCTATTAACTGTTTCAGGAACAAGTTCTTTAGTTTTCACTGAAAAACTGTTTTCAGTTTCTTTTCTTAGACACTGAATACTTTTATTCGCCAAGGCAATAAGATGTAAGTCTTCATTTAACTGAGTAACAAGTGCTAACTGTCACAACCGTCCTCGGTCTCCTTACTATCCCAAGTTGATTAATACTTTCATTACATCAAAAGAATTTACAGTGGTCGTGGTGTAGATTTCTCTATACATTTTAAAATAAGGAATTGATGAGATTTGCTATGAAATTTGTTTTACATAAATAATGTGTATTTTTCCGTTGTCTTTTTGCTTATAATTCATCATCATCATCATCATCAGCCATTTGACGCCCACTGCAGGACATAGGCCTCCCTCATGGTTTTCCTAACCATGAAGGGTTTTGCTATAATCGCCACGCTTGGCAGGTTTGCTTATAATTATTTCACTTAAAATAAAACAGATTATTGGTTGTGTTTTAAAGCTCTAGTGATTTCAAAACCTTGTCTTCTATGAAAACTGGAAATTCGTTTTGAGAAGAGCCTGATGAATTTACATCTACTTTTACATTACGATGCACGATTGATGAATGAAATATGAAACTAACATTTTATAAACTAACATATTTCCATATTAACAACACTTGCTTACTTGCTTCTTCTGGCCAAACTACCAATAAAATTCTTTTGGATCTTTTGAGCTGTACTTCTAATTCAGTTTTATTTTATGCCCAGAAGCGCTGGACTTAATGCTAATTGTACATGACATGGTTAGGGACGTCATCGCTGCAACGGGAGGATTTACATTGGGGGATTATACCGCTTGGTAATATAATAATAATTTATTTGCAGAAAAAGTCTAATGGAAATTAAAAATAGACGTAAGATAATTACATTAATTTAAATATGCATTTATTGAGACTACTACTTTTAACTTTTAAGTACAGACGTAAATAAAAAAAAATGTTAAGAAATCTTGTTCAGAGTTGAGAAATTTTGTTTTAAAAAATGCGCGAACAACTAGTACCGCCTCTCCGTCTAACAGAACAATGACCCGTGGACCCGCGGCACGAATGGCTAGTAATAATAAATTCGAGTTTGTGTCGAGATATTTTTGAAAAATGAGTTTAAAAAAAACAAACTAGCGTATTCGATAGATATTGTCAGGCACGTTCATTTTGCTATGCCTTTAAACCACCCAAAATTAATGCAGTATAAGTAGAGTACAGTAAAATAGACTCATGCAGACTACAGTCTTAGAGCCACATTAATAAGGGAGGGTTTATTAATATGGTCTTTGGTACATAATCATATCATTGATACTGTAAAATTTTTGTCTGAAATATGAATGGTTTTTGGTGGTCTCCTAACATTAACCAAAATGAGTAAGAATTTCATTCAAAAGTAATAATTTATTATTTCCGTAATGTATCCATGAATGCAAGAATGTAATCGACTTATAAAGAAAACGTGTTCAATATTGGTATTGTCTTTGCAAAACAGTTATTACATATTGGTAATTACTTATAATTGGCTAAGTATCGATCGCCAACAATACCGGGTGCAATTTTTCCACAAACATCCCAATCAGTCTGGCATGTGAACGCTCACCAACTGGTGTAGGTGAAGATACTCCGTAGAATATCCCAGAAGTATAGTACCAAGTCTTAGAAGTAGTCGCCTGTCCTGTGTAGCAGGTCATAAGTATTTATCTAACACTTTAGATCCTATAAAGGATGATTACACTATCTAATATCCCAATCTACCCTAGTTCTATAAGAAGGGGTGTTATCTAATGTTTATGTAGAAAAATAATAAAAATATTCAAAAGAGCGATGGCATCGTGTCGCTAGAAACGTTCATTCACATACGATAGGTTGTGGGTATGAATCCCAACATGTGCCTACGACAAGTTTTCTAAGTTAAGTAAATTTCTTCATTTTGATATATTAAGCTCTTGTCTCTGAATCCTAGTATCCGAGAGTACTTTTGAGTAGGTACCTAAATCATCTACAGATAACTATGAACGATTTGCTTCCAGGTTTATCCAGGCTCCTGTAATTAGAAGATAAATATCGACTTTGAATTTCATCCATTTCAGGGTAGGTTCCGGTAGAGTTTTATAGAAATTCTGAAATTCTTAGAAACTTTTTTCAAGAAAATACTGTAGTTTTTTTCCTAATCTTATCCACTTCTAGCGTGCAGCTCATGCCTGAGTGTGCCACAGCGTCGCAACCATCATTATTAGATGGAGCATCTGTATCTACACGATTCTCGTCCACTACTGAGCCGACATTTTGCACCTTCCCACTCTGTGGCTAAGACCTAATTCGAGAGCGGACCCTTTTGTTGTTCCTGTTATTACATGCTCGGGGGCTGCTCTGGGTGGGCCGCCACTTGCGACGTGCCTTATTATTGATAATATTGCTTGGGACGTTTACCATTCGGCTGTGACTTTGGGCTATTCTAGGAATACGTGTCGGCTGAAGCATTGCGAACCGGTCGGCTCGTCTTCTTGAATACTTGAATACCTTCCAAAAAGTCGTACACTCGACGGCACATCAACCTTTACAATTCATGAAAGCAGTAAGATAAAGAAAATATTTATTTCGGGTACATAAGCACAATAAATATAAAATACCCTTTTACAATAAGACAACAAAAAGCCGATAATGAACATACCTACATCAGGTAAATGCTACCTGGAGCAGTCTCCAGTAAGATCTGGTTCAAAGTTACGTACGAGTGACTTTGCAACTCAAATAGAAATGATGATGTGCTGTCTACTGCAAGTAATTACGCTTGATACAATATTAAGTGTGCTAATTTACTAGCCCGACACCCTCGTATTCTCTGCATCAATACAAGTCCAAAATTATCGGGCCTGGGAAATCCGTGGCTTAGGCGATATTGAGGTGCGAATTTGCACTTTTTTATTGCGTCTTTTTTGCAGAAATGCGCGGGACTGATTTTGATGAAAATATGCGTAGGTTTAAACCATTCAAAACATATCAACATTTTAGGCCTTTGTGTAGATTTAAGCAGTTCCTACGAGCAACACTTTTGGAATGACTAAAAGTCTGATTTTGGAGAGTCAGGTCCTACTGCATATAAGACACACAAAAGAAGACTCCGGAGTCAGGTCAGTACGGATTTGATGTGTAATAGAGAACCTAAAATAATAGCCGATTTATGAAAATAACATCCATTATTTCTTTAGACAATACAGCTGGAGTGTTTCTTACCACAAGCTGCGACGAGTGGGAGTCCATGAAACCGAACACTGTTGGGTTGGACATTGAACACCCAAAGCCTCGCCCATACAGTCCGAGCCGATTGGCTGAGCGATGTCTCGCTTTGTTCCGTATCTGGTTTCAGAACACAGCACATGAATCACAAAGGTAATTCTATAACTAGGCACGATAAATTGTACCTGATATACTGGCGGTAAAAATGCGCCTTTCACGGTTTTATGGGCTTCCTATGTTTTGTGGTGGATCCAATAAATCGTCGTGTGACGAAAAAAGCAGGTGGGCTATAGACAAAACGCCGTCAATGGACAACTTCACGTTGAAAAAGGAAAGTGCTGTCTTTACATCTAAAAACACTTTACATTTGAAAATGGAAGAAAAAAATCTTGCCATATCCACAAACCTGATATTGGCAGAATCCTAGGGGTGCCATATAGAAGAATTGAAATAAATCTGAAATTGGGGTGTCTTACTCGTCAATACGAATAATTTTTACTATGAACTCACACCTGCATCCCGGAGGGGTAAGCAGAGACCAAGGTTTGCCACTTGCCATGATCCTGACAGATCGCTTTCCTTTCATCAACATTCATTAGTAGCTGTATGCACGTACACCGGTTTCGGGTAATTTTTATCTTGCTATGGTTATTGATAAAGTCGATTGATTAATGGGCAATAAAAACTGAGAACATTTCTGATAGAGTTACGCACTGTAACTCTGCCAAAAAATGTTCTAATTTGTAAAAAAGTCCGCTTAGGTTGTAAATTTTTCATATTTTTCATATTCATAAACACATTTTGTAAAAACGGATTACATCTAAAATATTATATGATTTTTTTTTTCACTAATGGCGCTGGTTAGCTTTTGTATAACCTTAAGATTTTTCATTGAGCTCACTTGTTCACCCAAGAAGATCTATTGAAGCGAAACCTGCTCATTAGGGCAATAACTGTCTCTCTTTATTCACATCAATAGTGATCTCGCAATAATAAGGCAAGAGTGCAATAATAAGTAGACGGCACACCAACCTTTACATCAGTGTACGTTGTAAAGGTTGGTGTTACCTACTTTCAAACTAAAATGTAAAGGCTGATTTACTGTCGATTGCACTAAGTACTCATACCGCTTGGTCGAGCTCGAATCAAAGACGACGTGATCAACACTAGCAGTAAGTACATTATGTACATAGACTGAGTAGCTACTTGACAAGTTGTGAAGTTACTTGCACAACAATCAACGGCAGTGGAATAACGTACTCCGACGCATTCGCTTTCGCGAACGATAATCTCGATCCGCGAGTTCGATCGAAAGTTCGCAACCTTATAGGCAATTGACATCCAGACACGAATGCCGCGGTGGATCGTGAACGAAAAGAAACCGTTCCACGTTATTTGCGGCCCTGGGGCACCTACTCTCTATTTTTACACCACCGATGGCCAGTTTCCCTTTGTATGACAACCCTAATATCGTTGGACTAGAATTCATGCAACGTTCGTACAACGGTATGAAAAGTATGAAACTATCACTCCAACGATGCCATGCAGTAATTGTTATTGTGGAATGTAAAACAGGCCAATGGAGACATGAAATGAGAGCGTCCGATATGTTTTCGGACACCGGAGTTAGGCGTTTACTTTCGTATAGTAGGTATTGCATGTTCCATGCATTCGACGTATGAAAATCTATTTGTTTGGGCGACGGACTGTGTGAGTGTAATATTTTAATAGTTTTTATATTACGATTAGTATGCCAAAGACCTGATAGTCGATAGTCGATGGGGTGCAAAGGTTCTCGATTGGAGACCACGAACTGGAAAACGCAGCATAAGAAGTCCACCAGCTTGCTGGACCAAAGATCTGAGGCAGATTGCTGGCACTGGCTGGATGAGGAGGGCCGAGGACAAAAGGAAGTGGCGCGCCTTTCTGGGTCGAAGCGGGATATGAACCTGCGCTTGTAGCGTACCAGCGCTTTTACCATTCGGACCTCGCCCCGATTCTGCGACGGCTTATTTGGTTGAAGCTCTGTGTTAACCGTAAATTTATTTCAACGCAAGGAATTTAAATCCAGTCTGTTGAATGTTTTGGGTCAAGTTTGTAAGGGGGGAAAAGGCACACCACTGCCACCGATTGTCTTTTCTCAAATGAAAACGTATGCTAGTGCTATGCTAGTTTCTATGTGAAGTTAAAAAAAAAGTACCACTGGTGGCATGAAAGTAATTCCAACTTTATAACTATTTTTTTTTCAGGTTTATTGACCAAGATCTAAAGTGCCTTAGCTTAGATTCTGAGTAGAGGCATCCTGAGCTGGGGCTATAAACGTTATCGCTAACTAGCGATCGGGGCGGGATCGATCCCTTGATTCGCCTCACGAAATTAAGGAAATCGCTCATGGGGTTATTATTCTCCGCGTCACAGATAGCATCTGCCCCGGATGGTGGAGAATCGCCTTGCGCCTTTTGGCATAGGTTTTTCGGTCAATCCGTTCGTGTGCTTTTCTACGTATGTCGATAAGTAAAACAGTACGGTTATCGCTTGTCGATCATTTTATAATCTACTAGCAGTGCCCACAACTACCGACGTTCTTGGTAAACGGCTTAGCCTATAGCCTATGTCCACACTGAAGGTCCGTTCTAAATGCTGGTGAAAGAATTTTTAAAGTCAGATATGTATTTTCCGAGATTACCCCCTACCTACAAACTTGCAAACATATAAACTTCCAAAGTTTTATTCTTTGTAATATTAATTTTAGTATAGGTTATACACAGGTAACGGAATATTAACTTTATTTATATCATGTAATAACATAGTCTCACTCTTAAATTATCAACTTCTGCAAAATGCAAATTTGGGATATTGCCACTACTTACAAGAAAGCCAGTTTAAAGTTATGCCGTAAACGTAAGCCGGGCTAAATTATTGGTTGGATATAAACTAGTTTAACTTAGTTTATCACAAAATTTTAATAATAATATTTATCCGAAAGTTCTAATCGTGGCTTATTTCAGGACAACACGTTCAAGGTGTTCTCTGAAGATTCTAAAGGAATAATTTATAAAGAGCTCAGAAAGGCGTGGGAAGACCGTGAGATGGTTCTATAGACACTGCAAGGTTTCTGCGGTATGTACTTCAGCAACTATAATTAACTAAGATCTTGTTTACTGAGAACCTATTCTGAAGAGTTCTAACACTATGTCAGCAAAAATAATATAAAATATTTCGAATTTCTCAATAAAGGCTTTCTTAGACCAACGGCCTTATTATTCTTTCGACGACAAATAACAAACTGTTTTGGTCGAAAAAACTGACAAAATCATAGACAGCCATCTCTTTTGACGAGACGTCGCTGGGTGGTCCCACTAATTACGAACCAGCCAAATTATCTCCCGAACCGAAATAAGCTACAGTGTCTCAGAACACCAAGCAACAAAGGCTAATTTCGCTCAAAGCAGTGGCCGAGATAAATTGGTGCATGCTTTAGACAGAGACTGGTGACAAATATGAAGACGACGTTTGAAGATAACACCTTCCAGTTGATCGATGGCCACTGAGCTTTGTAATAGAAAACACTTTTTGCCTAATCAACCCGAGACAATGGACAGGCGCTGACGTTCATTATGTTTATCAAAATGTTGAGATTAGAAACGGAACTGTATGGGAGCACAAGAGACAGTTGAGAATGTTTTGAAAAGCTTTGAATATAATGTAACTTCGTAGTCTGTTCACAGTCTACTAAGTCTATTGAAACATTTTCTTTGCCAGTTTGCACCAGAGTGCTGAAAATCTCCGAGGAATTCTCAGATTTTCATTTACATATAAATAATGCATAGGTAATTTGACGGTAATTACTTCAGGGGCGCGCAAGCAACGCGGCATATTATTAATGTGGTTTACAATGCTTAGCGAGTTTTGATACAATCTTTGTTCAGGAATGCTTGCTTACATAAGCAGCCTATATACGTCCCACTGTAGGGCACAGGCCTTCTCTCATGGAGAGAGTGTGGGCTTAATCACCAGGCGTGCCCACCGTGGATTGGCGATTTCAAGCGCTGAGGTATGTGAACACCTCAGACACACAGGTTTCCTCACGATGTTTTCCTTTACAGTTCATCATCAACCCATTATGTCCCCACCGAGGGGCACGGGTCTCTTCCCTGAGGAAGGTATAGGCCATACTCCACCACGGGGGCCAAGTCCGGATTGGTGGAGGTTTGTAGACTAGTGGCTCGTCTACTGTCAGAAGTTGTCAAGCCGCCCTAAGGCCTCTGACTTGGCTTAACGACTGCCATCTATCGACGGCAGCCGGCACCAACAGCTTAACGTGCCTTGCGAAGCACGGAACCGCTCGGAAAAATGCCACTAGCGTTAGGCATAGACGGCGACCCATCCATGCACTGAATGCGCCCTGTGTTGCTTAACCTTCGTGATCGTTTAAGATCACTCAGGCAGCCGGGGCTACGAGCGATTCACAGTTGGCGAGTGGTATTGCTACTATAACTTCACAAATGTACATAACCTAGAAAACAAAGTCATAAGTACATGCCCGCACTGAATCGAACCTGGGTTTCTCGCTACGGAGTCCAATGTTCTACCCACTAGGCTATCACCGCTATCAATGACTGCTTAATGTTCATGATTTATGCAAATCTCGCCTTTACTGATTTCCACGTTACTATGCCTACCTGCCAATATATTAATATAGAGGGAGCGGTCCATGCAAATCTCACGTCGACATTATAATAAATTAAATTCTCTGTTCTACCTTAAAATTGTATGTTAATAATTTACTTACAGTTTCATTCAAAAAAATCTCATGTCAAGGAATGGGGTTCCACATTTAACGAAATGTCGTCACGAAGGGGTTAATATAAATGCCAAAAAATTCCTCATATTAATCATTAATCTATTGACCTGGGACATTGTTTCCTTGGCACTGCAGCATCCGAGTGGTCACTTCACCTATCTAGTGTGAGTGGTGGTGCCTCTGAACGCAGTATAAATCATCTCATTACGTAGATGCAAAGGCCTAATTTTTTTTTAATCTATTAATAACATAAATTATTGTGATCGCCACATACCAAGAACCGGACCTATATACCTATTTCCCAGCCATTCAGGTGACGTGGTGTTCTCAAAACTGTGTTCAAAAGGAACCGCCCAGTCGGAGATTTGTCAAGGAAGCGGTTTTAATCTGACCGTTGAGTATGTTTCTACGGTGCCCACTAGATGATGTTGTACAGATGTTAAGTAGTTGGAAACTACCAACTTTAAAATAAGTTCGTTTTTGGTGACATTTTTGAAAATTTGTATCTACCAATTTTATTCTACTAATTTTCAATAGATATCGCGAAATGTGGTTACTGATCTCATTCAATTAGATTTGTATGATCTATCATTATAATTTTTTATTTAATGATTTTAACAAAAATGTAGCAATATTTTCTAAGAGTTAGGTACTTTGAGACTGCCTCATTCGCAGTAAAACGCAAAAGCGTTGCACAAAACGTTCTCATTATCTTTGGGAGCGCGCGCGCACATGTCTTGACGGCGGCGGGCTGCGCGCTTCAGGCGTGGGCTACTCTGAGTAGATAGCTGAATCAAGTGCCAAAATCTTAAACATATCAAATTGTCGATGCGGTTCTGATATCAAAGGCAGAATACGGTAGACAACTCAAAATTTGATTGTTATGAAATTGTATCTGTACTATACATACGATAAAATCACAAAATATTTATTTATATTTAAAAAAAATCCAAAAAACTTTTTTTGAGTCTTTTTTTATTGTCTCAAAAATGTAAACAATTAGTAACTCCAATAATAAAAATCTTATTAGATTTATATTATTGATTAAATTATAAACATTTTCTAATAAGCATGTATACATTACCTACATCTAAAAACGGGGGTCATCAATACAAACAACTTTAACTTTGGGGAAAACTTTGAAATAGTGAAAAAAACTATTAGCTGTTCCACTCATTTTAATGCCGCAGATGGTAATATCTGGGGCCTGCTTAATAGAACTAAATTTCATAATTTATTATGATAAGTCGATTTATAATGCAAAGTCGATTAAACCACAAAATATGAAGTTGGAAGACTGCTACACAATGTACCTCGAATTGTCAAATAAACTACAAATTGTAAAAAATCTATTTAGAGGCAAAAAATTCCACCATTGTCGGGACTTAAACCCCTGGCTAACCGTTGTCCTCAGCACGGACTAGTGCAACAAAACGAACATAATCTACAAATTGTAGTTTAATGAAACTCGGCGCTAATATTTATTTTGCAATTTCTAATTTACCCCCCTATTATAAGTCATTCTTATTGAAGATAAAACCTCCAATTTTCCGATGGATATGGGAATTTGTCTACACATTTTGTTTAGATTATTATCGGCAGCGGCTAACATAGTAACATTGACATTCAGCAAACAGAATGTAAATTCTTTACGTTGAAATAAATTATTGATTTCTGATTTCTGATTGATACCACATACGAGCATGCAGTTCCAGAGTAGGGGCCCGAGTTTCGGCGACAATTATTTTCGTCTGTCAACATCGCGGACATTAGGGGCGCACTTTTCGTCGAACAGATACAGATCGTGACTTTAATTGTACGCGGCGCTAACGCAACGTTTCGCCTACAAGGAGAAAGCGGGGCAGGCTCACATGGAGTACAATTTATCAACACCATGCCGAAGGTCGTGGGTTCGATTCCAACTGGGGGCCGCCGTACATTTGAACAAATTTCCTCAGTCTGGATATATTTCCATGTTTGTGATGTCCTTGTCCGGTTACCATACCACAGGGTATCCTAGCTTGGGACCGGGACAAGTGATTGTGTTGTTTGGGGGTTAAAGTATGAAATTGCCGTTTTATTGCAAAAGGTTCTTTGAATTGACATAGAATCTTCATGGTTTGAGGTTTTCGAATGAAACTTTTTTCAAATGGTTTCTATAATGTTCTTTTTTTAAAAAATGTGAAACATTTGAATATCGACTTTTAATTGTTTTTGTTATTCAATTTAGACAAGAAAGATGGATACTGCAAAAATTCGAGTGATTATGAGGCACCCATTTTTCGTATTTTTTTTATTTTATTGATTTGACGCAAGTGAGTCAATATTGTGGGTAAGGTAACGTTAAACCATGCCGCTAATTCCTGGGTAGCTTGACTAGGGTCGGCTTCCACTATCTCTCTTAATTCATCGTTATTCACCTGTGTGGGCGGTCTTCCTCGTGGCTCGTTCTTTAAGTCGAAATTTCCATCACGAAAGCGTTTAAACCAAAATCGCACGGTGCGTTCATTAGTAGACCCCTCTCCAAACGCAGCATTGATATTGCGGGCTGTTTCTGCCGCGTTAGTTCCGCGTCGGAACTCGTATTCAAAAATCACTCGAATTTTCGCAGTATCCATCTTTCTTGTCTAAATTGAATAACAAAAACAATTGAAAGTCGATATTCAAATGTTTCACATTCTTTAAAAAAAGAACATCATAGAAACCATTTGAAAAAAGTTTCATTCGAAAACCTCAAACCATGAAGATTCTATGTCAATTCAAAGAACCTATTGCAATAAAACGGCAATTTCATACTTTAACCCCTATTATTATTAGTCTTTTGAATTGAATAGGTTTCTCTTTTTAGTGTACTTATGTATGGTATATTAAAACTTCGATCGTTAAAAACAATCCGTGTGGCACCGGTTTAAAAATAGCATCACTACATTTCCTTCCGTGGATGTCGTAGAAGGCAACTAAGGAAATCAATTACCTGGGGACGGGCAGCAGCGTCTTCCTGAAATTCCAACAGCATACTGCGATCGCCAACCCGCCTGCCAAGTGTGGCAATTATGGCAAAACCCCTCATAGTTTATAAGAACCACGAAGGAGGCCTATGTCCTGCAGTGGGCGTTAAATGGCTGATGATGATGATGATATAAAAACTTCTGTATTTGAACTTGAGTGATGAATAAAGTCCGAATTTTTTTTTTTTATTTGAGACTTCAAAAATGGATAAAGTTCTTGCAATATGGCGAAGAATATTTTTTTTGATAGCATAAGCTAGAAACAACGAGACAACAGCCTTTTCATTTTTTTGTTTAGCCGTATTTGTGCCCCACTGCTGGGCAAAGGCATCCCCCATGATCGTCCACTCCTCCCCGTCTTGAGCAGTCACCTCCCATTCAGGCAACAATATTGAGAGACCATGTTTTTTATCCTGCATGTTTTCGAAGGAGACTATCTGGCCCAAGAAAGGATGACTCTGGAAAGTCAGGACTCTGGATTTCAATGTGGTCAAATAGACCTTTAATGAATTGGTTTGATTAGCGTACGTTAACTGTACGTTTATTTTTGGAATATGAAACATGACATTAATATACCTATAATTTTTTTTATACCTAAATAAAAAAGTAGACGCAAGATTCGTCTTTCTATTTTGCACAAAAATTTTACTGAATAGTATTATACCCTCTTGCAGATCGAAAAAAAAACACAAAATTATTCGACAACCGACAGTTGTACAAAAGATTCCTTTTCCAACCCGTTGGATAGATAAAGACAAACATTTTGTCAGTGTAATGGGGGCGACGTTTGCCTGTGCACGTCACGCTTGATTTAACACCAATTTAATTGGGACCACCGACAGCTATATAGTTTCCACTGCGCGTTATAAATTCTCTTGTCGGGATTGAAATAGGGACCTTTTTATAAATAATAATAAATATAAATTAAATAATAAATTCCACACAACACAATCACTTGAACTGGTCCCAAACTCGGATACTCTGTGGAAATACACTCAGACATTTGTACAAATGTACGGCGGCTCCTAGTGGGAATCGAATCCACGACCTCTGTCTTGGTAGTTAAGCGCCTGGCTAGTCCAACAATAAAGCTGAGTTACTGCTCAAAAATAGTAGAAACACACATACCTTCCTAGGTATGTCTGTCTCTACTTCTTCTGAAGAGAAGCGTATTGATGACAGGCTCCACAAACCATTCTAAGAACTATAATCATAATGATTTATGATTTAATTAATACTCAAGCCAAAGTATTTACGCGCTCCCACGAGATCCACTGTACAGATATATTCTTTTATTGTGAATATTTAAACTTATTTTCTTATGGATGTTACGGGCCTGTAGCTTTAAAAATATTAATAAAAAAGTACCGAATTCTTAAAATCTCCAGCAAATCGTCAAAAAATTCAGCTGTTCCTTTCTCTAGATATCGTATGAAACGGCTGTTTTACTTTAAATTTTTGACTTGGGATCATAAAAAAGTAATCTGTGTTGATAGGTAAAATTCTACAGGATTTTTTTTATCACCCTGTATAACCTGGAAACCTTAAATAGCAAACGAAAAAAAAATTCAGAACGAGAACACCACATAATGATTTAATCGCTTTCTAAGTCCTTCTTTTTCATTAATTTATGTTCTAAACGAAAAGTAAATATCTTTGTATATAAAATAAAATTGGCATGTAATATTAGATGCCCATTTCATCTTTTTTTAATCCAATTTAGGCTCACAGGCGTGAAAACCTCTGTGTGTAGGCTCTGTCTCTGTCACCAGGTGACACAAAGCCCAAGCGCAAATCCGTAAACTCCGTCATAATTTAAAAAAGTTCACGTGACTCTACAGGTGTAATGTAAGCCCAGCCTATCCCGCGCGCGTCTAATTTGAGCGGGTCGCATTTGTCGTTTTCTCATTAAACCGAATGCCGGGTGGCCGGCGGGCTGACAAGAGGAAATTGTCCCCCGGGATAAATAGAATTCGACTGGAAACCGGCTGAAACATTAATATTGATTATGACTGCACTTACATTAGCCTACGGTCTACCGGCTTTAATTGGAACTGCCCTGACTTGCACTTTGCTGCCTAGCTTTGATTTTATATGCATGAATATGAATGTGACTGTAAACATTAATGTTAAATATAAGAAAATACCTAAGAGTACTGTGTCCGTTAGTCCAGAAATATATTCATTGGCATGAATGCTAATAGTTACAGGGTGGCACGAAAAATATTCAATAACGATTGGTTCGTTTAATTGAATGAATATTATATAATACTTTTAGATATATTTTATTTGAAAAAAATAAATCACCTAGGTACTATGCTAACCCTCCATTTCTCGTATACTAAAATCTGTTTGACAAAGTTAAGGCAACGGCGGCGGTCACCAATAGATTAATAGATTGTACGAGAAACCAGGGATTAGTCTTGCTATAGAGTCATCCAACAAACTTTTTATAATATCTAAGCTAAAGATTTTTTAGAATCTGTTTCACACAGGGGTTCCTTATAAAATGTATAAAACAGATGATGGCAATTTTCTTGGTGGATTTCTCTATAGAACAACTCTGCAACGTAGAAAACCTGTCGTGTTTCGTTGCTACACAGTGCATAATATTTTTAAAACCCGCTAAAAGGTTTCCGTGAACGATACATTTTTGATGAGCGCGATGTCCTACAAAAGCGCCAACGAGTACATAAAACCCTGGGCGGTGTTATTACAAAATCTGAATTTCATTAAGCGTAAATAAGTGGTCCAATTTGTACCTCGGAACGTGCGTAATTGCGTCCGCTCACCCGACCACTGAATGAAACTTCTAGAAGGACAGTCAAGTACGCTGTAATAGAGGAGACATTCCTTTCCGTCACGAAATCAAGATTTTCGCAAATTGCACCGAAGAAAACATTTTTTTGTTTTAAATCATCTTCTACAGGGTGATTTTGAAATTGTCAGCTATATTTTGAGAGAATGCTCTTTTCATTGTGGACACCGTATTATTAATGATTTATCGGTAATGGTATAACGCATTTGTAAATACCTATTCGTGATTTCCGACCATTTGCTCGAATGTAAGTAAGGCTTAACCCTTCAAATTTGTTTTTCGAATTCAAAGTCACCTGTAGACCGTGAATGACAATGAGAATGATCTGAATTCAACTCTATGCTTTTACAATAAGAAATACCATGGGATTAATCTGTTGTACTTAAAGTCTATGCACATCGGTGAGTTGTACTTCCGTAGTATTTATTTTATGGCCATATGTTAAAAGCGTTTGTTTTTGTGTTAATAGTTTATATCCATTTTAGTAAGTTGTAGATAATTTTTCTTGTTACATTCCTATGTAAAAGAAGTGGACGATTAACGTTATGTTAATGCCGCTTTTACATCTGGCATGTCTCGCGCACGCGCATTACAAAACTTTAACGGTCTTATTTATAAAAACACGATTCCTTATCGTGATCGAATCAGGAATGAGGAGATCCGCAGAAGAACCCGAGTTACTGATATAGCTCGAAGAATTGCTCAGTTAAAGTGGCAGTGGGCGGGGCACATAGCTCGGAGAACTGATGGCCGCTGGGGCGAAAAAGTTCTGACCTGGCGACCGCGGACCGGATGACGCAGCGTGAGAAGGCCCCCCACCAGATGGTCTGACGACCTGGTTACGGTGGCGGGGAGTCGCTGGATGCGGGTGGCACAACATCGGGAAGCTGGGAAAACTATGAGGGAAGTCTATGTCCTGCAGAGGGCGTAAAATGGCTGATGATTCCTTAAAATACTCCTCAGAAGCAGTTTAAATAGGCTGTGGTAAAGAGAAAGACGTAACCACAGATCATTCAAACCGCCTCTGAGGAGTGTTTTCGAGGAATCGTGTTTTATAAATAAGACCATAAGTTTTTTTAGGGTTCCATACTCAAAGGGTAAGGGACCCTATCACTAAGACTCCGCTGTCCGTCTGTCCGTCCGCCCGTCTGTCACCAGGCTGTATCTCATGAACCGTGATAGTTAGACTGTTAAAATTTTCACAGATGATGTATTTCTGTTGCCGCTGTAACAAAAATACTAACAATAGGATAAAATAAATATTTAAGGGGGCTCCCATACAACGAGCCTGATTTTTTTAGCCGTTTTTTGCTCGATATTAATAACGGCAACAGGTAGACGCTTGAAATATTCAAATGTTGTATAATGGTACGAATTAGACTCGCTTTGGGCGGGTTTTTTTTTAACCTATCGTCTTAAAAGATTTAAATACATTTATTAAAGTATCGTCTTTGCAAAATGTGACTCACCGATTTCTGTATTATCTAAATAGAGATTTTTACAATATTATATGATCCAGGACCTGGACCCAGAGAACTCTTATTATAAAAACGGCCGTTACTAGCAGATATTCTGTCTAATTCTAGGTGTTTGCCCTTGGGGCAAACACCTTTGACAGATTTGTAAGCCAGTTTTTTCAACGACAATCTTTGTGACGTGAAATTTCTTTCAGTTCAGTAGTCACTTACTGACTGAAAACCGCATGCAATAAAAACATGTCGCCTCGGCGAGTGCTTTGGAGAACTTTGCAACTACGTGTCGTCTGCAGTCCATTTATACATCGTTGAGTAGAACAAAGTAGCCATTACTCAGATCATTTTGATTCGTGCCGCTAGATGGCGCCAGTACCGCCAGCTAAACATTAACGCTTACTTATAGACGTTAGACATTAAAGCAACGGCCGTGTAACCCGACATAGGCCCCAACCACTCGCTTTTTTCAATGGTGAAAATGAACCAATGAATACTGCCAGTTAGCCTCGTGGAGCCCCTTAATATTGACTACTTGTACCTACCTTAGTAATCACTCGCGGTGAGCGTTAATGTATTGAACAAGAGTTTAAAAATTTTTAATTAAAAAATAAAAACCGACTTCAAAACTCTGCAGCACTAAAAACTTAGAAATAATTTTAAATTAGAAGTATGTACACATGTAGGTATTGTGGAGGTACAATTTGTCGGTGCCCAAAATATATATGCTGGTCATGAAACTGGGCACAACAAACACAATGTTTTTATTTTTCAATTTTTTGTGGGAGAGCGGGAGAAAAATAAACAAGTCCCGTATAACATAATTTATCCTACTTAATTCGTTGTTGTAAAATTTGAAGTTCTCAATTTCCATCTCCTAAAGTCTTCTCCAGAACATCACCAAATTACCCTGGGACTACTTTTATGCTATCTTATCTATCTTTTATCCCCCAATTCGGGAGGATATTACTCCCATTCGCCCTTATTTACTGCTATCCATTGAAGAGTTCCGTTATGCATCTCTGGAAGTTTTCATCAGATCTTCACCAAATTAATAGCCAAATATATATTATATAAATATGCTTCGAATTGATAACCTCCTGATTTTTGAAGTAGATTAAAAATAAGGCAATATTTTCCTAAGACTTGCGTGAGGCTTAAAGACCGCTTTACACTTAGCTAAAAAATTCCAGTTACAACGGAAATCTGTAAAGTTGAGCGATCTAATCGCTCCCCCTGTCAAACGGATGTTAGTATCTAATATCTAGTAATAGTGTCTGTGACGTTGTTTAAAAATTAATTTGATAGGTAAGTGGACAAATTGTATCGAATATAGTATTCTTTGTATCAGGCAATTCATTATGAACTTTACTTAGTACTTAACGAAATGGTCGATTATATGATCGTATAATGAGGCGCCACAAAACCAATAAGCTATTTGACAGGTTTCTGAAAACATTCTCAGATTTTTTTGTGTTCATTGAGTGCTCAGAAATAATTTAATTTAATAATCATTCATTTTAAAGTCTTTAGTGTATTCCTTCTAAAAAAATCTAACAAAAATTCACTATCAAAATAAACCACCAAATCGCTATCTTAGGCAATATGGCGTCGCAAGGGAATCAGTGACGTCACTGGTCAGTAAACAAACAAACGTAAACTCTACAGAACAACACTACTAGGAAGAATGTCGACTCCATGGAAAAAAGTGAGGTGCTAATATAGACTGTAACGCCATCTAGCGTGTGTCCCCAGAGCGGGAACTTTCAAATATTAGGGCGCGGAAAAGCAAATATGTGTACTATGTACTACTATAGATTCGTAAATTTGAGAATTTTGGGGATTCTAAGCTTGGCAGATGCTATTTTTACTGACCTGGGACGTCATCATAGATTTGGTCAATCCAGGCCGTTTTCGATAAAATAGATACAAAATTATTGGGTTTTATCCTGGTTTTTGGGTTTTTTTTTTTTAAATTAAAATGCCTTAAATAGGTTTTAAAACTCATGATTTATTCGAATACACATAATTAATACTTTTTTCTACACTGTCAAATAGTTTATTGCTTAGTTTAACTGTGGGAGCAGTCTTGTTTACAGTAAACATAATTTTACATAGCACTTACTTAGGTAATTACGCATTAGTGCTTTCTGTTATTATAAGAATTAACCTAATTAAACATTTTTGTATAACAATTGGACGATAATATCAACATCACTAACAGTTTACAGTACCAACAGGTAAGTGTAAACAGACCTTTACGGACGGTTTAAGCAAGATAATATACTTTACTTTTAAATAGGTACCTAATATGAGTTATTTCTTTTTAAGAAACACCTCCGCTAATGAATATTTTTACGACTCTATTTTCCTGCCACAAAAAATTGTTTTCAAAAGATATATTAATGCTTCAAACTTCTAAAAGTCTAGAAAGATAATTATGATGAATTTACAATCACGAAGATCTTCCTTTATGCTGACTTAAGAGGGTCTTTCTAGCTGCAATTCCCATACAAACGTAGTTTGTTGTTAATTTATAAACGATATGCCGGATTGCAATGAAACCTACCAATATGTTTAGAGGACACAAATCGAGTAACCTCATAAGCCTTATTAGCCTTCCGAAGAGACTTTTTTTGATTTTTACCTTATAAGCGCGATCAAGTCTCGATTTGTGCTCTCTAAAAATATTTTTTAAGTTTCGTTGCGATCGGGAATGTCGTTTGAAGATTAAAATTAAACCGTGCATTTGTATGGGAATTGGCGTCTGAGGAACACCGTATTCTGGGGTCGTACTCTGAAATATTACAATCTATCATTTTATAAAGTATGCCATACTACCGTTGTTCAGGTTCTAAATAATTTAAAAGACCCACTAGATTCAGGTCAGTCCCGTATCCAAGTAAATATTTATTTACATACCTGAAGAGTGCCAAACAGGACTCTTTTAATGCCTGCGATGTCTGTCTGTCTGTCTTACCTATGGGCCTAAAGAGTTTTACCAGAGGCCGCCCATTCTACTGTACTATATTATTGTTTAATTCTCATATGTAATTGATGGTGTACATACAATAAAGACTATTCTATCTATCTATCTACCTACCCATCCGTGTGGCGCCGGATTAAGAATAGCGTCACTCCATTTCCTCCCGTGGATGTCGTAGAAGGCGACTAAAGAAATAAATTACCAGGAGATGGGCAGCAGCGTCTTCCTGAGATTCCAACCACATACCCAATCCGCCTGCCAAGCGTGGCGATTATGGCAAAACCCCTCATGGTTATGAAAACCATGATGATGATGATGATGATGATCTACCTACCTCTTGGGCTTAATTGATAGGTAGTTACTTGAAATTTTAACATTATGCGTTAAAGATAGATAGAAAACACAACCAGAAGAAAGAATTACAAACACTATGTTATGTTGTTATTATGGCGCACTAATATTTTCTGCATTTAAAATAAAACTACAATTCTTAGTTCGTACTTAGTCTTAGTAAATAAAGTTATTATAATTATTTATTTACTAATTATTTACTTTATTTACTAATGGTAAACTTTATTATCCACATTGCGTCACCGAGTCTTCCTCCTCGTTAAGTATGTAACAACTTAATAAAGTGGATTAATCGACTTTACTATGCACATCGAACTGTCGTAGTTCTATGAAATAGACTCCTGGTATGGCTGACTTCCCACTATTTTTATTTTTCCGTTTACTATTATTGCTTGGCGGTGTTATGAAATACTTCGAGGATCACTGTTATTTTGTAATATTTTCTGGTTTATAGACTTTAAATCACTTCAAAGTAAGACCCTACCAGAGGCCTGGGCTCCACGGGTCATAATTTTTAAAGCAAATTACGGAGTGATTTTGTCTGAAAGTCTAATTTTCTGGGACAATAGATAGTCGAGTTGGAATTAAAGAAGTATGTTAATTCCGTCTTTGTCCCGGCCCGGCAGAGCGGAAGATTATAATTATTGGGAATTTTTAATGAACACCTTTTGCTTTATTATTGGAGTCTCCATAATTAGTGGCGAGCTTGTAATTTTCCTAAATTGTCTTCGTTATTGAGGCTACGGAGTATTCGGACCAATTCGGTGTAACAAGATCTTGATATACGAGAGTCAGTCGTTTGAATTTACTTTTAATTAGTTACGATTTGTACGTAGAGAGCACGCCTGCTGCTAAAACATTACTCAAAACAATCCGTTTTCCATGCACAGAACATTTTGCTTCTCAAGGGATACAAAATAAAAAAAAATGTTTTGCACATTGAAAACAGATTTTTTATGTCATGTTTCAAGAAAAATATGAGTAGTTGACTCGGTTTAAGATGTAAGTGCAATATGTCTACCAGAGGTTGATTTTTCAGTAAAAAAATTCAGTACAACACAAGTTGTTTAAATAGTTTACAGAAAAATAATTTAATTTATGTCTTGCGGAAGCCTGTAGGATTAGCAAGTTGAAGTGGTAGTGAGCCCACATAACTTCCACTGGTCACATCTGCACGAAGAACCGATAACCGATACGGTAAAAAGGTTCTTAAGTGGCTAATGCAACGTAGGATGATTACTAGATCTCTGGATCGATGAGTTGAGGCACATTGCGGGGCCTTGTTATCAAATTATTTATTACTGTATTATTATTTGATATCATGTATTATTTGACTATATAGATTTTGAAATGGACTTGTTGTGCTACTTTGAATATGAACTTTTTGATTTGAAACGTATCTTTTCAAAACAGGACCCTGGTAATGGCTGGATGTCGACAGCCGAGGAGGGGGAGGCCTTATCCAGCAATGCAAGAATACTTGCTGACGAATTTAATTGGATTCAATTCAGGGGTCGTGTCTTAGCCCAGGGTATCCGATTTTCAGTTGTATGGATGTGGTCATGTGGAATCTTCTCTCAACTCTTGGATGATTCAGATTTAGGTGCTTTTCCTCTTTTCTGAATGTTTGGATGGATTGTTATTTATTATTGTAACTAACATAACATTATATAAACTCACGTCTGTGTCCCAGAGGGGTAGGCAGAGACCAGGAACTGCCACTTGCTACGATCCTGACAGATCACTTTCGCTTCCTCAACATTCATTAGTCGTTGCATGCACGCACGCCGGTTTTGGGTACTTTTTATCTTGCCCTTTGCTGATACATCCCCTATTGTAACTACGAGTAAATTAAAAAGAAAATCAAGAATTTTTTATTCAAAGTAGCAGACTGCTGAACTTAATGTTATAACTTAACATTGTGTTTATTATACTACGTGTAGGTATATTTCAAAATGTAGATTACTTTGAAGAAAAATTTGACAGAACAAAATACCTACTTGGTCCTTTTAATTTTAGTCCCTAAAATTATTATTTCTACAGGTATTGAACTGAAACTATGAAGTACTGGAAGAGCGCTTGGCATGTATACCTCGAGAAAGGTTAGAATGGTCGTGATCGCAGGACTGGGCGATTGGCTAGAGAAAAGCCTTTCTCGATGAATGCATGCAGCCTACAGGCGTCACCAAATGTGCCAAGTTAGACGCAAAAATATAAATTAAGAGCTTTGAAAGTCACCGTCTCCCCTCGGATGGCATTGAAAGATATTGCGACTAATGCTCCGAATAAGGGTGCACCCTCACCGCGCGATGTTTTATTGAATAACGTCGCGCGCGGCCGAGTGTCGTCCCGAGATAAGATATGGTCGCCAGAGTAGTGTGGACTCCACCGACTGTGGATATATTGGGCCTGTATTTTGGGAGCTTTGGAAAAGAAAATTTCTTAGCTGTTAGAGATAATTCCCAGAACAGTCTTTGGTGACTCTTCGCTCGGACAAGTTGACTCTGGATTGTATAACGTTGAGGTTGACGGTTGACTTGTACTTTTGACAGCCCATCGATCTTTTCATTGTTGTAATGAAGTCGCCCATAATGTTACCGAGTACACATACATACATACGTAAACTCGCGCTTTTATCGCTGAGGGGTAGACAGAGACCAGACCTTCCAACTGCCGTTATCTTGATAGTCCTTTTTTGCTTTATCAATATTCATTAGTCGCTGCATGGACGCAAACTAGTTTTGGGTACATTTTATTTTGCCATTAGGTACTCAGTGAAATTCTCAATTCAATAACAAAGTCTCATCATTTATTTGGGTATAAATAGCGTTATATAGATACTTATTTTGATAATTTACAGTTATAAGCTCAAAGTCCAAACAGCTTATTGAGTGACAAAACAACGCAACTCACGTTCATTCAAACCGTACAATGAAAAACACTCCTCAAAGGCCCATAACTCGAAAGTCCCAACCTCTGTAGAACAACGGTCTTTCACGGGTCAAGATGTAATGGTGGTCTACGTAAGTAATAGCGCCTGGTTCACACAAGCTGAGCCACCTGCCCAACAAGGGTCGGCACACGTGCAAAACGCTCATTGTCGTTTTAATTACGCACCTAACTGTGTTGTGTCACAAACGTGCTGAACTCAACAGAAGGCTACCTGCAATAAAATGTTAACCGCCGAAAGAGACAGCTGTGTCAAGAGTTTGCGTCTCTTGCGACGCTAGCTATCGGATTTTGATATCTTTTTTTACTTATTTTGTTTTACATGCCTAATAAACAAGATAAATCGTAAAGTAAAAGTTATTTAAATTAAAAAGATAAACTTGCATCTTTTCTGGTGCTGGCTGTCGGATTTTGACTTAGTTTTTTTACTATAGAAAAAAAAAGTAAGAAAAGAAAATGTTATTTAAACTAAAAAGAGAAACTTATGTGTGGCGTTTTTTTTTCATTCAAAAGTAAAGCTTTATGAAAAATTATGTAAAATCTGGAATAAAAATGGGAAATGGAAGCCCGCGTATGAGAATCGATGTGTAAACCGCAGCGAACACGGAGTTATATAAGGGCGCTGAGGCCCGAAGATTAAAATAGATTAGAACAGGAAACGTCCGAGACCTAAGGGCGCTTATACATGGGCTACGTGTGCTGACGGTAGCCATTGATGCGCCGACGGCAGCCTTCGATGCGCTGACGCGGATATTCGACGCTGACATGTCGGCGACTGCCGTGACACACGACGAGACAAGACTTGGCTACCCAATGTACAACGAATTGTCATAAAAATTTTGAATTGTAGTCCTATGAACCGCGACCCTGATGTGTGTAAGTATCTCAGAACGTTCTGTATTTCTTATTCTATGGCGTTGTCGAGTGATAAAGTGTAAATCTGCGTCCACACGCTTGCCAAGTCTCAACAAGCCGTCACAAATTCAAACGCGTGGATAGGACGTTTGGCTTGGCTTGTCGTGGCTTTTAAGTACTTGATCCAAACTGTGTCGGTATTTTGGTAAAGGAAGCTTGTGGCAAACGCTTGCAACGGCTTGCAATGAATCCACACGTTTGTCCCACAAATTGTAGATCGTTTATTATGGCCTGCGCTATACTATAGCACAAATGGTGCTATAGGTACGTTTACACGCTTGCCAAGCCTTGGCAAACTGCAAACAGTCCCAAGCCTCCACAAATCTCTTTTGGCGTTTGAAAGGCGTTTATACGCTTGTGAATGCGTCAGTCTGCAATATACATCCAAGCATGGCGGACACCGAACTTGTGACAGCTATTGCATTTGGTTTAACGTACTTTTATTTGAAATGTAAGCAAAGTGAAATAATTTTATTTATTTTAAAATATTTAATATATTTAAAATATTTTTATTTATTTTTTGTAAGTTCAAGCAAACGTGTACTCGCCGCGAGATCACAATGGCTACTAAACGCGGACCAACATGTAAATGCATCGCAAGCGCTTGCCGCAAACGCCCTTTGATCTGCGTAAAAAAACCGACACTCGACTGGATCGGAAGCAAGCAGGCACAAGCCCACGCAAGCCAAGCCAAACGCCCTTTTTACATGCTTGCGATTGTCGATCCTTGCCAAGGCTTGGCAAGCGTGTCGGTATTTTGGTAAAGGAAGCTTGTGGCAAACGCTTGCAACGGCTTGCAATGAATCCACACGTTTGTCCCACAAATTGTAGATCGTTTATTATGGCCTGTAGTATAGCGCAGGCCATAATAAATATGAAATTTTATCATCGACTATATTCGTTGGCGATTTTCCGTTTCCTTGCAATATTTCTTCTTTCAGTTTGCATCTTTTTATAATAAAAACAGCATAATATTAAGCCAAACATAATAGCTGACACTAGCTAGGCGTCTGCCATGCTTGCTTGTCTACGACATACAACGCCCTCACAAGCGTGTGGCTGACGAAGTTTGTTTGTCCATAATTTACCAAGTATTTGTAGAGGCTTGCGGCAAGCGGCAAGCATGTGGACCCGGCATAAGAGTGTTGCTCTGTTCTTTAGTTGGGTTCAGTTGGCAATTACCTGGACTTAAGTTGGGGTCGGGGCCTCTTGTTGGATGAAACGAATGTGTAGGCCAGTGTTGTTGTGAGACATTGTGGTTAAAACGTCGGTTTAAAGTGAATGGATTTGCATTACGTGTTAACTATCCTTATAGGTAAACAGAGTTGTAAGCTGATCAACCTTTACATTTTTCTTTAATTGATTTTCTATAATAAATTTCAAAACTGAAGTTGCACGCATATTTAGGTAATCGTTTATTTTTTAATTTTACAATTTCTCGATGTTTCGATACTTTTTCAAGTCCCGTCGTCTCGGTAGACCAGTGTACCGTTTTTATTATGTCTAGTGCTCGTGTCAACCTTAGGAAATACTATAGAGTACTTACATACATGATTATATTCTTTTTGTTGCACTAACCCGTGCTGAGTACAATTTCGCTGTCTGTACGTAATACAGAGAAGTTTATAAAGAGGCTCAAAATTACATCGATGCTTGCACTTGCCCATTAGCTCAGTCCGGAGAGCGCTGGCACGGTAAGCCAGAGGTCGCGGGTTCAAGTCCCGGCATGGGTGGAATTTTTAGCCTCTAAATAGATTTTTAATACCCACATACATGTAAAGGCTTATAATAATACCCTTAGAGGGTATCATGTACTTACCTACAAATAACCAATATCACCTTAATTATAAGTGTGCACGTGATTTATCTATAAAGAATTTGAATATGAATAATTAAAGGTATTTTTTTCTTTTCTGTAGCCTATATACGCCCCACTGCATGGCACAGGCCTTCTCTCAGAGAGAGAGAGAGAGAGAGAGAGAGAATGGGCTTAATTACCACGCGTGCTCACCGCGGACCTGGGTGTCTGAGGTGTTCACATAAATCAGCGCTTGAATTTGCCATTAAGGTAAATAGTTAACCTAAATATATTTACTACAATTAATGCATTATATTAAAAATTGCAGAGACTTATCTTCTATTAGATGTACTAGTAACTGCAACCGCCAGTACATCAATACTCTACTCGGTTACATTAAGGGCGACTTTGCAACTAAAATGTGAACGTTAATCAGCTATCCACTGTACACTCAACATCAGGTCTATATAAAAAACCGTGCACTCTTAGTTACGGTACGGGCGACTTTAAAACTAAAATGTAAAGATTAATATGCTGTCGACTGTAGGAAGAGCGCTCGACTGCATAAAGTCACCCGACAAAACTCCGAGCGCAGGACCCGACAAACTTTATTTCAGTTTGTTTTAGTACTATTAAATTAATTTATTACATTGAATCCGAGGTTACTACATTCGACATTTTTGCTGATTGCAGAGGGAATATTTTTCACATTATTAAATATCCAGGTTCCCAACGGTTAGACTCGTTGGTCTAGCGGTATCGCATCTGATTACCATGCCGGAGGTCTTGGATTCGATTCCCACTGATGCCGTCGTACATTTGTACACATATTATGGCCTCAGTCTGGGTATATTTTCGATGTTTGTGATGTCCTTGCCTGGTTACCACAGCACAAGGTACTCACGTTTGGGATCAGGAAAAGTGATTATGCTGTGTGGAAGTTATTTTATTAATTTATAAGCCTACTGGCTGACAGTTTATACATCTTACGTCAATTATTACCTGCCGGTAGCCCTAAACAGTGCGATGCGCAATTCCTCAAACTCGTCAGTATGAGTTTGTCATAATAACAAATTATATTCTCAGATCTAATATACAATAATTTATAGATCATTTACAGAAAACAGCCATTACTCGGTAAGTTTGTTTCTACGCAACTGTGTTGCAACTCTTATTTAATCTGCCCGTCTGCCATCTTAAAGCCCCCAAAATAATTTAAGTAATCAAAATCGATAAAATTCTCAAGTCTCCGTCTTCTATGACGCAATCTCACGGTCGCCGACTACTGTCTTTGATGTCGACGATCCTTCGACTGAAAGTGGATTGAATTGAAAGGAATTACTCCAATGAGGTCTCCATGAAGTAATCCGAGTAATATCTAATAATGAGTCACATAATCCGGCGTGCCGCTTCTACGGACTGCGGACAGAAAACGTAATACTAGGCACAGAAAGCCTACGATTGATACATATGTTTCAATTCCCTTAGCGCGTCAAGCCCGCACGCACAAACGTACGAAGCCCTTGAGGGATCAATGTAATTGAAACATAATACACTGGTTAGTTTTATTTTTATCCAACGGTTTTGAATTTTACGCCTATGTCTGTCGGTATCTCATTATGTGTTTACGACTGTCTCTGGCCTCCTAGCTACAAAACGGATGGACAGATTTCAATGCGTTTTCTCAACTGAAAGCTAATTTGATTGAAATAGTTCTTAGCTGGGTCAGAACGACACTTGTGCAATGTGCAGCCCTATAGCCTGAGAAAAATCTGTGCGATAAAAAATCATTCAGATTATGTTGTTGAATGATTTTAAGTATTAGCGTGTTGGAATTGCGCATTTAAAAATAGCATTGTGTGTACTTAGTTTTTTCTTTCTTGTAACATAACTAACATAAACTCGCGCCTGTGTCCCGGGGGGTTAGGCATAGACCAGGGTCTACCTCTTGCCACGATCCTGACAGATCTCTTTTGCTTTTTTTATATAGCCTGTGATATATGTCCTGCAGTATAATATACCTACGTCCCACTGCAGGGCACAAGCCTTCTCTTAGAGGAAGAGTGAGAGTATGGGCTTAATTACCACGAGTGGCGTGCTCACCGTGGCGTGATTCACCATTTCAGGCTCTCGCATACCTATGCGAACTTCTAAGACGCTAAGGTTTCCTCACGAAAATGTTAAATTGTTGACTATTTTGTCTGATGTTGAGGAGACTATTTGTAGATGGTTATTTTGTGGTGCGGACCGCTCATTGGCTCGGAATTTTCGATTAGACTCTGATTGATTGGAGCGACTTCACTCAGACGTGCATTTTATGATCCGTTCTAGTTCTTTGATCGGGTTTGGTCGACAGGTGCAGTATATGTAGAACGCAGATACAACTTCTAAACGCGGTTCGTGGTGTAATTAAGAAATAAATAAGTAGGTATGTTGCAGTCCACGGATTTAGGTTGTAACTGATCGCGTATAAAAACTAATGTGTTTTTTCAAAAAATTAAGATAGAAAAGTAGACGAAGAGTGAAAAATGCAGAACTTGCACAAAAAAGATTTTAATGTACTTAATTGGAGAGGCCGAGTTAAAAGATAAATAACCATGGTGTTTTTTTTGCTCTACGACTACTTAATTTTTTTTCATAATGTGACATAACAACTCTTCGAATCGAAAAGTTATTCTAGTCAAGTGGCACAAAACGCGCCATAGAAATCGGACTCAAACTATGACGTCACAATTTGCACGAGTTGCACGTAACGCCATATAAGGTATGAAACGTTTATCAGTATTCGAATTATATATCTCGTAAAATAATGTTTTTATGCATCTACACCCTGTTTCGAAAACGTTCAGAATTCAATGAAAAAAAGAAATCTAATATATTTTTAATTATTTGAGTAAATAGATTTTTCATATTTTTGGGACCCCAAGAAAAATGTACTTATGATTTTATTTTTAAATTTTTCTTGAGTTTTTCTCTAGTCTGTAAAACTACATAGTTTAAATGACACGTCTTGATAGTAATTTTATAGAGTTGTTTCTGTAATTTATTTAATAAATTTTCGTTGGTGTTCGTTTGCCGCCGACTTAAAATTGGTTGCTAACATTAGTTTTAGAGCTTAATTTATAGGACAAAAATATTTTTGTCTTTCATTTTCGGTCTCGCAGTTTTAATTTTTCCAAATAGGTTTTATTTTTCGCCAAAATTTATACCAATTATTTACTAACGACTTTTAAAATACTTTCTTACCTACTTTAACTTACTGCTTATCGATGATAGTCATAACTCGGCTAGGTCTGAATTGCACTTATTTTATTCTGGCTTGGACTTATTTTATTCATCTTGGTGAGAAACCAAGATGAATAAAATAAGTCCAAATCAGAAGTAAGTAGCTGCCGTAAAACTATAAAGAGTTCCTTCGATTGTCATCCGCCTCCATGATCATATGGACTCCCGATATTTGCATTCTCATCAAAACTGCATAGTGCACCATGTTTGAAGAAAATCGGCAGATGAAAATTCTGTAGATGAAAAAGCAATTTATTATCCCCTATTTTTTATTTTTATGGTGAATGTTTTTTTTTAATTCAAGTAATTTCAGCATCAAGATATTCTCTATCTAAAATACACATGATATATCAGACTACTCTGTACAAATTTATACATTAAAGAAGTTATACATTAAAAATACTCGTAGACTAAAGAACCTACTCTTTTTCGTTGGTTAAAAGTAAATTGCTGGATAAAATGCACTGTAACAAAGTGGAGTGCAGGTAATAAGCTATCATCAAAGGGTCCATTTGTCAATTTGTATTAGAAATACCATTCGCTAACCGTGAAGAAAAACGTCATGAGGAAACCTGAGTGCCGGAGTGATCATACCTCAGCGATTGAAATTGGCAATCCGCCGTCGGCACGCGTAGAGATCGAGCCTATACTCTCTCTCAGAGATAAGGCCTGCGCTTTACATTAGGATATAGGCTGCATTAAAGGGTATAGTTTTTGTTTTAAGGCACCCGCATAGCGTGCCACATCGTGCGGTCCACTCGATCGTAGTCTGTGGAATAAAACTACATGTGGTCTCGATCCTCAGCATTGAGGGACCCTGTTACTAAGCCTAGCAGCCCGTACATAACCTCCTCAGTCCTGACCTTGAAAATATCAATGGTTTTTAATTGTTATTTTTAAGGTTAGGACTGAGGAGGATAAACTGGCCTGTTTGTGTTTCAGTCTGCCTATCCTACCATTCCATTTGAACATCCTATGAACTCTTGACTCTGTTTTTATTGTGTAACTTTACCCTATAATATTGACGATAGAAATATAGCGAGCGAATGTTGGTAGAAGGACCGGTGAGGGACGACCCAGACACACTTCGACCAAGTAGGGGATTTATTAGCACAGGGCAAGATAAAAAGTACTCGAAACCGACGTGCGTGCATGTAACGAGTAATGAATGTTGAAGCAAAAGTTTCTTTTTGTCAGGATTGTTTCTAGTAGCATACCCTGGTATCTGCCTACCCCTCCGGGATACATGCGTGAGTTTATATCAAATATATAATGTTTACCCTAAATTTCACAAAGTTTATCCACGAAGTTTGTCTGAATACTTTCTATATACTGTGGAAGATCCACGTAAGCCGTAATGCAATTTGTTGTAATGTACCGATGGAGCCACGATCGGACGTCTCTACGATTATTTGAGCGAAGGCAAAATTCTCTCCACCTTCAAAACTTTCTGCAGAATTTATTTGATTTTTAACTTGTACTAGCTAGAAATAATGTCCGTTTTTATGCATAATAATATAATTGCCCCCCATTTCACGTACCTCTTAATAGTATTTTTTTTGTACAACAGCTGTCAATAGTCATTAACAATTTGTTAATGTTACGATTTATAAATTATTCTGTCAGTCCTGTCCGTCCATTCCAAAGGTTACTTATATATTAATAGATTTGTGTATTACAATAAAACTATGTACATTTTGTCGCGTAGTCGTTGTCCAATCTCTTGGGAGAAGCCATCTGACGAAGTTGACCACCACGGATGGAGTGGTCGTTTCTTCCATACCAGAGGTTCTTTCGGAAGTTGAAAACTTCTACGGCCAGTTTTACGCTGCGCACGCATCTCGGCCTGATCCCGAAAATGAGGATTCCAGAGCTACATTGACACGCCACTACACTGAAGACTTGCCAGAAGTTAGCCTGGACGAAATCGCGATGGCTCTTAGACAGCTTAAAAATGGAAAAGCCCCTGGAGAGGACGGTATTACAACTGAGCTCCTGAAGTCTGGCGGTAAACCTGTAATGAAGGAGCTCCAGAACATATTTAATGCTGTCCTCTTTGATGGCAGAACTCCGGAGGCGTGGAGTAAGAGTGTTGTCGTGTTGTTCTTCAAAAAAGGTAATAAAACCCTCCTGAAGAACCATTTCACTCTTGAGCCACGTCTACAAGCTGTTTTCAAGAATCATCGCGAACCGTCTTGCGAGAAGACTTGATGAGTTTCAGCCACCTGAGCAGACCGGCTTTCGATCGGGTTACGGCACCATAGACCACATTCACACAGTGCGGCAGATTATATAGAAGACCGAAGAGTATAATCGGCCCCTGTGCTTAGCGTTTGTGGACTATGAAAAGGCCTTTGACTCGGTCGAGACATGATCTGTTCTGGAATCTTTGCAGCGATGCCAAGTCGACTGGCGATACATCCAAGTGTTGAGAGGTATGTACGATGCCGCTACTGTGGCCGTCCAAATCCAGAACCGGCAGTCTGAGCCTATCCCCATACATCGTGGTGTGAGACAAGGGGATGTTATTTCCCCGAAATTGTTCTCAAATGCATTGGAGGATATGTTCAAGGCGCTGGACTGGAAGGGGTACGGCATTAACATAAACGGTGAGTACCTTTCACATTTGCGATTTGCAGACGACATCGTCATCATGGCGGAAACGCTGCAAGATCTGCAACATATTCTGAGTGGCCTAGCTGATTCTTCCCAACGCATTGGTCTCCGGATGAACTTGGATAAAAACAAGGTTATGTTCAATGAAAACGTAAGTCCGGAGCTAATTGCAGTTCAAGGCAGTATTCTCGAAGCTGTTAAGGAGTATGTTTACCTCGGGCAAACCATGCAGTTAGGTAAAAACAACTTCGAGAAAGAGGCCAATAGAAAAATACAGCTGGGCTGGGCAGCGTATGGGAAACTACGACGAATCTTCACATCGCCAATCCCACAGAGTCTCAAGACGAAAGTCTTCAACCAGTGGGTCCTACCCATCATGACATATAGTGCCGAAACGTGGACACTCACGGTGGGGCTGGTCTACAAATTTAAAGTCGCTCAGCGTGCTATGGAAAGGGCTATGCTCAGGGTTTCTCTGAAAGATCGAATTCGAAACGAGGTGATCCGACAGAGAACCAAAGTCACCGACATAGCCCACCGAATTAGCATGCTGAAGTGGCAGTGGGCCGGCCATATTATCCAAAGAACTGATAACCGATGGGGTAGACGAGTTCTCGAGTGGAGACCGCGGATCGGTAAACGTAGTGTGGGACGTTCTCAGACTCGGTGGAGCAATGATCTTCGCAGGGCGGCTGGAAAGAGCTGGATGAGAGTAGCCGAGGACCGTGCTCAGTGGCGTTTTATAGGAGAGGCCTGTGTCCAGCAGTAGACAAGCATAGGCTGATGATGATGAACATAATATGCACAACAGAAAGAAAACTAAATACACGACCGACAAAACGAATAAATAAAACAGGACCATAGATGTAGCCTGTGGTGTATCTAAGTTGCCACAAAAGAACACATTAAAAAAATAACAGAATCTAAAAAAACAATAACCTAATAAAAAAAAAATGAGGACATGGTGCCTCCGTGGCAACAAAAAAGGGTCACCGACTCAGCATGCATCGCGCTAATTTACCACAGCAATTGACAGTTAAACGATTGGAATCATTCAGGATTTTCATTCATATGAAAATTCGATGTACTTTCTTTACTTGTTAATCTATGGATTTATCGACTTTGCAATATTCATCGAAATGTCATAGTGTTAGGTTTAATCTTTTTCGGATATTTTTAACGCGATTAATATGGCAACACCGAACGACTGGGTTGTCAAACGGGGGAACTGACTCGCTCTCTTGTCTGGTGGCGGTCGTACGGTACAGACGTGCGCAGTGTGAATACAGATAAGTGTCCCTTTGTGATTAATATTTTAGAGAACAATAAAAGTGTAAGAATTGGATTGCTGTGGTTTATTGGTCTGCTACATATCAGAAGTGGTAAGTACCTGCGATTTTTCACTCTGATTTTTCATCTCAAATGGATATAGCTAACCACAAAAGGTTTGCTCGAAGATCAAACCACGTGTGCGTCATAAAAAAAAAGTAAGCTACCTTAATAATTTAATTTTTGTTTCTTTTAATGGAAAATTAATGTGTTTGGCAAATGTTCACCTATTCATTTCTATGTGAGTATGCATGCAATGATGGTGTAAAAAAAAAAAAAAATATAAAAAAAAAAATGAGAAGGGTCAAGGTCAAGGTCACTCAAGGTCCAACTATTGTTTCAGCTTTTTATTTCTATGTGAGTATGCATGCATTGATGGTGTATAAAAAAAAAAAAAAAAAAAAAAATATCAAGGTCAAGGTCACTCGAGGTCCAACTATTGTGTTCGTCAGATGTGCCATGGGGGGTATTAAAGGGGTTGAAGATTTTGTTATTTTTTCGCTAGGACGCACCGTTTTCGAGATAATAGCACTTTTACATATTTTTTTTGTAGTTTGTTCTATAGGTCACTTTTGTATATTTCAGACGCATGGATCGTAGTGGACGTTCAGACTCGCGACAGAGGCGCTTGAATACGCCTCCAGAGCGTAGCAGATCTGCCATGCCACGACATCGTGATCCGGACGGCGTATCCGGACATGGTGAAGAAAACTACACGCGTGGTCGTGGCGATCGCGAGCGAGTTCGCAGTAGAAGTCGAATAAGTCGGAGCCGGTCTCGTATTCGTCACGCGCCCTGTCACGACCAACGCGTCAGTCGAAATAAAAGCCGGCAACGCAGCAGGAGCCGACGTCGTGAGAGGAGCGCTAGCTTGAGAGAACGCGAAGAACAATTGAGGCGCGAACGAGAACGGCTGCGCTTGGCAGAAGATGACATTCGACGTGAACGCAGTCGACTACGAGAAACAAAAGAGAGGTCGTGTCGCAGACAAGGTGAGCTTGAACGTACACACGATGACATACCGGCTGATAAAACAAGACGGTCGCGTACTCCTGTTATGTCTGTAAAAGACGTTATGCTTTTAATAAACGCGGCTAAAGCTAAAACCCAACCGTCAACGGAGAGTGACACTCATCCACATAACGTAAATCATAAAAATATTCTTCCCGATTTTGACCCCTCAAAGAAAGGCCAACGTATAGATGTGTGGCTTAAAAAGGTGAATGAGTGCGCTACCGTATATGGGTGGGGAGATCAGACTACCGTACATTTCGCTTTACAAAAGCTTCAAGGACTGGCCAAAACTTGGTACGAAAGTTTAGATTCTATTTTATTTACATGGCCTCAATGGCAACAAAAATTAGCTAGTGCTTTCCCGTTCGAGCAAAATTATGGCCAGTCCTTGGAAGACATGTTGAAACGTAGAAGCAAGTTTCACGAGCCGATTGAAGTGTATTACTATGAAAAACTTGCCTTATTAAACCAGTGTGAGATAGTCGGTAAGCGGGCAGTCGAATGCTTAATACATGGGTTAAGTGACAAAAATTTGAAAACGAGTGCTTTATCACTGAGGTGTTCTGAACCAGAACAATTGTTGCAATTTCTAATGAGCAACAAAGAGAGCGCCACTGATGCCACGGATCGTTTTCATGTTAGGAATAGACCGGGTAATATATTAAATTCGACTACTAATCCAGGCAGTAAGATGAATAATAAACCGACCTCATCGACGAACGATAGCGCACCGTTTTGTTTTAACTGCAGGGAAAAGGGGCATCCGTACCGAATGTGTCCGAAACCTTTAGTTAAATGCTCACGTTGCCACAAAGTAGGCCATAAGGAGGATAGTTGCTTCTTAAAAGTTGATCAGGGAGACAATAAAAATATACCAAAGACTATGACTATAACGTCAACGGGGTCTAATCGCAAATATTACAAGGACGCGATTGTTAACGGGACACTTGTCAAGTCTTTGGTGGATTTTGGCAGTGAAGCCTGTCTTCTGTCATTTTCTGAAGCAAGCCGTTTGGGCTTACAGTGTGACAATGTACCCACTCCGTTAAAGGGTTTCGGAAATGCAATTGTGACGGCAAGAGGCAAGGTTACGGTCAATTTAGTATTGGATGGAGTGAGCGCGCAAGTTCCGTGCCATGTAGTGGATGATGAGTTTCTCGAGAAGGAAGTTCCTTTACTAGTCGGACAACCGTACACCGAACAATCACATGTTCATATGTACAAGAATGCTGAGATACTGCAGTTTATCGATGGGAGTAACAATATGCCTTTTTCTCATTCGGAGATAGATAATGAAGTCTCAATAAAAATTGTTTCTGCAGCCGATGGGAATATTTGGGGACCTGTTTTCATAAGAGCATACACGGAACCTCAAGTAAACGGACACATTTATATCGAAAACAAGGTTATAGGTCAACCAACACGACAGTACGTTGTATCCGGAGGTGTGTACGAGACGAAAAATGGATTCCTTGATCTGTGTATTACTCCGGTATCGGGTAGTGTCCAGTTCTTTCGTGGAGTAGTTTTGAGTCGGGCTACGAAGGTGCAGGTGGTGAATAGGCTTACTTGCGCAGTGGAGGAAAACTGTACTCCAGAGCAGTGTCACCCAAATGTTAAGGAGAACGTCAATCAGATCGGACACATAACTGGACATGATGTTCGCATTGGAGTAACAGTAAACGAAGAACAAAAGGCCGAATTAATGAGATTGCTTAACGAGTTTAAACATTGTTTTGCATCAAATTTAAAAGAGCTGGGATGTACTAATGCGGCGACGATGCATATAGAGTTAAATAGTGCGCGTCCAATTGTCTACAGACCGTACCGACTCTCTCATAAGGAACGAGAACAGGTCAGAGACATGGTAGATGAGATGCTGGAGGCTGGCATAATCAAAGAATCGTCATCAGAATATGCCAGCCCAATTATCCTGGTGCGGAAAAAGAACGGTCAGATGAGGATATGCATCGATTACAGGATGCTCAATTCGGTGACCGTAAAAGAACGGTTCCCAATGCCGGTGATAGAAGACGAAATTGCCAAACTTTCCGGCCAGGCATACTTTGTGACTTTAGACTTGGCATCTGGGTATTATCAGGTGCCAATGTCAGAATCTTCCAAGGCGTTGACAGCGTTTGTCACTCCGGACGGACAGTACGAGTTTAACCGTATGCCGTTCGGACTGGCAAACGCTCCAGCCATATTCCAGCGCATGATGAATAAAGTTCTCGGATCTGCTAGATACTCAGAAGCGACCGTGTACATAGATGATGTGTTGGTGTATGGCAAAACCGTGGAAGAGTGCTTGGGCCGGTTGAGACATATCTTTCAGTTGCTTGAGAGCGCTAACTTAACGTTAAATCTTTCCAAGTGTGAATTCCTTAAGGACAGGATAGACTATTTGGGGTACGAAGTCAGTGCTTCGGGCATAAGGCCTGGCGATAAAAAGGTACAAAGTGTCTTGGACTTCCCTCGCCCCACGAATGTTCATACGGTTCGCCAGTTTTTGGGGCTCGTAGGGTATTTTAGAAAATTCATTATGAATTTCGCACTCATCGCGCATCCCCTCGCCAAATTGTTAAAGAAGGACTCTGAATGGACATGGGGTGATGAACAGGAAAAGTCGTTCACGGCACTGAAGTCTAAGTTGATCGACCGTCCCATTCTGGCTATTTACAACCCCAATGCCGAAACACAATTACATACAGACGCCAGCAAGTATGGTGTAGGAGGTATATTGCTCCAAAGAACCTCAGAATCTGAGTCTTTTAAGCCAGTGGTATTCTACAGCCGACAAACGTCTCCCGAAGAACGCAATTTTCACGCGTATGAATTGGAGACGTTGGCTGTGGTTTGCGCACTGAAAAAGTTTAGAGTATACTTGCTGGGTCAAAACTTTAAAATTGTGACGGACTGTAGCGCGTTGCGATCAACGTTCACCAAGAGGGATATCATCCCGAGGATCGCGAGGTGGTGGCTCTTGGTGCAAGAGTTTTCGTGTTCCATTGAGTACCGGCCGGGGCTAAGAATGGCGCACGTGGACGCTCTGTCACGTAACGCTCTAGTGGAAGATGTGAATGACCCGATTCCAACGACCGATGTGGACAATCATTACCCGTCAGTCATGACAATAACCGGCGATGATTGGCTCCACACGCTCCAATTAGGAGACAGTGAATTGTGTCGTATCAGAGACACTTTGACTTCGGATCTAGACGTGGAAGGTTTGAAACAAATTAGGGACAACTACATCATTAAGGAAAATAAACTATACAGGTGTCTTAATGGTGATAGATCAGATTTGAGATGGGTGGTGCCAAAGGGTGCTAGGTGGCAGCTCTTAAGAATGAACCACGATGATATAGGACACTTCGGTGTGGAGAAAACCCTGGACCGGTTAAAGAAGGCATACTGGTTTCCCAAAATGGCAAGATTTGTCAAAAAGTACGTGGGGGCCTGCATAGAATGTGCGTATTCTAAGAAAACGCCGGTCCAGGAAGGTTTGTTGCATCCAATCATCAAGGTCGAGTCCCCTTTCCACACACTTCATGTGGACCACCTAGGACCCTTTGTACGCTCAAAAAGAGGAAATTCCTACCTCCTCGTGGTGGTAGACGCTTTCACAAAGTTTGCTTTTGTTCGTCCTGTACGAAATACTAAAACAATTGTGGCTATCAGAAACTTGGAAGATATATTTTACACGTTTAGAATTCCAGACAGACTTATAAGTGACCGGGGCACGTGCTTCACGTCTCACGCGTTTAGGAAATTTTGTTTAGACAAAGGGATTAAACACGTGTTGAACGCGGTAGCCAGCCCACGCTCAAATGGGCAAGTCGAGCGATACAATCGCACTATACTTGCCTCACTAACGGCTTTAAATCTAAACTGTAATGAGAAGGATTGGGATGACAAGGTTGGAAAAATTCAATGGGGTCTCAATAATACAACCCAAAAGACAACTGGAAGATCGCCTGCTGAGATTATGTTTGGGACTCGTATGAATAGTGAGATAGATCCAAGGATGAATGAAATTAGACAAAACACGGAAAAAGAAAATGTTACAGATATAAGAAAGGAAGTAAAGAACAAGATTGATAAAGAGCAAGTAAGACAGAAACAGCAACACGATAAAGACAGGCGTCCATCTCGTGCTTACAATGTAGGGGAACTTGTTAAGATCAAAAATACAAGTTTCAAGAACGACGGGAAAAGCAAGAAACTGCTACCGCAGTATTCAGGTCCATATCGAGTTATTTCGGTGCTCGGAAATGACAGGTATAGAGTAGCGGCAATACCTGGCTTAAGTAGCACGAAACATAAGCGTAAAACTACCATCGCTGCTGAACGTTTATTGCCCTGGGTACATATTGCTGCTTTAAATATTACCGAAAATGAATCGGATCGCGAAACTGATGATGATGAAAATAACAATGGTGATTAGAATATTTTGTACTATAGTTTGTATATATTATATATTTGTATATATATAAATAAATAAATAAATAAATAAAAAGGAAGTATAAATGTAAGGTTCATGAGTTCAGATTATAAACAAATATTAAGATATTGTATTTACCTGTTACAAATGTCTTCGCTACTGTTATTATTAAGTTGAATTTGAATAGGTTGGAATTTTATTGGAATATTTTATTTACCCTTAGGCTATTGCCGTCTTAAGATAGTGTTTAAGTAACCATGTGATTGGTTGTGCTGCTACTTGTAAGGCTATGAGCAACCTTGAGGTTGATCGATGAAGTCCATCTGATTGGGTACATTGTACAGATAAATTAAGAGCAACCATGTGATTGGTTGATGAAGTCGTGATAAATTAAGAGCAACCATGTGATTGGTTGATGAAGTCCATCTGATTGGATTCACTTGTAGTGATAAATTAAGAGCAACCATGTGATTGGTTGATGAAGTCCATCTGATTGGATTCACTTGTAGTGATAAATTAAGAGCAACCATGTGATTGGTTGATGATGTCCATCTGATTGGATTCACTTGTAGTGATAAATTTAGAGCAACCATGTGATTGGTTGAATAGAATTGTAAAGAACTCAATCTGTTAGATTTGACGCTTAAATAAAATGTAATCTTAGTTTGTTATGAATGAGATCCGTTTAAGTTAGTATTTAGTGCAGGATAATATGTTTCTGTCCAAATTTCATCCTTTTTTTACCTTTTTATGTTATGTTATTTAAATTGTTCTTGAAGAAAGATTAATTTGTCCGTCATAGAAAGAGAGCGCATCAATTGACCGAGTGTTAGGTTCATTCTGACTTATGTGTATGAGGACATACACAGGGTCAGGATGGGCGAGTGTTAGGTTTAATCTTTTTCGGATATTTTTAACGCGATTAATATGGCAACACCGAACGACTGGGTTGTCAAACGGGGGAACTGACTCGCTCTCTTGTCTGGTGGCGGTCGTACGGTACAGACGTGCGCAGTGTGAATACAGATAAGTGTCCCTTTGTGATTAATATTTTAGAGAACAATAAAAGTGTAAGAATTGGATTGCTGTGGTTTATTGGTCTGCTACAATAGTAAACCTTTAATTGTAGTTTTATGAATCAGGCGCCTGCCTGACTAATTTTTGACCAGCGAATGACCTGACCTCGTATCGCTCGTAGCCCCGGCTGCCTGAGTGATCTTAAACGATCACGAAGGTTAAGCAACACTGGGCGCGTTCAGTGCATGGATGGGTCGCCGTCTATGCCTAATGCTAGTGGCATTTTTCCGAGCGGTTCCGTGCTTCGCAAGGCACGTTAAGCTGTTGGTGCCGGCTGCCGTCGATAGATGGCAGTCGTTAAGCCAAGTCAGAGGCCTTAGGGCGGCTTGACAACTTCTGACAGTAGACGAGCCACTAGTCTACAAGCCTCCACCAATCCGGACTTGGCCCCTGTGGTGGAGTATGGCCTATACCTTCCTCAGGGAAGAGACCCGTGCCCCTCGGTGGGGACATAATGGGTTGATGATGAATGACCTGACCTGACCAAAGTCAACTGCAGGCGAAGAATAAGAAGAGCCGGTATCGACATAATTAAATGTCACTAATCAGGTCGAGGGCTATATAAAATATGAAATCTAGATATAACATCTAGACCGAGACTAGACACAGATCTATATTTATTTCACTTATTTATTTTTATTATTTTAACGCCACCAATTGTACTGTGTGTATCCTTACAAATTTTATGTTATATGGTCTGGTGCACAATAAAAAATATTGTTATTTTATAATATTTCACTCAGCGCCTAAGTCTAATTTAATGATACCTACCTAAGCTGTCATACCATCTCGTAGTTTCAATCTGTCATTAAATCTGCGGGATAGTTTCAACGTAGAATAACAACGGAGACTTTGGCAGAAAGAATCGTAAAATTACGTCAACGTTTTTCCGACCGAAAATATAAATAAGAGCCCTTTCCCACTTGAGGCAACAGTCATAAATTTACGCATCAAGTAAATACCCGAGTCGGCATTTGTTTAGCTCATTCTCTAGAGGCTTGCGATGGCAGATTGAATACGACGCCAAAGGACCACACCCGGAAAAATCACTTCTAGGTAAAAATAATAAAAACATTCGTGTCAAAATGAAAGTTACTTCGCTTTTTTAGGTTGTTTAAAAATAGGCCAAAGCTTTGGTAATTTTGACATTGGTTACTCTGCATAGTTAATGCACCGAAAAAGCAGTTGAGTAGATCCACTGCATCCGTGCTGTTCTGGATTTGAATTAATATATCAAAATCTCTTTCTAAGTTACAGTACATAGCAATACCACTTATTAATCGCAATGGAAAACATCGTGAAAAACCTGAACTCTAGAGGTGAACATGCCTCAGCACTTAAAATTTCTCTCTTTCTTAAAGAGGGCGTGTGCCCTGCAGTGAGACGAATGCTGGGTATGCCAAAATCCTTTTATCTTCCCAATAACGGGAAGGGGTTACTAATCTAATCAGCAACCTATTGCAGTCCCAATTTACGTCTTATTGCCGGGCACAGACCTCAAAAGCAGGCCTACTAGTGGTATTGACTTGATTAAATCAATACAAATAAGAAGTATGGTGACAACTTTGCAAAAATTACAGCTGTTCTGTACCTACATTTTACTGTCACCAGTCTTGTAATTTTATTACGGAACAGTTGGTTTTTTTTTTTAATTTTCCTCGTAGGCTACGAGTCGTAGCACAAGTTGTCAGTCTTACTGAGTAGAACCTTTTCTTTTTGGAGATATAGGGTGATTGTATATTATTACACCCAGTATAGGCTGCGTTTGCTATAATGTTATATTTCACACTAACGATGAAGGAAAACATCGCGAGGAAACCCGCGGCTTGGTTGGCTCCGCACGTATTGACTTGTCTTTCCTGTGGCCTAGGCCAACTGAGCTGTCAGGACGGTATAGGGGCAAGTCTACTCCATTTAAAAAACAATGTCCCAGGCACTTCAGCGTCCGAGTGGTCCCTGCACCTATCTAGTGTGAGGGAAAGTGCCATTAGACGCTGTATAAATCATCTCACTACGTAAATGCAAAGGTCAAAGTTTTTTTTTATGGACTGGTCGTCTGTCTAGTTCGGTAGTGCTTCTCTCATATTCTATGTTGTCCTGGGAGCTGTGACATAACAACCATCGGTCTGAAAAGAATCCCGAATTTCACAATTCGTCTTTGTAACCCCGTTGGGAAGCCATCAGGCTGTGTTTGAGCGGGCCCTAGTAAATATTTACCCTTTCATTGTTAGGGTGTCTTTGTGAGATCCCAATTTAATCTTTCTAGCTATTACTATGAACTCGTATAAGTTTTACATATAACTTTTGAAGATTATGAAAATACAGATATTTTTCATAATTTCAATAAAAAAAAATCCATTCTAATTGTTTGACATTGACACGGTGTGGTTAGCGACCATATTTTCTATAAAACTTTCGAACTGCGACCGCCAAACTTTCATTACTTTTAAAATATTGTTCAATAATGAAAATATGTTGTTATAAACTCTCAGCCGTCAAATTATTCTTGCAATAAATTTTTCCAGGGTTGCCAACAATTTACAGCAAACATAATTAATCTTGCGTTAATTTCGGGGCACCCATTTTTTTTTATTGTTCACGAGTAGAACCGAATAAGGGGGGATTTTCGGGTGTATGCATATACATTTATTTAGATGTGTTTGTTACTCTGTATAAATAACAAACCATTTGCGCTCGCTTTTGTTTACACGGGATTGGTATAAAATCATTATGTTTTAGTCGAGGACCTGATCCATCTATGTACCAAACAAATGAATCTGCAAATAATGAACGTATTTTTAATTAATTCGCTACAGAAATAATTACTTGAATTCATTTTTTTTCTTGTTTCACTATCTTTTGTCAAAAAATAATGTATCATAGTAGTTGTAATACTTACACATTACGTACATTTCCATTTTGGCTCGTTACGAAAACTACCCCACGGGCAATATTGTTTTTTCTTTCAACCGAATTCCTTTTTACCAAAGTACTACTGGGTAAGCAAGATAAACAGAGAGATTTATTTTCTCCTGCCCGCGGGCAGAATAATTATTTCGGGGAAAATACTAAGGACAGTGGACAGCACATCAACCTTTACGTACGTACCCTCTTATCATCTGATTAGATTTTTTTTTTTGTTGCATTTCACCTTTAACGAAGTTACGTTAAAGGCGACTTTGAAACAAAAATTTTAAGGTTGACCTTGCTGTCTAGTTGTAGTGATTTTCACTTATATTTTGAAATACTGGCTCTGAATAGCGCTAATAATGTTTTTTTAGGGTTCCGTACCCAAAGGGTAAGGGACTCTATTACTAAGACTCCGCTGTCCGTCCGTCCGTCCGTCCGTCCGTCCGTTCCTCCGTCCGTCACCAGGCTATATCACATGAACCGCGATAGCTGCACAGTATGAAATGTTCACAGTAGCCGTTTTTGCTCGATATGAATAACGGATACAGGTAGACGCTTGAAATATTCAAATGTTGTATAGATAAGATACGGAACGCTTTGTGCGCGAGTTTGACTCGCTCTTGGCCAGTTTTTTTTAAAGCTTTCACAATTTAGTTTTTGTGGCTTTCAATTGGTGCATCATTGCTTGTCGACTTGAGACGCAGTCTGCAATCATCTTTATCTGTCAGAAACTATTTACGCACTCTGACAAAGAAATACGAGTACATTGTGGTGGATGACTAGGAGAGGATAAGAACGACGACGACCAGTTGGGCTTCCTAAGTGACGCTGTACACATGTAGTGGTGAAGGACTTGCGTGAGATCCAGGTCAAAGGAAGATCGAAGAGTGATAGCTTGATAGAAAGAGAGGCGTGGGCCACACAGAAAGGAGGTGGGGCCAGGGACGCGACGCCTTGTACAGTTGGTCGCTCTGTGGTCTGTGATTCTTTAAAACGCGTCGCGTATTTTCCGCGCCCTAGCCCCACGTTCGTTCCTTTTCTTATCCTTAGTTGCGTTTCAGGTCTCTGCGCCAGCAATAATCAGTAAATGAACAAGAGCTCCGATTGCTCACTTGCTTCGCCGCGGCTTTGTGCGGAAGAGACTTTTCCCACAAAAGCACGCGAGGTCAGCTTAAGAGGGAGGAGAGGCCGGCCTAATCCGCTGACTTTTATTTATTCAGTGAATTAATCTCGGCAAGGTTGGCGGTGGGTGGACAACGGCCCTTGTTTCCTGTCGCCATGGGCGGCAGCGGCAGTTCGCTTACTACAAACGATTTCAATCTAGAGTCCAGTGTAACCTCTAGGAGTAGTGATTTTGGCAGGTTTCAAAGTTTCTAAAGTCTTCAGACAGAACTATTATCAGCAATGAATTGGGCCGGTTATAAATTTACATCTTTTTTGCTCAGATCCTAGAGTGGAAAAGAAAAACATTTTGTTTATTTTGCAACAAATGAATAATGGTCATAAAAATGAAACTTATGACGAAAAACACAAGTTTAGTTTTATATACTCACCGTGTTGATATAGAATGTAGGGTTAATATTATCATTTATTGTTACCGATAAATATATATTTGAATAAATTATTTGAAAAGAATTGTAAAATAAGATAAAATAAATAAATAAAAATGTATAAACGTAAGTGCTACATAAGAAACCACAGAACAATGTTCCGTGTAAGAAACATATCATCATCATCATCATTCAGCCACAAGAAGTCCACTGCTGGACACAGGCCTCCTCCATGGATTTCCAAAAAGACCGGTTGGAAGCGACCTGCATCCAGCGCCTTCTTGCCACTTGGATGAGGTCCTGTCCATCTTGTGGCTGGTCGTCCTACGCTGCGCTTGCCAACATGTGGTCTCCATTCGAGAACTTTTCGGCCCCATCGGCCGTGACAAGCGGTGGTTTTCTGCTGCAACCGATATGACAGAGAGAGAGAGAGGTATATAGAGATGGAGTATATTATAGTTATTCAATTAAGACAGTCGTTTATTAAAGTAATTAATATTTTAAAACTGAAAAAGAGTCCCCAAGATACAGGCTCAGCCGAGTTTGGGGGCTGTCGTTAAATTCTACATTAGAAGTAAATTTCCTTTATATCCATGCATCTTAAAGTTCTCTTTCATAACTGTGTAATTTTAAATAAATATATTTTTACTGTACTTTTTACTTTATATAAGCAGCCTATATACGTCCCACTGTAGGGCACAGGCCTTCTCTCAGCGAGAGAGTATGGGCTTAATCACCACGCGTGCCCACCGCGAATTGGCGATTTCAAGCGCTGAGGTATGTGAATAGCTCAGACACTCAGGTTTCCTCACGATGTTTTCCTTCACAGTTAGCGAGTAGTATTGCCACTATAACTTCACTTTACTTTACTTTACTTTAATTGAATGATTGTATAGCATAGGTGGTTATTCAGTTGTGTGATCTCAGCATTCGATGATGGCTGCTATTTTACTCTAGTTTTCAGCCTAAAAAATCAATTGCATTGCTTTGTAAAGTCATGCGAAATGTTGCCTAGTTCTAATTCAACTGGAGATTTCCGCACTTAGCCTCATAGTTGGGCCATTGTACGTAGCAAGTGCTGAGGTATGTAAATACCTCAGACGGTAGGGTTTACTCACGATGTTTTCCTTCACAGTTAGCGAGTGGTATTGCCACTATAACTTCACAAACGTACGTAACTTAGAAAACAAAGTCATTGTTAAATGCCGGGATTCGAACCCACGACCTTCCGAATGAGAAGCCGGCGTTCTACCGCTCCGCTACCACAGCTCTGCGATTGTTGCCAAATAAATAGGCAGATCACGTGAAGGAAATCGCATCGCGTGAGGTGTCGAGTGAAGTTACACGGATTATACCGTGTGAGTTGCACTGGTTAGTGCATTAGTAGCATTTACATGCGTGCACTCTACTAAGTTATGTTATGGGTGACTTGGCAACTAAAATGCAAAAAAGGTTACAATAATAACTTCTACTCGCCACAATCACTAGTTCTGGTCCCAAAGCAAAATACCCTGGGCTATGGTAACTAGGACATCACAAATAGCCTTGAGTGCGCCTCCATTGGGAATCGAATTCACGACCTCTGTTCTGCGTACTCTAAACTGTACGTACCTAGCTTAACAAGAAGATACTAAAACCCAAATTGAATTAACAAGCTTGCGGAGTAAAGTCAGTAAAATCACCCACTCTTTAATCAGTCTCGTTGATCCAAAGCCAATCATTCACTTAATTCACTTCGAACAAATTCACTCGGGAAAATAAAATAACGAGAGCAAGTTTATGAGGCAGGAAGAGCAAGAATTTCTGAGAAATTTCGCATTCCCTTTGGTGAAACCTTGATATATAGGGTGTAACAAAATTACCCTTACACAACCTAAAACAGGAGGTTCGGGTCGTAAATACAACTTTTAATACGGGGACAACTTAGAACTCGACCGGGACTTCAATTTGGGACCAGGGAAAGTGATTGTATTATGTAGAAGTTATTATTATTATTATTTGTGTCTCTGCCAACCCCTCCGGAATACAGGCGTGAGTTTATTAATGTATGTGTACACACAACTTCAAAATCGCGAAAAATCTTTTTCCAAACTAAAGTTTTCATCTGGGGCATTAAAGTCTATGGAACGTCTGATATTTCTTTCACGATTTCAAAGTTTTCCTTATTGAAAAAGTTATAGGTATTGATGAACCCCACAGTTTTGAATGTGTATGGGAATTTTATTACACCCTGTATAATCATTCAAGAATTTGGTTACGTAAGACCAAGAGACAATCTCTCTTCCGTGTGGTTTGAGACGACATCCCTTCAGCCGTCTCTTTAGATACACTTTTGGGATATATTGACTTCTTTTCCACTATTAGGACGAGAATAATCGTCAAATAACAGTTAAAATTCTGATAAATTCTAAGCAGATAATGGGTAGTACAGGGTGAGAAAAAATCTTTTGTACTCCCGAAACTACAAAAATACTAATGTATTCATCAGTGCATAGGTACAACTTTTTGATCACAACAACATACAAATAAAAATGTAGAATTAGAATTTTTGCTGTTCTTATTTGTGTTGCATTATTTCAATAACACACGTTACCGATATGGTTGTGATTGTTAAATGTATATTTAAAAGGGTTTACCGCTTTTTATAGAAGACAAAGGGCTATACACCCTGTATTATTTCTCTTCATAATTTATCAAAGACGTTAACTGTTTTATTTTCATTATTTGACTTTGTTTCTTCACAGAACGTGTCACTGGAACGAAAGTATTCGACCAACAGCACAACCCGTTGATGTGTTTATTATCGTAGCTAGGTAGCTGAACGAGCGGCGGCTACGGAAATCGGGCTATTTCTGAAAACAGAATTTTTATAGTTTCCCAGTTCTAATGGTTTTATAGCGCCTTTGATCGTGGGTGGTCGGGTTAAAGTACCTAATTGTTGTTTCACTTAGCAAATAATCGAGGGCATTAGGGTTGTTTACGTTGCTTATTTGTATACTTGGACTAACCATTAACGTAATCATAACAGAGATGGGCATTGAAGGAACTTGACTCGCTTTAAGTAAAGCATGGGCTCGGTTGGCCGGTTTCACATTGGATGGTAGCTGATCCGACACGGTATCGTTGAACTAAATAAATGATAAATAAATAAATAACGTCCACACAGTAAAATCACTTGACCTGGTCCCAAACTAGGACACCCTGTGCTATGGTAACCAGAAAAGGACGTCACAAACATGAAAATACACCCAGACTGAGGCTATTTGTACACATTTACTGCCTGCCCCAGTGGGAATGGAACCCACGACCTCTGTTTTGGTAGCTCAGTACCCTGACGGCTAGATCAACGAGGCAGACAGACTAGGATATTTAATTCATACAACGTTCAATGGAATCATTCGCAGCATTGAAATGACAGGCTGAAAGCATTCAAGTGTTGGAGGAGAATGGAGAAAATAAGCTGGACAGAAAAGGTGACAAATGTCAACTTGCAGAGAGAGAATCAAGGAGAAAAGATCAATGCTGGGGATGATCGAAAGGAGAAGGAGGAAGATGCTGAGATACTTGTTATGTCACGAAAACTTTATAAATAGAAGGAAAAAGAGGTAGAGGAAGATCACGGAGAAGCAATTTTGACCAAATTAAAAAGAAAGTGGATGTTGTGACGTACTAGGCCGTGAAGGAACTGGCGTGTGTGGATCGATAAGATTAAATTATATTAGATTAGAACTTTCTATTGTACATACCAGAAAACAGAATACATTAAAAAGCTTACGTATCTGAGTCAAGAGTCCAACTTTTAAATATAATATTGACAAGGTTTGCACAATGGCCTTAATAAATACATATACGAAACTACCAGCCCGATCTTGTCGTGTCACAGATATAGATACAAGTCGTGTCATTACCGTTATCGTCCAATGTGAAAACAGCCTACCTCGTTGGGGTAGCGATAAGAGGATTGCTTACATTGGCGGTTCGTGAGGGGTCAGGACGCCCCCCCACCTCCAGAATCATCCAAGCCAATTTGAAGAATCTTCTAAACCTTCTTTTATTTTTAAGGTCTATTTTCCTTCTTTTCTAACAGCTATGATCATCATCATCATCATCAGCCATTTGACGCCCACTGCAGGACATAGGCCTCCCTCAACGTTTTCATGACCATGACGGGTTTTGCCATAATCGCCAAGCTTGGCAGGCGGGTTGGCGATCGCAGCATGCGGTCGGAATCTCAGGAAGACACTGCTGCCCGTCTCCTGGTAATTTATTTCCTTAGTTGCCCAATAGTTATCAATCAATTAAAGTTAAATCTTGCTGTCTCTTTACTCTTCAAGCTTGACGCCTCAAAAATAATCATCCACATTTCTAACAAAACTAGAAGACATTATTGCTTTATTTCGTGATTGAGTATTGCGTCACTTTTTTCGATAACATAAGCAAACGCTCTAAAAATTATTGCAGAAGCTAACTAATATAGCTATCTTCTAGTATTATTACATAGTAAAATATGCTAGCAAAGAAGAAGCACAAGGAAAATGCGATATTAAGATCTACTATGAAATAATGAAATAGTAGAGTTTATACCTAACTTAGCGGTGGTAGCCTAGTGGGTAGAGCATTGGACTCGGAAGCGAGAGACCCAGGTTCGATTCCCAATGCGGGCATGTACCTATGACTTTGTTTTCTAAGTCATGCACATTTGTGAAGTTATAGTAGCAATACCACTCGCTAATTGTGAAGGAAAACATCGTGAGGAAACCTGAGCCCCTGAGCTATTCATATACCTCAGCGCTTGAAATCGCCAATCCGCGTTGGGCACGCGTAGTGATTAAGCCCATACTCACTCTCTCTCTCTCTGAGGGAAGGTCTGTGTTCTACAGTGGGACGTATATAGATACCTACCTAACTTAGAGTCATTACATGCATGCCATAACACAGGAAGCATTCAACTTAGTCAAATACTCAGCGGAAACAAATGACGGTCGCCGCATACGTCCCCCGCGCGGGAGTCACGACAGGGGCCACTACTAATGTACTTTTTGTGTTTTTACCATGGACTGATTTGTTATGCCGACCTAATGCGTCCGTCGGACTTAAAGGCTCGGTGGCGCAAGTGGAGTTTTTTTTTGTAACTGCTAAAAGCGGAATGTGAACACGTTTTGCTAGAAGGAATGTCTTACAGAGGTAAGCTCGCTTTTCTACGTGTATTTTAACAAGACAGCCTAAATACGTCCCACTGTAGAGCACAGGGAGGGAGTATGGGCTTAATCACGAAGCGTGCTCACCGCGGATAGGCGATTTCAAGCGCTGAGCTACGGGAATACCTTAGACACTCTGGTTTCCTCACGATGTTTTCTTTCACAATTAGCGAGAGGTATTGCTACTATATCTTCACAAATGTACATAACTTAGAAAACAAAGTTATAGGTATATAAAAGCAGTGAACTCTGATTAGCTCGTAAGAAAAATATACAAATACTATAACAACAACGCACGGACGTATGACAAGATTACCTGTAACCTGCAAGACAAGAGTAACTGTAACCTACTATCCTATAGGGTTGTCTGGGAGGAATTGCTGTTAGCAATAAGGCCGCCAACTGTATTCTGTGTCTTTATATTTTTTTATTACATGTATTCTACTGTCAGTTAAAGAAAATTTTTATCTTATAATAGAGGGTTACCAACATTAAGCGCAATTCCTGAGACATTCCAACTACAGTTTTTCTTGCACAACAACTTTTATTCTACGAGTTATTTTCTCAGATTTATACCAGCGGATAAGACCAGCGGCCACATAGAAGGGACGTGGGGCGAGGGCGCGGAAAAGACGCGTCGGTACCGATTCACTTTCATACATAAGGGACGGGACGCAGACCACACAGACGAGATGGGGCGCCCCACTTCTATACAACGCCTCGTGTCTTTTCTGCGCCCCCACCTCACCTCCCTCCTGTGTGGCCGCTGGCTCAAGGTTTACCTATTTGTTCTGTCAATGTCGCAGCCTCTGGTAAATCATTTTTCTACATAGAATAATGCTCATTCTAGTGTGGCACTGTTAGATAGATGATGCTTAAAATCGTATTTATTATGCAACTATGGTTTTAAGTGTTATACCTATTATCTATAAGACGTGCGACTGCAAACCAGAAAAACCAGAAAAAATCCAAAAAAGTTGTTGCAAAAGACCAAATCTAAATGACGTGTTTAAGAAATTGCGCCTTCTTGGAGGTTATTCAGGATATATATTCAGGATCAAGAAGTCACATTTCGTTTCAACCTGAAATTTTGTTAATATTTTGAGGCAATATTTCATCTGCACGAAAGTTTCTTTGTGTAAAATAGCCTTACTTTTAAAAAAGGCACTTCGACGAACCCGTGTTAAAGTGAGCGCTAAGTTCTAAGCGCAAAGAGATTGGAAGATAAGACTTTATAAGTTGACAATAGCGATCTCTAAATGTGATTACCTTTAGCATTCGAATGCGTAGTAGGTATATTGAACTAGAAGATAAATTCACGACGCCTTATCTTGACAAAGCCTTTCCGAGCTCAAATCTATTGTTTTACTTAAGGGTGCTATTTGCATATTAAAGCACTTCTAAAACGAAGTTTTTGCATCGCTAACGAACCAACAATCGATGGGAATTAAATAAACCACTCGCCTTCTCTCCATCTCTCGCTGTTATGAAAAATATACTGGTATTTTGTAGGAATAGAAAGAAAAACAAAGAAAATAAATTTATTATAACAAGAAGAATGGGCATGGGCCTCATAAGAAGGCTCAAGGTCGGCCAACGAGCAATGGAGAGAGCTATGTTAGGAGTTTCACTGCGTGATCGAATGAGGAGATCCGCAGAAAAACCCGAGTTATTGATATAGCTCTGAGAAGTTATGGCCATTGGGGCGAAAACGTTCTGGCCTGGCGACCGCGGACCGGACGACGCAACGTGGGAAGGGCCCCCACCAGATGGTCTTACGACCTGGTTACGGTGGCGGGGAGTCGCTGGATGCGGGCGGCATAGGACCGGAAAGTTTGGAAAACTATGAGGGAGACCGGCTGGCTCAAATGGCTGATGATGGATGGTAACAACAAAAGACATCACAGATACAAAATAAACAAATAAGTAACATAAGAATATGAACAACAGAAAGAAAATGAAATACACAACAGACAAAACTAAAAAAAAGTAAAAAAACATAGATTTAGCCTGTGGCGTGTCTAAGTTGCCACTAAATCAGCTGGCTTAGCGTTGTGCTGAGGGATCACTGCCCTCAGTGCTGATTTTTAGTCAGTGCCTAGGGTAACTCTTACGTTTAGTTGCACTACGGAGTACGTGTCGTGGTGGATTTAAAGGAAAAAAAAAATAAACAAAAAATAAATAGTATATATAATCAGTTTAGTTAAACTACTTTGGCTAAAGAGCAAACTTTTCATGGCAGTCCGTAAAGCTTCTGTTTAAATTAATAATTTTCTGAAGAATAATTTTCCTACTTGCTGTAGTTTGTTTTTCTGTAGTCTGTACCTAAATTGAAATGCTCCCGAACCCCACCCAATCTGCAAAAAGGCTTTTCCTTTTTTTCTATTTTAGCAGTGAAACTCTAACTGCCTCTAGCTAGTCATAAAATCAGTCTCGCTGTTATACTTCTAAATTTAATATCATTCCAGCTTTGGTCTGCATGAAAACGAACGGTAGATAGAAGTCGTCAAAATTCAGAAAGCAATATTGTCTATCAAGTTGTTTGCTTCTCCTAAGGGAATTCATTCATTTCATCAAGAAATATTAACCTGCATTATTGATTTCTTGACTTTTATTGTGTTTTAATTATTTTTTGTTGACGCCCAGATCAATACTGCGTGAAACAATATTTATTATTATATATTGACAGGGTTATACGGTATGTAAAATAGTACTTTACTAAAACGCTTTAGTAATAATTATTTACGTGACTGTTGAAATTGAAGTATCCTTTATCTCGATTTTCGCAACGGTAGTTAAAAGCTTTTTGCGTGCATTTTTATATATTTATTATCTTTACTTTTCCTGCTCTCCAACTGCGTAGGTTTATAACGAGTTTACGCGGAACATTTGGCGCGTATGAATCCCCACTAACGACAGAAGCCAGTTTTTAAAAACATGCACTCGGCGCCAACGTAAATTTAATAAACAGTGAATAATTTAATTTAGTGTACCACTCGAGCATGGAGGACGGCCAATAAAGGCCGATTTTATGGCGTTTTTATTATGATGCATAAACGTGAATCACCAATAATGGGTGCAGGCGGTACCGAGAAGTTACTGGCTGAGAACACTCGACAAATATTAAAGTTATTCCTCTTTAATAGACGCCTTTTTCTCAAATTAAAAAGTATGTGTTTCGCTCTTTCATCTTGCGAAAGCCAATGCTATGTAGAGTCGTAAAGGTTATTGCTTAATTGATCAATCATGGCTTCTTTTTATGTGCGTGTTGTGAAAGCCTTCTTCTTCGGTCACTCTACCTACGTAATACATCAGAAATTATAAGAAATCTATGGAAACAAAGAGAGCGGTGGTAGCTCAGTGGATAGACTAGTTGCTTTGTATGCGTGAGTTCCCAAGTTCAAATGCCTTTGATTTTTAAATTATCTTATTTTCTAAATATCGTACATTTGTGGATTTATAGTAGAAATACTTTGCTTACTCGAATAAACACCTTGTGCGGAAACCTGATTGCCTGTGGTGTTCACGTAATATAATATTGCAGCGCTTAAAATCGCCAATCCGTGGTGAGCATGCGTGATGATTAAGCCCGTATTCGTTTACTGAAACGCTGCTTATACTATGCTTAATACGCTAAGCATGTTCAAGAAGTCATTCAATTCAATTCAATTAAAATATTTTTATTCGTTGTAAAAACAAAATGTTTATTCAATGAACGTCAAACTTGTTAGTTTCACAATTAATAGATTGTATGTGTAGAAGAAGTTAACAAAGAAACTCCACATTTATTCTTCTCAAAATACGTTTTAACTGAATTAACAGAGTTTTCAACTTCAAATATTACTCATGGGTTGAATACTAGACACAATCGTCCTATAAAGTCTTTATATTAATCTACTGTTTAATACCAAACATATCTGTCTTCTAAATAATCCTTGATGTTGTAGTAAGCTTTTTTGAACAGAGTGTTCTTAACACATTTTTTTTAAACTGCTTTCGATGTAATTATCATATAACTTGAGGAATCTTGGTGTAGAACCTTTGCCCCATAAAGGAGTTAATACAGCGAAACCAAAAGTCAACACAGTGAACCTATCATCATCATAGACCTTTGCGTCCGTTACGGATTATTTAAGCAGTGCCTAAGACTTACACTTTTTGGAATGACAAAATAAATTGATTTGGGAGCGGCATGACCTACTGCATGTAGGACGCGCAACATGAAAATGAAAAAAATGAAATTAAAAAAAACTTTATTTAGAAAAGGGTTAAAAGAGTGGTTACTGGCTCCCAAACTAGGATTCCCTGTGCTATGGGTAGCCAGGCTTCTTCCTAAATAACTTACTGACATGACTTAGAACACATAAGAAAGACTCCGGAGTCGGGTCGGTAGGGACTTGGTGCCTCCAGTGTGAGTATATGAGAATCAAGAATTAAGATGCTACTCATAGTAAAGTAGCTAAAAATAAAGTAACATAGCAAACAGATTTTAAACGAGATTTATCGGATAGGGAACGAAGCCAGAAGCAACGCATTGCTTTGAATGGAACTGTTTTGCACTGCAACCATAGTAGTAGGCAAACTAGGTGAACGTTTCGAATTACTTAAGTACGGTAGCTCTACAAATTCAATACATTTCCCAGGTTTAGTTGTATGAACTTTGAAGATTCGTAAAAACTTGTTATTATTCATTAATTCCTAATTTTAGAATGGCTTTAAGTTTTGTCAACTCTGTGTTTGGACTCTCTGTTCCGTTTCACCTTTTAAAGTAAACTCAGTTTTTTTTAAACGGAGCAGTGTTTGCTATGAGCGTGCCGCTCCATATAGATTTTTGAATTCGAAGATAATATAGATTTTTTTGATTTTGCACTAGTTTTGTGACCAATCGTGGTTTGTTCGAGTTAGGTTAGGTTAAGTGAAATTGTATCGCAAGGCTTTTCGTTCGTTGTATTTTTGAACTGCGCAGATGTTTTTAAATTTCAAATAATGATAACTTTCTCGCAACCAGGCGAGGATATCACAAACATGTAAATTCACCTAAACTGAGTTTTACGAATAATAATTTTCAACGTTGCAGGGAAAAATAGTTAAGGTACCTACCCTGCACTACAGAATAAACATCTCACCAACCATTACACGAAGGCAACTTAGCTATGTTCTATGGGCGACTTCGCAACAAAATTGTTATTCAGCTGTCGACCATACCAAAACTTCAATCTCGCCGTTGTCTTGCTGACCGTAGCTATTATTTATCACGTAACATTATTAACTGCGCATCGCGTCCAAAGATGGCTATCACGTGGTCCACACGCCGCGCATGCTCCGCGCAGCATCTCGGGTGAGAGATACGAATCGGGTTCGGCTGCGAGTCCATCGAAATGTGGTGCTAGAGACGGATACTGCGACGTTACGAGACGACAAGCTATAACAAAATATACTGGCAAGCATTCCCCCATTAATGGAATCTGTCAGAGGTATATCAAATAAAGATCCCGAAACAGTAATTTTTTTCAGATTCACTCAGCCTAATCTAATGTTGTCAGGTTTTGTAAAACAGTCTTTATAAAAGTTTCAAAATTGTTTTTTTTTGCATGTGTATCTAGTTTTTGAATGATTGTTCCTTATTAAAACGAAGGCTGTGTACATTTATAATGATAATATACATCAGAATTTGTCGCTTTGCGCCATATCCTTAAAGCTGGATATAGCGCAAAATGACGATGTATATTTTGCTAATAAATAAATAGATATATAGATAGAGAACACTTTATTGCACAACCAGAAAAACAGAATCACAAGTAATGTACCAAAGAAAAATAAAAAAAAACATCTTAACCTGTTTAGAGTTACGTAATGTACGTATTACGAAGGGTCTGTTCATCCATCATCTGCGCATCAGCCCATCCGTCTATCTGTCCATTGCAATGTGGTGCTGGAGACGGATACTGGGACATTACGATACGACATAATATAATTACGTAATACGTACCCGGAGGGTGCTAACGGGTTTGCTATACCTATGCTGTAAGTATGTCAATGTATCTATCTAACTATCAATGATCGGGGTATTACTGTACTGTTTAGAGACGTGCATAATCCATGTAATAGTTAACGTGTTACAATATCGAAGCTTTGGAATGACAATTTAATTGCAACGTACCTAGTTTTGTTACGCTTTAGCCAATATTGTTTGTTTTAAGCGTTCTAGTAGTTTAAGTTTCAAATTGATCAATACAAGATGTTCAAGACATCAAAGTAATGATAAATATAATAACGTGAATAACAGTCCAATGGAAATGCACACATCTGACCCTAACCGCGTGAAAGATTCTTTGTCTTAGCAATTATATTTCAAAAATATTGATTTCATCTTCTTTTGTTTCTTTTGAGATTCACACGCAATGCAATAACTTCAAAAGGTTATCCTTTCTAGTTACACAATTAACAGTAGACATTGTTTCCGTTTGTTACTTTGTTACAGCTTTAGCATAGATGTTTTTAATTAGATACTTCAGAGTATTCTGGACAAAGTTGCAACTGAAAGGTAAGCTAAAATAATCAGCTGACTAATCTCAATATTTGCATAGAAAATTCATGCGGAGGAAATTGCATGCGTGGAAACGTGTTCGTGTTATACATTTTAGGTACAATTACAATTACAAATTCCAATATTATGTAAGCAAAAACTTAAAAAATTAACTTCTCATGTAAAAGGAATATAATTACTAACGTTTATTTATTGGACGTGGTTGGTATTTCTCAGTTATTGGTAAACGAATCCTTTCGAAACTCATAACGGAGATAAAACAATTCTTTTCAAAGTAAGGTTATGATACAATAACTTGCTATTTATTTACGTTATCGTGAAATACATTGCGCCGGCCGCGATTTAAAAAAAATTGTTGCCACGGAAAAAATACTTCGGGTTATTTCGGACAATATAATTTGTCAAACAGTGTCAACACCTCTGGTTCGATTGTCATATATTTGCATAGAATTTTGTTGCTACGGATGAATTTCACGAAAGTTCTTATGCGTGCAAGGCCATACGGCTACGTTACGGGCGTACAAAATTTGCAATAAACTTATCTGGGATACGGCAGAGCCACCGCTAAAATCAGCAAGGCACTCCCTGCCTATTTAGGGCCTCTTGTTATTTGTTTTATATATAAATTATTTATCTCAATTAACAAGTTATCTATGTACCCTGCTCGCGGATGACGTTTCTGGGGTAGTACATAAAACCTTCATAAAAACTCAAAAAAAATTGAACCATAAAACTCTTTCTCCGAGAGAAGGCCGTATATAGGCTGCTTATGATGACATAAAACCCCATCAACAAATTATGAAAATGAAACATTCAAAACTATTTAAAATACTGTTGACTGGCTAAGTAGCAATAACTTACGTGCAAATTTTTCTAAGACTAAATTGATCCAGTTCTACAATAAAAATTGAAAACCACAAATTCCTATGATGCTAAACCTATTAAAGAATTTACTATAGCGAAATTCCTCGGAGTAGACATAGACTCGCAGCTGTCATGGTAAAATCATGTTTAGTCAGTTTGCAGAAAACTAAACAAATTTATATTCGCATTTATATTTTTTTGTTGCACTAATCTGTGCTGAGGACAATTTTAGAAACTCAGTTAGGAAAGCGCTGGCACGTTTAGCCAGAGGCCGCGGGTTCACGTCCCGGCGTGGGTCGAATTTTTTGTCTCTAAATTGGTTTTTAAAATTGTACAAACTTACCAAAATATATGACTAAAAAGCTGCCCTAATGGCATATCACGGTTTTGTAGGTTCCATACTAAAATACGGTATAATTATCTAGGGAAACTCAGTCGTAATGAATCGGGCTTTTATAAGACAAAAAAAGTGCAAAAAAAGAGCTCTCATTTCTGCATTTGGTCCACGCCGACCGTTGTTTAAAAAATTATGGATACTTCCACTACCTGCTATGTATGTCCTCGAAGTTTGCTTGTTTGTTAAGAAAAAGATTGAAAACACTGGAGAATTCCAGAAAAAACAATGCAACTATCTTACTAAATACATACCCAAATCGTTTGGCCAGTCACCAACATAAAACAACATACCTAAAACATTTGCCAGGAATTGTCACTATATATGTGTATAAAACTGTACAATTTAGCAAATTAAAAACCTAAGTTACCATGCTTATAAAAGAAAGCTATTTAAATTTTTGTTGAACAATTGTATACATAAAATTGATGAATATGTAAAATTAAAATTATAATGAATTGTGTCTACAATTTTAATTTTACCTACCTACTAAAGGTCTTAGTAATAGGGTCCTATTTGGCACCTTTCGGGTACGGAACCCTAAAAACGAGTGCACTTATTAGTTTTTTCTTTCATTCGTACGTTCGTCAAATAAATTTGAGTTTATTAAAGTACATAAATTGTTTAACAAATACAAAGGTATTTTTAAGATCAGCTAAGGATTGTGTCGTTGTTATATTGGTTGGATTACTTACGTACCGTAAAATCACATTTTTATCACATCCATCCCACTACTATACCTAATACCTATTAAAATTGTGACAGAGTTTGTGATTCAATCATTGTAAACGGCAGTACCTATAATTTTAAATTCTACTTAATATCCCCATTGTCATTTCATTCCAATTCCACGCCAGCAATGTTCACAAGGCGTGTCTAAAGTCACCTGCCATAAGACCGTACCGAAATCATCAACTAATCACTTGCCTCATACAATATTGACTCAGCCAAAGTGGTCAAAGGCCACAGCGCTCCGCCGTCCCAGCATTACCATGAACAAGGCTCCAGCTCATTTAGAGGAGACAGAGGTGTGTCATCCTCGCCTCGGGACTACTCGTGGTTTGCTCCCATGCGACTCAAATGAAAAAGATGGGCGGGTAAGCAAGTTTGACGGGGGGCTAAGATTGAAAAGACTTTTTTTTGGAGATTTTCTTTTCTACCTAAATCAGCTGTTCTGTGGTTTCACTACAGTTTCTATGCTAGTTACGAACAATGGATTCAGTATTTCACCTTAAACGCTCTCTAAAATCTATGGATAATCAAATGGCGAATATTCAAAATATTTTAAAAACTACGTATAAGAAAACAAAAATATATTTAAAATGTCCGAAATTTAATTATGTTTCAAACCCTTCGACCATATTTATCAAAAGTTATTAAAAATTTTAAATTGTGCGAGCGAGATAGCATGCTTCACGTAACATCAGCCTGAAGATGTTTTATATTTGTTATTACTTTAACAATTGAATAAGTCTAAAAGAATAAGTTAGGTACTTGGGATATCTGCTTCGAAACGAACGGTACAGACTTCTTCAAGTTATCATGATGGGCAAAATTGAGGGAAAGCAGCGCGGTGGTAGAAAAAGAAAACCATGGCTCCGTAACATAAGAGAATGGACTGGAGTTGCCAGCGGCAAAGATCTATTTCGCTTGGCAAAGAGAAGAGAGGAATATGCAGAGCTGACAGCCAACCTCCAGTAGTGAAGAGGCACTGGAAGATGAAAAAAGAAAAATAAGCAAAATACAGTGTTACAGATATAAAATCGTTTTTCTTAAAAGTTACTTATTGTTGCTTGTTTCTTTGTAACCCGCTTCAATCGGGCACTTGCGTTTAACTTAGATTTAAATGACATTGTAAAAAAAAATGAAAAAAACTTTATTTAGAAAAGGGTTTATAGAGTGGTTACTGGCTCCCAAACTAGGATTCCCTGTGCTATGGGTGCATTGCTTTTATACCTTATAATTATTTATAAAACTAAGGAAAAATTTAAGAATAAAACAATAAGATTACAATTTACAAAAACCTTATTAGATTTAGTTTTTTCATTTAATTCTGAGAGTTTACTTAAAAGAGTGTATAACTGTTCATGCATAAAAATATTATTTTGTGAGATAACTCAAGTATTGATAGACGCTTTATACATTATAAGGCGCTATGTGCAAGTTGTGATGTCATAGTTTGAGGTAGATATTTATGGCGCATTTTCGTACCACGTGGCAGTATTGACTGAAAATTATTAGTCGTACAGAAAAAAACACGTATATCTTTTAACATGGTCTCTCCGATTATATTAAAACATTTTAGTGCATGTTCTCCACTGAAGTTTGTGAACAATTGGACCGTGTTATGCCTGAAAATGCTGGTTGAAAATGACTTGCGCTTCAGAGTAAAAACCCCACCCACGCTTAAAAAAATACCGCATCGGTTGGGAACAACCCATTACGTCGTAATTACGTGCAGCGAGGGTAGCACGGGAAATGGAAACAAGACCGCAAGCCGCGGCTGAATATGTAAATAGCTAGACGGGAGCCGCCCGCGCCGGGGCACTGTTTTCGGAGGGTTGCTTTAAAAATACCCCTTCGAAATAGATAGATTAAATATTCTTTATTGAATGTATACCAGGAATTACAGGAACACCACCAGCAAACCCAATGCTGCTTAAGAGCTGGTACTTAGCTTAGGAAATCTGTCAACAATACATGACACTTTTTCAGCACAATCCAGCATAATTAGGGACTGTCCACTGATGATATATTAATGATGGAAGCATAATTAAAAAGCAGGTGGCGGAAAAATTGTTTGGAATCTATTTGTATTATTAGTACTTAAACATTATAATTGTTATGCATTGCTGCCAGAATAGGTATAGAGTGGGTGGATTGGGATGTGTTTCTGAAATCCATTTATCCATTGTTTTTCTCCTGACGCTCCATGGTTGTCTGGTATAAAAATTAATTTGTTACGTTATCTAAAAATAAGTATTTGTGTTTTACGGATGTAACTGTCTGTCGTAAGAAGTTCAAAATTTGTAATGATCATTGCTCTAACTAAGGAAAATCCAGGTCTGTTTAAATGTGTTATTTTCTCGTTTGATTTTTGTTTGTGACTGTTTGTTTCTTATAAATAAAATAAAATAAGTAAATAAATAATTAGGGACAATTGACAGATTTCTTGCACGCCATTTGTTTTAAGTTTGTCATTTAAGATCATTAAGCTTTTATCTATCGGTGAGGAATGTTTAGGAGTTAACAAAATGTATTAAGTTAACTCATTTTCTCTATTTAACTATTTTTTGTTAATTCTGTTTTCCTCCTTTATAAAATAAATAAATAAATAAATAAATTGAAAATGTGCCGCTCGCAAGTCGCCAGCTTGGTATAACGTCGATGCAGCACAGAATAAGTCGTAGTCATACAACAGCACAACAATCTTAACACAAACATCACAAGGGGTGGTAGCGCTTCGGGAGATCGCTGGCATGACATACGAGAGGTTCTGGGTTCGATACCAGTGTTTGGAATAAAAATAAAACCAGACCGGACCGCGCAGTAGAAAGTTCCGGTCACAACATAACCCCACGCGAATCGTGCAGGGAAGACAAAGCACTTGTAAGTAGCGTTTATGGGAAGAGTGCTCTTAGGGTAGTCTTTGGGGAAGACTAAAGCCTTCAACGACAAGTGCAGATCAGCTGGGAGGCGCCGGCAGACACTTTTTCCACGGGAGGATACCGACCTTTGGACTTTGCATGTGAGTTGCATTTGCTTTACTAGATTTTAAGTCTTAGTTATAAAGTTAGCGCAGTGAGTCCCTGATGGGTATAAACGATTATGGGCCCCGGGCGAAGAACCCTTTTGGCTCCCAACGTCTAACATTTTCTGGTAGCAAGCAGAGTGTAGCTTATCTCTGTATGCAACATTTTCTGGTAGCAGAGCGTGGTTTATCTCTGTAACCAACAACCGGCGTGCACCAATGACTTTGTTTTTTAAATAACCTACGTACATTTGTGAATTTATAGAAACAATGCCCCTCGTTAACGGAAGAACAACCTCGTGAAGAAAGTGACTGAGGTGTCCATACTTCAGCGTTTGAAAACGTCAATCCGCGGTTAGCGTATGGTGATAAAGCCCAAACTCTAATCTCAGAGAAGGCCTGTGCTCTGTTCTAAGACGTATTAGGCTGGAAAGGAAATAAATTAATCATACAGTGTTAATTTGAATAACTATGCAAAGTGAAAAGCTTGGTTTACTGCCGTATGGATTAAGTGTGAAATAAACGTCAGTGCGCTAACAATAAACGCGTGTATCTGTATCCTGTTGTTCTGCCACTAGTCGAGTCTAAAGGCGCCTCTATTTCTTTGAAAGGGGCTGAAAGTCATATTTATAAAACACGATTCCTTAAAACACTCCACAGAGACAGTTTAAAGACTCTGTGATAAAGAGAAAGACGTAACCAAAGATTATTTAAACTGCCTCTGAGGAGTGCTTTAGGGGAATCGTGTTTTTATAAATAACGCTATGAGCCAATATTCTGCAGATAATCTCATAACCTTTACCTAAAACACAAAGGTCAATTCGGCTAAGGTATGTACTCGTGCAAAATAAAGTGAGCAATCTCAAAAGAAACCGGCCGAGTTAATCAAATAAGTTTAAATCTTAGGCACGCTGGCCGGCCACTTAGTTACTATTCGTACATATTTACCTAGCGGTGGGAGGCTACAGAATCCGTAATCAGTGTACACAATCAGTTGCTCACACAGGTATCCACGCACGGGCGTTTTTATGCCCCTTTAGAAAACATTGACGTGCGGGCGCAACCCAGCGGTTGCAAACTAAAATAAAGCTTAAATACTTTTAAGGTTAGAGACTACAATTAGTACCTATTGTTTTTTGGGTTAGTGCGCAAAAATCACGGCCACGTGCAGCTAACGGGGATTTTCTTGCACTTTTATTGTAGTCTCTAATATCGTAAGTATTTAAGGATGATTTTAGACGGAAAATTAGTTGTAATAATTTGTATAGACCTTTATTCTGGGCCAAATAGATCTTTTACATATTGAGTGGGAGATGTTTATTAATTACGTAGTGTCTTTACAAAAGTAAACGTTTGTAGGGACCTCTTAGCGTGAGATTTCTGGATGAAACCAGACAATCATAGTAATTTTATAGGTATTACAAAATATAGTAGGAAATGTACTGTACCGAAATGTTCTCTTATTACAAACTTCACGGTATCTAGGTATCTTTGTGCATGTTATGTAATTTTATAGGTTTCGTGTGCAGTGAAATATAAGGTTAAGTCAAGGTAAAGTTAATATTCAATAATATTCAATAACTAAAGCATTTAGCTTTAGCTTATTTCCAAATTTCACAAAAATTAAGTTGCGGTCAAAATCTACTACAATATTTAAAATGATCTTTTAGCCCGTTGAAAAAGCACTGACTTGGAGACGTTTTTTCAGACGCCCGTGTGCCTTTCCAGTAGCCCTCTGTATTTTAATATTTAACAAGGGTTTTCTAATTATTTATTCACACTACGGACAATGCAAACAGCCTCCAGAGACGTAACTAAGCCGCGGTAGCCAACCGAATGTCTATTCTTCCGACAATAATTTGTGTTCGCACTGTGATATTCCTAAATAAACCTGCCACCGGTTGATTGTTAACACTGTATTTTATAGTGGAACGGAACGCGTAGATATAAATAACGAAATAATTGGCCCGGGGAAAATATAATTCCGTGAATCGGAATGTTTTCAGTGTATCACACGCTAATGTTATTATACGTTTTGCTGAATCGGTTTTAACTGGAGTTATATTAATTGTAACAATTATTGAATCTGTTTGAACCAACAAATTTATAACGGATAGTTACAGGGAGTATCAAAACCAACCAGGTGGAAAAAACTACTCCACTAAAAATATGTTTGTAGCATAAAGTCCGCCGCATTGCCATTGTAAAATTTACTCTCTCACTCTCTACTGTATTACCTGTATCACAGAGGAAAACCTGTAGTATGTTATGTCATAAATAAATTAAAAAAAAACCGTATCTCAGACACAGTAGGTAGCATGTAAGGGCCGTTTCTTACAAACGATTCGGCTGTAGATGTTTATATAATAAGACGCTTAGGCCGAAGAAATAATTCCTGATTGAGAAACTTACGGGAGTGGACTGGAATTACAAGTGTTTTAGAGCTCCTTCGCCTTGCGAGAGACGGAGATAAATATGCGGAGCTGATGGCAAGTGATTGCCGGAGAGGCACCATAAGAAGAAAAATATATTAAGCTCACTGATAGTTTGTTTTTGAGGTAAGATGTATCGTATATCTACTGAAGGATCGTTTATAGGAAATGGCCGTAAGCGGCCAGTCTATAAGCTGTTATTCAAGTAATCCGAGACTTAAAAACAATTAGTTCAGTAATGATAAATTAAACAATTTCCAAGAAGCTCTTTTTTACTTGTCATACAAAATGAGCAGATAAATTTTCTTGAATTTATGAAATATAAAACACACAAAATTAAACATTTCGATGAAATTAAATGTCATTTAGATTATTTCGTGGCAAAAGGCAAGCCCTGGTAGAGAGCAGGCGCTAGAGTCTAATACATACATGGTTTTTCAGTAAAATGACAAAAGCACGATATTAGAGTTGTTATTAGCCTCTATTTGGCATAACTCGCGCAAATTCAATAGACAAAAATGTATGATAATAATTACAAATCTTTTATTTGGATTATAAAACAAATGCTGAATACGGATTTTTCACGGATTAAAATAATTAAAGGTAAGCGGTAGTTTAATCCTGTGTCTTAAGCTGAAAAAAATAAGCTACCCTAAAAAAATACGAGTTGTAAAATATGTAACAATAAAAAGACCATAATAAACATTGCATTGTGCATAATCGTTGCCTGGCATGGCAACCCTATCGATGGGCAGTCACGTGTGCGTCAAATGACCCGTAACGGGAAGCAATAAAGACCATTGTTTACACGATCGCACGCATAAATATCACTATCTGTAATGTTGTATCGAATTACGGCGATAATGTCGATAGACACTTTACAAAAATTATGTTATGACAATCGGATAGAATAAAATGGGGGTCGTAAATAAACACTGTCATTTTAATATTTCGTATAATAGATACGATAAATTTTGGGTGGTTTGAAAGCCATAGCAAAACGAACGTGCCTTAACAACAGCTATCGAATACGCAGTTTGTTGTTTTTAAAGGCGCTTTCCAAAACTATCTCGACACAAACTCGAATCTATTATAACCACTAGTAGCCAGCCAGAGCAGTACGTGCGTGCCGCGGATCCGTGGATCATTGTTCTGATAGACGGGGAGGCGGTACTAATTGTTCGCCCATTTTTTTAAATAGCACTTCTCAACTCAAAACAAAGTTTCTCAACTCAATTTTTTCTTTTATTTACTTAAAAAAAGTAGAGATAGATAGAGAACACATTATTGCATAACCAGGAGAAAGAATTGCATTAAGGTTTCATATATATAGCGATCTCTTCCAGACAAACTTTGGGTGGAGTGAATAGCAGGAGGAATAAAGTGGGTAGATGGATGGATAAGATAGTCTGAAATATAATGGTATGTGAAGTAAAAAGTATGTATAGTGCTTATAATAACATATTACAAAACGTATAAATACGTCAATAATAGTCTAAAAAGATGTCATTTTCAATTACTAATTTATTACACAACCGCGGCTTTCAAACCGCCCAGATTTGAGAAGGTTATTATTAGTATTTGTGTTCGACATTTTTATTGAATTCACGCACTCTACCGATGGGATTTCGCAGCTTTCAGTAAACTATTGTCCTACATAGAAGAAGGTTTATTTTATGTAACACGTGCACTAACATTAGCGCCACCAAAGGAGAAAAATCATATCTTTTTTCTGATGGTTTTTTACAAAAAGTAACCGACCCATCACTCAATCGTGCGGCTGATTCTGGGCTGATTTAGACATTTTTGGTTTTATGAAATATTTAGGTCTTTTGTTTAATCATTTTTTTAAATATATTCCTTGTCTTTAAGCAACCTTGCCCTAGTTTCTATAAGAAGGCAGACAGAGAGCTTTCTAAGGATTTTTTTAAAAGACATGCTTCAGGCCCGTATAGAAAATCAGCGTTGAAAGCAGGTTTTAAAACTGTAAGCCCCTATTTTGTATCTTGCAAATATACTAGAACCAGCCTCTTACTTATTAGTTAAATGGCACTTTCGAAGCAAAAAGCCGGGGGTCAAATGAAGGCCTGTGATTGGCCAGAACATAAGAAAAGCGGCATTCAACCCTTCTGCTGCAGTATCGGGTTGCGGTTATGGAGCCTAAGTATCAATTAACCAAAATGGCCGCCGCCAGAAATGAACCTGCCATTATTGTGTAATACCACTTAATAACGTGCTGGCCCTTTTTTATTGACTGTGTCGAAATAATGTGAATTTTATTGTTACTTATTTGTCAATCAGCGCAAAAAATATGACATCAGTATGCTAAATTTGGCAATCAGCAAAAGCAGCAGCAAAGTTTTTTGTTTCGTTCAATAAAATAAAATACTGGCCAGCTTTAACTTTAAGCTGAATGCTGGCTGACTGCAAAACTAAAATTAAAACTAGTACATACGTAGCGATTTAAAAATAAAGAGAGCCTAAACAATATCAGTGAGGGTGGAATGTAGACTCTTGAAGCACAATGAGTGTAGCTGGTAGGGGCTCCCCCGACGTCCAATCAGCTGTCAGCAGTCAAGCACAAAGAGCTTTGTTTTAACAGTACTATGCTGAATTAGTTCTCAAGTACGGCTTCTAAACAATAGTTTTTTTACATATATGCACAGGAAGGGTTGTCCGCCATTTTGGATTCGATAATGGCCGCTGCTGCAATTAATAGAAAAACCGGCAAAGTGCGTGTCAGATCACGCGCAGTTCCGTAGAAGGAAATTTTTTGATTTACCTGCTTTACAAAACTAACAACTTAATCAAAGTAACTTTCAACGGAATTTAAACGAAAGTTCCCTCTTGTATACTCGTGAACCTGTCAACCCTACCTAGCCGTGATAGTTTTCCTTTTAAGTTTATTGTATGTGCTACCCTGAATTTTTTCACGGTTCTACATTTAACTATTTAACCGGGTGAGAAGGGTAGGATGTACTACTCCAGAAGATGGACAGACAGACAGACAGATAGACGGACGGACGGACGGACGGACGGACGGACGAACGGACGGACAGACAGACAGACAGACAGACAGACAGACAGACAGACAGACAGACAGACAGACATACAGACAGACAGACAGATGGACATGGCAAAACTGTAAGGGTTCCGTGTTTTTACTTTTAAACGTCACATGAAAATGGCCGAAAGCAATTGAAAACAGCATTCAGCAGTATTTTTTTCTAATTTTACGTAAGCCGGGAATTACGTGCGTATGAGGGAAACGGGCTTACATCGTATGCACACAACAAAGCTCCACTGGAAACCACCAGGGGATTTTCCGGTATATAATCCTTGTAAAACGTTGCATTCAGTCATTTTTAGTTTTCCAACTTCCTTTTATTTACTCATGTGGCAGCTTTTCAATTTCAAAAATTAAAATAATGTATTTCAGTGGTTTAATAAAACTTGTAAAATGGAGCTCTTGATGTTTCACGATTTTGCATTAACAAATAAATTACTGAAGTAATTTATTGGAACACATTTAATTTATCTGCATAATAACTCGATCGGATCTGGTAGAGTGGTGTTGTATTAACATGGACATGTAACTTTTAGTGTCTTTGTGGCACGGCGCATGCTTAAGTAAACGAGCTCTACGCTTGTTTGAGGTCGCAATGTTTGCGCGTTCAAATTTAAAATTTAATTTCTAGAAAAATCCAGAAAGGTTTTCTCTCTTCTTCTCTCTGAGGAAACGCCTGTACCCTGCAGTGAGACGTGTATAGGCTACAGAAAAAAAACTAGAAAGCTCGAATTTTTCGATAAGGTACCTTGCGAAGAGATGTTGGATAAACGATACTGGAAGCATTTTTGACAAATATGAAAAAATAAAGGTATTTGATCCGCAATATCTCATGAGCTGTTGATATCTTAGGCTTGGTTCTATTGAAAAATTATTCGTAATGATAGATATAAGTGGGTTGCCAGAAGCGCGTAAGTAAATTCCTGTCTTATATGAGGACGCTTATAAGGTTAAAATTCCCTATTTATTCATTCCATCATCATGATGATCATCATCAGCCCACTGCTGGATTGGTAAGCCCTTTCCCCATCAGGCCATCTTTCGCGGTCTCTCGTCTTTAGGTATTAATTTATTCGCTTTTTGTAATAAAATAATAACTTCCACACAATACAATCACTTGACCAGGCAAGGACGTTACAACCATGAAAATACACCCCGACTGAGGTCTTTTGTACAAATGTACCGGGCCCCCAGTGGGAATCGAATCCAAGACCTCTGTTTTGGTAGCTAAGCGCCTTAACGGCTAGACCAACGAGGCAGTCTATTTTTTAATTTTTAATAAGATTTTATTTGTCTAAGGCCTTTATTTGTCTATCATCATCATCAGCCATTTGACGCCCACTGCAGGACACAGGCCTCCTTCGTGGTTTTCATAACCACGAGGGGATTTGCGATAATCGCCAGGCGGGTTGGCGATCGCAGCATGCGGTCGGACTCTCAGGAAGACGCTCCTGGTAATTTATTTCCTTAGTCGCCTTCTACGACATCCACGGAAGGAAATGGAGTGATGCTATTCTTAATCCGGCGTCACACGGAGATTTGTCTAAGAACGATCAAATCAGTCTGGGTGTATTTCCATGTTTGTAATGTCCTTGCCTGGTTACCATACCCCAGGGTATCCTGGTTTGGGACCAGGACAAGTGCTTATGTTGTGTGAAAGTTATTTGTTTCTTCTGATACCTACCTATTTATTTAATTTATATTTTAAATCCCAACTTATGTCATCTACATTTATTGCCAAGTTTCATTGCGATCGCGACTTCTCGTTTCTAAATTAAAACTACGGCCCCTCGCGCCGTAGAATGTGATCATACTTGATTATTTTTTTATTAAAACTAACAAAACCCGTTCCAATTTGGTCAAATAGGTATGTCCCTAAGCTTAAAAATCTTTTTTGAACTCGCCCAAAAAAATAATTTAACGCATACATTGGGTTTTTATTTTATTTATTTATTTATTGGGTTTTAGGAAAACAATCGACTAAGGATAACATGACGAAAGGTACATTGTACATTATAGTAACCGAGAGTCATTAAAAGGTTTTCACATATAGCAACATTGTAGTTCAGACACACTAAAATTTATGCAGGGCAGAGGCCGTCTCTCAGATAGAGAGTATGAGCTTTGTAACCATGCGTGTCCACCACGGATTGGCAATTTTAAGCGCTGAGGTATGTGAATACACTTAGATACTCAAGTTTCCTCGCGAAGTTCTTCTTCACGGCTAGCATGTGGTATTGCTACTACAACTTCACAAATGTACGTAACTTTGAAAACAAAGTCATTGGTAAATGCCGGGGTTCGAACCCATGACCTACAAGTTTTTGGACACCATATTTTCGTGTAACGTTCACAGTTTCTGTGTGTCATTTTGAATAAAAACACTAAAGCCAAATTTAAAAAAAGTGGTGCAATTTAAGCCTAAGTAGGTACCTAATCATCATTCACTGGAGCTGGAGTACTGAAAACATCGGCGCGTGATCATTGGTGCCCTTCAACCGGACCCCACTCAAACGTTATTGCTTGAACATGCCAACTCAACGTCAATATGGGCAAGAAGCGGCTGGCAACAGTTGTTTTATTTCATTTGTGAGGTTTTCCCGTCTACTCCTCGATCCCGGTAGCTTTTTTCACGTTCTTAGGGTTCCAAAATGCCAGTGTGATAAAAAAGCTTGATATATTTGAAGCCCGCTCTCTATTCTTCACTCTGTTTGATTTAATTTGAAGGTTCACATCTGACGTTTGTGTTATTGTTGAAAGTACTACTCCATAGTCAATGATAGTAATGCACTTGAACAAACTTAATCAATGGCTAGAGTCCAGGAATGTACCTATTCATCGTATTGTATTTGCGAAATATACCTACTATGAAAAAATATCGGGGATCATTCCGAACTCATTTGATTAAATTCGTACTTTCAGCAAATCAAACAGAGCTACTACAAAGCAAAAAAACTATAGGGTATTTCTGAACGATGTGAAAGTTACAAAAAAAAAATTCTTCGTAAAACCGAAGTTGTTGTAAATGGCAAATTAAGGAACTGCGGACTTTAGAAATAACTCTGCTTAAACTAAGCTTATCAGCGGCTGTCACACAAAAACGATCCGTAAGACCTGCTCCTCCGAAGCAGACCACTGATGTAATTTATGGTGTGGAGAGACTGAAACACAGACTTGTTGCCTGTGGCGGTGCCTGAATTTGTATTTATGGAAAACTGATATTCCCGCTACTGAATCTTTTTTATTTCTTATGCTATTATTGTCAATAATTATAAACACTATGGCAAAACATGCTGAACTAAATATGTTAATTCCACCTTTCTGTACACATGTTTGACAAATAAATCTCTTTATCTTTATGAATCGCCGACTTTCAATCAAAATTATGGTAGATTTTTCTTTAAATGTGGTCAGGTAATATTTTTCTTTAAACATAAATTGGTCAGGGGTAAACCGTGTCACAACCCTGAGAGCGGTGGTAGCCTAGTTGACTCGGAAGCGAGAGACCCAGGTTCGATTACCAGTGCGGGCATGTACCTATGACTTTGTTTTTTAAGTTATGTACATTTACGAAGTTACAGTAGCAATACCACTCGCTAACTGTGAAGGAAAACATCGTGTAGAAACTTGAGTGTCTGAGCTATTCACATCACATCACATTCCTCAGCGCTTGAAGTCGCCAATCCGCGGTGGGGACGCGTGGTGATCAAGCCCATACTCTCTCTCTCTCTCTCTCTCTCTCTCTCTCTAAGAGAAGGCCTGTGCCCTACAGTGGGAAATATATAGGCTGCTTATGTAAACCGTCTCGTAAACTGCCCCGGGCTTATTTAAGTGATTTTTCGTGTTTGGTTTTCCTTTTTGTCCATTTTATTTTGTGCTACGCGTTGACGAAACTTTTTATCTATTGTTTGTGTTCTTGGAATAAAACAAGGGCTTTTGACCGTTTAGTTGACATTTTCTCCTGTTTAAAAATAACTTGTTAAGAGCTATAAACTTCTAGCCAATACAAAGTTTACGTCATCTCTTACTCTCGACGTTATTGTGTCCTAAATTGGGCATTAATTTTATGCAATATGTCAGTCACAAATAACGATCTGGCTCCTGTTTCAGAAAGCTACAATTAGTAAAAATGCTATTGGAACTTCCTCTAAAAAGGTCTTAAGTTGTATTGTTTTATATGAGAATTATCGCAAGACTATAAAACTCCAATTTAAATTCGACTTTTCATGAACCGACGAAAACGCTATCCAGCCATGATGTTCCACAGGTTTTCTCTTATCTGCGATTCGAGGATTAAAAACTATTGATTGAAGACAAGAGCAGAACTACATATAATGCTTGTATGAAATTGTGACTAGAAGCGCTTCCCTCAATTGAAAATAACTTGGTCCATCTGAAATACCAACATTTTATTTGACGATAATGTTTGTAATTTTTTTTTTTCAATATTAAACGCTGAGATATGCGAATACCTCAGGCTCTCAGGTTAGCGGTGAAGGAATTTTTTTTGTCAAAATAATTAAATAAACGCACTCAATTATTGCGCAATGGGAGCAAATTAACATCGAGAGTGCTGGGGGCAAGACTTGTGTTTACCCTTCTATCGCAGATCATGCAGTGCATTTGAAAACTTCGTTCAAAAACTCGTCTGGCTGACTCGAAATTAAGTGCGGCGGCGGAGTAAACCAATTTTAATGTAACATTATGCAAATAATAATATTTTCGCTGCGGCAGTGCGCAACTGTTGCCGTGGAGCCGCAGGCAGACTCTCGTTCGGAAATCATTATTAGCCACACACTCGCTAATTTGGCCGAATTTGCTTAATGCTCTACAATTTGCACGCAAACTCTGCAGTGAATGCCATTTAATATCCGCACTGTATATTTTTGTGAACCCATATGCTCCGCGTGGAGAAACCCTTTTATTTAGTCAACTATATTATGGATGGTTGCTAGTTTTTTTTTTTTTTGTTCTCTCGGTGTTTTATAATAACTTAAAGCCTCTAGATGCATCCTACTGCAGACCTCCGGCCTCTAAAAAGATTGTGTGGCGTACAAAGAAAGGATAACCTAAAAACCGTTTCTACATTATTGACAATTTGACCACTTCCAATAAGCAAGAGTTAACATTCGTACATAGATAAACAAACTCACACCTGCATCCTGGAGGGGTAGGCAGTGGTCAGGGTTTGCCCCTTGACATGATCCTGGCAAACCACTTTCGCTTCATCAACATTTACATTTACGTACAGGCACATGCTTTGCTTCTGGCCCCACACTAGGATACCCTGTGTCGTAGGAACCAGAAACAGCGACATCACAAACATGTAAACATCCAAACCTGGGGTTTTTTTGTCCCCAGCCGCTGCATGCACACTCGCCGGTTTCGGTTTTATCTTGCCCTTCGCCAAATTTTGGCCTTGCATCTACGTAATGGGATGATTTACACAGCGTTCAGTGGCATCATCACACACACTAGAGGGGTGAAGGGACCACTCGGACGCTGCAGTGCCTGGGACATTGTTTCTTAGATGGAGTAGGCGTGCCCAACACCTATACTATCCTGACAGCTTAGTCAGCCCTTCGCTAATATTAGATAAGAATATTCTTTATTGCACACAAGAAGCAAGACATAAAATATGAAAGTATTTTATCCCTTATTTGATCGAGATTTCTCCGTCTGGGACGTCCCTTAACGGCCTATCCACTCACATTCGCTTGATATTAGTTCTTTAGTCAATCTTTCTTCCTTTTTTCTCTCCATATGTCCAAACCAACGCAGCATTCTGTTCTCATCTATTTTTTTTATTTACGTCAAAACTTAAAAGTAACAAATAAAAGTTAAAAGCAAATACAAATCTCTCGCCTTGTCAACGGACCTGTGCGCAGACGTACTGAGTGTTATGTGTCGGCCCGCTGCGAAAAACTAAGAGTGACTTGAGGGTAGACCACCTACTCTCACTACAATAATTGACTGTACTCGCCACCCAAACTACGGTAGCTGCAACTTGGCCGAAATTTCGGGAATCTAAGGTAATTAAATGCTACCTAATAAATGACCCGTATAATACAGCACTTAGGAGAATAACTATGTATGAGCATCGCGAGTGATTAAAAATCATCATCATCATCATCATCATTCAGCCACAAGAAGTCCACTGCTGGACATAGGCCTCCTCCATGGATTTCCAAAAAGACCGGTTGGAAGCGGCCTGCATCCAGCGCCTTCCTGCCACTTGGATGAGGCTTAAAAATACTATTCCAGATTTTGACACATGAGGTTTCAACAGATTCCTCGTGTGGTGTCAACATAGGCTGGTCACGCCTGATTAGTTGTTAATGCTTAGCTGTCGGGTTGTTGGTTAGTTTTTATTTCAATTTTTTTCTCTAATTTCATAAATTTTATTTAAAGTAATTAAAGTTATTCGATGCAGAATCTGCATTTTACTCTAGCATAGACTTCACAATTTACTTTATTTCAGAATCTGCATTTTACTCTAGCATAGACTTCACAATTTACTTTAGTTCTGATTTAAAGTAAGTAACATTGGTTTGGCGCCGAGCCAAAAAACATCAAAAAACACCTGCATCGCGCATAAAATGAAATTTTTAAATCTACATTGCTGCAAGTATCTTTTGTGCTTTTCTGTAATATCGGCGGTGACGATTGTTATATTATACTTTGTGGGTGCCTCGTTGGTCTAGTCGTAGGTTCGATTTCCGCTGGGAGCGGTTCACTTCGATTTGAACAAATTGCCTCAGTGTGGGTTTTTTACGCGTTTGTTGTGATTTATGAAAAATGCAACAAACATGTGAACTATGTGAAAGAAATGGTCGCACGAGATTGAAAAAAAATTACGAGGTCAGTTTTTGGCAAACACAGAATAATCTTTTTTGTACACAGAAATGCATCACTCTGAAACATCGAATTCGAAACGAGGTGATCTGACAGAGAACCAAAGTCACCGACATAGCCCACCGAATTAGCATGCGGAAGTAGCAGTGGGCCGGCTACATCACCCGAAGAACTGATAACCGATGGGGTAGACGAGTTCTTGAGTGGAGACCGCGGTGCGGTAAACGTAGTGTAGGACGTCCTCAGACTCGGTGGAGCGATGATCTTAGCAGGGCGGCTGGCAAGAGCTGGATGAGAGTAGCCGAGGACCTTGCTCAGTGACGTGCAATAGGAGAGGCCTATGTCCAGCAGTGGACCAGCGTAAGCCGATCATGATGATGTACACAGAAATTACATTAACAGAAATGTAATACATCGAAGTACAATTACTTATTACTAAAAGCCTTAACATAAAAAAATAAGCATGGGCAGGCCCCCCACTAAATGGTCTGACGACCTGGTTACGGTGGCGAGGAGTCGCTAGATGCGGGCGGCACAAGGCCGGGAAGCTTGGAAAACCATGAGGGAGGCCTATGTCCTGCAGTGGGCTTAAATTTTCTGATAATGAAGAAGCACCACATTAAGGCGAAAACAGATTGTTGAAACGCGACGCGACCCGACCCAACGCGAAGCGCTTGAGTCAAATCAAACCTTACTATCTTCTATGATCAGAATCACATTAGGAACATCCGACGTCATCCCCCGCTATAACTTCGTTTTGGATAAAACTAGAAGCCTGAATTTTCAGTAACCAAGCAGGCATTGTATAAACACGGTATATTTTAAATTTCATTCACTTTGAAATAGCAGTTTAAGAATTATAAATAGTCAAAGTTTCTTAATTTTGTCACTCACTTACTGACTGACTGACTGACCGATCATCGAAACTCTAAGGCCTTTCTAGCAAACATAGAAGCTTCAGATTTTGAGCACAATTAGTGTTTAGTGTATCATCATCATCATCAGCCATTTGACGCCCACTGCAGGGCATAGGCCTCCCTCCTGGTGTTCATAACCATGAGGGGTTTTGCCATAATCACCACGCTTGGCACACGGGTTGACGATCGCAGTATGTGGTTGGAATCTCAGGAAGACGCTGCTGCCCATCTCCTGATAATTCATTTCCTTAGTCGCCTTCGACGACGTTTCTTAGTGTATAAATTAAGGAAAAACTAAAATATTTTGCAATTTCGGTCCAGTCTTCTAGATACACCAACCGCATAAAAAACTTTGTAGTCCCATATAAATATATAGGGTTACAAAGTTACATTTGCAGTGAATGAATCAGTGTACCTGTATATGTATAACATAATGGAATAATAGGTGTAGAAAGGTTCCTAGATACGATTAAGTTCAAAGGTAACTTGAAAAATGGTGCAGGAAAATAAAAATAGGACTATCTACAAAAACAAATTAGTTACCATCAAAAACAGGACTTGTTAAAAAAACAAGCCTCGCAACTTAGTTCTTTTACTGTAAAAAGTTGTGAGATCCATGTAATACCAAGTCAGTTAATTTATTCAGTCCCTACTTAAGGGTCCTTCGGTCTAAAGTTATTATGTAATTAGCTAACCTAACATCTTATAGTGACCATGTCAATATTAAAAATCTTTACGTAAAATTTTAGAGTGACCCTGAAATCGCACTTAACAATAAAATTTAACATATTAATACATTACTTGTGAGATAAATTGTGTTTTCACGCGATATCACTATTCATATCATATCACCTATATTTGCTTACGGATGACGAGAACAGTTCAGTAAGCCATATCACGAGCAAAAGCTTGTTTGCAAATAGCAAAGATATTCTCAAAGGCATCGATTTAGAGATAATGAATCTCTGCCTTATTGTGTTCTAATCTAAAACCGCACTTTATCGTAAACCACGTCAAAGGGTAAAAATTAGCATGAGCGGGCACGTTTGCTGGATAATAAAGGCACTAACCCTGGGTAGTTGTTAGGAAGAGCACCTTAGGGGCTAATTTCGCTCAACCCATAATGATTATGAGCCAGCCGCTCAGCTACTGGTTGGGACCGCAATATGCAAATGATTTTAGCCTTTAGCGTGTTGCAAGCGGCTGACCTGTGGGTTGTATTAATACAATAACAAAATGCATATGTCCTAAGTAGAATCGCGTGTTAGCTAGTGCATTTTGTTGAATCATTATTATTGTTCTAGTGAGTTCAGTGGCCTAATTACGCTCACCAAATCCTGAGCGATTCCAATCGTCTAACTGTCAAATTCCATACTAATTTGACAGTTAAACGATTGGAATCGCTCAGGATTTGGTGAGCGTAATATAGGGGCTGGTCACGTGTTACAAATGCAATTCATCCAATTTATAAAAACCTGTTTTTATTCCAGCTACGTGTCGAAAACTCGAAACTGAAGTCCTCCACATGTTAAATGCAATTGCAATATTTTTTTTACTTTAATCAATAATAAATAACTTTCACGGCACACAAAAACTTGTCCTGGTCCTAAACTAGGATCGCGGAAGTTACCGTAATAAGTTTCGAACAGCCAATCAGGGTTCGCGGTTAGTAACAAGCGATAGTTTTTTTTATCAAATCATCTTCTGTAAAACAGATATTTGCGACCAACGTAGATTAATAAAAAAATATATTATACATTTGTTTGTTAAGTTCGTAGTGGAAAAGTATGTACCTACAGCATAAATACTTTTAAAGCTTGCAACGATAGGTTTGTTTTCTTATGTGAAGTAATTACAAATTAAGGCTTTCCACATTCCTTCTTCTACTTGTGCACTAAGAGCTTGCTTCTTGCATTTCATGATTCTAGATTCTAGTCACATTTTTCGTACAATAAAACTCACTATAACCAAGCAACCAATAAGCAACCGTTAACTAACGGTACTAAACTGACTGGATAAATCATTCCATACAGAATTCCATTTCTAATCAACGAAACAGCTATCAAATTCTCCGATGAAGGTAAAAGACAGGTTTATGATCAAGTCTAAATAACCTTTTCCGGGATTAAGTGACGCACTCCGCTCCATTAAGACGATTAAGCCCTTGTTAATAGACACCAAAATAACAACGAGGGGGTGACAGAGACCTTACAGTTTATTTGTGAACTTACTAATATTGTTACAAAATTGCGCAACAAACGGGTATTTCTTAGATCATCATCATCATCAACCCATTATGTCCCCACCGAGGGGCACGGGTCTCTTCCCTGAGGAAGGTATAGGCCATACTCCACCACGGGGGCCAAGTCCGGATTGGTGGAGGCTTGTAGACTAGTGGCTCGTCTACTGTCAGAAGTTGTCAAGCCGCCCTAAGGCCTTTGACTTGGCTTAACGACTGCCATCTATCGACTGCAGCCGGCACCAACAGCTTAACGTGCCTTGCGAAGCACGGAACCGCTCGGAAAAATGCCACTAGCGTTAGGCATAGACGGCGACCCATCCATGCACTGAACGCGCCCTGTGTTGCTTAACCTTCGTGATCGTTCGATCTTAGATATCGCGTCTTTAACTGCAGTTATTTGTAAGGTGTAAGTTATTAGACTTGCAAAAGTTAATACAAGTTAATACATCGTTTATGGGGTACTGTATACTTACGGTTCTACAATAAGATTCCTCAGGATATATTAGAGTTACCACCGACGAGGTTTAAAAAATGTATTAAGCATACTCTGTGCAAAAAAGCCTATTATAGCATTAAGGATTATTTGGAAGACAAGGATGTCTGGTATTTAAATAATGTTAACAGGAACGATTGTATCCAGTGTAGTGTAACTTTAAGTCGAAAACTCTATTAATTAAGCAAACCTGTTGTGAAAAGAATAAATGTGGAGTTTCTTTGTTAGCTTCTTCTCCGCAAACTATCAGTTTTGATGTTCATTAAGTAAACATTTTGTTTTTATAGTAAGTAAAATTTTTGACTTTGACTTTATCGCGTCCTTTGTCTGCAGTTTCTTTGTCTTTCTGATTTATTGTTATTTTTAGGCGGTTTTAGTAAGATCCCATGTCCATATAAGTTTTAACACAGTGCATCTTCTTTACTGAGTTTAATAAATAGTCACTCTAATATAAGAAACGATGGGATTGTCACCGTCGCAAATAGTGTACGAAAATCCGTAATAGTAGAGATAAAGAACGCAATGCATTTTTTTATCTTTCCTTAATTAATTCAATCATAGTTTAAGATATTATTGCGCTTACAGCAGTCATTTCAAATTATAGTTCTACTACTATATGGCTTCTTTTAATAGCAGACGTTTTCTTTAATGTTTACTCAGACATTTCAATAGATTAAACCCATCAACAATTTACAATAACATATGCAAGAATAAAGTCAACCAACCAATGGAAACTCCAATTGAAAATACTAAAAAAATATGGTAACGAGATCACAAGGCAATTTCATATGTACTTGTAAACTGTTTTTAAATCGTATCACACGAGATAGGTACAGTCAGCGATAGTTGTGTCTACCAAATACCATCCCCCTAACATCACAGATGTGAAATTATGTATGTTTAAAAGTCTCTGTTACTCAATCGCAAATTATAATATATTATGTCTGTAATTAATCACCTACTTGTGCATCAAATCACTCCCACACTTTTTCCGACACTACCTCTTTCTTTTCCACATAAATATGGAACAAAATATTGTCAAGTATGAATAGGCCTGTGCCCTACAGAGAGACGTATATTAGGCTGCATTATTATTAATAGCTAGTAAAACATCGTTAGGAAACCTGGGTGTCTGAGCTATTCACATAACTCAGCGCTTGAAATCACCAATCCGCGGTGGGCACGCGTGGTGATTAAGCCCATACTCTCTCTCTGAGAGAAGTCCTGTGCCCTACAGTGGGACGTATATAGTCTGCTTATGAAAGTAGGTACGGCGAGCTTAGCCTTTGCACAAAAGCCTAAGCTCGTGCAATAAAGAATGTTTCAATTCAATTGCGCATAAACAGTTGAAAGGCGTTAGCGAGTAATAGGCGACCAACTTATAAAAGGAAAACTTCGTACATAATTCATTACAATTACGTCGATGAAGTTGTTAGTTCTGTAAAGCAGATAAAACCCTCTCTTTCTACGAACCCTATACTGCGCGTGACTCGACAAGTACTTGGCCGGTTTTTTTTCCGTTGGTGGCGCTGTTGTTACTGTGTGGAGGCCCTTAACCACTCGTCTGCCGCGACACAGATCTGTGTCCAACTTAGTATGGGCCACCTATACGTTGCGTTCCGCGAGGGCAGTTCAGGAGTTAAACATAGAATACTTTCGATCCGGATCTCACACGAACGAAATCGCGAGCATGACTAGTAAAGTACACAATGACATAAAGATGAAAATTAAAGTAAAAAACACTCTACAGCATATCAACTTTTTCATACCCGTATTCTGTTCAGCTACAATACAAGGAACTTTGCAACAACAATACGATGCTATCTTGCTCTACTATATTGGATATAACAAAAACCCTTAAACCTATACGAAAATGGGGGGATCTACTTGTCAGTATCAACAACTTATATTATGGGAAAAATGTCAAAATCGCAAAATAATTCTATATAAGCTATTCGATACATATTAGTGTTTTGACATATCTATGGGTTTTTGTTACCTCTTTTGTAAAACAAGAGTATCACTGTTTTCGAACTAAGACCTTCGTAAGCACTACACATGATTAGCTTAATTCTGTATTGACTTACTTGATTTTTATCGTAAGAGTCCGACCAGGTTTCGCTCTGATTCGCAGAGAGTTAATCATGTTGAGTAAAGACGGAGCTCGCGTCGTCGGTTTCTTGTCTCCGACTGCGAATTAGAGCGAAACGTGGTCGGACTCTTCCGACAAAAATCAAGTAAGTAAATCCGGAATTAAGTAAATAATCATCGCTGTGTCAATCCAAGTATCTACAGGGTGACTTTGAATTAATCCGCCGTATTTTGAGGGAATGTTCTTTTCATTGCCAAAAATAGTATTATTAATGATTTGTCAGTAATGGTACAACATATTTGTAAATATTCGTGATTTGCGACCTTTGTCTCTAAACTGTAAATCCAAATTCAAAGTGGTAAGAAGTACCGTAACGTTGAAAAATATTTTCTAATATGTTAAATGCTTAAGACTTTGACGCCCGATACGCGTAAACAAATAAAGAATAATTGAGTTGGCCGGCGCCAGCGATCAGACGCACAAAATATAGTTCTCTTGGGTTTTTGTTAATTTTTGTCTTGATATTGTTTGTTCATGCTTAAGAGAAGTAATTTTGGATCACAAAAAAAACATGGTTGTTTCTAAATCATGGTTAGAATGTCCCCTTAAAATATGGTGAACGAATTCAAGGTCACCCTGTAGGTTCATCGTAAGCCCACACCTGAAGTACGATTACCGAATTAGTTATCTCCAGTGTCACAAACTGTACCTGCCAACGAAAACAAAAACAACACAATCCATCAGAGAATTGTGTCGAAATTGTTCCGGGAGCGTGAAATTGCCAAAAAACTGGGAATCCATCACGAGTCAAATGTCACTTTGAAATTGTACAGCTAACTGAAGAGCCGAATGGATTGACTGCGAAAACAATTAACGTGCTCCCTCCCTATAGAACCGGGCGGCACGCGAAAAAATTGGAATAATCAACGCGACTGTCCAGGGCTTTCGCCTGATAAAAGTTATCATTGTGAATTGCGACGCTGTTTTAAAAAACACAGCCGGCGCTCTAGAAGTGCTCTCTATGAGCAGTTAATTGAATATAGCTTTTAGTTAGCCTTTTAAGATTTTCATTTTTGAAAACCTTTCTAAGTGTTCGTGAGAAAAATGAATAGGTTCATAAAACTTTTACTTTTCGCGCTCACTTTTTGTTGATGCGAAAAATGGCCTTAAAAGCGAATTTAATGCAGTCTACATACGTCCCACTAAAAGGCACTTCCACACAACACAATCACTTGACCTGGTCCAAAACTAGGATACCCTGTGCTATGGTAACCAGGCAAGGACATGACAAACATGGAAATAGGTACACCCAGACTGAGGCCATTTGTACAAATATACGACGGTTTAAAGTGGGAATCGAACCCTCTTAACCACCAAGACCTCTGTCTTGGTGATTAAGCGCTTTAACGGCTAGTCCAACGAGCGGTGGGCACGCGTGGTGATTAAGCCCAGCCTCACCGCGGTGAGGCCGGCGTTCTACCACTGCGCTACTATTGCTTAAAAGAGAATGATTACGTAGTAACAATGGGAGACTGGTTAATACCCGCTAATTGCCCATAGTCACCCACCACTACATTATACATTACCAATGGAAACTCGTTAAGGGACAGGAAATTGTTCATGATGTACCCCATCAATATTTCCGCAGCATTCATAATCGCGCAAGCAATAATCGGTGTTAAACAATACATGTTTGAGTCGGAATTTGTCTGGGCATCACGTAGACTGATAGTATTACAATAGAGATATAGAGGGATGTAGCTGCATACCGAAACGCATCCCTGCGCGCACCCCAAAGTTAAACTCTGGAAATTTTAATACGTCCTGCCTGGGGTGCCCGTTCCGTCCGGGCTTACATGGAACTTTATTGTTTTTTTTACATACGTGCGTAGAACAAATGCGCTAACTTTTATGATAAATACTGAATACTGAAACTCACATTTGTTGACAAAAACTAAAAGCGATGTAAATTCATGTTATGTCGCATGAAAAATTTTGGCAATAGCAGATACCCAATATACTTTTGCCATCATATTTTGGTAATGTTGCGTGCTCCGTGGTTTTACTATAGATGTACTGTGGATACTTATACTCACATTTATTTACAAAAAATAAAAGCGATGAAAATTCTAATTATGCCACATTAGAAAAAAATATCACAGAATGTTATATTATATCTCTATCCTATTTTATTAATATTGGCATTCTGGTTTTATTATTTACGTTCACGTGTCTAGAATGAATATCAGCTTTCACAAACGTTTTCAAGATTGCAAGCGTCGAATAGTGACTCAAGTAGTAGTCCAATTACCTAAAACTACCTGCTACTTCTAACCGTGACGTCTCTAAGAGATTCTATTAAAGGGTTTCCTTTTACATTATGTAACAGAAAGTGGAGGAAAAAACCGGGAGCCATGTGAACCTAATCTAAAATTAAAATCTATTCCACTACCCTGTTTTCAACGATGCTCAGCGAACTCTCGCTGGCCGGCTAGAATTTTCATCGCAACTTATATTTTTAATACAAAAAGAGGGGCGAGGGACTTTGATTCACCACATGAAACAAAAATACGAGTTTCAAACGAAAACATTGTTCTGAAATAATGTAAAATAGAGATGTAAATTCTACTGTATTACACAATAGGGTTGAGCTTATGAAAGCATAAAACGTCTCTACCCCACGTATAGACTCCGCATAGGAAAATATTTGAATTTATTTGAGGGGTGGAAGCGTTGGGGGTGAAAATTGGATGGACCTGTGATAATCGCGAAGCTCTAGGTAGAGGTATAACCATTTTGAGAATGTCTTTATAATTCTGTACATCTTTTTAGGGTTCCGCACCCAAAGGATGCTGACGAGTCCCCATTACTAAGCCTACGGTCATTATGCTCGGTCATTATTTTTATGATTTTTTAAATTTTACATGAGTCTAAATTATCACTAGATATGGTTTTATTTGAGCTGTACCGACTTTTGGATAATATAAAATATACCAAAATTACTATCACTGAATGTGTTAGAGACGACGGTCGTCAAAAGTCTATTTAGAGTATTTGTATTTCTGTAATTTAAAAAATGTCTACTTTTCCCCCAAATATTCACTCGCGCGATTCCCTGGGCTACGAGCGAACTGTCATTCTCATACAATTGTTGCACTTTTTTACGATCTTTCATAAATTTCCGTTAGATTTCTTTTGATATGTCTCTTTGTGCTGTACCAGGTTGTAAAAAAAATGGTGTTCACTTATTTCCTTGATTGCCACACTCAATGTTCTGCTCATAGAATTCTAAACAAAAATATGAGAAAATAATATGGGGTTACTAAAATATTCAAGTTCAACATTTGTACGAATTTAAACCGATCTTGTAGACTACTACAAGTACCTCAAGAAAAGAATAAAAAACACTAGCATTAAATATAGTATAATTTTGTGGTTTCCACCGACATAACCGGACTTTTCACAGGGTCAGCTTTCTTTCTAGTTACTTTTATCGTTTATTAAGTTCGTATTTTAGTTCTGTTAACTTCCATGTTGCGTATATGGTAAAAAACAAGATGTTGAACCCACAAAAGACTTTATGAAAAACAACAAATCTCTATCTAACCAAATCACAACAAAGTTTGACATGGTCGGATCGCTGCTAGCGCCATCTTCGATTCGTTTTGCGTGTGGATCCCCATTAGAGGATGTATTAGCAAAGGGCAAGATAACAAGTACCTGAAACCACCCTACGAATGAAAACGTTTTTGCTAAGTTCGTAAAACATTACATTATTATGTGATGGTACGCCACTCTCGGTATGCCAGTCCGAGTTGCGAGTCGCGCTTGGCCAGTTTTTTCTTCCAGGTCTCTAAAGAACGACATAAAAGGGCGAAGGAGAAGAATGAATAGCCACTAGGAGGAATGGAAGGATCTCATGGAATTACTTCGAAACTCATGGATCGAAAACACTTAGAGGGAGTAATTAAAACAGTAGTTGTAGACAAACAAAAGAGAGTTGGCCAAGTTGTCGGCAAAGCGGAGTCAAGACCGGCCGAGCCGACCCAACTTTAATTATAAACTGAATGAACAAGTTCCGGGGACAATCAAGAAGTTGAATCGTGGCCCGCGCTCGAGACAAAATACATTTTTATGACAAACTCGCCCGAGAGCAAAGTTTCGCTCGGTGTCTTATTTATTTGCAACAAGTCGGGGAAGAGCGAGTTTTGTCGAATTAACGAGGCGTTCTGTCACGCCTACTGGCGGAGTACTCAACATCGACAACGAAATTTTGTGCTGAACTTTTCTAATGGTTCGCTAGAAACTTCAAAAGTGACTTACTTACGTACGTGACGTAGTTCATTGGATTATAGCTATATTATAAAGGTGTTAATTTTTCGGTCTCGAACCATCTTTACGCGATCCAGCAAATGTTGGTCAAAGCCAATTGAAATATACATACACAAATCCACAAATCCAAAATATACATAAATCCAGACAAACGAAAAACAAACAGATATAACGCCCGGCAGGTCTTCGAATATTTTTTTATTGATGTCGCTAATAAATCAATTGTTGTGGGTTTTTTGTTAAATTCGTGCAGTAAACCCAGGGAACTTGCTTTCCCTTACGGGTGTACGCACCCTCTCTAGGTAAATACTATCGCTATGAATTTACTAATTCTATCTCTTTCTATCATTGAAAGATTGAAACAGCGAGAAATCTTGATTTTATTTTATTTATTTATTTATTTAGATTTGTAACTTACAGCTAATGCCAAATCGCTACAAACTTAGTAGTAAGTAAAGTTGAACATCGCAAGAAACAATATAAGTAACATTGCATTAATCCTTATACTAAACTACTAAAAACAAAAACAGAATCATCCTTCTTCAAGCATTCCCTTGCATACTTCAATCATTCTCCCAATTCCTGTGGTAAACATATCACAGGAATTGGGAGCAACGTACGGTGCTGGTTTCAGAATACTAATGAGGTTTCTGAACAATCCCGACAATGGAATGTAAAATAAATTGATCCTGAAAAACCAGATTTATGTGCGCAGTTTACCAAAATGTTTCCCAGAACATTAAAAAATACCAAAGTTCTTATCTACTACCAAAGAGTCTGTGAAAGTAACGTTATTGTTTCAAGACCGCCGACTGTGATTTCAGCGGCAACCCTCCTTTAATTGGTGGCCTGTAAAGGGAGGTTAAAACAAAACGACCCCTTGTAGTATGTAGCTAACATTAGTATTCCAATATTTTTCCAGTCAGAGAATAGGAGGGAACCTTTGGTGAAAGTAGATAGCGTTAAGGGGTTACTTGCATTCTGCTCGTTATCGTTAAGTTTCTCGCGTAAGATTGCCTTAAACTTATCTCTATAGTTTTAAGCAATCTTACGTCTCAGAATCTAAACTAAAAATATTTAAATACCTTATGGGGTGGACTGACTTTGAATCAGAAAATCTATTAAACTTATTCATCATAACCAGCCTATATACGTCCAACTGTAGGGCACAGACCTTCTCGCAAGGAGAGAGTAAAAAGAATACTTGTTCACAAAATAAAAATAATACAAGTTGCCTTAGCATACACTCTGAAAAACGAATGCACAATAAATACATAGGTACGAGTGTATTTTATCATACACTCGGCTACACTTTTAGGTTTACATAGACACACCTACAAATAGACATTTAAATACATACACATCCACACACACTTTTGATTTTCCACCGCCTAAAAGTCTAAGTGAAAACTGCTATCGCTGAAAGCACCCCTAGGTCGCAAGATGTCCCGTGCCGCGCCGGAATACAGATTGTTTACTCAAGTAAATTGCTTTGTAAGTCCTGAGGCGGTTAAAAATGTGCTCTAGGTACGTCCCGAGATGTCCCTGGGACACAGTCGTCTTACCGCAGACTGTACTTGGAGATGCCGGAGAGAATACTTATTATAATGTCTTTATTGTTTCTGGAGAACTGTCTCTAAACAACGAGTTCACATTAGTCTACGCAAGTAGAACTAAATTAACCGCTTTGCTCACTTTGACAGTATTCAATTTTTGTTGTTTTTAGGGTTCCGTACACCGTACAAAACAATGGGAACCCTTATAGGATCATTCGTGCGTCTGTCTGTCCGTCCGTCTATCACAGCCAATTTGATCCGAATCTACTGGACCAAATCAGGTGAAATTTGATAGGATGGTGTAATTCTATGACCCAAACACAGATGTGCAAAGTAATTAAATATTTTTTCAAATTCAAAAATTTTGAAAACCTTACTGTGTCATAATATATCAAATGAAAGGGCTCATTATACGGATCGCAAATATGTTTTTGTTATTATTTTAAAATAAATAGTTTTGATTTTATTCATGAAAGAAAATGAAAATAGATCATTCCCCCCTGATCTCCAAAACTAATGAGCCTAAAATTTTGAAAAAAAATTGTAAATATAGTTCAAAATATAGATTAACTACAGGAAAACCTACAAGTCAATCAACTGAAAATAAAGTGGTAAGCTTAACATAATACGTTCACTTACGGGCAATAGTTCACTAAAACAGTACTAGATAGCTAGTAAAAGTTAACTCGCTTCTTGAATAAAGTCATTTGGCTTTGGCATTGTACGGAACCCCCTCGACGCGAGTTCAACTCGCACTTGGCCTTTTTATACAATACAATCAGTAGCATAATGCCAACTATTACAAACCTTCATAAGTGAGATCAAACTGTGCCTAAAATAATATCAAAAGTCAACTATTAGCATGATCATACTGTCTGCAATACTTTGAATGCGTTAATTACCACTTATTTGTGCAGTCAAGAACAAAAACGAAAACAGTTTATAATAAAAGTGGTGCGATCTGATGTATGAAGATTAGCAGAAGTTGCAATAACAAAGTGCGCTAGCGGCAACCAAACCTAGGTATCTAGGGAATTTTTCAGTTTACACAAATATGTCAGAGTTTCACTGATCCGCGATTTTTACTTTTGGAACATCTGACTTTGCTTTCCCTCAGTTTGTTCCCCCAGTCATCTGACTGGGTCAAAACTGAAGATTGACCCTGTGCACTGTAAAAGTGTGCACCGCCTTATAGCACCCATAGACCCGTAGGCAAATATTGTTTAGACCGGTGGTGGCTGACCCCCGCGTTATGCCCGTGTATGGTATTCAAAGCTATTGATGGCAATCATGGAATCTTTGTCGTGTAAGTAGCTACAATTAAATAGAGACAGATAAGCTCGCCTTTGTTCATGTTATTTCTCATGTAAGTTCCTGTTAAATGTCTTGTGTACAATAAAGTTTAATTAATTAAAGTATAATTAAGTAGCAACTGATATATTAGGTTTAAAATTATTTCAGAAAAGATGATCAAAGTAGAGATTTTTTTCACTGCCTTTTTCTCCGCTACAAATTGACTCGAAGGCTGCGGCTAATCTTGTACATTATTAAATAGCAACTGATATAGCAATTAAGTAGCAACGTTCAACAAACAGAATGTAAATTCTTTACGTTGAAATATTTAATTAAATATCTAATTAAATAATAAATTCTTTGACGTTCATTAAGTAAACATTTTGTTTTAATAATGAAAAACAATTTTGAATTTAATTTAATTATTTTGCTTAGCTATCCGACAAATGAATCGGGTAATTTTTATGCAACAGCGCCCAGGTTTTAGCTTTGAAATTTCTATATTAATTAATCCCTTCAGTGTACAGTCATGTGAAAGAAATTCGCACAAAGGGAAATCCTTGTCGACATTGGTTAGCCGCTGAACGCGGTCTTAGCTCGGAAAACTACGAGTAACTCGGACAGGAAGCTTCTCTCAACTTGACAACCTGCAAAGCGGATATCCAGAGAGGCCCGGTAAAACATAAAGGATATTTATTGTTCTTCTCGTCATTTACAAACAACTTTTATTTTAAGGCCAACTGCGACATATCGGAATGACATGACTCATACTAGATTTTGATATTTTGTAATCATGATTTTTTTTTTTCAATATTTTAGGTAATAAATTAATTCAATATAAATTGGCCTATACTTGTAAAAGATAATCAAATCTTTTTTGCGTGGCAATCAAGTCGATACTTTCTCTTTCTGAGAAGGCTTGTGCCCTGCTGCAGGGGGATGTATATAGGCTACTTTAAAAAAAAACGTACCTAAAAAGTGAGGGTTTTTTTTTTACTTTGTTTTCTCAAATAAATTTTTGGCCCAAATGTACCTTTTCCACATACCACGTTTGTGGGCTGGAACAGTCGCTAGATAATCCAATTATCCGCGAACAAATTCTACTAGCGGCCAATTAGACACCGAAAGTGTTTGCGCGCTGCAGGGTTAGAAGAACCGGCTCAATTAGAATTAGCTCTGTCTAATGTTGCTACAGTGTAAAACAGTAAACATTACAGCCCAAATATAATCATTCTGCAAGATTTCTGTACTTTTTGCGTTCGAAAAAGTATGCTGAGTATGACAATTGCATGAACACGTTTCATTGCCTTTTCAAGTCTATGTGCAACAATCCTCAAGGAGAGCTTTCTTCGTACCCACCACTTGGTAGGAGTCAATTTAATGTACTTTAATTTTTTTTAATAAAATAATAGAACCGACTTAAAAACACTAATAAAAAAACTACGCTGCAGCACTAAAACTGCAGGAATAATTTAAACGAATAATATGACATTTAAATTTGGAGCCGGTGGTAAGTTGTATGACAAGGCACATACATTTCGGGCAAGTCCTGAGATGTATGTACAACGAGTCACTATAAAAACTGGCCAAGTGCGAGTCAGACTCGCGCTCGAAGGGTTCCGTACCATAATACCGAGCAAAAACGACAAATAAATGACGTTTCTTGTATTCCCATACAAGAAACGTTATTTATTTGTCGTTTTTTGCCCCCTTCAATATTTGTTTTATTCTGTTTTCCGTAACCGCTTAAAAGTTAAAATAATTCCGATGAACTGACAACCTCCTCCCTTTTTTAAGTCGTTTAAAAATAGGTACTAAACTTTTTATAGTTTTCAATTTTCAATTATGATTCGTTTCCATCCCTTCAAAACAAAAAAAGAACTTATCTAATGTGATTCAAAAAAGGAAGTCGTAAAAACACGAGCTCTGGAGAATTTTACATTGAAAATGTTAATGTTAAAGCTCTAAAATGCAGCTAGACCTGAAGGACGGTCTTATGAATGTGTGTTTTTTTGTGTTTTGTCTAATGTGTATTTCATTTTTTTCCTGTTGTTGTTCTTACTATGTCACTTATCTGTTTGTTTTATTTCTGTAGTGTGGCTTGTTGTTATAATATACGTCTTTCCTTTCATAATTTTCTCTATTTGTTATATAGTTGAAGGAAATCGTATCAAATTGTAATAAAAAATCTCCCAGTATTGTCAGTATTTTGCGCCTTTACAGGTGACAGTTATTTTGACTACCTTCACCATACATTTTATGACAACTTAAAATATGACTTGATAAAAAACAAAGACAAGACCTAAGACAGATAGATAGAGAACTCTTTATTGCACAACCAGAAAAACCTAAGAAGCGGGATAAAATAAATAAGTGGAATAATAAATGTGCCATGGAATTAATACCTATGCTAGAACATATTGTAATATGGTATTTATATTATCTACACTTTAGGTCAACTCCATTAAAATCTTTCTACTTATAAAGTGATCTCAAACACATTTGGTCCTCATGCGTTTAACTCAATAAAAACTCGACAAACCTGAACTTTTGCATTCGCGGTGTGGAAAACCCCACAAGGAGAATCAATGAGATCGCGAACAATCACGGATTCTATAACGAGTTTGTTCCGATTTGGCGAACTACTTCCGCTAGTCAATTCTCTTGTCTTTTGAGGAAATCTTAAGTGCAGAGTGTAGTAGTCAAACTGCGCCCGAACCCCGAATATCGAGGGGAAGGAGACAAGTTTTAAAGCTACGTCTATAGCGATTAAAATAGGCGGATGTCAGTAATAGGTAATAAATTAATTCAATATAATTTTTTTTATTGTGTAATTACTGTTATATTTTACTTTACGTGTGTTCTCAGTCTGTCCATTTAATTTTCAAGATTGAATGTATGTCGTAGTATGTGAATTAATGTTTTTCAATTTCAATTTCAATTAGATTGCGATACGAGACGGATTTGTATGGGACTTATTCTGCTACACGAGCGAATAGTTGGGGGGAAAGGAGGCATTTCTAAAATTACAGATTTACAAATCTTATTAATAGAATTTTAACGACCGGAGTCACGGAGTCACTAACACACTCTGTGACAGTAATTTTGGTGTATTTTTTACTATCGGAAACTCGGTACAGCTTAAATAAGACCATAATCTAGTTATAATTTAGGTTCGTATTCGCGATATTTTTTTAATTCAATAAAGTTTGAAAAATCATAAAAATAACCACGACGGCCCTAGATAGAACATTGAAAAGTATAATTTTTTTTTTCAGATTTTAAATACTGACCATGAGCGAGTAAAATGTATTATAAATCATTGTAAAACGTTGTGGTCAAGCCATCACAGAATAAAAGGCGTATAGTGAGCAGAAGTAGGCTGATGATGGTAATTCATGAGGATCTCTTTTTGTGACAAGTCTAACTGCGTCTGCGACTTTGTTTGCAAAACATTGGGATAACAAGTAAAGGATGCTTAAATCCAGAACACGAGGCGTATAAAATTCAACCCGGTAATATTCACAAATCAACAATATTTAGAAATTGCAAAAATAACTTTCTTTAAATATTTTTTAAAACTTTTTTCCATTTCCTTAATAATTCAGTAAAGTGAAGATCGCCAGGTTTGATTTTATACAACTAACAACTTACAGCTTTTGTTAGATTACGTGAAATAACCATATTATGTAGAAATATCCACATTTATTTTTTCTTTCTCAATCCACAAATCAACTGTAGTTTATCTAGTACAGGTGATACATGAACTTGATGTAATGCATTATGATAAATAAAATAAAATTAAGTAGTAAATAGTATCCGTGCGGCGCCGGATTAAGAATAGCGTCACTCCATTTCCTCCCGTGGGTGTCGTAGAAGGCGACTAAGGAAATAAATTACGAGGAGATGGGCAGCAGCGTCTCCTTGAGATTCCAACCGTATACTGCGATCGCCAATCCGCCTGCCAAGCGTGGCGATTATGGCAAAACCCCTGATGGTTATGAAAATGCCTATGCCCTGCAGTTTGCGTCAAAGGGCCGATGATGAAGTGTCAACTTCATCTCAATGCATTTAGCTGTTTATAAGTATGTATGATAATGTGACAAACATTCAAACTTTCGCATTTATAATAACAGTGAATCGTCGACCAAAATATATTAAGAAAATATGCTTTGGAATGGTAGAAAAAGTCCCTTAACTTACCACTAAGATCGAACCTTTATTCTGAAGAACGCGGCGACACAACAGAAGACAATCGCGCTAAGCTGCAGCACGAACCAACTCAGAGGACTAACTCTACAGTGTGATTTTAAAATCGTTACTAATGTTTTGAGGGAATGTTCTTTTCATTGAAAAAATAACTGAAATAAAAAAAAAGAATTCGAAAGGGGAGGGTGTGCTCGATTAAATGCCTGAGTCCATGCTCTGCTATGTAAAGCATGGTCCCAAAAAATCTAATATCATAAAGATCAAAATAACAGATATTTCTGTTGAGCCAAAAACCACCTCCAATGTTTTTAGGTTTTAATTAGTATTATAACTTTTCAAACAAAAGGACATAACAGGGTTTGTTGTTGATAAACTATGGGTGAAAACCATGTTTTGTCGATGATATATAATAACTTACAAAATTTTACATTTATAATAGCTTAATAGCTTCTTCGTTTTGTATCGCTATACCATACCTACTATTAAGATAAGTTAGGAATATTCTTTATAGTACACCACAGAAAAAACAAAGAAAATGTTTACACAGTACAATTGGCCGCCTTATTGCTAGTAGCAATATCTTCCAGGCAACCTTACGACGGAAAGCTGCTGAAGGAAAAGAGAAAGATGGGTATCTGGTGCAATTGTTATCTTCTACTGTTTTATCTTCAGTTTTAACACACTGAGTGCTTTGCCCTGTCCTATGTTGTATATTTTATGTGACTTTTTTTCTTTTATACTTGTTTATGTAACTTGTTATGCCTTTTTTTCTTCTGTTGTGTTAATTTGTCGCAATAAATGTCTTTCTTTGTTTCTTTCTTTCTTTAAATGATTATTTAAAAAAAAACTGTGACGTTATGGGAAATCACTCTAGATAGAATGTTCTTTATTAAACACCAAGAATTACATTTAAATAAAAAAAAATAAAGTACTTACAATTGGCGGCGCCTTTACTAAGAGCGTTTCTTCCAGGCATCCACTCGCACTCTTGCCCACGTACCATGATCCTTATTGTGTCTGATAGAGAGCGGTACAATATCGTTATGTTTCTTTACTTCGCTCTTGAGAGTAAAACAGCGTGACTCTATCGCCTTAGTGATCTCGATAGAACCTTTTTACTATGAGGGCAGGTCTTCTGTTCCTTTGAGTACTCGACCTATGGCAGTCTCGAGGAGCATCTGTGCGAGGCGTCGTGTATCGATGCCGCAAACTGTGGAATTTCAAGAGACATAGGTACCTAGTTTCTAAACCAAGGCTGCTTTACAAAAGGCGGTTCTCCGTTTACAAGTGCATACGGCAAGGTTATTGAACGGTTTTACAGGGAAGCCGGGTGACTGTGCACTAATGACCCGCCAGGGCCCTATTTCATAGAACTAGGATTCATGGTTTACTCTGACAATTTCATGTACCTGCACTGAGCAGCCAATTCTTCTTCTTTGTCTTTGCCTCATCCCGTTATTTGGGGTCGGCTCTCCTCGTTTGTTTGCTCCAGAATTTTCTGCCCTAGGTTGTCTGTTCGTTTAATTTGGCTCGCTCCTAGTCTTTTGCCACCGTTGGCCACCTTATGGACGTCTTCTACCTCTTTTGATGGTTGGGATCTGTAGGGGCTGTTTGACAACATGATTGTCCTCTCGTCTCATCAAACGTCCGTACCATCTAAGCCGTGTCTCAGGGGGCTTCTCTGTAATCGGGGTCACTATGAAACTACCTCTGATATGGTCGTTTCTGACTTAGTCGAGTCTAGTTACTCCTCCGGCCCATCGTAGTATGTTCAATTCGCTCACGTGCAGTTTTTGTTCGTGCGCGCCTTCTGTATTGCCCAGCACTCGCTGCCATGCGCCATCGCGGGTCTCACAGCTGTTTTGTATACATTGCCTTTAGTCTTTGGTCAGCCAATTAACCCACAAAATAACTAGAAAGAATCAGCAACATAATGTACATGGAATTGTCATAATAAACTACGAATCTTAGTGTTATGAAACGTGACGGTCTATCTGTTATTCGTCGGACATTATATTTATGCTATGTCATGTGAAACGTTTTGTTTGCGCGATGCAGAAAATACAGATTGTGTAGCTCGCCACAGTTTCACATTGGAAAACGACGTCTAGCTCCATACATTTAGTACGGCCCTATCCGACGGTTGTATGAAAAATGTCGTTCAGCTACCGTAATCGTCCAATGGGAAACCGGTCATCTTAACAATGCCAATGACATCACATTTCATATTCGCATCTATTGAGGAGGTGTTCGCAGAATGTGCTATATCCGCGGAATCTGGTGCCGCGTCATCGCGACATCACTATTCCTAGAATAGTCAGACTTGCTCGTAGAGCTCCAAAATGCACTTACCACATTTTTAGATTTAGTACATATCAACTTTAAACTTCGACGTAGTTGACATTTTCATCGATGCTTTGTTTCACTAATAACAACTGACACTAAAATGCATATCCTAGAAAAAACAAATTTACTTATTGAACAGGTATTCTAATTGGACGTCAGAAATTACAATATGGATAGAAGGATATTAAGAATAGAATATAATTTAAGGCCTTAGCACTAAGAGTAGGTATACTTCCAATATTTTAGAACTGATAAGCTGAAGATATTAAAAGCTAGAAGTGCTGCGAATACCTTATTGCAGGTAAATAGAAATTCCAAGTACTGTTGGGTGAATACATAGCAAAAATTTGTAAAATCTGAATGACCCTTTTGTACGTTTCTGCAATAAAAACCACTTAGCCAAAATGGTAAAGTATTACGAGGTGATTTTTGCATTGTCAGTTTTCTAGGTGTACTTGGAAACAGAACAGTTTCGTACGGCGGGCGTTATCGGTCCAATAAAAGACGGGCACTATCAAGCTATGGAAATATCGTAGCTTAGATAAACAAAAACATAAGCAATACAATAAAGCTGGAGCTAAAAGTCTATATATATACTTACCTAAGTACCGTAAGCCTGTGGAAAGGCTCTCAGTATTAACGTCACGTACTAATCCATTACTAGATATCAGTCGCTAAGCAGAATTCCCGCGTGAACGGCATAATATATTCATTACAGAAGTTTAACTTTTCTGTTTACCCGACTACGAAATTAAAGGAGAATTATCTTTTTGTGCAAATGAATGTTTGTGTGTATAGTTCTTTATGACGCCAGACGAATGCACTGAATTTGACAAAGGAGGTGTCACCTGTCAAATTAATGTTAGGTATTTACAAGGCACGTGTCAAAGACTACGTGATTACCGGTCATATGACGTCAATGGTGAAATTAAATGTCAGACACCAGCTCAGAAGCCTGTTATATTGTGGGTAAATGTCACTATAAGTGTCAAATAACAAAAGTTGCTATTCGATATATTGAGTATATGCGTACCTATAAAAAAGCCGAACTATTCTAGCTTTAGGGCTAATGAAAAACACACATATTTGCCATATAAGACAAATATTTAGCAAATATATTTTGGAAAATATACACGGAATCCTCGTTGCGCGAGTCCGATTTGCAGGTGCACGATTTACCACCAGAAAGAGTTACTACCAGACCAACATCATCACCATCATTCAGCCACAAGAAGTCCACTGCTGGACATAGGCCTCCTCCATGGATTTCCAAAAAGACCGGTTGGAAGCGGCCTGCATCCAGCGCCTTCCCGCCACTTGGATGAGGTCATCTGTCCATCATGTGGCTGGTTGTCCTACGCTGCGCTTGCCGACCAGACCAACGATGCAGTCAATTACGAGAATCCCTTCTGATGTTGAATATTTTGCGTGAACGGCCTGTGCTAATGAAGTTTCCTATAACAGGAGGTACGTGCTTTGAACTGACAAACTACTTATGTGCCTACGCACCATTGTTTCTAGTCACTTGTGGAAACTACAATGATGTTATACAGGGGTACGTCTAAAAGGCGCATTTTTTATGAGGACAGGTTCACACTTGACTCCAGTCTCGCTTGATGGTAAACGAAGACAGGGTCTATTTAATATGTTACTTGCTTGCTTGTTAATGTAATACGTCAGCTAGAATGACGTTCTTTTTTATAAAAACACGATTCCTCTAAAACGCCTCTCAGAGGTAGTTTAAATGATCCGTGGTTACGTTTTTACCTTGACCGTAGACTATTTAAACTTATTCTGATGAGTGTTTTAAGGAATCGTGTTTTTATAAATTAGAATAATTTTTGTTCGATGACTTTTAGTAGTTTTTAGTACAGGGTCACCTATTTTTCCAATTTTTTTAGGTGGTGCTTAGTTTTTTTTTAATTTTTAGTGAGTGACGTTGTATGATTGATAATGCTCTTAAAATATGTGTTCAATATAATGGGCATTCTCATATGTAAGACAACTATTTAACGAAATCTGTGACAATGGTAAAGCACATGAATTAATAAAATAATGTATTTAACCTGATGGGTTCTAAAAAAGATCGTTCAGAGAAAAAACTCCTAGATTAAGAGTATATACATAATCTTATGCCTGTATGCCAGAGGGGTAGACAGAGACCAGGAACTGCCACTTGCCACGATCCTGGCAGATCACTTTCGCTTCCTCAACATTCAATAATCTTTGCTTGCACGCACGCCGGTTTCGGGTACTTTTTATCTTGCCCTTTGCTAATATATCGCCTATTTGGTCTAAGTATGAATAAAAATTATCATGAATTGGCAAGTTTCAGAAGGAACTGATTTTGGAGACAACCCTGTATAATATTTCAATCTAATACTTTTATATATTGATACTTCTACTTATTGCACTTACATAAAAAATCGTACGATGCGGCGGACTTTATGCCATAAGAACTTTCTAGCAGTAAATCTGATTAAAAATTATGATAAATTGAAATAATTAATTAACTGCGCGTTTTAGAGGTTATTTTTTACTATCTTTTGCCTGCGACTTCGTTCGCATGGAATAAGTAATTTCCGGGATGAAAATTTGCTTTTAGCAATAAGGCCGCCAATTGCACTGTGTATTTTCAAAATTTTTATGTCATGTGCTCTAGTGTACAATAATGAATATTCCTATCTTATCTTATCTTATCCTATGGCATCAGATAAACCTTTTGTGGTTTTCGCCCGCTGGTAGATAAAGTTTACTTATGCCTACATGAAAAATAAATCCTAACCTACTACTATTATAAATGTGATAGTTTGTGAAGATGTTTGGATGTTTGTTAGTCAATCACGCAATAACGGCTGAACGGATTTAGATGAAATTTCGTATGGAGATAGTTTTAGTTTTAAGTTCTCGAATGGAGACCACATATCGGCAAGCGCAGCGTAGGACGACCAGCCACAAGATGGACAGATGACCTCATCCAAGTGGCAGGAAGGCGCTGGATGCAGGCCGCTTCCAACCGGTCTTTTTGGAAATCCATGGAGGAGGCCTATGTCCAGCAGTGGACTTCTTGTGGCTGAATGATGATGATGATAGTTTTAGTCCCGGGGAAGGACATGGGATACTTTCCATCCCGGAAATTACTCATTCCATATAGTCAAGGTCGCGGGCAAAAGCTAGTAATTCATATAACTCTGAAATATTTCTTTTTCTTTCTTTGTACATCTACTTCCTTCTCCAATGTATTGGTTCAGTCACTCCGAAGGTTGCCTGGAAGAGATCACTTTTAGTGATAAGGCCACCGTCTGTACTCTTAGGTTAAGAAATATCTGTGCAATTTCCTTTTTATGTACAATAAAGTATTCTCTAACTATCTGTCAAAGGGATTTTCCTGACACATTTAGCTTGTGGTATTGTTACTACAAATTCGCAGATGTACGTAACTTTGGACAGGTGATAGCCCAGTGGGTAGAACAATGGCCTCGGAAGCGGGAGACCCAGGTTCGATTCGCAGTGCGGGCATGTACCTATGACTTTGTACCTCCAATTGTCATAATAAACTACGAACTCTACCTGAAAGATACTGTTCAAACTCAAACGCATCTATGGTTCGCAGGCAGGTAGAAAATAAATGCAGGTACGTGGTTAATATAATTATCACGTCTATCTATAAAACGTGTCACTTAAAGATTCCATCGGGATTTAGAGCTTTAAAAGTTCCTTTCAAAGGACATCGTGGACCGTATCGAAAGGGATTTATTTTGATAATATTGACGAAAGCCGATGTACATGGAGATTTAATTAAAATTCCGGTTCGAACAGGCCTTTGGTGGGTTTAGTTCGCTATAAGCCCTTATTTTTTTGTATCTCGTTGAGGACATTTTCACAGGCCTTCGTTACACGTGTAAAGGCCTCAATGAAAGAGCTTGTGTAGCTAAAAAACATAAATTAGAGCCTCATAAGCATTTCTTATATTCAATTCAATTCATTTTTTTTATTCAAAGTAGCACAGAAACTGCGACTTAATGAAAGTTACAAGTTAAACTAGGTGTCCATTTCAAAATCTCGATTATTTTGGAGAAAAAATAAACAAAAAAAAACTCCAAACTTAGTCTTTTGAAAGGCCTTAATTACCGGAGTTTATATAAATATTCTAATCATAGAATCTAAGAACTTAGTTGTTTTTCATAGTTTTTATATCCTCTAAACACATTGGCAAAGTTTAATTGCAATTCAGCGCATGCTTTTGTTAAAATTAAAACGAAACTAGTTTGGAAACTACTACCTGCCCTCTGAAATATATTGAATAAATATGCATAAAAATAACACCAATCTGTTGCTGCGTGAATGTAGGACATACCAACAAACATAGTTTTCGTTTTGCTTCCCAAACCTTTCGATTCCGAAATAAATAAACGTAACATAACTTAAGCAGCCTATATACGTCCCACTGTAGGGCACAGGCATTCTCTCAGAAGAGTGCATGGGCTTAATCAACACGCGTGCCCACCGCGGATTGGCGGTTTCAAGCACTCAGGTATGTGAATAGCTCAGATACTCAGGTTTCATCACGATGTTTTCCTTCACAATTAAAGAGTGGTATTGCTACTATAAGTTCACAAATATACATAAGTTACAAAACAAAGTCATAGGTAGGTACATGCCCGCACTAGGCTACGACCGCTCCAAAAAAATAAAAAAATTAGTAAATTATATCAAAGGGATTACTTTTCATGCGTCTGCTCAGCCTTTCAAGGACGAAAGTAAACATAAAGCGATTAAAAAACAAGAATCCAGGAGAAACAAAAGTAATCCATTGTCAGTTTGCAGCAAAAATAAACTATTTTCATTATTCAACTTTCAGTGAAACTTGCTACCCAGAAAGGCGTTATTAATTGAATTTCGAGAGCCTTCCCCTATTAAATTAGCCTATAAATCTCTCCCCCATTACCTGCATCCACGACTCTGTAAACTAATCGCTAAATTAACTAATTACTAGCCGGTGAAAATCAATGTGCGAGTAATTTAATTTGACCGGCGACTTTCATCAGTGTTTTTCACTTGGGCGTTCTCCTTTTATTTTCACCTTATTTTTCTTTAAGCCGATGTTGCCGTTTAGTTTCCACGCTTATGTACTGTCACTATAAAGTGCCTTTAAAAACGGTGTTAACACCCAAATGCATTGATTGACTAGGCCGACGATTCTAGGGGGCGTCGCCAATAAATATTGACACAGTGAAAAAAGCAAAAAATTTCATTAGGCTGCGACAACATGGAATCCTTTGTCCTATATATTGACTGAGATTGATTGTCAACCGGTATGCGTTAAACGGGTCGCTCCACGAAATAAAAGCCAATGTACGCCAGCCCAAACTCTAGCGCACACTTTTGCGAGCCTTATCTCCGCTGGCTAAGGTTTAGAATAGGCCTAAAGAGATGTAAAGGTAAGTTGGCAGCATGTGTACGCAACCCCTTGTCGGCATCAGTCACGAATGGTTTTATTGAACTTCCTTCGGCCATATTAACTTTAGGTGACGTGAGTGTGACTTTGTTTGTTTCGCTACACATGCCGTTTGCTCTTATTGAGCGCTTTAAGCCGGGTTTTGACGGTCTTAGTAGGCTCGGACCGTGTGCGTTGACTTTTTGTTGATTATGACGACGCACTCGGTCCGAGTGCACTGACCGTCATCATAATCAACAAAAACTGAACGCACACGGTACAAGCGCACTAAGACCGTCAAAACCCGGCTTTAGTGACTTCACAACTGTTAATTTAAATCAAAATTAAAAAAAATATTTCAACGTAAACAATAATTTACATTCTGTTTGTTGGATGTCAATGTATGGAACAATGTTAGCCGTTGGCCTCGGGTCGATTTGTAGCGGAGAAAAATAAAGTTAAAAAAAATCTCCACTCTGACCATCTTTTCTCTAATCATTTTAATACATCAATTGCTAACTACGTCATACAGATTCCATGATTGCCATCAATAACTTTAAATACCAAAAACATTAGTTACTAATTTACTATACGTCGATGTACCAAAACATTAGTAATACTTATCCTAAGATTTTTCATGTCAAAACTACGTACGCTAAACGTCTTTATCATATCGATTGAATTTAACATGTTCTCGGTTCAAGACTATTTGGAATCACTTATGATTAAATTTCCGACGTCAAAAATACTATATTTACCCCCGGTTTCTCATACTAACAAGCTGTTAATCTACTGTTAACAGCTGTCGGTGGTTTTTTTTTTGTATGCATTTTGATCAATTGACAGCTGTTAACAGTAGATTAACAGCGTGTTAGTGTATGAGAAACTGGGGGTTAGTCTACTATGCAAATATTATCAAGAACTTGTGAGTTAATAACTCAAGAACAACCCGTTGTAAATTATTTATATTCTTTTTGCATTTTAAATAAGCGTCCCAATAAAACAAACAAGAAATTATTGGGACTACAATGTTCAAACTTCTTGCACAGAGACTGAACGTCTTAAATTTAGGTAAGAGGTAGGTATTACTTGACCACTACTAGACAACTTAATTTGATGACTTAGATGATTTAATAAATACATGCACATACACACATACTGCCTCGGACTGCCTCGGTGGGCTAGCCGTTAAGGCGCTTAACTACCAAGACAGAGGTTGTAGGTTCGATTCCCACAAGGGGCCGCCGTACATTTGCACAAATGGCCTCAGTCTGGGTGTATTTCCATGTTTGTGTTGTCCTTGCCTGGTTACTATAGCACAGGGTATCCTTGTTTAGGACCAGGTCAAGTGATTGTGTTGTGTGGAAGTTATTATTATAAGTTATTTTTACATACATAATAATATAACAATGTTATTTATTGTACACACCAAAAAACAATTACAGAGACAACGGTTACAAAAGAAGACGTACAATGAGCGCTTTTCAATGACAGCTTTCAGTTAAGGTTCATTAAAAAAAACTAGATGGCGCTGCAAGGAGAACAATTGTCATCATACGTTTTAAATGTTGTACATCGTTATTATACTGTGATAATCTAAACATCTCTCCTCTGGCTTAAGGACTCTGTATCCAATAGCCAATAAACGTTTTACATCTCTCCTCTTGTCAACGAAACAAGTAATAAGCAACGTGACAGAAACCACAGAGTAGGTACAGTGATGTCATGTCAATTTTCCTATAATATAACGTCAGCACCATCTTGCGGTACTGTATTTTTTTTAATGACGCTTTGAAGAGCCCTATTGGTAGCCTTATTGCTGATACCAAAGTAAGTTTATGACAAAGTACAGTCACGCAGATTAATGTTTTGTGTCACAATCATCATCGACCACTAAACGATGCACTACCAGGAACGGGTAATTTTGTATGTTGTAAAATTATTCACCATTTGTGAATTACGAGGAAGATATTTTTGACACTGTTACTATTCGACAGTCTTTATTATTTTGCGTTAAATTATGTTTGAATCATATTTGATTTTTCTGTGATACTCGAAGTGATGATTTTAAATTATTACGTACACTTAAATTACATTGAATATTTTTTCGCTGTTGTTACAAAAGTACCTTTAAGTAATAAAAAAAGTAACATTAGCTGAGTATACTTGTCTTCATATTAATAAATGATTATATTATTTGATTAATAACAATATTTATTATTGCAAGAAAAGTAATTACATTACAGTTAAAACTATTGCGTAATTAATTGCATTAAACATTAAACATTAAACATTATTTACATTATACATTATCACATTTAAAAATTATAAAAATTAGAACGTTAAAATTATATACATATAATATGTACAATTAACTTTATATTTAATTTAAGATTAATAAAAAAAAAATCAAAATTTAAACTACAATTCATGAAATGGGAAATGTCACTTATTCATAAAATTTAATTTCTTACAATTATTCGTTCACATGTCAATAAATAAATTCTATTAAAAAGATAATAATCACACGGAAATTGAATTTTGTCACAAAGGTATCAATAAAATGTCAATCTAATTAGAGTAATGTCACTTATTCATTTTCCTCACAAATCGCCAGACATTCCTTCTTAAGTTGACTCTCATGACTGCTAAAGATATCGGCGTGGGGAGCCGCCGCATGCAACCGGTTCAATCGGGCAAGGGTGCGGATCAGCGGGGACCAGCGGCGAGCGCTAGTACGAACTCGCTCATTACTATATATTTGTTTTATTTCAAAATGCCTTAAATAGAAGCTAGAGTTTTTTTGAAGCACAAAAATGAGGCAGCTTTCTCCTAAAAATCTTGGCGTGTCCAGATGACGAAATAATAAGTGATACTAATTTTGAGTTTCACCAACTCGACACACGTGTGTCCAGTCTTGTGTGTCGAGTTAGTGAATTACCCATAAAAAGAATACTACAACTTTATTTAGCAAAATACCTGTGAGGAAGGAAGAAAGATTGAGGAAAGAGATATATCGAGCGAATATGGGTGGAAGCCGGTATGGGCTATCTCAGGCGGACATATTTCGACCAAATAGGGGTTGTATTAGCGAAGGACAATGTAAAAACCTGGCCGTGTGGCGCCGGATTAAGAATAGCGTCACTCCATTTCCTCCCGTGGATGTCGTAGGAGGCGACTAAGGAATAAATTACCAGGAGATGGGCAGCAGCGTCTTCCTGAGATTCCAACCACATACTGCGATCGCCAACCCGACTGCCAAGCGTGGCGATTATGGCAAAACCCCTCATGGTTATGAAAACCATGAGGTAGGCCTGTTTCCTGCAGTGGGCGTCAAATGGCTGATGATGATGATGATGAATGTAAGAAATACCCGTTGATGATGCAAAAGAGGTTTATCAGGATCACGGCAAGTGGCAAATCCCAGTCTCTGCCTACCCCTCTAGGATACGGGCGTGAGTTTATCCAATGTAATAAAGTAAAACATACAGTGAGAATAGCACCAGCAACTTCTAACTAAGTGCGAACAGTTTTAGAGACTTATCCAATTTCCATTGCTAATTTGAAGAAAACATCCGAACCACGTTTCGCGAGACGAGAACACTGCAAATCAATATGAAACTCCTCGCTGCTTCAAATGTGATTTAACGGACAACTTCATAATTAATGTGACGGCTAGTTAGAGCTTAAATAATTTGTCATTTTTGCTTTTCACATTTAAAACTTGCACAATAATTTTTTTTTAAAGTCGACTTTACTAATAAATCGGAGTGCATGCCTTTTTATACGAGGGATTGCTCTCATAAACTGGGCTTAACTCTCTCTTAAGAGTGTTTTAGTGGGATTGATTTTTTATAAGACTAATTTTTTTTTGTGTATATATCGGTTTTTAGGGTTCCGTACCCGAAGGGTGCCAAACGGGACCCTATTACCAAGACTTCACTGTCCGTCTGTCTGTCACCAGGCTGTATCTCATGAACCGTAATAGCTGGGCAGTTGAATTTTTTTATAGATGATGTATTTTTGTGGCCGCTATAAGAAAAAATATTAAAAATAGAATAAAATAAATATTTGAGGGGGGCTCCCATACAACAAACGTATTTTTTTTGCCGTTTTTTGCTCGCTAGTAATAAAGGCAACAGGTAGCCGCTTGAAATATTCACAGAATATTAAGTTCTATATTCGCTTTAAAAATAACTAATTAAATTAAAATAAAATACATAAAATCAAAATCAAAATCAAATTTTTTTATTCAAAGTAGCACAGAAACTGCGACTTAATGAACGTTACAAGTTAAACTAGGTGTCCATTTCAAAATCTAGATCATTTTGGAGAAAAAATGGACAAAAAAACTCCAAACTTAGTCTTTTCAAGTCCTTAATTTACAGGATTTATATAAATGTTCTAAAACTCATGCATTGAACTGGCTTTAATTCCAGACATCATTGTCATCTAAATAATCTTTAATGTTATAGTAGCTTTTTTGGCACAAAGTGCGCTTCACACATTTTTTGAACCGCGTTTCTGGCAAGCTTATTATATCCTCAGGGATCTTATTGTAGAAACGTATACAATGCCCCATAAAGGATGTATTAACCTTTGCCAGCCTAAATTTTGGGAACGAAAGTTTATGTCTATTTCTAGTATTTACATTGTGTTGGCTACCTACAGTTTTAAAGTCACTGATATTTTTCCTAACATACATAATATTTTCATAGATATACTGACTAGCAACTGTTAGGATGTTGGTTTCTTTAAAGAAATCTCTTAACGAATCTCTATTGCCTAGCTTATATATGAATCTGATCGCTCTCTTCTGAATGGATTCAGTTGGTATCTGAAGTTTTGTACATAGCTCTGTAGTTATGTAGCATGAAGTACTGCCGTTGTCTAGTAGGGCCCTAGCTGTATATGTTTTGCCGTTGCTACCTACAACTTTTACCAAGGCGGTCGACAGCAGCACTGTTGTGTTTTGTGTGCTAGTAAATGTAACTGCTGAATTGTTGTTGTTGTTGTTTGACTTATCATTGTGATTGTGTAACAATGTGTTGTGTTTTTTGGAGCAATATTTGCACACACTACCTCTGCATGTTTTTACCTCATGCCCAGGGTGTAAACAATTGGAGCAAACTTTAAATTGTTGAACTTTTTGCTGTCTAACCTCAACTGAAAGTTGTTTGAACTCACTACAAGCGAATAACATATGATGTGCTTTGCACAGTGGGCATGATGGCGTTTGATATGTGTTATTGTGTGTTTTTGCATTTGTTCTAGACCCTTGAGGCTCGATTTTGTGCTTAGATTTACCGTCCTCGAGGGTTTCTAGCAAATCGGCACGATTTCGCATGAACGTTTCCAAATCTGTGAGTTTAGGCATGTTTTTAAATGAGTTTTTTTGTTCTTCCCAATAGCGTAGTGAAACTGAATCTAGTTTGCTTGTGACTAAATGAATTATTAGTGTGTCCCAATGTTGTGTGCTTTCACCTAATGTTGACAAGGCTCTAAGGTTTTTATTGAGGTTATCAAGCATCTGTCTCAGTGCTACAGATGACTCGCGTTGAATGCTATTGATATTAAATAAATTATGTATGTGATTGCTTATTAACAGCCGCTTGTTGTCATAGCGATCGCATATTAGATCCCAAGCAGTGTCATAGTTATTTGATGAAATTTCTAATGAATTTACTATCAATGAGGCACTACCCTGCAACGACGCACGCAAATAATGGAATTTTTGTATTTTGTCAATAGTATTATTGTTGTGAATTAGTGATTCGTATGTGTCACGAAATTCCAGCCAGTGTTGATAATCACCCGAAAAGTGTGGTAGGTTGATGGTGGGTAACTTAACAAAAGCGTTCGCACCTGAGTGAAGGTTCCCTGCATCCGTTGAGTTCATCACTGACCTGCACTCCTTTTCGTAGTCCTCAATCAGCTGCTTACTGATCGCTACGTATAGGTAATAGTCGCTCTCAAACGACTCGCGCTCCCTGAATTGTTCCTCTGGAATTGGGACAAGACCTTCTATTATGGTTTGAATTTCATCATAAAGAGGGTACAAATTGGTGAATGGGGTTAATCTAGTTTTAATTTCCAAAACTTGTAAACTGCTCAATGTAGGGGTACTGCAAGACTTTAAAAGCTCGATGAATGATTTGTACATTGTGAGTTTTGCTTTGAGTGAAGCTCTTTTTTTTGTTAAAGATTTTAATTGCGTGACATCATCAGCGGCAATGTCTGATGTCTGGGTATTGGCCGCCAACATTCTGGACTAGTGTTTTCACGAATTCTATGGAAAAGATAATGAGTGAAAATAAGTGTTTTAATTGACCTTGAATTGTAACGAAATGAATTGTATTCGATACTTAAATGAGTTTGAATGATGAGTTGCGATAGGTACAAATTCGAGGTAGGTGCCCCAACGCCAAGCAGGTATGCGTCAAGGATGCCGCGTACAGACAGACTCACGCAGCCACCGCAGCAAGGACACTGAAAGACAGAAAATGTCGTGTTTACATCAGCTTATACCTTGCTATACGTTGATAGCTGTTTGAATGTGAATCAATTAGTAAAATCTGCTAACGGTTTTTTTTTTTAACGAGGGTATTTGTATTGAAATTGGATGATGCAATTTTTGTATGTAAAGGTAAAAGCTTGAACTGGGATTACTGTTTACTGCTTTAATGAAGCTTGGAGGAATATATTGCTTGAAATATTATGTGAAATTATGAAGTGATATGAAAAAAAGAGTTTTATGAATACTTGTTTGACTGACTAAGTATGTTTGGTTGACTAAAATAGAATGTTTGATCGGAACGAACTCACGGACTGCTGTTACCAAACCATGTATGTGCTAGTAGATTTGTTTGCGAGCCGAGCGTTGACCTCTGATTGTAAACTTGAGTATGATGCGATGTGACTGGATGCTACGCCGCCGTGCTGTCCTGGCTGTTGCAAAGACCGCTGAACCGGGTGGAGCTGAATTCCAATCACTGTGAGTGTGTCAAACGTCTGAATGTGGCCGGATGCTAAGCCGTGCGTTCTTGTTGATGTGAAGATCGCTGAAGCGTGATTAGCTGATTTCAGGCACGATGAAAGTGACTTCCGACGATCTTGAAGTGGTGCAGGTGTGGCGCACAATCGATTTCTCCTTGCGACGCGTAGTGTAGGTAGTAGACTCGGTGCGATTATCGCGCTGACCGCTAGGTACTTGCTGCAAAATTCGCCGCGGAGATTCCGTAATCGTAGGACCACATAAATAGGCCAGTTGTTAATGAAGAGAGAGTGGACTGTATAAATGCTTTAATTAGAAATAAACGTTAAATATAAAATTACACCTCTGCTCGCTCGCTGATCAATCGGAAAAGTAAGTAAGATGGCGGCACTCCGTCGCTGCTTCTATAAGTTGGCCGTGAAGGGCCAACGTGTGCATATTGTGTCGTAGACAGGACGAAGATGGTCTCAATGTCTGCAGCCCGACCCCACAGTAGTATACCATAGGACATAATACTATGGAAGTAACTAAAATAAACAAGCCTAGCAGTTGCGACATCAGTTAGTTCCCGGATTCTTTTAACTGCGTATGCTGCAGAACTGAGCCTATTTGCCAATTTTCCTATATGAGGACCCCATTGAAGCTTTGAATCAATTGTGATACCCAGAAATACAGTTTCTTCTACAAGGTCTAGTTTATCATTCCCCAATATAACATTGCTGTCAACCATTTTGACATTTGGTAGTGTAAATTTTATACATTTTGTCTTTTTTGAATTTAATAATAAGTTATTAGAAGTAAACCAATATAGTACCTTAGAGAGAGCATTATTTGTACCCACAAGGTCATTTTCTTGTCTCTTAATCTTAAAAATAAGTGACGTGTCATCTGCAAACAATACTATCTCTGACATATTTTGAACCATGAACGGCAAATCATTTACATATACGAGGAAAAGGAACGGCCCCAAAATAGATCCCTGTGGCACTCCCATCTTAACCTCCGACCCGGATGATTTAGTCCTATTTATGTCAGCTTTTTGAACCCTCCCTTCTAAATATGATCTCATAAGTTTTAAGCTCCTCCCATTCACTCCGTAGTGTTTTAATTTTAAGAGAAGTGTTTTATGGTCCACGCAGTCAAATGCCTTCGACAAGTCACAGAAAACACCTATAGCATCCTTCCGATCCTCCCATGCACTAAATATATGTTTAACTAATGTGACACCAGCATCCGTCGTAGACCGCCCTTGCGTGAAACCGAATTGCTCACTATGAAAAAGTTGATAATTATTAAAGTGTGTAAGTAGTTGACCTAGAACTATTTTCTCGAATATTTTACTCAAAACGGGTAGAACCGAGACTGGTCTGAAATTTGTGGGATCTTGCCTGTCGCCGCTTTTAAATAAAGGAACGAGCCTACTATATTTCATTAGGTCAGGGAATATTTAAGGGGGGCTCCCATACAACAAACGAAGAATAAAGAATATTCTATCTATCTATCTATCTAACAAACATGATTTATTGCCGTTTTTTCTCGATCTTTGTTTCTAATGTTATATAGATAATGGTACAGAACCCTTCGTGCGCGAGTCCGACTCGCATTTGGCCGGTTTTTTTAAGACTCCGTGGCGGTCAGAAAAATAATAATAAAGCAGCCTATATACGTCGCGCTGTAAGGCACAGGCCGTCTCCAAGAGAGAGAGAGAGTATGGGCTTAATTACTACACGTGTCCACCTTTGGCAATTTCAAACGCTGAGATTTGTGAACACCTCGGATACTTAGGTTTCCTCACAATTCGCGTTAGCAAGTGGCAAGAGGCCTATGTCCAGCAGTGGACTGACACCGGCTGATTATGATGATGAAGTGCTATTGCTATTATAAATTCACAAATGTACTTAACTTCGTAATGAAACAAAGTCATTGGTACAGGCGCCGGGATTCGAACCCACGACTTCTTACTTAATAGTGAAGCAAGCGTTCAACCGACTACGCTATCACAGCTCGCTCGGTTCACTCATCGTGGTGGTAAATAAAATGTATTTTTTTTCTTTCTTTTCTTTAATGGTTTCTTTTCCTCGAGATAGCCTGGTACAGGAACAAAACTGACTTGTCCTTAGTCGCTTTGAGGTTGTGATAGTTAGTTATTATTGTTATACATTAATTACTATAATAATAACAGTTAGTCACTTCCTCAGTGCTGCCACGTATGTGAGACCGCCGAGGGCGTAAACACTTATTAACATAGCTATAAGGGTCATTGTTACTAAAATTTTGGGGCTCATGTTCTTTAGATGTATTATTATAGACATTTACAGTACTTATGCTACAAAACTCATGCATGTATCTACGCCTTCAAAGATTGCGAGCAAGGCGGTTTCAAAGTCAAAAGCTCTTTTCAGCGGTCGTAAATATATTCGGAATGATATCATTATGCTCTTAGCTTTCTTGTAAGATAACAAGCATTGTTGAAAGTCTCTTGAGTTTCCGACCCTTCCTAACTTTGACAAGTCACCCGTAAAGATTGCTTAGATCCCCAGAGGCTGGCCCTTAACTGGAAACAGCCTTATCGTCGAGATAGGATTAATTGCGGAAATACCGTAGACAGCGGCCAACTTATAACTAGCCTCCTTTGTACGGAACACTTTGAGGACTTGCGAAAGAAATTGCATTCTGCTTTAGGCTGGGAAATACCATGACGATACACGATACACAAGCTCGTGTCTTAAAGAGAAGGTATGGTTTTAATTTCGTGTCTGCCCAGCTTGGATTTTGGGCGTAAAATATTTTTAGTGAGACACTTAGAACTTCCTGAGTTCCGTCTGAGGCCATTTGTACAAATGTACGGCGGCCCCCAGTGGGAAACGAACCCACGACCTGCGGCATGGTAATCAGACGTGATACCGCTAGACCAACGAGGCAGTCAACGACTTTTACTTTACTTTGGGCGATCCCTCTTGCTCTGACTAGAGTGGTGGTGGCACAATTAATCTGTAGAACGCTGGCCTCATATTCGGGAGATCATGGGAGGTAGTAGTAGATTTGTAATACCGTTCGCTACTACAAATTCAAGGAAAATCTCGTGGGGAAACTTGAGTGCCTGAGGTGTGAATAGCTCAGACACTCAGGTTTCCTCACGATGTTTTCCTTCACAGTTAGCGAGTGGTATTGCTACTATAACTTCACAAATGTACATAACTTAGAAAAAAAGTCATAGGTAGGTACATGGCCGCACTGGGAATCGAACCTGGGTCTCCCGCTTCCGAGTCCAATGTTCTACCCACTAGGCAATACAATTGCTACTATAACTTCACAAATGTACATGACTTAGAAAACAAAGTCATAGGGACATGAAAACATGGCTTAAGAATTTAATACTATTTCTTGATCATTTTCTTTATTGTTATTGCTATAAGTCAGTGACATTCGGCTACCTATAACTTTGTCTGTTTCGATGCACGCACTCACTCAATTCACTGGAGTCATATTAAATAAAATATTGAAAGAAAGAAAGAAAGGCATTTACTGGGACAAATTAACACACCACCAGAAAGAATTTATTTCATATTCCATAATGGGCTGGGTGGGAATCGCTCGTAGCCCCGGCTGCCTGAGTGATCTTAAACAATCACGAAGGTTAAGCAACACAGGGCGCGTTCAGTGCATGGATGGGTCGCCGTCTATGCCTAACGCTAGTGGCATTTTTCCGAGCGGTTCCGTGCTTCGCAAGGCACGTTAAGCCGTTGGTGCCGGCTGCCGTCGATAGATGGCAGTCGTTAAGCCAAGTCAGAGGCCTTAGGGCGGCTTGACAACTTCTGACAGTAGACGAGCCACTAGTCTACAAGCCTCCACCAATCCGGACTTGGCCCCCGTGGTGGAGTATGGCCTATACCTTCCTCAGGGAAGAGACCCGTGCCTCTCGGTGGGGACATAAAATGGGTTGATGATGATGAAGAAAGAAAAGGCATAACAAGTAGGTAACATAAATACAAAGGAAAAACAAGTGACATAAAAACCAGATGGTACAAATCAAAGTCAGAGCATTAGAGTGCATCCTGTGGTATGTTAAAGTTGCCACAAAGGGCATCTGACTCAGTATTGTGCTTAGGGAGTGAGCCCTCAGCGCTGGTTTTCTGTCAGTGCCCGCGGTAACTGACGTATGAAATAAAATATTGTAAATCATGGGCCAATTTTCATCATCTTGATAAATTATTCGAAAATGTAAATAGCAGTTATCTTCGTTGGCTCTCTGAACAAACGTAAAATACAGGCCAATAAAGTGGTAACAAAGTAATTATTTTATTCAGTTAGGCAAACAGACAATTGCGAGGCATTACCACGATAAATTATCGCCGATACGATGCAGATAGCAGGAAATTTATAACAAAAGGCCTACTCCGAACTCACAGAACTAGTGCAAACTATACGGGACAAGAATGTGTCCATATTTGGTATCCACCGGCCAACAAAAAATTAGAAATAAGACTTTCAGTCTTTCCATTAGTAATACTTTTGCATGGAGTACCTAATTCTGAAACATATATTGATAATAAAAACTAAACACTGTTTCTTTAGTATCAATCGAGAACTATCATCATAAGCAGCCTATATACGTCCCACTGTAGGGCACAGGCCTTCTCTCAGAGAGTGAGTGTGGGCTTAATCACCACGCGTGCCCACCGCGGATTGGCGATTTCAAGCGCTGAGGTATGTAAATAGCTCAGACACTCAGGTTTCTTCACCGTGTTTTCCGTCACCGTTAGCGAGTGGTATTGCTACTATAACTTCACAAATGTACATAACTTAGAAAACAAAGTCATAGGTAGGTACATGGCCGCACTGGGAATCGAACCTGGGTCTAGGCTACCACCGCTTTTTTTTTCGCAATCGAGAACTATACTAGTCCCAATAAACAATCACTACTATTTTTTTTTTGTCATACAACCTTAAACCTGACGCGGTCAAGGTTGACTTTCCCATATTCTTTATATGTTCTACAGAGTGTGACAAATCCTAATGAAAATATGAAAGTAGTCTTTCATACAAACTACTTTTTTCACAACTACAAAATAGCAAAACAAATAAGTATCAGCAGATGGATACCGGACGGACAGCATTAAAATGTACAGTCTAGGTGATACCGTTACAATGGAACAGCTGACATAAAATATTTTTTATTTTGATGGTATTACCATAGCAATAGTTATTATTATTATCACATTTGACAACTTTGTGGAGCTCTCTCGCAAAATATTTGTACGCCTACAAGGCCAAACATGCAGGATTTACAATATTTCACGTTGTTTTCATTTCACACAAACTTTTCATAGTAATGTTTAACAAATAAATATCGTTATCTTTAAAAGTTGTTTGTACTGACGAGTAGAACTTCCCTTTTCGTACCTCTTGTCTTGTGACACCTTCTTTCTTCTTTCGTGTCGAACGCGTCGACTCTTCCTCAGACATCTCGCTCGCTCCCGCGCCGCTGCGATTGCGCTGGTTGATGCCTCTATGAGATCCTGCAAGCTACACTGTGACACCTTTGAGGGGTGACACCCCTCAATCAATCAATCAATGAGCCCGTACTCGTCAACTGCTGGACATAGGCCTCCTTCAAGGCACGCCACTTCCTTCCTTCCACTTTTTTTCGGATAACTCTGAGCATTTTGTAATATCACCTACATGAAACTCTACAAAGCATGATGACATGCTTGTGTAGAGGCCCAGTCTATTGTGTAGCTCCGGTGCGGCCGATGAATACAGTCGGCGTCACGATGAAGTTTCTAATTAATGAAAAGGGATCCCCCTGTCGCCGTTAAAATGGCCACGGAACGAGTGAAGCGCAAACGCTGACGCTAACCGTTAGGTACTCGTATATCATAAATAAGAGGCGCGATTCTCAAGTATATTGAAAACTAAATATTTTTAAAATTTCAGAACTTAAATTTTTATATGCCACCGTTACCGACTACATTGGTCAGAAATATACTCTTTATTTTACATTTACAAAGGCAATGCAGACGTTATAAACGCTCTTAATATTTACTGGCAATACAAGGTCTTGTGATGGTTTTTGCGACATGGATCTGCCTAGTGCGGAGAGTGCTTCAGTAAGCAATTAATTTGATTTGATATTTTTGTGACAATGAAAAAATGGCCGTCGGCAACCCTATGTGATACTTCATCTCATCTTGATGAAGATCTATTTAGAGCTACATGTTTTCAAAATACATATGTAGAGATGCCAGTCCAAAACCTAATAGGTCTTGCACAATCACAAAACAAGGGGATTAAATTACGTAAGACATTCACGTCAAATATTTCACTTGAAAGGTCTTATAATCCCATTAAAAATAAACTTGGTTTTTTCTCTTAATTACCATTACCATTTTTTTTTTCGGATATAAAACTCGACTGTTAAAGAAACCCTTTGGGGGTAAGGGGTAGTAAACAAGGTTTTTTATCAATAGGATGATAAAGTGAAGTGGCATATTTGACTTTGATGTCATATGATAATATATCATTTAGTTCACCTTATTTGCTGACCTGCCCGGCTTAAGACTGGCAACTCTGTAAATTTAGACACATATTTGGATTCTATAGAATCCTAAGTTGATCTCATTTTGGTAAAGTATGACTTAGGATTACCGACGGCCAGCTCATGGCCTAAAAGGTGTGGTAGAAAGTAGATAGCCCAGTTACACACATAGTCTAGTACCAACCGCACTTCGTGGTAATATCTCGCGTTACTGCCTCTTCGTTTGCATGTTACAGCTCTAATCAGCATTATCCAGTCCCTGCACTGAGGGTTATGTCTTTTCCCTACCAACTCCTAGCTTAATGAAATACCGAATAACTGAGTAGTGGAGACTACGGCTTTTATCTCTAAGAATCTCTAAAGCTTACTGTAGTCTTTTTAGTATTATTTTCATGTTTTTTTACTAGTCTGTTATAGCGTGCATGCAAAATTAAAATGCGCTAAAATGAAGCACACCTTTCTATCCTGTTTCAATATTACATTACATAAACTCGCGCCTGTATCCCGGAGGGGTAGGCAGAGACCAGGGTTTACCGGCGTGTGCGCATCCAGCGACTAATAAAATTAATGTTGATGATCCGAAAGAGACTTGTCATCCTGAGAAGACTTTGGTGACATGCTTTTCTATACTAGTTGACATTTGTTTTTAGGGTTCCGTACCCTAAGGGTGCCAAACGGGGCCCTATTACTAAGACTTCACTATCCGTCTGTCTGTCTGTCTGTCTGTCTGTCACCAGGCTGTATCCCGTGAACCGTGATAGCTAGGCAGTTGAAACAAATGATGCCGCTATAACAACAAATACTAAAAACAGAATAAAATAAATGTTTGCCCATACAACAAACGTAATTTTTTGCCGTTTTATTCTGATTATTAATAACAGCAACAAATAGACGCTTGAAATATTCACAAAATATTAAGTTATATATTCGCTTCAAAAATAAACAATTAAATTAAAATAAATATTTAAGGTGAGCTCCCATACAACAAACGTGATTTTTTGCCGTTTTTCCCGATCTTTGTGTCTAATGTTGTATGGATAATGTACTGAACCCTTCGTGCGCGAGTCCGACTTGCACGTGGTCGGTGGTTCTTTATTGTGCTATTTTCCTTACAATTTTTTTAAAGATGTTTTTTGTACATATTTTAAATGTAATATGTCTCTAAGATCCTACCACTTTTGTTTCATGTTTCTTTAGTACATAGAACAGGGGACAGCAGGTAAATCTTTACATTTATGTAGCAAAGTCACCTTCAACGTAACTGATTAGAGTGCACGTATGTAAAGGTTTATGTGCCGTCGACTGTACGATCGCAAATCTGACGATCAACGAGATATTTCAGCACGCTAAAAAGCATAGTATATTCACGTTTTAATTTCAACTTTAACCAAATTTAACCAATTTCGCGCTTCTTTGCCTGAATTCGAAAAGCAAAAAGCATGAAAGGGCTCCAACAGTGGGATAAAGTTATGCTTACGTAAAAAATATAATGTTTTGTTAACTTTCGGAGCCTAACATATTTTGTTGTTACTTAATTACACCTAAACTGTAGTGTCATCATCATCATCATCAGCCATTTGACGCCTACTGCCGGGCATAGGCCTCCTTCGTAGTTTTCATAACCATGAGGGGTTTTGCCACTATCGCCACGCTTGGCAGGCGGGTGGACGATCGCAGTATGCGGTTGGAATCTCAGGAAAACGCTGCTGTCCGTGTCCTGGTAATTGATTTCCTTAGTCGCCTTCTACGACATCCAGGGAAGGAAATGGAGTATGCAAGTGTTAAAGTCTCGCAGTATAAGTAACAATATATTTTTTATTTTAATTCCAAACTAGAAAAGCATTGAGTCCGCCACATTGCCATTGTATTATGTTTACTTATTTGCAATAAACGTATTAATAATAGTAATGAAAGTCAGGGCACAGCAAGTATAACAATGTCTTACATAATTATCTTTATTAAGCTGTTTTTTTTATTTTTGGTCAAAGAGCTCAATGACGTCTTAAAATATTTCTATAAGTAGACACTTATAACTGGCCATCTGTATTTCTAAAGTTTCTGTTATACATTGTAATGTGCTTTTCCTAATATTAAAAAAAAAATAATAAAATTACACCTCCGGTAAGGCATGGCTTATACTAATTACCCTAAGAATCGGGTGATTTAATGTTAGCAACATATAATTTGGTAGAACTAATGACAAAAACGACAGGTTCAAACCACTCTCCTAGCATAATCTCTTAATGAACTCGTACGTAGTGTAAAACGTTCATAAAGGTTACTTACAAAATGTTCGCATCTCTCAAGTTCCGCCGAAGCAAAGTCGCTGCTTTTCGAAACGCATGCATGGATAAACAGGCTTTTGGTGTTTCTCTCTTGAAGGTCGATTGCGTTAAATCGTGTAATAAAATAAGTCTACACAATTATGACAGAAGACCGCTAGCTTTTACAGTCAGTGCTACACCATTACATTACCGACCGCCTTAATTCCCGGCGTTTAGTAAAATACGTTTCGGCGGTAGCGCAAAGTATTCACACTACAGAGAGTTAACTGTTGCTGATGCCACCTTATCTGTATAATTTTCAACGCCCTTGCTGTGTATATAGGAGTCGAACGTCAAGAAGGTCTACTTGCTTGCATTTTTTTACTTCCCCTTATAACATCAGATTGACTTTTCAATGCCTAAGGTTTTTAGTAGAACGGTTTTTGCTTTCACAATTTTTTTATCTAAAGCTCTTTTATGACTTATGACAACTGACGTCGGCCATTTTAATTTTTGCCTAACTTCATATAGACTGGTATCACGTATATTATACGATGCGTTATTGAAATAATACAAAATTTGTATAGGTACCTTTACTTTCAACAAGTAAATTTTTATAATCCTGAAACTTTACACTCTGAATTTATATAAAAAAAGAAAATTGAGAGTTTTATACTTTTGCTGAATGGAAATTTTATTATTTAATTATCGATTTTGATGTTTTGTGTTATATTGTCGGGTAAAAAATAATGTTATAGAGCGGATACGGACAGTCTGAATTGGAAGTATATTTGAGTTTTGATACATGCCGCGCTTGATGAGTAAAAATATAATGAGAATTCTAAACAAAACTTGATTGAAACACTTACCTCCCACATACCTTGCAATCGCTTTAATTAAGGCGTTAGTACTTCGCCTTGTCTTAACAAAATGTGTCTTCCCGTATTGAAATATTCGTACCTTGCATAAACGTAGTAATTAGTGTCCCTTCTAATAGTGAACACTCAACGTCGGAGCGTCGGAAATGACAGCGGGGAAATTTGCATGGCTGATTGCCGGCCGCTGCTCAATCAAGTATATTTAACAAAATTAACTAATTGAGTGAACGTTCCCTGTCTCTCCTTGCTCGCTCAAACTTGCCTCAGACAAATTGACTCGGTGGGCTGAGACAACAACGGAAACTGAAGCAACCGTAAGTTCTCAAACATATTTACGTGCCCTTTTCATTGTTTTTATTTTTTTATTTATTTAATGCCATTAATCAAAATAAACCTTGGAGTTCATTACTAGCTGTCATGGTTCTCAATAAGTCCTTGATTTTAAAAATTGCGTTCTTCGAAAGACCAGATTTAGTTGAATGATGATCTTGAGGCCCAGAATGTGTGTAGTGTACCTACTCAAAAGTACATACAAAAAGCAGGTGATCTTAAGTAGATAAGATGTAAATGAAGTCAACAGTTATTTTGCCTTTTCGATTTAACACCATCAATATCAAAATAGACTCATCAAGTTATAAAGCACAAACTGTCAAAATGTTCTGTTATTTGAAATAATCCTAATTTAGACGGAAGGACGCGACGACGTTTCACATCAATCGAATTTGCACATAAACAGCCCGAGATAAATAAGACCATTGATGAGGTCGTCGCTATACAAATTCACAAAAGGACATAAAACCAGCCTATATCAACAAACACCCGCATTACAACGTGGTATTACGCAGGGGTAAGTGCCGGGTCCAGGCAGTAACCCCTAACCTCAATAGAACGCGATAACAGGGCCGTGTTTTATAGGCGGCATCCAGCCAGCTCAATACATTCGTATTAGTCATATCATATTTTGTTACGACTAAGGATTTTGGACCTTGTGGAGCCTAGACGTTGAACCAAGGGTATAAGCAAGACTCTTTCATGACAGAGAAAAACTAAAGATGCTTTCCGTTTTAAAATTATCTCAAAATTAGTAAAGCGAAATCAGGAAAAGCAACTACCGAATAATTTTTTCACGTTCTTCCTGTTCAACCCATATACACTTTGTAGCGCCATTTTACACTATTTTAGCGAGGTGATTAGGCTACACTTGGTGGTTACTTCACCTATGTAGTTAAAGTAGAATGTATTACTAGATGCTATTACTAGATTTACATTTCCAAGTAAATTAATCCAGGCAAAAGGTCTAAACACGATCCAAATTGTGTGCACGAGTTTGGGTTTGCATATTTTTTCATTGTCTATCCTTCTATCGTTCTTGGTTTTTGACAACACTAGAATGTTGACACGAGCTCTTGATCCCGAACTTGGGTCTGCAATAATGAAGTACTAAGCTGTACATAAAGGTCCTACATGAGACCGGGCCCCTTCTCTGAACAATAATTTCATTGCCTATCATTTGCAACGCGTTCGTGCGTTATGACGACGGCGATGTAAAGTTTTAGCTTGTCTTGCCATTTTGACAGACACTACTATGGTTATTTCTTGCTCCTCAAATACACTGCCATAGAGGTGCAAACCAAGACTTCAATTTTAAAATCATAAAGGACACCAAAAGGACTCCAAAGCGATGATGTTACAGTCATCGTCTGACAAAACGTAATGAGTCTTTAATCCTGATATAAACTTGAACTAAAGTAGATTACTAAAATTTTGGAGCAAATCTGTTTTAATAAAAATATGTCAGAGAATACGAGTTGAGATATGGTCACCGTCTGATAAAATGTCAAGAGTCTTTTAAGATTTTAATATTCTTTAGTTAACACGGTTCTTGTGTCCTTATCAATTCCAAATTGAAGTCTCGGCTTGCACCTCCTTGGCATTATATTTGCATAATAAGAAATAAACAACTGTTAAGAAACAAAGACTGTGAAGTTACAAAGTTGCATGGGTTACAAAGAAACAGTCGATAGTTGATAATCCTTTATATATTTTTTTAATTTGAATCATTCTTGTATAGGTATAGAGTTGAATTCAGATTAACAGTGTAAAGGTCGAAAGACCCGATTATAATACAGCCACGATAGTCCATCAAGAGCATAGCATTGACATCTGTATAAGACTCCTGCGAGTTCAATCGCGGCTGTCGCGGGGACGACCGCGGGGAATTTCAATAAAGGCAAGCACAGCGGCCGCAGACAATCCACGAGTACGAAAACACAATACAAGGAGGTCTTCTCAAGGATCAAACTTTATTTTTTTTTAACTAGGACAGATTGACACTTGACCCCAGTCACGCCTGCTAGGAAACAAAGACGTGGTCTGATGCCCGGGTCCTATATTTAAAGGATCGTTATTGGTGGTCGGTAACTTATCCTTAAAAAGCGTCCCGTAACTTGAATAGCTGGTATCAACCAGCTGGTTTAAACATCAGTTTAAAAAATTGTTAGAAACCTTACAAATTGCTATCTCCATATATATATCGTACAGTACGTTATTCGAAACCGTTTTTAAGAGGAATACTTGAGTAGACATCTTAACCATCCGTAAGCAAAACGAGTCGTTCTTGAATATAGGAACCGGGCATAAGATGTTACGTACTAACCTGTTAATGCCGGTTAACTTTAGTTTTAAAGACACCCAAGTTATTATTATGTCTCTGGAAAAACAAACGTTCAACGGGTCTGATCACGATTGTTTATTTTTTGTATTGATTCCCGACCTTCGAAAAAATTGTCGTACCCGTGGTCACGGATACACTGATCATGGTATACTAGAGTTCAAAACGCGATTTTTTCAATGGCAATTTTGTGCGGAACCTGCGTATGAAGTTTAAACCCACAATTTAATGAATTATCATGTAAATACAATTTAAGCGTCGAGTCTGCCTCTTTCTCTGCCTGTGTTGTTTACAATGCAATATAGAAATGTAGCACATTTTGAGATAAATAATCGAAATCTGACTCTAGCAGTAGGGATTTCGTATTCGCATTGATGTTCTCTTTACCTAAAAGGTAAACTTACATATTACGTCCATTTAAGTTACAAATATCTTTACAAATTAAAAACACTCTTGGATCTAAGCATCAACCCAAATATAGTACGCACAACATGTTAGGTACTAAGTAACATAAATAAACATTGTAATTTAATGTATTAAGCTATTTCGTGAGATTAGTCTGAGTTAACGTTTTGGAGTGAATATTCTGTACAGACATACCGTGCTAGTTTTGTTTGTATTGTCCACGCGCTGCGCTCCTTAATGTGCGTTTAACAATCACTTGGCAATCCCATCGCAATCACGCTCTTTTGATTTGGACTCTCTACATTGTTGCCAGATTATCTTCTTGTCTTGTTTGTTTCTTGACTTGGGCTTGGTCTGATAATTTGGAATTTTAAAGCATCACCACCTACATTGACCCTGCCGTGAAATTCAAAGTATATTGATTTGAGTTTCACCATTTGTCATTTCTGCCGTACGTGTGAATAGAGAGAGTGAACAGGTAGAGTTGACTGTCAAATCTTGAGACCGCTTGAGCTCACTCAAGCAAAATATCCCAATAATCTTTTTTTTTTTTAATCGTTTCAGATTAAGAATAGCGTCACTCCATTTCCTTCCGTGGATGTCGTAGAAGGCGACTAAGAAAATCAATTACCAGGAGACGGGCAGCAGCGTCTTCCTGAGATTCCAACCGCATACTGCGGTCGCCAAGCCTCCTGCCAAGCGTGACGAAGGAGGCCTGTGTCCTGCAGTGTGCGTCAAATGGCTGATGATGATGATGATGAATCAATTTTTTTTAATGGACCAACAAAAACCTAACTTTCTATTATTTCAGAGCCCATTATGGACGAAACAGATACAGGAAATGCTTTTATTTGGTCGTCCTAGCATTGTGACGCGGTTGTGTATCTCGTTTTGGCATGTTTGACGCGCGTTGCGTACTGGAAATAGCCTGACGATCATGTTCGATTCATTCATCTGCATTGAGAGAATTCTCTGATGAGAGACAAGGTGGATCTATGTTTTTATTGAAAGTGCTCTTTTAGTTATCTGAATAATTATGTTCTAAGTAGTGTAGGCTCGATTCTCCTACGGTTGTTTTTATTGGCATTAGCATTTAGAGAGACAATAGTATTGTTTATATTTCAGGTGGCGTTAAAATAAGTTCATCGCAGTCATTTTCATCACTTGAACTCATTCTGTTAAATTCAATAAACTTTCAAAATCAGTCGAACCACGAACGAACAACAATAATTTTTGCCGCGTTAGTGTTCTTTTTTTTCAATAGGTATATATCCAGCTTTCTATCGCAAGCCAGTTCGAAATTTAAATAAATTCTCTGACAAGTTATGTGAGGTACATAACTTGTCAGAGGTTTTATTTAAATTGGTCGTCATTGTTCGGATTAAAAGATCGTTTCATTTTTAAATAACACGACAGATATGTCGCTGCCCGGCAAGAAAAGCGTCACAATACATAATAATTACGTTTTGACATATTTGTACCATTGGATAGAGAATATTTGATTTGACCGGCTGTAAAATCGTCATTATTATGGTGTGCTTAGTTACCGAGAGATGGCGCTAAGTTCTCTTTTTCACTGAGCCGTATTGGTTAGTTGACTGGCATGAACAGTGTCACAATTGTGTTGATCCAGAGCGGTTGTGTATTGTGCTGCCACAAAAAAGTATGATTGTGTGATGCGACTGTCTATAGGTAAGTTTTAGAAGTTTATTATACAATTGTTTCCATGAAAAGTGCATCAAACTGTGTTATGACGGTTTTGTCGAGGAAAAAATCATGTGGAATACTAAATATTTTAAAGAAAATAGTCATATCCTGGGTAGTTGCTGTTTTATACGTCATGGTATGATGGGAATATTTTAGTTGAAAATAATGTAATAAAGACATAACACGTTTAATGACAGTGTTATTGTACAATATTATAGGAATCTTCAGCGTTATGTTGTATTATTACTATCTTTCTGCATGAATAAAACTAAGTTTTTAGATGCATGTGGCATATTGTGTTATCGGTCTGTTTTCATGAAAAAATATTATGATTTGAAGCGAATAGTTCATTTCTCAATTTTATTTTTCTTTCCTGGCAGTACCTATACCTAATTATTTTGATTTATTCTTTAAGGAAAAGATGAAGACTAATCGCGGAGCGTTGATGATCAAACTAGCGTGTGAAGAAAACCAACAAGACATTTCTGACCAGAGTACCATTCCAACTATATCTGTTGGAAACGATATTCCAAAGCAAGTTTAGTATTTTACATGAACTGTATTACTAATTTTATGGTTTTTTTTATGATTTCTAACACTAATAGGTAAATATGTACAGATCCTTGAATAAATAAACTCATAAAATAAATGAACATTGTTATGTAAAACTAATTTTTTAACATTCTTCCAAATCCCATACAACCGAGATGTTTTTTCCGTTTGGCCGGTTTTTTAGGTTATCGACTGTTTTGTTTTAGATGGGGGTCAAACATCAGACAAAGAAAATGTTTTTTTTAAGACAACGATGATAGCGTCAAAGACCCAAATTTTGAAGCCAAGTCTGTAAATAAAAGTTCCAGCTCAAATAGTGACTCCGGTCGTCCAACTGTAAGAAAGCGTGTCAGACGAGTATTACATTTCTCGGCCATGGAACAGAAGCAACAAACACAACCTTTCGCACTGACACTCCTCGGCAATTTAATTCCATGATAGAAAACCATGATCTGACTCCGTCTACATCTAAAAGAAAATAACCTCTCATACATAATTTTTACGAATCGTTTTCTAATTCTCTTAAGTAAACTTTTCTTACAAATGCATTTATGATAAATAATACCTACTAATTTATTTTGAGTAACAACTAGTTGTTACTTGTTTTGATACTCATTTAATGTACCTAACTATTTACTAAGTTTTAACCTATTGTTAAATTAAAATATTTAAAAGTTTAATGAAAAAGTTCCTTTTAGTTGATTATTAATAGATACCTGTAATTTAATGTGACTGTGAGCGAAGCCATAACATTATATTGTTAAGAAATTTATTACACTAGTAACTTTGTATTAGAAAAAGAAAGTAGTAATATCGATTTAGGATTTAGGCGGACATTGTCCCATTCGCAAAATTACAGTTTTTTTTTTCATACTATAAAAAAGAGTATTATTTCCTAAAATATTTCCAAATTCTCCAAGAAAAGTGTCATAACATATCCCAAATTAAATATAGCTTGAAAGTTACTTAAAAAAATTACATAATATTTCTAAAAAATGTAAACTATTTGAAATGTATAAAGATATACTATTTGCAAATAAATTTTCAGCAATGTAACTCCCATATTTTTTATAATATCAGTGTATAAAATGATAAAAAATCATAAAAGTTGCATTATCTCGAATTCAACATTTTTGTGTTATGACACTTTTTTTGCCAAGCAGCGATGTGTTTAGTAGGTATGTAATTCATTTGGCCCCAAAACACGACAGTTATGAATTTTCATAGAGCTTTTTCCGGCCGCTGCTCGCGTGTAATTGGCCAGTACAGCAATGTCGATTTATCTCGAAGAAGGTCGAAATAATGCTCAAATTTCCAAGCATTTTTGAGAAAATTCTAATGCGTTCATGATTTAATTTTCGAGGACCTCCCTTCATTTCAGCTAATTTTAAAGCTTCATCTTTCGATGAAGGCTGTTTTGAAGACATCATTCTTAGTGATGAATCTGCCGTCTATATTTTTAGGATAAAAATCTCTCTTGTAAACTATATTGTATGCAGGAAAGTGTTCTTCTATATTTATCGTTTCTTTATAATCGATCCACTATCGGAAACGGCAATATTTTCAAACCAGCACGTAATCTCGTCAGGATCTTTCAATCGCTGCATTGTAAATTCCTGTCAAGTGGTTTCCTGTAAGGCCAAACGCGGCCAGAGAAAAAGAAAAGTAAATGTACTCGAGTACGAACGCGCGCTAAGAACAATCGTCAAAGCAGATCCAGTGAATGGGAATAATGGAGGATACTCGACTCAACTCGGCCCGGCAAGGAGTGCTTGTTCCTGTTTTTATATTTCATTATTGGCCCTCTCATCTCATATTGCACTCCATACGGACTCATAGAGGCCGCCATAAAGGATTGAAACGTGAGAGGGGCATTTTCAATGGCGTAATTGCAAGTGCACCTTTTTTTAATTCAATTCCAGTCGGCGGAAAGCAAAGCCGGAATGCACTATTGATAGCGCAATATCGTAATTACTTTTTTCTTTACATATTTTCCTGTACGCTAAAATTACTGCTCGCTACGTAGTAGCGATTGAAGCTTAATAGTCTGCGTCAAGTAGGAGTAAGTGCCCATTTCAACAACCGAAGTAGAACTAATCGTTGTGAGGTACCTCGGAAGGCTTAAAATATACAAAACATTCCGTCTTATTTTTTTATATATTTATTTTATTACTTAGGATCGCCTACAGAAAAGGCATATATGCGGCCTTATAAAAACACGACTCCTCTAAAATTAATCTAAAACTCGGTTTATTTAATCCCTGGCTACATTTTTTCTTTGTAAAATCTCCGCCACTGATTATTTTAATCGGTGTTTTTGAAGTGTTTTGGGGAATCGTGTTTTTATAAATAAGACCGATAATAATTATGAGTTGCAACTCTAATAAAATTATAGGCACCATGAATTTCATTTTTCACGCCTCTTCTGTGTACCACTGGAGGGCAAAGAATTTCCATAACTCGGTCCAGCCCCACTACTCTCGATGTCATTGTGTTCAGTTTGCGACAAAATGAAATGCAATAAGTTAGAAAAAAACGACTTAGTAAACACTTTAGTTGTAAGAACTTACATCCATACATACATACATAAACTCACGCCCGTATCCCAGAGGGATAGGCAGACACCAGGGACTGCCAATTGCCGCGATCCTGACAGATCACTTTCGCTTCATAAAACTAGCCAAGTGCGAGTCGGACTCGTGCATGAAGCGTTCCGTACCATTATTTATACAACCTTTGAATATTTCAAGCGTCTACCTGTTGCCGTTATTAATATCGAAAAAACGTCAAAAAAATCCCCCCTCCCCCCCTTAATATTTATTTTATTCGGTTTTTAGTATTTTTTGTCATAGCGGCAAGAGAAATACATCATGTGTGAAAATTTCAATTGACTTGAGGGACCTTCCCTTTCGGTACAGAACCCTAAAAATCATAATAGTCATTAATTTTTGCTGGTCGTCCAATGAAGTGTTCTCTATCTAATCTAAAACATAAAAACAGAATATTTTTACTTATGTCATCGTTGCCGAGAACGAGCGATACGTTTGGTTACTGACTAGAATCCCTTCCAATAAATTTCCAATTTCAGGTCTTTAGTAATATACACAATCTAGTTAAGATTGTCTTTGCCGTTCTAAGTGGAGAAAATTCTTTCCCGGCGCGTCCTTGCAAATATTACCACTTTTATTAGACTTTGCGGGATTTTTCCAGGAAATAGCGAGGAAGATGAGCAATTACACGACCGTGGTTGCTCGAGTTAAACGCCTAATGAAATTTAGAGTATACTAAATGGAACAGGAAGTAAATGGAGATGACTTTTTATTTTATTTTATTTTTTTGGCAGCTTCGGCAAGTCATTACAGGAAAAGATAATTAAAATTACATTAGTATAGATAAATAGACCTATAGTGTCGAAAATTTGTTGTAAAATTTGAAAAGTTCTTGTGCACAGTAAGGAATATTTTTAATTTCAATATTTCCACTGTTGTGACTAAATGTGACTCAATTTATTTGTTTTGTCGTCCTTTTCTTCTACTGACCCTAAAATGAATATTTGGGGACCCAAACCGGGTGATAGCTAACAAAACAGGTAAACCTAACATTCAAAAAGCGTTTGAGTCATTGAATCTTTATTCTATAGCAAAACCATCAATTTTAATGCAATAATTAATATAATTTAAGCCGATTGATAAATTTTTGGCAACAGTCAGTAATTAAATAACAAATTATTGTATAGTTGCATGTATTTTTACTATGGGGGTTTGTTTTATAGTAAGCTTGACAAATTATTTCACAGTTCAAACTAGCATTATTTAGGGTCCCTCTTAGATAAATACAGGTAACGATTTTACTTATCATATTTTGCCTACGATACTTAGGTTTAATTCTTATAAGGTTCATTTTCGTAATTATTTGGCTCACTTTTAAAATTACTTAAGGAAGTACAAAAAACGTCAAGATCATTAAAGTCTCTGTTATACGTAGTAAGCGATCGATATAAAAAGCCATTTTGAGTTTAATTATTTTTCAATCGAGGAGGCACAAATAATGTTTTAATGCGCGAGGTGCGAACAGGCAAACGAAGACAAGAGATAAAGTTAACTTTGGAAAGAAGCAAGGGCGAATCAATTCTGTTATTCAACAATTTGAATAGAAAAGTAAGATCGAACTGTTTACGACAATTAAGGAGGGATAATAATTTAAAGTGAGCCAGAGAAGTGCGATAATTTCTAAAGCTAAAGGCTTTTAAATTACTTTTGAACCCTTTCAGTTCTATTATGTGAACATCATAATATGAAGGACTTCAGACCACGCAACCGAAGTTAAGTATTGACCTCACAAAGGAAAAGTATAAAATTTTTAATGTTGTGTCATTTTTAAAGGGTTTAGTAACTCTATCAATAAAGGTAAGATTTTTAAGAGCACCTTTGTACAAAATTATTTTTTTAGTGCAACAAATAATTTTTCAATTCGATTCAATAAATACTATTTTTCTTAGGTAGGAACATAAAATCAAATTACAATAAAGTTTGAATGTATAAATAAAAATTATTTGAGATTTTTTAAATACTGAAAAAATCCACTATCAAGCGGTTCTACAATAAAAAATCACCTAAGATATGTATGAGTGAGTGTGTATGATTGTGTATGTACCCCTCTATTAGAATGTTTTGTATATTATTATAGTGTGCTTGCAGAAATTGAGGCTTCAGGAGTTCAAGAAAAAACCTGACAGACTTCTCCATAGTATTTCTTGTTACTGCCAGGATCGCCATACTGCGGCAGCTCCTGAAATCAGAAGCACGGAAAATTATTCCCAAATACAATTAAAGTGTAATACAATTTGTTGTAATTTTAATCCTTCCACGGGAGGCTGTTTGGGATAATCTCCAACGGAACATAGCTCACACTAATCAATGGCATTTATATTAATTAAGTTTGGCAAACTCGGCTTACCTTTATTACTTATGCATAGATGTAATATTTCATTTCATTCAGCTTATATACATACTATAGTTGGAAGAAATTGTTAAGTAGAGGAAACAATACCTAGGACATGATAAGATAGGAATATTCTTTACTGTACACCAGAACACATGACATACAAAAAATATACCTACTTAATATCTATCAAGTTGTTTGGTCACCCCAGGTCATTCATTCAACTCGTCAATTCAAGAAATATTAAACGCCTATTATTTACCATTGATTTTTTGGTCACCCCAGGTCATTCATTCAACTCGTCAATTCAAGAAATATTAAACGCCTATTATTTATCATTGATTTTTAATATAAGTTCTATGATGGACTTATCATCAAATTCTGCAGTTCTGGGCTTTGATAGTATTAAAAAAATGGTTTTTTTAACACCCAGATAAAAGCCGTACTCTATATAAATAATTCTTTTAAAACATAAATTAAAATGAATAATGTAACAAAAAGGATTCAAAACTCTTAGATAAAAATTTGTTGCATGAGAAATAATAGGGGTTAAAGTATGAAATTGCCGTTTTATTGCAATAGGTTTTTTGAATTGACATAGAATCTTCATGGTTTGAGGTTTTCGAATGAAACTTTTTTTCAAATGGTTTCTATGATGTTCTTTTTTTAAAAAATGTGAAACATTTGAATATCGACTTTCAATTGTTTTTGTTATTCAATTTAGACAAGAAAGATGGATACTGCGAAAATTCGAGTGATTTTTGAATACGAGTTCCGACGCGGAACTAACGCGGCAGAAACAGCCCGCAATATCAATGCTGCGTTTGGAGAGGGGTCTACTAATGAACGCACCGTGCGATTTTGGTTTAAACGCTTTCGTGATGGAAATTTCGACTTAAAGAACGAGCCACGAGGAAGACCGCCCACACAGGTGAATAACGATCAATTAAGAGAGATAGTGGAAGCCGACCCTAGTCAAACTACCAAGGAATTAGCGGCATGGTTTAACGTTACCTTACCCACAATATTGACTCACTTGCGTCAAATCAATAAAATAAAAAAATACGAAAAATGGGTGCCTCATAATCACTCGAATTTTCGCAGTATCCATCTTTCTTGTCTAAATTGAATAACAAAAACAATTGAAAGTCGATATTCAAATGTTTCACACTTTTTAAAAAAAGAACATCATAGAAACCATTTGAAAAAAGTTTCATTCGAAAACCTCAAACCATGAAGATTCTATGTCAATTCAAAGAACCTATTGCAATAAAACGGCAATTTCATACTTTAACCTAATACTAATTGACGTGTCTCAGAATTTGCGCGTTTTTGAGGTAAGACTCTACTCAATTTCTGTTATTTTATATTATTTTGTCTTTCTCAGCCCTTTTCTGTACAATAGGCTCAACTCAAAACTGCATAGGGTATATGTTCTCATTAAACTCACGACTTTCCAAAATTACGTTGCAAAATTTCTTGCAAGGACTGACGTACGATGAGACAGAGATCGTAAGTTAAATAGATTTAAGTAACATGTTTTATTCTAAGGTACCTACTAGGCTACTACTTTATTCTAAGGTGCTTCCTAATTGTTTCTATTTATTCATACCATTTATTTCCTGAATTATTGTTAACTTTTATCTTTATAATAATTTAAGCTCCTACATACACAGCCTAAAATACAGGTTTATTCCTAGTTTAGGCTACGTACTTACTCTTACCTATGTTAAATTTAATTCTTATGTACACTTTATACCCACGATTTTATGAATAAATTTTATCTTATCTTATATGTCGAAGGTACGGCCGAGAATTGGCCTGGCGCACTCTGTGCGCCTTCATGTAATAGAGGGTTACTTAGTCAATATTAAGCAGCTCGTTATTACGTAGGGATAGGTTCCCTTTTCATCGCTTTTTTTCTTGTCAAATTAATATAGTAAAAAAATAATAAAAAAGACTTATACAATATTGATTTACAAAGGTTTATAATTTAATTTAACATTAAATAGTTTTTACATACCTATACTGAACGGGAGCACAATTTTTTAATATTATATTAAAATTAGTAATTTTCTTAATTAAACAAGAATAATTGTAAGATCTCATTTACCACCGTCTTTTGCCATATGGATCCACGGATCCTCTACCGACTTGACCACAATGCGGGCTAATGGTGTTCCCACTGACGCGCGATCCGGTTCTCAGCCGTCACTCCGTTACAATTCAGAAACTGGATGTAATTTCGTTACGATGATCTCGAATTCCATTTCACTGGTTAACTAGAGTTTTACAATCGCCAGTAATCTAATTCACACATCCCTCATCTAGTTATTGCAATCCAGCAAAGCAAATACAATGGTAACTCCGAATGACGAATCGATTCATAAATGAATTGAGCTACCCTCATACTGCCTGACAATGGTCATCAATCACACAATCACACAATATCACATTAAAATCTTCGCTATTGCTGCCACAGCCTAACTAGATTCCCTACAAAAATTGCTTAATCGTACGGTTATAGTAACTTTTGGGCAGAGGTTTTTTACACTATGTCAGCAAAATGCCAATTGGAAGCACATCCGAGTTAAGGAGCAACAGATGTTTCTATTTATTGCAACTTGACAACTGAGTGAGCGAGAAAATTAATTTAATTTAGACGTTTCTCAGTTTGACGGTATTGTTAAGTACTTTATTACATACTTTTGAAAGTTGTTTGGTAAGCATTTGCTTATGACAGTTTAGTAATAACATTTAGGTAAAGTTCGAAATTAAAAGAATACAAAAAATAATTATGTACTTTGGTTTTTACTAATATTTGAACCAATCTCTTGACTGAGGCCAGAGTAATCATAGTCATAATCACAATCAATTATTAGTATTTAAAGTAGCACTTGTCCGAAGATTGCCAGGGCTTGAAACTATTTTTGATGTGTTGAATAATAGAGTGCGTTACTAAATCTCGAACGACTGAAGCACGGTCCCTAGCAAAACCGTACGCAATATAGACAAGACTGAGGATCGACACATTAGCTAGCAAATTATACATTATGCCGTTGCCTCCCTTGGTCACTCGTATTTTGCAAATATTAACTATTCGTTGCAGTGATTTTTTAAAACCAGCAATGTAAATATTGTAAGTCGACAACAAATAGGTACGCGAATCCGGATAGCCAAGTGAAGAGCCAGCATTACAAATAATTGTACTGGTCCCAAACTAGGACACCCTGTGCTGTGTTAACCAGACAAGGACATCATAAATATAGGCCATTTGTACAAATGTATGGCGGCCTCCAGTGGGAGTCGAACCCACGACCTCCAGCGTGGTAATCAGACGTTATACTGCTAGACCAACGAGACAGTCCATCCGTCAGTCATATGATGAATAGAGACCTTACACGACGACTTTACGCAGCAAAGCTATCGCATTTCGAAACTTTCAAAGATGATACAAACATAAGTTACATACAGTACAATAGATACAGTGACGCGTAGCAACTGATTTGACAGTAGCACGCAATGCTCTCGTACAAACAGTCGCCGTATATGAGGGCCCTTACAAACAAGTTTGCAAATACCTAGGTTCTTAACCCATTGGTGTACTCGAGGAATTTCATTATGATGACACCGTTGGAAAGTTCTATTGCCCCGTGAGGTAACGAGCGGTGTTAAAATTGTTCCGCGCGTCTCGGGGGCACTTTGACCTGTGGCCCGTGAACGTTGTGGAGATTCCTTTGTTACAGGACTTGAGTTTTGAGGCGGCCATCTGCCAAGAGGCCCCTCGGAACAAACCTGACACAGAAACGTAGGTAGCCATATTTTATCATCGCCGACCGAGTCTCAGACAAAATAAATAAAGTTGTTAACTGGAGAGAGAGACAAGTTGCCGCCGCTTTCGGTAACAAAACTCTATTCCCTTAATAAGTCACAATAAAACAAGTTGGTAATTAACTGAGTCAGCGTCGTTGCTAATTAGAAAACTTCACGTCCTGTTGCCATCTTCACTATACCTCTCCGAATCACAGAAGGTGGTGTAACAAAAACCGAGTAATTTAACTACCTTATAAAGTACCAGAGAATAGAAAAAGTTACTGTGTAGGTATATACAAAAATTAGATCCAGTAAGTGTTCACTATACAGGTGTGAGTAGTAACAAAAATTTACAGGGTTACCTCTGAAATGGTTAGTTATTTACAACAACTTTAGTTTTAGGACGTAAAATTTTTTTCTTTTACATTCAACATGTTCATGTTACATTTTTTGCGGTTTTTATTCTGCTTTGTATTCATCATCATCAACCCATTATGTCCCCACCGAGGGGCACGGGTCTCTTCCCTGAGGAAGGTATAGGCCAGACTCCACCACGGGGGCCAAGTCCGGATTGGTGGAGGCTTGTAGACTAGTGGCTCGTCTACTGTCAGAAGTTGTCAAGCCGCCCTAAGGCCTCTGACTTGGCTTAACGACTGCCATCTATCGACGGCAGCCGGCACCAACAGCTTAACGTGCCTTGCGAAGCACGGAACCGCTCGAAAAAATGCCACAAGCGTTAGGCATAGACGGCGACCCATCCATGCACTGAACGCGCCCTGTGTTGCTTAACCTTCGTGATCGTTTAAGATCACTCAGGCAGCCGGGGCTACGAGCGATGGGGCTGCTTTGTATTGGCGCTGTGTTATAGATCATTCTCAAAACCGTATTTCAAATAGAATGTGCATTATTCTATGCAGGATAAGTTGTCTTCCGGAAGTTTCGAATTTTCGAATTTTAAAATGATGTCGTAGGGAGCCAATATTCATCCAGCGCCAGTAGGAGGTTTTGTCCATCATCACGCTGGGCGGGCGGGTTGGTGATCATAGTAGAGGAAGATGTGTTTCAGGATTTGCGAATGTTAGTGTTCCGTAGAGGCTCAGATGAAATATCAGAAGTTTGCGTAAAAGGCGAAAAGTCTGAATTCGAATATTACACGGATAAACTGGGTTTACACAGGAGGTTACACACAGATAGAATTTAGCAAATACGATGTTCGTACATTCAACACTTTGTTATCTGAATAGACTTTGTATTGTCTTAGTGAGCTATGTGGTATATTAGGTACGTATTCAGATACCTATCTATATATTTATGGATATGACTTGTCTACAATAATAATTCAAATTCTTGAAGGAATTGTTCGTTTCGAGTAGAAGCTCGCGAATAAGGGCCCAATTTGGTTTCCACTTGTCTTGGAGAAAAACAATTATGCCAATTCCTTATGCTCGGAGCTATATAACAAGAGAAAACAACCGACTACTTCAATAGCAGATGTCTAAGCGTCAAACTATTGCAGCAGTAATGCTACTGAATGTCAGCGATTAACCTTGAAGAATTATTCCGTATCTCTGTGCGAATATAAATATTTGGATACTTACATGTTTGGTTAAACCACCAACCGGTTGATTTATAAACCGTCTATCAAGCGTAGCCGGATGGCCTCGATGGACTTTGGATGCAGTTTAGCAAATTGATCGTTTTCTGTTGTATTAACACACATTACATTAACTCATATGCCATTATCATTAAGCCCACGTTTTGTACACTTTATTGTAATACTTGAGATCTCTGAAATTACATTCTTGGAATGAACTAGCCTTGTAGTTAATTTTCTTTTTCCGTAATTTAGATTATTTTCGGATTCTGTCGTGAGCTAACGATTTTCGACACGTTTTACATTTTTCTGACAAGGTCATGGATAACGTGACTGAGTAGAATGCACACAATGTGTAAAGGCCAATCAGAACCGACGTTTAAACTGGCCAATCAGGACACAAGATTCTATATCCCTATGTTGAAAGAAAAAATATTATTTATGTAGTTCTCTATTATCCGGCTCTGAGCGAGTATTCTAGTATATTGACATTCGTATTTGTAGACCGTTATTTTAACCTAATGGCGTGGTAATATAGTGTAAGTTGGTTACTATTGACTTGCCGATCAATTAATATTACCGAACAGCATTTGCATATTTGCGGACAAACCCGGGAATCGGTTGGCGCCAAGTGGGTCAAAGCAGTGCGCTTAATTTGAAATTATATTGTTACCGACAACAACAACACGCCCGTCGGCACATTCGGAACTAAATCGGATTATTTAGTTCCAGAACTAAAGCTACCTTCACACCTCTGCGTAGTGAAATTTCCTGCTCATGCGCGAGTCGTGGGTTTTGTGATGCTAAAATGTCAGAATTTGACAATTAGTGTACCGGAAAGTTGAGACTTTTGACGTTTGAGCGCCTGACTCGCGTCATTATGTTATATATGCAGCTCCATTTACATGTTTCAGCTATTTAGAGTAAGTAGGTACCTAGGAAATTACCATCAAGCGTCAAAATCGTCTAACTTATTTTAATCAATGAGTGAGTTTGTAATCTGGATTTTTTTTATGCCAAACAAAAGAATGAATACTTTATCATTCTGACCATGGCCGGCGTCGAATCGGATTTTGTCTATAACTGTCAAACATTTTTCAAATACATCAGTGCTTAAAATCGTTAAAACCTGTAATATTCTATAGATTAAGTAGTTTGTTTTGGTGTCCAGCTTTCTAGTGAGACCTCAGTATTTACACCTTGAATATCTAGGTCAAGCGTAGACAAAAGCCCAGTCTACGTCTACTATGTTTTTTTGTATTTAGCCTATATACGTCCCACTGCAGGTCCCAAGCCTTCTCTCAGAAAAAGAGAGAGAGAGTATTCATAGGCTTAATTAGCACGCGTATACACCGCGTTACTACCATGTTACTGGTTGCTAATCTTATCGTTTGCAGCCGAAGAGGTTCTGCACAAGCAAGGTTCTCCAAATAATTTAAAATCGATAAGTATTTGTTATTTTTTTGTTTCAAATCCATTGAGTATTTTTTTTCCTGTCCTGAAAAATCCAGTCCCCCTAATCTCCTCCTTAATTTGGCCAACTTGCTTTCCAATTGAGTAAGTTTATTTAATAATTTAGAATTCCAAGCCTTAGTTTCCAAAGAGCTCTAAATTCTAAATAAGATGCTAATGTATCCTAAAACGTTCGCTAATTCGTCATTCCTGGCATATTATACTTAACTGTGGTCGCGAGTAGCAGCGCACAGCATAGGAAGAGGGCCAATATTGGAAGAGCGCTCGACCGCGCAAACGAGATGGGAGCCTAATGAACTTGAAATCCTGCACCGTCCACCGTAATGAGGACACTAGATAAAGAACTTAATAGCCATCGGCTTTATCCTGTTTATTGGTAGCTGTTTCCGCGCGCAGTGGGTAATAATGGCTTTTTATTTTACACGATTTGTTTAATGCTGTGCTTAATATTATTCCGTTATTTCATTGCGTGAATTGAACATCCTTCTTTGTAAAAAATAGCTGGGAGTTAAATTCTGTGGTCGTGTTCCCTAAAGACACTTTTGATACTAGTCAATGCGAGTCACATATTAAAAGTAAATTTAGTTTCCTATAAAATACTACTGCTGAAGCAGGACTAACAATTTCTTAGAGAATAGAGGATATGGGTCTAGCTAGTAGAAGAAGAAGTAGCTGAAGGTCAGTGAAACCTGCCAAGTGCATGTCGGGCCACGCGCAATGTGGCCCTACGGGTTCCGGAGAAAGAGGTTTCTTTTTATCTGCTTTTCAGAACTAACAACTTCATCGAAGTAATTTTCAATGGATTTTGTACGAAGTTTTCCTTTTATAAGTTGGTCGCCTATTACTCGTTAACTAGTAAAACCTACTTAGCTGTAAAAGTTTTTCTTTTTAGTTCATGATAATATCATGAACTTAAACACTTTATGTGCTACTGACCTGAATTTTTTCGAGTTTCTTGATTACTTTTTGACAGGTCGCATTATAAAAATACATTTCATAATGCGACCTGTCAAAAAGTAATTCTAGTCACGTGATACAAAAATGGGCCACACAAATCTGACTCATACCATGACGTCACAACTTGCACGTAACGCCTTATAGTGTAAGTCGCTAGATATTATAATCAACCTTGTCCGCTCGACTTTGTTTTCCATTTTTCGTATTTTTAATTTATTCAAAGCAAACATTCGAGCAGCTGGTAAAAATTAGTAGCTTGCTACTGGAAATATTTTATCTGTCGTTTCTAACGTCTGCGGTACCTCTGAAAGCCATTTGATGTGATGTCAAAATCAGAAATGTATTTTTTTTCTGGCCTCCGCATCCGTCAGCCATTAACGGAATGGTACTTATACCAGCAGTGTCTATAGAATTGAGATAGTGGAGCAGTGCACTGCAAATATCATTTGCAGATTTTGCAGTGAAATCATCGGTCCAAACGTACGATTTCACGTTTTCTTTTGTCAGGTTTGAATGAGAAGATCCAATTACTGCTGTGAAGTTGTACAGATAAAGTTGCCTCGAATAATACGTGAACTGGTTTGGAACTTTAGGCATTGGTAAATCTTTCTGGGAATCAAAGCGGACATTTTGAACATCTTTCCGTGGTGTACTGAAACCAATATTGAAACTAGTGCAGAAAACTTTTCCAAAAAACGACTGTGTTACTACAGGCCCAGCTTGATCATTATACATCTTGTACATCTTTGTAATGTTCAGAGAGAGATCTAAGTAGATGCGCTGCCTCATTTTTTTCTCGAGTGTAATGCTGTTCAAGGGGCTTAAATTTTTGCACGAATTTTATGACTACTTCTTTCCTCGACCATAATTCAAATTCTTCCCGATTACCACCTCGTCTTTCTTTGGATACACAGCCTGAATCCCAGTGTCGTTTCAGCACGCATTTAAGACGACTTAGTTTTATTCTCAGTATGCCAAGAAAAGCTTGCCGGCAAACTTGTACGGTTTCTTTCGATCTGTGCTTTCGCACAAAGTACTGCACAGACATATTTCTATTTTCGTTTGTTAGTTCAGCCTTGTTGGTTGCGCGCTTCCTCTTTATGTTCGCTGTTTTGCACTACTGTATAATGAAGTTGTCTTGATCAACTATGTTTTTTGTTTTGCAGAAGGTGGGGTGAAAATTAAAAATGTCATTCGACGTGCGGCTCTGACACTGGCATACCTGCTTTTTTTTCTTTCTACTCGTTTGTTTTGTCAGTAGATCAGTCGCCGAGTATCTGAAAGCAAGCAGAATCTAAGTATTGTAACGATTTCTGGCTGGTACAGCCATCTAGTCAGATTTTGAATATTTTGAAGAGAATCGTTACGTCTTGTTTTAGGTGTCAGTCGATCCCTAGCTAGGCTAGGCAATCGATAAAAAGAGATAATAAAAAAGTAATATTTGCCCTAAATCCGGGTTTTAGTAAACATTGTCGTCACAGTACTAAAGTGTGTTACACTTCAACGTGTACCCTCCCTCCCCTTTTTTATAGTACGTACTTTTTCTTATTTGTGAGTCAATACCCCATAACATAATATGTTTAATCGCATACATATATAAGCATCAGCTTCTAGCTGCTTAGTGCATGACAAAAGAATAATCATATTTTTATGGTTTCCCAGAACACACTACGCGTCCACCAAAACCTAAGTTCGACCCTGGATGCAATGCGTTTTGCAGATTATTTTGTGTAATACCGTTTCCTTGTTTTATCCGGGAAGACAATCGGTGCTTTCTCCGTCGTTTTTCACAAATTCTTCAACTATTTGATAAAAGCAACGACACAATGTAGTTCACAAAACACCAAGTATGACGTGACTGGCAGCCAACTTAGAACAAAGAAACGCTCTGCTCCTATATTACGCGCACCAAATCCTGAGCGATTCCAATTTGTATGAAATCTCCTGGGGTTTGGCCGGTTTTGATAGAACTCAGCATATTTTGACTGCCTATCCAGAGTCATAAGAAAGCCATTAATTAAAAAAAAAAAGACTTATCGAGCTACTCATGTATGAAGCGTTTATCAATATTTGAGTTATATCGTAAAATAAACCCTTGTTAGGAAACGTTTTGAACTTAATGAAAAAACCAAATCTCGTATGTTTTTTTTTTCTCAAACATGCTTGGAAATTTGAGCAATGTTTTAACAACCTCGAGTTAACTCGAAATTGCGATACTGGCCAAATACATGCGAGTAGAGCGGCCGGCAAAAGTTGTATGAAAATCCATATCTGTCGTGTTTTAGACACAGTAAACTCATATCTGTCGTGTAATTTAAAAATGGAACGACCTTTTACTCCGAAAAGCGAAAAGCAACATGGCAACTAAGGAAATAACTTATGAAAGGTTTTATTACAATTTCAAATTGGCTTGCAAATAGAAAGTCGGTGCATAGAAATCGGTTTATTAAAAAAAAAAACGGGCCAAGTGCGAGTCGGACTCGCACACGAAGGGTTCTGAACCATTATCTATACAACATTAGACACAAAGATCAAGAAAAAACGGCAAGAAATCACGTCTGTTGTATGGGAGCCCCCTTGATTCTGTGAATATTTAAAGCGTCTACCTGTTGCCGTTATTAATATAGAGCAAAAAATACGTTTGTTGTATAGGTGCCCCCCTTAAATATTTGTTTTATTCCGTTTTTAGTATTTGTTGTTACAGCGGCACTAGATCATCTGATTATCTGTGTAAATTTCAACTGCCTAGCTAAAACGGTTCATGAGATACAGCCTGGTGACAGACGGACAGACAGACAGACGGATAGTGAAGTCTTAATAATAGGGTCCCGTTTGGCCCCCTTCGGGTACGGAACCCTAAAAAAACAAATGGTTGTTCGTTGTACGTCATTGATTTTGAAAAGTAAAAACTATTTAGTTTTAATTTCCGCGCATTATTTGAGAAAAGTACTATACTAGCCTTGACCACTTAAGCACTGATGGACTTACGTATGTGTGCCTCGGCTTCGTCTCGGCCGACATTTACATGTTCGTCCATCAAGGCCTCTTTTGCTGGTCGCTGCAGTAATGTAATACATTATTAAAGCAACTTGATTTTTCGCATTCTTTAGGACCCCGAAAACCACAAAAACTTTTTTTTTGGTTTTGTCTCTTTATTCTTCTTAAGTTTTTCTATAACTTTAACACAAATTCCCCATTGTAAGTCAAACAACTCCGCATTATATGACCGACTTGAAGTATCAGGAACACTGAAATTGTTGTGTAATTAGACTTTGTGGGCGGCATTCGATTCAAAATTCATTACAACTCACCACAACAATGGCGCTCCCCTCTCTCCCTAGCCATTCCAAAGCGGGAAATTCAACAATTTGCACGCACTCTATAGGAAAAGTTCTACACTCTGAACAAAACTGTACTATACAAAATTTTACGAGATAAATAACTCATTTTTATTGCTTCACAGGCCTAATAACCATTGCAGTTTCATTTGAATGAGAATATACGTCGGTGACGCTGATGTCGCAAAAACATAGATACATTGTGTAGAGTTTTAACTATCGGCTTCTGATTTAAGAATTTTACACTATATGCGTGATGTTATATTTTAAATTAAGGTATAGTCTATTCATCCTTACTTATCCAATTTAGTAAACAAGATTCTACCCGCAAAGTATGACTTTTTAGTCGAAAACTGCCATAGTCCCATAAATGAAGTAACCTGGGACACCATTTTGGATAACACGCTGCTATGTTTATAAACAAAGTGCACGAACTTGCAAGAAAATATCTAGTTTCGGCATCAAATGTCAATTTTGAGGTTAGAATATTGTTTAATAAATTGGACAAGTAAGGATGAACAGACTGTACATGTTTTGGGTCGCATATGATAGCTTAGAAAAAATAAAAAAATAAATCAGACTTTCACTTTAATTGTTAGTATGTGTTCCAAATTTATATGAGCTAAACCTGAAAAAAAAAGTAAAGTGTGAAATGCGGATAAAGATGGGTGGCCGAAAAATTCAGACGGATAGATACCGAGAAATTATTGTCCTAAAATGGTAAAAATGTAATGAAAAATTTTTATGCGGGCAAAAATGTTTTATACTGTTCCCATTGAAAAAAAAACAAGACAGATGCGAGTCGTACTCGCCCACTGAGGGTTCCGTACACATTTGTAGGTACTTATATATTATAAATAGTTCAGGATTCGAGTCTAGCAGTTTTTTCCGAGCTTTTCTCGAACTACAAAAACAATTTTTTCATTAAATCATTAAAACATCGTTTTTATATATTCATATGTATATTTAAATGAGAGTTTTTATAAAATATTCAAATACAAAGTAAACAAATAACTATAAAAACTTACTAAAATAACCACACAGCACGATCACTTGACCTGGTCCCAGACTAGAATACCTGTGCTAAGGTAACCAGGCAAGGACATCACAAACATGAAAATACCCCCAGACTAAGGTCATGTGTACAAAATTACGGCAGCCCCAATGGGAAATGAACCCAGGACCTCCAGTATAGTAATCAGACGTGATACCGCGACCAACGACGTAGTAAAAAAGCGTAAGGTAAACTCACGATGAAAGCAGACAAACTTAGACAAGTTTCACACCTTTCAAAAACCGTCCATCTGCTTTATTATTTTGTACGTACTCCTGCCCATTAAATACAGCTTTGAATACATCGCATCTCATATGACAGTCAAATGGTGAGAAATTAGCATATGAATTATCAGGGTCACATTCTGGGCATTAAGGATTAGGTGTTAATAGTATCTTAGATGTTAATAGGAGGGATTAAGGCTATCTGTAATGTTAATGCGCATTAATCAAGATGGGGACGACACACAAAGTGCCGGTGGTGAATACTCGATGGAGTATTATCAACTATGAACACCAGAAAAGGTCTTTTGTAATGTTGATCTCTGAATGAAATGTACCAGTTTTAAACAATCAAGCGTTTGTCGTTTATTTTCCACATTCAAAAAGACTGTGGGGATATTCTTGACGTTTCTTTGTTAGCTTCTTCTCCACATAATCCATTAATTGTGAAACTAACAACTTTGACGTTCATTAAGTAAACATTCTGTTTTTACAATGAATAAAAATATTTGAATTGAATTGAATTTAATTGGAGACTAAATAATGATAACAATAATTTCCACACAACACTCACATGACCTGGTCCCAAACTAGGATACCCTGTGCTATGGTAACCAGGCGAGGACGTCACAAACGTGAAGACCGTATGGTCACGGTTATGTGACTTAGGGATTATCTCAGAGAAAGAAATATACAAATTTCGTTTCGTGAAGAATTTTCTTTTGTTGTGGGCTACGTACATACCTGCGTCACAGATTTACCGTTCTATTCTAACAGCAGAAATGCGAGCTAAATATGAATAAAGGATGACGTCATCCTGGCTCGTTCGTAATAAGCGTTGGAAAGAACTCGAGCGGTTTAAAAAGCCCCACTAGAGAATTTTGAAGGGGCTACTTTGTGCTTCTGTAAAATGTTTTATTCACTGACCACTGCTGAAGACTGAATGAGTGAAATACTCGCACTTAGCTGCTTCTGAAGTGGTCCAAGTGAAAAGCGTTTCAGTATCACTTTTCATCATCATAAGAAGCCTATAAACATCCCACTGTAAGGCACTGGCCTTCTCTCAGAGAGAGAGAGTATGGGTTTAATCACCACACGTGCCCACCACGGATTGGCGTATATCTAATTATTATCTGTCTAATAATAAATTAGTAAAGATTTTCTTTTGTAAGAAAGATTTAAAGATGTTCCGTGTGGCGCCGGATTAAGAATAGCGTCACTCCATTTCCTTCCGTGGATGTCGTAGAAGGCGAATAAGGAAATAAATTACCAGGAGACGGGCAGCAGCGTCTTCCTGAGATTCCAACTGCATACTGCGATCGCCAACCCGCCTGCCAAGCGTGGCGATTATGGCAAAATCCTTCATCGTTATGAAAACCACGAGGGATGCCTGTGCCCTGCAGTGGGCGTCAAGTGGCTGATGATGATGATGATGAAAGATTTTCTACATCGCTTCTTTTCAGGACCTAACGTTAAGATAGTAGATAGAGAATAATTTATTGTACACATCCGAAAATTGTGTTTTTTACGCGTCAATATGAATATCTTATGCTATGCGGAAAATATTACACAAAAAAATATAATATCAATCAATCAAGTCTATGATAACATCGTGAAGAAACCTGAGTACATGGTCACATACCTACCTCAGCGCTGGAAATCACCAATCCACGGTGTGGACGCGTGGTGATTAAGCCTATACTCTCTCTCTGAGAGATGGCCTGTGCCCTACAGCGCGATGTATATAGGCTACATTATTATTATTATCATTTGGACCATGTTATGCAGAGATATTCCAAACCACAAAAAGTTAATTTAAGAAAAACGGTTTTTGGGCTTAAAATTATTTGGTTCCATGTTTTCTTTCAGGCGTTTTTAATATTATAGTGATACAAAACAGAAAGCGTTTCTCTGGTAAGTTACTGTTTGTGGGTTGGAATGTTTCTTCGTAACACGGTGCATTTATCTTCAGAATCGCTCGCCTCCTGTGCCTTGCTAGCACAGAAGCTTAGCCGTCCAAGTAGCGGTGGTCAGGCCCTCGTGTCAAGCACGGCCATTATGAGCTGCCGGCATGCGGCAAACCCACGCACAAAGCGGCTGAGATTAAAAACAAAAAACTGGACGTTGTGTACCGTTCGGCCTGAGTAAAATATCTGACCTATCCTACAGGGTTGTGTCAAAAATGAGCAATTCTTGAAACAGCAGCGATTTCTCATTTACACAAAATTTAGATTTTTTTTGTTCAATGAGCCGTTTTCAGTACAAATTAACAAAGCAATCCATAGATGGCGCTTACAGGCGTGGCCATAGAAGAAGCCGTATTCCGGCTGTCAAAATTAATCTGCGCTAAGCAAAATTTGACATACGTGTCCCTGTTCTTGTATGTGCACGCCTACAAGCGCCATCTATGAAGTGCTTTGTGAATTTGTGCTGAAAACGGCTTATTACAATTATAAAATAAATATAATTTATTTTGAAAAAAGACTGTTTTCCTGCTCTTTAGTGTTTGATTCATGTCATACAAAATTTTACAGCATTACATAGAATGAACATTCTTCAACGTAGAGCCATGATTTACCGGAGGCTGTGCCATTGGTAGAGCGCCGAGCGCGTGAAGCGCGAATTAAATAAAATCACGTAAGCCCTGGTAATTACAAATATATACGAAGCTGAAAAAAAACTCAAAGAACAAAAGTTTTTGCATAGCACGGAATCTAGTTGGGGTGTTTCAGGATAGCACTGTTTAGAAATAACCCCGCTTTTAACGCATCAGGCATGAACATCTGGATGTAGACAGAACCGATCCATTTTGTTTTGAACGCAGTCTGCCGCATTGTACGACTTTTTAATATAACATAACATAACATAAAATAACATAAACTCACGCCTGTATCCCAGAGGGTAGGCAGAGACCAGGGACTGCCACTTGCTACGATCCTGAGAGATCACTTTCGCTTCCTCAACATTCATTAGTCGTTGCATGCACGCACGCCGGTTTCGGGTACTTTTTATCTTGCCCTTTGCTAATACATCCTCTATTTGGTCGAAGTATGTCCGTGGCAAAACCCATCATGGTTACGAAAACCACGAAGGAGGCCTATGTCCTGCAATGGGCGTCGGGTGGCTGATGATGATGATGATGATGATGTCCGTCTGGGTCGTCCTTTACCGGCCCTTCCATCCACATTCGCTCGATATATTTGTTTTGTCAATCTTTCTTCCTTCTTCCTCTCCACATGTCCAAACCAACGCAACATTCTTTTCTCAATTCTAGTCACTACATCCTCTTTCAGTCCACAACGTTCTCTAATAACACTATTGCGTATCCTGTCATTCAAAGTAACACCAGACATACTTCTCAAGAACCTCAAAGAAGCAAGAAAGTAGGATTAATGCAGTAGAAATGAGGTCCTTTTTAATATAAGTGCAATAAAAGTATCAATAAATAAATGAAACGCTTGTTTCTTGGAACAAAACAAAGCAGAGTCAATTCGATACGAAAACAATACTTTTGATATCGATACGTAATTAGACGTTCAGCTGTGATCTGGTAAAATAAAGACCGATTTTGATCGTGGTTTTTTTATGTTTGATAGACAGTGAGTTTATTTTTAGCATAGTATGTGATATGATATGATATAGTATATGATTAGCATAGTATATGATTTGGTCGAATTGAGAACGTCCTCCTTTTTTAGGTCGGTTAAAAAATTGTGTAAAGAATAAGAGAAGTGCGTTAAATATTTCCCTTATGTTTTCCTACATAAAATTCTCAATTTGAATAACATTTTCAACATTTCAAAACGAAAATTCGTAAAAAAATACCATCACAGCCGCAGCGAGTTTTCAACATGTTACGGCACGCTTGATTTTCCTTTTTCATTACTCCCATATCGTATGTTGGAAAAATTAAAATTGCCCGAAGCGGAGCCCGTTTTTAAGGACGTCAGCTCTTTATGAAGAATAAAACATAAATTATTCAACAAAAGCGTGGAATCACACGCGTAATATGAATTTTTTTTCTCTGTATTTTTAATAGGAAAAGTCAAAAGCTTTTTTTCTCAACTCTAATTTCTAAAAGCAGTGTGAGTGAGTGTTTATTCAAGCGAATCACGGTGGAAATACAAGTGGGTCTGAGGTTATTGTCGCAAAGCCATAATAATAAAGTCTACTGAACCGTTCTCAGATACATTCATAAACTCGCCCGCATCCTGGAGGGGATTGCCACTGGCAACGATCTTTCATTCACGAACTGGAAAGTCATATTATTATGATAACCAGACAAGGACGTTACAAATATTGAATAAAAAACCGGCCAAGTGCGAATCGGACTCGCGCACGAAGGATTCCGCGTCTACCTTTACCGTTATTAATATCGAGCCAAAAACGGCGAAAAAATAACTTTTTTGGTATAGGAGCCCCCTTTAATATTTATGTTAATCTGTTTTTAGTATTTAGTAGTATTTAGTAGTTATATCGGCAACAGAAATACTTTATTTCACACATAAAAACACATGAATAAAACACAACATTTACAGAAAATTTTCAAAGTGTACATGGCGGGCTTATTTCAGCAGAAATCTCTTCCAGCCATCTGTGAAAATGTTAACTGTCTAACTATCACGGTTCATGAGATACAGCCTGGTGACAGACAGACAGACGGACGGACGGACAGCTGAGTCTTAGTAATGAGTGAGTCCAGAGTGAGGCTATTTGCACAAATGAAAGTACGGCAGCCCTTTGTGAGAATCGACTCCACGTCTAAAATATTAGCAATCAAATGTGTTACCGTTAAACCAACGAGGGGGTAAGTATACAAACTACTATTTTCACGGAGGTTAAAGAGAAGGATAGACTAATTTGTATGCAAATAATTTTAACCAAATTTGGATATTGTCCGAGAGCTGAGGAGCGGGGGCCCTGAGCACATTGGCTAAAGCCCCACGCACCGCTGCGCCCGCCGCCTGCGCCGCCCGCCGGCGCCACCGCGTCAACGCCAAGGAGGGGACCGGAGCTTTTTCTTCTCGCTTGGACTACGGTTCTGTTAGGTCGTTACAACAATTTATTGTTATTTATTATTTTAACGAATTATACATCTTTTACCAGTTTCAATATACAGTCCATTCATTGAATTTCCTCGTAGGCTAGGACCCTAACAATAATTCTACAGAGGAACACGAAAAAAGTACATTTTACAGATAATACAGGATGGCCAACCTCCGGTAGGAGACGGCTCATAATTAATGAATAGGATAAGATGTGAATATTCTTAATTGTACACCAGAACAGAGATATGAACACAGACTTTTTTAAATGTGGCTTATGTAGCCCTAGAATTCTACATTCAACATTCTATTTTATTGGCGAATTAAGTGACACTTGAGAAGTGGCCTGTTTATAACAAACCTTCTCTTGCTTTGAAATAACTACACTCACCGCGTACTTACATACAAACATACAACAAAAAACACTATGTATCTAAAAATGTACCGCTCCTATGCACTTTGAAAACAAACACTCCACTCTCGAGGTGGAGTGATAGTGCGAGGGTGCGCGTCCGACCAATGACGTCATCGCAGCCCGCGACAGCCTTTAGTTTTTACCCACTCGCCGGTTAGTTCTTGAGGCCGGAATGCGTGAGCGTTGTACAAGGCAACTAGTAGTTCATCTTCATTTTGAACATTAAAAATGGACTCTGCCTGGGAATTCGTGGCACCCGGCACTTCTACGCTCTGTGACTTAAGTAAAAGACTCTAGTCCTATAGATCGACAAGAAGCCGACGGAATTTGTGAGTCCTAACGTAATAGAAAAGTTCGTGTCCTTCGGTCGTGATGTGTAAAAAGGCGAAAAGAATATAATTCTAGCAGAGGGCAAAACATAATTTGGATCTTCAACTCATTATAATATACGTATACACAGACATATATAAGACACATATAATATGTCATGTCGTTATACTACTATAACGGCATTACGGTGGAAATAAGATTAATAATTATTATTCAGTGTAAGTTATAAAATAAAAATATATTAGATAAATGATGTAAGATACCAGGTATATGGGATGCAGGTGCTTGGGTTGGGTTGTCGCCCGTGGACATAACAATAATATGTATTCGTAGAAGGCTGGCGTTTGATATACCTTAATAAAAATAACTGCTCGTTCAATTACTACTCTATTTTACCATGGCACAAGCTTATGTGAACATGCAAATTACCTCCAAGAGGAGTGGAGTACTTAATTTTGCTGGATTAGTTGTGCGTGTGATGTGATACAATGGGGGCTTAAATATAGACCAGTATTTGAAGCTAGAGCTGGAGGCTTACGGATGGTTTTACTTCTGGCGAGGTGAATGCACATTCCAATTTATGTTCTATGATTGCAAAGGAATGAGTATAGTTTTGACAAGTACGATTTATGAAATGAAATGAAATGAAATGAAATGAAACTTTATTGCTTGAATTTGGGTTAACATAAGCAGTTACAGGTGCTTTATATAAATAGGTACATGTCCAAATTCTTCCTTTTCAGGAGTAAGCACATTATCTTTTATCTAATGCTATAATAAATTTAAAATTTACATTATTTACATATTTGTTTACAACTAACCTAAATCTTAAATTCTAGATATTCTTTTATTGAGTAAAAACCACGAGACAGCAGGTAATGTTTTGTTTTGTTTTATGACAGCAATAAAAATGCTAATAAGCTAAAATTTAAATATGCTAAGCTAAGGTAAAGTTACGGATACGATAGAAAATAAAAATTACGGACCCATGTTCATATGAGACAGTCCACGGGTAAAGGTACCTTATAGCCGGTACGGAGTTATGCATATCCCTGTAATCTGCAACGGGTAAGCAATCGTTATCAGAAAAAATCAACCCCATAAGATGTGTAGGTACTTAAATTATGAAAGTTTTTAGAAAATATTAATTGCAATAATGCACTTTCGAGAAACAGTGACCAACTTCACTGCAGTCCAGTCGATGGCACATCAACTTTTACATTCATGAACTTTACTCAGTTACGTTACGGGCGAAGTTTGAACTAAAATGTAAAGGTTGATACGCTGACGACTGTACGTACATGTGGATTTTTTACGTTTTACGCTTGACTAGACCAGTGCTACTGGGCTGGGGCCGACAGCAGTAGACAGGCACCTTTTCATGTGGCGCAGCGGTGCATCTGCATACCATGCGAGAGGTCCCCGGTTCGAATACCGGCTGGGGACAACAAAACAGGTCTTGGATGTTTACATCTTTATCTCCATCTCCATCCATATGGTTACTTAGTTTTTAGAAGAAATATTTGGTGCATATTCTATTATGTTTTTGTTTCACTGCCCTTATTATTTTGTTTCAATTTCAAGATGTGTTAAACTTAAATTGTACTGTACTATATTACATGCAATAAAGGGTATTCTATCTATCTAGCTTAAAACTGTATAATTGTAAAGGTACAAACCTCGCCCACTGTGACGGGAAACATCGTGAGAAAACCTGACTGCCTGAGATATTCACATACCTCACCGCTTGAAATCACCAATCCGCGCTGGGCACGCAATGTGTTTAAGCCCATACTCTATATCTTAGAGAAGGCCTGTGCCCTGCAGTGGGACGTATATCTACGAAACTACGAGCATCTTATGGTACCAAGTAAAGTGTAGTAATAGTGGTCCAAGGACATAAGCAACAGTCTTAAGCACAGTCTACATTACAACGAACCGAGTACGTGCGGGCCATGTAAAATAATCCTTAAACCTATACGTTAGAGAATACCCGGTAAAGATCGACTACAAGGACAACCCGCCGGCCGTCAAGGGGCTGTGCTTTTTTGCACTCGTATTGTGATCTCTAACCTCGTAAATATTTTAGGATTATTTTAGTTTGTATCGTCACGTCCCTGGCTCGTTGTAACGTGGGTAGACCTTTAATTCCAATCCTCTCAAAGTTCGGTTACCGAGGTCGGAGCGTTGTGGCTTGTGATTCAATTAGAGCGCCTAATAGACGATCCCCGCCGCAGGATTACCAGTGCGACGCTCCACATAATTGAACCTCTATAGGAACTCGACGAAATCGTAGTTACACGGATTAAAATTAAAATATATATACCATACAATACCATACAATGAGCTAGGCATGGCATCGACTCGCCATTGAAAACCACGAACTGTAGTTCTAGGAACTGTCATCGTGATATTGCTTAAGATTCGGGCAAAGACTACTCTATGTTTCAGTCGTGTCATGGTCAAGCTGTGTGCTAAATTACATGTAAATCCGTTCACCCGTTTATACATGACAAATCTTATTAAAATATTTACACATACAAACTCTCACATTTTAATTTATATTGAGATATAAATACTTGTACAATTTAGATTGTTATATAAATTTTCCGAATTTGTATGAATTTACTAAAATACTTATAAATCGAATACTAATCAACTCAGGGTCCCTTACTGCCTTTAAATGAACAGAAGTTTAGAAATCTCGTAACTAATAGTCATAAAGTGGCCGTAAAATTCAGGGCACTCGCAATCAAGTCTCACAGGAAAAACAGTGGGTACCTACGCTAACACGCATTTGCAATTACCTTTATAGCAGCACGTTCCACATAAACCCAAGCTTACCCACCTACTCCAATCTCAAAATACGTCGCAGCAAAGAGTAAATAAAAAACAGAAGCGCTTCAGACAAGCTCACGAACCTCTGTCCTCACAAGCTGCTTACAAGGAAGGAACCGTCGACGTCATAGAAAGAGAAAAAACAACAAGTCACTTGAGGCGCAGACAGACAGCCCTCCAGACAATGGGCCCCTCTTTAATGCCTGTATCATATACAGAGGTAAGCTTTCCAATCTGGAAGGCCGAACACTCGCAAATCAACCCTGATTCCTTCGCTGCAGAGTTGGAAATTCTCGACGCACGGGATAGTAATAGATATTTTTGTATGTAGACGCGTTTTGTCTTTATATGGCTTAAAATGGAGATGCACGCTTAATTAGAGGAAGCTGCACTATATTCTCTCATTTGCATTTTGTTTGAGAAGATTTTCCCGTAAAAAGTAACGTACCGAATTAAATTTTGTCAGCGTATATTGTTAGGTAGAGTCGGAAGCACCTCGAAACGTGTATGCATACGTGTTTGCTATGCTAAGTTTTTTTCATATATTCGACACTAACTGAAAAGTTTGCAAAAAAAAAAACCATATAATTCTACTCATAATAACTTTTGTTCTATGATAACTTTGGATTTTCTACATTTGTGTTTTTAAAGTTTCAATTCATTTTCGGATTTTTTTTTTTTTTATAAAAACAAAATGTTTACTTAATAAACGATAGAGCTGTCAGTTTCAGAATTAATACATTATATTGAGAAGAAGCTAACAAAAACCTCCTCATTTATTCTTTTTTTTTAAGTTTATGAATACTACTACCGCCATCTACTAGTATTCAGCTTATAGTTTTAATGGTCGAGCTATAATTATGGAAGTCAGAAATCAGATTTTTTTTACAACGTTTTTTTAATGTCAATTTACAATGTACGAACTGTAGTTGGAGGAAAAGACAGCGAGAAAAAACTCCACTCTGAACATATTTTATGGTTGCATGGCTTACACAATTGTCTTTAATAAATAAAGTTTAAAGCTTCACCAGTGTCGCAGCCTCCGTACTCCGTAAACCATTGTCCTACATAGAAGAATGTCTTTTCTATACACTATAAATTTTGGATGGCTTGAAAGACATAGCAAAATGAACGTGCTTGACAATAGCTAGCCTTTTATATCACCTGTTATTTTTAGGCTCACTCTGTAACTTACTTAGTAAGAAGCAAATAAATGAATAAAGTATTATTATTAACGCGCTAGTTCTTTTATTAAAAAACGCACTTTCCAAAAATATCTCGACACAAACTCGAATCTATTAGGACCATTAGTAGCCATCTAGAGCGGTGCGTGCGTGCCGCGGGTCCGCAGTTCATTGGTCTGTTAGACGGAGAGGTGGTACTAATTGTTCGCGCATTTTTTCAAACGAGAGTTTTTAACAACATTTCTCAACATTTTTTTTTAATTTAAGTCTAAACTTAAAAGTAATAATCTAAATGGATGCTATTTTTAACTACTATTTACATAACAGTAGCTATCAAACCACCCAAAAATCAGCCAGTAAGTATAACAAGTGATAATATACAATTACTAGCTCACCTGGCAAACATTGTTTTGCCATATTAATTAGCCTACGATCTACGATCTTCTCAGACCTACCAAATATACACAAAAAAATCATAAAAATCGGTAATGCCATTTCGGAGGAGTTCGGTAACAAACACTGAGACACCAGATTTCTATATATTAGATAAATATTACATATTAAACAACGCCACTGCAATTTAATCAATGAATTAATCATAACTTCAATGAGCGCCAATACATATAATATTTTTATTTGAAAATGTTATAATTTCGAAGGCCTGGATTACCACAACACAGATTCTAGTCTAGCATAGAATTTGCTGTAATATCTACCTATGTTTCACTACCATTATGTGAACATAGTTATAAGTCTGTGAAAACAATATTTTTTTATCTCTTGTGTGGTTTTTAAATAAAAAGGTACTTTTATACTTCTTTTTTTTTTACTTTTCTTATAAATTACATATATGTGCAAATCAAAAACATTTCATTTATTGTAGTGCTGAACGTTACAAATTAAACATTATGTGTTTTAGTAATGGATTATAACCATATCGCATAGGCCTTACGGCCTTGAGTTTTTCAATCACGTTTAATCACGATGTTTTCCTCCACCAATAGTGATTTTTTAAATTACATCAGTCGATGATATAACTATCACCTCGTGTTCGTCCACTGCTGGACCGTCTGGTCCAGCCGTGGACGAACGTTAAGGCTCTTTCACGCCAGAGTAACATCGTGCTACAGTGCGGCATGCTACAAATGTGGCATCCGGCTCCTTGTTGCATGCTACAATCGCCAGCGTCGCGCGGCTGATGTGGCATGCGGCAGTCTATTTTAAGCCGAGACAACATCGTGCCTAGATAATTTTCAAAGTATCACACTAATATTTGAAGTGATTTTGGTGATAGACACCGTAGAATATGGCTATGAATATGAACATCCCACAATACTTCACTGTTTCTATAATCTTCAATGAAGACTAAAAAATTTTTATTACTCCACTCAATGACCGATTCAATTCAATTTCTTGGAGTGATTTCACCAAAATCTTTACTTTCCAAAACAAATACAAACAATAACCTAGAAACTATTTTTAACGTACCAAACATGTCACATGGAATTTATCGTGTTATCCAAATGCGACAGTCTGCCGCAAGATGTTGCCATGCCGTACGATTCTTGCCACAATACGCGACAATTTTAATTATTGTAGCATGCGGCCTTGTGGCATGCCGCAATGCCGCACAGTCTTGCCCCGGCATAAAAGAGCCTTTAGGCCTACCCAAAGCACGCTACGACTAATAACGGCTAACATAGTGCATTGATATTCAGCAAACAGAATGTAAATTGTTTACGTTGAAATAAATTTTTGACTTATTGATTGTTTTTTGTGAATATATATTATTGCATAAAAAATACCAGTGACTATTGAAGAGACCATTGAGATACGCTGTCCTCCAGAGTCTCCAAATATATGTAGTTATACTACATAATATCTTGTGCATAACTTTTAAATAAATAAAATCAGGGGTGAACACCAACTCCAAGAATCAAATCTACGACCTCAATTACCATTGGTCTAATAAAACCTATTGGGCACCTCTTACCTCTAGCAATACCTAGGTAACTAGAAAGGTTATATAGGTGGTGTTATTGTTTTGATCCCAAGCGCTAATTGAATTTATGCGAGTTTATTTAGACGGGGTTGGCAAAGGCAATCGTGGTCTTGATTAAACTAAACAGCGTTGTTGCTGTCTAGTTAATATTCGTGTATATTTAGTGTACATCAGATACCATTTCAGCTAGAAACAACTCCCTATTCATTATTATTAATTATCTATTAGATAGTCGTTACGATGCAAAGCCCGCGGCTTGTATACGAGTAATTAATTCTCCGAAAAAGCTTGTGCCTCGAGATATGCTTAAACGGAAATGTTCACAGACAATTACTAAGTTTATAATAAAGTTCGGTGAAAATCCCAGCGTAATATGTCACATTCATTTCTTGGTCCATTGGAGAATGTTATTATAACTTTGTAGACACTGATGAAATTGATTGTGGATTCAACAGAGTCAAATTGACTTGGAAACTAATCCGAAGTTATCGATACAGTGGCGTTGCAGTATCGACAAATTGTAATCACAATACAACGCAATATGATGTTTTAACTTCACAGTCAACTTCAAAGTTGAGCAACTTCAAAGTAGGGTTTCAAACAAAATAACATCAACTTATCAAATGATAGTCAGAGAAAGAAACTCAAAAGCTTACAATACAAAAGTTGCAACTTGCATGCGCAGTGACGCTCCCACCAACTCTTCAGTAAAGTTATAGTGAAGTTATAGTTAGCAATACCACTCGCTAATGTGAAGAAAAACATCGTGACGAAACCTGAGTGTCTGAGCTATTCATATACCTCAGCGCTTGAAATCGCCAGTCCGCGGTGGGCACGCGTGGTGATTAAGCCCATACTCTCTCCCTGAGAGAAGGGATGTGCCCTACAGTGGGACGTTTAGAGGCTGCTTATGTATACATATACACTCACGCCTTTATGACGACTGTATCCCGGTTCGGTAGACTGAGACCAGAGTTTCCCACTTGCCACCATCCCGACAAACCTATCCCGCTTCATCGACATTCATTAGTCGTCGACTGTTTCGGGTGTTTTTAGGGTTTCGTAGTTGACCAGGAACCCGTCTGTCTGTCCGTCTGCCCGTCTGTCTGTCCGCGGCGAGAGACTCAGAGACGATTAGTACGAGAAAGCTGAAAATTGGCATAGACATAGGTACATATTTACCACGCCGACAATACGGTAGAATAAAATAATAAAAAAGAAATTTTTTAGCCCCCTACACCTGAATTAGGGATGCAATTTTTTTCTCGCCTACACCACAGTGTGGTCGTTTAAAAATATTGTGGGTGTAGGAAGACCATTTTTTGATATAGGGTTCCGTTTGTGATATAGGTATAAAGCTTTAAAGTGCAAGTATTTGTCAGAGTAGAGCGTCCCCCCCCATCTCCTAGCTACGGTTTATTGTAAAAACGTAATAAAAACATGGTTGTAGCACATTCAAAATTAAAACTGTCACGGCTAAATAAACTTTACAAGTCAACGAGTAATAGGCGACCAACTTATAAAAGGAAAACTTCATACAAAATCCATTGAAAATTACTTTTGTGAAGTTGTTAATTCTGTAAAGTAGATAAGACCAGATAAAAGCAGATAAACTCTTTCTACACTGCGCGTGGTTAGTTCTGTAAAGCAGATAAGACCAGATAAAAGCAGATAAACTCTTTCTACACTGCGCGTGACCCGACACGCACATGGCCAGTTTTTTATCTTGCCCTGAGCTAATACGTATTTGGTTGAATTATGTTGTTTGGTAAATTAAGTTAATTAAATGAATATGTCTGAGGTGTCCGAGGGGTCAACATACCTAAGCACTTGAAATTTCCAATCCGCGGTGGGCACGCGTGGTAATTAAGCCCATACTCTCTCTCTGAGAGAAGGCATGTGCCTTGCAGTGGGACGTATATAATAATAGGCTACATAAAAAAAAATACAGTATTGTAATGTAAGTATAATTTTAAGTATTTTTTTATTGGAATTTACTTCGGCAAATCTGGCAACCCTGAGTCGCCCATCTCCCGTAAGGTCTTATATTTCAATTTCACTGGCTGAGCCGCGCTGCTGGGGACTTAGCAGACAATACCTGAGGCTAATTCTTACGTCGGGAATTTAATCTAGACACGTAAGATTTCAATTCCGTTCCTACGCGAGTGTGTGTAACTTGAGATTTTGTCGCTGGCTCAGTTACCGAGTGGATTATGAACGAAGTAGTTAATATGATTGAATTTTACAATGGCCTCGCAGAAGATAAACTATCAATCTGGCCCCGAATTTTTCAATCGCTTATTACTGTTCAAAGAAAAATGCCACCAAACATTCTTAAATTCTGACGTCTCTTAGAATGTACATTTTAACTTTGTACAAGATAATCTTTATATCATTTCTAATTTAACAGCTAGTTATTTTTTAGCCGATTGAAGTAGATAAAGGGGAAAATCTGGTGGGCAATTTAATGCATGAAATATAAAAATATTGTAAAAACAAACAACCAGACAGCTAGAATCAAACCTAGATAGATCCGTTGAATTTTCAACCTCACGAGGCGGGATTAAATTGAGTAGGTAAATGACTCACAGTCAGGTCTTCGTTTTTATAAGTTTTTATTAACTAAAATCTAAGTACCTAATAACTTCTCAACTCTATTTACATTGTTCTAAAAGATTTCTCATCAATTTTGGAAAACAGATTTGTCATCTGTTCCCACAGATCTACTTTACTAATTTTGGTATATTTAACAATAACTGAAAGGGCCTGACACTTCTTAACACAGATTAATTACTATACTTAAATGTACACCAAATCTTCATATTTTAATACATCACCATACTTAAGTACATATATTATTCAGTGAGTGTGTACTTTTTTTTTAATAAATGATATTTGATAAGCCTATTCGTCGCACTGCAGAGCACATGCCTTCTTATCTCAAAGAGAGAGTTTGGGCTCGATCACCATGCATGCCAACCGCTGGCGATTACAACCACTGAGGTATGTGGACAACTGGAAACCTTTAAGACACTCATGTTTCATCAGAATATTCTGAGTCATTGTCTGCGACTGGTATTTCAACATTGTTACATCTCTTACAAACTCTCGGAAAGAACAAGCGTTCCTGAAACTTTTATCCACCCTTAGAAATGTTTTTCGTGTCGTGACGTGGCCTTCCACTATTTCTGTATTCTTCTTTTACGTGTTATCAATATTTACATGCAGCGTCCAACGTAACAATTTTCCGTTTCATCCGATTTCCAGATGAATATAAACGGACGAGTTACGGGTACGAGCGCGGGGAATGTATTCGGTTGAATATTTCATTTGTAAATGTGTGCGCGGTGCCACGAGGTATGTAGCTGCATCCCCTCGAGTCAAGTGTTGACATGCATGACATGTATTGAGGCTGCTGTTACGACTAGCACGCTGTCTCGCTCGCACAATGTAACATTTTTAATGATTTCAATAATTTTTTTTTTTTTTGTCCCAGTCCCATAAAATTTTGAATACTTTTAATAAATGTGGTGGATCGTAAAATTAGGGACATTTTAAATAAATTTTTATTTCCCATAACAGGTTTTGATGAGGAAAAGTTGTTTCCAAAATTATTAATTTTAGTATCAAATTTTCTCTATCAAGGACTAGATAAAATATGTCTTTATCATAAGTATACCCACTCATTTAATTACAATAATTAATAATATAGGTATGAACGTGCGAGCGAGACAGTATGTCAGGTGTAAGAGCAATGTTGTTAAAGAGCAATGTCAATATAGTTTATTTTAAGATCTAGATAGGCTGTTATAGCGAAAAAATGGACAAAAAAACTCCCGGCTTAAAACGTACAAAGTCTAATCCAGGTTCTTACAAAACAAAAATGGAAACTACCTACATAAGAAAAAAATATAGCTTTAATAAAAAAAACTTTGAGACTCGATTCTCGCGATCGAAGTATTTACATACCTACAAGTTTGTGTAGAACAACTCAACTTTCTGGACTTGCACTTGGCTCGTGACAAAAAAAAGAGTAACAAGAGTATCTAAGTAACAAAAACTTAATGTTTCAGAAGTGAAATGTTTCAAAAGTTCTCTATATTGAGACACACAACCAAAACGGGTAATCTAGCTAATTACTTTGTATACTTTTAAAACTTAGTTTGTTACACTTTTTTATAAAAAAGACCTACAAAATTTTGCACTTAGAAAACTCATGTTATTATTGCACACAAAACGTGTTAAAGAAACTGGATTCTACCACGATCTTCCCCCCTTTGGGATAGCCCCAAAATACTAAAAATATCTTGCGTCTACACCGATTAGTGACCATTAGTTCACGTACAAAGTGTTAATTAAAACCCAAATAAATCGTGCAAGTTCGCAAGCAGCTACATACCGCCGCGCCTCTCTGCCGGCCGGGAACTTCCCTTGAACTAAGGCCAACTTTAACTTCTTGGCGCTGAGGAATGGTTCCATTATGCTCGTGACTGATTTGTTATTTATTGGCGACTCGTAACTTTGTAAAATATTATCTACGAGGTGCACTCATCGCCGTATGTTATGTTGAGGATTTTTTTCAGAATTATTTTCTAGTAGCGCCGTCTATCGGAGGGTAGCGACAGATTTGGGGGTCTTTATTTATTACACTCTTAAGACAGTGGTAAAAAAGGCTGGTACACAGGAGAACAGACGTTTGCTAAATTGGTCGTACTTAATTGCATTTTTGTAGAGATTGTAGGTCTATTTTATATTCTTGGATTTTTTATTTGGATACACAATTTTTTTCCAATTTTTCATATTTAAGTTTTTACGTATTTTCATACCTGAAAACATTTTTTTGGAGATAATTTAATCAAACGTCCTCATAGTAAATCATAATTTAAACAAAATATATTAAGTCCAATCACCTGTCCACTGTAAGGTTGTTGTGAACCTTTTTGTTAAAAAGTCCCCGAAACCGGCGTGCGTGCATGCAACGACTAATGAATGTTGAGGAAACAATAGTGATCTATCAGGATCGTGGCTCGCGGCAGTCCCTGGTCTCTGCCTACCCCTCTGGGATACAGGCGTGAGTTTATGTATGAATGTGTATGTATTTTAAACGTCACTCTCTAAAATCACTTTCTGGCTTACATTTTCCATTAAACCTATTTTAGCTTTTTCGGGTACCATTCAAAAGTTCAACAGTTACTTAACAAATTCTCAGACAACAAACAACGAAATGCACAATGTATCATTTGACAACTCATCATTCCATATAAAAATGTTAAAAATAAAAACGCCAGAAAGTAATTATTTAATATCATTTGAGAACATTTAGATGAGTTTTCTTTACATAAATCCATTAAATCAATAAAGTTCTATTGACACATTTTTCTTTCACATTAATGTTACTTGGTCTAAAGACATTATAAAATAACAGTGTAAGTAACATAACAGACTCCCCGTTGACAACACACATAATCCTAAATAACTCCACTCTCAAACACAGAAAGTGAGGAAAGTTAGTGCTTCAGAGCAACATCCCGTTATTCATACTCATATTTCAATTAATTGAAAAGTCAAACTGACGAACAGTATTTAAACTTGGCAAAAGTTTAATTTTAGGTGCGAACTCAAACAAGGGCCCGCGTTACTCAACTTGTTTACCAGGATGGTCAGTAGGTATTTTTTCACAATGCTTGTTTTTGAACTCCTGAATACACGGTCAATATTATTGAAGTTGCAGGTGTTCAACCGTAATATCATAAAATTCAATATCCATAATAGAATAATGGGAGTAGAAGGTGGAATGTTATTTTAATTTTATTTTTCAAGCAAGCAAAGCAGAATAAATCAGACCAGTCAGAAGAACAGAGCAGAGCAGAGGATACCAGAACAGAACATAGCAGCGTAGAGGAGAGCAGAGCAGAGGAGAGCAGAGCAGAGGAGAGCAGAGCAGAGCAGAAGAAAGGAGAGCAGAGCAGAAGAGAAGAGAGCATAGCAAAGCAAAGTAAAGATGTATGTGAAGTTTGTATATTGTCAATATATTCTCTCGTGTATCGAAATTTAATAATGCCTTTTGTGCATACGAAACGGCCTCAATACAATGCAACTATTATTGAATTGCTGCGTTTAATACGAAGTAGCCATGTTGATTGGCAACACAATGCAAAATGTTTTTTTTCTTCGCATTTTGAAACAATATTGCAGGCAGGCTGCAACGAAATTGTACATTTAAACCAATTGGAAGCTGATACTGAAAGAACAACACATACGATAATTTAACTGTGAAATTGTTGTGGTGCTAATATCAGTCAATACTCAAATAGCCAATTAATATAAAACTATGACAAACATCCGGAAGGAACTAAGAAAGTTGAACTTCCGCAAAAAGTGACACATTATGCCATTAAAAATTCTAACAAAAAGGAGAAAGACGGTCGGTCATATAACCCTGGGCCTAGGTGTTAACAAGACGAAAGCAACGTATATTTAAAGAGTACATGTCAAGTAACAATCGTGGAAAATTCGGTGATTTTTGGCAATCCAGGAGCTGAGATATAGGGGATACAATAAAAATGAGGTTATGTGTTCTTCAGTTATCACTCTGATAATTTTGCTGTAATATTATGATATTTCAACCTTTTGACGCGTTAATAATTAAAATAAATAATTAATACAACCCCGTCGCGGCCGCAACGTCCAGTTGCTATACCGCAATTAATACAGCGATCCATGACAAAAATCCAATCGTAATGCGTGAACAAGGATCCAAAACAACAAGCCAAAATAAGTCGTGTAAGCAGGTTTCGTGGTGTCCAGGGAAGAAGCAAGGGTCGTCAAGGTCAGTAAGGTTCGCAAAGTCCGTGAGAAGCTGAGGTCGTCGAAAAATCAAAGAAACTAAAGACACACTCAAAACGCACGGAACGCAATGAAACGAGTAAGATTTTTTATGACAGCGGGTATTTTGTCATTTTTATGACAATGTCAAGGTGTAATTGTTTTTAGATTATAATGGCGTGGCCAAACACTTCTTTAGTTAATAGAAAATCGATTTTTATTTAAAAAAATAATCGATTTCTATATTAAATGGCTGAAAATATATTTTTTACGAAGATATTTTCACATTTTATTATGGAGTTATAGCATGTTATGTATATGTGAAGCATTCTGAATCCATTAAAGTGAAGTTAAACCTATTAACAATTATTTTAATCGATTATGACGATTTCAATCGATTACACTTTTAGTTATTTCCAGTTTTCTCGTTTCCTAGATTGTGAATTTATCTGAGTTTTTGTACTTTAAACCACAAAAATATAACTAATTTTTTGAACCTAATTTCAACTTGTTAACTTTGGGCCCAGAGCCTTCTTTCTCCTTTTGGGAATTTTAGTTACTACCTATTCAATGGCAAAATGTATAAACTTTTCGTTTAGTAAGGAACCATAGTAAATGATCCGCGTTTGTTAAGTATAATAAATACTTACGTTACAGTCACAAGCAATGAATGCGAATCGACTATAAAACGATCGTAGGTAGTAGGGAGTAGGTACAAAGCTTGATGTCATGTGGACTATTATTCCTTTTTTATATACAATAAAGTGTTTTCTATCTATCCTATCTATAACAGTGAAGTCACCGAGTATCATCAGTATATAGTCGGTGCAGCATCTTCCATAATTATACTGCATAAGTTAGTTTTTGTCAGCCTGGTACATCACAACATCATCTCTTTAAAATGGCCGAAATGACTCCTCTGCGGCCTTCTTCTGCCTCTATTTTTGTCTATGATGTTTCTCACAAAGTGGTCGCGTGACATACGGCTCAGTATATATCTCCTTACATTCTATCGTCCTCAGTATCGGTCTACACTCATTTACCCTTTCCAAAACTGGTTAACCTGTCACCTCGGTGGCATAAGTCATATTAGATACCAGTCAGTAATACTCAGCGTTCTCCTTCAACAGCTCTTAATATTCGCTGAATAAGGGCGCTTACGCGGCGGATGCCCGTGGCTCTAGGTGGGTACAGTGGACAATGTGGACATCTACGAGAGTGGACTCTAGCTACGATACGGGCTTAAGTCGCCCGTGTCGTAACTAAGTTCGATCATTGGTCGACTGTACTAACGCGCAGTCGCTACAAAAGATAGGTCTGCAGCGATATTACGCAATAAACCGTATACAAAACGGGGTGAATCCCACAAAATTTATATCGAGCTCCACTGGGACCATTAGCACGTAACCGCGGCCTAAATAAAACATTAAGGTGTCGGAAATCGGTCTGTTATTTGTTATTGTGGTGTATCACCACGCATCAAACACTTATTTCTATCCAAAGATGTTCTACAGTCATGATCTTTAATCCCCCCCCCCCCGCTTTTTCTATATATTAGGGGTTAAAGTATGAAATTGCCGTTTTATTGCAATAGGTTCTTTGAATTGACATAGAATCTTCATGGTTTGAGGTTTTCGAATGAAACTTTTTTCAAATGGTTTCTATGATGTTCTTTTTTTAAAAAATGTGAAACATTTGAATATCGACTTTCAATTGTTTATGTTATTCAATTTAGACAAGAAAGATGGATACTGCGAAAATTCGAGTGATTATGAGGCACCCATTTTTCGTATTTTTTTATTTTATTGATTTGACGCAAGTGAGTCAATATTGTGGGTAAGGTAACGTTAAACCATGCCGCTAATTCCTGGGTAGTTTGACTAGGGTCGGCTTCCACTATCTCTCTTAATTCATCGTTATTCACCTGTGTGGGCGGTCTTCCTCGTGGCTCGTTCTTTAAGTCGAAATTTCCATCACGAAAGCTTTTAAACCAAAATCGCACGGTGCGTTCATTAGTAGACCCCTCTCCAAACGCAGCATTGATATTGCGGGCTGTTTCTGCCGCGTTAGTTCCGCGTCGGAACTCGTATTCAAAAATCACTCGAATTTTCGCAGTATCCATCTTTCTTGTCTAAATTGAATAACAAAAACGTTTCACAAAATGTTTCACATTTTTTAAAAAAAGAACATCATAGAAACCATTTGAAAAAAGTTTCATTCGAAAACCTCAAACCATGAAGATTCTATGTCAATTCAAAGAACCTATTGCAATAAAACGGCAATTTCATACTTTAACCCCTATTACTTAGGTACTTAATTATTGTTTTTATATTTGTGTTTATAGCCTTTGTTGCCAATCTCCAATAGGAGATGTCGCATTAAGAAGAAGAGTGTTTGTAATACATATAATTAATTTAATTCACCATCATCGTGTTTCTGAGAAATTATTGTTTACAACAATAATGCCAAATACTTAAGTAAATAAATGCCGATAAACTGCTGCGCAGTTTGGAAATTTTGTCAACCTTTTTGTTATTGTTTCTTTAATACATAAGCAGCATGTATACGTCCCACTGTAGGGCACAGGCCTTATATCAGGGAGAGAGTATGGGCTTAATCACCCCGGGTGCCCACCGTAATTATCTGCTTGTATTTGTTAGTTGTAGTGTAGGTTAGATTTCACCTTAGCAAGAATCAAAATTCACTTCCTCGTCTGAAAAATGGAAGCATAGTCTAACAAATTAATTGATTTTCTTTTTCTTCTGAATAAGCGAAATAGTAAAAACAAAATGTTTTTGTTGTCAAATCTAAACTCGCCGCAGTGTCTGATACACCGCTGCTCCTATATTGGCATTAGATGATACCAGCTCTGTTCGAATATTTGACTTATTCCTAGTATTCTGCTGGACAGTATGTAATTTTGGCAGAGTTCAACCCTTTCATGGATACGCTGTGAATACCAATTGGAGAAATATACCACAATCAACTGTTTTTCATACAACTCTTTTAGTAGCGTTTGTTAGTCTCTGTTATAAGCTAGCTGATTCTCTATCTTTACAATTCTGCATCTGATTGTCTCTCTCGATCTTTAGTGCTCGTTACTCAGCTGCTACTCGGCAATTTTACCGTGAAGGAAAACATCGTGAGGAAACCTGAGAGTGTATAGCTGTGGATATACTATACCATTTAAAGAAAAGGTATAGCCATTCGCGGTAGGCACGAATAGTGCCCATACTTTCTCTCTCTTCCTGAGAGAAGGATTATGCCCATGATGCAGTGGGACTTACCTATATAGAATGTTTAACGCGGCCAGTTGTTGTCTGTGGTCACAAAAAGTTAAGGCTTTAAATAAATTATGCTTCATGCACAATTAATTTTGTAAGACAGATTGCTAATGTTTTACAGCCTGCCTATTCCTGAAGTAAATGAACTTAAATTGTAACACAATACAACAAAATTAATGTCCACAGGGAGACAGGGTGAAATCGCAGTAGCTAGAATTTTTTTAAGAGGATATTTTTCTTAAAGTATTTTACAATTTTACCTCTTCTTTGTAACCATTGTTTCTGTAACTGTTTCCTGGTGTGCACAAAAAGAATATTCTTATCTTATCTTATATTTTTAAACAATGGCTGTGGATATACTATGCCATTTAAAGACAAGTTGAGTAAAATATTTTTCTTAAACAAAATATTACTGGCGAACCATCCAATCCCATCAGTCGGTCCTTCAATGCTGAGGATCGTGACTGCTATGACGAGGATGGGTGTAGAGTGCTCTCCATCTGGACCTAACGTTCACTGTGTGGACCGCCTAGTGAAACCTGAAAGTGCGGTGCGAAAAGAAATAGAAATCCAAAAAACCTATTATTATTATATTCGGCGACAATTTAATTTAATTGTTCTTTCTTTCACTTGTTTACGTGGTCAGGCGAAATACAATTGACGGGCTTATTTATAAAAACACGATTCCTTAAAACACTAGAGAGTTTTACAGGGGAAAGACTTTACCACAGACTATTACTGCGCCTATAGAGTGTTTTAAGGGAATCATGTGTTATAAATAACACTGTGAATATTTTAATATCGCAAGATATTTTTCAACGCTGCAATGCTTTAAATTCACGGTCTCTAACCAGATAATTTTATTATTTACATAAATGTTATACCACTGTAACTGACCCGGCAAACGTTGTTTTGCCATATTAATTAGCCTACGACCTATTCTCAGACCTACCAAATATACAAAAAAATTCATACAAATCAGCGAAGTCCTTTCGGAGGAGCTCCATAACAAACACTGCGACACGACATTTTTATATATAATATTTCATTAACATTATTGTTAGACATAAAGATAAGAATATTTCCTTAAAATAGAAGGATTGAATCTCTCTTCAAGCAAATGTTGCAGCAGGGCCGAGTTTCATAAAACTACAATTTGTAGTTTATGATAATTAGAGGTTCATTGCGTAGCTGAGTCTACTTTTTGATCTGTGGGTTAATCGACTTTGCAATGTACATCGAATTGTCATAGTAAACCATAAATTGTACTTCTATGAAAGAGGCCCCAGGTGCACGTTGAAAGCCAAAAAGCTCTTTCAATCGCGTTCGAAAACACATCAACTCCAGCAAGGCTCTGTTGCCACTTCACATTTGCGGAGACACTTAGACGATCTTATTACAGTGTAAGAAGGCAATAAATTGTGCTTTTATCGCGATTTCTAATCCGCGGCGGTTGTTTCGGTGGCAGAATAGATAGGTACAGCAGAAGAGTAGCTTTGGGTAGAGTTCGCTGAATTTGAATTTCAAATGTCCTACTGGCAATGCTATTTTTCCTTTTTTATTAGAAACAAAATAATATTTTATTGAATCTTTTAAAATGGCAGCAATCATTACATTTACCTCTATGGTGACATGACCTACTTCGAATATCCTACTGGCAATGCTATTTTTACTTTCTTATAAGAAACAAAGTAATATTTTATTGAATCTTTCAACATGGCAGCAATCATTACATTTACCTCTATGGTGACATGACCTACTTCGAATATCCTACTGGCAATGCTATTTTTACTTTCTGATAAGAAACAAAGTAATATTTTATTGAATCTTTCAACATGGCAGCAATCATTACATTTACCTCTATGGTGACATGACCTACTTCGAATATCCTACTGGCAATGCTATTTTTACTTTCTTATAAGAAACAAAGTAATATTTTATTGAATCTTTCAACATGGCAGCAATCATTACATTTACCTCTATGGTGACATGACCTACTTCGAATATCCTACTGGCAATGCTATTTTTACTTTCTTATAAGAAACAAAGTAATATTTTATTGAATCTTTCAACATGGCAGCAATCATTACATTTACCTCTATGGTGACATGACCTACTTCGAATATCCTACTGGCAATGCTATTTTTACTTTCTTATAAGAAACAAAGTAATATTTTATTGAATCTTTCAACATGGCAGCAATCATTACATTTACCTCTATGGTGACATGACCTACTTCGAATATCCTACTGGCAATGCTATTTTTACTTTCTTATAAGAAACAAAGTAATATTTTATTGAATCTTTCAACATGGCAGCAATCATTACATTTACCTCTATGGTGACATGACCTACTTCGAATATCCTACTGGCAATGCTATTTTTACTTTCTTATAAGAAACAAAGTAATATTTTATTGAATCTTTCAACATGGCAGCAATCATTACATTTACCTCTATGGTGACATGACCTACTTCGAATATCCTACTGGCAATGCTATTTTTACTTTCTTATAAGAAACAAAATAATATTTTATTGAATCTTTTAACATGGCAGCAATCATTACATTTACCTCTATGGTGACATGACCTACTTCGAATATCCTACTGGCAATGCTATTTTTACTTTCTTATAAGAAACAAAATAATATTTTATTGAATCTTTTAACATGGCAGCAATCAGTACATTTACCTCGATGATGACATGGTCTACTTTGAATTCAAAGTATTTGTTATTCCTCCTTTAGCATCCAGGCACATTTTTTTAAGGCCAGAAAGCCTAAGATTTAAGTAACATTATGGGTAAGGGTAACCAAGTAGTACTAAAATTTATAGAAACAACTGAAACGACTTATAAATTAGGAAGTAAATTAGGAAATTAGGAAGAAATAAAAACAATATTTAATTTGGACAAGTTTTAAAACATGGGATATTTAAAAAAGTTACGTTCCATGTAGTGTCATGATTCTGTTAGAGGCTTCGTCTTTACTTAATAATGTTGAATAGTTGCCGTGTGCCTAATTTTTTTTACGTAGCCTCTATGTTTGTGTCCCACTGCTGGGCAAAAGCCTCCCCCAATTCAGTCCAGAGTTTTCGGTCTTGGGCCACTTTAGACCACTGTGGCAGTGGTCGAGATCGTCTCTCCACCGTCTTCTAGGCCTGTTAAAAGAAGAAAATTTTGGAGTTTTTTTTTCTTTTTCATTTATTTTTTAAGCACAGTGACAAAATAACATCTTCTCGTGTATAAACATCTCATGTCTCAGTGTTTGTTATCGAACTGGTTTCCGCCCTACCCCTGGTTACTCCGGGATACAGGGGTGAGTTTGTGTTTCGTTTTTAGGATTCCGTACCCAAAGGGTAATGGACCCTATTACTAAGACTCTACTGTCCGTCTGTCTGTCTGTATATCAGTCACCAGGTTGTATCTCAGGAACCGTGATAGCTAGACAATTAACATTTTCACTTATGATGTATTTCTGTTGCCAATATAACAAAAAATACTAAAAAAAGAATAAAATAAATATTGAAGTGGGGCTCCCATACAACAAACGTGATTTTTTTGCCGTTTTTTGCTCGATATTAATAACGGCAATAGGTAGACGCTTTAAATGTTCACAGAATATTTATTGATATATTCACTTTTAAAATAAATAATTAAATTAAAATAAAATAAATATTTAAGGGGGGGGGGCTCCCATAAAACAAACGTGATTTTTTGCCGTATTAACGGCATCAGGTAGACGCTCTCCGTCTCAGGAACCCTCCGTGCGCGAGTCCGACTCAGGGCACAGACCTTCTCTCAGAGAGAGAGAGTATAGGCTTAATTACAACGCGTGCCCACCGCGGATTGGCAATTTCAAGCGCCGACATGTGCGAACAACTCAGACACTCAGGTTTCCTCACAATGTATTCCTTCACTGTTAGCGGATGGTATTGCTACTATAACTTCACGTTAAGTGTTTTGTTAAGTTTATTTAATAAATTACTCTGTCGAATCCGATAGGGTCTTCTGCCACATTCAGATTGTAGTTTCGGTGACAAACGTCGCGCTTCGTTAGGCAAAAGAGCGGTTTCGAAATAAGGATCGAGTTACGAGTCCCTTCAGATATTTTCGGTATCACTTGATTTAGAAGTTTATGGTCCAACTCCGACTAACGAGATACTTGAATTTGAAAAGCCTATTTACAATAAAATATATAAAGGCATTCTACTAACGGTAAACATAACGAAAATTCTGTTCTTGATTTTCTTTTCATTGTTTGAGAGCACTTAAATTAAACTATGCACTTTTAATGGAACAGTTATTGTAGTAATTAAAGTTACATATATTTAAAAACCTGCAAAAGACCCTAGTTTGAAAAATAAATAACATAAGTAGCCTCTACAAAGTTACCTCTAAAATGCGCAAATCCTAAATCGCGTCAGTTAGAGTTTGTCATTTAGAACAACTTTTAAGTAAATAACTTCCACACAACACCGTCACTTGTCCTGATCCCAAACTAGGATGCCCTGTGCTATGGTAACCAGGCAAGAACATCACAAACATGGAAATACACCGAGACTGAGGCCATTTGTACAAATGTACGGTGACCTCCAGTAGAAATCGAACCCACGATCACCGGCATGGTAATCAGATGAAATACCGCTAGACCAACGAGGTAGACAACCATTTAATCAGTCGAGGGCTTTGTTTCACTAGTTTTTTTTTTGTAATTTTCTTTATACACTTTTAAATGTAACTTACAATTCTTGCAGCCCTGTAAGAACGCTTATTGATAAATATAGTTTAAAATCGTATGTGTTAAATAGAACTATGTAAAAGAATGACTAACCAGAGACTGCGCTTTTGGTAGAGCGTGAATTTATTAAAATTACGTTTGTTAAAATTAAGTTTATATCGGAATTATATCAAGATTTGCATCTTGATATAATCCCGATATAAACTCATAGAACCAAATTTTGTAAAACACAAACACTAAATGGGGTACCGTGTTTCAAGAATCGTGCTTTGTGAGGCAATCCTCTCAGAAACTCACTCGCCCTCTCAGAAAGAGAGAGAGAGAGTACGGATTTAATGAACGGTCTCGTTGGTTTAGTGATAATACGCTTGACTACCAAACCAGAGGTCAATGGTTCAATTGCCGGTAAGGGCCGACGTACTTGATTTGTAGAATTGCCTGAGTTTGGATATAGCTAAACTTCCAAACTAGGTAAAATAAAAAATGCACAATATTAATTGCCATACAAACATTGTTTTACATGAGTGATACACAGCGAGCCCCGCACTAGGTAAAACCTGTATTGCGGACAAAAGGACAAAGAAGCCTTTGGTACACAAAATATTAATAAAAATATTGATAATAATATGACATTTTAGAGCAAAGGGTCCGGAAAAATTGCAAAAAATCAGGAGGAAAGACGATCAATAAAAATTTTGCGCTTACTTTGGAACTCAAATAACAATCAAACCAAAGCATCATGGATTGGTTAATAAATCTACCTAACATTTTGCAAAATTGTAAGAGGAGGGACGAAGTGCTGAAAAATTACGTAGGTATAATTTTTTTAGTTAAGTTGTGATGTACATTTTTGAAAGTCATAACGCAGATAGTAAATGTATCTCTGTTTGTGGTACTATAAAATGAGATTTGATTACAGCAAAGTTATTTGATTTATTTATTATCTGCGCGGGTGTGATGATCTCTACGATTTTCAAGTTTTTCCCGTCTAAAATCACGGTACAACCGGATCGTGCCCAAGATTTAAATTTTTCCCGCAGTTTAATGTTATCCCCAATATCAATAAAGCAAACCACCTTGAAATGAAGTGCACGTTTGCCATCAGGTATTGCAATATCGATGGAGCGCGACTCTGCTTTCTAACAACCCGATTCAAAGGGAAACGTATAGCCAAAACGTGTCGAAAACCTTCTATCAGCTCCTTAAAAGAATATAGATATAGCACGGTTCATTTAAGAAAGTTACTAGATAACTAGAGCCTGTCGCTCACACGATATTGACGGCAACGTTATGAGCGACGACGGTATGTGTGAGATGCAAATAGTTGTCCAGTCTCTTTCTTTAATTAACAGTGTTTACAGCTCTTAACTTCTATATCTACATTTTGGACTTCGGACAGTTCTTATCACAAAGGCATAGAGCTGATTATATGGAATGGTTAGTTTTCATCGCGGTTACAGACTGCATGCACAAATGAGAAGAAATATGTTGCGTTTATTGTTTGGTTGCATGTAAAATTTGGTTTTATACAAAATCACGTTATGAATTCAGCCTTGCGTGTCGAAAGTTTAGTCTGATATCCTCGCTATATAAGCCTACCTTACTGAGTGGTTACCTAAAACCAAGGTGGTGAGCACAACATATCTTTTCATCATCATCAGCCCACCTCTTTGCATATACCGCTTAATTTACATTAAAGTTTTTTTTTTATTGATATTTTTCACTACACAAAATTCTGCAAGAAGTTCCGATCTATGGAATTTTCCTTCTAATGAGTAATGATCGGGTGTGTTCGTGTCAGTGCCGATATGTATGACATGATTGCTGCACTTAACGCGAGATTTAATCTTATTCGTATCGTTAGAACATTTACACAATGCTTTGTAAGAGGAACTGTTCTTTCTATAAATATAACAGGCACTACAAATACCGAATAGATGCATACTCTTGATGAGCTCAAGAGTATCTATTCGGTATCTACGCTTTAAACGTCAAATGAAACGTCATCGGTAAAGTTACATTGCTTGTGCCGTAGTAAACAAACCGCACAGAATCAGGGATTTAAGGCCGGGTCGTGACCCGATCGCCAGGTGTTAGTTATCGAGACATCGGCGCAGCCTTCGGGACATTGTAAACGGCCACTATTATTTTATTTTACGATCCGACCCCCGCCTGCCACTGAAGTTTGCATTATCGACTAGTCAAATACTATGTGGGAAGGACGATTGAATAAGTCTGAGCTTGAACTGAAAGAGAAATGTGCAAGGAGGCAAAGCGTTTTACTTGTACGCAGAGCAAAAAAGAGCAATATAAAATACCGTAGTAAAAGTATTCTCCTCTAATCCATGAAAACATACATTTCACCCATGTCCGTTGAGTAAAAAAGTCCCTAAGTTAGTTTATTTATGGCGGAAATTATCGCTGGTAACACATAAATTACATGCGCTAAATCCATTAGAATTCGCTTGGATTAGAGAAGCACCAAATAACAAGATCAAAGGTAAACAGAGGCACCAACACAGGCCATGGAAGTCCATTAAACTGGACTGACGGGCAATCAAAACATATGTTAACCCATTACATTGGAACGATCAGGGTCACCATTTAGTACCGAGTGACCAAATAGATTTGTAAAGGCTTACCTACCTATCTAGTATCTACACGTGGGAAGTATAGGGTGCTACGTAGCAGGCACGATATTTGTAAAATTTCCTTTTGACATGTACTCTCCTTATATAACTTACTTCATAACTAAGTAGTGTAACTTAGGAACCTAAGTTAAATAATAATTATTTTTTATTTTCACTTTTTCTACGCAGGTGAAAGGTGAGTAATACCGCCGCGTAGTTTTTTTTTCCAATAGTAAATACGGGCTCTGCCATCTTCATGTGGGAAGTATACCTAGAGGGGGTGTTACGTAGCATGTACGACATTTGTAAAATTCCCTTTTACAATATATATACTCTCCTTATATAACTTAGTTCATCCCTAAGTAAGCTTTGCAGTTTGGCAAAATTGTGTACTAAATATTAAGTTTTTTTGTTTTGAATAAATAAACGTATAAAAAAGTTGTGTAACTGTTACTAGCTGAAGTTAAATAAATGCTTATTTAAATTTTCACTTTTTCCACAGAGATAAGGTGAATAATACCGTGGCGTAGGTTATTGTTGGCTACCATAACCTGAATTAAGTTTCTCAAAAAATCAGCAGTAAAGAGGGCCACTCCCAAATATATCTACATCTGGGAAGTATAGAGGGGGTGTTATATACCAGGCAAGATTTTGGTAAAATTCGCATTTGCCATGTACTCTTCTTATGTGTAGTGTAACTGTAACTTACTTAAGTTATATAAATGTCTTTTTTTATTTTCACTTTTTAAATGTATGTAAATAAAGGTTAATAAATTTCCTTAACCTAAATTAAGTTTCTCAAAAATCCAGCAGTAAACAGGGGCTCCGCAGTGAGCTCGCTAGCCAACTGCATCATAAATTCATATTATTAATATTCATTCATACTGTGGCCGGCATTAAAGCGCACCTGAAACCTGCAGCTCTATAAAATAATTGAAAACTGTTAATACAGGGTGTGCCGTAAATAACGCTGGCTGCGCGGTGCCCTGACGTTTTAATGTTTTATGCAGAACGCTACTATGTGTTAATGGACAGCGATGAGCCCTAGACATAAATTTTTGGACTCTTATCCCCCGATTTTTGTTCCGTTTTGCCGCGCAATTTGCGTTCAGCTTGTAGGAACTTGACAATTTTTCTTCGTAATCACCCGGCTTGTGACGTTGCTACAACATGGCAGAGACACGCACATGCAACAGACTGGGAACTTGCGATTAAAGAAATCGTACCACACCAACAGACATTTCATAATAATAATAAATTCAACAAAATACAATCACTTGACCTGGTCCCAAACTAGGATATCCTACATTCAAGAAACAAAAACATGAAACACATTATTTTCTAACTGCAAAGTTGGCAATGTTCGCAGCGACTCCGGAAATCAGCACATTAAGCCCCAAACAGTAAACAATTAGTTTCCAGCGGCATTACATAAAGGCGACACCAACATAAAGTGCTGTATGTTTCGCCAAAACGACGTGTTTGGGTGGTTTTAAGTGTCGATTTTACGATAAATGGTGCTATTTGTCCGCGCGTTACAGCTTGATGACGTACGGACTGTGACACCAGTAGACAGCCCTATTCGTTGAATACTCGCTCCTGTGTCGCGGGAAATAAGGGCTAGCGTGGTCTACCGCAGAGTGTCGTTGAGGTTACGCCATGGCACTTGAAAGCAGTTATCTGGCGCTTTAGAACGGATAAACTGCAGTTTCTACGGTCTCTATTGTTGTTTTATGTCTTTTTTCGAGGAGTGAACAGTGTAGGTATTCGTGTGCGTTTGCTATAAGGAAGGTGGAAGAAAGCAAAATAATATTCTTTACGTGTGACACTAGAACTGATGTTGTTATTATTGATACAAGTACAAAGCACCAATTCCAAACAGATTTCCGTCACGATGTCTTTCAAATTTTGGCTCCTTGTAGTTTGATTGGAGAACTATGTAACTGCCAAAAAGATGTAAATTTGTCTATAGAAAGAAATTTATTATCCCAACAAGACTGTCCTTCTGTCTGCTGTCTGTCCGTCCGTGCGTCCGTAAGTCTGTCTGTCAACAGGCTATATTTCATGAACCGTGATACTTAGAAAGTTGAAATTTTCACAGATTATGTAGTTCTGTTGCCGCTATAACAAAAAGTACTAAAAACAAAGTGAAATAAATATTTAAGGGACCCCCCATATAACAAATCTCTTTTTTTTGTCGTTTTTTGCTCGAAATTAATAACGGCAAAAGCTAGATGCTTGAAATATTCAAATGTTGTATAAATAATAGTACGGAACCCTTTGTGCGCGAGTCCGACTTGCACTTGGCCGGTTTCTTTTTTTTTACTTTACTTTTAGTAACCATTTAAAAGGTACAGGCAAAAGCCCTACACCCTGCAATTGCTTCCGAGACGAGTAGTTAATTTTTACTACATGTGAAATAGCCAACTGAGGTATTAAAACTTCAATGGAACTAAAACTTTTGTGAAAGCCATTTTCACGACTAACGACATTTACAGTTAGGTACGGAGGACAACCGGACGACATACTTTTCAAACTTATTACTTATTAAGACTTATTATGAATGTTTCTTAAGTAAAGTAAACGTAAATTAATCTATTAGGAAAAAAACATTCATTATTGCACACCTAATACTTAGTCTTGGTCGTATACCTACTTAGTACCTACCTGACGACAGTTTCGCTAGTTTACGGTTTTGTAATACATCTACGAAAGTCGTGTAGCGGCTTATTACATTAGATTAGTTTAGAACACTTTATTGTACACACCAGAAAGCAAAATACATTAAAAGGCTTACATGTCTAAGTTTTGACGTACACATTGCCGTTATTCCTATTATATATTTTTTTATTTCAATAACTAAATGAAAAAATATTATAGGTAGTAAAAAGGAAACGTGAAAAATCTAATAAAATGAAATTAATGACAGGATTCAAAATACAGACTCCTTGTTTCGAAGACTCGCTTGTTCTTAACTGAGCTATTGTAACGTTACGGATGGTGGCGGAATTATTTCTATTCTAATGTTATTGCGGGGCATTTTTTGTGTCGAGAAACACGGGGAAAACGAAGTTCACTAAAAATTACACCTAGCTATATCCACTTATCGTCCCCGATAACTCCCCTCTACATACTCGAAATGGTTGGAGCCGTTTCCAAGATTCTTAATCCCCTCTCTAACTTCTTTCTTGTCTCCGTCTATGGTTGCCTGGAAGAAATTGCTCGTAGTAATAAGGCCGCCAATTGTACTGCGATTTATTGAATTTCTGTTAATGTAATCTTTGTGTACAATAAAGAATATTCTATCTATATATATAATCTGCAAGAATTTCTCGTTAGAAGTAGTAAGATCGTCATTGGATTGTGTGTGACATTCCTACATAGCCATAAAGCAGCGAAATGTCGCACTTCGTAGATTGTAAGACCGCGAATGCGTCTATATATCACTCTGTATTGGCGTCGATACAATCATAAGGAAGCACTACACTTTTCACCCATCGCCTTCAAGTATGTCTTCTTACTTTTATGACAACATTTACTGAGTCATTACTCAAGTAGACCTACATTAGAACACAAGGAAATGTCCGCAGCAAAAACTATTTTACAACGTTCTATGGTAGCCCACAACGGGACAACAGTAACTAAAGGGCTTAGTGCACTATCTCGTAGGATAAATATCCTACGACAAATTTCCGAAGACGACTGGGACCAGGAACTACGAACCACGCCATTGGGAAATTGTAAGCGTGGACGGTGGACTAAGGTGGTCACAGAGTAGCTAGTGGCCAAGGCAGACCCCACGTTAATTCCTCAAGTTACTACTGAACTTGTAACGTGGCAAATGTTATTACATCTTTGTAACTTATTTAGGTACCTACGTGGGAGCGGTGGTAGCCTAGTGGGTAGAACATTGGACTCTGAAGCGAGAGACCCAGGTTCGATTCCCAGTGCGGGCATGTACCTATGACTTTGTTTTCTAAGTTATGTACATTTGTGAAGTTATAGTAGCAATACCACTCGCTAACTGTGAAGGAAAACATCTTGAGAAAACCTGAGTATCTGAGGTGTTCATACCTCAGCGCTTGAAATCGCCAATCCGCGATGGGCACGCGTGGTGATTAAGCCCATACTCTCTCCATGAGAGAAGGCCTGTGCCCTATAGTTGGACGTTTATAGGCTGCTTATGTGTCAAATACATGGTTTAAAAACAACATATTTTTTCAAAAAAAATTCAAAATCGGTTAAGTTACAGCGATTTTAGTGCACAGGTTCCAAAAACGGGCGCGAACTCATGGCGCCATACGCTTGATACGTCACAGGTTCCGACGACCAGCGCGCTTCGTTGCCGCGCACACAGCATCAAGGTGATCTCGATCTGTCTCAGTGAATTGGTGTGTGCGCGTGTCGTTTTAACGTTATGACGGTGATAATATCGCCATACAAAATATTGTATAACGCCAAAATCCCAGAACACGAACGTGACCACGTCCGATAAACTATTGTTGGGGTCCCATAAAGAAAACGAAAAAGTTTCAATGAAATGGTTAAACGTTCCCGTGCCCGTTTTTTGTTGCATAAATCGAAAGACTTTATCATTTCAAATAGTTGACGAGAACACCCGTTTAGTTAAAGAAGATATTATGAGTATTTAAAAATAGGCCTTTTTTCCTAAAGTGGAACAGAAAAAAATATTCCTTGGTAAATACATATTTGGCATACTAGTTGGCAAATTGTGGCAGATTCGTGTGGTGCTGGATTAAGAATAGCGTCACTCCATTTCATTCCGTGGATGTTGTAGAAGGCGAAAGGAAATCAATTATCAGGAGACGGGCAGCAGCGTCTTCCTGAGATTCCAACCGCATACTGCGATCGCCAACCCGACTGCCCAGCGTAGCGATTATGGCAAAACCCTTCATGGTTAGTGAAAACCACGAGGGAGGCCTATATCCTGCAGTGGGCGTAAAATGGCTGATGATGATGATGATGGAAAATTGATTTGCGTTCCTAAAAAACATACTTAGCCTCATTTTGTGCATTAAGTGCAAATGAAACCTTCGAACCATTCCCAGAATTCCAGTAATTTAGGTTTTTTTCTTTTCGAAGATCTCGAAGGATGCGATTTATTTATTTTGGTGTATAAATCGCACCCAAATACGGCGTGATATTCGAGAAAAAAAGATAAAAGCTAAAAACATATGCTTAAATCTACGTTTTTTTGGGTATGTCTTTATGATGATAAAAATTGGGACTAACTAACCGTTTTTATATTTAAATATAGGATTTGAACATGAAACATAATGCAATATGAGGCGTGAGGAAGCACCTAAGGCGTATGGAGTCGGAGGTGGCTGGGTGCCATACATTATTGTATGGTACCCGACTGCTTTCGGTTCTATATGCCTCACATATAGTCTTCACGAATGTTTTGTTTTTTTTTTGTAGTTTTTCGTGTATTTTGTTAGTTAAATCGCACGTCATTTCTAGATCCCACGGAAATTCACGTAAAAATGAGGTTTTTTTTATGCACTTGAATACAAATAAATTTGCCAAGTTTTGAGCAAAGAATAATCTTTCTGTTGTACGGGAAGAAAAAAGTCCGTTTTTAGGGTGCCAAACGGGATCCTATTACTAAGACTTCACTGTCCTTCTGTCTGCTGTCTGTCCGTCTGTCTGTTTGTCTGTTTGTCCGTCACTGGGCTGTATCTCATGAACCGTGATAGCTAGGCAGTTGAAATTTTCACAGATAATGTATTTCTGTTGTCGCTATAACTACAAATACTTAAGACAGAATAAAATAAATATTTAAGAAGGGGTCCCATACAATAAACGTATTTTTTGTAGTTTTTTCCTCGATATTAATAACGGCAACAGGTAGACGCTTGAAATATTCACAGTATATTTAGTTCTATATTCGATTCAAAAAACAATAATACATTAAATAAAATAAATATTTGAGGGGGGAACAAATATTTGTTGTATGGGAATACAACAAACGTGTTTTTTGCCATTTTTTCTCAATCTTTGTGTCTAATATTGTATAGATAATGGTACAGAACCCTTCATGCGCGAGTCCGACTCGCACTTGACCGATTTTTTTAAGTATTGATATCATCTTAACTAAACATATTTGGCACTCGGGTGTCTCGTCTACTATTTGAAATGATAAAGTCTTTCGGTTTATGCAATAAAACTGAGCACTTTCAAAAATCGGGTATAGGTAGAACTGCTTGGCCGGTCAGATCCTGTGACGTCACAATAGTGTTCAAGCACGTTCAAGCCTCGCCGGGCGAGTTTTAAAACAGCCAAGTTTAAACTTCTCTAACTTTGTCATTTCTTGATGGATTTGAGTAATTCAAAAAGTTACATGCTTTAAATTTTGTACTCCAGCCACCTTAATACTTAGGAATCCAATATTTTGATGTCTGAATTATCCTCATTGGAGCCAAATACATTCGAATCAGCCTCACTGAACCGAGCGTGACGGTTCAGTTTTGTACACTTTTTAGATAAAGTGCGCCTAAAACGCTTGCGCCGACGCTATCTGATAGCACTATCTATATTTTATCCATGGGTAAGCTCTATCCAGTGAAGAATTTCAAGAACGTTTTGCACCATAACATTTGCAGAGGTATCCATAGAAAAATTATATGACTGACATGAGAAACCTCTCACAGCTATCTATTCGTTTATCCCTTGATAAGTATATACTTAGGTATCAATTTACTTACTTATCCAGTGACTTGGCGCAAGATGCCCGAATCTTTCACTTCAATAACTTGGGTGAGTCACGCGTGGTGATAGCCAGCTCGGATCAAGGTTCTTCCTTATGATTGTTTGTTAGTTTAATTAATCACCACGCAGGACTCCACCTCACATGCCCAAGTTTTACGATGTATCCTTAAATAATGCAGCCTATATACGGCCCACTGTAGGGCACAGGCTTTCTCTCAGATAGAGAGACGGTACGGGCTTGATTACCACGCGTGCCTACCGCGGATTTCTAGCGCTGAAGTACCTAAACACTCAGGTATCCAGGTTTCTTCAGGGATTGCTACTATACAAATCCAAATACGTAACTGAGAAAACAAAGTCTTTGGTACATGCGCCGTGTATGGGTTCGAACCCACGACCTCCCGAATGTGAGGCCAGTGTTCTACCGATGCTCTACCACGGCTTATGTATCCTTTATGGTTCGCTAAAATCCAAGTGTGAATCGGCCTTAACCGGTAACTAGGTCCCACGTATAACTAGGTCCCCGCTCGGTAGCCTGACATGGTATGATTTAGGTCCAGTAAATTGTCGACCTCAGTCGGAATTATCCCTAATTTATTCCTCGTTACGCTTATCGGCGGGCGCTGTGTTAATTGAGACATTTGCAGTGGAATTGCCTACTTTTCGGTGCGGGAAGCCAACTACTAAGTGCTACTGTATGTAGTGCTAAATATGGGCTTAGTAGAAGCATCGATGTACTATTTATCGACTATTTTAATGTTTATAGGTATTTTGCGGTTTTGCGGTGGTAGCGAGGTATTTGTAGTAGGTAGATATTTTGTAAATTCAAATTCAATTCAAAAATGTTTAAATTCAATAATTAAAAGATGTAGCATAGAAACTGTGACTTAGTAAACGTTATTATAAGTTAAACTAGGTGTCCAGTTCAAAATCTAGCGGTCTTACTTTTAAAAAACACGATTCTTTAAAACGTCGATTGAAATTGTCTGTGGTGGAGATTTTACAAGGAAAAGTCGTAATCACAGATTAAATAGACTGCCTCTTAGGAGTGCTTTAGAGGAATCGTGTCTTTATAAATAAGGCCGTCCATCTTTTTGGAGAAAATTGGACAAAAAAGGCCAAACTCAGTCCTTAACCCCTGAATTGCCCTCGCGGAATGGAACGTATAGGTAGCCCATACTAAGTTGGACACAGATCTGTGTGGCGGCAGACGAGTGGACGAGTGGTGTATGAGACGTTAACAGAGTTTACATAATTATTCTGTGTGTGTGTGTGTGTGTGTGTGTGTGTGTGTGTGTGTGTGTGTGTGTGTGTGTGTGTGTGTGTGTGTGTGAGTGCGTGCGTGCGTGCGTGCGTGCGTGCGTGCGTGCGTGCGTGCGTGCGTGCGTGCCTGCGTGCGTGCGTGCGTGCGTGCGTGCGTGCGTGCGTGCGTGCGTGCGTGCGTGCGTGCGTGCGTGCGTGCGTGCGTGCGTGTGTGTGTGTGTGTGCGTATACAAACGGCCACCACCAACTAGGTTCCTGCAACAGCCAATCACATTTTACCCAACTGGCGGAGCCCAAAAGAAGGGTAATATGTTCGGCTCGTATATATGTATGTATGTTATATTCGATTATTCCGATGCGATGTTCCCTCATAACTCCTCAACCAATGTTCAGATTTTGCAAATAAGATCCGAATAGAATTTAGGTAGCATATATGAAACATAAAATTTGAAAAAAATATAATCATCACCAACAACCCTACTACTAAGCATTAACTACTAAGCATGCGGGACCAAAATTCAACATTGTAACTTAGCAGTAAAGTTTTTGACTATTTTTAATTTGTTATTTTTTTTATAATAGTTTTTCTTATCGCACTAATTCGTATAATGTTTGACTGAAAACACGAGCAGGAGACGCGGCCTAACAGTTTCTGAAAGAAATTACCGTTAACAAATTGTTATTGTTAACAGTAACTATATTTCACGGAGTTTATTCATTTTGAATTTCACAATGTTTTCATTACAGTAATTCAATCAGCGAAAGTTTTTGTAACAGAATTTAACAAAAACTTTGAACGCTGCGCAGCATCACGCCGGGAGCGAGCTCTATTTGAAAATTTCGTGATGAAAAGTAACACTCTCAATTTGTGAAATTAATTTCACTTTCGGCGATAATTTGTCCTGAAGACATTATGGGATTTACTTTTGCTCTTTGCAAACTAAATTGTGAGCTAAAATATCGTATGTATTCTATACATTTAAATTATATTTTGTAACGTCGTACTTATTTTAAAGAGATGCTTAAGAAGCGGTATATTCTTACGTGATCTTAATACGTATTAATATTAAGCTCGCCTTTGTAAAAAACACATTTTTAAGCAACAAAGACTTTTTCAATACTAATGTAAGATTATTGACGCCGGATTCATATTAAAGCGTGACATTTTCGAGCTTTCAGACCTTTACATAAAATTTTAAACAAGTGAACAAAGGAGAAGGTCAGTATTTGCTGAATAGGCAACCACCTACCAAAGACTCAACAAAAGAGGTTAAAAAAGTAGGATCTTTTAGGGTTCCGAAACTGAACAGTGACATCGAAACCCTTGTATGCCTACGCGGACTGTTCGTCTGCCCACCTTTCCGTATGTCATTCTTACCTTTAGAGTGACTGCACTATAATCACACCAAGTTTTTCTTATTCACTCTTATACTATAAGGACTTCACTAAGGTATAACACCAAATATGTCTGACCAACAAGTTTTTGGCCGCAACTTTAACCATTTTCTTACTTGTATAAGAAAAATGTTTTGGCATTTAAGGTTATTGATGTAAATAATGTTTTGCCATTTAAGGTTAGTGGCACCCCACGGTACGCTACTTGTTTAAGAAAAGTAAGTAAAGTTTTGCCATTTAAGGTTATTGATGTCAGTAATGTTTTGGCATTTAAGGTTAGTGGCACCCCACGGTACACTACTTGTAAAAGAAAAGTAAGTGAGGTTTTGGCATTTAAGGTTATTGATGTAAGTAATGTTTTGGCATTTAAGGTTAGTGGCACCCCACGGTACGCTACTTGTAAAAGAAAAGTAAGTGAGGTTTTGGCATTTAAGGTTATTGATGTAAGTAATGTTTTGGCATTTAAGGTTAGTGGCATCCCACGGCACGCTATTTGTATAAGAAAATTAGGTAAGTAATGTTTTGGCATCGTGGAATCTTATCATATAGGTAGCAACTAATGTATAATGTATTATGAAGATGATTTGATAAAAGATGGTCAGAGTGGAATATTTTTTCCCGCTGCCTTTTTTTCCACGACAAATTTGGCTCGAAAGCAGCAAGTAACATTGCATATGCACATTAAATAATGTAAATTATTTCCGATAAAATAAAAACCCGTCGTTAGTCGGACCTCAGGTCCCGTAGGCAATTTTTTTGCGGAATACGGCTAAATAAACGTAAATACGGCTAAATACGTAAGACAACGTGGTGGCACAGAATCCTCTCAGCGCGAGTCCAGCTGGCACTTGGCCGGTTTTTGTGTATTTACACATCACGCCGAACTGAAAGGTCTAAAACAATCGCTCAGCGTTTATTTTCATTTGGCCCTTTCGCCCTTCGTACCCTTGTGCCCTTGTCTTCTCTTGATACATTGTTGAAAGGAAAATGAAATAACCCAACTCTTGCTGCTACCTTTATAAGTAGTTTATTTTGTACTGAGGAACGACCCTTATACCCACTTAATTAATTGGGTAGCAACATTAACATATGACTCACTCATGCTCAAGCAGGGTTGTTTTTCCTGTTATTATTATTAAAATTCTTTATTGCACAAAAGACATTTAGGTAGGTACGAAGGCGTAGTTAATGCTATCATTTTCTATCAGTCCATCTTATTTGTTGACAATGGCTTAGTGGTTAGTACCAAATACTGTTGTCCATTTCATTATTTGCAAAATACTGTTGTCAATTAGGTATTTCTTTTTAAATAAATAATGACAACATTTAATGAAGCAAACCTACAACTGGATAGTGACATTTTCACCTAAAAATAGTAATATTATCTTTGTTCGTGAGATCCGATAGGCACCATATTCGCGGACGTAATGGCCTCTCGTCGCTAGCGTGCGACGTGAAACCATTTTCAAACCCCCCTTGGGTTTCCGTTTCCTTTTACAACTACCCTTCAATATTTTTACTATTTAATGCTTGTCAACTTAATGTTCACATACCCCACAATCCATGACTCTTTAATAAAATGGTGACTGATGCGACTGTTATTATGATGGTACCTACTTTGAAGGGTAAAAGACTATTACTTACGTATGAAATTAAATATATTTCGCAAAATCATGACATTCGGCCATCCGACTTCGTGCAGCCTCCGGCGCACGAGCCCCTACACAACACGCCCAGAGATCTAGTAAGGATTTAATAGCTATAACAAAATACGGAATATCTTTCTTTGTAAATCGTTATGTCAAGACAATTGTTTCCTTTTTTTATATTAAAATGTAAATAATTATTTAAAATTGACCAATTAATTTTGTTTTACAATATCATTATTGTCAAGACGGCAATCTTAAGCAAAACTTCTACGTATTCAGAAATAAACTTACGGTATTATTTATAAAAAACCAGATTCCTCTAAAACCAATCCAAAACTCCGTTTATTCAATCTTTCCCTGTGAAATCTCCACCACAGACCATTTAAATCGGCGTTTTTGAAGTGTTTCAAAGAATTGAGTTTGTATAAATAATTTACTTTGTTATTTTCTGCGTGCCTGTAGCCTATCACAATCATGACATTCGGTTACTTTGGTTCTGATTTAGTTGGCGTATAAAGGTGACGCAATTAAATAATTCAGTTTCATTACTTCATTATGCAAATTTCCTAGAACTTTCCAATAAGCCGAATTCTGACAAAATAACAGACGCTCTCTCACGTCGTATTGTGACGCTCTCTCACGTCAAATAAATTAAAACGAGACGCCCGCTCACGTCAAATAAAACAGACGCTCTCTCACGTCACAAAAAAACAGACGCCCTCTCACGTCATATTAACCAAAATTTTGACACTCGCCAAAAACAAAAACAGACGCCCTCTCACGTCGTATTTTGTGACGCTCTCTCACGTCAAATAAAATAAAACGAGACGCACGCTCACGTCAAATAAAACAGACGCTCTCTCTCACGTCATAAAAAAACAGACGCCCTCTCACGTCATAATAACCAAAATTTTGACACTCGCCAAAAAACAAAAACAGACGCCCTCTCACGTCGTATTTTGTGACGCTCTCTCACGTCAAATAAAATAAAACGAGACGCACGCTCACGTCAAATAAAACAGACGCTCTCTCACGTCATAAAAAAACAGACGCACTCTCACGTCATATTAACCAAAATTTTGACACTCGCCAAAAAACAAAAACAGACGCCCTCTCACGTCAAATAAAATAAGAATCAGACGGCCCTCTCACGTAAAATAAAACAAAATTTTACGGCCTTCTTCGTCAGTAAATACAGAAGTTAACACACGTTTGATCGAACAAAATTATTTCACTATTTTAATTATTTCATTATTAACAGGACACTAAAAGAATGGAATCAAGTGCAGCAATTGCCGAAATGAAATAAAATTCTCAGGAAAAAGAAACAACTACGCATCTACGCCAAACAATTTTAAATTCAAATTTTAAAACCAACGGTTTTACTTAACGGGTTTTTTTTTGCTACGTGATTATAAGTTTAAATTTAAATCATTATCAGCTTTTAAATGAACTTTACATTTATTAAGGAAAAAAAGGAATAGCAGAGACGAATCGTAAAAAAATTCTACTTCGGTAAATTATTGAAACAGTGAATAATTTAAAGTGCTTACTGGAGTTTGCAGCACCTTGTGGGCGAGGACTTCTTCTTTTAACACTTCTGAATTAATATGATCTTTGTTCGTGAGATCCGATAGGCACCATATTCGCGGACGTAATGGCCTCTCGTCGCTAGCGTGCGACGTGAAACCATTTTCAAACCCCCCTTGGGTTTCCGTTTCCTTTTACAACTACCCTTCAATATTTTTACTATTTAATGCTTGTCAACTTAATGTTCACATACCCCACAATCCATGACTCTTTAATAAAATGGTGACTGATGCGACTGTTATTATGATGGTACCTACTTTGAAGGGTAAAAGACTATTACTTACGTATGAAATTAAATATATTTCGCAAAATCATGACATTAGATTGACATACATAAACTCACACCTGTATCCCGGAGGGCTAGACACGATCCCGACAAACCATTATTGAATTTGCTGCATGCAAGCTTCCCGGATACGGGTACTATATTGAATTATTGAGAAACAGATTTATTACCACAATTAATTTATTTTATGACCTTTTATTTTCATCTTGACCGCGAACTTCTGGCCAAACAGTATCACCAACCCAGAACTCTGTAGGATAACCAAACAAGAACCGATAGAAAGAAAATAAAGATCAGACAGTGGCGGTGGATTGGGCACACAATGAGTAGATCCGATAACCACCCATCCAAAATTACTTTGAAATGGTGCCACTCTGGAAACAGAAAGAGAGGACGTCTTAAAACCACCTGAGCAAGAAGCAACCAATGTCGGGACAAATATGGACGAGCTTTAATTCGTAACGCAAAATCGACCGCTGTGAAATCTATTTTTAGAGCCCAATGTCCGTATTGTCTCTGATGAGGGATAACAGGAATTGATGATGATGATGATGAGAAGTAAAAAATAAAAATAGGACATGTCCTATACGCACGACCTCCCTGTATAGTCACTTTGCTGCAAGTTTGCTCTAAAAGTAGGTAACGACCATGAACTTTTGTGAAATAAGTCCAAAGATCGTCTCTTGTTCACGACCCAGTAAACAATCGCATCTCGCGATAAGCCTACGACACGATGATTGAAACCGAAGTTCCATCCACCATCAACCTACGCAAGGGTCATCAGATCACGCAATCCAAAGTCTCCTTGATGGAGTTTCTGTAATTTTACCAAAGTAAATGTTTAGTCTCCATTTAAATGTATGACTGATTGGGTAACCTAAATTGCGATTACAGATTTCCTTTTTATCGGGTTATTCACCAACTCGACCTCGATTACTCACCAAAGGACTGGACCCACGTGTGTCCATGTCCAGTTGGTGAAGCTCAAAATTTATATAAGTTATTTTGTCGTCATCTGGACACGCCAATATTTTGACGCGTATTCATATAGTGAAAATTAAATTAAATCACTTTTATGTTTTGGCCAACTGAACACACGTTCGCATTTTACCCAAATTTATGACAAAGAACAGTCACGCAGATTAATTTTTTGTGTCACAATCATCAAAAACTTGAAACGGAAACCAAATATGGTACAGTTTATGGTTGCGATCAAAAGAGACGTGAATTATTTTTGGCGTCGGGTTATGAGGTCCATACCTATATCTAGAAAAAAAATTTGAAACTCAGAATTAATACTATGAGTTTAAATCAGGAGAGATTTGCATCGGTCACTGTATCAAAAAAATTGTGTAAGTAAAAACATGTATCTTTAATCTTTATACTGTCTTTTAGTAATATTCTATGTTGATTTTATTGATCTCCATATTATTTTAGTCTTAGTAAAATTATTGTGATATAATTTCTTTGATTAATACTGAAATAGTCTATTTCTAAAGTTTCAAAAGTAGAATGATTATTGTTTGTAAAATTACTCATTTTACTATTGATGATTATTTTGACATTTTATTTTATTATTATTTGCATACCTATACCTATAGGTGGCATAAAATAAGCTACTCAAGGTTGAACGTTTCGACTCCACTCTCGTACAAACTTTACTGAAACTACATTTAGTCAGCAAGCAAGCTTTGCAAGTTTGTAAAGGAGTGGAGTGTATTCTCAAGGTTAAAGCGTCATTGCGTTTATACCTGAAAAATAAAAAAACACTTGACTTCATATTAATAAATAATGATATTATTTAATTGTTATATATTTTTTATAGCATGCGTGCATGCAAAGACTAATGAATGTTGATGAAGCAAAAGTGATCTGTCAGGATCGTGCCAAGTGGCAGTCCCTGCTCTCTGCTTGCCCCTCTGGGAGCGAGGCGATTCTTAACCTGACTGTAACCTTTTCCTGCAAAAAACTGAATGTGTCCAGCTGGCAAAAACATGAAATTATTTAATTTAACTTTCACTATTTGGAAACACCTAAAAATAAACGACATAATAAGTAACAATAATTTTGAGTTTCACCAAGTGAACAGACGTGTGTCCAGTGTTTTGTGTCGATTTGGTGAATAAGCCTTTTTATCTAACATATGAAAATCTTGCGTCACAGTGTTTGTTATCGAACTCCTCCGAAACGGCGTCGCCGATTTTTATTAATTTTTTTATGTATATTTCGCAAGTGCCAAAAATTTGGTAAGTTTGACTTGTATCTACTTGAGAACGTTAGAAATCAATCATGTTATTTGCATAAATGCTTGTTTTTTTCAGGCGTGTAATATCCTTATTCCTTAGTACATTCAGCACATCAAGCTTTACATCCGTGCACTCTATACAGTTATATTACGGGCGACTTTGCAACAACCAAGTAAAGGTTGATGTGCTGTCGACTGTACAATTGATCAAAGCAACCCTCCACACGGATCCTATTATTTACAGCAAGATGGCAGCGACTTAAGCGGCCGTGCCGCTCCGAGCGGCGCGTTGAGACAAAGTAATAAATTAGACAAATCCGATTTGCACGGCTAAACGGTGTGTGCCCTGACTGTCCTGGCCGATTTGATGCCGCATAAAAAGGAATAGTTTTTAGTAACTAAATAGCGATACTGACTGCATGCTGATAGGGATCACCGCACTAGGCAAGTAAGCCTGTTACGCTTGTCACTGTCATTAATTTAACACTGATAAAGATGAAAATTTTATAGAGATCAAAATTTAAATAGAGTTCAACGTAAATGTTTTTCTCTTACGTTTTTTTCTACATAACAGATTTTATTAAAAACAAATATGCAAAATACACTCGCAATCATGACGCTTGTCATTCATTTAACAATTTTTATTTTAAATAGAGTTTAACCTGAATGTTTTTCTCTTGCGTTTTTCACTAGATAACAGATTGTAATAGGGGTTAAAGTATGAAATTGCCGTTTTATTGCAATAGGTTCTTTGAATTGACATAGAATCTTCATGGTTTGAGGTTTTCGAATGAAACTTTTTTCAAATGGTTTCTATGATGTTCTTTTTTTAAAAAATGTGAAACATTTGAATATCGACTTTCAATTGTTTTTGTTATTCAATTTAGACAAGAAAGATGGATACTGCGAAAATTCGAGTGATTTTTGAATACGAGTTCCGACGCGGAACTAACGCGGCAGAAACAGCCCGCAATATCAATGCTGCGTTTGGAGAGGGGTCTACTAATGAACGCACCGTGCGATTTTGGTTTAAACGCTTTCGTGATGGAAATTTCGACTTAAAGAACGAGCCACGAGGAAGACCGCCCACACAGGTGAATAACGATGAATTAAGAGAAATAAATAGTGGAAGCCGACCCTAGTCAAACTACCCAGGAATTAGCGGCATGGTTTAACGTTACGTTACCCACAATATTGACTCACTTGCGTCAAATCAATAAAATAAAAAAATACGAAAAATGGGTGCCTCGTAATCACTCGAATATTCGCAGTATCCATCTTTCTTGTCTAAATTGACAAAAACAATTGAAAGTCGATCTTCAAATGTTTCACATTTTTTAAAAAAAGAACATTATAGAAACCATTTGAAAAAAGTTTCATTCGAAAATCTCAAACCATGAAGATTCTATGTCAATTCAAAGAACCTATTGCAATAAAACGGCAATTTCATACTTTAACCCCTAATATTAGACAAAAATGCAAAATATACTCGCTAACTTTACTAGTACATTTTCTTTCACATAAAGTGGTCGTGGGTTCGATCCCCACTGAGGGCCGCCGTACATTTTGTACAAATGGCCACAGTCTAGGTATGTTTTCATGTTTGTAACGTCCTTGCCACAGCACAGGTTCCCCTAGTTTGGGACCAGGTCAAGTGATTGTACTGTGTAGAAGTTATATTATGGAGAAAGAAATTTTTGTGCATGAACATTTATTGTAATTTTTATATGATGTGAATGTTTTTTATGAATTATTAACATTACCGTTACGGTGATGGAAAGACGGTTCACCTTTACGTCGAATGGTGGACGACGGTGAACTAAGTATAGTAAGTTTGTAATTATTTCTTCTGATTGTGCAATAAAGTGTTCACTATTCTATCTATCTATAACTTAAGGCCATAAAATACAAAATATTTATTTTAACTACAAAAACACAGCGTTATCTTAACATGTTACACGGTGATGTTGATGATGTTACCGTTTTTATGGCAAAGTTGTCTCCACACTAGGTTATACCTGTATCGTGGAGGCCGATTGCTTTACTATTTCGTTTTATTAAGTCGTAAAAGGTACGTACTTAAGTAACTATCTATGCGTTATGTCAACAATACGGTGATCTACTAACATATGTAGGTTGCCAGCTCGTATTTTTGTTCACTCTTCAAGACATATCCAGTTTACTTGTTATTGAACATTGGCGTTCTATGGGCCAGTTGTTTGTAATTTTACGGGTTGGTCGAGGTACATTCACTATGAAAAAAAGTAGGAAACTTGTTTAAGGGTTCTCAGGTCAAGGTGAAGGTTCTTAATTTGACGCATCGAGTTTTTATCAGGTGAAATGGGGTGAACAGTTCGGGTGACAATGAACCATGCCACAACGCGCGAGGGATGGATCCGGCTCCGGCATTCGGAGACAGATAACGTTTGTCGGTAGACAATAGCGGATCCTGTAGTAGCCGAATTGTTGCTTTGAAACAATACAATTTATCGGTGACTTTGCTGGTTGTTTGTATTCAATTTGAGTTTGCGAAGCGCGTTGCATCAATTCTGCAGGTAACTAAAGTCCGATAAAATTCGTAGCCTCTTGTCAGTGGTATAATATTATATCGGGGTCAGTTTCAATATGTCGGAAAAATTTGTAGCTCATCGATAGCTCATGAAATAAATAATGGAATGAGGCTTATTAAAGCCTTCTTATAGAGCTTTCGCAAAAGGCTCGTTAAAAGGTTTTAATTTCTTCTTCATTAATTTATTTGTAATTCTAAGCACAGTAAAATCTTCTTGTTTCTTCTCTAAACATATTGGCAAAGATTCAATGTAATGAAAGGTGCCAAAGAGACCGTATTAATATACCTGCGATGTCTGTCTGTCAGATTAACCAACAAAAATAGAAGTGATAACAAAGTAATGTTAAGTTTTCACTTTTTTTTTGCTCTACCATAAAAAGTGTATAAGTGTTAAACATGGTGTGATCATAGTACAGTTTTTATAGTGCATATAGTGCATTTCTTCTGTATAAAAACGGCCCACGTGAAAATCGAACTTCCAATTTTATAATACCTATATTACCTACCACTCGCCAACAAAAAGGAAAACCTTGCAAGGAAATCCTTGACTAGTTAGCTCCGCATGCCGTGCAAGTGGCCGAAAAGCTCACTAAACTGAGCTGGATCTGATTGGTTACATCATCTATATGGCATATATATGGCATATTAGCCACTAGATCTAACGTATTTGTGTAAGACCTGAACTTCGTGGCATATTTTTTGGGCAGACCGATGTAATATTAAACGAATCTTAGGTCATTGATATTGTCTACAAACCTCTTGATGATCTAATAACCGTAGTAACTCATCGTTTAAGTTACTAACTAACAGTAGTAACTTGTTTTTATAAAGAAGAAAAAAGGAAAGAGTAAAAGCGAGTGAGAGGGGCGGAGTAAAGCTATGCGAGACACGTCCTAAGGACAGGTACGTTACTGAGGGATGCGACTCAGTTTCGTTCCTGCGACTGACAGAATCAGTCGCAACATCTTATCTGATTAACCCTTGAACTGCCTTCGCGGAATGGAACGTATAGGTGGCCCATACTGTACCTACTAAGTTGGACACAAATCTGTGTCGCGGCAGACGAGTGGTTAAGTGACGACACGTTAGGTACACTAGCATTCATCCAGCCGAAGGAGTCGTGAAAAAACAAAATAAGAATAATTTCTAGAAGATAATTTAAATCTTTGCTTTTGTAACGATTTGAATATTACCTACCTGCATCAGCAAGACCACATTTCGTGATACAACTGAGTTTCAGAGTTTATCAAGAGCCAGAACTGAGCTTAAATACAGAATGAAACTTGCCGAGTATTGGATCTTAATTGTGCATACTCCTTCCCGCGATATTGTCTTTCTTAGAAGTAGAGATAAGTCGTCCAAGTCGGACTTGTAAACCATTTTACGTATTTAGCAAAGATGTGTTTTCATCGTTTTCTCTCAAGCGCGTATCGACAAACAAGTAGCAGAAGACCTATTACAGCTCAAGGCATATAGCAACTTATTCAAGTATTTTATATACAGACAGACAAACATACAGATGACAGGCAGTGAGTTCAATTGGCACCCTTCGGATATGGGACAGTAAAAAGGAGAAAAAGAAGGAAAGAGAGAAACCAATTGTGTAATAATATCGACTCTCGGTTTTACAAAGCAACAATTAGTAATAAACTGATAATGGCAGTAATTTTCACCCAACCGACCACTCGTGAGGCTATATTATATTACACAAAAAGTACTACCAATGAATGTAAGTTTATTAATGATTGTAGCTTCATGAAACAGAGCCCATCAGTCGCAATGTGAAATCGCGCAGCCGCGAGCCCACACAGGCCCGGTCGATTTCGATGTCACGTACGTAGAAAAGAGAACTTTTATTACTTCCGAGGGCAGTAATTGTTATGGAGAGCGGCTTTTCTTATTACTCAACTTTCCCATCTAGAAGTTAAGCAGTAACGCGGCGAGTTAATGAAACTACACTTAAGTTCTCTACCTCACAACAAGTGCTGTGCTGGTTCTACTAACGATCTCGCTAAGTAATTTTCAAGTAACCCACAAGATGCTTTTCTTCGTAATTTCTTTCTAGGAAAAGTTTTGTTTAGAACGGCCGAGTAGCTATTATACGGCTAGTGCTTTTATAACAACCTACAGAACTTATTATGCCTGGTCGCTAGCTAAGCCGCTACTCATACACTTCCGCCATTCTGCCCTAAGAACTTAAATATTAGGAAATTTGTTATGCCTGATCAAATTATTTATCAGATCTTGCATGATCTAACTAGTAAGCGTTATATATTAAACATTAAAGTTTTGTTGTTTAAAAAGTTAATGTTTAAAAAGTTTAGTATATTAGTACTTACCATTTACATAGAACTATACTATAACTTCACAAATGTACGTAACTTAGAAAACTTAAGTCATTGGTAAATGCCGCGATTCAAACCCACAACCTCCCAAATGTGAGGCCGGCATTCCACCGCTCCGCTACCACCACTCTTAGCATCAGAATATTGCCGAATATTCTGAATATATCGTGCTTAGAACTATGTACTCTACGGCTCTCTATTGTATTGTATTTCACGACGCCCAGGCTTTACACCGAAACCCCTAAAAATCTAGTTAGCTAATGTACTTTCCCTAAACTATAATTTCCCTAGCCTATATGCAAAGCTTTGTTGAGTTAATAGGTCGGTAATTTAGCGGCGAAGTGCTTATTACACGTTTTATGGCGAAAGTCACGCTTGCTACAATTTCTGTCGGTTTGATTGAGCAATTTGCCCCCCGACAAGTGGTTCACTTCATTCGATAAGGTGTTTTGATTAAGAAATTGCTACCGGAATACTGATTTAGGTTAACTGCTGAAGGAGTAGGTAATGTACCCAACGTCAGGCGACTTTTTGTCGTCAGCTGAGGCGTGGGCCACACAGAAAGGACGGGGCGAGGGCGCGGACTCTATACAACGGGTCGCGTTTTTTCCGCGCCCTCGCCCCACGTCCTTTCTGTAAGGCTCACGCCGGAGAAAAAGAATAGGTAGAACGTAAAGGACTTTTCGTTATTTACGTCAAAGGTATTGTATATCGGCAGCTGTTCCCGTTCCGTGAAACTTCTAGCACCGCATTGCGCCTAATTCCTGAAAGAGACCCTATCGTAAAGTCTACAGCACATAATTCTTTGCTTTTTGTAACGAGTGCACGCGTGTAATATTTGATGTGCTTTCGACTGTACAAAGCATTAGATCGTTGCTACGTTTCCTTTTAATTAATAACTTCACGATGACGTCAATCATTCGGCAGAGCCCCGGTAAATCTAATATCTATGCACCTATGTTCACACAAGAGCACACCGATGTTTACATCGTCAATCCGAATTCAACTTTATGCGTTTATTATAGAAGGTTCAAATCTAAACTGTAAAGCTTGACCATTTGTGGTTTGTACGTTGGCAGGTCACGGGCCACTCGAGACGCCGCCTGATCGTGTCTCGGAAACGCTGCATGGATTTGACGAGCCTGGCCTCAACAGCTGTAGTATTGCCGTCCAGAAGCCAAAATGCCCTTATCGATCATCCAGTCGATTTTGACTTATTGATGACAATATTAATCAGAAAAAAAATCTCTATCGATCCTTCCAGCCCAATAATTTTTCCTAGCTTTTATACTTCCAGAGATTAAAATTGAAAATTGTTATGTTAGTTTAAATGTTCAATAATTAAGTAATAATTGTGTTTTATAATAACGCCAAAACAATATTTTTGTTAAGCTGAATTTACCGTTACCAATTAAAGGTAAAGCTATTTTAAAGTACCCAAAAAGATCTATCTTCTGATACCTCGAGTGTAGTCCAATTAGCTATAGTTACCAAGTAGCATATATTTTTGTTATTTCCCTGGTTTTTTGCGCAAAGCTCAAAGGTTGATTTTTAGAGATAACAGCGTTTTAGGCTGTGGACGGCAGAGTACTGAGCACTACAACGTAATTACCCTAAACATTTGCTGGGGCCTGTTTCATAGAACTACAATAAAGGATAAAACACACCAACGCGGTGGCGGTGGCGGTCCATACAAAATGCTACTGCCGTAAATGATGTATGTATGGAATTAATCCAAATAGGGGGTGTATTAGCAAAGGGCAAGATAAAAAGTATCCGAAACCGGCGTGCGTGCGTGCTAATGAACGTTGATGAAGCGAGAGAGATCTGTCAGGATCTTGGAAAGCGGCAGACCCTGGTCTCTGCCTACTCTTCCGGGATACAGGCGTGAGTTTATGTTATGTTTTTCAATCTTTACTTCGGGAACGCTCACCACCGTAATCTACGTTAGACAGGCTGCAGCTGTTTTCCTAAGGAGCGCTACATGTTTTTCTTTTTCGCCTTGCTCCGAAAGACGGAGCGCCGCGCGCCGCCGCGCAAAAAGCTGGCTGCATAACGAACCTCCTTGCCGGCACGTGCTACGATTGAAAAAAGTTTGTCAAAAAAGTTCGGATTTTTTGGTGAACTTTTTTCACAGATGTCGCTACGTTCGTCGGGGCCGCGCTCTCGTCGTTATGTCTGAAGGAGTTAGAAGTCATTTACGAGATTTCTAACCTTACACCCGTATTCCAAGACGTTCCTCAAAGTCACCTCGACGCAATACTCAACGGAGGTGGAGTCGAGGAGAGAGTGGAGGCATTTCCTTGAGGTAGTATTATCAGCAATCACCACAGACTATATTGGTTGCACTCGAGTGAGTGCAACCAATATATTCTGTGGTGTAATTCGACTGAGAATTTGGTTTTTTCTGAACAATTAGTAGCGGCTCAAGCAAACTAACATATTGGATAGCTAAGTTAGGGCACGTTCATTTTTAAAAACCTATTTAGAGTCTAGAAATTCCACCCATGCCGGGACTTGAACCCGCGACCTCTGGCTAACCGTGCCAGCGCTCTCCTAACTGAGCTAATGGGCAAGTGCAGGCATCTGCGAAATTTCGAGCCTCTTTAAAAACTTCTCTGTATTACGTACAGCCTCTAAATAGGTTTTTAAAATTGTCCTCAGCACGGGTTAGTGCAACAAAAAAAAAAATATATAATCAGGTTCATTTTACCATAGCTTTCGAACCACCCCAAAATTCATGGTGTATAATTAGCCGCTCAGATGTATTCTATTAGATCGCAGGTAGGGCGAGAATCGAAATAAAATAAAGCAGCGAACGGAAAACCTCAAATATCTCAACCCGAATGCATCCACGACTACATAGATAGAGGCTGATGCTGCAGCTATTTGCGGAAACAACATAAACAAATGTAAGTAGAAGGAACATTCCAGCTGATCGAAAATTCTGTTATCCGCAGAGGGAATTGGCAAGAGCTTGCACTCGACTATCTATATATCAGTTGGCACGATATAGAGGCGTAGGCACGTATAAAAGTATCATTTCTTGAATAGGTACAACAAATCCTTCTGAAGATGATTGATAGGGAGATGTTTAATCGACCTCACTAGGGTATTTTGATTACTCCATGACATTGAAATGTAATAAAAACTTTTTCATATATTTATTTTGCCAAGCGCATAGAAAGGACGATTGAGGTCTCCACTGACGTTATGGTAAATAAAATCCACAATATTGTTTAACAAACCATCAAGTCCATGGAGAGGATACGCGAGATTACTAATTCAATGCCAAACTCGACTGAATGAGTTCATAGTTTTGAGTGTTTAATGTGTGACTTGTATAGAAAAGTGAATAATTAAAAATTTATTAAAGATAATCTGATAGAGTTTCTGTGCGTACCTCATCTGTGTAGCAGAGCTTCAAAGTTACAAAACACGGCCGGGACCCAATACACGTCGATTTACGGTAACTCTTATGTCTACATCCATCTAGCTTGCTATGCCTTCGCTGAAAGAATTTGTGAGCAAGAAATTGGCTTTCGATCAAACGTCAGTGTATGTTAAACTTCACCGTTGATACGTTGCTAGCGTTACCGAGAGTAAGGATAGACCTTACCCTCGGTACTTTACAATAAAAATACAGTTCGATTACTCATTCATTATTTAGAACTTAGCACCAACATGTAGGTGACACTATGGAAAGAAACTTTCTTGGACATTTTCAAGAACCACATTTGAACAAACGCCTGAGTAATTTCTTTTCTCCAATGTTCTTCTTCTTTCAGTGCCTCAGGTGGCCGTCAGCTCTTCATATTCCTCTTTCCTCTTTGCCAAGCGAAATAGATCTTCGACGCTGGCAACTCCAGTCCTTTCTCTGATGTTACGGAACCTTGGTTTTCTCTTTCTACCAGTGCACCTCGTCCCCTCAATAATAATTTTGCCCATCATGATAACCTTAAAGAAGTCTGTGCCGTTCGCTTCGAAGCGAATGTCCCAAGTAACTTATCTTCTTCTTTTTTATGGTCAATGTGAGTTCTCGGGATTGATTGAAACGCCGTAGTACCCTCTCGTTCGTAACCTTATGAACCCAACTCATTCTAAGCATCCTACGGTAGCACCACATTTTAAATACGTCCAATTTTTTAGCAGGTTGCCTCTTTCAGAGTCCAGGCTTCGCAACCACACATGACCACTGGCCAGATGCAACACTGCACGAAGCATCCTAAAGAGAAGGGCTGTGTTGAGATCTCTGTTACAAAGTATTTTCTTCATTTAGTCCAAGAAGTACGGGCAATTTCAATTCGGGTCTTTATCTCAAGCTCAGACTCCCATGTTTCATTTACCCATGTGCCTAGATTTTTGTATGTCTTAACCCTTTCCAAAGTTGTTCTTGCTATCGATATGGTTGGGTTTAGGTCTTCTTTTCTGGAAACCACCATAAACTTTGTTTTGGCCAGATTCGTCGACAGCCCCGCCGATAAATTTTCTCCAATAGGTTTCAAAATAGAACAAGGAAAATATAGTAACATTGAAACTGGCTACTAAGAATAGCTTTCAAATGTACAAACCAAAACAACCAAACCAAACAAACCACCGCATCAAGACCGCCAACTGTATACGGCAAAACTTAGATATGTAAGGCTTTCAATGTATTTTTTTCTCTGATGTGCAATGAGATTTACCCCCAGTTTATCGTACACTAACACCCTGTTAATCTACTGTTGACAGCTGTCAATTGACCAAAGTGCACGCAAAAAAAAACCACTGACAGCTGTTAACGGAAGATTAACAGCTTGTTAGTGTACGAGAAACCGGGGGTTAATCTAATAATCTAATGAGATAGAGTTTTGCTTCGATAACGATCCGAAATTATACCCTATGAGTCTCACCTTAACTTTCGGCTAACAAAACCTGCCGAAATATTTTTTTCCAACTTAACCATTTTATTTCTTTCAATTTGTGTCGGGAAATGAAGGGTCTGTTTGTTTGTCGAGTCGGCACTTAAAGTATTTGTTCTAAGCCTTATTGAGCTGACTTCGTTTTTTCCTCTAAGGGCGCTTATAACAAATTCCACAGTCAAGGTATTTAACTTTTTTTTCCATATTTACCGCTTGGCTCTTTTTTCTTTAAAAAGCTTGATGAGAAATTCTTTTTGAGCATCGTGAGCGTTATTTCGTCAAACTCATCGTTTTTCATACAAACATTAATTTGAGACTATGATCTAAGTCATTTTGTTTACTAGAAGTAAAAATGTATTCTCGTTTCCTCATTTCTCCCAATTTCTTACAGATTAAAAATAAATTGTTAGGCAATTCATAAATATTTAATAACCTAGTTGCTTAGTAAAAATCACCTACTATTAAGTGTCAGCGATATTTTGTCATTCTAGCACTGATTCATATTGGTTAAATATTGTTAAAACTAGCTTTACTAGTGGCATGACGTCACTGTAAAAAAAGTTAACAGGAGCGCGCCTTTTTCGTTATTGGTTCTAGAATTTTGACTATTTCCTGAAGAAAACTGAAATGCTGTAAAACTACCTAACAAAACTATAAAAGATTCACACTGTTTGGTTGGTGAAAGTTATTTTATCGGATTTAATCTATACTTCTATATTTACTATCTTCTATGTCTATCATATACTTTTATAATTTAGGTACTTATATACGTATTATCTAACGTACCAATACTATAAAGAAGAAAAGTTTGTAAGTTTAATGTGTTTGTAAGTTTGTATGTAGGGTGTTTATCTCCGAAAGCACATCATCATCATCAGCCACTCGACGCCCACCGCAGGACATAGGCCTACCTCGTGGTTTTCTAACCATGAAGGGTTTTGCCATAATCACCACGCTTGGCAGGTGGGTTGGCGATCACAGTATGCGTACAGAGCCGATTGAAAAAAAAAAATCACTAGAATTTAAAATAAACCTTCAAGGTAGACATAGTTGGCTAATCCGTGAACCTCGTAGTCGTGGGCCCTCCTAGTTTAAGAATAAAAAGTAAATATATGTATCATTGATACTTACCTATTTTATCTCTCATATGATACTTTAGTTTCATTGCCCAGCGTAGAAATTGCGGCTAGATTCAAAATAAGTTAATAAAGACGTTTAATAATTTGTATCTTATATTTTGAAATAATCAAAATAGTCACGTCTGTACGTTCACTAAACAGTTTAGTCCGCAAAACCTCTCAATAGACTCCTGTAATGACCCGGATCTAACACGTCAACCGTTTCTGACGAGAAATCCGCTTAAGAAACTTACGTTGCTTATTTGAGGGGATTTCCCTGATCCTACTGATTCAAGAGGTTGTAATTCTGGAAACAGAGCTTTGTAAACTTCATGACCTGCTGCGTTTGTCGTTAATTTACAAATCTGACTTTCGTACAGTCGACAGCACATCAAAGTTTACATTTTATTCGCTAAGTCGCCCGTGATGTAACGGATTAGGTTGCGCGGATGACCAGTAAGGTTTTAGTGTTGTCTATTGCACCAAGCATAGACAAATTTTTTTTTTTACAACAACTTGAAAGTTGAAAACGCGTACAAATACCATTTCTATCTCAGAGAGAAATTAAAGGCAATCACCACGTATGCCCGCCGCGGATTTGCGAAGTCCAAGCCCTGAGGTATGTGAACACCAAAGTCACTCCTCGCGATGTTTCCTTCACAAAAGGTATTGGTACTACAAATTTAGAAACGTAATCTATGAAAACAAAGTTATTGAAAACCCAGCACGTATGTAAAGCATCTACTTCATCTACAGCGCTACTGTAGGAAGCGCTTCTTTTCTTTTCGAACAAAACCCGCACATTTTTCTGAATGACGTCCTCCCTTCTATTTAATAATCGATTAAAGCCCTCGGGTATGGCGGGCCGAAGCGTAGGATTACCATATCAAAAGAACGCGTGATCTCATGTTCTTCGGCAATTTGGTGAAACAGCTCCTATGAAAGGAGCCAAGACGCGTAAGGGCTTTTATTCAGTTATGTCCTGTGTTTTGATCCACATAGATGAAGTGATCATCGTGCTTTACACATGTTTATTTATCTTTCTTTAACCGGCTTCACATACTAAGACACGCCAAGAAGATCACACAGATATAGGTATTTTTTACAAACACCTATTTATTAAATTTATAGCTTACGGTTCGTAGCTAAGAATCCAACTTAATTTAATTCAAGAACCAACAAAGTTACTAACCGACTAAATATCGATAAAATTGTAAGTATCGCATATCAGTTAAGCGAACAGTTGCTATTCAGTATTGTAATTTCTTTAAGCCACCCAGTGAAGTCTGGTCAGCCAAAGTGATTAGATCACAACCCACAAACCACATGGACTTTGGAGGGCCAAGCATGTCCTAGAAAGATGTACCCTAATTACACATACATAAATTGTCCTGAAAACAAAAGGTTACAATTTACATCAATTTATGCATTAATTTATGCACCGTGTGGCGCCGGATTAAGAATAGCGTCACTCCATTTCCCTCCGTGGATGTCGTAGAAGGCGACTAAGGAAATCAATTACCAGGAGACAGGCAGCAGCGTCTTCCTGAGATTCCAACCGCATACTGCGATCGCCAACCCGCCTGCCAAGCGTGGCGATTATGGCAAAACCCTTCATGATTATGAAAACCACGAAGGAGGCCTATGTCCTGCAGTGGGCGTCAAATAGCTGATGATGATGATGCATTAATTAATCTAATTTTGAAATAATTCAATCTATATTCCTTTTTATTTGATGTGTAATCATTACGTAATCAAATACTATTATATTATTATTGTAATTCCTTAAGGTATAATTCTAGCCCATAACATACCCAATATGGTTTTCATGATACTCTAAAGCAGACAGTCATGCCTATAAAAGCACGTCAATCTTACTAACTGCTTTCCACCGTAGGTTATTGGGTTAAATCGTCTGCTTGACGTGTCATACACCTTCCTTTTTTGGCTTGACAATTTTAATATCCTGCCTATTTTACTCCTACTTATTTGTATCGTTTTAATAATAATAATAAAACATTATTTCCAGCTAGGCCACATTAAACAATATAACAAATAAATTAAAATATATTATTATTGGTGTTTATTATTAGTTTTGTCATTGGCGTTTTTCGTTTGTAGTTAGATACCACCTGTCTATTTTATTTTAGAATCAAAAAGTGAGACCAAAACGCCACACCTCTGTTAGAGATCCCGAGTTGATCTCTCTGATATTTCGGATCGACGTTTTCGCCTATTTTTTGCGACGTTTGCGACTCGTGTCTTGTGATTAAAGCATTTTACTGACGAATACTGATTTTGAATTTCAGATTATAAGTATATGTTACCCAATTTTTTCGATATACAGTCGACAGCACGTCAACCTTCCTAGTTAAGTTATGAGCGACTTTGCAACTAAAATGTAAGGGTTGGTGTGCTGTCAATTGTACTTGGATTTTTCTATGTTTGTACTTTTTTTTTATTTATTGACCTACTTTTGATACAAAGGTATCAAAAGAAGGTCAATAGAGTTTTAAACGTTATAAATTATTCGCCAAACTGCGTGGCAGTTAGTTGGCGAATTAAGCGCACTCTTTTAACATTATTTAAAACTGGTACTAGGTAAAATAAAATTTATTTTAAAGTTTTAAAGTACAGTCGACAGCGAATCCACCCCTTCCATGCATACTCCTTCCTTCTCCAAAGTAATAGTTCAGTCCATCCAAAGGATGTCTGAAAGAGATCTTTTAGTGATAAGGCCGCGGTCTGTAGTTTTAGGTTAAGAAATATCGGTGTACTTTCCTTTTCTATGTACAATAAAGTTCTCTGTCTATCTAAATCTTGTAAGGCGAATGGATTATAAGCACCGCCTTCTCACTGTATTTAGCAACAGAAATCGAGATAATAATCTTCTACTCATACTTACTTTAGTAAGAGCAATCCGTGTAGTTATAGCTACTTTCTAAAGTTGCTGGGGGTACCCACATACTAGTAGGGACTTAGCCGAAAATGAGCAGTGAAGTTGTATTAAACTGTCGGGTCCTACAAGTTTCCTTCAGGAAGTGATCCGGTTAGAGGTTCCTGTTAACGGTATTTTCCTCAATGATGCATGATTTTGGACTTCACTGTACTTCATGAGCTAAAAAATTTACTTATGTGCGTTACAAAAGGTGTTTATAATAATAGGAAGCCCCCACCGCGGTGTAAAATGAACTTTAATTTGGTAAGCAAATAGAGATTTTATTGTGACTTTTTGCACTAATACTAGTAAACAGCAGGTTGACCTTTACATTTTTGTTGGAAAGTCACCCGTAACGTAACCGAGTAGAGTACACGGGTGCACAGAATAATGTGCTGACGACTATTTACATAAGATACACACATAAAGCGCATCAACCTTTAGATTTAGATTTAAACTTGTGCAATGGTGCGACTCATGTCTGACATAGAACTTCATACAACTGTCACAGAAAAACCTAACAAATGGGTTTGCTTTAACTCAGAATTGAAGAGTTACAAATTCTGTGATTTCTGACTAAACATTCTAACAACCCATACAAGTCCACAGCTGGACATAAGCGTCCGCTAAGGCACGACACCTTTTTCTGTCCTCGGACATCCTCATCCAGCAGCTGCCAGCAATCTGTCTCAGATCGTTGGTCCAGCGAACTAGTAGGCATCCGTCCGTTTCGTGGTTTCCACTCGGGAACCTTTGCACCCCATCGACCATCGGTTCTTCAGTATATGTGACTAGCCCACTGCCACTTCAACTAATCTTATAGTTTGAACAGCAAAATTTATTAGGTACATTAGGTTTAAAATTTAACAGTCACAATATTACAGGTGTAACAGAGTGGAAGAGCCCTGAGCGACTACGCAACCAAGAGGTCGGCCACATCCTTTGTATCTAAGAGTTGAGAACTTCGCGTATAAGCCACCTCAGTAGCACTTGCGGCCGGAAGCACGGCGATATTAGGGAGAGAGACTGCGGCAGAGCCTGCACCCTGTTTAAATATTAACGAGACAAGCTGGGCCTCGATTCTGTTAGTTTATTTTAGTGGAATGACAGACACATGGTCGGGGCACGTGACGTGTTTTTCATGATATTTCTAGGTTTTTGGTTTGATGCGCGCGTAGAGTTGAAGCGGCAATGAATTGTCGCGTTCATGCAGTTGTCATTGTACTACAATGCATAGACATATGCCTTGGGAGGCTGGTTCGGGTGCGAAAAGGAGAGCTCGATACCCCGCACGTGAAATCTGGGACAGCTATTGTTTTATTGACACTATTGGTAGTCTACTAACCAGACGCATTGTAATGGTATAACCCGTGCAACTAAACACGGCGCCTCGCACCAATCGATTTTCTTCGCGGGATTGCCTATGTAATTTGCGTGAGTTATACAGTTGAAATAACATCATACTACTATTGCTTAGTAGACTACGAAATAGAGGCAACCAACAGCTATGGTCGTGACATAATTTTCGCTAGCATTTTAAAGGCCTGCCCCCCTGGGCGTAATTTGATGGTATTGATTAATTTGAATAAATATGACTGAAAATGGAAAAACAAACTTGTCAAGTCCCGTTCTTCATAGAATTCAGACAAAAAGTATAGAAATTAAATGCAATATTGCTAAGTCTTCCGGGGTCTTGAGTAACTTTTACTTGCAATGTACTTTCTGAAACTTCTTAGTACATCCGAAAAATTACTGAGCGTATGTTTTAATAAGAAATAGCATTTTAATTATGAAAATAAGAAAAGAAAGCCATACTTTGACTAAATTATTAAATAAACTCACTCAATTACTGTAGCTAAAGTTGGCTAAATAAGCGTCTAGAGTACGAAGACTATTCTAGTTATATTGTTACAGAACTATTGTAAAAGCAGAAGGCTTGTCTTGGACTCACATATTTAAATAATTAATATTTGCAACAATAGTTAACCTGCAACATACATTTTTGTTCACACTTTGTAAAAAAAAAAATTTTTGTACAAACAACGTACGTGCGGACCACGAACTGTCGAACGCAGCGTCGGATGCCCACCAGGTCGCTAGTCCGACGATCTAAAATAGATAGCTGGCAGCAGCTGAATGAGGAATGCCGAGGATAAAAGGAAGTGGCATGCCTTAGGGGAGGCCTATGTTCAGCACTGCACCAGTACGGGCTGATTGATCATGACCAACTGTTGATGCAACCAAGGCTCTTATTGTGAAGGATCGATACGTTCGGAAGGGTCGTCAACGCCGCGCTTGAGCCCGACAATGGCAGGAATTTTTGATACTATTCAAAATAAGAACCGTATTTGTCGCTAGATTCGAGTGAATTGTCAGGCTCAAGCGCGGCGTTGACGACCCTTCCGAATATATCGCTGCTTCATAATAAGGGCCTAATACTCTTTAATTGAGCTTCAACTATGATTTGACAACAAGAATAATTGGATTGGTACTATTATTTTATGCAGCACTGCTTTTGAAGTATAGAAACTCGACTTGGTAGAAACGATCCATTATAACATTTTTTTTCCGCTCAAACGATCCGCCCAGTAAATAAACATAAAACATGATCCCTTTGTCGACAAACGCTTTACCTCGGAGCAGTAAGACAAGACCGCGTTTTTCTAGACGCCATTATTCGTTATTTACAGAGCAATACTTCCCTTAAACGCTGCATGAAATCTGTAACCGCTGGAACATGAATTGTGGCATGTTCAATGGGTAAAGACAGGTTCTTAGGAAGAAAATTTCACTACAAAAGGTCAACTAAGGTAGATTCTCTTTTTAATCAAAAGGAAAGTGAGTTTGATTTGCGTGAATGGAAGACATTCCATAGCAATCCAACATGGCGATGATGTGCATAGCTAGATACAAATACCTAGTATCGACTTTTGTCGATCTTTAAATCTATAGTTTTCATTATTAATCATCATAATTTACAATAAACTTTGCATTTATTTGAAAAAATACTCTCACAAATGCAAGAGGACTTCCTTTCCCGGTGTATATAGGCGGTAGGGCCCGGCTGGTAGGATTTTAAGGCCTGTGCATACCGTTTGATAAGACGCCTCGGTCACGACTCTCGGTGATAAGAAGCTTTACCCTTCGTGATCTTCCTCTGGCTCCTGTATTCCGCTGGTCTGAATGAAAGGACAAGAAACCATTAACACAATATTTAACTAAGAAATATGGCTCATAAAAATGGTAACGAAGAACTATTAGTACTCAAAATCGTAAATTAAATTGAGTGAGATAATTAATTAAAATATTGACGAGCTTCTGATAAGAACTCACCAAATCAGTACAAAACTGTACTCATTTTTTGTAAAGATGTTCATTAAATTGCAGTTTCTGTACTGAATAAAACATAAAGAATTTCTGTAGCTATACTCTTTACTACCCGGCTCTACCGCCATCATGAATGCGGTAGATCATCCTTCGAAGAAGTGTCGCTCTCAGTCCAGACTCCACACTGGGCAAGGTCCACATTGAGTTACAGGTCTGTGATAAATATTTCATATTTCTCTTCCTTAAAGAGGGCCTAGACAGTATAACGAGCATTGTTAGCGAGACAGTCTTGGAACGCTTTGACCCACCGCGCCTCAACTTCTCGAGAATTCCTTTTCTATTAAAATTCTTCGCCCAACTCTCCCGGGAAAGTTTTATCTCTAAATATATTTGGCGCAGACCCTTTGAAATATAAAAGTGTATGTTGGAAAAAGCCGATTGGCCCTAACGATTTAGCGAATTCCTTCCGATATTTAATTTCGTCGGATCAACCAATCTACAGTCATTTGAAAATGCTGAAACCCTGAAAGACATCAATAAGTACGTATTCGTCTTTTATTACAAGTAAGGTATGTAATATATCAAAATGTGATTGTAAACGAACTCCTCCGAAACGGCTTCACAGATTTTTATTAATTTTTTTGTGTATATTTGGTAGGTCAGACTCTAAGGGCCAGTTTCTGAATTGAGAGTTTCGCTAAGTAAATTGTTAACTGTAGTGCTGTCTTTTCGAATTCCTCAGAAAAGAGCGTGACAGAACGTTGCTTAAGTATTTACTTAGTGAAATTCTCAATTCAGAAACCGGCCCTTAGTAGCTGGCTAATTAATATGGCAAAACAACGTTGGCCCATTCAGCTAATATTGCATAAAATTTTGTTAACTTTGAGAATGTCTAAAAATGTTTATCTGAGAACTTGTAAAACAAAAGTTGTAAAATACAAACACACATTGGATTTTTTTTTGTGTTTTGTAAAATAATTCTAAACTTAGCACACCACTCAGTTTCGGTCCTTATTAGATTTCATTTGAGTTGCCTCTAGAAAAGCAATTTCCTCTCGACTATCGAGCTCGGCTAGAAAAAGTAGAATTTGGTATGCATAGGTGTGGAGAGCGAAGTAGGAGGCATAATACGATGAGACGTACTGACTTTATTTTATTTATATTGCTGTAAAAAAATGGCGTAAAAATGCGTAAATTATTACAATACGAGGGATTGGTTACTTTTACACGCTATACCCTTGACTTCGCGAGTCATAAAAAAAATGCTTATCCCATAATCTAACGTGCAACAAAAGCAGAAAAAGGGTAAAATTAAAACCTCAACTTCGTCGAATAGGAAAACCGCTAAAGTTTACCTCAGACAGAACCGTAGGCGTGTGCTGGTTTCAAAATGTTATGAAACGACGCTCCCTCTCAGGTAATCGACTGACAAATGTCTCAGATATTTTACCAACTTCATCTTAGGGATGCCTCGCGTAGTAACGGGATTATTCGAGTTTTCCCTCACTGTATAGGCGCTAACGTGGAAATATGACGCGGTAATAAATTGTTATATTTGTATTTCTGCCATTACGCGTTATCTTGTTATTACATTACATACATTACATAAACTCACGCCGTTGTCCTGGAGGGGTAGACAGAGACCAGGGTTTGCCACTAGCCACGATCCTGACAGACCTCCTTCGCTTCATCAACATTAATTAGTCGTTGCATGGACGCACGCCGGTTTCGGGTACTTTTTATCTTGCTATTTGGGATTTTAATCTTAGTTATTAGTCAAGTTTAAGGGAAGAATTGATGAAAAGGAATTCGCATTGCTTTGCAATGCATTTAGTTACAATCAGAGAAAAATATAAAACTGGCCAACTGCGAGTGTCTCTCGCGGACTGAGGGTTCCATACTTACATAGTATTATTTGTACTATCATAAACATTTAGCTAAAATGTATTTTCTTCAATTGGGTATTTGACAAAATATCAAATGAGTTACTTTTAAAACGGAATTTTGTATGAAAATACTGGCTTATGACGTCACATTTCAGAGCACTCTTTTTATGTTTAATCTATTTAAAAATTGTAATAACTGGTAATTGAGTAAAAGAGATACATTTTCCGAGATATTTTGTAATTTTTGTTTTAATTGAGCATATGAAATAATTTATTGTTGATCGTGTCAAAAACCGAATTAAGTGCGAAATTACACTTGACTTTATTAGTTGTTGAGAGTCCTTCGAGTACGGAACCTTAAAAACACAGTTCAGCAATCTTTATATATTTGACACTATAACCTTTACAAGTATGTTCTTAGTATTGTTAAAGGACAATGCAATGAAAATGTAAAAGTTGACTCGTTGTTGACTGTGCCACAAAGTTAAATAAAAAAAAATTAAATTATCTGCGCTATATACAGAAACAGGATTCCTCTGAAACACTCCTCAGAGGCAGTTGAAATAGTCTGTGGTAAAATCTTTCCCTTAACCACAGATTATTTAAACCACATTTGAGGAGTGTTTTAAGGAATTGCGTTTTGGTAAATAAGGCTGTAACCGGTTTTGTTTCTCTCCTTCTTAAATTGTTACTGAAGCAAAGAACATCACTAGCCAGGGAGATGTGGTCCTGAATTTTTATCAAAATTTCCCCATTTTCTTGCCGCCGCCGACAATAAGGTGCAAAATTAGGAGAAGAATTAGCCTCCCTCCGCGCGCGGCGTGAGCTGAATGCGCCATGCATTTGGGGTGCAAAGATCCCAAAGAGTCCACCGCTTCCAAGGTGAAATTGTATATTACGCCTTAGTGATTTATGGGACGGGAGGAGTTCTTAATTTAGCTGTGTTAACAAATAACACAACACAATTTCGATCGCGACGAGGGCCGAGAAAATTCAGCGTTCCTCCTATGATTTACTGCGTCTAGACTCGCCGCTATCTGCCGTTGCAGGCTGTTGAGAATTGCCGAAACCATTCTTAGTCAGTAGGAACAGTAGAAAACGGTTCTTTTGACACTTGTTCAAAAAATATCGTCCATTCTTTCAGAAAAGTAATGTCGGTCATTTACAACCACTCGCACATTTGTGGTTACCGCGGCCTCAAGATTACGTACATACAACAGGGGCAATCTAAAAAAATAATATAATAAGAAAAAAGCTTATGAAAAACAACAGCATTTTTCCTCGTCGGGCGTCGTATTTACTCACAAGTGTTTGCGCCAGCCGGGACCCGATGTTATTCGGTATAAGCTTCGCTTATTACGGATTCCGCACACCCACATAACGCCTCGTGCATAAGGTTGCGCTATTGTTGGGGAATTATTGCCGTACGTTTCACAAAAACACAAGGAACAATACTTAGTTTTGGAATTGGTTCACACGGTTTCACACTCGATGTTTCACACATCCCGACATGAATTTCAGTTTCGTACATTTACTATGACCTTAGGTGGGCCGTGTTTCATAAAACTACAGTTCACAGTTTATTGTGACAATTTGAAATACATTACGTAGATGTACAGCGAATTGTTACAGTAAACCATGAATTGTAGTTGTATGAAACAGGCCCCTAGTCATTGTACGAAAAAATAACGTGCACTTTGTGCAAAAATGCCGTCATAGGTATAAATTATAGACAACGGTAACTGTACAAGGATAATGGTGTCATTTCGTTACGGTTATCGTTCAAAGAGTGGACTGCATGCACGGGCCGTAGGACTACACATGCATAAGGACTCGGGCTTGCGCCGTCATGCAACCTGCGGAAGGATTCGACGCGGTTCCGCTCCTGCGGAAGCCGATGAAGCCGATGGTCCTAGCCTTCTAATTTCCAACAGTTTTGTAAGTTCTACCCAACAATACTTAAGTTAAGATAAGATAAGAATTTATGATAAGATAAGCACACAAGAAGCGAGAGATAAAATATGAAAGTTACAGTGAAAAAGTACAATGGGCGGCCTTATTGCTAACAGCAATTTCTTCCAGACAACCTTGTGACCTTATTTCTTCATAAAAAAACACGTAATGCTGTATATATATAGGTCTCGCTAAAACTCGATTTGTCTATCTTTTTTTATATTGTGGATGTCCAGAGAAAGTTTAAATGATGAGAACAAAAAAAAGATTGATAGATGTAGGTGATACCAAGTTCATGGGTCGTCTAGTTGACAATATAATATTGTCACTGTAACTTCTAATTTGCTCCTGTCTATTATTGCAGACTCCAGCACAAGTGCTGGCACCGCGGAATCTACGAGAAGAAAAACCAAGAATAAATTTCCACTTTTGAGCCACTACAACACAGTCCTGGTGCTCATATTATGTTCTCAATCAATATACTCAGCTGGCACTATGGCGTTAACACGAATACTTATGAGTGAATCAGTGGCTCTTATCGCGCGCGGCTTAGGGGCGAATATTGGTATCGCTGATGGTAGATAGTTACTAGAAATGTGCGCGATCCGATTTGCTTCGGCGACGGCGCGTGAGGGCAGAAATCTGTCAGCGGCGATGGAGCGTAATTGACGTAATGGGCGTTATGCAGCTCTATAAATATTAAGAGCATTTTATTTTAAAAAAACTAGTCACACGCTGATCCGTCAATTGTCCAATTTTCTATACAAAGTGCTATTGAAACAACGCTAAACCTGAAAAACTTTTGTTTAGTATCAATAATTAAACCACTCTCCTCCAATAAGCAAAATTGACTGCGACATGTGTCATAACATAAACTCACGCCTGTTACCCGGAGAGATAGACGGAGCCACTTGCCAAGATCCTGACAGATTTCTTTCACTTTATTAACATTCATTAGTCGTTACAATGCACGTACGCCGGCTTCGGGTATTTTTCAAGTCTAAAGATTGTGTAAAAAACATTGAAGATATCAATTTTACCGAACATTTTTAAATCCACATAATAACGATATTCCATAAAGAGCACCCCCTCCTATCATCCACTTTCACCAACCCCAGGTCCTATTATGAAAATTATTCATATATTGGCGAATAAATTTGTAATTTTTCTGGATCGAAAAAATATCCAGAATATATTTTACATCAGGTCAGGTGTCGCGGGACTCCCAGGGGAAATCTAACTTTCCCGGAGGCGCAGACAGCAATCGATTCTATTCAAATTTATGACAGAAAGGATCGTTTCGAGATTTATTTGGAGCGGCTACCTCGCCGTGCCCTTTCTTGATAAATTTGATCATAGCACCTGAAAACAAAACAAAACTCCAAATGCCACTTTAAAAAACAGCTAATAATAACAAATTCTGATATTTGCTTCAGCGAATGTATGAACCAGCCGATATTTTTTTGGATATTTCAGCGTTGGTCTTATAATAATGTTGTTTGTACGAGTATTGATTAATAAATTTACCCGCTTAAGTTTCACCGGAACGTTTTCAAACATCCTGTATGGAAACCATGAGGAACCAATGAAAAAAAAAATCATGTCTTCTTTTACAGATCGTATTTGCAAAAAGTGTCTATACAATCTCTCAATTATGTTAACAGTGATTTTAGGACCCACGACGGAGAAACTAGGATTACGAACCTGGGGCTAGATAGCATTTATGCCAAAAACGGCCGTTTTGGGCGTTCAAATGCTATCTAGTCCTAGGTTTTTTGCCTTAGGTTCACGGCCACGGGTCCTAAAAATCACAATTAACATAACTGAGAGATTGTAGAGACACTTTTTGCAAATAAGATCGGTAAAAAAAGGTATGTTTTTTTTCCTCGGTGACGCCAGTGTTACTCCCTGGAGCCCCTTAATACGCTGGCACCCGACTTTGGTTTAGGCTAGCCCAAGACATATCACATTTTTCGTAGAAAGTAGAAATCTCTATGGTAAGCGCAGACAAATCACTACTCCTGCCAAGTTAAACCCACACGAGTGTAAACTTAGAAGCAAAAAACAAACATAAATATTCATCTTATATTCTTCTGCAACCACCACCAATTAAGGTGCCTTTTTTTTATTTCCGACGACTGAATGATTAACTATTACTACCCATTCAAACAAAAAAAAATCATTTTTCCAAATAGATCCTGGCATCTTCGAGTAATCAAAGACATACATAAAAAAAAGATTCCGACGAATTGAGACCCCCGTCATTTTTTAAATTCGGTTAAAAAGAGGTGTGATGCTGAAGTTTATAAAAAAAAGGACCCGAAAGGTATTAGTGGCCTCGAAAACTAAGTGTTGTTGATGTCAAAAGCAAAAGCAGCCTTATAAAGTCTTCTTAAGACTGCTTTTGCTTTTTGCATCCCTCTCACTCGCACATTTTGCCATTCTTAATGATTACAATCATTAGAAAACACTAGAAAAATAAATTACGTTAATTTTAGTCATGTTTTCATTTTCTTATGTTTTTGATGAATTAAATTGGAAAGAGAAATTATGAACTTCTTACGTCATGATTGTCATCTTTCTGTCAAGAACTATCTGAAATATTATTTTAGTGCCTTCCTAAACCATCGGTCTAGGGCGGCACTTAAAATAATATTACAGACAGTCTAGACAATTCCAATAAGACAAAACAATTCCAACAAAAATATGTATTTTTACAATCATAAAAAACTATAAGTGCGTGTAAGATGAATACCGGGACTGCGCTCATTCATAAAACTACAATTCATAACCGATTAGTTAGTCTCCGATTAATTAGGGTGCTTATACACGGGCGCGGGCGGCACTGTGCAAACGAACGTGCCAAGAAGGCCAGACATGAGTCGCCGACATGTCAGCGTCGAATATTCGTGCCGCCCGTGTATAAGCGCCCTACTAGTTAATCTGTGGTTTAATCAACTATGATATAATCTGTGAGTTAATCAGCTATGTATATCAAAATGTCATGATGAGTTTCATTTTTATGATTTGGGGCTCAGAAGTAAAAGCAGCCTGGGGGTGTTCGAGCCGCTCTATACAAATCGAGTAACAGTATGAACCCTATCAATAGCTGTCTGCAACTGGCAGGTTTGCCAGAGACTTCTCGGCAAAATTTTCACCCTTATTTTATTACCCACTGTTCTAGATTTAACTTCTATTTTCACAAAATATCAGAAGACAACTGCGCACTGTGTGAAACCATGGGAAACTAAGTAATTCTGTAAAGCCTAGACAAGATAGTATTTTCTTTGAAACCTAGGTCTAGACAACCAATCATGTATGATTTCCATTGCTGGTTTTACTCAGTCAGTATGAAGGCACGTTCTGTGAAACCCGCAAAGTAACATAAGATCATGCAGGCAAATTTCTTTAAAATCCTCGAGGAAGATTTGTGTGTGTGTAACCTGCTTCAATATTATTTTAAGCAAACTGAATAAATTTTCCGTCAGGGGTAGGTAACTAACATAAAGAAAGAAGTGGGTAAGAGCCGAGTGCCTCGGGCAACAAATCTCCATTTTGCTGGATTAAAGCACCTCAACGTTTTATATAATAGGGGCACCTGAATATTTTACTGAAGGAAACTCGAGACTGCCTTTAGAACGGACGTTGCAGCGGCGAGGAATCTCGGCATTCCCGCCCCGCGTAGGTGCTGGCAAGGCGCTATTGTTTGTTAACAGTTTCTTGAAATTTCCAGCAGCGTTATTTACATTCAACGTAAGTTCTGCGTGAAGGACTTCACACACGGCAGCTGTAATGTATATTAATGTAAATTACATTGTATCACAAATTATTACAAAGTATCACACACACAACAGGCAATGTAATGTATCTTTCCCTTAATGCCATTGATGTCTCACTTTACAGCCTGCTAAGGTATTAAATGCGTATTTTCGTATCGCTCTGTATCTTAAGATATGCTGTCGTGTGTGGTCTCCTGACGATTTCTATGGAAAGATGTAATGAGATGTATCGTTCTATACTTAAGTTAGCAGCGCCCTAGCAGGGTTCTTATTTGTTCCTAAAATACCCATGTAGGTAAGAACTTATGTACAACAAGAAAGCTAATAAATGACTATACTATACATAGGTACATCTGTACATTATAGCTGCCGTGTGTGAAGTCTCTGAATTATTTATCTCGAAATTCATATACTTCGTGGTCACACTGGGCTCAGCGTGTTCATGAGTGAACAGAGTACGGACTGACACACACTGGGGAAAGTTCATAGTTAGGCAAGTTGCAACATATTTTTTGCCAATGAATTACACAGTATTTATACAGTATCAGTACACAATATTGTGTAAGTTATTGGCGAAAAACGATACAATTTGTAAAGTTAACTAAATTTTTCCTCGATTGTTGACATACCAAGTATTAAAAAATACTATTTAGAGGCAAAAAATTCCGCCCATGCCATTCCATCACTCCGATGTAAAAACCTTACTGCAAAATGGGTACTCGGGGCTGCAAGTGATGTAAATTACTTCAGTTAGATGTCGCTGCCTGTACGTAATACAGAGAAGTTTGTAAAGAGGTTCGAAATTTTTCCGATGCCTGCACTTGCCCATTAGCTCAGTTGGGAGAGCGCTGGCGCGGTTAGCCAGAAGTCGCGGGTTCAAGTTCCGGCATGGGTGAAATTTTTTGCCTCTAAATAGGTTTTTAAAATTGTCCTCAGCACGGATTAGTGTGACAAAAAAGAATATAATATCAAGTGTTTAAAACATAAAAAGTAATTTTAAACTCGGTTTAAAATATGAAAACCTGTTAAACTTATCGGTCAAGAAAACGATAGGAGAACATTAAACTTGGCGCCGAGGGCTATGGCATTTTTTGGAAGAAGTTAAACACGATTTGAGGTTAAAACAATCTGTTTTAAACATGCCAAGTCTGTCTTTCAATTCTCACGAGGATCTTAGATCAAAGTGCTTACTATAGTAACCAGACAAACTGAGATAATTTGTACAGTTGACAGCAAATCAACCTTGGCATTTAAATTGCAAAGTCCTCCGTAACGTAACCAAGTAGAGTGCACGGATGTAAAGACTGATGTGCTGACTGTATAAATCAAAGTAGTGCTGATTGTAGAAATCAAAGTGATCGCTTGCGAGGATTGAACCCACAACCCGGTGTGGCGTGTCGCTCATCATGCGTATAACCGCTAGACCAACCTATACCAACGATTTATTCAGGACTCATGCCACTTGACCCAAAGATTTGGTTAAGAATTTTAAACATTCTGCTCATTGTACTGAAAAACTTTTGTTCTACAAGTTTTCTTAATTCCTGAAAATAAATACAAATACCTTTTCACTTTCATATTTTGCTAACACGTGAAATTTCGTGTTTTGTTTCCGCGAACTAAGCATAGGTACCTATATTAGAACAGTTTATAGGATGTCATGAATCGCCCCTCAATCGGTTTAAAATTTCTAAATCAACACCGTGTTGTTTAGTCTGAGCTGAACGAAAGAGACTTCTGCGTTTCTCAGCATATATTATCTCAAGAAAAGTAATCAAAAACCATCTCAAATTTTGTATAAATTTTTAATATAAGTTACTCGAGCTCGACTCACCCTCGAACTTTACTAATGTTGTAAAATTTTATTTGCCCTTTGTTTTAACGGAAAAATGAATTAGCCCAACTTTCTTGTTCGTCCCCGTTTGAGTTATAAAAGAAAGGAAAGTTAAATAGCTGCATCGTGCTAAAAATGCCCGTTAAGAAAATATACAAAGACCAATAACTACCCGTCATCAGATTTGACCATCTTTTAACGGTTTATTAAGATACCTCAACTTATATTATCATTGGTTTATTCGGGAGTCCTCAAAGCCTAACAAAAGTATGTCCTTTATTGTATCCAAATTAAAACAAGTATAATTTTCCATGATGAAACATTCTTGGATGGCACAGATTGTTGTGTGTTGGATGGTATCGATGTACTGGCCTTTTCGCTCCATTGTAGGGTTGCCAGATGATAATTTGATAAAAGAGTACTGATCTAAAGTACTAAGATCTAGAGTACGGGTCTAAAAAGGAGGATTTTCTGTTAAAAAGGAAGACATTCGTAATAAAACATTGTTTGTATGTAATTGACTTTATTTTAATCGTTATATTTAGCTGAGTTACCAATTTTTGGAAGAAGTTGTTAGTTTTTCAGCAAATAATTATGAAAAGTTATGTTGCGTTACAATTAAAGATTTAACCGACTCCACGCTTAGCCTGTTTCTCTCTTTACTCCACTGAGTATTAATTTTTAGCACGAATTAACGACTGTAACAAAGGGAGGACATACGGTAGGTCAAGGAGGACGAGAGGACAAAATGTGGAAAAGGACGACATTTCCTCCTTTTGGATACCATGGCAACCCTACTCCATTGACACATAGTTGAGTGCAGGCCACATTAGTTCACAGGCAGCGAGGACAAACTACTGGGAAGTAATTAAATTGAACTTAATTAAAGTCCCCATAATACGTTAAGTCCCGGTGAACTCAACAACGGGCAGAGCTCGGAACGTGGAGAACAAGGTGACAGAAAGGCAGCTTACTGTAGCATCTTTTCCCATCAGTAGGTCACAAACGTGTGTTTCCGTGTGGCGCCGGATTACGAATAGCGCCACTCCATTTCCTTCCGAGGATGTCCTAGAAGGCGACTAAGGAAATAAATTACCAGGAGACGGGCAGCAGCGTCTTCCTGAGATTCCAACCGCATACTGCGATCGCCAACCCGCCTGCCAAGCGTGGTGATTATGGCAAAACCCTTCATGGTTAGGAAAACCATGAGGGAGGCCTGTGTCGTGCAGTGGGCGTCGAATGGCTGATGATGATGATGATGATGATGATGATGATGATGATGATGAGGTCATAAAGGAAACCTCAGCTTTTGTATTCCACTTGGCCCTGGTTAAACACACCTTTTGCCAAAGTAAAAGTTGTGTTATCTCCACCTTTGTCTGCCGTATCATCTACGCCCATTTCGTAGAATTCAAAAACCTCAGCGCCAGTTTTGCAGGTCAGAATGCAGACGAGGATAAATCTTTGAAGGAGTGATACTAAACAGAGACGCTTCTTCTTGTACTACCACTTCTTGTCATTCGCCAACGCTTTAAGTTGACATAGGTACACAATCCTGTTTTGTTATCTTACTGCCGTACTCAGAGTCGTCAATTAAGATTTAATGTCAATTAAGTATCATGTCATCTCTTTCATTTCAATGACATATGAAAGGGATAGCACGACACTTAATGAACATTAAGTTTAATTGACGACTGTGAGTACGGCAGTTAATGTTGTTAGACCAACGAATACAGCAAATCGAATTTTCACCTAAGTTTAAGTATTAGCAAAATTATAACATTATTATGTTACTATAACATATTATTGTTATGTTACACTAGCTGTGACCGCGATTTCGTTCACGTAGGATTAGGATTCTCCTTTCTCAGGAAGCGGATTTCCACACAAACTTTCGTCCTTTTTTAGTGGATCTCTATGTGCCTAGCTTTGATAGTTGGCGCTCGGCGATGATGAGTCAGTCAGGACAGGATTTTATAAGAATACTTATAGATATATTTATACAGCGTCCAATACTAACGTCTACCTACATTTAACCTTGATAAATAGCCATTTAGAGGCTGTAGCGCGCGAAAGATGTTTTAAACGAGGGCAATGATCTGCTCAATGATTGCTGGCAAGGCATCTGATTTCTAGCAGCGACTGGATGAGGATGGATAAGGACAGAAGGAAATGGTGTACCTTTGGGAGGCCTATGTCCAACAGTGGTCGAGTACGGGGTCATTGATTGATCTGCACAAGCCTCGCAACCAAGTCAGCCAAATTCACAGGAAAGACAAGGCTAACATTGGCGGAGCCAATGGTTTTTGTAGCGTTTTTGAAAGGCTTGAAATAACCAGAAATGAACTTCTGTTGAATTTTGTTTAGTGCCCCGAACAACGGACGAGCAAACTCTTATCAAAGTAGCCAAGTTTGTTCGTAATTCTCTTTGAAAATGCAACCTCTTTGATGTTACTACGAAAATTAAATAAGAATAAATACAACCTCTACCTACGTAGTGCTTAATAAGTCTATAAATAAATAAATCAGTTACCTGATCCACAGTGGACGCGGTGGGCACGCGTGATGATTAGGTGATCTCTCTCTGAGAGAAGGCCTGTGCCCTACCCCTGCTTATGATGATGATCATCCTCAGTTTACGGATCAAGAAATAACTTTCTGAATTAAAAAATCAAAACAACACCAACTGCCCCCGACCTATGTTTCATAAATAGTTTCGCTAAACACAGTTTTATGTCTGTGATAAGTTAAATACGGAAGAATGTCATGTTTGCTTTGTAAATTTTTTGTCTACTAACCATCGAATAGTACAACAGACTACCCATTGAATAGTTCAATATTTAAATATTCAAAAAACCGGCCAAGTGCGAGTTGGACTCGCGCACGAAGGATTCCGTACCATTATCTATACAACATTAGACACAAAGGTCGAGAAAAAACCGCAAAAAATCACGTTTGTTGTAGGGGAGCTCCCATTTTTTTTATTTGATTATTTATTTTGGAAGCGAATATAGAACTAAATATTCTGTAAATATTTCAAGTGTCTACATGTTGTCGTTATTAATATCAAGCAAAAAACGGCAAAAAAATACGTTTGTTGAATGGCTCCCATTCAATAATTTATTTTATTATGTTTTTAGTATTTTTTGTTATAGTGGCAACAGAAATACATCATCCACGTAAATTTCAACTGCCTAGCTATCACGGTTCATGAGATACAGCCTGGTGACAGACAGACATACAGTGAAGTCTTAGTAATAGGGTCCCGTTTGGCACCTTTCGGGTACGGAACCCTAAAAACGTACTCGTATATGCAACGTTCTGTGTCCGTGCTACTACTAACCGTTGAAGAGTGCCCTCATGAAGAGACAACCCTGACAGCACCAGGTTATTTCTAACATTTAAGTATATTGTTATCAGAAATAAACCAGTAAGTAAAATCAAACGGCTTGCAAGATTTGACTTAAGCATACGTACAATCTTACATGTAAAGCTCAATAAAAGCGTGTATCAGAAATTTATTTCAACGTACAAAATTTACATTCGGTTTATTGAATGTCAATGTACAATGTAAACAACTGTCTTCGGGTCGATTTGTAACGGAGAATAAGACAGCGAAAAATCTCTCAAGAAAAGAACATTCATGACTTATGTATCTCTGACCAATTCATATTAAATCATATTTTCTCAAATCGTATTAAGCATAATACATTGGTTGGTGACTACCTAACGAGACCCTATGAGTGCAGTGCAATCAACAAATTGCAATGCGTTAGTCACAATTCTCGAAAAAATAGGAAAAAACTAATGCTGCGGCCAGACATACGTACGGCACTCGAAAAACTTAGGTAACTCAAAGTACCTATATATTTCAATAAGGAACGTAGTATATCAACAAAAAGGTTAATATTGGCGGTTATCAGAGAAAGTTTACAGACAGACCTCGTGCGATATTGTTATTAAAAGAATATAAAGGTCGCCCCAAGCGTACCTCGGGTCGTCTGGCAAACACTGATATTAGTTTTCTGTGTAAGCAATTTTCGTAAGTGTCCCCTTTATTCAGCTGTAATACCACCCCTAAGTCAAATCTACACTACCCACACATTGTGTTAAGTTCTGCGAAAATGTTTTCTTGCCGCTAATGTTTTGCTTCGTTGGAGGAAAAAAGGGCAGTAGAGAACGTTTGATTCTGATTCGAAGTGAAGTGAAATTCAGGGTGATCCTTTTGTATTGTCGTCCCTAAGTAGTTGCTCAACTTTCAGTCATAGAAAACCTTTTTGAGTGGAACGTGGAGCGTAGTTTTTTTTTTACAAAAAATGACACTGGACTCTAGATAGGTACCATAACAACTCCTCGGCGATTTTGAATTATGTTCATGTGTCTAAAGTAGAAAATCAGCTATATATATAGTGAAACATTTTGTTTTCATAGTGAATACATTTTTTTACTTTGATTTTGACTTTTCATAACAACATTTTTCAAAGTGGGTTGCAAAGAATCGTGTTCCTCCAAGTGTACCAAATTACCAACTGGTTTGCTTACTTTTCTTCGCACTAAGTAAATAATGACGGCAAAAAACCCTGTTCTTTGCTCGAGTTTGCTGATAAAATTTACTTTATACTTTATGAACCAATTTCCCGACCACAATATTCCTAATATGGGAGGGAAACGCTCCGGGCCGAGTAAAGAGTTTTTTTTTTGACAAAAAGCGGAAACAGAATATGCCAAACAAAAGCACAGTTCTTTTTCTAAGAGCCGCGCTCTTATTTCTAATGCTGAAAGAAAAGAGAGAATGAAAAAGAAGAATAATAGAACAGTAACAGTAACAGTAGTTCGAACAGTATATTGAAATTAACTCCCAAGAGCAATCTCTTGGGAGTTCATTTCAATATAGGTACTGTTCGAAACCAAATAGAAAATTGACGCATTCGAGAGCGATCTTATCATAGATACAAAATCTCATGTCAGATCACTAGACTTGTGATCTATTAATTTCTACCTAATGAATGCATGTACGTTTTTAATTGGCTCACCGTCGACAATCCTTACTAATATTATAAACGCGAAAGTTTGTATGTATGGATGGATGTTTGTTACTCTTTCATGCAGAAACTGCCGAACGGATCCGGATTAAATTTTGCACAGAGATAGATTATAGTCTGGATTAGCACATAGGCAATTTTTATCAAAATTACCACGCGAACGAAGTCGCGGGCAACAGCTACTATTTGATATTTCTCATAGTTGTCTATTCTAGCCACTGCTTTTTATTTTTCGTTATATTTTGCTCTACGTCAATTTCCTATGTAATTCCCATGCGTCTCCGTTTTGAGGCCCGGTCATCCTTGAGTTCACTTGTCCAACTCAATTAGAAAAGGTAACCAAGCCACACCAAGCAGTCTTTCTGGTTATATTTATTCCGAATAAAACAGCGGGGTCTGTTTAATGAAAATGCTGTATGTATGCCGAACGCCGCAGGGGACAGATTTTACTGATTGCTGGAATTTTTCCATGCAAAAGTATGCCACTCACTAACCTATGATAGCACGCACACCCTGAATAATACGCGTGCATGTGTGAGTTATTTCGTCGACTTTTACCGTTAAGCGGATTCTTGCATAAGAATCGATGAAGGTTTCAATTTGGTGCTTGTATTTTCTAGAACAACCCTTGCTTAGGCTGTCCTGCACCATCGCTTGTTGACAGCTCTATCTATGTGTTTATATAGAGGTAAGCCCTATCCACTGAATAAGTCCAATAACGTCTTGCACCATGACATTTTCAGAGCTGTCCATAGATAAATTGTATAAAAGACAATCCTGTCAAACAATTATTTATTCGTTTATTCTTGGATAAGTATCTATCTTTTAAGTTACTTATCCAGTGACTTGGCGCAAGTCACCCTAAGAAGGACGAATCTTATGCCATAGATATTAATTTACTACATTCAATACAAAAAAAACGATTGTTGACTTACTGTTTTTGGTATGAAGTAATTTTAGTCTAATTTAGAAGCCTATGGAAACTAAAGTTAGGTTGGAGTAAATTCTAACTAGTAGACTTTCTTATTTTGTTACATATTGCATTCTCAAACGGCTACTAAGGGGCGGAAGAATGTTCAATAAGCTCTTTTCGCTCCTTTATTTCCTAAATACTCTACCTACCTGGACCGTTTTCTTTTCTGAATCTCGGATTACAGGATTGGGCTACTACATAACAGTGTAAAATAGCACATTCTAAGTAGACGCAACCAGTTGTAGGTCATGAAATTACATGACAACTGGTTTTGTCTACTATCACAAAAAAAAATTCGGTCATCATCAATTATTTAGTAGGGCTCGTATATTATTGAGGTAATTGATGCAACCAAAATTCAGTCATAAAATCCTCTTCTAGTCACGAAGATAGCAATGTAGTTGATGAACGGTGATTTGCAAGTTTCGTTTTTAAACTAGCAGCAAGCTTGTTGGCTTGTTGCAAATTGAAAACAAACTTCATGTTACCGCTTGTCCAACTAAATACTATCAGTAGAGAGTCATCATATAACTCTCGTTTTAAGCCACGATCTTAAAACCCAAGGGATTCTACTCTTATTGAAATTCCGCCTCCACTGCACTGCGTTCAGGGGTCTCGCAGTTCATTACCTCCCCATTGATTTTCACGCTTAGTTAGTGGAGTAAAAACTTCCTTCCCCTAAGAGTAATATTTGGGGTTAACATCGATCTTTGGACGCCGGACGCGACTTGCGTCTGGTTAGAATCGTCCCTCAGGTCGTTAAGCAGAGTTTAATCGCTGTTTTATTTCCACAAGACTTTTTTATGCAATTTAAGTAACCTATGGACCCCGTAATCTACCATTCGGCTGGAATTAGAATAATCACTATAAGCGTGCGAAGTCGTCATTTTCATCAATCAAATTGACGGAGGCGATAACTTTACTAAACTTTGATAGTTTAGTTATTGAGCGTGTTCAATGAAAATCGAAAAAAAACATAGCACATTCTGTCCCTTCATGTGAATATGCATGCGTAAATGCATGTATGCGTTCATTCAACAATAGCAAACGTAAATCAAATTTTGAATTTCTGTGACACTACAATATTATAGCCCTAACACTACAGCTTTAAAATCAGGTACCTCTGTCCACTAATTCTTGCGTTCCACTCACAGCCTATTTATTTATATTGAACCTCAAATTTCCGCAAACAGACTTATCCCTAACTAAATGGGCTATTGTTCAACTATAAAACTACTAGTGAAAATTTCTCCTTACGTATATAATTATACGTATTGGTATAAATTATGCAACTAAAATTGGAAGAGTATAGGTCAAAGTGGTTACTGTTACATCGTCCTAGATATTATATCGGTCTAATACAGGAAAATGTAGAAGGTATCAGAGCTCTTAGTAGAACCAGTGCGATAGTCCGACCGAATAAGAACTGCTCCAGACAGGCCGCTTCATAAATGCACTATCTGAAATAGAGGAATTTCGAAGCATAATGAGCATGCAATATCATGTCGTCGTTACTATTTATTACTATAGTCGTGTAAGAGACCGGCATTTTCTGAAAACAAGGTCAACCATCGAAGCCGGCAACATTGAGCGCCAGTTAGTGTAGATACAGCTAACAAGCCAGCTGCATCAAGCTCCTGCAATCCTTTGAACAACCCGATTCCTTACCGCTGCGAGGCCAAATGACATCGACACGTTTTGAAGGAAAGATAGAGTTTCGAACTTCGAACAGTAAATAAGTTACCTTGTTCAGATGGATTGAGAAGTTTGAAAGTTCGTATTAGGCAGGGTTGGCAGTCAGATATTTTTTGCTGTGTCTCTCCTGCTGAAAGAGAATAATTTCATTGACTTTTTAAGAAGTTGTCGTCAACACAATGTGTTTCCATAAGACAACTTTATAAAGCGCATCGATAAAACCATCACAGCACCCCTATCCATTTCTCATGGTTTATATGTTATATATAGGTTTATATACACAATGAGAAATATACAATTTAGCTTCTACCTAAATTCCACCAGCTGACCACCACGTATATTATTTGCACTATAAACAGAATGGGATACTTTGATGAACCCCCTTTTGACCCCTTGGAGCTTAAATCAAAAAGTATTTCTTCAGTATCAGTAATTACAGCTCGTAACCACTTTCAACAAACAAAAGATAAAAAAGTCACATTTTTTTATCTCTTTACAGTTTTTAGTTTTTCTTTTTCATCTACATAGAATTTAATTGCAAATTAAAGATAAGATAAGACTGAGACTCATTTACAAATAATTTAACTTTCACAAAGTAACTTTTAATCGAAAATGAAAAACGAATTTTAGGTTTTGTTATTTCAATAACACGTACCTACCTATTAAAGGTCTAAATAACTGTGAAAAAAGTATTATAAAACCTTAAAATGTATGGCAAAGATGAGACATTAGTAAAATACCATAATAATAGCTGATGAGCTTAGGATAATGCGCTGCCATACCATGAGTGCAAGATCATGATGACGAATACATGACCACGGTTTGCCGGTCGACCTCACAGAATCCAGATTAGTGCATGACGGCTAATGATCGGTCCCTGTGAACTCGAGTTGGATGGATAACAAGCGACGCTTGACGTCACTGTTGTGACGTCATTACGGTGTGTTTTTTCAGTGACATCATTTTGATTTGACCTCTTGTTTCATCCTTTGGATCTACAAGTACACTTTATAGGTTAAGTGCCGGAAAGAGATAGCTTATGGTAAAAACATGGATCAAGGAATCGCGTTAAAGGATTCCAATAAGTAAACATAATGCAAAGTAAATAATCACGTAAGAAACTTATTTGAACCAAAATTCCGGATAAACGAAGTAAAACATATACCAAAAAAGAATCCCTCCAATTTTTCGTAAAGGAACTACTCCAGGCCTAAATAAGTAGCATTTTTATTTCGCCACTCACTCCACATTCGGTCCTGGTACCAGTCCAGTTATTGCCTAGCCCAATACAATATCGTTTTCCGGTTTCGGGATATTCCCCTAACACTCGTATTTTGGTCCTGATATGCCCGGTTTGTTACGGACCTAAGTATCATCATCAGCCTATGCTTGTCCACTGCTGGACATAGGCCTCTCCTATTGCACGCCACTGAGCACGGTCCTCGGCTACTCTCATCCAGCTCTTGCCAGCCGCCCTAAGTATACAATCTGATATTTCCTATATCATATTCTAAAATCATACAAAATTGGATAGATATTTTTAACTATGTACCTGATAGTGAGCCGACTGACGGCTGTTTTTTTAGTAAGCCTTTTATTTGAAGTTTGAAATTTTCCAAGCCTTTCAAATTACATTTTCATTTCGTTTGTTATATGGAAAGAAATTAAACAATTATTATTTATCGTTCACCTTACTCCAGAACCCTCTAAGTGGAAGTTAAAAGTCTACCCAGGTTTCGAAACGTTGAAACGAGGTGTTTGAAAACTGGAGTATGAATAGAAACAAAAAGTGAAAAATGGTTTTTTGTCACCGATTTTCTTCTGAGCTTACAACTATAGCGATGTCTTTTTATATATATCTGATCATATATGTCAAGAAATGAAACTGGAGTATGAATAGAAACAAAAAGTGGAAAATAGTTTTTTGTCACCTACTGAACTTACAACTATAGCGACTTCTCACGATCATATCTGTCAAAAGACGTCTTATGGTTATAAGTTCAGTTGGAAGTCGGTGAAAAAATAGAATTTCCACTTTTCGTTTCTATTTATACTCCAGTTTCCAATCACCACGTTTTACGGTACAATCATAAGTATTTGAGTTTGGATAAAATATTTGGGCGAGCCAGGAACCCACCCAGATGGCAACGGAAACTTTGGGACCGCATTACTTGGGTAAATCTTTTCAGGGTTTAGAAAAATAATTGGATTGCTACATTGAAGGGAAGCAATTACCTACATTCGATTCGGCAGAAGAAGCAATTTCGACTTTCCTCCGATAATCGACGGTTTTGGTGAACTCCGAGCGAGGTTTTATGTCGAGATTCCCCTGCATGTGTGTAGGTTATTGTATATGAATATTACATGTAGACAATTGGTATACTTACCTAGTGAATATTTCAACCGACCGTGTTTCTTTACAACGGACAGTTGAACAACTACACTCTTTTCCGAAGGTCACGTCTTTGAGGTTGTAGAAAATTGCTTTTAACTGCGCAAAAGCAAGGTAAAGCAACGTTTTTGCTTATGTATAGGATAAGAGACTACCTCAGTGTAGACATGCAAGTTAAGTTGTGTGAGCCTCTTGTGCGATCCTAACTACAACGACCTTGCCTGCGTAGGCTGTTTGCTTCGCAGATCTGAAAGGTTGACACGACGCGGCGTGTACACAATACGTGTACTCGGTTCTGTTACAGAATCCCCTCAGAACCCATTTCACATCATATTTCAACGACTCGGATCTGTTTAAGATGCTCACACGACGGCAGGTTGCTGGGGTTTTGTCAATCCGAAAAATCTGAATACTTGTTTAGCCGCATTGACTTGTCTCGTAACAAGTATTAACAACCTTTGCGATTCGAGAGCAGTTATTCCAACGGATTTCAAGAAAAGACTTTTCAAGGAAAGTCTACAGTGAAAACCGGTCATGTGCGAATAGAAATCGCGCACCGAGGTACCGTACATCTACGAATAATATATAAAAATCTCGTGTCACAGTGTTTGTTATCGAACTCCGTCGAAACGGCTTCCCCGTTTTTTATGATTTTTTTTGTGTATTTTTGATAGGTCTGAGAATAGGGCGTAGGCTAATTAATATGGCAAAACAACGTTTGCCGAGTCAGCTAATTATTATTTCTTTTTTGATTTCTTTCATTCAGTAGGAAACCTTTAACAGAAATAGCAACGGTACGTTACCGACATAGAGACAGACTTTGTAGTCATATGTATTATTAGGATCCCGTATAGCAATCTTTGGGTACCCTAAAAAGTGTGACGTTACTGAAACCTCTATTAACAGTAAGTTGACAATAAAGAAAAGCGTCAATATATATATATATATATATATATATATATATATATATATATATATATATATATATATATATATATATATATATATATATATATATATATATATTATTTTTTTTTATTTTTTTTGTAAAAGAATCCTTTCCACATTTTGCTAACGTCTGGGACGTTTCTCTTCGGAGATTGTATTTGAAGCTTTTCTGAAACTTCGGCATTAGTGAACGAACTTTCCCAACGCACATGGTTGAGCTGCCACTAATGGAGAACTGTTTCTTGCTAACTTTCTTTTAGCCACTGAAAAAAATAAACCAAAAACCACATTTCATCATCATCATCATCATCAGCCTATGCTTGTCCACTGCTGGACATAGGCCTCTCCTATAGCACGCCACTGAGCACGGTCCTCGGCTACTCTCATCCAACTCTTGCCAGCCGCCCTGCGAAGATCATCGCTCCACCGAGTCTGAGGACGTCCCACACTACGTTTACCGATCCGCGGTCTCCACTCGAGAACTCGTCTACCCCATCGGTTATCAGTTCTTCGGATAATATGGCCGGCCCACTGCCACTTCAGCATGCTAATTCGGTGGGCTATGTCGGTGACTTTGGTTCTCTGTCGGATCACCTCGTTTCGAATTCGATCTTTCAGAGAAACCCCGAGCATAGCCCTTTCCATAGCACGCTGAGCGACTTTAAATTTGTGGACCAGCCCCACCGCTGGGGCTTAACCACATTTAAAAGAAACAAACTTGTAGATATTGTTACAAAGGAGAGAGATTTTTTTTGGACTTGCATAGTTGGTGTTCAGAATAAAAACTTTCTAGAAATCCCTATGTTCATATTTTGAACACCAATAGGTACTAGACTATCTACACCTAGGAAAATATTTTTTTTCTACCTTTAAAAAATCTATATTTTAAAGTTTGCAGTTTGGAGCTATAATCTGGGTTTAAGACGCATTTTCACTCATGGACTTATCATTATCCCACTTTGCCGTTCCGAAGTCGGCTAATATTACGCGATTTCCCTTTGACTGGAAACTGCTAAGAACTTTCATCCGTGTTTTACAAGTTCTTCATTTTTGCTGACAAAATAATCTCGTGTCTCACGAAGTTATAAGACAGGGTACGTAATTTGCGCTTATGTGGGGGGTACAAGAGTTGGTTTGTTCCTGGTTTGATCCGCGTAATTGCCCTTGTCGAAATGCCTATTCAAAACAGTCGACAGCAGATCGAAAGTGGCGGCAACCTTCTTATTTGGTTTCCTTATGACTGAGTTTTCTGCTCTGAAACAATTTTTCATGTAGGTACAATGCTTTGTGAAAAACTGTTATTTCAGTCTTCCGCCGAGTGAAGTGCGTTTAGTAGAAGCAGAATTTGTGGATTCTATTATATTATATTCTATTCAGTTCATCTTCAATGCGGCAGAGTCTGCGATTTTAACAACTCCAAAGTGACTTATTTTTACTGTATTATGACTTCGGCGTTGATAAGATAGAGAAACCAGGCAGTTGGAAATTATCCCGCTGGTCGGTCTAGCGTTTCGCGTTAGGATGAGCGAGGTTGGAAAAACATTGATTTGACGTCAATGTGACCGTAATATCGGCACCTACACATCGATAATCAAATAAAAACATCAGTGTTCATTAACATCATTGATGTTTCATAACACTGAGATTCATCTATATAATTATATACGTAATATAATTATATATCTCGGACACGGCTCCAACGATTTTCATGAAATTTTGTTTTTGGAGTTTGGGGGGCGATAAATCGATCTAGATAGGTTTCCTTTTTAGAGGACATCGTTCCATCCATGTTTTCAGGCAGTGAAAAACTGCTACAACATCACCATCACATGGTTGCAATAGCTCAGGTGGAAGATCGGGCGGTCCCGAAACGAGAAGACGTCGGTTCGAGTCCGTCTCCAGTTCGATTACTTTTTCCCTTTTTTTCATCGTATCTAAATATAATTTCCAAAAATACGACTGACAATGAAAATTCCGAGAAAAGCTCGGTCATCCAGGTACTAAACATAAACATAAACATTTACATACAGGCACATACATTGCTTCTGGCCCCACACTAGGATACCCTGTGTCGTGGGAACCAGAAACAACGACATCACAAACATGTAAACATCCAAGCCTACCAAGGTACTGTATGTAAAATTGCACAGTGCTACACGCAACCAATGTTTTTGTTCGCGGCGCCTTAGTAGACAAACAACAAAAACGCACGGAAAATTTTATTTATTTTTATCGGAGCGAAGATGTTATTAAAGCAAATCAGAATTATATTTAATATCTACCATCCCCGTATTTCTCTACTGAAATATTGCAAAGGCAAAATATTTGCTCCTAAAAATTCAATATCGGCAACGTTCACCCAAAAATCATTGAGCCATGTAGTAGCCGTAGATCGATGTATCATCATCAACCCATTATGTCCCCATCGAGGGGCACGGGTCTCTTCCCTGAGGAAGGTATAGGCCATACTCCACCACGGGGGCCCAGGCCGGATTGGTGGAGGCTTGTAGACTAGTGGCTCGTCTACTGTCAGAAGTTGTCAAGCCGCCCTAAGGCCTCTAACTTGGCTTAACGACTGCCATCTATTGACGGCAGCCGGCACCAACAGCTTAACGTGCCTTGCGAAGCACGGAACCGCTCGGAAAAATGCCACTAGCGTTAGGCATAGACGGCGACCCATCCATGCACTGAACGCGCCCTGTGTTGCTTAACCTTCGTGATCGTTTAAGATCACTCAGGCAGCCGGGGCTACGAGCGATTCTTGTATTGTACTTGTATTCGATGTATCGATATTCCGATATTCTTTTTGATGTTCATCTAACCTTTGACGTGTTGTCAACTACACACGCATAATTAATTATGTCGAGCATCACGGTTCGCGTTGCAGGACACTTTTCGACTGTAAAAAACTAAATTCACCACCATTTGATCCAATAATTTCATCTAGCAATCCTCAATGTCCCCTTTGGATCATGCATTAGAGAGTTTTCTGCCAAGCGTCAAATCTCGACTGCAATCCATTAGGACTAAATATAAGACCTGTAAGATCAATAAACTCTCATCTTCTTCACATTCCTGTCCACAATACTGGGGCTTATGGGGATTTCTTCACGGTGCACTCAGCCAGGCTGTGGAATGCACTGCCGCAGAGTATTCGTACTAGCCCATCACTTAGTATTTTCAAAAAACGGTTGAAAGAGCATTACCTATCAATATCTTAACTCCCTGATAAGTAGGTTGTCATTAGGTATGTATTTTAAGTAAGTACGTATTTTCCTTTCATTGTTTATGTAGTTTATTCTTTTCACTATTGTCATATATATTTATATATTGTATTTTTGGGTAGGTATTTATATTAATATTATTTTGTTATTTGTGTAAATATGTATGTAGTATATTATATCATGTGCACGTGCGTAGACCCGTTTCACACCTCCGCTTCGACTCCCCAAGGTTTGTTGGAAGAAATCTCTTACAGAGATAAGCTCGCCTTTGTACATGTACTTTCTTTTGTTACCTTTCCTGTACTCTATTCTTGTGTGTGCAATAAAGTATAAAGATAAGGGTCGTATAGGCGGGCTTGATGGGTAACAGTCCCAGTGGGCACGAGACGAGACAGGCCCCAGTCGATATTAGCTCGCCAACACCACTCGGCGCGGGGGGAATACCAAATATCCCGACCGTAGGTGCTGCGGTAGATCGAAGGTGCCAGAAGAACCATTGTTCACCACTGAACCGAATTAGAACGACTACTGAATGATAACACTCCTTTGGTACTTGAAACACTGTATGCACAAATACACAATAACTGTTATACACTGGTACGAATAAATATAAATGCTGCGCTCTAAATAGTAGCCGTCGCCCTCTATAGCCAATTCTACATAATTACATTCAAATAAAACATAATCAACCTTATAAAACAAATCGCTCTAGTTTGTCAAGAAATTGCTATTAGCAATAAGGCCGCCATTTGTATTTTTTCTTTTATCATTGCTGCTTCTGTAACATTTTTTCCGGTATACAATAAAGAATATTCTTGTCTTGCCTTATCTCATCTTTCTCCCTTAAAATTAAATAATATGATAAAGGAACTGATTTCAAATTAGCTTAGACAACACTCAATTTAAAATTCAATATCTAATTACAGTGGTAGGTACTATACAGGCCGCCGTTGCAAGATGGTTTAAATTTAAAGCATCGTCTACAAAAATTGACCAGGGCCTCGATTCTGTTAGTGCATTGTAGTATAATGACAGGTAAACTGTCGGGTCACGTGACGTTTTTTTTTCGTACCATTGACGCCTAGAAGGTTTGATGGGTGTGCCCGCGTAGACTTAAAGGAGCCATGAAATGAAAACCGCCATGTTCATGCAGTTGTCATGTTACTACAATGCATTAACAGAATCTAGGCCCTGACTGGCACTAAGGTTCCACTTACATAGACTTGAATAAACAGCTTAACTAGAGGTATCAGCACCAATTAGGTAGCTAGCAAATAGGGGGATGTCTATTCACCTCGTATTTCATTAAAGGATTTCATTGCTTTCACTTCGTTTTTATTCGCTAGTCCGCGATGACGTGATTCCTGAGCAATATCACAGAGGAACGCAATATTCTTGTGCTGCTAAACGGCACTTCTGTACATTTTCTTATTCCACAGTAAGCGCCAAAACGAGGCAAGGCTGTTGTCTCTACGTAGAATGCGCTTTCAGTAGAATTATGGACTGAAAGCAATATTGGGCGTGACTAGGCATTTTGCATATTTGCGTTGTTTCGATTAGCTTCTTTTTACTTGTATTTAGGTAGGATTTGTGGATTCTTTGGGTAGATATTTAATACTTAGATTTAAATGTTATGACAAATGAGACGTTGTGCTTGAACCATATCCAAAGCATTTTCACAGCAACTGAGTATTTTTCACGATATTTTTATTCACGATCAGTAAGTGGCATTGCTACTGCAAAGCACGACCTTTACTTAGACCATAAATAGGCAACTTTACCTTCTAATTAAAGCGACAAACTCTTAACTGCTTGGGTTAAAAGCTAACATTTTATCCCATTATTGCAAAGCATACTTGGGCCCCATGCAAACACTATCGAAATTCCAATAACCCATACGTATTACACTGCGGCCAAATTTTGCGGACGCGGGCAAACTTCGTCCAGTGTTTGATGAGCGCAATAAAGCGAGCAGCGCGTCATTATTTAGGCTGAAAACATACCAATGCAATCCATTAGCCCACATTCATCCATTGCTAGATGAAAACTTTCCATATAACAAGTAATTCTACTCTTAGCTAACCTCTCCCTGTTACCCCACATCGGCTTCAAATCGCCAATCTAGCTGCTGCTATCATCATCATCATCAACAGCCATTTGAGCCCCACTGCAGGACATAGGCCTCCTTCGTGGTTTTCATAACCATGGAGGATTTTGCCATAGTTGCCACGCTTGGCAGGTGGGTTGGCGATCGCAGTATGCGTTTGGAATTTCAGGAAGACGCTGCTGCCCGTCTCCTGGTAATTGATTTCCTTAGTCGCCTTCTAAGACATCCACGGAAGGAAATGGAGTGACGCTATTCTTAATCCGGCGCCACACGAAACTGCTGCTGCTGCTATTCGGCTGACGAAATCTAACTATTAGAGCTTTCTCTGACAAAATGTTCTTTGACGTCACCAAGAAGTTTGGTTTATTGTAAGGACAAAACCTTGCCGCTTTTGGTTCCTTCCTTTCTTTTACTTCCTCTTTCTATGAAAAAATACTTTGACTCATCAAAATACTTCTTTCGCGTCTTCTTTCACCTGCTCAAATTATCTAAGCATCTGAGTCACCCGCACTCATTTTGTGTCAAGAAGCGATTTTTACATTGACATGGCGCAATATTTGACAACCACCTGTTAAGGGTAATAGAAACAAGCCCATTATTTGGTAATCGTAGTAGATGTGTAGATATATTCTAAACGCATTGATAGACAAAGCTTGTTGGGCCGACGCTCAAAGGCAAAGGAGTTGGCTAAACTACTGCCCTAACCATGTATAGTAATATCTCACTAGCTCATAACATAAAAATATTCATTCGTTAATTAATACGTACTTATTATTCTCCTGGAACTTTCATGTTTTTTTTTTTCAGTTAATTAAAAGTTGTACATACAACTTCCGCCTGCCGATCATTGACACCGGACACCGCTCTCCTGTGCAGTCAGTAAAACGTTCCGTTTCACGAAAAATGCGGACAGTAAACGTATTGAAATAAACGTGAAATTCAATAAAATAAAACAGTATTAAGTAGAAGCAGTATTTTACTTTTGTATCCCAATATTCCCAATTACGTTTGATTTCATGGATTGCCTTTATCTCATTTCTACAAATGATTGGCAAAATCTGAAAAGGAACGTCACCGATTCTCAATTCCATATAAAAAAAACTGTCACACAGACGTCAGACATCATAGGTAGTCTCTAATCTGTGACAGGCATCGTTTGATCGCTCTGCCTTTCGGTCGTTGTTCGTTGATTTTATTTGCAGGATTGTGACGATATCAAAAGTTCCTGAAACGTTTTCCACAGATAATACTGATTTTCAGCTACCCAGCATTAAACATTACTATTCACAATGTTTCTACGTGGTTAGGGCAGTCGCCCATACTTCTATTTAGTCTACTCCTTTCCGGTGGCGACTTAATGAAGATGGCCGAGGGCAGAAGGAAGTGGCGTACTCGGGATAGGCTTATTTCCAGCAATGGATGAATTATAGTTAGTGGATTAGATTGGGATTGCAGGTGGCGACTTGATAAAGATGGGTGAGGGCAGAAAGAGATGACGTACTTGTGGTAGGCTTATTTCCAGCAGTGGACAAATGTGAGCTGATGGATAGGTCCCAAACTGTATTTGTGTGCCTCGAACCTTACAGGCGCCGGCTGATGAAAGCCGGCTCTCTGCACTCGCCAATACCCGCGATTGTGCCGGCTGGCTAACGCAATTAACACATTGTGTGCTTAGACGCACTGTATTGTGACAGGTAACGAGATAACTCGCTTAATGACGCCGCGCCTCGGGTCGCATTTTGATTAGGGACGGCGGTGTGTGCGTGGCATTATTATGCCTTAGTTTTGTGTTTTGTCCGTGTAGTTGTAAGATGTGACAGCTGACATACAGAAAGACGATCGTGTTTCATCATCGGCCCAAAGGAACAAACTCCAGTTTTCAGAAAATGCGTACCTACACTGTCGTTATCATGTACAGTTTTTTTTTTCTTGCGCAGTCAACAGATGATCGATCTTTGCATTTTTCTTGCACGCGTATTGTAACCGTTGGGAATGGTTGCGATTGAATGAGACTGGTTAATATGCGGTTGACTGTACCTATAATTTGTAATTTATAAAAATTTCATTTACCTACATTCCGTTTCCGGTTTTGTCGATTAGCTTGTGGCCGAAGTACATTTTTGTTAGTCCCGTCATTTCCCGCTGATAGGACTCGGACCAGAAAATTGTTCAGAATCACCAATAGAGCAAGCCTTGCTGGTAATGGCTTGTTTACACGTGTTAAATAAGCAAGCAATCAACAAAAAATAAGTTAAGATATACGTGTACTATGAGCCACAAAAGAAAAAGAGATTGAGGGCCAGTTTCTGAATTGAGAATTTCGCTAACTAGATAGTTAACTATAGTGCTTCTCCTCGAATTTCTCAGAAAAGAGCGTGACAGAACGTTACTTAAGTATTTACTTAGTGAATTTCCACCAAGTCTATTTTTCTATTTAATAGCCTCGGCCGTTGCAATGCGCAGGTATCCCTGAGGGCTTCTCCTTGAGTATTTGTATCAAGGTTCTTAAACAAGTTGATAATTTGTATTTAAACGCTTAACCACTTGAAACTTAAGTAATAATTTTCCGTATTCAATCAATTGACACGTGCAAACAAAGGTTTTATACTCCGAGTCGAACTCCCAGGGAACAAAATTCTCGCATCTCATTGGTCAATGCGCGCGGGTAGAGATAAGCGAAACAATAAGCGAAGCTATTTTCTTCGGGAGCTCGTTTCGTGGATTGGAGTATAGCTACTAACTAGGCATAACCATCGGTCCCAGATGAAACTTTCCAGACACGCTTGCCTGTTGGCAATCGCAATGTTCGCTTGCCTGTTGGCAATCACAGTGTACGCTAGACAATGAATCAGTTCAATAACAGAATCTATCTGCCATAACGTTGGCATACCAACGGTAGCACCTGGGCCCTATTTCATGAGATACAATTCATGGGTTACATAGCAAAGTCGTAATTGCCGCGTGTTGCTAAAAAAAAATCTGCTTGGTTTTACTCACGCTACCTACCCCAAAAGACAGCTCTAACAGGCTGGAATACTCGGCTCCGCACTTTATATCGAAATTTTCTTCAATTTATTTATGAACTTGCAAAAATTACAGAAAGTATGTAACAATATCCATTAAACATTTAGGGTGGCTTGCAGAAACACGCTAAACCGAGATTTAGTTCAATTAAGTCGACATTTTGACAGATAATGTATGGAATAACTGTCAAAATTTCGACTTAAATCGGTTTAGCGTGCTTCTGCAAGCGACCCTTAAACATTGAGGGTAGTTTAACTTTCTGTGCCGGCTTTGTTTAGCTATGACCCCCCCACACTAGGCGAACCTGTATCGTGGTGGTCGGCGGGTGTACGATTGCCATGAATAGATTATGGTGAACACAATCCACCTCGGATTGGTAAAAATTTGGATTTTTTAGTAAAGTTTCGTATGGATAAGTGGCATGCAATATGAAACATCGTTCCGCCACAGAATCCGTTTATACGATTCTTGCACAACACCATCTATTTTTCAAAACACAACGTTCCCTCGCACAGCGCCATATATTTTAAACTTAAAATAAATATCATCCCACGGGAACGCATTACCGGAATATCAAGTATGCTATGTCTCAATTTAGGTTCAACCGTTATTGCGTGATTGAGTTAAACATCCAAATCTGAAAATCAGCGCTGAGGTATTACTTCCTCAGCACAACGCTGAGTCAGCTGCCTTTTGTGGCAACTTAGATACACCACATGCTACATTATATTGTCCTGTTTTATTTATTTGTTTTGTCTGTTGTTGTGCATATTATGTTACTTATCTGTTTGTTTTGTTTCTGTGATGTGTCTCGTTGGTATAGTAATTGTCTTTCTTCTTCTTCTTCAAACATCTAAACATCTTCACAAACTTTCACATTTATAATATTAATACATAGTTTAAATATATATAACGTGTAACTGAGACTATTGGACGATTATTAGTAGGTTTTCAGTTGCTTTATAGGTAAGGTTGAGAAGAAACTGCTGGCATGTATTTTACTTGACCGATAGAGCTATTCTTTATTTATTTAACAAATATGTAAATGTGTGTGTGTGCGTGTGTGTGTGTGTGCGCGTGTGTGTGTGAGTGTGTGTGTGTGTGTGTGTGTGTGTGTGTGTGTGTGTGTGTGTGTGTGTGTGTGTGTGTGTGTGTGTGTGTGTGTGTGTGTGTGTGTGTGAGTGTGAGTGTGTGCATGCGTGAAAAGGGTGAAAAAGTGAGTGCAATATGCAGAGTGATATAAGATATTAAGTGCCGTAACCCTCTTCCTCAAGACATCGCATGTCATTTTAGAGCAACTCTACCTTAACCTTTTGTGCACGCGTATAAATATTGCTTTGTTGTCGACTGTACTGCCTTCGGTTAGCCTTTGGGCTGTAGACCATTCTTATCGTAACAGTCGTAAAGGTGAGTGAAGAACGTCAGTGCAAAAACGCTGTGCTGATCATAACCATTTATGATCAACCGTAAAAAGCACTGCGTCAGAGCAAATAAGGTATGCAGTTATGCAATGAATGCTTCCTTATTTCTCGTTCCTGCTAATTTAAATATTATCAGTTGCGGGCAAAATAATTAACTAATCAATCCAAACGAGCTTCGGTAACGAAGTCGTATAAATTCTTCGGTGAAACTGGGTGTGAGAAAGTTCAAATCACATAAGCTCACGCATGCACACCCAGATTTTAACCATGCTGAACATAATATATCATAGCACAGATTATTAAGTAGTAATATGTTTACTAAATAATATACTACATATTATTACTATATATTACATATTATTATTATTTAATACTTTTATTGCACTTAGCCTAATGTACAATACGGCGGACTTAATGAAATAAGCATTTTCTACCAGCCGACCGCAGGAGGTGGAAGAAAGATTATTAGACTAGAACTATTTATTGTACACCAATAAAATAAAATATTGTTTTACCGGCGAGGCTGGCGTGAAGGTGAAGGGGAATATGCTTTAGAGTGGGCGTCTTCCATGGGCTGTATAGATAGATTATTTTGTCTGTTAAGTTCTATCCGACCTTTTTGCAACCCTTGTATAACACAGAGTCTCAAATGGTGCCCATTTTTTTTGTGACTAGACTTAGAAAAAAGGCTACCGAACATCCACTGTGAACCTCCAACAACCATAGTATGAACTTATAGCTACGAATGCTTCATGACAATAAATTTATTCTAAGCGAAAAAGGGAGGTAGAACGTAGATACATCCTAACCGTTTTCACTTGCCCCTTAAATTCACACGAATGATCGATGACAAAGTCACATAAGGTTTTCCTTCAAATATTTTCCCGTGAATGTTACATTATTTAATAGGGTGCAAAACAAGTTAAAATTGAGTGTCTACCGTTGTGGGCTCTGTAGCTATGCTCGCGAAGGGTACGCTGATCCCCGCTTCAATCCATCACCAGACTTTTGCTCTATTGACACGGACGTCGACATTTAACCTTGTTAGATAGGGGTTACATGGCAACAAAATCGTTTGTTTATTTATTTAAATTTAAAGAAGACTAACAGCACAGCTTATTAATACAGAATAGCGAGATAGAGAGATAAACATTATCAAAAGCAACAGATTACATAGAACAAAACATCTGACATAACATAAAATATATGCCTAGATAGTAATCTTCCATAAATATGTTTTTTAACATGCATAATTTTTTTACTCAGCCCTTTCTGTGTCCCACTGTATAATACGCTTAAATATTAATCACTGAAAAAATTGCATTAAGCTTATATTTCAAACAACTCACTGAGGAATTAAACATTTACGTAATTCAATTTATAATTCAAGATTTACACTCATCAAGGAACTCCCGACAAATCAGCCCTGTCTCGAAGAAAATATTGCATAGCCACTAAAAAAAGACCACAAATTAGAGACAGTCTAGTAGAGTGCCCACAAGCATGCCTCGGTAGAGCGTCCAGACGAGGATTATGGAATTTTTAAAAAGTTACTTGATCTAAATAGACTTACGTATATAATTGAGCGTTTTCCACTAGCCGGCATCATGGGCACGCGATCAGCACCCGCCTCAGCTGGCATGCCGGGAAAACAAAAATGTTAGAAAATATACGGCTTGTTTTTCCTCTAAACAGTGACGGCCGGTCGGCCGACGGCAACGTATTTAATCAATAGCTGAATGCTGATTGACTGAAATAACTACATATGATTTATGTGTTTTTTCATGTGTGTATTAAATTAATTCTCTTATCTCACCATCTATCTTGAGACTAAGATATCAGTTCCAAAACTGCAACATCGGTTCAACGACACCAAGCCTCCCGCTCCATGTAAGCCCCGACTAAGCGGAAGATTTATGAGCATCCTCGGAATTGCCCCCTCGCACTCGCACGTCAAACGTAAAGGCTCCTGTCAATCTTGAAATTGTCGTTTAAGACGCCGCCCGTAAGGTATGAGTGTATAAGGCTGTTTTTGCACTGGAAAAACATTACATTACACAAAATCACGCCTGTAACCCGGAGTGGTAGGCAGAGACCAGGGATTGCCACCTGCCACGATCATGACAAAACTCTAAGTATGTCCTTCTGCGACGTCCCTTGCCGGTCCTTCCACCCATATTCACTAGATGTATTTCTTTTGTCAATCTTTCTTCCTTTCCATGTCTAAACCAGCGCAGCATTCCTTTTTGTTCCGAACACTCAACACTGCAAAAACTGACATCAAAACCTTTTTTTTCAAGTAGCCATTTGAAAACTGCATCTGAATCTTCTTGTGTAATGTAGTTACCTGTTTTAAAGCTAAATTTACCTTAATGTTCGGAGAAACCGACAGTTACAATAATAATTATTAATACTTTGTTCTTACTTGTTAATTACAAGTACCAGAAAATGCTTTCAAGGTTGTTAGTCTTTGCACCGAACTACGTTGCAAAATCATCATCCTAAGAAATTAAAACCAATTTTCTTTCCCTTGTACCGTGTGAATGCAAACTAGTATGTACCTACTTGTGTATTTAATATTTTAAAACTTATTACAGCAGCATAGAGGCGTGATTGCGATGCAAAATCAAAGCGGAAGAAATACCTAAATAACGACTTCCTCTTCTCCTGATCCTACCAAGTAGAGAAAGTCGACTTGTTTAAAGATGTTTACCTGACAAAACAAACTTTTCACCCGAGTATTATAACTTTTGTCAACCATATTTGAGGAGTTCTCAAATATAGCGGAGATACGCAAGAGCGACTTACTTTGAATATTTTAATGTATCAAGAGGCTTACTACGACTGAACGCAAAATATAATTTGCATTGTTTGTTCTCCTGTTATTCACTCCCACTTTGATTTGGAATTCCGGAACTCCTAATTCCGGAATTCCAAATCAAAGTGGGAGTGAATAACGAGAGAATAAACAATGCAAATTATATTTTGCGTTTAGTCGTAGTAAGCTTTACATCCTCTTTGTGGAGAGTATTTAGCATGTTCCGGAATAGGTATTCTCACCACATTTCCTTAAGTGGTTTTAGCTAAGTTTCCACTGCTAATGTTTTCAAGAGCACAGCTGATGTATTTGATTGCAGCTAGCTCTTATACTTTTATTATTTGTTGAAAGAAAACAAACAATTGTACCTATAACAATGTGTAACCCGTGTAAGCTCACAATATAAATATTCTTGATTCTTGACAAGTCACAAAAATCTTACATGGATACATAATATGTAATTGTACAACCAGTGGCGTAATCCATAAGTTAATACAAAAACATAGAAAACAAAAACGCACAATTATGCTGATAACAAGCAAAGAGGAATTTAGTTTAGTACAGTCGAAAGCACATCATCCTTATATCCATGCACTCTACTCCGTTGCATTACGGGTGACTTGTAAACTAAAATTTAAAGGTACCGCGCCCTCGCCCCACGTCCCATCTGTGCATCTCGCGCCTAAGGGCCGATCAACTGTCTACTCTACCTACTAAGTACATCGAAGTTGCTAGACTTATTTTTACTTAGCGCGATAAGAGTTGTGAATTAGCCAGCCGGTACAATTAGCGACACGAACAGATAACTAACACTTCTGTGAAAATCTATAAGATCGTGGCAAATAAAATAGAAATAAACTGTGTTCGTGTATTACCAAGGACAAGGCCTACCTGTATGTCAAATTTTATCTAAATCCGTAAAGCCGTTTAAGCATGATAAACATCAGAACATATCAACTTTGACAATAATTTTTAGTGGTAAGGTAGAGTTCTTTGGTGAAGATGAGCATCTACGGACTCTGCGATACTGATATCATGACTTGCATGACTTCTTCAATAAAGGTTCATCTTAAACAAAGCTGATGCAATTAAAATGGATGGATAAAGGTCTATGCGGCTAACAATTCCCGCCATAAAACTTCGCCATTAATTTACAAAGTAAACCTCAAGTTGGCTTTATTACGGTTTTGACTCGCCTTTTGATTCCCTGATGAGTTAACAAAAGCTCATTTTCCTTGACTCTATTTTTAGCAGATTTAAAAATAGTAGAAGGTAATTTTTTTTGTATATTTTTTTTATGTACCTGGGTTCAGCTACAATTCTTTTCTTTTTTTATAAAAATGTATTTTGTTAGAAAGGGGGTACCTCAAAGGTGATCGCATATTTTGGTCAAGATATGTTCATGATATGCGTAAGAAAATCATCTAACTCTTCTTTTCATTGCGTGTATTTCTTGAGGTCCGTTTTTTATTAAATGGCTTTTTTTGTTTATTAATTAATCGTTAAAGCTCTACAAAGCAGGTGGTTACATCATGTAGCATTGGTCGTAGAAACTTTAGTCACTTGCGGTTACCTATAGGTACAGTTCACCGATGTCCTACCACATGCAGATTGACAACTTCGCTGAGATATTATGTACTATAAAAGACACTGTAAATTCTCCAATGGCTCGACCTCTTGATATTTAAAAGGAATCGAAATTTAAGGTCTAACAGTCAGCTGCCAAGTTGTACCCTCGAAACTCATTAAAAGTAAATCCGGCTGCATTTTCTAAGGACGCTAAATTAAAGCTTCTTTAAAGAAAATTCACTGGGAACGCCTGAAAGCAGTGAACGTGCTTCGTTTGCCACTATTGAGGCGTTCGGCATAGTTTAAGAGCTATTCAGTCCAGTCGACGCTTGGTGGAGTGCCGAACGCAATTCTCTGAACCGCTTCTTGCGCATACCTCCTGCCTTCTTATATCTTAGCAATGCCTTGACCAGCTCTTGCAGCACGACCGTGAGAGAGCTCGATAGTGGGAGATATAGTAGCGTTTTATCGCCTTGTTGCGCTCGACACTACCGATCACCAATCAATAAATAAATATTATGAATAATGGTTTCTTACGATGCGTGTCGTCTAAAGTTGGGTCCACATTTGTGAATGTAACATTTGCCCGATCCAATCACAGCATCATTCTTCGTATCCACAGATATAGATCTGTGGTCGTATCGTATCAAGCTCCACATCTAGTTGTGGTGTGGATGTCCCGAGAATGGTCATTTGCCAAGAGAAAATCAGACTTATATCACTTTTGATGATCGGACATCATCAAAACTGCCTCGAGATGGAAATATCAAGGCCAAAAATCACGAATTGTACACGCGTATGTTATCATAATACGCATTTGCGATACAGATATCGGTAAATGAAAGATATTATGTGGACTCTTCGGAAAGCTTGTTTCAATTCATTTTTTTGTAAGGACTCACAATCCTCTACAATCGCTGGCCAATAGACTCGCTACAGCATGACAATCGCGTTTAGACCACTTAAATCTATAATTACGGTTCACTCCGACAATTTTATGGAGCCACATATAGGGATTGCATTATATCCCTATATTTGGGACCACAAAAGTGGCAGATACATAATATATTTATGATAACACGGAACCATCGATACGCGAGCCAAAGCCACACTTAGCCGGTTTTTACCTCTATAATTTATTAAAACACCTACATTTACTAGGTCGTTGTTAGTGTGAACACAATTACGTCGAAAATAGGACAACAACAATCATTCATATCTTTATGATGACAATTCCACGTACTTACATTGCGTTTCTTACGCTAATCTATGGGTTAATTGGCTATGCAATATAAGTACATCGAATTGTCGTTGTATACCATGAATTGTAGTTCACTGATATGGGGCACAAACCTTTTAGATATTTCAAGCGCTACAATCCGCGTTCCCAACCGTAGATAGGTCGCTATTAGGTCACACACACCGAGTTCGCAACTCAGCCGCTGTAGTTTCGTAAGCCGGCTTTAGGATTAAAGTTAGGGCGAGTTAACTGAGCTTACGGCCTCGCGTCATTTGGAGACTTTAATATTCTGTATGTCCCCTGCAACAGTGTTTTCATGCCACAATCGATTCCATCGACGGCTCATTAAAACTTATGAGTGTAATCATTACTAGGACTAACAACTGTGTCTTTCTGTTAATATCTCTCTCTGCTTAGACGAGCATACCTCGTGCAGGTGGCTTGCAAGTGACAGGCTACATCTATGATCCTGTTTTATTTATTTGTTTTGTCTGTTGTGTATTTAGTTTTCTTCTTGTGCATATTATGTTACTTATCTGCTTATTTTGTTTCTGTGATGTATCTTGTTGGTATAATAAATGTTTTTCTTCTTCTTCTTCTAAATTGCTATTAGCAAAAAGGCAGCCAATAACAGGCTAATGTTTAGATAATGTATAGATAGGTACAAAATATTAGTATTATAACTTATGAAACCAATTTTAATCATAGTATGCGAACCTCAAATGCTATACAGAATATAGAGCAAAGGTAAACATGTGCATTCGCCTTGATAGCAACCAATAATATCCTAAGTGCTGGTTGAAGCCACAATCTGAATAGAACAGAAGAAGCATCATCATCATCAGTAGCTTGACGAGTTGTGATCCCTGCAATCAAATCAATGAGATAATTATGGTTGATACCAATAGTAACGTAGTAGTACTAATAAAGTATTGATGAAAGGTGAACTTTATGCTCAAGACCAAAGTGAAGATACCAACACTCAGCATTGGATGGCTAAAGGTTGAAGAAGAGGAAATGTATAAAATAGTATTGTTATGTATTAAATTATAGTACCGCTCAAAAACACACACTTGGTCCAGACGAGTGACAGTTAGTGACTACCAATTGTCATCTCTTTATTGAGATAACAATTGGTCCTTACATTTTTCATAATAACTAGTACTGAAATTTATATTAACTTTATTGATATTCTCAAAGACAACAATAACGTGTTTTATTTCACTCAGCTTATCTCTGCATACAGTTTTTTTTTAAATACAGTAAAAACCAAGAAGTTGATTGGGGTTTGATATTTCTTGAATTAATTACATAGTTGAACGACATAAGACGACCAAACAACTTGTTTCACGTTACAAATGCGTTGCATATTTTAACAATGTCTCCCAACGGTTTACTTACATCCAGGGAAATGCTTGAAATAACCTCATAACCTACTTTTACAATAATCACTTGATACTATTCCTTACTTAAAGGTACACTACAACTGACCCACTTATCACGAAATCTCCGGCTAAAAACTTGACGCAGGTCGACATCTAAGGGAAGCTAGATTAGAAAACCGAAAGCGTCATCCGATAGGCGTAATTTAAATTTAAATAGTATGTGTCAGATGTAAGCTCCCTATACGTAACAGACAGTTGATACAAATAAATACTAAAATATTGAGCAATGAAAATACTAGGTAAGTACTCCAAGGAACGCCCCCCTATGCAAGAAATACCCAGTCCTACCTAATTTTATTTTAATACATTCAAAGAATTTTTTGATTACGTAATAGGACACAAATCTGGTGCAGCAGTGTATAGCGCTGTAATTTTATGCAGGACGAGGCTTAATACGAAGTAGTTTCTTAAGGTGATCGTACACCGCACCGGAAGCGACGAGCAAAACAAATTTTAAAATTAGGTATTTGTGTGAAATCCCATGAAACTCCGCTCAAGATGATCCCAAGGTTTCCAGACGAATTCAAATGAATTCATCAGATTCGGCGTGAATTGTCAGTTGCGTTAAACGTGGACAACTCGAATGTACGAAATTCTTTCAGCACTGTCAATTTGTTTAGCGAGGTCGATTCTTTCGCCGTGGATAGGCGCGCGTTCTCGTAAATAATCGAAAAATGGCTAGCTAGGGTGTGTGCACCACTCTATAAAAGTGAAAACTGACCGACTGACTGGAGCCGAGTATACCCGATTCAACGTTACTTACCCGAGCGCGAAGGTTTAGTTTCGTTCTCTGTTCAAAAAGAGCGCGAAGTGCGCCTGAAGAAGATTTCACTTCAATATGCTAAATTCAAAGCTCTGCTATAGTATACGTTTGGAGTAGGTAGGTATTTATTCTGTGACTGCAGCCAGCAATACTAACACAAGAAGGGTTCGTTTTGCGAGCACTCTCTGTTTGTATAATAACGTCGGTACAGCGCCGATAAGCGGTCGTATTGTGAGGATCCGATGTAGAGGAATGAACTCGTAGAGCGGAAACAGGCAGAAAAAGTTAAGGTAGTTTACAGGTCAACCTCCGTTAAATTGCGCGCACTTTTTTCACAAAAACTACAAAGCTACGCAAAGTTTCAAAACAAAAATTAGAAAGTAGTATGTACATATATTTCATTTCATTCAGCATTGGTATGTGTAAACAAACCGTTGATAGAAATAAATAGCATAGGAATACATTTTTTTCTAAATTTAGCTGACAGCTTCTATTTGATTGTCATCAAATTAATTGAATCATCACCAAATACTAATATTTTGGTCACCAATAAAATCTTTTATAAAAGTCGTCTATCGGGCAATAACTAGTTATCGCCAGATAAAACTAAAAGGCTGAAAAATAACCGAATTTAGTAATAGAAATTCCAAATTAATCATCAAAAACTTCCAAATTGATCTTCAAATTGATTACGTAATTTACGAAGCAATTAGGATCGGTTCTTCGTGTAGGTACACTATTTTAACATGTGGCAAAATACTAGAAATACCTCTTTCATGCTGTGTTGACCAAGTTATTATTTTGCAGATCGATTATACCTACAATTTCTTCTAACCAAATCATTATTACGCTAATCAGTCTAGCCTCAGTCTGGGTGTATTTTCATGTTTGTGACGTCCTTGCCATAGCACAGGGTATGCTAATTTGGGACCAGGTCAAGTGGTTGCACTGTGTGGAACTTATTATAATTAGTCATATTTGGTGCGATAGTTTTCGAGCGGGGATCATAGACTAACAAACGCAACGTGGGATGCCGACCAGCTCAATGGACCGGTGATCGGAGGCAAATTGCTGACAGCTGCTGGATGAGGGTGGCTGAGGACAGAAGAAGAAGTGGATGCCTTGGGGGGAGTCCTATGTCCAGCAGTGGACGATTAGGGGCTAATTGATTGATATTTGGTGTATTTGCTGACCACGTGTTGTTGCTTATTTATTTATATTCTTTTTTCCAAATTTGTTGTTATCAATTTATTTGCTATTATTTAATTAATTATGTTCAGTTAATTAGTTACTCTTCTTTTTTCGAAGTCAACAGGCTAGGTATTGGATTTTGCTCTATGTGATTTTTTGTTAGCGGTCGTGCTAACATTTTAATTATTTCGATATTTTTGGTTTACCCGTGGCTACTAAGTTTCGCTAAGGAGTGCATAGTAATGACAATAGGGAGACTTTTATTCTTAACATAAATTTACAATAAGGCACGGAAACCTTTTCAAGAGTGTACTCTAGTCAGTTATGTTACAAGCGGCTTTAAAATAAAAATACAATCCCCTGTGGCGCAGCGGTAGCGCACCTGCTTACCATGCGGGAGGTCCTGGGTTCGAATCCCGACTGGGGACAAAAAAAACCCCAGGTCTTGGATTTTTACATGTTTGTGATGTCGTTGTTTCTGGTTCCCACGACACAGGGTATCCTAGTGTGGGGCCAGAAGCAATGTATGTGCCTGTATGTAAATGTTTATGTTTATAACTTCCACACAACACAATCACTTGATCTGGTCCCAAACTAGGATACACTGTGCTATGGTAACCAGGCAAGAACATCACAAACATGGAAATACACCCAGACTGAGGCCATTTGTACAAATGTACGACGGCCCCTGTGGGAATCGAACCCACGACCTCTGTGTTGGTAGCTAAGCGCCTTAACGGCTAGTCCACCGAGGCAGTCAATTTTAATTAGCAACATTAATCAATACTTTAATCAATATAAAGTCGACTGAACTACATTTTACATATTCCAGTCAGTTGTTCAATCAGAAAAAAATATTTTTAAAATTGCGAACGCTTATCTCTTACGATTTGGCAGCATACTTGCCAGCTCTGAGAGAGTCGTAATAATTAATTCTGTCACCCCCAATTTCTCCAAATGCGAACGCTTGGCAAACACAGATATTAGTTTTCTGTAAAAGTGCTTTCCTTGAGTGTTTCCTGCTATAAGTTGTATTGTTTATTTTCGCACACAATGGGAATCTCGTGATTTGCATTTTTATTTTGTTTAACTTTCTCCCCAATAGATCGGCCAGTGAACTCTGAATTTGGTTGTCACGTCTACCTACAAGTTCCCTATACATGACAGTAAGTACGTACATGGATCTTTGCATTCGTGTATTTTACTGTTAGCTTTGGTTAGTTCTACTTTGTTAGGTCACGGATGACTAGACAAGATCTAATTTTAAAAGACTCGTGTCACAGTGTTTGTTATCGAACTCTTCCGAAACGACTTCACCGATTTTTATAATCTTTTTTGTGAATTTTGGTAGGTCTGAGGATAGGTCGTAGGCTAATTAACATGACAAAACAACGTTTTGCAGGTCACCTAGTGATATATATTGTATGAAGGTTGGTCAAAATGGTCAGTTGTCGACTGAATTTAAAAGCTATAAAAGGCTAGCTGTTTATAAAAGATATTTCCTTACTGGTAGACACCAACAAACCAGATGGATCAGTTTCTGCCTCGAATGCTTACTTACCAAAAAACGTCATACAGGGTAATTTGTAAAATGCGCAATTCCTGAAACATGTCGGTTAGAGTTTGTCATTAACCTAAATTTATTCAAAACGAACTGTGTTACACACAGTTAAAATTCTCCTATGTCTAATTACGCAAGCCTTGATATTTCGAAAAAATATAAATCTGAGAGAAAACTCACAGATCATGATAATAAAATTCTATTGAGATAATTCTATCTCTATTCAATTCTATTGAGATAACTTTTCGCTCGCGCAGCGCAATAAGTCCCATACAAATCCGTGTGCTCGGAGAACCCAGTCTTAATGTGTTTCCACAAAGATGCCCCCGAAAGGTCCTCAGCCGTCAGCCAAGACGGCAAAAGTTACCTTCAAAAACGTGTCCTTAAGACCCCACATCAAACTGTACTTAAGGCCGCTCACTCTACCGGAAAATACCTATCTCGAGGTTAATGGATATTTCATTGCGTTACAAGTTAAATTATGTGTGAATTTATGCGAAAAATTTTCGCCGAATGTGGGAATCTGTCACGTCGCGTCACTTTAGTTCGATCAATTTCAAAGCATGTGAGTATGAGGTAGGTACCTACTCTAAAAGGTTAAGGAGTGATGGAATCAAACATGTTTTAAGGACAACACACACCGGCGGTGCACCAAATTTTTTTTTTGCAGTGGTGACCCTAGTTTCTTACCTTAATTTTTAGTTAGTGTTTTCTTCCAGCAAAAGAAGAATGATATAGGTAATATGGATAGTGGCAAAAATTACATATAGACTATCAATATGTTTCATACAAAGAAAGAAATAAAAAGACAAGAGGCTGCGAAATGTCTACAGGAAAAAAAATGATAAAAATAGAGGATAATATGGACTCATGTTAGGCAATTCATCATTATCATCAGCAGCTCACCTCTGCCCACTGCTGGGTACAGGCCTTTTCCTCAGCACGCCATCTTTCGCGGTTGCTTGCCATCCGCATCCACAGGGTCTTTTCCAACTTTACCACGTAGTCTGATCAACGGGCTCTTGGTCCACCTACAGACCAACGTCCGGTTCTCGGGCCGCCACTCCGTTACTGCTCTGGTCCACATGCCATCTTCCCACCAAGCAATTGTTAGTATCGAGTTAATATTATCATTACACCACGGGTTATTAAGTTAACACAAAACTTGAAAATAGTTTCTTTTGTATAGATAGATTTTATTAAACCACTTCCCATAACCGAAGGCTTAAAGTTTTTTATATTATGTATGATACAATCTTTAAACAAGCCAATCTCACAATTTCATACAGTCGGTATTTTTTTATAAAAAAGAAAAATGTATCGAAAATTTTGATCGTTTACTTATTGGAAGATTATTAGTCTTCGTTACTCATTTGTTTTATTTTTCAAACAAATCAACTGCGTGGAGATTTAAGATTGTATGGAAAGTTAAAAATAAGAATTGTAAGCGTTTTCTTTCGATACCTACTGAAAAACAGTGCGTTATCGTCATGGTTTTGCACTATTTCGATAACAGGCATAGCAAGTTAAAAAAACAAAAGTAAGCAAAATTAATCGCTCAAAAAGCTAGTAAAACCCATATCTCCCTGAAACTAAAGCTGAAGTAAAGCTGAAGCGCAATAAATTATCAATCAGGTAGTGTTACAATGGGCGCCCACTCGCTATTGCTCCGGCACAAACTTCGCCGAGTTCGAGCCAAGTTGCACGCTCCGAGATGAAATATTCTATTGGTTCTATTCAACCGCTCCAGTCTTACGTGGAGTGGAGTGCAGTCGGTTGTGCGGACTTGAGCCAACAAAATTCACGCGCACGATTTCGTTTCATTGTCCACAATATAGGCGATTGCGTTGTTGGCTATGACGCCAGTGCCCTATTTCATAGAACTATAATAGCACCGTGTTACGCGAAAACATTCCAACCCACAAAAAGTAACTTTCAGGAAAACGCTTTTTACGTTTAAAATGGTTTTGCTATATGTTTAGACACTTTTAAGGTTATTGTGATTACAAATATAACTCACGGATTAACAAGTAGAAAGACTCAGTTACGCAATGTACATTACGAATTTTCATACACTATGAAATTTTGTGGATGTATTAGAGAATAGGGGATATATTGGCAAAAGGCAAGATAAAAAGTATCCGAAACCGGCGTGCGTGCATGCAACGACTAATGAATGTTGAGGAAGCGAAAGTAATCTGTCAGGATCGTGGCAAGTGGCAGTCCCTGGTCTCTGCCTACCCCTCTGGTATACAGGCGTGAGTTTAGTTTAATGAAACGCGGCCCAGGGCCTAGACTATGTTTAAGCATGTAGTCTGTTGTAGCTTAATGACAACTACACAACATGAATGCATCGATTTCACTTGGTTAAACATAAACATAAACATTTACATTACATACAGGCACATACATTGCTTCTGGCCCCACACTAGGATACCCTGTGTCGTTGCCGCAACAAGTCTACGCGAGTACACGTATTAAATTACTTCTAGGCCTCAATGGAAAGGAAAAAAATATTTCGTAACCCGACCGCAGTAACGGAATTGTGACTCCCTTCTATAGCAAAGATCCTCACCTAAACGTGGTGTTTGTTCGTAGGTATTAGAGAGTTCAGTAACAGCTTCAAAGAAGTCTAAAGAGTCATAGTTCACAAGCAACCTATATACGTCCCACTGTAGGGCACAGGCATTCTCTCAGAGAGAGAGTATCGGCTTAATCACCACGCGTGCCCACCGCGGATTAGTGATTTCAAGCGCTGAGGTGTGCGAATAGCATGTTTCCTCGCGATCTTTTCATTCACAGTTAACGAGTGGTATTGCTACTATAACTTCACAAATATACATAACTTAGAACACAAAGTCATAGTTACATGCCCGCACTGGGCATCGAACCTGGGTCTCTCGCTTCCGAGTCCAATGTTCTACCCACTAGGCTACCACCGCTACAGAGTCATAGCTCAAATGAAAATTCGTAACGTAAAGTCTTCTCTCGAGATCGGACGCTGTGTCGGACGCTAAAAGCTATTTCGTCACGACCCAGTCGTAAAGTTTATTTCTTTGATTGAGTTGGCGCAGAAGTTAAATCACAATTCGGTGACTCTCGTCCAGTTTCTGATTTGGGAATTTTACTAATGACATACTTTTAGTAGATAGAGTGTCCACTGATAGGTGCTTCACTATTTCGCTCATCAATACTTTTTTTTTATTGGGGGAGAAAATCCTTAACATAAAAAATATCAATAGTTTTATATATTCAGTAGGGCAAATTATCGAAACTTATTTATTTACAAATATATTTGAATATTAAAATTCAGAATAATATTATGAAACAGCTAGTATTTTTTTGACAGTTACAATCAACCTCGCCTTTCATCACCTCACCTCACCGCTTGAAATCGCCAATCCGCGGTGGGCACGTGTGGTGATTAAGCCTATACTCTCTCTCTCTCTCTCTCTCTCTCTCTCTCTCTGAGAGAAGGCCAAGTTCATTGAGTTCCACTGTCATTGTTCATAAGAAACGCGCTATAATCAACAGGACGTCAGCTCCTACATGAATGTGCTTGAGCTACTGTCGACTGTACCTAGCAATGTTTATGCATTGAATTCTTTATGTTACTAACATACATTTGTGAATCTGTAGTATGAATCATCATCGTCGCTGATCTAACTGTGAAGGAAAACAACATGATGAAACCTGTGAGTCTGAGGTGTTCACCCACCTAGGTGGGTTAACCGAGATTAACCGAGGTTAATCTGTGCCTCAGCGCTACAAATTGCCGATCTACGGTGGGCACTAAACTTAATTAATCCCAAACTCTCCCTTGTGCTCTGCAGTGGGACATAATTATATAGGCTGATTATGTTAGGAGTGTCACTTATACTAAAGTCTTCAATCAGAAACCGGGAGCCAAAGTAGGTATACCTATTTCTATAACTACTGGAGAATCCAAATCAGTATTCAGCCCGAAAAGTCGACGAGGTCCAATGCTGGCTAATCCGCAGTCACTCTATTAGCTAATCCCATCTAATTCGTCAACTGAGCGAGCAATCAGCTATGCAAACTTAACTGGTCACGTAGGCCAATGCGAAATATTGCGGGGTTTTTTCAGCACTAAGTATGTACCTAAATTGTTCGTCGGTTGGTGTCCATAAGTAGTTTATAGGTAAGATAAGATAAGAATATTCTTTGTTGCATACCAGAAACGAGACATAAAATATGAAAGTTACAATGAAAAAGTACAATGGGCGGCCTTATTGCTAACAGCAATTTCTTCCAGACAACCTTGTGACGGAAAGGTTGCCGAAGGAGAAATAGAGACGAGTAGTTGGTGCAAATACAGATAGTACGTACTTAAACTAAATAATAAACTTACATAAATCTTACTTATATAATTTTTATAATAAAGTACTACATAAATAAGTTATAATACCTATGTAAGAGGACGATATAATGAATATAACCTACATAGAAAGAGTACATAGTTATCATGTACTGATTAAAAACTTAATTTACAGAGAAAGATCTTTTACCCCATTTTTGAAGATTGCTGGAGATGCAGAACGCCTTATTGAGACCGGCAGATCATTCCACAGCTGGAGGGCCACTTACAGCGAATGAGCTGCTGAAGAACCTTCTCGTATAACTTGGTGTTTTAAGCGTCAAGCTCTGATCAGACTGTAGTGCCTGATTGTGGGAGTCAATCCAAAGTCCTAGGGTCCCAGGTACTCCAAAAGATGCACGATTATTTGTATCGCGGCTGATGAAAGGTCCATCAGTGGATCCAAAATACTTTCGAGTAATACGTAGGGTGCAGTCGTGCTTAATTCAGTTATTTATGTAAAGGCTTAGCTTTGGTAGAGCTTTATCTGCATACCCACTTAATTAAGTTAGACAATTTAGACATGGCGTTGATTTATAAATTTTAACCCGATTGAGGGATGCTCTCAATACACTGAACAACTTTTCTACCTAAATTCGTTAAAAGAATACTGTGTCCAATACAAAATTTCTGATGTCTTTTATTTAAACATTTATTTTAACTATAAAAAATATCTGCCTATAAATTAAAAATACGAAAAAAATAAACACGAGGATAATCAAATCATTTAGCTTCTCTTTTATCCGTCAATGGTTGTCTGGAAGAAATTACTTTTAGTAATAAGGCCGCCAATTGTACCGTCATCATCATCATCATCATCAACCCATTATGTCCCCACCGAGGGGCACGGGTCTCTTCCCTGAGGAAGGTATAGGCCATACTCCACCACGAGGGCCAAGTCCGGATTGGTGGAGGCTTGTAGACTAGTGGCTCGTCTACTGTCAGAAGTTGTCAAGCCGCCCTAAGGCCTCTGACTTGGCTTAACGACTGCCATCTATCGACGGTAGCCGGCACCAACAGCTTAACGTGCCTTGCGAAGCACGGAACCGCTCGGAAAAATGCCACTAGCGTTAGGCATAGACGGCGACCCATCCATGCACTGAACGCGCCCTGTGTTGCTTAACCTTCGTGATCGTTTAAAGATCACTCAGGCAGCCGGGGCTACGAGCGATTGTACCGTACCGTACTAATTGTTAAATTCTTATATGTTATTCCTGGTTTAGTACATACAATAAAGAATATTCTATCTATCTATCAACAGACAAACATAATAATAATAACTTCCACACAACACAATCACTCGACCTGATCCCACCTATGGTAACCAGGCAAGGACGTCGCAAACATGAAAATGCACCCAGACTAAGGCCATGTGTAAAAGTGCACGGCGGTGACTTGGTAACTTAAATGGAAAGATTTACGTTCTGTCGACTATTTAGGTACATACGACTGTCTCTACACAAGCGGTGGTAGTGGGTGGAACAATGGACTCGGAAGCGAGGGACCCAGGTTCGATTCCCAGTGCGGGCTTATGACTTTGTTTATTTTCAAAGTTACGTACATTTTTACATCTGAAATGTTTCGAGATATTTTTGGAAAATGCAAAAAAGTGCCTTTAAAAAAATAGACTTTTGGATAGTTATTGTAACGGCACTTTCATTTTGTTAGCAAAATCACACGCTAACTGTGAAGGAAAGCATCGTGAGGAAAGCAGCGGCTTGGTTGGCTCCGCACTTATTGACTTGTCTTTCCTGTGGGCTAGGCCGACTAAGCTGTCAGCTGATGTGGTATAGGTGCTGGGCAAGCCTACTCCATCTACGAAACAATGTCCTAGGCACTGAAGCGTCCGAGTGATCCCTTCACCCATCTAGTGTGAGTGAAAGTGCTACTGGACGCTGTATAAATCATCTCATTGCGTAGATGCAAACGCCAATTTATTTTAACTTTCTCTTGGTACTTATCTATATACGTACATAAGCAGCCAATATACGTCCCACTGTAAGGCACAGGCCTTCTTTCAGGGAGAGAGTATGGGCTTAATTACCACGCGTGCCCACTGCGGGTTAGCGATTTCAAGAGCTGAGGTACGTCAATAGCTCAGACACTCAGGTTTCCTCACGATGTTTTCCTTCACAGTCAGCGAGTGGTATTGCTACTATAACTTTTCAAATGTATATTACTTAAAAAATTATTCATAGGCACATGCCCGCACTGGGGATCGAACGTGGGTCTGCCGCTTCCGAGTCCAATGTTATACTATAACTACAACCGCTCTATAGGTACTTACCTATCTACCGTTAATTTTCAGAGATTAATTCCAGCGAGATTTGGGTAAAATCCGCAATGCCCGCTACGCACAACATAAATAGCTTACTTTTATATGATATTCGGTAGTTGCCTGACAAACTAGGATTTACGAGCGAATTTAAAGGCCTTTCGGCGACGCAAAATACAGTTTCATGATTTATTTAGTTCCACAGTTAATCCTTATATCGAAGGCCATAGCGGCGGTTTTCCATTGCCCGGTGGAAAGCAATAACTTCGACGGACTAATACGTGCAGACAAACCATAATGTATCAGCAATCTGTTTACGCGGTGGGGCGTACACTTACAATAACCAATATATCTTGGTGGATACCAACATTTTCTACTCCATTATCCTTATTACCTTGTGACGTTGACATTTTGGATATGGATATGTTTATTGCCGCTCATTTAATTTTGCATGTAAAGTTCGTAATCCGTTGCCTTCGTTTTGGTTTCAGAATTTCATTAGTAGAACAGATTTTGACTCTATGGGTTTCTGGATAACCGGATAACAAATAAAATTATAGTTTAACAAAAAAACCTGAAAAATCTTTCGTCGGTATATACTTTAAGTACTTAGAAAATACAAATTAAAATGTACCTATCATGTTTCGTAATGTTCAGGGTCTAAGATCAAAAACTTGGGGCGCTTTGTATAAATTAATTAATATCGTAGATCTGCTGAACCACTGAAACAGGTAAATTTCTACTTTTAAGTGCTTTGCCGCGAAGCTTTAATTTATTTTAAACGTCTAGTTATAATCAAAGTGGTTCTGTATTATTAGTGCCACGTAATCAACAATTGTGAAGATTCACAAATGTCCATAACTTAGAAAACCAAGTCATAGGTACATGCCCGCACTGGGGATCGAACCTGGGTCTCTCGCTTCCGAGTCCGATGTTCTACCCACTAGGCTACCACCACCAAACTTAACAATAAGTAGTAGCAATACCACTCGCTAACTGTGAATGAAAACATCGTGAGGAAACCTGAGTTCTGAGCTATTCACATACCTCAGCACTTGAAATCGCCAATCCACGGTGAGCACGCGTGGTGATTAAGCCCATACTCTCTCCCTGAGAGAAGGCCTGTGCCCTACAGTGGGACGTATATAGGCTGCTTATGTGATCAACAATACCTGAACGAAACGTTGTTGCCGCTGTTGAAGTTGTCTAACAATACACGCTGAAATGTAGGTGGGTTAAGAGCTGTGGTTATGTAATTAGTAATTAAAAATATCATCTATTTAGACTATTACTTTTAAGTAAGACATAAATCATCATCATCATCAGCCATTTACGCCCACTGCAGGACATAGGCCTCCCTCATGGTTTTACAAACCATGAGGGGTTTTGCCATAATCGCCACGCTTGACTGACGGGTGGGCGATCGCAGTATGCGGTTGGAATCTCAGGAAGACGCTGCTGCCCGTCTCCTGGTAATGTATTTACTTAGTCGCCGTCTACGACATCCACGGAAGGAAATGGAGTGACGCTATTCTTAATCCGGCGCCTCACGGAATCGAAGACATAAAGTACAAAAAAAATTGTGTTGCGTAGGTAGTCCTGTTTCAAAAAATTCGAAATCAATTATTACCTACCGTCTCTCTGTCTGTCAGAACAATGACTCGCAGCAGCGCCCACGCACCGCTCTGGCTGGCTACTAATGGTTCTTACAGATTCCAGTTTGTGCCTTTAAAAAAATAGCGTATTCGTTAAGGCACGTTCATTTTGGTATGGCTCTCAAACCACCCAAAATTCACGGTGTATACGTTGACAGACTATAACAATTATAGACTCAATTCAAATTATTAATTTTCATCAGAGTTACGTAGGTACCTGCATAATTTCAAAACTTTGCGACAGTCCGTGGTAGGTAGGTTAAAATGGAATTCCCTGGATTTGTTACATGCAGATTTGCGCCATAGTGATTGAGTTTAACAAGTGAAACTAGCGAAGACTTGTTTGAAGAACCCGACCATTTGTTTATATTATGAACTTCGGAAAATATTACCTACTAAATAAAGATCGGCTTCTATCTCCGAAAGGTCAAGTTATTTTAATTTGAAACTTCTGAAGGGGACATCCTTATTTTAATATAGTCGTGAAAATACCTAAGTACTTTCTAGAATCAGTTCGTGACCAGGCTTAAAGTTCTGCGAATAAATGAACCAAAGCCATCGGGTGTCCAACTTTAAATTCTAGTGCCACGTTTACATCACATGCGTAGCCACGACTGTACACTTACAAAATAAACCATTGTTTATTCCCGCTTTCCGTCCTTGAGCACGAATAACAGATCAGTATGTAGAAGATGCACAAATTTATGTTTGGGTAAAATTGGTTCCTTTAAAGTGTCTACATTACACTTATACCGACAATGTTTTTATTTTTTTAATTATCGTTTATTAATGTCAACCAAAAATCTCCACCGGTGGACAAAAGGAATAATCGAAAGTAAATAATTGACAGAATCACAGTTGCACAGAAAATAAGAACCTAATCTGCACTTCCATTGAAAGGAAACCTGATTTTACTCCAAATATAGAGCTGTTAATGAGAATCGCGTATAGTTTTACTTGTGATGTTTTAACTCAAAGGCAGAGCAACAGGAATGATGCGAACGGGGCTAAGAAAATTCCCCCTCAACTTTCCCTGGCTTTTCTTCATTTGACATTCAGAGCGTTTAATTGTTCTGTCGGTGAATTTGTTGCAAAATTATTTTGCCGGCGCCTTTGTGCGATCGCTGAAAAGATTTCCCGCGCGAAGGAAGTTAGTTACCGTGAAGCTTTTACCTTTAAAGGTATTCAAATAACACTCTTCTTAGATGTATATGTCGTAGCCATATCATAGAATTGACCATATCATGATGTGGTTAGCCATATCACGAAATGTGTCAATTTCATGAAAAGGCCAAGTCAAACTGGCCGTATCATGAAATGGCTTAGCCAGATCAATGAGCGACCGACGTTTGACGATTTGAATAGCGAAATGCATGACTATTTCAGGATGCGGCCAAACGTTAGCGGTCATATCGTAAAATACTTCCATTATCCACCGTTAGAGGCGCTGATGCTAGTTTGTTGTGTATTCCTACCATGGAGGCGACAGAAAATATTTCTAGTGACGGCAATATTCCCGTAAATACTGTGCAAAATGAGGAAAGTAGGGCAGCAATCTCATGTTGTTGTAATCATTGCACCGCATTGTATTTTACGAGTGATAAAATATAAACTTTTGCTTCTTTTATTGGTATTTTATTCAACCTATAAGGTTCAAATGCACCAAAATACTAAATACGAGTACGCTAGGCATCTTCAATCTATTTTTCAGCTCAATGCAGTAAATATGTCAAACTTAAATCAGGTGGGTGCATGGAAAAGTCATGGGTACCCTACATTAAGATATGGCAAAACGTAGATTGCCATATCGTCAAACGTTGATGCTTAAACGATACGGCCAGTTTGACTTGGTCTTTTCATGAAAAGGACACATTTCGTGATATGGCTAACCACATCATGATGTGGCACAATCTACGATATGGCTACGACATATACAGCCCGAGAGTCCTGAGACAGTATTATGTTCCGAAGATCCTTAAATAATAAACTGGACCATTGAGGCTTCGTATCTTCAGCTTTGGATACTATCGCTATACTCGATAATAGATCTTGGATAGTTGGACGAGTTTAAAGTTTTATCTGTACAGAACCATGGTGTGCATTTTGCAGCTCCATCGATATTTGCATAATCGAGAAATCTACATGAAGAGAATTTACTTGTTATCTTAACGTTATCGTTAGAACGCACAATACGAAAACCGTTTCGTCAGTTCTCATTTGGCGCCGGTTTCTGAATTTCACTACTATCAACTGAGAAACCGGCAGATATTGAGTCAATCCTAAAATAAACGTAAGCCGGTATCTATCTTAATTACGTAGGAAAATATGAACTAATTAGAGTGCAGAATACTTTCTTATATTAAAAGAAAATAGCAAACTCTTTCAGAACTATTTTAACATTCATTTTATTTATTTATACTTCATCGCACTAATTACGGAAGTAAATGCACAGGACAACGACGTGCAATGACGTGCTTAATGCAAGAAACATTCATTCTCTTCCAAAAAACTTCTGGTATTCAAGACTATCAACGGGTACCTAGTGTTTGTAGCTGCACGATTGTGTCGAAATTGTATCCCTCCTGAAGTTTCCGGCTGTCTTTCAATGACTGTACTACTGAAATGGCAGACACGCCGGTTAGAGCGTTTCATCCATTTGTACATAATTCTGTACGAAATAAAGTGCAGGCGTCTGGATCAATAGTAAAGTAAGGGCTCATTTTGTTTTATTCCTCCTCTCTTATAGACCCTTGAACCCTTTCGAGAGCGCCGTATTTGCGGGTCTCTGCGAGTAGGTATGCGGGTGGCAGGGCAAACAGAAGAAAATCGGCCAAGTGCGGGTCGAACTTTCGCTCCGAGGGTTCTGTAAAACCATACATTTTTATAACAATTATTATGGAACGCGTACAGCGGAGTACATTCTTCTCATGATATTAAACGACCTATCCACCGAACTTGTTGAAAAAATCTTGTGTGAACCAAATAAGTGCCAAAATGTCTTGAAACAACATTTCTTAAGCTAATTTTAGGCAAAGGGTATCTTATAAATCTTATAAATGACTATAAAAAAACATTGCTCATTTAACAGAAAATGTGTTTTGAGAGGTTTGTCATGATCGTGGCAAGCGCAAACCTTTGCCTACCACTAGGGGATACAGACGTGAGTATATGTAACATAAAGAGTGTGTTTTTTTCTCATTCAATTCGGGACCCTTAGCGGGAATCTGACTCATTCTTGGCCGGTTATTAATAGGGGTTAAAGTATGAAATTGACGTTTTATTGCAATAGGTTCTTTGAATTGACATAGAATCTTCATGGTTTGAGGTTTTCGAATGAAACTTTTTTCAAATGGTTTCTATGATGTTCTTTTTTTTAAAAAATGTGAAACATTTGAATATCGACTTTCAATTGTTTTTGTTATTCAATTTAGACAAGAAAGATGGATACTGCGAAAATTCGAGTGATTTTTGAATACGAGTTCCGACGCGGAACTAACGCGGCAGAAACAGCCCGCAATATCAATGCTGCGTTTGGAGAGGGGTCTACTAATGAACGCACCGTGCGATTTTGGTTTAAACGCTTTCGTGATGGAAATTTCGACTTAAAGAACGAGCCACGAGGAAGACCGCCCACACAGGTGAATAACGATGAATTAAGAGAAATAAATAGTGGAAGCCGACCCTAGTCAAACTACCCAGGAATTAGCGGCATGGTTTAACGTTACGTTACCCACAATATTGACTCACTTGCGTCAAATCAATAAAATAAAAAAATACGAAAAATGGGTGCCTCATGATTTGACTGATCTGCAGAAAGAAACGCGTGTTGAAACTTATGTTGCCTTGTTGATATTCAATATTCGATATTCAAATGTTTCACATTTTTTAAAAAAAGAACATCATAGAAACCATTTGAAAAAAGTTTCATTCGAAAACCTCAAACCATGAAGATTCTATGACAATTCAAAGAACCTATTGCAATAAAACGGCAATTTCATACTTTAACCCCTAATATTATTTGCCGATATACTATAGGTACTGCACTATAATCACACTACCCCCCCGGTTTCTCGTACACTAACAAGCTGTTAATCTACTGTTAACAGCTGTCAGTGGTTTTTTTTTTTGTATGCACTTTGGTCAATTGACAACTGTTAACAGTAGATTAACAGCGTGCTAGTGTACGAGAAACTGGGGGTAAGTTTTACACTTGGACTGTTTTACCTTAATATTACGATAGAGTAAACACAAAAATACCTTATTTTTACTTTTTGTTTTTTTTATATTAGGGTCTGTGCGCTATAATGGGACGCAAGTTGTTTACATTAGTAATTTAGTTAGTTAATCCGGCATATTAACATGTTCTGTGAAAATACTAACTAGCTACAGGAGAAAAAGCTCTTTATAGATCGGACAGACTTCGTAGGAATATTAATATGGTCTCGTTTGGCACTCTTCGGGTACGGAACTCTAAAAACGCTAAGGTGTTTGCGGATTGGTGTGTTTATTCGCGGGAAAAAAATTAAAGATGCTTCTAGTAGGATAGAATATATATTTAGTTCAGTTGGATATTATGAATACTTTTATATCGTAATTAAGATAAGGTAAGAATATTCTTTATTGCACACAAGAAACAAGAAACAAAGATAAAAGTTACAGCGAAAAAGTACAATGTGCGGCCTTATTTCTAACAGCAATTTCTTCCAGACAACAATACAATATATATATTTTTTTTAAATGTGTGAGCAAAATGGATGCCAGAACTCGAACCCGGAAACTAATCGGTGGAAAAAAACATATTTCTTCTGCAATAGGTACGAATTTGATCATCCACAATTTAATGCTAATCGATTTTTTAACCGACTTCAAAAAAGGAGGAGGATTATTATTATTTATTTAAGTATATTTTTTTACTAATTATTTGGCTAATTAATATCGCAAAACAACGTTAGCCAGGTCAGCTAGTAAATAAATAACAATAATAAATAACAATAATATCTAAATATCTTCCACACAACACAATCCCTTGCCCTGGTCCCAAACTAGGATACCGCCGATACCGGATATTGCTGTTAGCAATAGGGCCGCCCATTGTACTTTTTCATTGTAACTTTCATATTTTAGGTCCCGTTTCTTGTGTGCAATAAACAATATTGTTATCTTATCTTATACCCTGTGCTATGGTGACAAGGCTAGGACACCACACACATGGGAATACCCAGGCTGAGGCCATTTGTACAAATGCACGGCGGCTCCCAGTGGGAATGGAACCCACTACCTCTGGCGTGCTAAACACCCCAACGAGGCAGTCGGTCGCATAAGCACGGTACCTATGTCTGCGAATTCATTAATTGACCAACCCTCGAAGAATAAACGTCCTTCCGAATAAAGAAGAATCCAACACTGCACACAACCCACCTCTATCCCGTCAATCCGACAATCTACCCATCGATAATAAAGTTCGCTTCAGGTTTTCGGCCGTTTACGGCGGTGTTGGGCGAGAAGCGTGTAAACACGAGCATGCTCGTAAATTCTTTTGACATGGTAATCTGCTACCAGGCTCAGCAAAAAACTGCTTGGGTACCGACGAAACTTGTGAGCTGTAGGGTATGTTAGGTTCGTTTTTTATGTGGATTAGGCCTGCCTTATCCGCCTGTCCCTCGATCAATGTTATAGTGCAAAGATCATGTTTATTTATGCCATTGACGCCCAGAAGGTGTGATACGTGTATGTGCGTAGAATTGAAGCGGCAATGAAATCATATCGATGTGTTCATGTAGTCGTCATTGTCCCTACTACATATATTGCATTAACACTGGTCTACTGAGCTGAGAGAATATTAGGTAGCTGTTAGAGATATCTGGGAAAGCCTGCGTGCTGTGCTGAGGGTGTTGTCTAAGCAGTTTTTTAGTTTGTTTTCAGTGGAAACTTATTTGCATAGATGTTAGGTAGATAAAGTGAAAAAAGAAATGAAGAAGAACGAGTAGGACTCGACTGACGCCCAAAAAGAAACGATTACAAGCTTGTAATCGGGGCACAGGTTCAAGTCCCTCTTCGGCCTGGAGTTTTTTCTTTCTATGTGAAGTTTGATTACCTACAAACTTAGTTGTAATGAAAAAATCTAGGTAACAGTCCAACTGGAAAGGTAAGTTTGTGATTGTAAAAAAATTGTATGTGTGAATATACCTATTTGACTATCTACAAAGCAACGATGATTTATTTTATTAAGCTGTAGGTAAGATCTTCGCTTCTTGTCGATTTTGCTGATATTAAATTCTAGGCTTTCAAGTAGGTTTTGATAGTAAGTTTAATTGTATCTCTAGGTACGAAAAATATTATTCTTCTTCTTCCTAACTATTTTATTTAATAAAGAACGTGAGTCTTAGCAGACCCATACAACCATTACAAGTTTCAAAACATGCTTTATCTTTTCTTAATAAAAAGAGTCAGGGGGTGAGGGTTTGACAGACAAACGGACGGACGAGTCCATCGGTCTGTTTTCTATATTTCCGGCCGGACGTTGTACAGATGACAAAAAAAATATATATTTTACTACTTCATTAAGTTTAATAGGTTAAATAACCGTGTGTATGATATTCTGTCCACTCGCTGATAAAATAGACTAGTAAATAGAAGAAGTGATCTACGGGGAACTACAGTTCCATGATTTCAAAGCTAAAGAATTTCGTGTATGTGCTGGAAACGGGAATTAAAAGTGTAAAATCAAAGAGTCCGTTTATATCAACTGTTCCTGGGCGTAGAGTTGACGAAGAAGCGACATGTAGGAGAGTGATGTGTTGAAAACCTGAAAGGAACAAATACAATTCAAATAAAATCTAAGGGCCCTAAAATAACAGACAACTTTCTAAAATATATCATCGGCTGGTCACAAGACAGGCACCGCCTAGTGTGGGGGCATAAATTGAGTATAATATAACTTCCACACAACACAATCACTTGACCTGGTCCCAAACTAGGATACCCTGTGCTATGGTAACCAGGCAAGGACATCAGAAACACAGAAATACACCCCAGACTGAGGCCATTTGTACAAATGTACGGCAGCCCCGAGCGGGAATCGACCCCACGACCTCTTCTTGGTAGTAAGCGCCTTAATGGCTAGTCCAACGAGGCAGTCAGTACAGGTACATTAAACCTTGGCCTTTGTATCTACGTAATGAAATAATTTCTGCAGCGTCCAGTGGCACGTTCACTCACACTAGATGGGTGAAGTGACTACTCGGACGCTGGACATTATTTAAAAAGAGTAATGTAGACAAAACAGTTTCTAACTTTACCTTTTTATTATAAATTGTTCCCGCTGATAGATGGTCATCGACTTTTTCCCTTGGCAACTTTCATTCTTAGTTTTAAGCCACATTTTGCAACTAGGACATTTTCCTAATATTCTGCACCGAAGCTCACAGACCAAAAAATATCCTTTGTCTGACAATTGACATTACATTACATAAATTCAAGACATCTATCCCGAAGGAGTAGGTAGAGAGCATGGTTTACCCCTTGCCGCGATCCTGACAAATCCCTTTCGCTTTATCAACATTCATTAGTCGTTGCACACACGCATGCCGGTTTCGGGTACTTTTTTCTGACAGTTAAGTTAGTGGAAATTCATATGCTTAATGGGTAGGTACAAACCGTCACAAGAGTTTGATGTGACATGTTGGATATCCCAAGCGCAGTTAAATAACAAGGTTTCTGGGACCTGAAATAATGCGGGAATACATAAAACTACAGCTAAACATAGGTTTGTTTTCACAAAGTCGGGATATTCAGATGTTAAGTACAGTCACTCAATAGGACCATACTTATTAGGGTGTAAGACTTTTACCCTTATAAGTTGCACTGTACTTACACTGTACTTACACTTACGCTGTAAGTAATAGGCCGATACTTATTAGGTCATCATCATCATCATCAGCCATTTGACGCCCTCTACAGGACACATGCCTTACTCATCGTTTTAATAACCATGAGGGGTTTTGCCGTATTCGCCACGCTTGGCAGACGGGTTGGCGATCGCAGTATGCGGTTGGAATCTCAGGAAGACGCTGCTGCCCGTCTCCTGGTAATTGATTTCCGTAGTCGCCTTCTACGACATCCACGGAATGAAATGGAGTGACGCTATTTTTGATCCGGCGCCACACGGACTTACTAGGGTATAAGTAGATTTGAATTTTCTTTCAGAGCTAACGGGTTAGCTGGCGGCGCGTAAACGGGTCTGTGTCAATAAAACAGTGAGGCCGAAGATATTCAACAGAAGCAATTATAAGTACTTATATTCTTAGAATATTTTGCTACTTATTATTCACATATCAATATAATAGGGGTTAAAGTATGAAATTGCCGTTTTATTGCAATAGGTTCTTTGAATTGACATAGAATCTTCATGGTTTGAGGTTTTCGAATGAAACTTTTTTCAAATGGTTTCTATGATGTTCTTTTTTTTTAAAATGTGAAACATTTGAATATCGACTTTCAATTGTTTTTGTTATTCAATTTAGACAAGAAAGATGGATACTGCGAAAATTCGAGTGATTTTTGAATACGAGTTCCGACGCGGAACTAACGCGGCAGAAACAGCCCGCAATATCAATGCTGCGTTTGGAGAGGGGTCTACTAATGAACGCACCGTGCGATTTTGGTTTAAACGCTTTCGTGATGGAAATTTCGACTTAAAGAACGAGCCACGAGGAAGACCGCCCACACAGGTGAATAACGATGAATTAAGAGAGATAGTGGAAGCCGACCCTAGTCAAACTACCCAGGAATTAGCGGCATGGTTTAACGTTACCTTACCCACAATATTGACTCACTTGCGTCAAATCAATAAAATAAAAAAATACGAAAAATGGGTGCCTCATAATCACTCGAATTTTCGCAGTATCCATCTTTCTTGTCTAAATTGAATAACAAAAACAATTGAAAGTCGATATTCAAATGTTTCACATTTTTTTAAAAAATAACATCATGGAAACGATTTGAAAAAAATTTCATTCGAAAACCTCAAACCATGAAGATTCTATGTCAATTCAAAGAACCTATTGCAATAAAACGGCAATTTCATACTTTAACCCCTAATATTTTCTTATTTATGTACATCCACCTACCGCCTATATTCTCATGTAATCCACTCCATCCAAAGGTTGTCTGGAAGAGATCGCTCTAAGCGATACAACCGACAATGGCATAACATTACTTAAATATAAGAAATTATATTTTGTAATTCTTTTTTAATACCACACCCACTCAGAAAGTATCTCATTGCTCGTTCATAAACGGGTTGCAAAGTTCGTCATTTTCTCCCTCATAAATGCGGGAGGAAAAGTTATATGGAATTTCGTTCCTGCCCTCTGTAGCAGGGCAATAATGTTGTACGAAAATCCATTCCCGCCCTGCTAACGTTCTTTTGTTTATTAGCAGCGGACACAAAAAATACAAACGTCAAATCTCAACAAGGAAGACGTGGAGTGTTTTTATTGTACTCGATTTTCAATGTACGGAGGCTGGCAACCTTTTTCTGCCCTACGAAAAAAAATGAGCGCGGCAATTTGTTTTGTTTTGTTAAATTTAGTTTTTTACCAAATTGATAATTTAACAGTCCGCTTTTAATTATTCTAAATAATTTTATTTTCCACCTAGGCGTAGTACTTATAAAGCACTATGTATCACCATTGAATTTTAAGTAGACATAGAAACCCATTCCCATACAAAAAAAGTGGCGATCAAAAAACCGCACCAGACCCAGAGGCCGCCACTGAAAATATGCGCAGAGCCGAGAAATACGTGTAGAGAGCTTTCTCCAAAAGCGCTAGATGGTTCCGTTATCAATTTTTTAAAGGTTCACTATACCATCTAGCGGTAAGTAGCAAAACGTGTAATTTCACCTGTAATTCCAACAGTAGTGTACTCTAGTGGCAAGTAGCAGAAACTAAATGCGTTCAGTTCTAGATTTTAGATTAAATCGGTAAATGGGGTGTGGACTGTATAGGTTGTTGATGCAAACTTCCAGTGGTTCTCGATAGCTGTTTATTTCTTCCAGGTTCAGGGTGGTGTAGTAGCTAACTGAAAGCTCATGCTAATGCAGTGAATGTTCCGGCTTATATACTATTTGGGCCAGCCTTTCGACCAATCACAGAAGTGTGTGGAATTTTCCATTGGTATTGCACCATATTTACAAATGTTACATAATATTTAAAGGCCCTCGTTCAGCATACAACTATCTGCGAACCTAACTTAGACTAACACATTTTAGGGATTCTCTACATTTATACAATATAAAAAGGCCTCGTTCAGCCTACCGCTAAGTGCGAACCTAATTTCACCTAACCCGTCTCGGCGTCCACAACATTCCTCCCCCCGGCGCAGCACGCGTAGCCTCCTTCTTTAGGACGACGAGTCGGCTCGCAGGACGTTTGAAGACTCCTGTCTTCGTTCGCACGTCCACCACTCGTACTCCGCCGTCTGGGCCCGGATAGGTGCCTGTTCGCCACTTTCGATGTGCTGGTGCTCTATCCGAGTCGGCTCTGCGCCGGCATATGTTAGTAAATGCCGACACACGGGCGGTAGTTCGCACCTTAGACAAACGACCAGGTTCAGGCAGCCAGTCGTCTCTGGTTGCAGGGAGGACCTCTCGTTCGTTGTCTCAGAAGAGCCCCAGTATCTTGTTGCTCAGCTCTTCTCCCCCCAGTTGTACAGGAGTTGTCGCATGTAGATCGGCTGGAACGTCGAGCAGCACTTCCCCACAGTTTGCGCTCCATCCTCGCAGTGTGAATCCAGCAGCGGCGTGCACTGCTCGGATCTCTTCGATGCTGCATCTCGCTTCCTCTTCGCCGTCATAGCTCGCCACCAGATCATCCACGTTTTGGTTCTGCGTGATGGCCTCCAGCGCGCGCGGATGTGTTTGCGCATGCTGGTGTGCGTTGTGGTTGCGCACGTAGTGAGCCATGAACGGGGAGCTCGCAGCACCGAAGATCAGGCTCTTCATTTTGTAGAGGCGAGGTGGGTCGGTTCTGTTATCTCCTCTCCATAGGAATTGCTGCGCGGGCTGATCTTCAGCCCGGATCTTAATGCGCAAGAACATCTCCTGTACGTCGGCGGTGATTGCAATCCGTTTTTCTCGGAACCGGAACAGGATCCCCTGCAGTGACTGAAGCAGGTCCGGTCCCTCTAGCAGATGATCGTTAAGGCTCACACCGTGACTTTTGGCTGCCGCATCGAACACCAGCCGTGTTTTTCCCGGTTTGTTGGGATTTTGCACGGCGAAGTGAGGCAGGAACCAGCGGACGGCACTTGTTTGCTCAGAGCCGTCGCATGGTGCCGCATAACCTTTCTCCAGCAGGTTTTTCATCTGCTTGGTGTACTCTTGAGCGAAGTCAGGGTCGGCGTCCATCTTTTGTTCGATCTTCCGCAGTCGACGGAAGGCTTGGTTGTAGTTCGGTGGCATGTTCGTGTCGTCGTTTCGCCATGGCAATCCGACTTCATAGCCACTATCGATCTTCCTTATCGTCTGTTCGACAATCAAGGTTGCTCGTTGATCAGCGCTGTTCACCCTTGGTTTGAGGGCAACGCCGAGAGCATCTATACGAAAGTGTGCCTCGAGTAGTTCGTGAAGGCTGCGATCGTTTTGCTCGTTCTGCTCGTCTAGATCGGGTTCGGTGCGCCGTTCGGGCGCGTAGACGTGCAGTACGTTCTCGTTCTTGTAGATCATGCTGCTTGGCAAGGTCCCATGAATCACCCAACCGAGTTCTGTCTTTGAGGCAGCCGGTTCATTTGGCCTGCCGACACGTAACTCGCGTGAGACAATGTGCTCCCAGTGGTCTGTCCCCACCAAGATGCCTGGACGTGCTCGTTCGTAGCACACCTCGCTTTTCAGCAGATCTTGAAGATGCTCATGCTTCAGCAGTGTCTCCGGAATGGATTGTTGATGAAGCCTTAAGTTCTTGATCGTGCGCGCTCGTAGCTCGTGTAGCGCGCTATCGTGCTTACCTCTCATTTGCACGGTAACCATCTTGCTCTCTCCTTCTTGCTGGGACATGTTGACGCCTTGTAGGTTCAGTGGGCGTGGTGGCCCATCTGCTCCGATACTATGCGCCAAGTCCTCGTCGACGAGCGTTATGGTAGCGCCTTCGTCCAGCAGTGCGTATGTGCTCATCTCCCCCCGTGGTCCAACGATGACAACGGGGCACATCTTCAGCAGCACAGATCGTGAGTCGGTAGCGTTAGTGGTTGCTACCGACAGTACTGCTTCAGACGGCATCGGTGCTGCAGGTGGATCTTGATGCAGCATCGGATGATGTGGGCGAGAACAGTTGTTCACACCGCAGGGCTTAGCTTTGCAGGACCTTCGCTGATGCTTGCTTTTGATGCATCTGAAGCATATACCTTTCTCTCGTACGAAGTCCCAGCGTTGGCCGATGGCGAGTTTCTTGAAGCTCGAACACAGAGGTAGCGTGTGAACTTGTTCGCATTTCGGGCATCGGTCGATCTCTTCGCTTGTTTCTACGACGGTGTAGATAGCGCTTGACTTCTTCTTCGGGGCTACGACGGGTCGTTGCTCTTTCTTGGCAGGCGGTGCGGCGCTAGGAGTCGGCGTGTATGCGTACTGCAGCGCCCGGTCTGCCTCGCGCATGAGGAAGCGAGACAATATGACGATCTCGGGGTCTGAGGTGACGTCGACATCAGCGGCGTAGTCGCACCATCGAGACCTGGTGTGCGGACTGACCTTGTCGAGTACCTCTCGCGCCAGCATCGGGTTGTAGAGATAACCGCGTCTATCTATGTTCTTCAAGACGCAGGTTATGTTCTGAACTTTGACCGCGAAGGTGTTCATTTCGCTGGCCAATGTCCCAAATCGAGGCAGTTTCTTGATGTCTGCGAGGGCTTGTTCGACTATGACTTCCGGTCGTCCGTAGCACTGCTCCAGTGTTTTCATGATGGTCTCGGGATCAGACGCTGTGTAGAGAAGCGTCGCTACTGCATCTCGTGCACCTCCCTTCAAAGCAGTTCTAAGTCGAAGTAGATTTTCAATCGACGAGATGTCATAGAGTTTCGTGGAGTCTCGCATAGCCGCTTGGAAGGGTAGCCATTCGTTCGGTGACCCTGAGAACGTCGGTAGTTCCGTATGGCGAACTCGTGGTCTGGCCATCCTCTCAAGCACCGTTGCCAGTCGCTCCATCCCACCCCTTGTTCTGGTGGGTGTGGGAGATCTGCTGCGTCTCGGTGGTTCCTCGAAACGCAGAGTTCGTGACTCTTGGCGCTCGTGTGGTTGAGCGCCGCTCTCAGTTCGTGGAGCGTTCAGTGGGTTTGCTCGCAGCCATTCATCCACCTTCTGGCGTTGTTCTGCCGGTGAAGGTGCAGGATGTACAGGGGGTTGGTCTGTTTCATCCTCGATGACTGACATCTCGACTGCGAGCCTCTTTTGTACCAGGTCCGTTTGGATTTGGAGCTGTTGTTGGAGCTGCTGCTCTTTTAAGGCCGCGAGTTGTTCGGCGGCCTCGAGCTCTGCGCGGCGCTTTCGTGTGACAAAGCTTGCCGTAGATCTCACTGACGCTGCCGGTGATATAGCGCACGTTCGTTCACGTTCCCTGGCGAGTAGTGACGTAGCACCAACGTTAGTTGAGGTGTTAGTCACGCCGGTAGTGGTTGCGCGGTCTTCAGTCGGGGGCATTGTCAGAGACGGCGATGCCGGCGGTTCAGCTTGCAGCCTCCTCCGGCGCTCTATCTCGACGCGGAGTGCTTCTTGACGCGCTTGTTCAGCCTCCATTTGTTCCCGTTCGATGTCCTCCGCAGGGTCTCCCATGCTCCGAGTGACAACCATTTTGTAAGAATGGTCGTGGGAGTTGCGACGGTACCTAGTTCGAAGCGGGTTCTTCCTTTTTCTTTGAGCCCGGACTTCACGGACTCGATCTTCGTTCTTCTGGCTCTAATTTACTTATATTAAAAGACAAAAAGGGTGATTCGTTTAATTCAAAATTACAAAAGACAGTATTACAATGATATACAAAGGTTACAGGTTACAGATTTTAGCTCTAAGTTTTCCAGGTCGAAGTCCAGGTCTTCCAGGTCCAAGTCCAGGTCTTCCAGGTCCAAGTCCAGGTCTTCCAGGTCCAAGTCCAGGTCTTCCAGGTCCAAGTCCAGGTCTTCCAGGTCCAAGTCCAGGTCTTCCAGGTCCAAGTCCAGGTCGTCCAGGTCCAAGTCCAGGTCGTCCAGGTCCAAGTCCAGGTCGTCCAGGTCCAAGTCCAGGTGGTCCAGGTCCTGGTTTAGTGGTCAGATACGGCTCCAAGCCCAGGTTCGAGGGCCGATCAGGGGCCGATCAGGTCCACGTTCAGTTCTGCCAGGTGCAGCTCCAGGCCCAGGTTCGAGGGCCGATCGCGAGCCGCTTCAGGTCCAATCTGCTCCAGGTGCAGTCAAGCCCAAGTTCGAGGGCCGGTGTTGACTGCTCCAGGTGCAGGTTCAGATTTAGATTTAGGTTCACTTACAGTTTTTCCAGGTGCAGCTCCAGGCCCAGGTTCGATGGCCGATCGCGAGCTGCTCCAGGTCCAATCTGCTCCAGGTGCAGTCCCAGCCCAGGTTCGAGGGCCGGTTGATGACTGCTCCAGGTGCAGGTTCAGGTCCGCTCCGCTTCAGGTGCAGCGCCAAGCCCAGGTTCGAGGGCCGTTTGATGCCTGCTCCAGGTGCGGGTTCAGGGACCGCTCCGCTTCAGGTGCAGCGCCAAGCCCAGGTTCGAGGGCCGTTTGATGCCTGCTCCAGAAGCGGGTCCAGTGCCGAAGGTTCTCGTTCAGATCCGTCGCTCGGAAGACCACTATGTGGGTGCAGCTCCAGGCCCAGGTTCGAGGGCCGCTTGGGGGCTGCTCCAGGTCCGCGTTCAGGTGCAGAGGGTGGTTCTCTCGTTCGGATCCGGCTCGAAGGACCAGACTAAATGGGGTGTGGACTGTATAGGTTGTTGATGCAAACTTCCAGTGGTTCTCGATAGCTGTTTATTTCTTCCAGGTTCAGGGTGGTGTAGTAGCTAACTGAAAGCTCATGCTAATGCAGTGAATGTTCCGGCTTATATACTATTTGGGCCAGCCTTTCGACCAATCACAGAAGTGTGTGGAATTTTCCATTGGTATTGCACCATATTTACAAATGTTACATAATATTTAAAGGCCTCATCTGCGAACCTAACTTAGACTAACACATTTTAGGGATTCTCTACATTTATACAATATAAAAAGGCCTCGTTCAGCCTACCGCTAAGTGCGAACCTAATTTCACCTAACCCGTCTCGGCGTCCACAACAATCGGAATGCATCTATTATCAGTCAATGTCAAATTCACAACCAAGGAAGGAAAGGAATTAAATAGGTTCGACTTTAACTCCTCATCAAATTATAATATCTCTTTCCTTCTACATTGGTTTCTTATATATATAAAGTAGCGTGTACCTTTCACAACGTGACACTGGCAAAATCCTTGTGCACCCTACAAGCACGGGGCAAAGTCCATATAAAAAAAAATAAAAAAAAATAGGAGAATAAACTTAATGGTTTTGAAGAATACATGAAAACATATATTAATATATTGCAGAGTCAGTGCAGTGGGTCTGTAAAATAATTTAATTGATGTACCTATTATTAATTCTGCATTGAAGCAAGCCGCAAGAAATGTATCGTAACTCGTAGTTAGTGAAACCGGTGCTTTGAACCTGCACACTGCACAGTAACCCAGACTTCATCGTCCTCCGTGTACAGATCTCACTCGTAGTCGCCGATTGTGGCCTCACCGAGCCAATACTTTGGCAACACCGTCTCGTCAATCTTTATTCCATTTGGTTGGTGAGTTAGTTCTCTGACAGGTACCTAAACAGTGCATGGACGAGTTGCCTACATTGGAGAAATTCTTGTTTCAGGGAGCACACCAAATTAAAATTCAATGGTATCACTCGGGAGAAAGTTCTATTTCTGTTCGAGAGAAGATAGATCGTTTTCTCCCCTCGGTGTATGCACTATTTTCTGGTTGTGCAATAAAGTGTTATAATAATTTTGATTCAGCCATTAGTTATTATTGGTTATTCTTATTCTTCTTATTCGTGATCCCGGGAATCATCGGGAACCCGAGTTACTGATATCTATCTCGAAATATTGCTCAGTTAAAGTGGCAGTGGGCGAGGCACATAGCTCGCGGAACTGATGGCCGTTGGGGCGAAAAAGTTCTGACCCGGCGACCGCAGACCGGACGACGCAGCGTGGGCAGGGCAGGCCCCCCACCAGATGGTCTGACGACCTGGTTACGGTGGCGGTTGGTCGCTGGATGCGGACGGCACAAGACCGGGAAGTTTGGAAAACCAAGAGGGAGGCCTATGTCCTGCAGTGGGCGTCAAATGGCTGATGATGTTGATGACGATTCTTCTTATTCTAATTAGTTAACTCCAGCCAGAATAAAAAAAAATCACACGGGAAAATAGGGATAATAATTATATTATTAACTTAATTCCGGATTCACTAACTTGGTTTTTGGTCCCTTCCGACAAAAACCAAGTTAGTGAATCCGGAATTAAGTTAATAATGTGTAGTGCTTAAGAAAGTTTTAGTTCAAAAACAATGATTATAATTTAACCTGTTTATGATAATCAAAATGAGCTTTCTGATCTTGGGCTCCCTTTTGTACCACAAGCAGTTATAAGCAGCGTCTGCTATTCCTGAACTCTGAAAAAATACAGTCAGACAGTCAACAGAAGTCTAAGCAGGGGCCTCTTTCATAGAACTACAATTCATGGTTTACTATGACAGTTCGACGTCCATTGTAAAGTCGATTAGCGCTACGTCTACGCTACGTCGATTAGCGTATTGTCACAATAATCTACGAATTGTAGTTTAATGAAACTCGGCCCAGGTAGCACAAATGATAACAATGGTAACTGGTAGTAACAGTAAAGTAACCGGGGTTCAGCTCCAGGACCATTCCGAGGTGGGAACCGGGCGTGCCAACCTCGGAACGGTCCTGAAGCCCACCCCCGGTTTCATATTATTTATATAAGTATACAAAATACTCACATAATAATAATAATAACTTCCAAACAATACAATCACTCGACCTGGTCTCAAACTAGGATACCTGTGCTATGGTAACCAGGCAAGGACATCACACACATGGAAATACACCCAGACTGAGGCTATTTGTACAAATGTACTGCGGGCCCCAGTGGGAATCGAACCCACGACCTCCGGCATGGTAATCAGACGTCATACCGCTAGACCAACGAGGCAGACAGGTAGTTACCGATACTCTATGCACCCAAAGTGTAGCTTCAGTATACCCACTTAAATTTTTCATGACTCGCGAGCTTATACATAAATACAACCTAATAAACAATCGCGATTAGACCCGATACATGTAAAGTTTGCTTAAGAAGGTATATGAAACGCAATAGCTCCTCGGCTAGTACACATAAGTACTTCGTCACAGCCTGTGCCAAACTGAAAACTCTCTGGAAACGAAGGAAAGATAACAAAGTTTTCTCGAACTTACAGCGTCATACAAAAGTTGTCCCGGCCACGAAAAGTTTAGTATAGAAGTGACCATTCCAAATAGGCCCATGACGTACATAAAGATGTACGTTCCTTTGGATACCTAAATAGAACAGATTTCTTACTAAATGGTAAATATAATCGTTGATATTCCGGATTCACTTGTACTATTGACGCGTGACTCCAAGACGCTAGCGCAAGAAAACCGACCAAGTGCGTGTCGGGCCACGCGCAATGTAGGGTTCCGTAGAAAGAGGGGTTTTTATCTGCTTTACGGAACTAACAACTTCATTAAAGTAATTATCAATGGATTTTGTACGAAGTTTCCTTGTATAAGATGGTCGCCTATTACTCGTTAACTAGTAAAGCCTCCTTAGCAGTGATAGTTTCCCTTTTAAGTTCTAATGCCCTGAATTTTTTCTAAATTGAAAAATGGTCTCGCTATACCCACAATATTTTTAAACGAACAACGAATTAATCCAGCAATACTCCACACTGTGGTGTAGACGAGAAAAAGAAAATTGCATCCCTAATTTAGGTGTTCGAGAGGTACTATAAAATTTTTCATCAAAAATTCGAGATTTTATTCTACCGTTTTGTCGGCTAATAAATATCATCATAATCATCAGCCATTAGACGCCCACTGCAGGACATAGGCCTCCTTCATGGTTTATATAACCATGAGGGGTTTTGCCATAATCGCCACGCTTGGCAGGCGGGTTGGCGATCGCAGTATGCTTTTGGAATCTCAGGAAGACGCTGGTGCCCGTCTCCTGGAAATTGGTTTCCTTAGTCGCCTTCTACGACATCCACGGAAGGAAATGGAGTGATCCGGCGCCACACGGAATAAATATGTCTCTTACTTATTGTCTCTGTGCTATGCGGCGGATGCACAGACAGACGGACGGATATGACGAAACTATGAGCTGGAGGGGCGGATTCGATTCCAGTACAGTTTCTTTTGTTTTTACCTAAATTTGTTTTTAAATTACTCTTACCACAGTCAGGAATCCAAAGAAACAAATCAGCACAGCGGAAGTGCTGGTGGTAGTAAAAATTATGATGCCAAATATTTTATTGATTATCTCTGAAAGTCTGCAATAAAGTCAACATTATGATCCTGAGTTTTAACAAAATACTCTTTTGAAGTTACAATCCTAGCGTAGGTATAAGAACTCTGGAACACCATAAAATATTTATGCAGGGAACAAAATATTCACCGCAGCAACTTCTGGTGCGTCTGAATAATATTGATCAAGCTTTCAACTGTTTGTTCATTTCTTTCGTCGACATTCATATCTTTATCGTCATAAAACGGTATGACGTTCTCCAAGTCTACGTGCAGCAACCGAAACAGTACACTCAGGTCGTTTAATAGAGTAACTAGAAAGAGCTCCGTATTTAGTCCGATTCCGATGTAGATTGAACACCCTGTAAAAAAACAGCAATAGGTGTGGATATCTTGTCGAATGTCCGTTTCATAAGACAAACTAAGTAAGCTTCTAATGACAAGTACCCACTGATAAGTAGTTAAAAACACGAAGGGTTCCGTACCATTATCTATACAACATTAGACACAAAGATCGAGAAAAAAACCGGCCAAGTGCGAGTCGGACTCGCGCACCGAGGGTTCCGTACAAACCTGCAAGGTTTACAAAGTTCGTTCATTACGACAATCGAGTCATAACTATGGTATTTTTATTGCAAAACATGAGGAAAAAAGTAATAAGTTTATATTTATTAAAAAATATATATTTTGTAATGTAACTAAAAATTTAAGGTTTTCGGAATTTTTCCTTTATGTGTGCTATAAAACGTTGCTTCATGCCAAATTTCAAGATTCTAGGTCGACTGGAAGTACCCTTTAGGTTTTGATTCCCTTGCGAGTACTTGCGAGTTTCAAAATATGCAGCTTAAATTGCTGTTTCTTTTGATTGCGTTGACATAGAAGTTAGATTTTGTTACAGCTTAAAGGTATTATAGACCTGAGTATTTGGTATGAATTTCAATTTAATACCTCTACGCGTTTATGAGGAAATGGGTAGTAAGTTTAAAATTATAAAAAAAAATATATTATGTGATGTAACTAAAAATTTATGGTTTTCGTAATTTTTCCTTTATCTATGCTATAAGACGTTGCTTCGTACCAAATTTCAAGATTCTGAGTTCACGGGAAGCACCCTGTAGGTTTTGATTCCCTTGCAAGTGTCGAAAATTTGCGGCATAAACGGCTGTATCTTTTGATTGCGTTGGCTTAGAAGTTTGATTTTGCACAGCTTCAAGGGACAGTAGACCTGAGTAATTGATATAAATTTCAGCTTCATACCTCCACGCGTTCCTGAGAAAAAGGGTCTTGACAGACGGACGGACGGACGGACAGACGGACAACAAAGTGATCCTATAAGGGTTCCGTTTTTTCCTTTTGAGGTACGGAACCCTAAAAACGGCAAAAAAATCGCGGTTGTTGCATGGGAGCCCCCCTTAAATATTTATTTTGTTTTAAACATTTGTTTTTGAAGTGAATATAGAACTAAATATTCTGTGAATATTTCAAGCGTCCACCTGTTGCCGTTATTAATATCGAGCAAAAAACGGCAAAAAAATTACGTTTGTTGTATGGGAGCCCCCCTTAAAAATAATTTTATTCTGTTTTTAGTATTTGTTGTTTTAGCGGCAACAGAAATACATCATCTGTGAAAATTTCAACTGCCTAGCTATCATGGTTCATCAGATACAGCCTGGTGACTGACAGACAGACAGACAGACAAACGGACAGACGGACGGACTGACGGACTGACGGACGGACGGACGGACGGACGGACAGACGGACGAACTGACGGACGGACGGACGGACGGACGGACGGACGGACGGATAGACGGACAGACAGACAGACGGACCGTGAAGTCTTAGTAATAGGGTCCCGTTTGGCACCCTTCGGGTACGGAACCCTAAAAATGAACCCACGTTCAATTGTGTTACCAATCGGAGCTTATTCAATAATACCCGGCAAAATATCTACGCGCCTGCCACCGTCAGACCGCCATCTTAATAGGTACCTACATATTTCGACGGGTTATAGGTACATCATCAGACTCGTAGACTCGTAGTGGGCCTAATCCTGAGCGATTCCAATCGTCCAACTGTCAAATTCCATACTAATTTGTCAGACGATTGGAATCGCTCAGGATTTGGTGCGCGCAATATTGGGGCTGATGTAGCGTAGATTATGTAATGTCAAGCCACTGTCTTTGATAGTCCTTTTTATTCTATCGTCCGCTTCAACTTCACGGCGCACCAAGACTTTGAGACGGCATTGTATTGAAAACGTTTGACAGAACTGAAGAAGAAGTGGCTTGGCACTGGGTTGATCCACTTTTATCGTTAGAGATTAGGTACTAATTGTGTACCTAATTCTGATAATTCATTCTTCTGGTTGCACATCAACCTTTTCACCCATGCAGACTTACGTTACGGGCGAGTTTGCAACTAAAATGTAAAGGTTGACGTGCTGTTGACTTAACAATAAAGTGTTCTCTATCTATCTACCTGCTTACTCCCAGAAGGAGGAATATCCAACAAAAGACAGCTCGTATCATGCAAGCCAAATGTGGTTTTTCTTCAAGAATTAGTGAGTTATTTTTGAGGAGGTACAAATAATAAGTACTTAGGTTAACTTACCAAAAGCAACGATCAAACTATCGCAGACGACGTATCGCCCCAAACTGTTTATATCCCATGGAAAATACATAAGATGAGAAGTCAGATAGATGTGCTCCAAGTTCAACAAATTCTTGAACGTTAAAGCGATCGGCACCGTATGGAAAACAAACAATGCTACGGCGATACCGTAAAGGAGAACTGAAAAATAAAGATGCCTTTAAAGGACTATCCACATTACAATGAGCAGTCGACGGGCTAAACTAAAATGGATTAAGGTGGGTAGGACCCGATGGATTGATGACATTAAGAAGGCGGCAGGAGGACAACGGACGAGACTAGTAGGGGACCGGCGAGGCTGGCGTGACGGTGAAGAGGCCTATGCTCAACAGTGTGAACCTCTCATGGGCTTTTATAGAAAGATCTGTAGATTGCAAGATTAGACACCTCAATCACAGTTGCCCACCGGGCGCGTTTTGAAACAGCCTAAGTTTAAACGTCAATAACATTGTCATTTCTTGGTGAATTTTAATAAACCAAAAAGTAATATGTTTAAATTTTTGTACTACATTCGCCTTAGTACTTGGAAGTTCAATATTTCGATGTCTGAATGATCCTCATAAGTACCTACCGCCTATCTTCGTCTAACATAATGACCCGCGGACCCGCGGCACGCGCGCACCTGGATGTCTACTAAGGTTCTAAAAGATTCGAGTTTATGTCGAGATATTTTTTAAAAGTGAGTTTTTTTTTGTAAAGGTACGGTACTAATAATTGTTGTCGCATTTTTTAAACAAGTTTTCTCAACTCGAAACAAGATGTCTCAACATTTTTTTTTTTAAATTTACGTCTATGTTTAAAAGTAATAGTCAAATAGATGTCATTTTTAATTACTACCTACTTGGGATAAGTGATTGTTTGATAGTGTATAGTACTGACCCGCGGCTGTCTTATTGCCTTTTGGTCTTCTCTCAGAGAGAGAGAGAGATGGGCTTACGCCACGCGTGCCAAGCGTTGAGGAATGTTTACATCTCAGACACTCATTTTCCTCACGATATTTTCCTTCGCGATTAGCTAGTGGTATTGCTACTATAAATTCACAAAAGCTAGGCTCAACCGATCGAGTCATCTAATCATCAGATATTGAGAATGGCTTACTGTTATCAAATGTCCTGGCGCGTTGTGTTCGCATTTCCATTTCATTATTCTTCGCCGCATTTTCAAACAGCTCCCTGGGCCACAATTCGGCCATTTCTGCAAGGAGTTCCGTAATTTCTACCTTTTTCGCGGCCATGATGTACATTTTAATTAGATCTGGAAGTTTAATATGGTACCTACTGCAGAAATTAAATCAATATGCAGGTGAGTAGGTACAAGTATAGCACGGTTAACATTAGGTATACCTACACAGTACAGTAGGTACATTGTGTACCTAGGTACCTATTGAAGCACGCAAAGATGATACTTACAAGTTATCTGCAATTTGTAGTAACAAAATTAAATAAAAATTCGTTAACAAACGTTTTTTTGTATAGGTACCTATTTTAGTTAATTACAATGTGTTTATTGCCATTAGCATTAATTCGTACTATTTATCCAATAATACATTATATTTATCATGCGTCTTTTTTATTCAGCTAGGTACAATAATATGAATCCTCGGACGGTGGAGCGATGATCTCCGCAGGGCGGCTGGCAAGAGCTGGATGAGAGTAGGTAGCCGAGGACCGTGCTCAGGTGTGGCGTGCAATAGGAGAGGCCTATGTCCAGCAGTGAACAAGCGTAGGCTGATGATGATGAACATGAATTTTATTGCTACATACAGCCGGAGCCGCGATTCATAAAACTACAATCATAACTAATTTATTATGACAATTCGATGTACATTGCACAGTCCTTCTACTTGTTAATCTGTGGGTTAGTCGAGTTTGCATTGTACATCAAATTGTCATAGTAAACAATTCTATTTTATGTTAGACCACTTTGACTCCTGCGCTAAGTACCTATCAGTAAATTACTACGCTCGAAATTTTTCCAAACCTGTAATTTGCGAGTTCTCTCTTAAAAGTTCCTTTCGTCAAACCTCACCGCTTAAGAGTGTAACTGAAATACATAGTAGATTATTTTATAATGATACCTACAATGAAAAATTACTTACCAAGTAAAAACACCACCCCACAAGGTAACGCCAGGAAGATATCCAACATATCAGCTCCTTTGTTTTGGCCCAAACACACAAACATCAACTGACTCAATGTCATTGCGATGCAGAAGACGCTATAGCAGATAAATCTAACATTCTTCTTGTACTTCCCTCTTTGAGAGTCATAAATGACGTGTAAGCCTAGGAATTCGTAGATTTTTAAGTGACGGCTGAAAGTTTTAACAAAATCTGGCGGCATATTTTTTAGGTTGTGCATGGCTTCCCAGTATCAGTAGAAAGTGAGTGAATAATAGCAAGAGCATACTGGTCGAGTAGGAAAATATTTCTATACTTTTATAGCAAGCAAAACTGCGTTTAGAAGTAAAAACCGGCCGAGTGCAAGTTGGACTCGCGCACCGAAGGATCTGTACCACCATACATATATTATTTCATATTTATTTGAAGCGGTGGTCGTCCAGTAGGTAGAACAACTCGGAAGCGCGAGACGCAGGTTCGATTCCCAGCGCGGGGTAACTTTGTTTATTTTCAAAGTAACGTACATCTGCAATTTGTAGTAGCAATACCACACAGGCACGATGTGAAGGAAAACATCTTGAGGAAACCCGCGGCTTGGTTGGCTCCGCACGTATTCTTTCTGTTGTTGTGCATATTATGTTACTTATCTGCTTATTTTGTTTCTGTGATGTATCTTGTTGGTATAATAAATGTCTTTCTTCTTCTTCTATTGACTTGTCTTTACTGTGGGCTAGGCCCACTAGAGCAAGCCTACTCCGTCTAAAACAATGTCCCAGGCACTGCAGCGTCCGAGTGGTCTCTTCACCCATCTAGTGTGAGGGAAAGTCCCACGGGACGCTGTGTAAATCATCTCATCTCATTTAGATTTTTCGCAAAGACTATTTTTTTTCTTGAGGGCTGAATCAAAAACCATTTCGAGATTAACATCTAAGTAACCATATTTTCTATATTTAAGATAAATATTAAGGACGATGAGCGTTATTTTTGCCAAAAAACAATAACCTTCATTTGACCTTCTGATGACGTCACATTTTAAAATAAACATAACATATGGCAACACTACGTTACTTAAAAAAAAGACTTGCTGTCATAACTGTCATATGCATATCATTTCCTTGTCTGTGAAAAAAACGTCTGTGATAGCAAATGACAGAAACAAAGTGTGACAGTTTGCGCGACGTTTCGGCGTGTGCACTCGAAAAATATGACGTCACGCTTTCAAATATTTTAAATAAATAATTTATAATAATAAACTTAACAAATCGCTGAAAAAATGAAATTAGTCTCTAGAAATTACTTCTGCTTTAAGAAAAAAATATAAAATAAGTGTCAAAATAAAAAATATACTGCCCGAATTGTATGAGTACGAATCATAAAGCTGAGATGGAGATGGGCGGGGCATTTGATTAGGCGGGAAGACGTTCGGTGGACCGAGGTAACCACTGAGTAGTGGTCAAGACCGGGTCGACGGTCGGTGCGCAGTCCATCAGCGTGGTGGGCTAACGACGTTTTCAAAGGGGCTGAGAAACATTGGACGAGACTAGCAGAGGACCGGATGAGTTGGCGTGAAAGAGAAGAGGCCCATGCCCAAAAATGGGCTCTGTTTATGGGCTGATTAGATAGAACGGGAACATTTAGCGAGAGTCCGACTCGCACTTGGCCAGTTTTAATACTTACTTGCTATAATGTCACTACAGTCAAACCAAGTTTTCAATCTATTACTGTTCTTACCTCTATGGCAAAGCAAGAATAGGAAACATAAAAAATCACGTGTTTGCACTTATTTTTTTACGTTTGGATTTTTTTTTTCTTGGGCAATCCTCCATAATAACACATATTGTGGGAAAATTTGAAGTGGCTAGCTATTACGGCTCAAGAGACAAAGCCCTTTATAGGTCTGACAGAAAGACCACAGACATACAGATTTAGGCATCGTAACAAGATCCCGTTTGCATCCTTTGAGTAACGAACCCTAAAAAGTAGTTAAGAAAATTACCTTTCATTACATTGCACGAATAATTTTTCAATACCTTCAGGGCACGCGCTTGCCTACCACAATCGCTTCTACATTTATCACAATTGCAGTCTATGTCTTAGATAATTATTTGCTATTAGGTACGTGAAATATGTATTAAAGCACACTATTATAACTTCGTCACAGATATTATACCCTTTAATATGTAAGTGTCCGTGTGGCGCCGGATTAAGAATAGCGTCACTCCATTTCCTCCCGTGGATGTCGTAAAAGGCGACTAAGGAAATAAATTACCAGGAGATGGCCAACCCGCCTGCCATGCGTGGCGATTATGGCAAAACCCCTCATGGTTATGAAAAATTGCCAAAAACGGAGGCGGACGCGCTGTAGTTTTTATGACACGCAAAATAAGTGCGAGAATCAATGAAAAAGTATCGCGAATGACAGAACGATACGGCTCCATACAACTCTTTAGCACTAAAACTACGTGAATGTAACAATTAACTTTATCCGACGGACAGCGGAAAAAAATTAAACGAGCCACGTTAATTAGCATGTCCCCCGCGCAAATAATAAGCCCGGGGATATCTCATTTCGTATGCGGGCTCAGCGCGCGCCTCGGAATTTATCTGCGCATTTTTAGGGTTCCGTGCCCAAGTTGTGTCTCGGTCGGGCCGTCTGCCTGTCTTACATTTAAATGGTTCTATCTCTTCACTCTTGAACCGTAATAGCTAGCTATGTATAGTTGAACATTTCACAGAATATGTGAAATGTTCAACTACATAGCTAATATTTATATGATAGCTAATTACGGCGAATTTCTTACAAAATCATACAAAAATTAAGGTCGAACACCCACACACAAAAATTGTTTTTATTTAACATTATAATCCCCATCGCAAAAACGGTAATGCAAAAAGGGACACACTTATAATACGAGGCAGCAAACCGGTTCAAACCCCGGCATGTACCTAACATAAAATAAGCAGCTTATATACGTCCCATTTGTTCGTGCTTAAAAAATACCGGCTAAGTGCGATTTGGACTCGCGCACGAAGGGTTCCGTACCATTATCTACCTATACAACATTTAAATATTTAACGAGTCGACCTATTGCCGTTATTAATATCGAGCAAAAAATCACGTTTGTTATTATTTTTAAATACCTATTTTTATTCAATTTTTAGTATTTGTTGTTATGGCGGCAACAGAAATACATCATCTGTGAAAATTCATGAGATACAGCCTGGTGACAGACGGATGGACGGACAGCGGAGTCTGGTAATAGGGTCGTTACTCTTTGGGTACGGAACTCTAAAAAAGACTGGCCCAGTGTTAGTCAGACTCTCGCTAAGCATTATTTGTAACTTGCGTTAAATAAACTCGTGAGTTAAAGTCGTGCCTATATACCGGAGGTGTAGGCAGAACCAGGGTTTGCCACTTGCCACGATCCTGGCAATCCTCTTTTGTTACAGATGTTGATTTATAAATAAGCAATATTATATTGTACAGAGTCCTCGGTGCACGAGTCCGACTCGCACTTGACCAATTTTTATCCTACACAATTACAGGAGTATATTTACTTAAATGCCGCTGGGCGGAAAAACAACTTTAGGAGTTACATTCTGAGGGGAATTTCGGAAAATGTGAAAGGTTAATTTTGTCTGACATTCCGTTCATGTAGCTGCTAAAAGTTGTGTCTGTTAGTAAAGATAAAGATTATTCATTTGTCAAATACGAGACCTATATGGATAGTGGTTAATTTAAAGAACACAGGTGGAAGAATAATTAAAAATATATATAATAACAATAATGATAATAACTTCCACACAACACAATCACTTGTCCTGGTCCCAAACTAGGATACCCTGTGTTATGGTAACCAGGCAAAAACATCACAAACATGGAAATACACCCAGACTGAGGCAATTTGTACAAATGTACAGCGGCCCTCCCTGGGAAACGAAACCACGACCTCTGACATGGCAATCAGACGAGACAACGCTAGACCAACGAGGCAGTCAATCAAGTCAATATACCTAAGTCTGTACCATCGATAGTCCGTTGTCTTTACACGCTTGCACTCTACTCAGTTAAGTTACCGGCGGAAGGAAGTGTTGTGAAATGTATTATTCCCAATTCCGTGACCAAATTTTACCTTCTCTTTTCGTTTTATACTTCTACTGTTGCAGTTGGACGATACCTAAGCTTATCTATTTGATTCCGCTTCTATCAAACTTAACAGTTATTTCTGGTAAGAGCAGCCGTACCATTAGTACCTAACAGAAAGGCCATAAACTGAAGCAAAAATTTGAAATTAGTAAAATGTGTGTACACCACAATATGCGTGAACTAGTTTTAGTTACTAAGATGAGCTCTGTAAGATCGTGAAAATGCGGCTCGTCTGCCGTGTCACAGATCTGTGCCCAAGTTTGTATAGACCACCTATACCTACGTTCCATTCCGCGAGGGCAGTTCTAAGGTTAAGTTCGTGAACGGGAGATGTTCGTGTATCCGGCCGCATGTTTTTTTTTTACTTTTGTAGGAATAGTAACTGATGTTCCAGAAAAGAAGCGTTAGCATGACAAAACAATCGAAATAATAACGAAGAATTTGAAAAAATAAACGATTTTTATTTGGGGGTCAATTAGATTATTATCACATTCTAATTGACCCCCAAATAACTTTCTTACCTATTTATGTTAGACCCTACATCATAACAATTTTATGCAATTCCATAGATACTGACTAATGTTTAATGATGATTTGAAAAAAGATGGTCAGAGTGGAGCTTTACCGCTGCCTGTCTCTCCGCGACAAACTCTGTACAGTGGACATTGACATTCAACAGAATATAAATTCCTTACATTGAAATAAATTTCTGATTTATTCAGTTCCGATCCGAACCCACTAAAAGTGAAGGTAGAATGCTTTTACCCTAATACAATTTATGGTTTGACAATTCGACGTACATTGCAAAGTAGATAAACCCCAAGGATGAAGGAAGAAAGATTGGCGAAACAAATATATCGAGCGAATGTGGGTGGAAGGGCCGATAAGGGACGACCCAGACGGACATACTTCGACCAAACAGGGGTTGTATTAGCGAAGGGCAAGATAAAAAGTACCCGAAACCGGCGTGCGTGCATGCAACGACTAATGAATGTTGAGGAAGCGAAAGTGATCTGTCAGGATCGTAGCAAGTGGCAGTCCCTGGTCTCTGCCTACCCCTCTGGAATACAAGCGTGAGTTTATGTTATGTTATGTTATGATTAACAAGTCAGATATGCAACATCAAATTGTCATATTAACCTATGAATTTTAGTTTTATAAAAAGCGACCAAGAGACAGAGGCCTAGTGAGGGACCACCATACGTAAAAGAAACACGTCAATAGTAAAAATTAATTAAATGTATTGTCTAAAAAGTTACATGTCTCCCTCATCCGAGTCCTCAATATCGGCGAGCGCCTGCTTAGCAAGGCTCTCAGCCTCAGCTGCCAACTCTCGGGGCACCAGCTCGTGGTGGCCCTTTGTGTCCTTAGATACCCAGGACAGCTCCAGCTCAAATTGCTTGTCCTTCAGCTCGTCGTGCACCAGGTAGATGCTGGAAGAAGCGAAAAGTGGTGGGTGAATGTTATGTTTGTTGCGGAAAGAAGGTTTTGTTGAAAAAAATGAGCGTCATTGTTGTTATCATCATCATCAGCCATTTAACGCCCACTGCAGTACATAGGCCTCCTCGGTTTTAATAACCATGAGGGGTTTTGCCATAATCGCCACGCTTGGCAGGCGGGTTGGCGATCGCAGTATGTGGTTAGAATCTCAGGAAGACGCTGCTGCCCATCTTCTGGTAATTTATTCCCTTAGTCGCCTTCTACGACATCCACGGGAGGAAATGGAGTGACGCTATTCTTAATCCGGCGCCACACGGCGTTGTTATATCAAACTATATTTCATAACGTTGAGCTCACAAAGTAATTTGTGATAACATTCCTGTTCCTTTAAAGTCTATAACAAAATGTATCCTACTAATGTTATAAAGAGGAAAGGTTCACATGTTTGTAAGTTTACATGTTTGTAAGTTTACATGTTTGTAAGTTTACATGTTTGTAAGTTTACATGTTTGTGAGTATGTGGGGATAATCTCCGAAAGTACAAGTACAAGACTTATAGGATTTAAAAAAAAAAATCACCTGTATTTAGAAGGAACAGTCGACAAAGGCTAATCCGTCAACCATGCGAATGCAGTCGCAGGCACTGCTATTTCTCGATAAAGTTGAAATTATTATGTATCCTATGGTTTTTATTGCAACCGAATTTTACGATGGACCTATATCATCCTCTCACTTGAAAGACAATATCAATACAGATAGATTCATAATTAGGTTTCAACACCTAGTAATTGGCTAAGTGAAGGCCTAATTTTAAAAAAATTCATTCTTCTGACCTTTGCATGGCTTTAATCAACTAAGCTATTGAACTACACAGGCATTTCCGACAGAGGTCATAGAAGAATTTTCTTTTCAATTTTTGACAAAAGGTTCACTAAAGTATTATTTTACTGTTGTTGTATTTTGCAATCAAATCAATGATCAGAGAAGCAGTGGTAACACACTCTTACAAGAGTGAGGTAGTGGGCATGTATACAAACTTATTTCAAGTGGTTTATCAATAAAACCAATATTTTAACATTTTTCACTTTTATTCGTAATCTGATATTCTTGTTACTACCCATTTTTCATGACAAGATCAAAAAATATTTTAAAAAAAAAAATGTTATCAAAAGGAGTTGGGAACAAGTATGAATTTGTACCACTTGCTAACGGTGAAGGAAAATATTGTGAGGAATCCCGAGTGTTTGAGGTGTTTACATACCTCAGTGCTAGCTATGTACAATAGTCTAAAGCTCAATCATGGTGAGTAGACAGAGCTCGCAAAATTCGAGTATCTCCAGAATGATGTTGGATAATTTTACTTACATTCGAGCAGCTTCCTTTATTAATTCCTTGACGGTAAGGTCAGCTAACTTCAGCTTCTCAATCTCAGTCTTGGCCGCTTGTTTCGCCTTGCCGACAGCACAGCCAAAGTATGACTGAAAATAGAAATAAAAATTTGTTATGACAAAGTCACTTGTCCTGATCCCATACTAGGACATCACACACATGGAAACACAACCAGACTAAGGCCATTTGGACCAGTCAAGCATGGCAGCTTCGAACCTACAAGATCAGTTTTGATAGTAAAGTGTGTTTACCTCTAGAGTAGACAAACAAGGCAGTCAAATAGGAATAGAATAGGATCATAAAAACAAAATATTATAAAATAATTACTAAAAAATGTTATTTACTTTGTACCAAATGAATACAATTCATATATACAACATAAACTCGCGCCTGTATCCCAGAGGGGTAGGCATAGACGCGGATTTGCCACTTGCCACAATCCTGAGATACCTACTGCTTTCACTTCATCAACAGTAATTAGTCACTGCATACATGCATTTCTGTTTCAGGTACTTTTTCTCTTGCACTTCGCTAATACACTATCTATTTGATCAACAAATTGTTGTTCATCATCCAAAACTGCGAACGTGACTTTTATCAAATTTTACAGGAGACACTAAACACTTACAAATCATACCATTGTATACATACAAAAATTTCGAAATAATGGTTTTTAAACTAACATGGCTCAAGTTAGTCAAAAACACGAACAATGAAATACAATTACTTCAATTCAAATGCCATTACAGCTTACAATAGCATTCTACAAGTGCTTTAAAGCCATTTTAGGATCATCTCTACGGAGTTATTTCTAAAATGTGCAATTCATGAAACACCCCAATCACCAAAAGTTTTTGTTTTAAGAGCTTTTTCTCAAATTTATATTTTAATAAATATTAGAGCATTTTCAACCAAAATGGCTTACGGTCGTAAGACCAAGCACAAGCTAGAAGAAAGTTAGAAAAAAATGTACTCACGAATGAGACTCCACTGGGATCCAGCATATACATCTGAGGGCCCTCATACTCAGACCACGTTCCCATGACAACAGAACAACCATATGGCCGCACTGCACTGTACAGTGTGTATGCGTGCATGTACATGGAGACTCGTTCATTGAGATATTTCAGAGGCACCGGGGCACGGTATTGGGACCGGTAGTTGGATGCCTCGGAACGGGCTGTCTCGACAATCTGCCGTGCATCTGAGATAAGACCCGCTACTGCCTGGAATTATTGGAAAATAAATAGTTGCTGTTACATAAAGCTAATTAATCGTGCCTCTCTTTATTATTATAAAATATTTATCTTTAAAACTATATAAGATAAGATAAGAACATTCTTTATTGTATACGGGAAAAAATGTTACAGAAACAGCAATGACAAAAGAAAAGATACAATTGACGGCCTTATTGCTAATAGCAATTTCTTCCAGGCAACCTCATATCAGAAATTTGTATAATGTATACTATAGTACTTAGTTCGCCAGACTGTCACCAAAATCAACAAGTAAATTCACAGAACTACAGAGGATTTAAAAGCTGTTTAGTTACTTAGCAAGCTTATGCTCTTCAAGACATTACTCCAACGAGGCTTTTACTATCAATCCTTATTTAAAAAACACTGGAAGTGGTTCAAGTTCAAGATTCTTACCATGCCAACATGCTCATCCACATGATGAATCCGCTTATTCGCGCCAGGTTCGTACAATTTTGACGTCACGAGCTTCTCCACGGCGAAAACTACACCATCCTTCCCTCGGAGGCCAATCACAGTACCAGAGTTCTCCACCGCCTTCGCGGCGTATTCAACTTGGAATACTCGACCGTCCGGCGAAAACTGAGAGGCTGACAAGTCATACTGGAATTGTGAGAAGGCACTAAGTCAATAACACTCGGGAAAATGCAAAGAGCCTGCGTTGTTCAAGCAGAAATGCAAGTTAGAACATAACCTCTTCTTGGAAGATGAATCAACAAAATTACAACTTACTCCGGTCCCGATTGAACTCATTGTGGCAGTGCAGGGTGTGTAGATTCCTTAAAACCTTAACTGGGACTGGAAATTATTTTAGCACACTGTAAAATACACTAAATAAAAGAGATGGCAACAACAAAAACGGCGAAAATCCGAATGACAAGCAAGTTATCGAAAACGAAATGTCAAACAATTCATCATTCCACTATACGCAGTTTATGGCGTTTCGTTTTTGTTCCATGAATAAATCTCTTGAAAAGGAACGCACCCACATCTCTATAATATTCTTTCCTCCTTGATCTACATTTTACATTGTACGGAGCTCAAAGTTCGTGGTTCGCGGAGTTTCCACGGCTTATGTTTTAAAGGGATCTCTGTATCTAATTTCGTTGAGTTTAATCATCAGCTTTTATTAAATGAAAAACATTTGAGACATAAAATAAACTTAATTTTATTTTCTTACATAAACTAATCAATAACTCTAAGAATATTTTTGAAATACTTATACTTAGTTGAATTAATGTATCTAAATTTCCGTAAATAACGTTAGTAGTTGCTTGTAATTTTATGGTGAATTAGTGATTCTAATGTTACCCTTTATCTTTATGTAATGGATACTCCTATTATAACACATTGAACACCAGCTTCTTTGCACTAGTTAGTACCCGGGGCCACTATAGAAATTGCTACTATGAATAAGTTGGTAGATGGCACTATGCTTAAGAACGGATGGCGAAATGCTCCATAGCTGTCATCCAATGTGTTAACTGTCCCTACAAATACTATCAAAAATTGATGCAGATAACAAATAGCAGCACACATCGAAAAATAAGAATAAATCAAGTTTTTGCTACTCCACATAAACATAATTTCCACTCAGGTCAATACATTTGTTCCATCTCTCTGGTAAAGACATAATGCCATTTCTGAAGTACACTTCTGGAAGGCTTTCGAGGTAACTATCAACAGATGATAAAACCTCCTCATTACTAAAGTATTTCTTTCCCTCTAAGTGTTTGGCTAACGTCGGGAACAAATAATAGTCAGCCGGCATCAAATCAGGTGAGCAGGGAGGGTGGGGTAACACTTCAAACCCACAGTTGTGGATTTCGGCTAATGTTTGTGTTGTTGTATGAACTCTGGTATTGTCCTGGTGGAATAGAAACCGCCTCAACATGCCAGGCCTTTTCCTACTCAGCTCTTCACACAACCGGCGAAGCAGGCCCCCATAGTGCTGTGGGGTCATAGTTCCATTTGTGTGCATATAATCAACCATGATCAACCCCCGTGCATCCCAGAAGGTCGAGACTAGAACTTTCTCAGAGGACAAGATACGCTTCCTTTTTACTTTCTTCTTGCGCCCAGGTGCAACTAGCTCAGCCAGTTGATCCGTCTGTTGTTTCATGTCAGGCAGCAGGTGATGTATCCAGGTTTCCCCTACAGTGATAAATCGTTCCAAAAAGTCTTCAGGGTCAGCTTCATAAAACTTCAAGCAATCCCATGAAATAGCATACCGGTTACGTTTTTGCTCAAGTGTTAGGAGTCCAGGAACCCACCGCCCATAGAGCTCTCTGAAGCCTAACTCGTTAACGATAATGTGCTGAGCTCTTTCGAACGAAATTCCAACGTATTTGGCGACCTCTCTAGTCTTTAGTTTTCTGTCTTCCAAGATCGTTTTAATCCTGTGATTCTTCTCCTCAGCCGAAGTTGTAGTAGTCGTTTGAGGGCCAGCGTTGCGTGCCTTGTCTTGAATGCTGTCTCGGCCACTCTTAAACTCATCTGCCCATTTCTTTACCGTCGCATAGGCCGGTGAATGAGGGCCTAATGTTTTTTTCATATCCTGGTGGATTTGTTTGGTGGTCAAACCCTTTTTATCAAGGTATTTGATGACAGCGCGAAGTTCTATTTTATCCATTTTGTAAGGAAGTCTCCTATATTGGAGTATTCAAATCATCACAAGCTGAATTACTTCGGCTTTTCAATATTTTTGTTGATAAAACAAATAAACTCTACAAAATGGATGACACGCATGACAGCTGTCTTTTTTTTTCGCGGTATAATGTTGGTACCACCCACAGATAACCAGCGGTTTTTTTAAATATTTAAATATGAACAATGAAAAGTTGACATTGAAACGCAACCTGAAAACTACACTTTGCTATTACATACAAGATGGCGCCACATGATAAACGCACCGTAAGATGGCGCCACCCGTTCAAAGCGTGTAGCCATTGTATTTTGTGTATCTAGACCACAAAATTTGGAAAAAATTGAGAAATTGGAAGTGAAAATTCGGAAACTTCACAAATTGTTCTAACGAAAATTCAGAAAAATGGTTTCACATTTTTACTTTTATAACTCATGTAACCAGTTAAAATGAAGAAAGTCAAAAGTATGGCCAAAATTGTTCTCGTGAATATCTACTATTTCTTACCAAACTGTGTAGGTACAGCGTAGTGTTTACATCGCCATCTTAAAATCTTCAACATCATCATCAGAATTATGAACTTTACCAGCCGTGAAAAAAATGTTTTCACCTCACTAGCTCGTAAAAGCTCTGTTTATCATTCGAAATCTGCGTGGAAAATCGCACTTTATCCGCTAGCGTGGAAAGTGTTTTTAAAATTCGAATATTTTTATTCAATAAAGGTTTCGTACAATAAATTACATATATATAGAACCTCATTGGTTTCGTAATAGTTTATATTCTCTGCAGCCAGTCTATTGATGATTGAAATGCAAATACTTATTTCATGTCATGCGCCAGCCTCATTTAAAGAATCGCACTGGCCGGCAAGAAAAAAAAAACTTTAAAATTTTCTTCTCTTTATTGAATTCACTTTACTTCCATTATTTTGGTTTGTTTTTTGATAAAATCGAAAGAAATCATAAAATATGAGCGAAGCTAGCAGCGACGAATTTAATATTTATTAAAACTGTTTTTCTTGCACCTAACATTTTCCTCGCTTTAGTGAGGTGAAAAGTTGTGTGTTGCGCTCGGCAGCAAAGTTATTTAGCGTCTCGTACCTTTGAAGCCCTCGCTACGCTCAGGATTCTATATTTGAACCACTCGCGCTTCGCTCGTGGCTCAATCCTAGAATCCTTCGCTTGCTCAGGTTTCAATACAAGGTACTCGCGCCAAAAATTAACTTTGCAGCCTTGCATAACAAATAACTATTTCTACCAATCTACTTAACTCTACTCTTTCCTTTTATATGACTACGAAATCAAAGGAGTGTTGCCTGTTTATCCCGCAGAATGTTTCTTTAGGCCCGCGCATAGGGTGAGCGACTAGATTTACCTATTTTGACAAATTTAATGTGTCCTGTTATCATGGTTGGTCTTTTATTATTATTATTCTCTAGTTGCTGCATAGATGGCGCTGAACTTGGTAAGTTACTGCAAGGAACGGAAGGTCGAATATGCATGAGTACGTGAACCGTCGTGAGCGATCTGTAGTGCGTTCTCATTTGCCCATGATCGCTCAGTCGCAAATTGGAACACACGGCTAGTAACGAAGTCAGTTCAGCGCCATCTACAGAGTTCTTGGGAACTACTTTTTTTTTCAAAAAGATAACCTCCCACTTCCATTAGGTTGCAACTTTGTAAAACTGTGTATTTAAATTACTGTTTTTAAGGTTCTGTATTTCAGAAGGAAAAACAGAACCCTTATGGGATCACTTTGTTGTCCGTCCGTCTGTCAGTCAAGCAAGACCCTTTCTCTCGGGAACGCGTAGCCGTATCGAGTTGAAATAAAAACCATATAGGTATACAGTTCTAGCCCCTTCAAACTTCTAAGTTTACAGTTACGGCCGATGCCGCAAAAAACGTATTTCGCCACTCTCAAGGCAATCAAAATTTATAGGGTACCTACATACTTTCCGTTGACCTAACTATGAAGTTTGGCAAGCAGGTGATATCATCGTGTATTACAAGTACCTACCGGGAAAAATCTGAAAACTATATACCTACATTTGTAATTAAATCATTAAAAAAACTCTTTGAAGTTCGGGAAAAGCTCCGAAAGTGCGTCAGTCGATTCCTGAAATATTTATATGTTCCTACAAATTTGTACGGAATCGTCGCTGGCCGAGTCCGACTCGCACTTGTCCGGTTTTTTATGACACGCGATGCTCTTACATATTTATTTATAATAAAGATATTCGCCGTGTGGCGCCGGATTAAGAATTGCGTCACTCCATTTCCTTCCGTGGATGTCGAACAAGGAACTAAGGAAAACAATTACCAGGAGACGGGCAGCAGCGTCTTCCTGAGATTCCAACCGCATACTGCGATCGCCAACACGCCTTCCAGCGTGGCGATTATGGCAAAACCCCTCACGGTTATGAAAACCACGAAGGACGCCTATGTCCTGCAGTGGGCGACAAATGGCTGATGATGATGATGTCAGTGATGGTCTTAGTTATGCATTAAAGGTGTAATTGCGATTATTATTTTAGGTAAATAAATTTTACATAATTATCTATACTTATCTACAAAGATAATATTTTTTAATAATAGGTTTTAAGAATACCTAATCATAGAAGTAAAAGAAAAAAATCATAATTATAGTAACTTTTACGTAATCTATGTGAAATGCTTCCAATCTTACTTTATAGAGAAGAATAGGGAATAGAAGAATATTTTGCTTCATTAATTCTTTATACTTGTATTGTCGATTTATGTATAATATCTCACAATATTTGCAGAAATCTTATATTAATATACAAATTTTTAATAATAACCAATTTTGTATTTAAGATGACTCGTGTTTTTTTTATAAAATATATAGATACAATATAATCTCATTTACTTTGCACTTACGTTTAAATATTTACAAAATATTAGATCTGATAAAGTTGTGTACAATGTCTAAGATTTTAGATTACAAGTTAAATACACTGTTAGAAATTAAATACTATTTACACTATCAGGTCATTTAGGTTGCATTCTTCTGAGACATTCATTCCTGCTGTGGGGTTACTCTTGGATATAACTGAAACAAAATAAAACACCTTAGTTAAGTTCTGCACATTCGTGAAGATAATAGGTAAGGCCGACTTGCACCACTTTCTTAACTGTGGCTTAAACAGCATTTAACTAAAATTCTTCATACAACAGTCGATTTAAATGGCGACTTAAGTGACATATTTTAAGAAGTGGTCAAGCGGCAACATCGGCCTAGATGTCCTAAAATAAAGGAAAAAAAGGTGGAGCGCACCAGCCATTGAGACCAGCTGAGGTATCTCTCGCGCGAGAAATACACAAAGGAATGTTCCCATCCCGCGCTCACGTAGCGGACGAGAGCAGTGTTTCGTTCTTATTTATAAAAAGTACCATTCCACTAAAACATTCTTAAGACGGATAATTAGAGGCAGTTCCGCCATAAACTGGCTTTAACTCCGTCTTAAAAGTGTTTTAGTGGATTCGACTTTTTAAAAATAAGAACATACTTCTCGCGCGCAAGATATAAGCTATATACAGCCCAATACCAGAATAAAGCCGCATTATATCGTTTCTAATCCACGCTCGCGGCCAGTTTTAATCGTGCTGACTGGAAATGTACACCTGGGGCGAAGATGGCGAGCCTTCTAAGAGGCTCTCTACTGCAGTGGCCTTATAATGCGACTGATCCAGCTGTGCAGCGCAAACTAGTTCTTAAGAAGGTCCTCATCCCATGTTTCTGCGTCTGAGTTACTTAAAAAAATGTGGCTAGATGGCGCTGTTACAGCTAGCGTGAACCACGCCATCTAGCTAGAGCTGTGTCGTGAAGACAGCTCTAAGGAAAGTGCGGACCCACTGCACTGTTTTCGCGTCTGAATTAATCGAAAACCTGGCCAGATGTCGCTGTCTAGCCAGAGCTGTGCCATAAATATTAAGCTCACCCCGAGCAGGTTTCTAGGCACGTAGCCCTCCCGCTCGTCTCGGCGGCACCACCACCACTCCCGCTCGCTGTCGTCGCCCTTCCGCAAAACCTGCAGCCGCGCGCCCATCTCGAAGCTGAGCTCGTCGGCGCGGGCGGCGGTGTACGCGAACACGGCGTAGACGGTGCCGCCGTTCATGATGCCTAGCTTCTCTTGTACGCCTGGGGAGGGGACATTTAACATACAATTACTGTAATTGGGTAATGCATTACCACGTCTCCGAAGTGTCAAAATATGCATCTATTTGACAGCTCACTAAGGATGAATCGGACGATTCCGTTCAGTCGAGAAGTTACGTAGGTAGTAGCGCACCAGCAAGGGTATTACGATGACGCTAATCGCGCGTTTTAACGTCAAAAGTCGCGACTTTCCCGTACATTAATTATTGTCAAATTCTGATATTTAAGCGCCACAAAACGCGTGATTCGCGTCATCGCTAGTGCGCCTTGTTGAACCGGTACAGAAATGAAGGAATATTGGATTGAATTGTAACATGTAACATGTTAGTAGACCCCTCTCCAAACGCAGCATTGATATTGCGGGCTGTTTCTGCCGCGTTAGTTCCGCGTCGGAACTCGTATTCAAAAATCACTCGAATTTTCGCAGTATCCATCTTTCTTGTCTAAATTGAATAACAAAAACAATTGAAAGTCGATATTCAAATGTTTCACATTTTTTAAAAAAAGAACATCATAGAAACCATTTGAAAAAAGTTTCATTCGAAAACCTCAAACCATGAAGATTCTATGTCAATTCAAAGAACCTATTGCAATAAAACGGCAATTTCATACTTTAACCCCTATTATTTCATCTCATTGCCGCTGCAAAACAGCGCTCGCACTCCTACGCGATTTTGGTATAAAAAACACGTCACGTAACCCGACCATGTCATTGTAAGTACCTATTATAATCCTAGATTATGTTAATGCAAAAGTTCGAGAAATCATTGCCAAAGCCACTCACTACGACATGTTTTTATTCACTCGCACAAACGTGTCACCATCCATCTGTCAATGTCAGTAGTTTTTCACTGGTTTTGTAAACTTTTATCATAGCAGAACAAGCCCCCTTTCGCTAGGTTAGTACATCTCTTTAATCTCATGATTTCGATTGAGCCAGCCAATTTTTTATGTTGTTATCGCACATTTTTGAACCATAGCTCGGGCGATACTGACCGCTCTATTGGCTCCCGAGATACACGGAAACCAATTATTGTCTCTAGCAACAGAAACACACTTGTATAACTTACAGAGAAAGACAGAATGACACTGGATACAGAATATTCGAAAACTCGTAAAGTTAGAAAGGTTGAACTTACTATACAGGTACTCGGAGCAGCCGTCGAAGCCTTCTTCATCCTCCTCGCATTTCTCCGCCGCGGTCTCATGGTCCGAGAGCGTCGTCGCAAATATGCACGCACCTGGAAACAAAACAAATTGGTTACTTTTTGTAGCAAACTGCACGTATAACCTCACATAAATTTAGATTTTTAACCAGTCTGAATTGATAGAAAAATAACTATATCACGTCACAGGGACCATACAAAGGAATTGTCTACGCTTACTGTCAGCAGAGACTGGAGGCATTTGCCTCACCTGATATACTTAATGGCCATAGAGAATGAAAGAGGAAGAAATGAGTATTCGGTAAATTATAGCTTACGGATTGTATTTTATAATAAAAAAAAACCAGACAAGTGCTAGTCGGAGTCGCCCACCGAGGGTTCCGTACAAATTTGTAGGTACCGAGCTTTTCCCGAACTTAAGGATTATTCTTTTTTATGATTTAATTACAAATGTATACTTTTCAGATTTTTCTATTATAAGACGATATCACTTGAACGAAAAGTACCCTATAAATTTTGATTCCCTTGAGAATGTCGAAATTTTCCTTTTTTGCGGCATAAACGGTCGTAGCTTTTTTACGTTAACTTAGAAGTTTATTCTTTCACAGCTTTGGGACTGGAGACCTGAGAATATGGTTTTAATTTCAACTCGATTCGAGATACTAATTTGCAATTAATTTCACTAATTTCACTTTAGCAACTAATTTCACTCCACGTGTTCCCACGCGTTAAAGGGTCTTGACATACAGACGGACGGACAACAAAGTGATCCTATAAGGGTTCCGTTTTTCCTTTTGAGGCAGGTACGGAACCCTAAAAACAAAAATATATCCGACTCCACCAGCGATAATTGATCGAAAAGTCATTCGTTCCTCTCCCATTCTCTTAGAAGTAGAGTGAAGCCCCGTGAACACCCATGAGTATACAGATCAGCTAGATCTCATTCTTCTTAAATCCTGGGAATCAGATAATCTTTCCCACTGTGGCTGTTATTTTAAGGTCGGTCCAATAGTAACAATATTTTATTTTGATGAACAAGCGCCTATAGAATTTTTATACACTCTTAGGACAGACATTCCACAAAGTTTAATTATTCTTACCATTATCAACTAGGAATCGGACCATGGGGAGGTTATTGCAGGACGCGGCGCAATGCAGCGGCGTCCACCCGTCGGAGTCTTGCGCGTTCACATCGCACCCGAGTTCCACCAGGAATCTGGAAGCAAAAGGCCTTGGTTAGAGTATATGATATAATACAGCCTATATAATAATATAACAGTTGAAAGAGCACTATCTATCTCTATCATAACGTTGAGCTGTATATTTATGAATTATTTACTATGTATTTTATTTATTTTTACAGGCATTAAGTCTATGTAGTGTATTTAGTTTCTGCTTAAAGTAGGTTATTGTCAAGGATTTTTATAGTTTATTTTCTACACGTATTAGACCCGTTTTTTACCGCTGCTCCGATTCTCCAAGGTTTGCTGGAAGAAATCTCTTACAGAGATAAGCTCGTCTTTGTACATGTTATTTGTTATGTAATTTCATGTTTAATGTTCCGTGTGCAATAAAATACAACAATAAAATACGTCCCACTGTAGGGCACAGCCCTTCTCTCAGAGAGAGCATGCGCTTAATCACCACGCGTGCAAATTGGCAATTTCAAGCGCAGAAAGCGCCGAGATATGTGAACACCTCAGACACTCAGGTTTCCTCACGATGTTTTCTTTTGGTATAATACCTTTCCCACTAGTGAGAACCACTCATTATAAAAAGGTTAAGAGTTAAGAGTTGACGCAGGTTTATTTTAGTTAGTTTACAATAATATAGCGAGTGGTCATTGACTACAGACCAAGTAGCTACATATTTTGCTGGATATATAGCGCCATCTAACAAGGAAAATGATACCAGGCGGACTAGTTTGGTTAGCAAAAAAAGAAAAAACATGAGCCTTACTTGACAATTTCAAAGTGGCCAGCACAGATGGCGTTGTGGAGCGCTGTGATCCCTTCGTCGTTCGCCGCGCTTGCATTTTGTACCTGAAATATAGAGAAATGTGCTATGGCTTAGCATTAAGAAACGGAGCCCAGGCATCAGTCAGAAAAAGCGCAACTTGTGCCGCCTTTTGAAAATCCTTTACATGGACATAAACTGCCAGGGTCACTTCACGTGGATGTCCTTAAACCGGCTTCGGACCTGAGTAGTCCGAAGCAAGCATAATGTGTTCAGGCGACGGTTCACAGATGGCGACAATCTAATCTGTTGGTGCAAAACGATGATCCACCTCTCATCGCGCCAGCGTGTCTTTATTAATATTAATTAATACACAAGCAGCTTTAAGCTGATATTATTACGTGTAATATCACTTCTGTGCAATTGCAATATGTTTATCAAGTGTTTTAGTTTTTTATTATAAATACTGTCTCTTCCTGTACTCACAAAGAGGTTAAGGATGTACGTGATAACACTATGATATAGTCTACCAATAAAAAAAACCCTATGACTATTTGCCAATACCTACCTATATCATAAAAATATGAAATTCTCAAAATTTACTATTTTATAATACTAAAGTATAAAACGGCTGTCAAATGGTAACATTGTAAGCAGGTACCTACGGCATCGTACTATACTGGGGCAGCAGTGTCGCCCACATGAGGTCAAGAACTTACGAAATTTTCAATCAGCAAAATACACCACGGCCTTAAAAATTGTATTGAAGCAGTAAAATAGGTTACCTGTGTAGCGGTTTTCTTAACAAGCTCCAATTCACCCTCCAAACTGGCGTCCAGCAGCAAAGCTAACGGGTCGAAGCTCACGCGTCGCGCCAGAGGCGCTTTACCGCTCCCTTTCAGTGCGCCCTGGAAAAGTATATTTTTATATATTTAGTGTTGTTCACACAAAATGCATACTTAAAGGTAGAGGTTATGAGGTATGAGCGAAAAGACAACACGCCAATACTTGCAGACAAGTTTTTACATTCGAAAGCAATTTTTGGGGGATTTGGGAAATTTGCTTTTGCGTTTTTTAAAATGTCAGACCACAACAAAAAGGGAGGAATTAGCTTCTGGAACAAAACCTGAGGCTTTATATGATTTATCAGTCTAGTAGCAACTCATAACTACACTAGATAGTTGAGTGACCACTTGGACACGGTAGTGCCATGGACAGTGTTTTTTAGATAGAGTAAAAAAAAAAGTTTACTGTATATTTTAGTAAAAATTGTACCTTTGCAGATCGCCTCACGATGTTTTCACTGCCTTGACCTTCCTCCCCGTTCAACTCCACAGAGTTGATCTGCTCTGCTATCTCTGTTACATTATCTTTACTATCCTCCTGTCTTTCAATTGATATGTTGTTATTCAGCAAGGCCTTGTCCACTTCGTCCTTTTGCTTGGATTCCTTTTGTTTTAGGCCGTTTTGTTGCGTCTCGCTCGGCGCTTCCCGCGTTAGGTGATCCATTTCGGGGAACAAGAAAGCTGGAGGCATCTCTATTCTCCTGTTTATACTGACACTGATCCCATTCTTAGCACTGTTCAGATTTCGTAGCTTGGGCTGTTCGCTCAGTGGGGGTTTTCGTATAGTTAGCGGCCTCGCTTTGATGATCATGTCGTTGCTGTTGTTTCCGTTGGTCTCCCTTTGTTGTGACGCTTCGTCGCTCGAGGAGTCAGGTATTGGGATGGTGGGTAGGGCCGTGTCGTGGTCTTTCGCCTGAGCAAAGTTGGGATCGTTGTTCGCCGACTGACGCGGTGGCGTCTGAAAACGGAAAACGGAATGTATAAAACGACTGGCTTACATTTGGTTCAGCTGGTGCGATTGGATTCTGACTCCTCTGTATGTAAAAAGAGGAGTCGATAGACTTTTCTTCTTACACACTATATGTTATGTAGGTACTTACTTGATATTAAAAAAAAAAAAGGTTTAACCATAAATGCTATGCTGTGTATGAAATGGCAACCAGCTTTTGACACAAACAAAATTTTGGTACAACAATGTGGTTACAGTTGCAAAACACAAAGCAAAAGTTAAATATGGTAGGTACTATACAAGCTTACCTTGATAGTTGGCTTAGGAGGTAGGGCAGGTTTGGGCGACTTGTCCATGCCACTGACGTCAGGCGTCGACAACGGTGTGGAAGCACTCTGAGGTGGTGACAGCAGAATGCTCTGAGACGAAGAGTTCTGGGTGCCGAAGGTTCCGGAGAGACCGGATGCCGTGTTCCTAACCATCTGGGGTTGGGACACAACCAGCTGGTTAACGGGGGTGACATGATTGGATGGCTGTACAATGATGCTTTGGGTTTGAACGGTCTGCGGTTGGACGGGATGGATCTTTGTGGAGGAGGTCTGATAGATGGGTGACGGGCGCCCGCTCGAAACCTGAACGGACGTGGGTGCAACACTCGATACGGGTTTCTGGAAATGAATATGAATGATGACAATATTTACAGGTGTAATGAGATGAGGTGACATAGCAATGTGTTAAGTGCAAGCTAGAAACTTTACACAGTTTTGTCTTTCATGCAGTGATGTAGAAACACAAAATGTAGTGGAATTAAAATATCAACTCACTCCAAATCCTATAGAGCTGTTGCTAGTTGTAGTGTTGGACCCGAGACTCGGCGAGCTTCCTTTCATTGCATTACCCTGTAGATTCTTCCCTCCATTTTTGGAGATTTCATTACAATTATTCTGACTTAGCCTATTATTGGGATATGAATGATTCTCTTTCCCCTCTTGATTGCATCTACTTGAAGAGTCAGATTTCTGCAACTGATGTGTACTGGATTCCTGTTGATATGCTGCTTCAGTTTGACTTAGGGGTGTTGCTAGGCTTTTGTTGATAATAGATAAAGGTGTTGAATGTACAGTCATATGGTTTACATTGATATTTGCACCATTCTGATTTTGATTCTTGCTTTCTTGAGTTTCATTGCTGCCCTTGTTGTTAGAGTCAGGTTTTAGCTTAGCATTTTGCGGGAACTTAGTGTTATATGGCAGCGTCTGATATTTGGGGTCCGATTTAGTAGCAGCAAATTCTGGCAGAAACTCTTGTTCATTTATCTTGAGCTCTTTGCCTGTTTGGTTGCTGTTTGAACTGCTTGTGCTATTCGGACTGTATTGGGGTTGCTTAGGGTAATCTGGGTGCTTGTTTATGTGGTCAAAGATGGTTTTCTGGTCGTACTGATTGCTAATACCTTGTTGAACATGACTAAATGTATTGATATCACTGTGTTTGCTTGGATACTGTCCTTGGAACTGACTATCTTGTACGCCTGGAGGTATGTGCGGGTAGCCACCGTTGAATAGCGGGTTAACCATTTGTTTTTGCTGCAAATAATGCGCTTCTTGTTGCGTTAGGTGGCTTTGTATATTGTCAGGTTGCGTAAGCTGTTTCAATGGCACGTTGTTTTGTAAGACATTCTGCTTCAAAGCCTGGAATTGAAAAAGTAGGTATCGAGTCAAATACTCGTTCTATGCAAAATAATGATCACACAACACAACTCCCAGTAAACAAAGGATGAAAAAGAAAACAAACTCGGACTCTCGTATAACTCCCGCCATTAAACTTTTTTGACACTGACAGTGACAATCGCTTGGCTTGCTTTTTTTTTAAATATTTAATGGCCTGGATTTAAGGGGCTACAGTGTGCTGGAACTGGCTAGCAGACGTTTTTGAATCGCTTGTGACATCCTCTAGGAACATGGCAGACCGTTGAAATTTATATATGATATAATTTAACTCCTTGATTCCCTATTGGATGTTTGACAACTGTCATAACCTTACGCCTTCTATGAGTAAATATATTCCGTAAGAATGCTTAAAAAAAAGCTAAGAATTTATATACCATTTTAAATGCGCAGTGGATTACGTTTAAGCTTATACAGTCTTACGGGCAATATCAAAATCTTGTATGTTAATGTTTAAAACTCACAGGAACCATAGTTACTCATTCAGAAAAAACGTTTTCATCAATTTATCACATTACGCCTTACGAGGTAAGCCCAGCCTACTCGTTGCCTGTTGTCTGTGAACAGGCGCTCTTCGCATCACCATTGATTTCATTGTAACTTTTCATAAGCGATTTATCAATCATAAATCAATCTTCCAAAGTTCACCTCGAGCGCCATATAGTGAAATTAATTCAAAGTCTTTTAATTATTTCAAACATAAAATAAGAGACTTAATTAATATATAAATGATAAAAATATACAAATAACTAATTTTTAGTAGCAATTCTCATACAAAATTACCGATTGTAGGCCAAGGACGTGGGGCGAGGGACCGAAAAAGACGCCGCATCTTTCCAATTCACTTTCGTACAAAATGTACTGGGTGAAGTTTCATAAAACTATAATTTCGTAGTTTATTATGACAATTCGAAGTACACTGCGCAGCAGAGTCTATTTTTTAATCTGTGGGTTAATCGGCTTTGCAATGTACATCGAATTGTCATAGTCACAATGAATTGTAGTTCTATGAAACAGGCTCCTGAAGGGATGGGTCTTTTCCGCGCCCTCGCCCCACGTCCCATGTCCGAACAAAACAAAAAAATATTATATAGCTATTAGTCCAATCGGTGGAGACATTTTCGAGTGTTTGCAAGACCAACGCACGGCAACTGATTTTTGTAGTAGTGATCGAGCTTCAATCGTTAGAAAAACATACAATATAAAATCCCAATTCTTGTATTTTTTTATTTAAGTAAATAACTAAAAAAGAAAAGTAAAAAGGAAACCGATCATTTACTAGTATTCGAACCAAGAGCTCTCTGCCGTTCAAGGGACGCCTCTTCCCATCCGAGCTATTGTAACATTACCAACCTAAGCGAAACATCGTTTTAGTATTTGTGCCTAAATCACGGTAAAAGTGAGGTTCATTAAAAATTAAACCTAACTACCTATGTATTATAATCCATTTATTGTCGCGATTAGGTCGGCCGCACGCGGCCAGACTTGTTGCTCGAGCCTTGTAGTCTCTAATTACTAGCATTTAAGGTTCATTTTAGTTTGATTGAGTTTTGTTTCACTCCTTGCGCTCGCACTTCGCCTCCTCGTTAGATTGTAGGGTACATAGGCGGTAAATAATGTGTTGGTAAATAATAATTTCGATTGGGGCGTTACGAATAATACTTGATTCATAACCTTTGAGTGAACCAAGCCGAATTACAGTACTTAGTATTTCCGCACCGCTCACTTCCGTAGCGACAGAAGAAGATAGCGCTATCGAACTCGGCTCGGTCGTTCCCATCCGGATATATGTATAGAAAAATATTTTACATAGTTATATGAATTGTGTCAATAATGTTATGTTTAGAACCTTTTCTAAACATACAAAATGAATCTGTGTAGATTTCGTCTCTGAATTTTTTTTCTATCTGCCTGACATGTTTTTCTGTTTTAAATAAAATAAAACGCTGTATATTTTTATCACGCATTTTATTGTACATGTATTAGTACAAGTATTTTAGAAGAATCAATGGCGTAATGCTAAAAATTTTGTAGGAATTATAATTTATATACTACGTGTGTAGGTACTTGTTTTTAGTTTTTTTATTTTCTCGAAATTCCGCTGTATTGGGATAAGTTATATACACTGCAATAATTATGCTCTTTACCTTCCCTACATGTAATATAAATCACACTTCCATGACATGTATAAGTTGATCCTATTCAATTGTTTTTGCTAGGGTTGGCACAAAATCCGGGTTTTTTTTATTCAAGATTTATTCGGTGCTCATTTTTAGGTACAACGTAATATATATAATTTATCGCGCATAATATTTTTTGGGTTCCGTAATTATAATGACAACAAAAGAAAGTAGGTAAGTTTTTTGTACACGTAACAAAAAAAAACAACTGAAACCTTAACAAAAAGGAAAAGTGTAACAAAAAGTAACCAAATAGAAATAGAAGTACTGTATCACACAGTAGATTAAACAAAAATCTGCGTTCCTGGTTTACCGATATTACATATTTTTATTTAAGTGTCACAATGAATAGTTTAATGTATCTTGAAAATATTCGTCGGTGGGGAGTTCCAAAATTATAATAATAATAACGTCCACACAACGCAATCAAACTAGAATTCCCTGCACTATAGTATAGATAGTTTTTAACTATCAGCTTTAACGCCAAAAATCACTTAAATGCTGTATGTTTCCTGTGCTATTGGAATGAAATAATAGAAATGGTATGAATTACACTATTAATACAATTATCAACAGATTAATCTGTTATAATATACCAATATAAGTTAAGACGAGGAGGCACTGTTGATTAATAATTATATTTATCAGTCTTTGTGCTGAAACAAGGATGCAGGCCAAATAAGCACTCAAATCCATTTGCAGCTCTTTTGCCAACATCCTTAGCAACGAAGTCTTTTTCCATTTTCATAATTTTTGTTTTATTTCTTTGGTCAATATCCATTTTGAAATGTTTTTTTTTTCTTCTGTAAAAAATTAATTATTTTGCTTTTGTTCTTAAATTTTTTATAATTTTGTTTGTGTTATACCATAGAAAAAAATTATCCAGTCAGATTTGCTCAATGGACTATTGGCCACACAGGCACGATAGCGATGACACATATTCACCCTTTTGAAACCGCTTTAGTGAATGCGCGTAGTGTAAAATAAAATAAAAAAATGCGTAAAGTCGATGATTTAAATTCAAAGATTTTGAGCCAAAATCTTAATCCAAGCTTCAAATTTATCAAAATTTCCACTCTTTTAAAATGTTTATAAAAACCTCTGTATTTTTACACTATATTTTAAGTTTTCAGCAGCTTTTGTAAAGAAACCTCTCGAGTCATGGAAACACAAGAAGTCCACTGCTGGATATAGGCCTCCTCCATGCATTTCCAAAAAGACCAGTTGGAAGACTTGGAAGCGGATTTCATCCAGCGTCTTCCAGGCACTTGGATGAGGTCATCTGTCGGCTGGTCGTCCTACGCAGCGCTTGCCGATATGTGGTCTCCATTCGAGAACTTTTCGGCCCCATCGGTCATTAGTTCTGCTTGCTATGTGCCCCGCCCACTGTCACTTCAACTTAGTAATCCGCTGGGCTAAGGTGACTTTCGTTCCTCTACGAATCTCATCATTTCTGATTCGATACCGTAGAGAAAGCATAGGCCTTTCCATAGCTATTTGCGTGACCTTGAGCTTTCTTAGGAGGCCCATAGTGAGAGGCCACGTTTCAGTGCCTTAAGTCATCACTGGTTGTATAATTTTGTATTGAGCGATTGAGGTATATTAGACGAAAGGACTTTTCTAAGTTTCCCGAATGCTGCCCAGCCAAGTTGGATTCGACCTCTTTCACAAAGTTGGACCGGCCTAGTTGGACTGTTTGTCCTGAGTAGACGTATTCGTCTACAACTTCGAGAGTCGAGTTCCCCAATGTTATTGGGGTGGGCACAAAACGAGCATTCGATATGACCTTCGTTTTGTCCATGTTCATTTCAAGGCCCACCCGTTGGGAAACTCGACTGAGGTCTTCGAGCATTATGCCGAGGTCTTCCATCGTTTCTGCCATGACTACTATATCGTCGGCAAATCGAAGGTGAGTGATGTACTCGCCATTGATATTGATGCCGCGTCCCTGACATTCCAGAAGCTTGAAGGTATCTTCCAGTCCGTTTGTGAACATTTTTGGAGAGATAACGTCTCCCTGTCTTACGCCCTTTTTCAATGGAATTGCCTCCGAATTCTGTTCCTGTACTCGGACCGACATAGTGGTTCTGTGGTCATAGTGGACTGTTGTACAAGCATTTTAGCACCTCGATATACCGATAGTCAATACGGCAACGCTGGAGAGACTCGAGCACTGTCCATAACTCGATCGAATCGAAGGCTTTCTCAAAGTCCACAAACGCAAAGCATAATGGCAAATTATACTCCTCAGTCTTCTGTATAATTTGCCGCAACGTGTGGATGTGGTCTAATGGTACTAAAGCCCTTTCGGAAACCGGCTTGTTCGGGAGGCTGGAAGTCATCAAAACTGCGTTCAATACATGGCGCAGAGTAGTCATCAGCGACCGCGAAAACCTCCAATACTAATTTTCATAGAAAAACGGAGCCAGAGATAAAAATCTGAATTTTTAAATTTTTAGGAGCCAGCTTGAAATTTGACTTACGCCATTTTGTAAAAAGTAAGTTAACGTTGTCATCCAACCCAAGGTCTTATTCAACATATGTTCGACAAGACTACCCCGTAATGTTACCGTTTTCTCAGGCTTTGACAAAAAAGCTGTAGAGACCGGATTTTCCAAGTCAGATTTTTCTTATCGGTTTGAGGGATCACCCTGTAAGGATGGAAATTCCAAGTTTACACCATATGTGGAACTTGGAAATCTTTTAGCACCTGATAAGACCGAAATTAGAACAACCAAAAATTCAAGAATTTTCACACGTCTAGTTATTTTAGCATTCAAACGCTGTGTGACTATAAAGTTGATACCATATTAGTCCAGCCGCTAGACCAGCGGGGCCCGGTGGCAAAACCTGCATTAGATGTTGGTTGAAAATTTAAGCAATTTTACTTTTCAATCGGCACTATTAAATTTGCCATAAAAATTAATTTACGTCACCGTCCTATCTAGGGTTTATGCAACGAGTTTATGTTGTTTTAAAAGACCACCCCTAAGTGTTACCATTATCCCAAGCCGTTGAAAAAAAGAAACTCATGGAGACCAGCTTCTCCAAGTTTTCGATTTTCTCCGTCGGTTTTAGCAAAAAAACTAATCGTATAGAAAATTTCAAGTTAGTAACATCAAAATGGGACAACAATTTTATCTAGGTGTTTTTCGCTGATCAACTTTATGTACCTATATACATTCTTCACGTCACACCGTGTACATAAAGTTGTTATATGCGATGTATATCATGTTACTATTTTAATTAATATCAATAATAACGGCACCAGGTATTTACATATTTTTTTCAAAATCAAATCAGATCCGGATTATAAATTACTATCTGAGAGCGTGACAACCCTAACGACGTAAAATCCGGATAACAATTAAAATGGTCGTAATTTCTACTTTCCATGGAATTGGCATTAGAAATATATTTTTTTATTTCATATGGGGAAGTCGCTTCCTACGTTCCAATTCTGCCACCGAGTCCCGAAATACATCCATGTGAAATCAAAGTCAAATTCACTTTATTGAAAAAAGATAAGATGATTTTTTTCACTTTTTGACATAAAAACCTGTTGTTGTGCAAAAACATGTACTATTTCATAAGTAGGTAGGTAAATAAATACGTACTTACTAAACATGTGATTTTTGTTTGAAAGCTATTCTTTCTACAAAGCATAGATAAGTTTTGAAGAGATGTATCTACCTTTATCTTTTTTGTTTGTAATGACGCATGCTATACAAGAAGGCATTAGATTGAAGTCTATTCAATCTACGCGTACGCGGGCGGGCTGGCGAGCCGGCTAGAAAAGTAGAAACCGCTCGGCTCGCTCGACGCATTCGAAATTCGGCTATATATGTGTGCCTTTGGCGGCGTGTGCTTACGCGAAGGGAATGAGACTGTGTGTGTGCGGCAGCGCGAGCGTCTTTCTATGGAGATTACTACTAGGAATTAATTCAGTCGTGTCATCTAGCGGTGAAATGTGGAAGTGCTGCACACCTGTGTCAAACGCTCAAGGTCATCGGCACAGGGAAAAATCTTAAGTGTTTGTCCACCAGAGGAAAGTCTCATTCATTCAAATCATTCAGTCTGTTCTCAATGCACTGAATGTGCATTTTTTTTCCAAAAAATCTCACCTGGAAATTCTGATTATGGCTGAGGCTCTGAGCATGTGGCACATGGTTGTAAGGCTCGACGGCGGCCACGTTCCCTCGTGGCTGCTGATTCTTTGGTTGATTGCTTACACCATTACTGCCTCCTGTCAGATAATTCGGCAACTGTTGCATCGGCGTGGGGTTGTTGGTTCTAAAAAAGTTATTGGTGTTTTAGAGCGTTTAGAGAAATAGAATGCATTATTTTAAAAATAAATTTTGAACTGACAAAAAATCAGCAAAATGCCCGTACGTTTTCTAAAGGATAAACACACCAACGCGGTAGCGGTGGCGGTGGGGGTCAGCGGGAGCGTTTCGCGTTCCACTAGTGATGTTATACGCTAAATTAAATGGCAAATGTACCATATAATTGGTATATTTACCAAAATTCATATGTTTGTACCATGAACCATGGTAGGTACTTACATTACGCAAAAGTACCGTAATTTCGTTAGTAAGGAATCATTACCACGAGATGATACCACGAGAGAGATGTCTTTATCATCAGCACCACTTTAAAGATTTCGTCATTTTCAGTTCAAATACTAGGGGACTGAGTTGCCGTCCACCCCGGGCCCTCAAATAGATAGCGATATCAGCATTATTAGATATACCTATTTAATTCTGTTAACAGGAATATTCTGAGGAGTATTACAATTATTAAAAAAAATTACATCTGTATATTAGGTGTACTAGAGGGGAACCCTAAAAAAAGATTTTGGTTTCCTTCGAAAACAGGCAGAACTACTATTAGATTGGAGTGGGCTCTGCCTAACAAAGGAATAGGATAACTAAACATAAATTTAGTATTTTTTAAGAAAAAATGTTTCGCACATAAAAAGTGAGGTCTCACTTAGACTCAGATTTTGACCACAGTAACCTGTTTTTAAGGTTCCGTACCCGAAGGATGCCAAACGGGACCTTATTACTAAGACTTTACTGTCCGCCTGTCTGTCTGTCTGTCTGTCTGTCTGTCCGTCTGTCTGTCTGTCTGTCTGTCAGTCTGTCACCAGGCTGTATCTCATGAACCGTGATAGCTAGGCAGTTGAAATTTTCACAAAATATGATGTATTACTGTTGCCGCTATAATAACTCAAAACAGAATAAAATAAACAATAAACATTTAACGGGGGCTCCCGTACAATAAACGTATTTTTCTCGCCGTTTTTTACTCGATATTAATAACGGCAACAGGTAGATGCTTGAAATATTCAACGAATATTTAGTTTTATATTCGCTTCAAAAATAAATAATTGAATTAAAATAAAATAAATATTTAAGGGGGGCACCCATACAACAAACGTGATTTCTTGCCGTTTTTTCTCGATCTTTGTGTCTGATGTTCTATAGGTAATGGTACGGAATCCTCTGTGTACGAATCCGACTCGCACTTGGCCGGTTTTTTACCATTGATAATTTTGTTGTTCTTTTACCAATTAATCAATAGATCCACATTGACAATTAATCATTCAACGGTAACCACAGATTTCTGAATTCAGAATATCACTAAGCAAATATCTTTCGTACTCGTATCGTTCTATCCCTTTAGATTTCTCAAAAAGATTTGATTTTTTTTATTCTTAACCTGCGGTACTTTATTTTCTTTAAGCATTAATTTTTAGGATTTTAATTCTTAAGATTCAATTTTTATAAGGTTTGGGTTAGGTTACGTTACTAAGAGACCTCAAAATTGTCAAAAAACGGTTTTCCAAGTAAAACTCTGGCAACACGAAACAAAACGCGGTAGCGGTCAGAACGCGTTGGTGTGAATACGTCCATCCATACAATACTACTGCAATAAATTACCGCCACCGCTACCGCCACCGCTACCGCCACCGCTACCGCCACCGCTACCGCCACCGATACCGCCACCACCACAGCCACCGCCATCGCGTCGGTGTGTTTTTTCCTTACGCAACGAGCGCGATCTGATCGCCACCGCGGACGCGAGCTGAACGCGTTGGTTTGGCCTAGCCTAGCCTAGTCAGTCAGGATTAGCTCAGCACAGCAGTGGCTACTTGGTTAACCATTAAATTATCAACAGCTGAAATTTTGCTCACCTCGTAAATCTTGTGGCTTTCTAAATTATTGCTTGCGGTGGCAGAACAATATGCCACCGCGGCTTTAGTGCTAAATTATTATTGTTTCGCTAAAATATTGCGATGTCTAGGTAACTTTAGGAATTTTCGCTTTAAATTAAATAAATTTGCGTTGGCTACCACGAGGAGTGAATTTCAGCACAACCGAATTATGTAGATAGATTAATAGACGGTTCTTTATTTTACACTGGAATAACCTTAATGTAAACCTTTTGCTGTACTTTATTGCAACTACAGTCGACAGCAAGCCAACCTTTAGATAGGTACATGTCGCACCCCTAGATGTAAACCCCACCAACTCAAAAAAATACGAACTTGAGTTAGCTACATATTCGACCCCCTGACCCTACGCCCGACCCGAGAATATAACTCCCATATCTATATCTTGAGCCGTTGCCAAGAGATGGCGCTAAACGTTACTTTAGGTGAATGAACTCCTGTCTATGGGCGCGGTCACTACGCCGCCATTTTTAGTTACCAGCCAGACGTGAAGCAAAAAGATCGCTTTTCAAGCGGCGGATTTTGAGTTGCTGGAGCTTACATGAAGTTTAACAGGTAAGTTTCAAGTTCTAATTCGAGTTGACGGGGTTTTGTTGATGTTCGAGAGTTGAAAGTAATGGCTTAATTTGAGTTGCGGAAGTTTTGATGATTTATTGTCGCAAGATTTTTTGTTGTCAAATCAAAATAAGTACCTTTTAATGACAGAAAAAGTAGATTTAGACTTTCGCTAGTTTTATTGAAGGAATGTTTGAATTGATTTTACTTGAAGATAAATGAAATAAATTACTTATAAAAATAGAGAATGGTATAACTTGTTAAATATTTTTAAATATAATCAATGATTATTCATAAATTTGGAAACTTACACGCGATAATTGATTTTTTTGAGTTGTTTGAGTTTACGTGATTTATGCAGCTATATGAACATTTCTTTATATTTTAGAAAATGAAAGGGCGCGGAAAACTTTTGCTTGATATGGTTTCTGAAGCAAAAAACGACCCCGAGCCTGCCGAAGATGCAGAACCTTGCTGTTTAGCAAAGATCTCAGCAAGCTACCCGAAAATTGCTCCCAGCCAACCGAAAATCGCTCAGAGCCAGCCGAAGATCTCTATCAGCCAGCTGAGGATCCTGGCTGCGATGCTGAGGAGAAAGGTATTAGGTATAGAACGATAGCTAAGCATCGATCTGAATCTCTACTGGGCATGAGTTTTTGTGTTCCCTATTACAATGCACTAAAGTTGTTAGTGTCTGTCAGTTCAGCAATCTGTCACTGTCAACTATTTCGAATGGGATAAGTGAAACTGACTGACTGATAACAACTTTAATGCATCGTAATAGGGAGCACAAAAAACCCTTACGCAGTAGAGATTCAGAACAATGCTTAACTATCGTTCTGTAATACGACCCTAAAAGATTAGATTAGGATTTGATCGGAAACTATTTTTTTATATTTTTTCTCCGATGCGACGGTTTTCTTGATCGGATGGGCTATAAAGTCTAGTGTAAGAACAAGTGCCTGAAATACCTTATTATAGTTAAGTAAGTAAAATTTTAACAGAACTGTGACTTGTAACCTCAGGGTATTACTATTAGTTAGTTAAGTAAAAAAGAGACTGTAAAAAGTTTTTGGACTGTCCTAATTAAATTAGGCAAAAATGTTCAACCTTTAAGAGTGCTTTTTAATTTTCATTATTTTTAAGATTTCCCACTGAATTGTGATAATTGATGTTTTTAAGTTACTTAAGCCAGAAGAGGCTGCATTTAATATTGTAATGTTATACTACTCGTAAGAAAGAATTTATAATAATAATTTGTAACATTGATCTCATTTTCAATAATACCAATATTAGTATTCTAAAGAGTGAGATATTCGATTCTGTATGGTTAGTCTTTAATAAATGTTTTATTCAATTTAACAGTTAATTTGTTTTATTACAATCATTGAACGGTTCCTGTACGATACTACCTATACTAAAATATAGTTCCCTTTATTTCACCCGTTTAAATCATCATAATCAGCATCTATCAGTCCACTGCTAGACAAAGGCCTCTCCCATACCACAACACTCTATGCTCGGCCTTCCCCAATCTCCACCAGCGAACCGCTTCAGATCGTCGGTCTATCGGGCTGGTGAGCGTTAATACTATACAGTAACTCAAAAAAGTCGCCCCAATTTTGGCATGAAAACTAACGTATCTACTTTTTCCTTCAGGTAAACTAAAGTAACTCCACTTAGTGTAGAAAAAACTTCATAACTACTGGGGCAAAACTAGAGGAACTCAAAAAATCCAAATTTCTTAGGATTTAAGTAGATAATTAGAATATGAATTTGATCAAAATATTGTAAAAAATAATATGTTCCTGAGTGCATTGTTAGATTTTTCGTAACTATCATAAGCATTCTAAAATCTATTTTTCGTCATTTCTGAAAAAAATGTGTTTTTTGAGTTACCGGAGTTTACATCTAGGGGTGCGATGTGTGCACTCTACTCAAACTCGTTACGGGCGTCTATGAAGCAAAAATGGAGAGAAAAGGTACGTTATAAATAAGTAGGAACCTATATTGTATGGAATCAGGCGTTACTTTGTGGAAATCCATAATAGCATTAAAATGTGAAAATTACTTTGCTAAATTCCGCCTGAGGATGCCTCGTGTTAGGTAGAGGCGAAACGCGTCGCAACGTATTTTTTCACACAAGTATTGGTGTCGGTTGTGGTGTGTTTGTTTCTTGCTTCTGCTTGAAAAAGTGGGGAGGGCGGTGCTTAACTAACCGCATGGTGCTTGTGGGATTTTGGCGGAATTTAGCAAAGTAATTTTCACATTTTAATGCTAAGTAGGTAAAGAGCACTATACCTACATACATAGGTACACAATACATTGATAAACCTGAATTCAACTCTGTGCCTTTCATAAACTGTTCAAAACCCGAAATAAAATCATAATGTGTCATATTCAGCTATCTCTGGGTGGAAGCTAACATTTTTTGGAATAATGAGGTATAGGTACTATCAAAGCCAAGAAATTGATAACAGTTATTGATATTTCTTGCCTTAATAAAGATGAATAGGTACCTAAATGATGAGCGAGCAAAAAAAAAAACTCGATATCCCTGCTCCCTTTATTTGAACGATTTCAGCTTGACAAAAGCTGAATTAAGGTGGGACCATTAAGGTAGTCCCATACCATTTGTATTTATTCCATATTAGTTAAAAAAATTACATAGTTATACACTGAAATTATATCTGAAATTAAATTATTGTATATCTGCATTAATTTAAACTTTTCTTTGGGCTAATTTATATGTTCCTGAAAATAACTAAGTAGTTCATTAGCTTAAATGACATCGACAATTTAGTCCATACAAACAATATCAATTTAATTTTAGTATTAGACTAATGTTTTTGTTTTTCAAGGAAATGTAAATTGGCGCAGATAAAAATCTTAATTTATGCAGACAATTATAATTTCAGTGTGTAATTATGTAAAATTTTTAACAAATTAAAAAAATATATTTGTATGAGAATCGTCTCACCTTAAATGAAACATTCAGTTAACATTCATAGGTACAGGTTAGGTACCTTTTAGTCGGTTAAAAACTCGAGCTGGTAGGTAGTGCGTGCGGTTCAACCTTTACCACTCGTCTGCCGCGACATAGATCTGTGTCCAACTTAGTATGGGCCACCGATACGTTCCATTCCGCGAGGGCAGTTCAGGAGTTAAGGCTGGAAACATTGCTCGACCGACGGTACGTCCCGACCCTACGTCCTGACCAAATCACGTACCAAATCACGCGCGTACTGTCAGCGTAGCTGTGTGCGTGTTCATAGACTTGCATAGATATAGCTACGCCGACCGACGGTCAGCGCTGACCGTCGGTCGAGCACTGTTTCCAGCCTAAGGCCAAACAGAATTTCCGTTTTTTTGCTGTAACCCACCTCTGCTGCGGCTGGTGTCGGTGGGCGGCGGCGAGCTGCCGATTGAGGGCCCGCTTCCGCAGCAGGCGCGCCTGCAGCTCGGAGACGCGGCGGTCGATGCTGCGCATCTCGTCCTGCCGCGCCCCCAGCGCCGCCCGCTGCGCCGACAGCCGCCCGTTCTGCTGCTCGTTCAGCTTGTTGCGGTACTGGAAGTGGGGAGGGCCGGGGTTATTGCGACGTCATTGTAACTAATTGTGAAGCATCGATGTGGTGGCAAAGAGATTGAAAATACTTAAGGTGTGTCGTAAACACTGACCTCCATGATACCTCCATGGGGGTCCTTCAACGACAGAGCGCAGCTGGCCAATTTTTTTAAAAGTTAGGTCAACAGCCATGACCTCTACGTGCCTAAAATGAAATTACCTATTAGAAAGAAACAAAATAAAAATAATTATTTCAGCAGTCAGGTGACTGCTGAGTTAATGCATAATTGTTTTTTTTCTTTTTATTTTTTTTTTCTTTTTATTTAACGTGTCTGCCTTAACTACCTGCCTTAACTCCTGCTCTAAATGTCAACCTAAGAGCTGGGGAGTGCTGAAAACCAGCGTTGGTTACTACCTGTGGTAGCCGACATGTTAGCTGAGCTCTCTCCAATTACCAAAATGGTTAGACGTAGTCTAAAAAAATGTAGGTAAATCTCTGCTATTATTGCTTTTGAATTGTTTGTGTTTTGGTAATAAAAGATTTCTATTCTATTCTATTCTATTCTATTCTATTCTATTTCACGGACGCTATTCTTTCATTTATGCCACCTGCAGCCGGATGTCAGTGGTTTATTTAGTTCAATTATTTTTGTGGCATAACTGCATTCTGCCAATGTCCGGACATTTAAGACCACTTTCTTGTGTTAAAATTTTGAAAGCGTGATTAGACATTGAAATTTAATTTTATAGTGAAAATCATCTATTTTAAAGCTATGTTTATTAATTTATAGCGACGGAAATTATTTTGTAGTCGTTAATGTGTTTCACATCACGAAGTATTATTATTTCGTGATGTGAAATGTGCCATTATTTATTTAGATATTTCCATTTTTTTAAGTGCCTTTGCCTGACCCCCTTTATAATACGCTAAAACCAGCGCAGAGACAGACGCAGTAACTACAACAAGCAATTTCTTCCAGACTCTTCCGGATATTTCTGGTTAGAAGAATTAAAGAAGACCGAGAAGAGTCGTAAATTGTTCCTCAGGGACTTTTTGAGATTTGAGGTTTATCTCATAGGACCATAGGAACCATAGGAACTTAGCTAAATTATGATATTTAAAAAACTCAGTTAAAGGCTAAATGATAATTAACCTAAATAGACCATATGATATGATAGACCTAACCCAGGTACTTATATGCCACCATGGATATAGAGCAAGCTACCTACCGTGGATTACAGACCGTTCAAGAGGCTGAATGTGATTTTTTAAAACTTGATACATCTGAATACTTACTTAGGTACTTACCTCAGAGTTAGCAACCTTAGCACAGACTAAATAAAATTAAATCTTTTTCAGCACCTGAAACTACACAAAACACTGAGTAGGTACTCAACTATGTAATTGCACTTTAATGCGCTGGAGCATAATCGGTATACTGCATATTGCAGGATATGCAGGTGGTACCTATAGCTATAATGTATAGTGTTCAACATAGCTCAGCATAATTTTAGCTAATTGAATAACAACTCTGTAACTAGTTAATGGTTTCACTGGAGTTGCGAACTCATTATAAATGCAGTGAAATTATACTGGGAGCGGAGTTTAGAGAAAAATCTGCCAGGAAAATAAGTGTTGAAGGACAGATGGTAATTTGAGTGGGTACATACTTACATTCAACAATTCTACATGAATATGCAGGAAAGATTATAATAAAATTAATAAATAGATGAGATAGGTAAATTTGGTTATTCACCAACTCTACACAAGAGACTGGACCCACGTGTGTTCAGTTGGTGTAACTCAAAATTAGCATCACGTATCATGTCGTCATCTCTGGGCACGCCAAGATTATTACGCGTGTCCACTTTTATGTTTTCGCCGTCTGGACACACATTTTCAATTAATCAAATAATTTTATTTCCAATATAAAAATTCATATAAAGTTGTTATAATTCTTATTGTAGTGTTAGTACATATTCTTATTCCAGTAACTACAATGCACTGTCATTGCTTGCCACTTGAAGATGGCAGCAATGGTTTATGTAGGCACACTCCACCTTATCGGCGAGCATAGCCAGGATGGTGTTGCGACTGGCCCGCACCCCGCGCACGAGTGACGCGCCCCGCTTGCGCATTATCGCGTAAAAGTCGTCAGTGCGCGTCAGCGTCATTTAACCCCGAATTTATGACAAAGTGCAGTAACGCAGATTAATGTTTTGTATCACAATCATCATAAAAATTAGACGGAAACCAAATATGGTACAGTTTCTGGTCGCGATCAAAAGAGACATGCATGATTTTTGACGCCGGGTTATTTATTTATTGACGCGCGCGCTGAGAGAATACATAGCGTGTTGTTTTGCTGTGCTGTTTTAATTCCAAAAGTGCTTAAAAACTAGTCTGATTTAACTCAAATCGTTATCAAGCAAACCTGATATCTACGTCCGTGGATTGGTGTATCAATTTCCACTATAATTATCCTGTGAGTGCTGCCCTGGACCAATTAAGTGCAAAGAAGTTTAATATTTTAGTGCAGTGTTGGGTAGTTGATCGATCAAAAGCTACTTCTGACTCATCATACTCACTGTCGGTTGCGCTTAGCAAGAGCGTGACTGCCTTTTTCACTAGTGCTCGTACGGTCCGGTTGGTGGAGCGGTACAAACTCTGCCTACTGCGCAGTCGGCTCACGATCGAGTCACAGCGATTTCACTGAAGATTTTTGTTTTTGTTCGCTTTTTGTTTAATTTCTCATCTCAATAATGAGTAAGTGTAAGACCTGCGACGGGATGATCTCCGAGAAAGATAAGCTTCGTTGCTGTCGAATATCGTGTAAAACATCACTCCACAACCATTGTGCCGGTCTGAGCTCGGATGAAGTTAAGAAACATGGGAACACTTGGTACTGTAACAGCTGTAAAACGCATTGTTGCAATGCCTGCAAGAAATACGTTGAGAAGGAGGATAGGGGCAGGGATGTGGTGAAATGTACCGAACCAACTTGTCTGAAGATTTACCATTATCTATGTTTGGGTCTCAAAGATGACGGTATTAAGGGACGGCCGAATTGGAAATGCCCAAACTGCAAAAATAAAGTACCCAAGTGCGACAACACCAACACTCCAATAAAACCACTCGGGGCCTGCGCTGATTCCAATGTGACCTATAGAAAACCTGCACAAGCCACTACTACGGCACCTACACCAACAACGGCCTCTCCAGTGAGCTTGGAGGTGGATCTTCGAGCTTTCATAGAGCAAAGTATAAGTAACTTGAAGTCCGAACTAAAGGAGATTATTAGAAACGAACTGACGGCCAAATTGGATATATTAAGGGCTGAGTTTGACCAAAAGTTTACTACCTTAGAGTTGCATACCAACAAAATCTCAGAACTGGAAAAAGAACTGGCGGACTCTAAACTTCGCATCAGTGAGCTGGAGTGTCACCATGATTCTCACCAGCAATGGCTAAGAATGGATAATCTGGAAATTTCTGGGATTCCGGAAACCAAAAATGAATCACTTAATGAACTTATTATAAGAATAGCGGATGAAGCCGGAGTACAGTTGCGTCAGGAAGATATTGAGTTTGTGAACCGCGTGAGACCTGCCTCTTCCACCTCTGGTCGACCCAAAAATATTGTCGCCAAACTGAAACAGCGCGCTATCAAAGACAGCATCATTGCGGGTATTCGGAAGCGTCGGGGTCTATCTACCAAGGATATTGGAATTGGTGGCGATTCTAGGAGGATCTATACAAATGATCACCTTACTCCCAAAAACAAGATGTTACTGAAGGAGAGTAAGATATTGTGCAGCAAATTTAACTATAAGTTTGTTTGGGTTAAGAACTGTAATATCTATGTACGTAAGGAGGAAAAGTGTAATTTTTTACAGATAAAATCTGTTGCCGATCTCAAAAGGATTGTCTAGTGATGTTGGTTAAAGTCAGTCATGCCATTCCTGCCCATTACACTATTACACACTCAGATTTACACAAAATAATACACAAATTACACAGCAGCTCTTTCACAAGCTCCAGCCTTTTATTGCCTTTTATTATATCGCTGACGAGTATAACTTCTATTTGTTCCCAGCTATCACCCGTTATCCACCCAGCAGGGTTTTTGGGTCAGTATGGGAGCAACAAAGAGTTTTTGATTAACGCAGTGTCTGTTACAATTACTTTGCCGAATGTCATGATCTATTTTCTTTGTACTTCTTTTTTAATAATGTTTTATGTATAATAACCATCTAAAGATATTTTATCAAAATACCAGAGGCTTGCGTACGAAAACTACAACTTTATATAATAGCATATTAATCTGTAACCACGATGTCATCATAATTACAGAAACTTGGTTAATTAATAGCATACTTGATTCTGAGCTAGGCGACCAGAGATTTGATGTCTTCAGGTTGGATCGTAACCGTGACACCTCCGGAAAGTCGGACGGCGGCGGCGTAATGATAATGGCGCGTAGATCACTCGATGCTCGAGCGCGACTAGAGTGGTCCGTCTCTAATACGGAATGTTTGTGGGTAACAATCCCTTCCGGAGTCCTGCGAGGGGCCTCTCATGACTTACATGTATGCGCTTTTTATGGTGCTCCTGATAATTATTTGCCTCTTAATATAAATAACGTGATCTCCTCTGTCGCCCTTGCTACATCTGCAGACCCTGATGCTCACTTTTTGATTGCCGGTGATTTCAATCTGCCTTGCATTAAATGGACTTCTAATGGACCCATTCATCAACGCAAGGGTGCAGTGCAGGTACAGAATGCTGGGATCAATCTACTAGAACATTTTTCCGTTTTGGAGCTTCAACAATTCAATACTACGGTAAATGCGACTGGTAATACTCTGGATTTAATTTTTTGTAATTTTTCTTTGGATCTATGCCGCTCTTCTGCCCCACTCGTCAAAGAGGATATTTACCACCCGTCCCTTGAGATGGATGTTATTGATATTTTTTCGGCTCCTCTAATTGAGGCCCCAGTATATAGACGTAGATTCCGTAAAGGTAATTATGATGCCATTCAGCATTGCTTAGCGAACACCGATTGGGAGACTCAACTCGGTACAGGTTTGGTTGATGATGCGGTCTCTGGATTTTATAGTATCCTTAATTCTGCAATAGATAATTACGTCCCTCTAGACACACGAAACAAAAAATCATCATACCCAGTCTGGTTCAGTGACTCCTTACTTAAGATAATGAAGGAAAAAGACGCTGCTCATAGAAGGTGGAAGCGATTCAATAACCCTCGTGACTACGAAGAATTTTCACTGCTACGAAAGCGTCTTAAATCGGTTCAGGATGAATGTTTTCGGAGTTATGTAACTTCTACGCAGGCTAATTTGAAAACCAATCCAAAAGTCCTTTGGTCCTTTATCAAGGCACGACGCGGTGGTTCATCTTACCCTCGGTCTCTAGAAGATAACGGCGTTAAGTTCTCGGATGGACCTGCCATTTGCGGTGGATTTAATAACTTCTTCCACTCTGTATTCAGTTTACCTGCCAACTCTTATAATGACTCCACTTTGGCTCCACCTTATTGTGACGATGGAAGCACTGTTAGTTCACTGCTTGTTGCGCAGGATGCTGTGCTTAAGTCTCTCGAGCGTTTGAATGTCAATGGAGGTGCGGGTAGCGATGGTATAGCTCCTTTTTTCATAGTCAAATGCGCTAAAGAACTGTGTTTGCCTCTAAGTATAATTTTCAACAGATCGTTATCCACTGGTATCTTCCCCGCAACTTGGAAGGTCGCAAACATAGTACCTATTCACAAAAAGGGTTCTAAAAATAAAATACCTAACTATCGACCAATTTCTGTATTGAATGTCTTTGGTAAAGTCTTCGAGCGTGCAGTCTACGACCATATTTATCCGCTGATTTCAAGAAGCATTCCACCGCAGCAACACGGCTTTCTGAAGAGTCGTTCTACTGTTTCCAATCTAGCCGTATTTTTGAACTTTGTGTTGCGTCAAATGGACAAGCGTAGACAGGTTGATGTGATCTACACTGATTTTGAAAAGGCTTTTGATAGGGTGGATCATGTCATTCTTCTTCGTAAGCTTTACCATCTGGGGATTCGAGGCGACCTGTATCGGTGGATCACATCTTACGTTTCAAATAGACAGCAAGCGGTGGTAATGGGTGGCCACAAATCTAACTACATAAACATACCATCTGGTGTTCCACAGGGCTCACACCTAGGTCCATTGCTTTATAACGCGTATTTGTACGATATCTACGCCGTATTTAAAGATTGTAAGTTCTTACTTTATGCTGATGACAAGAAGGTATTTCTTGATATTTCTAGGGTAGAAGACTGCGTAAAAATACAAAACGATCTGGATCGCCTAAGTAAATACTATGAATATAATAGAATTAATGTAAATATTAATAAATGCGTACAAATCTCCTTTACCAGAAGTCCTAAGCCCATCCTCCATACTTATAATATAAGTGGGTCTTTATTACAGCGAGTTGACACCATACGCGACCTAGGAGTGATATTGGATAGCAAATTAACATTTGAAAAACACGTAGATAGTATCGTTGAGCGCGCTTATCGCAACCTTGGATTTGTGTTGCGCGTATGTCAGCCTTTTAAAGATATTACTTGCCTAAAAATGGTTTACTTTGCCTTTGTCAGAAGTATATTGGAATATGCCAGTGCTGTTTGGTCACCACAATACATTACACACGTTCATCGAATTGAACGCATTCAGTCAATTTTTATAAAACATCTTAATTTTAGAAATAAATGCTACAACTTAGATTACGAATCGTCTTGCAGATTTCATCGCTTAATGAGCCTCGAAGACCGCCGTAAGCTATTGGATATGTCCTTGCTGCATGACCTCTTGTCAGGCAGACTTGACTCTCCCGAGCTTGTCTCGGAATTATCCCTATCCGTACCTGCTCGTCGAACTCGCCATACTTGTAACAAGATGTTTCACGTTTCGTCTGTAAACACAAACTATGCCCAAAACGCAACACTTATACGTCTAGTCCGCCTTTATAATGGAAGTTTTTCCTCAGCCGACCCTTTTCTGGGTTCCAAGGCTTCATTTAAGCATAGTATTTTAACTATACTCAATGATAATACGTAATTTATTGGAGAAACCCCCCCCTCCACCCATTCGCACTCATTCATCACACACACACACACACACACACACACACACACACACACACACACACACACACACATACACACACCCACACACACACACTCACACACACACACACACACACACACACATAATGGGCAAATTTTGAATCTTGATTAGTTTTAAATTGTAATTTAAGATATATTTATTTTAATAATTAAAAAAAAATAATGCATGTATTCTTATATTGCTGAGCGCTATCGTGCTATATTTCTAGTAATTATGAACTGCCTATTTGTGGATGTCTGTTATTGGCCTTGTGAACTGTTTCTTTATTATTGTAATCAAATTATTTGTTTTCGCTGTTGATATCCTTAATAAAATAAAATAAAATAAAAATAAAATAAAATACGGGAAGCAATATTGACTATCAAATTCTTGGTCATTAATAAAAAAAAATCTTGACTTTATAGTATTAAAAAAAACGTTTAAACTCAAACGAAAGCCGAACGAAACGGATTATAGTGTTGTACATTTATTTTTAAGAGTGTACCTACTGGCTGAAGGACTGTTGTTCGTTATTTATAAAAAAATAGGTACGGTGGTGGATATTAAAAAAATGTGCGATTGTCTGTGACGAATCCCCTAGCTTTACATTTACACTTTGGGCTAACTAAACCACTGAATAAAAAAACCGGACAAGTGCTGGTGAACGCGCAATGTAGGGTTCCGTAGAAAGAAGGTTTTTTTATCTACTTTACAGAACTAATAACTTCATCGAAGTCATATTCAATGGATTTTGTACAAAATTTTACTTTTATAACTTGGTTGCCCTCGTTAACTTAAGTTAACTCGTTAACTAGTAAACCCTACTTAGCCGTGATAGTTTTTCTTTTAAGTTCATTATATGTGCTACTACCCTGAATCTTTTCACGTTTCTACAATCAACCGTTTAGCCAGGGGGTTTGAGATTTAAAGCTCAATATTTCGCAAACGGAAGCCTAAATAAAAAAATGGTCTTTCTGCACCCACAATGTTTTTCAACGACCAATCCAACGATATCTCCCACTATGGTGTAGGCAAGAAAAAAAAATTGCATCCCCTACACCTAATAGGGGGGTACCCTAAAAAAGTTCTACCGTTTTGTCGGCGTTACAAAAATGTATATTTAAGCCAAATTTCAGCTTTTTAGTTCTTACAGTCTCTGTGCTAAGCCGCGACGGACGGAAATGGCGAAACTATAAAGGTTTCTTGTCCACTACGGAAACCTAAAAATTGTACATGTTGTGGATAAGTAGCTCTAGTTTTAGTTAGACCTGAGATTTCCGCACTTAGCCTCATAGTTGGGCCCTTGTACTTAGCAAGCGCTAATTACTCACGATATTTTCCTTCGTGGTTAGCGTGTGGTATTGCTACTACAATTTCACAAATGTACGTAACTAAGTAAGCAAAGTCATTGGTACATGCCAGGATTCAAACCGACGTCCTCCCGAATGGGAAGGAAGGATCCGACGTTATCCGACGCAACGCAACTAATCGTTAGGTCGTCGCGTCGGGTGGCGTGTTATTAGTGTGTCGGAGCCTTAACTCTTTTCGCTGTACAGCCCAACACACATCACAGCATACTGGCCACTTGTATAATAAAAAAAGCATGATTTGCCTACAATGAGACAGCACTAGAAAAAAAAACTAGATGCAAATCTAGCGACCGCAATGGATGGAACGAAAAATATTCTGGTACATTTTTGTTAATAATGTTACAATTATACGACGAGGTTTAAGCATATATTTTAGTTGCTATGATATACCTAACTGCATATATTGAGTCTGCGTTTGCCCTACAGTGTTAGTGCCGTAGATAGTCACCTAACCTAAGAAGGTGAATTGACTTTCTTATTCATCGAGTCAAAATTCCATAAACGAACATCGGATTGACGCCGTATTTTCAGTGCGTAGAATGAGATGTCTGGGATGCCGATGAAAATTAATCCGTGGGCACATAAACATATCTGTGGGCCTATTACGAACTAGACTGTGACAATACGAAATCGTGATAGAATGAAACAGAGAGGGATAGAATATTAACTTAGCATCACATATGCTCACTTATATGGCCAGTTTACACGTCTTAAGTACGCAGTAGTTAACTAAATTTTAAGTTAAAACATACGATACGTGTCAACAGTCACGAAAAACTCTTTAGTAGGAAGTTGCAAGTTATCGATTATACGAGATTGAAGAAATTTTATCGAGTCTATTGTTCTGTTTAGTAGCCTCAGCCAGTACACCGTGTACGAAGCTACTTAACAAAATTTCTAAATGGCCTGTGAACGCCTGGCCACTTAAAATTAAGATAAAACTTAGTCGAAACATTCTTGCATACCTACTAAACTAATTCTTGCTTGTAAACTAACCATTAGGCTTCCTCCCCAATAAGCGACTGGTAGTACTTTTGCAACTTGAAATTCATAAACATACTTACGTGCTACGTAGAGAAAGCAAGGTAAATACAACTTTTAAAGAATAGCGTTAATATCAATGAAATACCCTATTTAACTTATCGCCTTTGTATTTTCAAGTTTGTAATATGCCCACAACCCCTCTGGGGGTCATGCGTGAAATGCGGGGACGAACTTCGCGAGTATTCTACTTATGTTAAACAGATGTGCGGTTCCCGTATCATACTGTACAGATGTAGCGTAGACACACCCTTATGTACGTTCATGCCGCTTGTGAAGTAAGTAGTTTACATGCTCAAACTGGTTAGAAATTTCGGGAAGATTACTTCCTCTCTAAGGACTCATCTTTTGACAGCCGGATGAGTGCCATCAGGAGACTGCTTTGACTTTGAAGTGTGACTGCTTTTCGGATAACTTGTTTGACGAATAACTGATTTTATAGTATTTCCCGGGTGAAATTTCTCTAAATAATCAAAACCTAATAACATAATGTGCAATAAAAAATTACACATTATACGTTTAATTTTTGTTGCGAATTTGATTAACAGTAGAAATGATTGCAGAAATGAAAGAAATGTTGGTTTGGTTGGGATTATTAGAGCCGTTTTGAATAAAACTGGGTAACTATTGATGAAATCTAAGTAAGTACTTAAGTACCTACTTGTATAAACAATGGTCTCGAAGATTGTTTACTAACCTTGCCCACGACCTCAACAGCACCCACCTCCCACCGTCAAGCGCAGATGTTTTCGGTTTTACAAGTCACCGCTCTGACATGCGGTCACTTTTCACAAACAGCCGCCAACTTTGTTCCTGAACTTCAAACTATTATAATGCTGACCGTTTTGTACACAGTTTGGTTGCGATCAACGAAGGTCGCAGAGTAAGCACTTAGGTGACTATTAAATTATTTCGGCTAAGGAGCAAGAGGCCGTCTGAATATCGCACCTGAAACTGATTTGTCGGCGCGCGCGGGTTGAATCGAAACGTTTGGCAGTTGCACGCATAAGAATTTATTTCGAGTGATGCATCTTAAGACATTGATATTTTAATGGTTGTGTTTAGTCAATTTTACTCGTGGATTCGTCGTCCGAGGCCTAGCTACAGCTAGGTCAAGTGTAATGGTTGTAATTTGTCGAAATACCTGGCGGATTTCCATTGCAGAAAGCTGGCATAAAATTTTCTTTGACGTAATTTCTCTGACTGTTTCCCTCGAGGTTTTTTCCCCTTCACTAAATTAGCTTTCGCCTTATTATTACTTTAACCGCTTTTTCGTCAAATATCTCGGCTGGGTTAGCGTAAAAGGTGTTTAAATAGGCCTGTTTGCGAGAGACTTTATTTGCATATTTCGCATCCCCAGTTGCTAGGTCCAAAAATTTCGTGTGCTCCGTTCCAATGCCCGCAACCTAGTTGGCAAGCCACCTATTAGTTCTGTAATCTGTAAATAAAGCGTGCCAGTGTTGTTCCAAACGTATTGTTATTTCAAAGTGTCTCTGTTTTGTGTTACATTATAAGTACTTTACAGTCTATGGTGCTTTACAAGAGTTTTATTAGGGACTTATTGGCGATCAGGCTAAAGTATGGATGAAAGAAGTGGGGTTTATCGAAATAATAATCAGGATCAAAATTCACATTTATCTCATGAGGGGCATCTTTCTGACGTCCGCTGACAAGGGATCGCAAGTACCTACTCGAATCAGTTTGACGAGGGACCCGCATAATCCAGTAATATCCATTCGAGAATAGCCCACCAAATAATGTGCGAACTCTGACTATCATTTATTATATGGAAACGGGAAAGTTTTGACTATTTTAACGTTCGCCCATTGAGCGCGAGGGAAGTTCGACATTGATATGCGAAAAGTTTCCCTATGCGCAATTTTCATCGATGTCAGATTTTAAAACATCTCTATAATTATTCAGAAATAGCTTCATATTAACAATACGAATAGGTAATAGGTATGCTATTCGTATTAGTTTAAATAAAATTAGGACATGGTCTGTTTCAAGGCATTCATCAGTCAAATATCATTAACGTGACAAAAATTTGCTTATCAATCAAATCAATCATAACATTATTATTAAGGATCATCCATCAATTTGAGATGAAAGCACCCAAACGTGGACAACATTTTAACAAATAATAGGGGTTAAAGTATGAAATTGCCGTTTTATTGCAATAGGTTCTTTGCATTGACATAGAATCTTCATGGTTTGAGGTTTTCGAATGAAACTTTTTTCAAATGGTTTCTATGATGTTATTTTTTTTTAAAAATGTGAAACATTTGAATATCGACTTTCAATTGTTTTTGTTATTCAATTTAGACAAGAAAGATGGATACTGCGAAAGTGATTTTTGAATACGAGTTCCGACGCGGAACTAACGCGGCAGAAACAGCCCGCAATATCAATGCTGCGTTTGGAGAGGGGTCTACTAATGAACGCACCGTGCGATTTTGGTTTAAACGCTTTCGTGATGGAAATTTCGACTTAAAGAACGAGCCACGAGGAAGACCGCCCACACAGGTGAATAACGATGAATTAAGAGAGATAGTGGAAGCCGACCCTAGTCAAACTACCCAGGAATTAGCGGCATGGTTTAACGTTACCTTACCCACAATATTGACTCACTTGCTTTAAGTCAATAAAATAAAAAAATACGAAAAATGGGTGCCTCATAATCACTCGAATTTTCGCAGTATCCATCTTTCTTTTCTAAATTGAATAACAAAAACAATTGAAAGTCGATATTCAAATGTTTCACATTTTTTAAAAAAAGAACATCATAGGAACCATTTGAAAAAAGTTTCATTCGAAAACCTCAAACCATGAAGATTCTATGTCAATTCAAAGAACCTATTGCAATAAAACGGCAATTTCATACTTTAACCCCTAATATTATGTACCTAGCCTACGTGCGTATGTCCTAGTACTGCAAGGCGCTTTTAAGTGCTTTTTAAGTTTCAACAATGTGTGTTCTTTCACAGTTGGCCACTTTGGCTAGTGGTATTGCTTCTTCAAATTCACAAATGTATAAATTTGAGAGATAAAGTCATTGTTAGATGCCGGAATTGAATCCAAGACCTCTTGAACTTGGATGGCAATAAATTATTCTTCGTCTTCGAATGTAAGGCAAGCGTTCTACCCATATGCTACCACCGCCAAATTTTAAGAAATTTCGCGTGCAGCTCCTTCCGCAGCTTGTTGAGTTCGTGATCTGGCAGCGAGGCAGGCTGCATCCATCTTCTTCTTGGTTCCTTCGTATATCACGTTGCCTATTCCACCATAGCCATAGCAACTAGAATGTTCTAGAACTCACCATTCTCTTCCTACACAGCTTGTCGAGTTCGTGAATGTACTCGTCCTCTCCCCAGTTCTTACAGCTATGTAAATAGGTTTTCCACGTTGGCCACAGTCGCTAGAATCTTGTAGAACTTACTATCAGTTCCCTCCGTAGCTTGTTGAGTTCATGAGCTGGCGGAGGCACGGGCTGCACTCGTTCTCTACTCAGTTCCTCCAGCTATATCAATACCTTCTCCACTTTGACCACAGTTGCTAGAATGTTGTAGAACTTACCACCAATTTCCTCCGTAGTTTGTCGAGTTCGTGAGCTGGTGGAGACGCGGGTTGTACCCGTTCTCTCCTCAGTTCCTCCAGCTATTAATACCTTCTCCATTTTGGCCACAGCTGTTAGAATGTTGTAGAACTTACCATCAGTTCTCTCCGTAACTTGTCGAGTTCGTGAGCTGGCGGAGGCGCTGGCTGCACCCGTCCTCTCCTCAGTTCCTCGAGCTGCCTTGTCAGCTCCTCCACTTTGGCCACAGCCACCGAAAGCTCCTTTTCCTTCTCATTGAAGAGTGCGCGGATGGATTCGAGGTCGCTCGCTGTGGACAAGGCAAAAATGTGGTTGTTACATGGGTGTTTAAGTTGGAAGGTTTGCGGTGGTTTGAAGGGACTATATTTTAACTTTTGTAAGGTTAAATAAAATTGATTCCAGTTTTCATTATCATTGAAGTTATCATAGGGCTGAATTTTGAGTCACCCAAATATCTTTACAGCGGCAGAGGCCAAAGTCATTGTTACTGTTGGTGCCGTGCCTACTTCTCTTTACCCTGCGTTCTTACACTTACGTAAAAATTAGGTATATACAACTCCGAAATAAAAAATAAAAAAAATATATTTTTTTCCGTTCAAAACATGGTCTGCAACAGTTAGATAATTGGATATTCAATTAATATAATGTGTTTTGAATGTAGCATTGTTTCAAGACTTCTATGATTCAAATTAAGTTGTTCTTATCCGAGGCAAAGGTTAGCAGATAGACCGCTCTAATTAACGTCTCTCACCCGTCTGTCTAAAGATAAAATATGAGGCGCCGCGAAAATTTCATTTTCTTTTCTCATTACTCACATTAAGAGGAAATAATTCCCGCTCTTTGGTAATAGCCGCGCGGCACAATACTTGCGCCGTGTTTTTTATTTGCAATCTATACATAATAATAAATCTGTAAATTTTGTCTCTGTCTGATATACATGTACGTCTGTCTCACTCTGATTCTTTGTGCACACATCTCGACAAAACCACTGAAGGGAATTGAACAAAACTTACCATGATTATAGCTTAAACATGGGAATGTAACATTTAGGCCACATAACATAACGCTTAAGTCATGTGGGGTAAGAAAATCACTATAAGCCTAATAATTTTATGGCATTTAATCGTATATATGGGTGTGTCAAAGCGCAAATAAATGTTTTATCTATTTATCTATCTTATTTAAATGACCACAAAAGCACACACAAAAAAAACAAAAAAGTATTTATTATTCTATATGCATACGCGTCGAGAACCTCTTCCTTGATTGAAGTCGGTTAAAAATAATATAGTTATTAATGAGGAATACAATTAACTAAGTATGCACTACCCGTTAAAAATCTCTATATTATTATGTGCCACCGTCGGATTTGCCGTATTGCGGGGTGCTTAAATAATTTCCCCGGGTCATACGGCGCACGGGACGTTGTACGAAATAGTTTATTTTTTTGTATGTCTGTTAATTGTTTTACTTACATGTATTGTAAAAATACATGTAAGTAAAACAATTAAATATATGTAAAATTAAAAAAAATAAATGGCAATGTAATATATGTAAAATTAGCACATCATCATCATCATCATCAACCCATTATGTCCCCACCGAGGGGCACGGGTCTCTTCCCTGAGGAAGGTATAGGCCATACTCCACCACGGGGGCAAATTAGCACATATTTTAGGTGATAAAGGGACTCAAATTAATTATGAGATTTATAATTATACAACAGTAACACTTTTAACAGGTTAATAAACGTTGTAGTTATTAAGAATAGCGTCACTCCATTTCCTTCCGTGGATGTCGTAGAAGGCGACTAAGGAAATCAATTACCAGGAGACGGGCAGCAGCGTCATCCTGAGATTCCAACAGCATACTGCGATCGCCAACCCGCCTGCCAAGCGTGGCGATTATGGCAAAACCCCTCATGGTTGTGAAAACCATGAGGGAGGCCTATGTCCTGCAGTGGGCGTCAAATGGCTGATGATGATGATGATGAAACTTTTTAAACAAAAAGTTTTTTGTTTTATTTAAATAAGTTTGGTGGTATAGTATTCCTTAGAGCGGTGGTAGCCTAGTGGGTAGAACATTGGACTAGTTTCGTCATCTTATGAAAACTACACTTAAATAGTGTAGTTTTCATAAAATGACGAACACTTTTATTGGGACCACTTTGACCACCAGTACTTAAGTAATGGCATTACTTTGTAGGTTCCCAAAGAAAATAGGACGAAAGACTGAACTTGAACAGTATTAAATTTTTTCTTTCACTATTTATTTTAATTTCTACTTCATAAAAAGTAACGACCAGTATATTAGGGTTAATCATATTACAATCAGTAATATTACTATACTCTTAATACTCACTCTAACGGTAGCGGTGGTAGCCTAGTGGGTAGAACATTGGACTCGGAAGCGGGAGACCCAGTTCGATTCCCAGTGCGGGCGTGTACCTATGACTTTGTTTTCTAAGTTATGTAAATTTGTGAAGTTATAGTAGCAATACCACTCGCTAACTGTCAAGGAAAACATGGTGAGGAAACCTGAGTGTCTGAGCTATTCATATAGATCAGCGCCTGAAATCACCAATCTGCGGTGGGTACGCGTGGTGATTAAGCCCATACTCTCTCCCTGAGAGAAGGCCTGTGCCCTACAGTGGGACGTATATAGGCTGCTTATGCAATACTCTCTCTGAAAGAAGGTTTGTGCCCAGCAGTAGTACGTATACAGAGTAGGTATATAAAAAAACCCGACTGTTAATAAGTCTTAAACAGAACTTAAATGAGTCCATTGCATTGAAAACCTCCGCAGATGGGATCTAATGTTAAGAAATTTAATTCAACAAGTAGGAAAGTTTTCTGTAAGCCTTTATAAGATTTTTTGTCGATCGGTTTTGTCTATCAAAATAAGTCCTCTTTTGCTCCCGTATCTGTCCTTTCATTTGAAATGCGCGGAACATATGTAGGTATGTATGGTTCGAAGGTAGGCATGTTTCTTCTTTTCGGTTTTCTGGGACATTTTTGATCCATGACTCCCTTCTGTCATCGCCCAAGCAAAGAAATCTACAAAAAATATAATTGTGAACAGTCTAAACAATATTTTAGTGCCGTCACTGGTATGATGTAGGTGAGCTTGTAACTTCTGTATTTTTTAATCTATGAAATTACCGCCATATTAGCCGCCGATGTGACAGGGCATAAAAAAGTAAAATTATTCTGTAATCATAGTTATATCAAGAGTTTTGCAGAACTTTCTAATGAAAGTGAGTGAGTAGTTGTTACAATATCTAAGAACACGTCATGTCATGAAGGTATTTTCGTAACGTGTATAACCATGTTCTCGCGTCAAGCACTCGTCATGGACTAAATCACGACTCAATGAGGTGCTGTCACAATGGCCGCACAGCTTGCGTCGCAAAGGTTGGTCGGGATATCCTCTCTATACGTAGTACTTTATACTCGTAAGGGCGTTGCTAGGTTTTTATAATACAGATTAATTGTAGGCAAATGAACTAAAAAAGATCTCGAATATGGATCTAAAATAGTTTTTTTATGGTGTCACGATACGTTATACATTTAACGGGTCTAATCAAAACTGTTTATTAGGTTAACTTAATTACCTTAATAATTATCTGTAACTAAGTCTTTTATTAAATTACTTCAATAAATTACTAGTTCTTTATTACCTAAGATGTTATAATATATTACTATTTAAAAAAAATCTAAGTTTACACTCAGACAAAAGCTGAATGAAATATAATATAGTGTGCAACCGAGAGGGATGCCAGATGCCACAAGTAAAATCAGCCTTAATCAACGTGAAACAATGTAATCCCCGTAAAACACAAACACTCTTGAGTAGCATTACGAGAGCTCGTTGAAATGTGGAGAAATAAAGTTAAAATCTGTATATACAACACGAAGAGCAATAAAGATGTTACGTCCCATTCCCAGCAGCCAGCTGAGTCTCATTTAAAAGGCTCCGGGGAAAGTACCTCCGATCTTTCAATTACACTAGACAATAAAGCGGGCTTTCTCAGTATGGGGCGCACTCCTGGACTGCGACCCGCAGAGTAACTGTTATATCTTTGCCCAGTCTCCTTTAAGGGGGCTTAAAAAAACCGGCCAGGTCAGACTCGTACACCGAAGGTTCTGTACCACCCTAAATATGAAATTGCCTAGGCAATTACCTGGGTAATTGTATATTTATCTAGGCAAACACATGTTTTTGCTATAGGCGCTGCACTAAATTCACAGCAAGTTTGACTCTTGTGAGTAATGCCAGTTTTACGATAGAGAAAAAAAGTTGTTGAACAACGTTTCTTGTATTGGGTCCCTGTTTATTGTTTTGCTTTTCATATTTTGATTTCAATTTATATATTGAACCGTATGAGGGTTCAAGAAAGAAATCCCTTTACGGTTGTGATGTTCAGGCACTTTAAGGTGAAGATAGGATAGTCAGACAACCGTCGTTGGCTGGCTTGTCTTCATCGTTAACGGACCGTGTTGGCACCATTCGAGTATGAAACCCTAAAAAACTGACATTAATTAATTTTCCCGCCAATTATACGTCTGAATTGAAAAGTTCGGCTGATGTTTGCTTTATTGAAGCATAATTTCGGGTTTAATTTGACTGTGAAATGTTACGTGGGTAATTCAGTGGCCTTTTTTTGAGTGTCATTTTCTATAAATTTTACGGTACATGTAAAGAAAAAATAGCCATGATCATATTTTAATCTACTGTCCATCGTTGCACAGCTTTTCGGGCAAAAGGCTCATATAAAACCCGGGAAAAGTGTAAAAAAGTGTCTGTAAGGCGTGGGGCACATAGAAAGGACGTGGGATGAGGGCGCGGAAAAGACGCGTCGCGTGGTTTAGATTTCATATCTTCGCCCCGTCGTCGCTTCAGTAATTTTTTTCCTACGTCCTTCCTATGTGCCCCACGCACGCCTTAAGACGACTGACGAAATAGTAGTCGGCTGTAATACTTTGCTCTAGTGTGGAGGGTACTCGTCGGACTCGGACTCGGAGTCGGACTCGCCTACCGTGGTTTCCCTAAAAATTTGTAGGTACCGAGCTTTTCCCGAACTTCAAAGACTAATTTTTTATGATTTAATTTACAAATGTACCAGTTTTCAGATTTTTCTTGTACCTGTAGACAATATTACTTGCCAAATTTCATAGTTCCAGGTCAACGGAAAGTACCCTAGAAATTTTGGTTCCCTTGAGTGTCGAAATATACGTTTTTTTGCAGCATAAACGGCCGTAACTATTTTTTACGTTAACTTAGAAGTTTCATTTTTTCACAGCTTCAAGGGACTGTAGTCCTGAGCCATATGGTTTTAATTTTAATTCGACACATCAGCGCTTTCGACAGACGGACGGACGGACAACTTAGTGGTCTAATAAGGTTTCCGTTTTTCCTTTTGAGGTACGGAACCCTAAAAATGTAAGTAAATTTTATTTAAAAAAAATGTATTTACGTTTACCGGCAGTCCCCAAACTAGGCTAACAACCTTATTTATAAAAACGCGATTGCCTTAAACACCACTCAAATGCAGTTTACTTCCTGTTTCCTCTTACACTGCACTATTTAAACTGCATTTGACGAGTGATGTTTTTTTCAAATCACGACTTAATTTTTCACAGGTTCTTCGACGCAACAGCCTGATCTAATCTGAATTATTATAATTATACAGTTAAAGAACTACGTTTTGCTCAAAAGTTACAGTAATAATAGGTACGCTTCGGTGATCACATGTAGGTAAACCAAACGGCTGTTTGACCTCTCGCGGGAAACGAGGTTGATTTCGTTGAAATTCGTTAGAAATACCTAAATAAGTAGGCAAGTATACCAAGGTCGATATTCATCATCATCATCATCATTCAGCCATAAGAGGTCCACTGCTGGACATAGGCCTCCTCCATGGATTTCCAAAAAGACCGGTGGTGGAAAATTAATTAAGGCCGATATTCATAAAATTACAATTCATACTTTAGGTATAACGATAATCCGATATACATTGCGTAGCAGTGTTTTCCTTCTTCTTAATCTGTGATCGGCTTTGCAATGTACATCGAATTGTCTTATAGTTAATGAAGCAGGCCCCAAGTAGTATATCGACCTACTTAGTTTTATTTATTCGTACGATTCCATACGTGTAGTTAGTTAGACCTGAGATTTCAGCACAAAGCCTCAAAGTTGGGCCATTGTACGTAACGAGTGCTGAGTTATGTGAACATCTCACACTGATTTTCTCGCGATATTTTCCATCACCGTTAGAGAGTTGAGGTATTACCCACGTGGAACTAGCTGTCCCGGCGAATTTCGCACCGCCACAGAATCCGTTTATATGATTCTTGTTACCATCGCCACGCAATAAATAAATATCTTAGAGTTTGGCCTGAAAAAAGGTTACGGTAACAATAAAATATTATCACACCGGAACGCATTACCGGTATATCAAGTATCCTATGTCTAAATTCACAACTTTTCTAGGATTCTGTACCCGAAGGATGCCAAACGGGACCCTATTACCAAGACTTCACTGTCCGTCTGTCTGTCTGTCTGTCACCAGGTTGTATCTCCTGAACCGTAATAGCTAGGCAGTTGAAATTTTCACAGATGATGTATTTCTGTTGCCACCATAAAAACAAATACTAAAAACAGAATAAAATAAATATGTATACAACAAACGTTGTCTAAAGACAGCGCTCGCCATCTAACGGCCATCTATGTAACTTTCGCCGCGCCGACGTCATGTCGTTAAAGGTCAATGTTAACAGTTTTGCTGCCACCCTCGCACCGGTGCGTGTGGAGATAGCTCAAGCAAGAGGCCGGCCACGCACCGGTGCGTGCTAACGCCTAGTAAAGTTCTTTCAGTGATCATAGCGCCGGCATTGGGCCAGGAATATTATTTTTGGAGCGGCACTGCGCTTGAACTTTAAAAATTTCGTTGAAGCATTGTGGTTTTTTCGTATCGTGAACGGTTTTATTTTTATTTGCGACAAAGATGGACTCTGAACAAGGCCCTTCTGGATCTAAAAGGAGGCGAAAACAGGTGTTTTATATTACGAGAGACAGTGATATAGAAGAGAATGCATATGTGTATAATTAAAAAATAATAATAAATCCTGTATTAAGTTCAAAACGCACTGGTGCGTGCTAGGCACTGACAATGAAAAATTCATTCCTAGTGCCTAGCACGCACCGGTGAGTGTATTTCCCCCTCTCACTAAATACCACCCCCCCTAAGGTTAATCTTCTTAGTACATGAAGGAAGTATATAATAAACAAATTTAAAGTTAAAATTCACTTTTTCCCATACTTGGCCTCCTGGTTGAAATTTGGGGGTTGTTCAGGTGGCAGCGAAGCTGTTAAATACTTTTTATTGGTTTCTATAGATGGCGCTGTTCTCAAATTCGATCTTTGTCTAATGTTGTATAGATAATCGTACGGAACCCTTCGTGCGCGAGTCTGTATGCCAAGTTTCATGTAATTCCGCTCAGCCGTTATTGCGTGATTGAGTAACAAACATACAAACATCTTCACAAACTTTCGCATTTATAATATTATAGAAGGATCACGTATTTTGCAGTAGCAATACTATTTAGAACAAAAAACCCATTGACTGCAGGAATTCAAGACCTCTCGAAAGTGAGTTTTACCGAAGTGCTACCACCGCACCATTCCACAGGCCTTATAAGGAGTTTTTTGGAGAACATGATCCTGTTTCCAACAAAATACTCCTAATGAATTTTATGTGGGCGCGTATACCGTAAAATAGGCTTTTTTACTATACGCAATTGCGCAGAAAAGATTTTATTCATTGCTCATTTTATTACATTTCGAAATGTGCATCTCGTTCTAAAAAACATTACACAGAACAAACTGTTTTCCATACGAAAAACATTTTCGTTGCTAGGGGAAGCAAAATAAAAATTATGTTTTGCACACTGAAAAGGGATTATTTGTGTAATGTTTTATAAAAAACCACAAGCGGGAGACTCTGCTTAAGAATTTTATTGGTGTTTTTAAACACGGTCCACTCTTAGGGTTCCGTACCCAAAGGATGCCAAACGTTATAAAGGGTTTTAAATTTTTCTCGATTGTAAAAAACGATAGTACATACAGAAATCGGAAACAAATCATACTATCAACCTTGGCATTATTATAGCGCATTCACTATATTATAACAAAAAAAAATATAACAACCGGTCAACTGTTAGCTAAAGTTCTCGAACTGAATGATAGAATACACATTTTTGCTAATGTAAAAAAATAATGTAGGGGTATTTATTGATGTGTGTAAGGAACCCACCGTGCACAATTCTTACTTGCACTTGGCACGTTTTCACGGTTTCATGACATATTTATGTGCCTTCATTATCATCAGCCATTTGACGCCCACTGCAGGACATAGGCCTCCCTCATGGTTTTCCAAGCTTCCCGGTCTTGTGCCGCCCGCATCCAGCGACTCCCCGCCACCGCAACCAGGTCGTCAGACCATCTGGTGGGGGGCCTTCCCACGCTGCGTCGCCCGGTCCGCGGTCGCCAGTTTACTAATTTATGTGCCTTAAATTATATGAAATAAGCATAAATCCGTAAAAAAGACAAACACTTTGTAAAATTCCTGGTCTCTTTTGCAAAAACTTCACTTCATACTAACAATATGCTTAATCTTGCTACTCATCTACTTTTGAAAGAAGTCCATTTGAAGTCAAAACAAGTAAGAGTTTATTTTACGTATTTTTTCTGAATTCCTGTTCCGACCACAAACAAAAACCGGCCAAGTGCGTGTCAGGCCACGCGTAATGTAGGGTTCTGTAGAAAGAGGATTTTTTTTTATCTGCTTTACTAACTTTACTAACAACTTCATCGAAGTAATTTTCAATGGATTTTGTACCAAAGTACTTTTATAAGTTGGATGCCTATTAACCGTTAGCTAGTGAAACCTACTTAGTCATGATAGTTATCCTTTTAAGTTCATTATATGTGCTACTACCCTGAATTTTTTCCCGTTTCTACAATCAACCGTTTAGCCAGGAGAGGGGGGGGGGGGGGTCCCTGCTCGGACAAAAATTAGCGCTATAAAGCTTATCATTTCGCAAACGGAAAATCCGCCGCGGACGGACAGACAGGCATACAGACATGGAGAAACTATAAGGGTTCCTTGTCCACTACGGAACCCTAAAAACGGCCAAGAGGGAAACAATTTCCTGAGGCCGCCACGCTATCGACATACGTCGGCCTTTCAAATACCAAATGAAATTCCGTTCAAACACTATAGGGAAAGGGAAAAAAACTAGAGAAATACGAAATGGCGATCGGGGGCGAGGGACGGCCTGGAGGCGTCGAATAATAGAGCTTTTGGCCCGAGTCCGGGGTGTATTGATTTAAATGTGTCCTTTGATCTTGCGATCATTATTTAGTTACGTAAGTAACATAAGTAACAACTTTAATTTTAGTAGGCAATGTACTGACTGGAATGTCGAAATCTGTGGGTAAGGCTGAGTTCTCCGAGCGCACGGATTTGTATGGGACTTATTGCGCTGCGCGAGCGAAGTTGGGGGAAGAGTAGGCATTTTTGAAATTACAGAAATACAAATCCTATCAATAGAATTTCGATGACCGACGTCACTAACACATTCAGTGATGGTAATTGTGGTATATTTTTTACTATCCAAAACTCAGTACAGCTTGATAATTTAGACTCATCTTCGCGATTTTTTGGTATAAAGTTTAAAAAATCATTAAAATAATGACCGACGGTCGAAAAGTTATATATGTATATTATTTTTTCAGGTTTTGAATACTAACCATTAGAGAGTAAAATGTATTTAAAAACACCTAATTTAGGGGTAATGTTGGAGAACCCAGCCTTAATGCTCTCCTAGGAGGCTCCCATAGGATTTAAAGGGCCCAAGAAGAAGAAAGTACTTAACGGTACTTAGGCCGACTTGAACCACTTCTGAAATGTCACTTAAGTCACAATTTAAATTGAAGTAGGTATGAAGAAATTTACTTAAATGCTACATAAGCTACATTTAAGAAAGTGGTGCAGGTAAGCGTTAATGTAGGTCCTTGCTCGCGCAATTGAATCTAGCGAATGTAACTGCCGTTTCCTTTAATGTGCCCTGGTTAGGTGATAGATAGAGAAAACTTTATTGTGATACATAGCGACCTCGAATCACATACAGGTATTATTTGAAGCAATCCCGTACATAATCCTTACCAGTTTCTCGATCTTGTTATAGGTACCATAAATTATCAAAATTTTTGGTCCCGAAATTGTGCCGAAGTTTGTTACCTGAAAGGTTTATTTTTCCATTCGCTCGCAAAAGATCTCATTATGCGCGATCAAAGTGTTTTTCCGTGAACGTTTGTTATATTTCCTAATTTTCAATCTAAAATGTTTGTATTAGGGTAAAAGTGGGTTGGTCGGGAAGTGTACACGCGACGGGAAACCCTTTTCCGCTGTGATAACACTGCGCGCCATTTCCGAGAAATGAGGTGTGTAAAAAGTTTATCGGTGTTTCTCTGACCTTCTTATCTCTTGAATAGAGTCCGTTCTCTGTTGGTTTAACAAAGATCGGAGAGTATGTTTCCTTCAATGTGTTCGACATACTTTGGAACTTACTTAAAGCTGGTCTGGATGGAAGGAAGATTGGTGGCTTTATCTATTTTGATACGAATTATTCTTTAGGTACTTGCTAGAAGTTGTCTAACTCAATTTAAGTTACGCTAACTATGAAGAATGATGCCATTATAGTCACAAACTTTCCGTAATAAGTAGGTTACATTTTATGTTACTTTTGCCTTTCAGACAGGTCCATGGACCGATTTATATCTAGGTACCTGAAAATAATTGACTTGTGATACCTATATCACCATATCACCAGTCTCTAACAACCAACACATTAACAAAATTAAAAGGAAAAGCAAAGCGTGTAATTGAATGAATGAATGAATGAATGAATGAATGAATGAATGAATGAATGAATGATTTTATTGCCACAAACAAACATGCTTACATACAATAATTAAAAAATAAAGGAGTATGCGTGTGACAATGATACTATTTCAGCGTTTGCTGTTTCTATTTGAAACAGCGCTGGTTTTCAAATAGCACCTCCACGCCAAATGAAGAAAACGTGTCATGCAGGTAGGGCTTACCGTTAAAAAAAATATACATGTATACATAGAAAAATAGAAATATAAATAACGTTTATGTCAATTTGTAGGTACAAAAAGTTTAAATTTTAATTGAATTGAATTTAATTTTAATTTAACTAAGTTTGAATTATAATGCGAGATAGTCAATAATGTCATTCATGAATAAAAAATCTAATACTTATAAAAAATAATGACAGGCTTACTTAATATTATTCTGTTGTTTATGAAGAAGAATGCGGCGAAATTTGTGCTTAAAAGAGATTGGAGTCATTAATTGGCGCAGGGGTGGCGGCAAATCGTTCCATATTTTTGTGGCCGCATATTTAAAGCCACCCCTACAGCCTGTCGTTATGTGCCTTGGTACTATTAACTTATCCCCAAATCGACTGCGTGTATTATAAGTGTAGTACGTTTTGGCCCACGTGAACTTGTCGAATAGATACGCTGGTCTCTGTCGGTGTACTACCTTATGGACTAGGCAGGCTAGGTGTAAGTTACGACGTGCCTTCATGTTTAAAATTTCTTTCTCCTTCAGAAACGGCGTAATGTGCGCCCGCTTTGGCACATCAAAACAAAAACGAATGCACGCATTTTGGACACGCTGTATAGCACGTTCAGTTTTAGCAAATATACGCGGTCCATAGATGACGTCTCCGAAGTTGAAAAGGGAAAGCACTAGACTCTCCACTAAAATAATTCGAATCTTCTCCGTAAGAAAGTTTCGAATATTGTATAGAGTCTTTAATCTGTAAAATGCATCCCTTATCTTTAGGCCCACATGACCTTCGAAACGCAACTCATTATCCATCAAAAGTCCCAGGTTTCGTGCACTATCCACCATTTCAACAGGCTGGTCATCAATTTTTACACAAGGGTTCCTTTCTTTAATCGATAAACGCTGGTTTTTTGTACCTAAAATCAGATATTTTGACTTTAGTGGATTCAGTACTAGTGAGTTCTTTACGGCCCAGTCATGGATTAAGTTTAAATCTTTATTTATACGTTCAGTTGCTATACATGTATCGTTCGATTTGAAAGAATAGTATACCTGTGTATCGTCAGCGTATAGATGTGCTTTGCAGTGCTGAAGGTTATGAACTAGATCTGATGTATACAGAACAAATAGCAGCGGACTTAGTATCGATCCTTGAGGGCAGCCGCGAGGTATCACCCGAACATCTGATTCTTTTAAGTTACCCTGTTTATCTTCCAGCACCACAAACTGTTTTCGATTAGTTAAATAGGATTTAAACCACTCACACGCTCCTCGAGATATACCATAATAATAGAGTTTTTCCAGTAGAAGTTCCGTATTCAGGCAATCAAATGCTCGGGAGAAATCTAAAAGTACGAGAATTAGATTAACCGCGACAAACGCGTCGAGCAACCCCACTAATATCCGCATTTGTACCGTACTTAGGTACAGCATTCAATCGCTACCACCCTTATGGTGACGCGTTAAGGCTTATTTCATAGTTGTAGACCAACGTTTCTAGTTTAAAGCTAATGAGCACGGCCCGCAAAAAGGTCCGTCTCGACACAGAGTGATGTTTTGGACCCCGAAACAGATGGAAATCTCCACTCTCGGGAGTGGAAACGATTAGCATGAAAAATTCCCTTGTTTACGTCACTGTTTTGGTGTTAGCGCTTTATATGACGTTCTCGTAATTTGTTAAAGTGACTTCTAACCTCGACGCGTCAAGGGAATACATATATTATGCAGGGCAGGTTCATAGAGGCACATCTGATATCTTGCTTGAGAGATATAATTATAAGTTGTTTTAGTAATTTTGTTTGACTTACAGCGAATAGGATTAAGTGACAGCTTGTATCTCTTGCTTTGATTGTCTCGTTGGTCTAGCGGCATCACGTCTGATTACCATGCCGAAGATCCTGGGTTCGATTCCCACTGAGGGCCGCCTTGCATTCAGGATGTATTTCCATGTTTGTGATGTCCTTGCTTGGTTACCATAGTACAGGGTATTCTGGTTTGGGACCGGAACAAGTGATTGTGATGTGTGAAAGTTAGTATTATAATCTAGACTCTTCGTCATAGCCATTCCGCAGAGAAGATCTGGCATTTTGTTGGAAGCTCTGTGACCATCTCATAAAAAAATATCCTGTACAAGTCTAGAACTAAGCTCTGATAGACTAATAAAATAAATATACTTAAAATTGGAGAAAACATTGAATGTGAAATAGTTATTTGTTATACAAGAGTGCAAAGTTGCTTTTTAACCGCGTGCTCAATTTTGATGACAGAGCAAGCGAAGGATTCTAAAATTGAATCACGAGCGCAGCAAGTGATTGAAAAATTAGAATCCTGAGCGTCAGCGAGGGAATCAAAGAAGCACGAGGTGAAAAATCTTTGCACTCGAGTGGAACACGTAACTATTCATCCCACCTCAGCGAGGAAATGACTAAATGCAAAAAAACACAAAGGAGGTTCCGAGTCTGAGTTTATAACAAATTAAAAAAGTAGTATGATAAATTCGGCACCATGGAGGTAGAAGTGAATAGGTTTAATAATGTTTTGAATTTACAAACTTAGTGCACTCGATGTTCTAAATTCAATCTACTTTATCCTCTAGCGGATAAAAACTGCTTTTGCACTCAGATATCGAAGGGCAAAAATACTCTTTCCGAGATGGAGGGATGCAAACACAATTTTTTTTCAAGGTAAAGTACATCACTAATGAAATAAATATCGACTTTCCTATTTTAGAAAGTGAGTTACACGTAAAAAGCAGATCCAGAAAGGCCGTTTGGTAGGCCCAGCTACACCCTTTTTTATATAGCCTAGAACGTATTGCATATTGGTGGAGGCGCCGGGTAAATTTTAATTGTAATTGTAATTAAAATTTTATGATAACCGGGGGGGAAATGTAACGATTCCTCTTTATAGAAGCTGGCTGGCAGAGCCTTCTCGTCTTATTTTAAATATTTTGAAGGGAATCGTTACGTTTTGTTTTAGATGTCAGTCGATCCCGATCTAGGCTAGGGCATCGATAAAAAAGACTAATAAAAAGATATTTTCCCTTAATTTGAATTTTAATAAGTAGAGATATTACAGTACTACTGTAGAGCACAGGCCTTCTCTCAGAGAGAGAGTATGGGTTTAATTACCACGCATGCCCACCGCGGATTTTAAATTTATAGCGCTGAGGTATACGTCAGATACTTAGGTTTTCTCACGACGTATTCCTTTACGCACCTAAGTAAATGTTAGAAGTGAAATAACCGGACAACGAGTAGAACTCGCTTCTGAGGGTACTTAATAAATAATTCCAGACTTAATTTTGCATTTGAAATAAATGTTTTCCATACGACACAAGTACAAAGGTAAGTTTGTAATCGTAAAAACATTTTTAGTGTAATCTTCGGATTTTTTCGCATACTTCACCGGATAAACCTAAACATATAATAAATATTATTATTACTATTTTACACTTCCTCCTTCGTTTTCAGGGTTCCGTAGTTGACAAGGAACCATTATAGTTTCGCCATGTCCGTCTAAACGGTTGATTGTAAAAACGTGAGAAAATTCGGGGCAGCAGCACATGGTACATTAAAAGGAAAACTACCTTGGCTAAGTAGGCTTTACAAGTCAAAGAGTAATAGGCGACAGACTTATAAAAAAAAATATTCATGAAAATTCCTTCGAAAATTACTTTGACGAAGTTGTTAGTTCTGTAAAGCAGGTAAAAACCTCTCTTTCTACGGAACCCTATATTGCGCGTGGCCCGACACTCACTTGGCCGCTTTTTATTTCGTATCACCACATGAAGGGTTGGCTGGAAGAGATTTCTGCTGAAATCTTCTAACTTTTTACTGCTGTAGTGTTTCGAAGTCGGTTTTTATTTTTTATTTAAATTTTTTATTTTTCAATTTTTCGTGGGGGATCTGGAGAAAAATAAACGAGTCCCTAATAACCATAAATTTTACTCTACTTAATTCATTGCTTTAAAATTTGTTGTTTTCAAATTCCATCTTCGAAAGTATGCACCTGAACATCACTAAATTAACTTGGCACTACTTTTACGCTATTTTATGAAACATACGGATATTAATAAAGGATGGGCCCCATTAAGCCTTATTTACTGCTCTTCATTGAAGAGTTCCGTTCTCCAACTCTGAAAGTCTTTATCAGATCTTCAACAAATAAAATGGGACCTATGGGGCGTTTTATCTATTCGAACAAAAAGAGAATTGTCGAAATCGGTTAAGATTTGACTGAGTTATGCGAAAACATAGCCTGTAAAAAATATATACGCGTCGAATTGATAACCTCCACCTCCTCCAATTGGCTCACTTGTTGTGCAGCTTGGCTAAAATTGTGTAATTAGTATTTTATTCTTAAACTGAATAAATAAAAAAAAAGGTTTTGGCCATGACCCGAGCGATTTGACGATGACGAGTGTGTAATTGAAAATGTTCGTCTATTCTACTATATCTAATGCATAAATAAAGCAGTGTGCCATAAAGACCTACTGCGTGTTTTTATTCCTTCGAACGTATCGTGTCACCTAACAGCTGGCACGATCGATCGAACATTCCAAGAATACGACTGGCAACGTAAAAACTTAGGTATCTCGGTAAACTCTATTTCCAACTGCTAACGAAGTGCAGTGGCCTAATTACGCGCACCAAATCCTGAGCAATTTCAATCGTCTAACTGTCAAATTCCATACTAATTTGACAGTTAGACGATTGGAATCGCCCAGGATTTGGTGAGCGTAATAAAGGGGCAGAGCTGTGGTAGCGGAGTGGTAGAACGCCGGTTATAGTAGCAATGCCACTCGCTGACTGTGAAGGAAAACATCGTGAGGAAACCTGAGTGTCTGAGCTATTAACACACCTCAGCGCTTGAAATCGCCAATCCGCGGTATGCACGCGTGGTGATTACTCTCTCCCTGAGAGAAGGCCTGTGCCCTATAGTGGGACGTATATAGGCTGCTTATGTAAGGGAACGCACAAACATAGCTAAATTCTCTATATATATACATATATACTTATTTTTATTTCGTATAGACAAACGCGTAAAAACGGAAGTTTCGTTGGATTTTAATAAAATACTCGTGCAATCCTATTCCATTAGACAATGAGATCTTCACCAGAGTTCGTAAGCATTTTATCACGCCCAAATCGATACTCATCAAGACCCGCGATACGATCCAACTCCCTAAAAAGGCCCAAGTGATTGATTTCCTTAAATGCGGACATAAAATTCAATGGTCAATATATAGGGCTCGTACCGACTCGAATGAACTATGCAGATTGTATCGAATACCATTTTAGTCTCGGCTAGGATGTAATTTCGGATGTAACATCGTTTTATTTCAGCATCTTTGATCCCTGGGGCTTGTTTCATGGAAACACAATTCATGGTTTACTATGACAATTCTATGTAGGTACATTGCAAAATCGATTTACCCGCACATTAACTCGTAGGAAGACTGCTACGCCATGTACATCGAATTGTCATGATAAATTACGAATTGTAGTTTTATGAAACTCGGCCTTGGATGTAAGCCAATGGTTCCGTACGTATCTTAGCCAGAGGATAAGCCTGCCAGTCAAACGTGGCAGGCGTTTAGAATAGGATAAAAGGGAGAAGATTTTTTTTAAAGGATCTGCCCCTATATTACGCGCACCAAATCCTGAGCGATTCCAATCGTGTAACTGTCAAATTTGCGTGAAATTTAACAGTTAGAAATTATGGGCACAATTAGGCTCCTGGCCATCCAATGAAGCAACGTCGCCAGGAGGCCGAGGCGTCAACACAAGCAAAAACTCGACTGAAGCCTACTATTTTAGTTTACTTTTTTTTTAAATTTGATGTCGTCTTTCAGCCATGTGCCCATGTCTCACTCTCGATGAACTACTATGGAACTATTAGTTCTATTTTAACTGGAGGCCGCTGTACTCGATTTGTACAAATGGCCTCAGTCTGGGTGAAAATGTCTGTTATGTCATTGTCTGGTTACAATAGCACAGAACACCCTAGGGATTAGGACAAGTGATTATGTTGTGTGGAAGTTATTTATTTATCCTATTAAATAAGTCTGAAAAAAAAAAACGATTTATTGGCACTGTGGAGTGCATCGGAAACGGCATATTTTGTAAAATTATAAATTTATGCGGTCAGAAGAGTTGTTCTCCCATATTTCCCAATTTGTAATATGTCAAATAATTATCATCAAATAAGAATCGACTTGTCATGAGTTGTAGTTTCATGAAATAGGGGCCTTGATGGGAAATTGGCATACAATATTGTTCTTTACTCCACTCTTTACTGAATTTACTTATACCTCAGACTTACCTACCGACCTACTCGTATTATTGCTTTCAATTGCATGAAATTGACGAATCTCAATTGGAATAACACAAACAACGGACTTTTGATCCAGTTCTATTCAATCAACAAATTGTATTTTCCGCTGTGTGTAGTTTTGATTCAATTTTATTTAGCTTTCATTCGATTGCGCTCAATTAATTTGCTGCGGTTTCAACTGACGATTTGAATTCTGTTACAGTGAATCGTTCGAAAATGTGGTAACTGTACTGCCTGCCGAAAAAATGTTACACCTGGCTAGTTCACTACAAAAAATGCTCAAAGGCGTTTTATTAGTTAAAGTTCAAGTTCGTTTATCGCTTCATGTAGAACAAAATCGATTTTAACATCACTAATAGTCCTCAATACTACACATAAGTAACTTATCACTTAGTAACTTGTACCTACGACCGTAAAAATTAAAGCATAGTGTGTGAATGAACACGAACGTTAGTTTTTGCACCTGGGCGTACTATCCACACCAAATGGGTCACACTACTATTGGATCAAGAGCAATCTATTTCGATCAATGGCATTGGACTTGCATTGGATGTCGTCTCAATGATAAACCCGCGTTTTTGGAATGACGCTATTTCTGCCCGGGTGAGGCTATTTGTCTCCATTTATGTGGTTCGCGATTTGATGAGAAAATAAACATTTCTGCTAGTGTTTTATTGGGCGCGAAAACGAGTCACGTTTATAAGATGTAGCTGTGTAAAGATAACACAAAGAGCAATATAAAAAATCTAAACTTAAAAAAACCATTTTAGAATTCTAGTAGTATTATTTTTAGAAAACCAGTGAAAGTAAACCAAAAACATAAACATTCCTACTCTTTCTACATGAAGACTTATGCTGAATTCAGCTACGAAACTTAACTGAAACTTGAAATCAGACGCAGGTATCAGAGAAAGATAAAAAAGCAGCAATAAATCGTACACAGAATATTTCTCTGAAGAGTTCTATAGGCCTTCGTAATATATATATAAAAAAACGAAACATTAGGTGATTTCGTGGATAGTTTTTTTGCGAATTTTTGTTCATGTTATCCGTCGGGCATTAAACAAAAACATGAACGAAAATCGGCGCAGTTGCGATGCGATGAGTTTGGGGTGGACACGTAGGTAAAAACCAATTATTTGTTAACCTGAATCAACTTATCATAATCAGCCTACATATGTCCTACTGTAGGGCACAGGCCTTCTCTCAGCGAGAGAGTAATCAACTTAAATCCGAAGAATTTTGAATGACATCCCGCCAATGAGACCCGAAATACGTCCATGCTACTCGTAAGTCAGTTATTTGCTCAAATTATTTGTCGGATATTACAAGTACGATACTACTTTCCCTGTATTTTTCTTCACTACAACGTGACCCGAAGACAACGGATAACATTGTTAATTGACATTCAACAAACGGAATAAATTTCTGAATCCATGAAATAATCGCTGCCCAGTCGACAACTAATCAACCCCATTCTTGGTTTTTTGTTTTTAAGGTTCCGTACCCAAAAGGTCCCTATCACTAAGACTCCTCTGTCCGTCCGTCCGTCCGTCTGTCACCAGGCTGTATCTCATGAACCGTGATAGTTAGACAGTTGAAATTTTCACGATGATGTATTTCTGTTGCCGCTACAGCAATAACTATTAAAAATAGAATAAAATAAGTATTTAATGGGGGCTCCCATACAACAGACGTGATTTTTTTGCCGTTTTTGTTTGATATTAATAACGACACCAGGTAGACGCTTTACATATTAAATGTTGTATAGATAATGGTACGGAACCCTTCGTGCGTGAGTCCGATTCACACTTGGCCGGTTTTTTAAATCTATTACAAAAGCTACGGCTACCACACACACAAGTCAAGACTAAACGGTAACTTTTCCCAAAGCTCTTGTATTTAACAAAGCTCAGTACCAATAAACGCTGAGCAACTTGAGCGAAGGCCAACATTTGCTTTAGCAAGTCGGAGACAAAGCTATTGCTTGTCCTTGTTGTTAATTCGTGTTAATAATCATGACTGCGTAAAGACTTTCTTGTTGTTCTTGTACAGCCTGTCATTTTCGTGTTTCTGTAGGCCCTTTTAGATTTTTTTGACGTGAAACGTCTTTCAGTTCGGTAGTAGAGGGTCACTTGCTAAGAGAGCCTGCAACGAAAACCTGTCGCCTCGGCGAGGACTGTAACTCTGTAATTCTTATAATTATCTTAATTCACCGATAGCAGATGATTGCTCTAATTGAGCCTTACTTAAAATAGTACATTACTTCAGAGGGAAGAAAGTGACAGTTCCATACCGAGATTATGGCATTTGCGCCACGAGCTTGCGAGGGGCGCAAACCATTTGAGGTATGGAACTGTACTTTATCCTGAGGTATGTATAGTGCTTTTTATTACACCTACGAGGAAAATTATAGACATAAATGCATAGAAATGTTTATATTTAGTTAAAAGTATATTCGCCCGTTTCTGGAGTAGGCTAAGATCATAAGGTCATGCAGCCACTTCTTCCGTGATTCCGCGCGTTTTATATACAAAAATAATTTCGTTTTTAATTTTCTGTATGCACCAAGGAGGTTGGTAACTGGTAAAAAAAAACTGTATGTGGCCAGTAACAATTTACTTGAAATTTAATTAGTAGACAGTTAAAGTCTTTTTGCAGTATGACTGCTGACAAATTAAAAAAAAAAAACCGGGTATGTAATGGAATTTTATACATACTTCCCACCCTTGGGTCGGAAGGATTTTCATACAAACTTCCATACCTTGGGATGAAAGGATTTGAAGGGCGGGATAAAGGCGTTTCTTCCCTCTAATTGGTATAATTAGTATGTATTTTCAGAGCAGGTGTGATAAAAAAGATTTTACTTAACAAAATTTGGTTCGTATATTGTAGTGAAAAAATATTTATAAATCTTGAGAATACTTATGTCTAAAACATCTTCGTCTTCGAAAGACGGATTGAGATCCCTTGATAAAAATATCAGTATTGTATGGGATATATCAATGAAGCTTTTTTATCTCTGAGATTGCTCTTTAGTGTCCTTTCAAAGATGATGTTCGAAACAAAACGATGACCGATGTCACGGCTGAAACAGTTTTATGAATACTGCCCTATTATTAAATCCAAGCAGAAACCGAGTAGAGTCATGTAGAGCTATTGATGTTAATGAAAATGTCGATCGAACCAACGCTTTGGCATCAAATTCCTCTGAGAATTGCATTGGAGTTGAGCGTGCCAGTGTTTAGGCATCTAACTAGTTAGATTCACTTAGGCCGCTGCATTTTGGATTGAAGTAAATCGAATATACCTATAGATATAGGTAGGATGTTTTAAGTGGTATAAGTCAAATAGGAGTTCTATGAAAGCGCATCGGAATAATTTGGTGTTCTTAAAAGCTAATTTACAAAAAAAAGTTTTCGAATTATTCAAGAGGAGGACGAATCTCGAGTAGATATCATTTGCTCTTTGTCTCGTTCTGTTACTGCAACTATAGCACTATCAATTTAAGCAGGCATACTGAAAACATTACTTAAATACCGTAAAAGCTAACTGCTAGAGTACAAAATTAAACGAAACGTGACACAAAAAAAAGTTTTCGTATAAGTGCAGATTTCACTATTATTCAGCTATACTAATCGTGGGTCAGCAGTAAATTTCATTCACCATCAGCCATTGCAGGACATAGGCCTCCTTCGTGGTTTTCGTAACCATGAGGGGTTTTACCATAATCGCCACGCTTGGCAGGCGGGTTGGCGATCGCAGTATGCGATTGGAAATTCAGGAAGATGCTGCTGCCCGGCTCCTGGTGATTGAATTCCTTAGTCGCCTTCTACGACATCCACGGGAGGAAATGGAGTGACGCTATTCTTAATCCAGCGCCACACGGAAATTTCATTGGCATCTTATTATGGTGGGTGCAGAAAAGAACGGATCAGTGTCGAGAATCAGGATTGGTCGATGGAACCGTTCAGCGGCTTGATCAGCTCACGTTCATTCGATTTAGTCTGTAGCTACCAGTGATAGTTAAAAACATAGATGTCTAACTAGCGCTTAGTTAGCTTTAGTAGCAAACCGAGTTTGTTTTAAAGTGTGAAATTGGCATTGAACCCAGAGCAGAACTGCCGTTTGAGTACACAGTGATCCGAACTATATTGACATTTCCGCTTGTTCTGAAGCGGCATTCGACCAGGATATTAAGATTTTTCCCTGTGCCGATGACCTTGAGCGTTTGACACAGGTGTGCAGCACTTCCACATTTCACCGCTAGATGACACGACTGAATTAATTCCTAGTAGTAATCTCCATAGAAAGACGCTCGCGCTGCCGCACACACACAGTCTCATTCCCTTCGCGTAAGCACACGCCGCCAAAGGCACACATATATAGCCGAATTTCGAACGCGTCGAGCGAGCCGAGCGGTTTCTACTTTTCTAGCCGGCTCGCCAGCCCGCCCGCGTACGCGTAGATTGAATAGACTTCAATCTAATGCCTTCTTGTATAGCATGCGTCATTACAAACAAAAAAGATAAAGGTAGATACATCTCTTCAAAACTTATCTATGCTTTGTAGAAAGAATAGCTTTCAAACAAAAATCACATGTTTAGTAAGTACGTATTTATTTACCTACCTACTTATGAAATAGTACATGTTTTTGCACAACAACAGGTTTTTATGTCAAAAAGTGAAAAAAATCATCTTATCTTTTTTCAATAAAGTGAATTTGACTTTGATTTCACATGGATGTATTTCGGGACTCAGTGGCAGAATTGGAACGTAGGAAGCGACTTCCCCATATGAAATAAAAAAATATATTTCTAATGCCAATTCCATGGAAAGTAGAAATTACGACCATTTTAATTGTTATCCGGATTTTACGTCGTTAGGGTTGTCACGCTCTCAGATAGTAATTTATAATCCGGATCTGATTTGATTTTGAAAAAAATATGTAAATACCTGGTGCCGTTATTATTGATATTAATTAAAATAGTAACATGATATACATCGCATATAACAACTTTATGTACACGGTGTGACGTGAAGAATGTATATAGGTACATAAAGTTGATCAGCGAAAAACACCTAGATAAAATTGTTGTCCCATTTTGATGTTACTAACTTGAAATTTTCTATACGATTAGTTTTTTTTTGCTAAAACCGACGGAGAAAATCGAAAACTTGGAGAAGCTGGTCTCCATGAGTTTCTTTTTTTTTCAACGGCTTGGGATAATGGTAACACTTAGGGGTGGTCTTTTAAAACAACATAAACTCGTTGCATAAACCCTAGATAGGACGGTGACGTAAATTAATTTTTATGGCAAATTTAATAGTGCCGATTGAAAAGTAAAATTGCTTAAATTTTCAACCAACACCTAATGCAGGTTTTGCCACCGGGCCCCGCTGGTCTAGCGGCTGGACTAATATGGTATCAACTTTATAGTCACACAGCGTTTGAATGCTAAAATAACTAGACGTGTGAAAATTCTTGAATTTTTGGTTGTTCTAATTTCGGTCTTATCAGGTGCTAAAAGATTTCCAAGTTCCACATATGGTGTAAACTTGGAATTTCCATCCTTACAGGGTGATCCCTCAAACCGATAAGAAAAATCTGACTTGGAAAATCCGGTCTCTACAGCTTTTTTGTCAAAGCCTGAGAAAACGGTAACATTACGGGGTAGTCTTGTCGAACAAATGTTGAATAAGACCTTGGGTTGGATGACAACGTTAACTTACTTTTTACAAAATGGCGTAAGTCAAATTTCAAGCTGGCTCCTAAAAATTTAAAAATTCTGATTTTTATCTCTGGCTCCGTTTTTCTATGAAAATTAGTATTGGAGGTTTTTGCGGTCGCTGATGACTACTCTGCGCCATGTATTGAACGCAGTTTTGATGACTTCCAGCCTCCCGAACAAGCCGGTTTCCGAAAGGGCTTTAGTACCATTAGACCACATCCACACGTTGCGGCAAATTATACAGAAGACTGAGGAGTATAATTTGCCATTATGCTTTGCGTTTGTGGACTTTGAGAAAGCCTTCGATTCGATCGAGTTATGGACAGTGCTCGAGTCTCTCCAGCGTTGCCGTATTGACTATCGGTATATCGAGGTGCTAAAATGCTTGTACAACAGTCCACTATGACCACAGAACCACTATGTCGGTCCGAGTACAGGAACAGAATTCGGAGGCAATTCCATTGAAAAAGGGCGTAAGACAGGGAGACGTTATCTCTCCAAAAATGTTCACAAACGGACTGGAAGATACCTTCAAGCTTCTGGAATGTCAGGGACGCGGCATCAATATCAATGGCGAGTACATCACTCACCTTCGATTTGCCGACGATATAGTAGTCATGGCAGAAACGATGGAAGACCTCGGCATAATGCTCGAAGACCTCAGTCGAGTTTCCCAACGGGTGGGCCTTGAAATGAACATGGACAAAACGAAGGTCATATCGAATGCTCGTTTTGTGCCCACCCCAATAACATTGGGGAACTCGACTCTCGAAGTTGTAGACGAATACGTCTACTCAGGACAAACAGTCCAACTAGGCCGGTCCAACTTTGTGAAAGAGGTCGAATCCAACTTGGCTGGGCAGCATTCGGGAAACTTAGAAAAGTCCTTTCGTCTAATATACCTCAATCGCTCAATACAAAATTATACAACCAGTGATGACTTAAGGCACTGAAACGTGGCCTCTCACTATGGGCCTCCTAAGAAAGCTCAAGGTCACGCAAATAGCTATGGAAAGGCCTATGCTTTCTCTACGGTATCGAATCAGAAATGATGAGATTCGTAGAGGAACGAAAGTCACCTTAGCCCAGTGGATTACTAAGTTGAAGTGACAGTGGGCGGGGCACATAGCAAGCAGAACTAATGACCGATGGGGCCGAAAAGTTCTCAAATGGAGACCACATATCGGCAAGCGCTGCGTAGGACGACCAGCCGACAGATGACCTCATCCAAGTGCCTGGAAGACGCTGGATGAAATCCGCTTCCAAGTCTTCCAACTGGTCTTTTTGGAAATGCATGGAGGAGGCCTATATCCAGCAGTGGACTTCTTGTGTTTCCATGACTCGAGAGGTTTCTTTACAAAAGCTGCTGAAAACTTAAAATATAGTGTAAAAATACAGAGGTTTTTATAAACATTTTAAAAGAGTGGAAATTTTGATAAATTTGAAGCTTGGATTAAGATTTTGGCTCAAAATCTTTGAATTTAAATCATCGACTTTACGCATTTTTTTATTTTATTTTACACTACGCGCATTCACTAAAGCGGTTTCAAAAGGGTGAATATGTGTCATCGCTATCGTGCCTGTGTGGCCAATAGTCCATTGAGCAAATCTGACTGGATAATTTTTTTCTATGGTATAACACAAACAAAATTATAAAAAAATTAAGAACAAAAGCAAAATAATTAATTTTTTACAGAAGAAAAAAAAAACATTTCAAAATGGATATTGACCAAAGAAATAAAACAAAAATTATGAAAATGGAAAAAGACTTCGTTGCTAAGGATGTTGGCAAAAGAGCTACAAATGGATTTGAGTGCTTATTTGGCCTGCATCCTTGTTTCAGCACAAAGACTGATAAATATAATTATTAATCAACAGTGCCTCCTCGTCTTAACTTATATTGGTATATTATAACAGATTAATCTGTTGATAATTGTATTAATAGTGTAATTCATACCATTTCTATTATTTCATTCCAATAGCACAGGAAACATACAGCATTTAAGTGATTTTTGGCGTTAAAGCTGATAGTTAAAAACTATCTATACTATAGTGCAGGGAATTCTAGTTTGATTACCGTTGTGTGGACGTTATTATTATTATAATTTTGGAACTCCCCACCGACGAATATTTTCAAGATACATTAAACTATTCATTGTGACACTTAAATAAAAATATGTAATATCGGTAAACCAGGAACGCAGATTTTTGTTTAATCTACTGTGTGATACAGTACTTCTATTTCTATTTGGTTACTTTTTGTTACACTTTTCCTTTTTGTTAAGGTTTCAGTTGTTTTTTTTTGTTACGTGTACAAAAAACTTACCTACTTTCTTTTGTTGTCATTATAATTACGGAACCCAAAAAATATTATGCGCGTTAAATTATATATTTAAATTACGTTGTACCTAAAAATGAGCACCGAATAAATCTTGAATAAAAAAAAACCCGGATTTTGTGCCAACCCTAGCAAAAACAATTGAATAGGATCAACTTATACATGTCATGGAAGTGTGATTTATATTACATGTAGGGAAGGTAAAGAGCATAATTATTGCAGTGTATATAACTTATCCCAATACAGCGGAATTTCGAGAAAATAAAAAAACTAAAAACAAGTACCTACACACGTAGTATATAAATTATAATTCCTACAAAATTTTTAGCATTACGCCATTGATTCTTCTAAAAATACTTCCGCATGTACAATAAAATGCGTGATAAAAATATACAGCGTTTTATTTTATTTAAAACAGAAAAACATGTCAGGCAGATAGAAAAAAAATTCAGAGACGAAATCTACACAGATTCATTTTGTATGTTTAGAAAAGGTTCTAAACATAACATTATTGACACAATTCATATAACTATGTAAAATATTTTTCTATACATATATCCGGATGGGAACGACCGAGCCGAGTTCGATAGCGCTATCTTCTTCTGTCGCTACGGAAGTGAGCGGTGCGGAAATACTAAGTACTGTAATTCGGCTTGGTTCACTCAAAGGTTATGAATCAAGTATTATTCGTAACGCCCCAATCGAAATTATTATTTACCAACACATTATTTACCGCCTATGTACCCTACAATCTAACGAGGAGGCGAAGTGCGAGCGCAAGGAGTGAAACAAAACTCAATCAAACTAAAATGAACCTTAAATGCTAGTAATTAGAGACTACAAGGCTCGAGCAACAAGTCTGGCCGCGTGCGGCCGACCTAATCGCGACAATAAATGGATTATAATACATAGGTAGTTAGGTTTAATTTTTAATGAACCTCACTTTTACCGTGATTTAGGCACAAATACTAAAACGATGTTTCGCTTAGGTTGGTAATGTTACAATAGCTCGGATGGGAAGAGGCGTCCCTTGAGCGGCAGAGAGCTCTTGGTTCGAATACTATTCGAATACGAATACTTTTTACTTTTCTTTTTTAGTTATTTACTTAAATAAAAAAATACAAGAATTGGGATTTTATATTGTATGTTTTTCTAACGATTGAAGCTCGATCACTACTACAAAAATCAGTTGCCGTGCGTTGGTCTTGCAAACACTCGAAAATGTCTCCACCGATTGGACTAATAGCTATATAATATTTTTTTGTTTTGTTCAGACATGGGACGTGGGGCGAGGGCGCGGAAAAGACCCATCCCTTCAGGAGCCTGTTTCATAGAACTACAATTCATTGTGACTATGACAATTCGATGTACATTGCAAAGCCGATTAACCCACAGATTAAAAAATAGACTCTGCTGCGCAGTGTACTTCGAATTGTCATAATAAACTACGAAATTATAGTTTTATGAAACTTGACCCAGTACATTTTGTACGAAAGTGAATTGGAAAGATGCGGCGTCTTTTTCGGTCCCTCGCCCCACGTCCTTGGCCTACAATCGGTAATTTTGTATGAGAATTGCTACTAAAAATTAGTTATTTGTATATTTTTATCATTTATATATTAATTAAGTCTCTTATTTTATGTTTGAAATAATTAAAAGACTTTGAATTAATTTCACTATATGGCGCTCGAGGTGAACTTTGGAAGGTTGATTTATGATTGATAAATCGCTTATGAAAAGTTACAATGAAATCAATGGTGATGCGAAGAGCGCCTGTTCACAGACAACAGGCAACGAGTAGGCTGGGCTTACCTCGTAAGGCGTAATGTGATAAATTGATGAAAACGTTTTTTCTGAATGAGTAACTATGGTTCCTGTTAGTTTTAAACATTAACATACAAGATTTTGATATTGCCCGTAAGACTGTATAAGCTTAAACGTAATCCACTGCGCATTTAAAATGGTATATAAATTCTTAGCTTTTTTTTAAGCATTCTTACGGAATATATTTACTCATAGAAGGCGTAAGGTTATGACAGTTGTCAAACATCCAATAGGGAATCAAGGAGTTAAATTATATCATATATAAATTTCAACGGTCTGCCGTGTTCCTAGAGGATGTCACAAGCGATTCAAAAACGTCTGCTAGCCAGTTCCAGCACACTGTAGCCCCTTAAGGACCGGTATCAATTGCGCGCAACTTCAAACAACTAATTCGAATTTATTCTCCTGACCAATAATTTGAATAGAATTAATATAGATACCAGACTATATTGGCGAGAAACCTATCTTAAATTTTCCTACGCATCAACCGAAGGGTAACTCAATTTTTAAAAATAACCTTAATTTTGACGATTTATCAAGATTTTCAATATCTAAATGGAATCATACTACCCAAAAACGTGTACATAACAATAAGTCACGTAAGTGTGTCCTGTATAATTTTTCATTCAGAATTCCTAATAATTGAATGTAAGATTTATGAATTCTTTAATTCTCTGCGCAAATTTGTTAATAAACATTAAACAATTTGCGCAAAGAAAATTATGTTTCTGAAGGAAACAAGGAACATTGTAAGATACGCTACGTGACTCATTTTTATGTACACAATTTTGGAGAGTATGATTCCAGTAACAACTATTTCGATATTAAAAACCTCGATGAATCGTCAAAATTTAGGTAATTTATATGTATACCCGGGAGAAACGGTAGGCTGATTGTCATATTTTAGTCATTGGTCTCGTATAACATGACGACCAAAAAAAACTTTACGTTAGTATCGTTCACGGCTGAATGAATATAAGCCTAACATAAAAACGTAAAATACAGCTACACGGGACGCTGTCTTTAGTTCGACGTATTTCAAATAACAGTCTGAGAGCTGAGCATGGCCTCAGTTCGAGACTCGCGAGCAGGATCATTATCAAGTATGCCATACTGTGATCGTGTTTCACTGGCAAAGTGTTAACACAATTCATTCGAGTACTGAGAGTAGCCTTCCTGTATCGTACTAATTTGTGGCGAGATCAGTCGAAATTCCTGGTTAGATGATCGGCAAACATCCCACTGCATTGTGGCGCATGTACCAATTACGGCCTGTTTACTAATCGAATCATGATAATTTAATACCACATCTCGGGATTACTGAACGTAATCATCCCTGGCAAGTCCTCAGAAATCCCTTGGACACGCGAATATTGTGTAAGTATCTATTCAAATTTATAATCAAAGGAACTGAACAACTATTTTCATCTCGCCTTCACAATACTACCGTCTGTGTTGAGATTCACTCAATGTACATTATAAAGTTGCTTAGGTTAAGCTTATTGAAAGTAGAGGATAGTACAGGTTTTCAGCAAACACACACCAACGCGCTGACTCTGCAGCCTCTTAGTGGTCACTTCACCATGTTCTCGGATGCCCAGATATTTAAAATCCCTGAAGGGGTTAGCTATAATGGGTCAAAAGTTAAGAGATTTAACTTCCACACTTAACTGTTGAAAGGCTTTAAAACATAAAGACCTTAGGAGGACATGCCTCAGGTGCCATTTACGGTCGGCGCGCGGCGTCTGCGTTGCGTTTAAAAATTTAACACTGCGCGTGGGACGTCTCATCAAAAGTTTGTCACTTTAGCCCCATAGTTATGTTGTTTTTAACCACCGACTTTGTGCCGCCGGACCCCGAATTATTAGAAATTAATATTGAAGTGATTAAACTTGAAAACCTAGACATTATCGTATGGACCGTCTTTTTGTTTTTGTGTGTGCCCCGATGAGTTATTAAACACCATCAAAATGTGTTCTTACTTAACGTACTGATAGTCTATCTTCCACAAACTTTTCTATGACGAACCAAATTACTTTCGATGTCCCCCTTTCATTTCAACTTTGATATAGACTCTTGTTGTCTTTATTAATTTTGTCAGCTGGAGTTGTTTTTAAGGCCTCAATAATAAATCAAGGTCGGCTGGCGTTTTAGCGAACAAACAGTTGTCATTCCATAATAAATGACTTACGAGCTGAGGCGTTTCGGTATCAGCACGTACCGAGGCACGGCTTCTCGCGTCTCCATGCGAGGGGTATATTTCAGCTGATTCATGCCGTAGACAGGTTGGATCCAATTCGATGTTTGACTCATGTAAATAGAGCAGAATAAGAATGTAATCAAGAACTAGGTAGCTGCAGTAGATTTGCATGGATCTACCCGTGCCATCCTCTCAGCTTAATGATTGCATAGTTGGTGTAACGTTAACACTCTTGACAAATCAAATAGAGGTCCTAGATTCGATTCCCGCCGATTTAATTCTCGCCAATCTACTTGATTTGTACAAATGGCCTTAGTCTGGGTATTTTTATAAGCGTAAAGCAAGAGTAAAATTTGTTTATTGTTCATAACTCAAAAGTAGATCAGCACCCAGACTAGGAGACCCCGTGTCATGGGTACCAATTTTATTATGTTTGTGATATTCCTGGTTACTGTATCCTAGTTCGGGAGCAAGACAAGTAATCAGTCCAATCTAAAGGTTGCCATTTAGAAATTCCTGACAAAATCCGGACATTTCAGCTACAAAATGCAATAATAAATCAGATTGAACTAGTTCATTGTTTGCTATAGAAGGTAATTTTGATATCGTTAATTTGGCTGTCATAAAATTCATATTTTTGTTTTGCGTTAAAACTAAAAACTTAAAAACTTTTAATGTATTCAATATTTTAAAATTATATAGTTCTGTTATACATTTAATGGGTCCAATCGCGATTAAAGTGCCATCATTTTAGCTACGTATATTTTATACTTCAGCAAAAAAAATTATAAATAGGAAAGTTAAACTTGAATTGTTTTTCTTCTAAGCTAAAAAATTCGGAAAAACTCCGGATAAAAGACCAAAAGGCTGGACACATCAGGGCAGTTGCAGACAGATGGTGACCCTACCAATGCATGAGTTGCACACTCATCATTCATGTATGATTCTAAAGCAATTAAAATAAACGTATGTATTATTTTTCATGCAGGCAAAAGTTTTCTAACACAGTCGTAGATTATATTTAGTCTTTATTTCATCGTTAACGCAAAGCGTAAACTCAGGCCTGTATCCCGGAGCGGCAGGCAGAGACCAGGTGGTTCTGCCACTTGCCACGATCCTGACATCACTTTGCTTCAACATTAATTAGTCTTTACATGCGTGCACGCCGGTTGCGGGTACTTTTTATCTTGCCATTTGGCCCTTCTATCCACATTTGCTCGATATATTTGTGCCGTCGATCTTTCTTCCTTCATCCTCTTCAAGCGATCCGCTTAAATAGGATGAAGGAAGTTTGGTTCAACGGTGTGGTACTGAGGAAAGTGCTCATGTGAGTGTAAAGTTGCTGTGGCCCCCCGCACCGCGTAATAGTCTGTAAATAACACCGGTTGGTTTACCATCAATGAACATTGAATTGAATCCCGACCACAATTATCGGTATCCGTACAACGCAGAAATTACAGTGAAAATTGTGAGTTATTTATGAGGCCTCGCCTGGCTTCACTATGAGTGAACGATTTTCCTAACAGTAAATACAGGTAGAAAAACTGTCTATAGGAAAAGAAATTAAATATTTAAAAGATGTAGTAAAATAAATTTGGAAAAATTGTCAACCTGTTCGTTATTTTCTTTTAATAAAATCTTTAAAAAAGTGACAAGAGCAATTTTGTTAAAAAAGGGTAGACATTAAACGTGGTCCAGTTTCTTACAATGTCTTTACTAAGAGTGACAAACTTAGGGATTTTATCCTCGCTAGATCCTTACTCTTATTATAAACGCGAAAGTTTGTATGTATGGATGGATATTTGTTATTCTTTCACGCAATAACGGCTGAACGGATCCGGATGAATTTTGCACAGAGATAGATTATAGTCTGGATTAGCAAATAGGCTATTTTTTATCCCGGAAAATATACATCAAAATTACCACGCGAACGAAGTCGCGGGCAACAGCTAGTAGTTCATATGGCGCGGCGGCGTAGGTACAACCACTCAGACGATGTATTGTCGGAACATATTTTTATTGAAAACAACATTGCAATGATTTTCAAAAGTTATTTTCGAGGTTAGAACTGAGAGGTTAAACGTAAATTGTTAAATTAAATGAAACATGTCTAAGAGCGGTCTAAAGTATTGTTTCAGAAAGACTGTCTTATTTTGGAGTCATATTTATGAAAAAAACCGGACAATTGCGAGTCCGACTCACCCACCGAGGGTTCTATACAAATTTGTAGGTACTTACATATTATAAAATAGCTCTGGAAACAAGTCTCGCAGTTTTGTCCGAGGTTTTCCCGAACTTCAAAGACAATTTTTGATTTGATTACAAATATATAGTTTTCAGATTTTTTCCTGTATTTCTAGTTATACGATATTACTTGCCAAATTTCATAGTTCTATGTCAACGGAAATTACTCTATAAATTTTGATTCCCTTGAGTGAGTCACAATTTACGGAAAGAACACTAATCCAGACCCGTGGCCTGAGGGGATTATGTTTCAAGAGTTTTGGGTACATCTAGGTACTCAGTTTATGGTACTAAGGTTTGTTACGTAATCCATATGGCCATTTCCTCAGCAACCAGCCTACTGATTGACAACGATCGGCGGCCGCCCCTGCATAATAAACGAGCCGTATTGATTTTCACCGGCCGCAAACAATTGTGTTGAAGCACAAAATGTGGTATAGAACGTCTGTTAGACGTTAGATGTGTGGTACAAGTATGACGTGTCATCTTGAAAAGTAAACTGGGAGTGCGGTAGTCAGACTAGTCAGTAGTTATGCCATTGTTTTTATCTTGTTTGATACTGCGCTCGTATGTAACCGGCTTGAAAGACTAGAGAATTATGCACAAGCAGAGGACAGCGTGTGCAGCTTTCACTCAGCAGATGTTGTAGGTTGTAGGGTGGTGGTAGATGAAGAAAGTAGGTGATGATGTTCAAGCCTTAATTATGTTTGCTAGATACCGTGCACATGTATATGTTGGTTATTTATTTTGCGTATGGTATACAGCGGGCTGTAATACAAATAGGAGGTCATCAATCCACTCGGTCACTTCCTCGTCAGCTTCTTGGTCCTGAGAAGGACCGTTTCGTTGGTTCTGAGGGGAACCGGTGTGTTGGACCTGAAAAGGTTCAATAATTCTCTTTCGCATTCTCAATCGCTGCATGTATAGTTTGCTGTATGCATGTTTAACATTTATTTTATTACTGTACAAACACTATGTTGTGATATATTTAAGTTCACCCTGAATGGACCACTGTGCCCCAAGATACAATTTAATTTTGTTTGGGGCTCAGAGTCACTTTATACGTTGTTAATTTTTGTTCAGCTCATTGAACATTTCTTTGTTTGTTTGTACCGCGAGGCCATTGTAATTATTGGGCGTTCAGCTAGTTGTCGTTCATTTAGCGCCATCCAGAGAGTACGTGTGGATTCAGGAATTTCCACGGACGCGAAAAACTATACTGCCTACATGTTGACATCTACTGGTCAGACCTCTTTGAACTCTATGTATATTTTTTTAGTAAACATTACTCCTACAATAAAAGAAACTATTTGCAAAGACAATTATTAATCTTTGGGGGAGTGGATTTTGATCAATATCTTTTATTTTTTTATTCGTATATTCGTAAGTAAAAAATGTCTAAACGTTTAATGGACATTGTTTGACGCCCAGCTGTTGGAGGTGGGGGCTTCCCACGGCCTGAAAGGTCAGTCAGGTGATCAATGTTAAAACCCCATAAACAACTGTATTTCGTTTTTAGTTACTCCTCTGAGCGAGCTGTGTAATTAAATCATACCCCACATCTACCCAGTGAATATTGTACAAAACTCAGTTACCATGCACACTAATAAGACCCTATTACTAAGCGTACACAGTCTGTCTATCTTACCTTGTTTGTTTTGTTTTGTTTTTTCTCTAATCGTAAAACTGGTAACAATAAAAATTTCATGAAAATGTTAATTTACACTGTGTGTAGACAGACAACTGTGCTAAGAAGACCCAAATTGTGTTTGTGTGTGTCTGCGTGTGACAAGCGTCAAAATTGGCGTTATCACAGTGCAGTTTCTATAGTGTAACAAAATTATAAGGTCAGCCGTTCAAGTGTGAGTCGAACCCTCGCTAAGATTTATTGTTGTTAATAACGAATAATGACCCGAATAATAACCCTCTTTGCGCGAATCCCATTTTTTGCCCAAAAAAGAACAAGCGGGCTCCATCTGATTGTGTTCGTCTAATGGTAATACGTTTGATGCGGACGTGGATGCGAACCCTCAATACGAACAGCTTTATGTATGGGGAAACTTTAAAATAAAAACAAAAAGTATCAGTACTAAAGCTAGCACTTAAATTCCAAGTTAAAATGTAGAAGCTCATGACCCAAGTAACTTTCCTTCTTTTTAATAGTCAATGAGAGTTCTCGGGATTGATTGACACGCCATAGAACCTTCTCATTTATAACTCTATGGACCCAAATTATCCTGAGCATCCTACGGTATTACGACATTTCAAACTTATTTATTAGGTAATCCCTCAACTCCCTGAACTTTATTTTATAAGCCAACGGGTATATAAAAAAATGTAGAACATATTGCATCTCGATAAAAATGGAGCCTATGCTCTCGGAACAGCAGCGAACGAAATTTACAGCATTATTTTTCGCGTTACGACTAGTTGCCTTCAAGTGGACGTTTATTGAATTTCCCGCCGGGAACGCCCGCCCGTTTATTTTATTCAAACTTATATAAAGTGCAAAGTATCTCCTTCAGGCATAGTTAAAGGAAGAGGAGCCATTATTTTTTAAGGATTTTGAGCTGTAAGAGAGTAAAATAGCTTTATCATCATCATACATTTGACGCCCACTGCAGGACACAGGCCACCCTCATGGTTTTCAAAGCTTCCCGGTCTTGTGCCGCCAGCATCCAGCAACTCCCAGGTCATCAGAACATCTGGTTGGGTGCCTTCCCACGCTGCGTCGTCCGATCCGCGGTCGCCAGGTCAGAACTTTTTCGCCCCAACCGCCATCAGTTCTCCGAACTATGCGCACCGCTCACTGTGAGCTATATCAGTCACTCGGGTTCTTCTGCGGATCTCCTCATTCCTGATTCGATCACGCCGTGAAACTCCTAACATAGCTCTCTCCATTGCTCGTTGGGCGACCTTGAGCCTTCTTATGAGGCCCATAGTCAGCGACCAGGTCTCACATTCATAAGTCATCACTGGTAACACACATTTATTATACACCTTTGTCTTGAGACACTAAGGTATTTTGGACGCGAAAATGTGTTTTAGTTTCCCGAACGCTGCCCATTCGAGTTGGATACGACGAGTGACCACTTTCTCGAAATTGGACTTACCTAAATGGACTGTTTGTCCCAGGTATACATAGTGGTCGACAACTTCGAGGTCACAGCCGCCAACGTGGATAGGAGTGGGTGCTACATGGGGCTATAACAGCTTAATAAGCTTTTATTGTACATTATCACGCTTACCAAAGTAAAAAGTTTTGAATGTCTTTACGAAGAGAAAGTTCGCTCTTTTGAGTACAATTGAGCTTAATCAGTGAGTAGCCGAATTTTCGATTACTTTTTTATTTTGTGTGAATTCATTCATCTAGCTATAAACCTTGTTTAGTAGATTACGGCGAACGCTAACGCTAAAAGGGGCGATTATGGTAAGCTTAGCCCCGACAGGCGATTATCCACTACATACGTTTTAGTTTTAAACGGGGATTGGACTGCCTTATTAACTCCTTTTAAGATTTCACTGTTGCTTCCAGTACTCCGGGTATTTATTATGCCACTTCAGCGATACTGGGACTAAATAACATGAATATAGTAATTTCAACAAAATTCGGTTTAAATGCTACTTTAAAACAAGTTCAAGACAATGTCTAAGTTGGCCTAAGTACATTAAGGTAAAACGTCTTATTACCGCTGTTATAGTCAAAATCGCGTGCTATACATTACACATATTTACGTCAGTATATGTTTGGTAATAATTATATTCTTTTTGTTGCACTAACCCGTGCTGAGGACAATTTCAAAAACCTATTTAGAGGCTAACAATTCCATCCATGCCGGGACTTGAATCCGTGACCTCTGGCTAACCGTGCCAGTGCTCTCCAATTAGATCAGTTGGGCGAGCGCTGGCACGGTTAGCCAGTGGTCGCAGGTTCAAGTCCCGGCATGGGTGGAATTTTTAGCGTCTAAATAGGTTTTTAATATTTTTGGTAATTAAAATAAATGGCAAATCATGCTAATGAATTACCCAAGTGCCAACAAAATTGATACTGAAATAGGAATAACTCGAATTTCCAGTACATTTTCATATTTTATACGAATTGGGACCTACGTCTTTCATAAAGGGCAACAAAGTAAATCTATCTATCTATAGAAAGAAAAATAAAAAATAGGAACGGTTTATGAAGTGAAAACTTTTCCAGTCACAATTTGCGCTCTCTTCGAACAGTGAACAAAACCGCCACGCCGGCCGACCTCTTTTGTCTTAGCTACTGATCATCCACCCGGAGTAAAGATACGGGTATTTTCCAGTCGGGCCCAAAATTCGAGTGGCCAACGTATGCCGTTGACACAACCCTTCTTTCAATGGATGACTCTAACTCCATTGCTTCGTTTGATTTGACACTCCGGGATACCCTAATTCTGTCCAGAACATTTGTGCAAATAAAAAATACAGCTTAAGCCTGCCATACACTAGCGCGTTCGCGGCGGCGGCCGATAAAACAGCCGCGATTTGTACGGGCCGCACCCGCCCCTGCGCCAGTGTGTGGGAGGCTTACTAAAAAAGGGAAAAAGTGTAACCCAAACTCGCAAGACTGGAAAATTACATGTCTATCACGTTAAATCCTGGAGATTTTAAAGATCCATCCCATCTTGGAAGAAAGTCTTAATAGTTCATCTAAATGTCTTCAGACTTGTAAATCAAAATGCTTTAGTTCTCAAGGCAAAGGTCAATCTTGAGCTCTTGTCAGTTGTTGTTTGTTTGTGTATATAACCATTTTTATTAATAAAGAACTTTTTTACTTGACTTTACTTTAAAAAAAAACTAAAATAATACGGACTTTCTTGTATTGTGTATGAACGCACTTATAACACCAACGGGGAAAATAGGGACATAGTATAATACATAAAGACATACAGTACATACAGACGGAATTAAAGGGTAAGCTATTGTACATAAATCGAATCTTACAACTCCAAAAACAATAAACAGCCTCGTTTTTACAACTTCCCAGTTTTAAGTTTCTTTTTTAATTGCAGGCAATTTAGTTCTAGATGGGGGCAAAGAAACAGATGCAAGCCAAATTAAAACATTGAGTACTTACTTAGTGCGATATTCGCCTGCTTATTCCTGTCGAGTTGGCCCCGGAGCGCTCGTAACCTCCGAAGCTTCAACTCCTGCGCCTCCACTCTCTCCCGTAGCCTCCTTAATCTCTCTCCTTCCACCGCAACCTGGTTGAAAAAAGTAAAAAGAGTTCTAGCTTCAAAAACATATATGTAGTTGCCGCAGGCACAGACAAAACCTGAACGCGATTCAGCGCGACCTAAGATTGGTGTGAATGGAAATAAAAACCGGCCAAGTGTGAGCCGGACTCGTGCACCAAGGGTTCGGTACCATTATCTATACAACATTTGAATATTTCAAGCATCTACCTGTTGCCGTTATTAATATCCAGCAAAAAACGGCAAAAAAATCACGCTTGTTGTATGGGAGCCCCACTTAAATATTTATTTCATTTTGTTTTTAGTATTTTTTGTTATAGCGGCAATAGAAATACATAATTTGTGAAAATTCTGAACTGTCTAGCTATCATGGTTCACATAGACACACAGACAGACAGACGGACAGAGGAGTCTTAGCAATAGGGTCATTTACCCTATGGGTTCGGAACCCTAAAAATCATTATAATAATAATAAGTTTCACGCATTTCAATCATTTGCCCAAACATCTTCTTGACATTTGGTCTGGCAAATCAATCCTTAGATCTCGTAATGACTGCATACCAATTTATCAAGTGACTATACGTACATAGTCGTACAAAGCATACAGATTCTAAACCAAGATAAAATCACTTAATTTACATCCGTTATTAAACTCAATGTCTTGGTCACGAGAATGGTCCAAAGAAAAACAATGAATTAAGAGATTTCTTTCATATCTCGTCTATTTGGGGGTAATTAATTATTTTACTGTCTAAGTTATTTACAGAAAATCTTTCGCGTTCATGGGGAGGATTTAAAACTCATTAGTGCTTGGCCCTGTGGCTGTACTGTTTATTTTTTATACAAGTGCTGCGGCATTATTGCGGTTCCTAAGAGTTTATTTCCATTAGGCTGGCGATAAATATCACATTAGAAACTGAGCCGACTGCGGCAAATTTGGTCCTCTTAGATTTATTTGCCTGATGGAGAAAGTACCAATAAGGGGAAAGTATCAGAAGGTCTAGCGAAGTTTTAGCTGAACCAAACGATGTACGTTAAAACACACCTCAACTGCAGTATAAATAGTCGTAGGTAAAGTCTTTCTCTTTACCAATGACTATTTAAACTGCAGTTGAAGAGTGTTTAAATTTTATTTCGTTTCTTATAAGACATATGACGTGTGACTGAATTAAACGTATTTAATTAGTGAAACTCTCAATTCAGAAACCGGCACTACGTCTAATAATGTAAGGTATAATTTTGTTGAAGATTGCGTGCATTTCGTGCCTCTGTGATTATCAATTTGTAGGTAAGTAAACTTTTTGTTTCTTTCTTCCCGTTATCTGTTTTATATTCTCATTTGCGTTATCTGATTGTTTAGTATTGCGTATTGAGAAATTAATTGGGAAGCTTTGCATTTGTTTTTTGAACTACAAAAATGTTGTTTAATAATATGAATTGCATACGATGTGAGTCACGCTTTTTAAATGTCGAAAGTTCCGATTTTCGGTACACTAATCGTCAAATCCTGACGTTTTATCGCTAAAAAAAAGTATTCTTATCAGGATAGTGGATTGATAGATACCTAGGTATATGCCATTTTGTTAAATACTTACCAAAGTAAGTATAATAAGCAAGAACGATACAACTGAATTTATTGCCATTCGCAAACTTCCGGTAGGGCTAAGGCATATAAAGGTGAAGAAAGTAACACAAAAATGTAGATTATTAAGAGGTGGATAAAACAGTTTACTTCTTGTTTATAGTCCGTATTATTTGTTTTCATGTTGCCAAAATATATGTAAGGTGTCCGTCTCAGATCGTTTTTTGTAAAGTAAAATTACTAAATCTCGGCCATTTTAATTTTAAACCAGATTTTCGTCCGTCACCTTTTTGTTGCGTGCAGAACAAAGACCGTCTCCATTATCTTAGCTTAAATTAAAACGAGTTTAGGCGCCTCGTAAACAACAGACAAGCCCTGTCAAAAGTCACAACGAATTTGCGTTGAAAATAACAAATTGTTACGGAGATATTTATCACAATTTCCTTGATCTTGGAGCGACTTGTATATTGTGGGAAGCCCGCAAAAGTAATACAGACACATTTTTTTAAAGAAACTAAAACTCTCAACACAGGCTGAAGGTCAATCCTATTTTGTGTGTATGAAATATTTTTGTTCTTGGCAATAAATGGTTATTCATTCATTCATTCAAAAGAGCTGCATTTACTTTCTATTGCGCATTTTTGGACTGATACTAGATTTACGTTTAATTAAATGGAGGATGAAAAACGCATTAAAATGTTTCCGCGTTGTAGAAAGGATTTTAATCTTATTCATACCTTGCGAAGTTATTTAGTTACTTTTATATAGTGACTTAAAATTTCTAAGAGCTTAGGAGTGCAAGCTTTCTCATTGTGGAAAAAAATGTATAGCAAAAAATAAATAGAAGTGCCTAATTACAATCAGAGAGTGACAAGCACTGTTATTTACGAGACACAAGTAATATATTTTATTCCACGTGCTAAACCGTGTTGAGCAATAAATAAAACTGCTAGCGTTATGAGTAACAAGAAAGAATGTAACAAGAAAAAGTCAAATATGATTTCCTCTCGGTGTGTGCTCGCGTATATACCTGTGTTCTTATAACATACAGGCTGTACGACACATTTATTTCTGAGACGAGGAACTATATTTGCAGGTCGCCGAAATGAGATTACATAACCAACGGTGCGACCTTTCGGCTACAAAAAGTGCAACCGTTGAGCGCTACGTATCCGTCAGGCGTTTGCTACAACAACGTTGCTACGAATTGCTACGAAAATTTACTGTAGCTCGTAGCGTAGGTCGGATGTAGCTTACGCTTCAAGAGATTTAATGAAAGCTTAGTAGTTTTTTTCTTACATCACGAAGCTCTTTCCGGGCGTGACATTTTCAGCACTGTAAAATGCTACGCCAGTATTTTATTTATGAAATCGTAAGGTGCTCTCATAAATACTAATTTATGTAGTAGAAACAATTGAGATTGACTTACCGTATTATTGAAATATGGTATTATTTTGTGAAATGATCGGTGTACGTAGCAGTACACAAGCTTAAGGAAAATAATTTTATTGCTTGTGAGTGAAACTTTGTTCAAGATGTGCTCCATTACCCAGATGATGTCATACTCCTTTGGGGTGTTGTTTAGAAATGTACATAAGATAAAATTTTGTTATCTTGTTTCACATTGCATAAAATATTAAGAATAATAATAACCGTGTTTTTTATGTAGCCTATACACGTTCTACTGTAGGGTACAGGCCTTCTCTCAGAGAGATTGTGGGCTTAATTACCACGCGTAATATAAATTTCATATTTGTTATCACGGAGATCTTGGAAAACTGCATAACGATTTGTGTAAAGTTCATTATTATTCTTGAGTAAGATCTTTTTATTAGCAAAAGAGGCGGTTTTGGTAATAAGTAAACTGTTAATTGTCACGGAGATACAAATATTTGAACGCAAAAATGAAGAAAGCGAGAATCGGTCTGCGGAAGCTACAAAGTTTGAGGTCGAAGAAAAATAATATAATATTAATTATCGTCGAGAGAGAAAATATGCCATTTCGTATTGAATTTTATTTAAATACCCTTCGGGAAGATAAGTTAACTGTGTTATGATTATTTTAATTTACTGTCAAGTTAAAATATGTCAAAAGGTAAATAAATGTTACTCCCCGCATAATTCAACTTCACCTAATCAAGCATCGTTGCATTGAGCGTCGTGCTACGACGCGTTACTTTGGCTTAAATTATTATAACTCGAAATCGTGACTTACTCAACTCAGAGCTCAACAGTGGTTCAAAATTTTGCTCAAATTAAAGCCAAATTAGGGCGTCGTAGCATGACGGGACGTCGTATCGTGTTTGTGTGTGAAAGCACTAACACCTCTTCAATGGAAAATAAAAACGCCTTACATTAATACTGTTTACCACTGATTGATTCATCTAATGTGTCTTCATAGCTAACAATTTTGCGCGTACTAATATGATACGCCTAGAGCGTAGGCACTGAGATTAAGTTAATGAGGACCGCAATCCTCTTAACAATTTAGAGGGCTTTCTGTAATAAATTATGAGCTAAGCCCGTTGCAACTAAGTGTAACATTAAAATTACGTTTTGATCCCTTTCCTTTAGGAATTTCCTGAGTCTTTTTGTATTTTGTTTTTCTTAGTCGATCATTTGGTTAGAATTATTTAAAATGTTTAAGCATTTTAAATAAAAAGCAAACTAACGTCATCTCGCTTAATTCTCTGCAGTGTTGAATTTTTCTTGCATGTTGCCTTTCTTTAAACTATGTTGTTATTTCTGCTACTTAGGCGTTGTCTTTACCCCTCCGGACGACCTTGTCTACTTCCTAACTTGACCACTTTCAAAGTTGTCCACTTCCTAACTTGACCACTTCCAAAGTAGTCCATTTCCTAAATCGTCACTTACTTTTATTATGGTGTCATATTCAAAACGCAAAAAAAGAAATAAAAAAATGAACAAAATTATCCATGTTGCTGTCACTTTTGATTGATTGAAAATTCTTATTGCACAATAAAAGCATTTGTACATAGGCGAGTTTAATTCTAAAAAGTATTTTCTTCCAGCTAACATTTGGTGATGGGGATAATAGATGGGGAGATATTTATTCGGAAAATTATTAAGATTAGGTCGTAATTCTATAAACATGAAAGGTGTTTTATGCATACATATAACTACATACATATAACTACATAAAACGCTTATAATACACGCTATACTTACTAAATAAACAAATAAAGTATCTTATGCTATTGCTTAACTTTTACTTCAGATAGTGCATAGGTCTGATTTATAATGTCAAATTTGGTGAATGTGTCTGTAACCTGTTTTGTGTTCTAAATAAAATAAAAAATAAAAAAGATGCAGTCGCTGCTCTATGGTGCACAGTAGCTGGTATCTATCTGTCAGGTACTATTACTTTTGCCACTCTACCTAACGGAAATTCAATAACCTTATGTAAAGTTGCTTCTCCTTTTGCCATGTTACCTGATGCGACTACATTACCTGACGCCGCATCGCCTCATTCTGTACTAACTTGCCTTCTTTACTTTAGTTAGTATTGCCTATGCTGTCTCGCCTCTTGGCACCTTATCCGATTGAATTGCCTCTTACTACCTCAGGCACCTTACTCGACGCCACCTCGTCCACTGTCTCCGACTTACCCGATGCTGCCTCGCCTTCTGCTACCTCAGCTACTTACCTGACACTGACTCACTTCATGCAACATCAGTCAGCTTACCTGATGCTTCCCCGCGCCCTGACACTTCAGTCAGCTTTCTTGACGCTGCCTCGCTTCGTGCAACTTCAGTCAGCTTACCGTGCGCTTAGCTACCAAAACAGAGGTCGTGGGTTCGATTCCCACTGGGGGCCGCCGTACATTTGTACAAATGGCCTCAGTCTGGGTGTTCATGTTTGTGACGCCCTTGCCTGGTTACCATAGCACACGGTATCCTAGTTTGGGACCAGGTCAAGTGATTGTGTTGTGTGGAAGTTATTATTATTATTACCTGATGCTGCCTTGCTTCCTGCTGCTTCAGGTACCGCAGCCGCTGCTCCTTGGCGCAGAGCAGCTGGTGCTGCGTGTCGATCTGCTGCTGCTGCCGGAGCGCCATCGCGCGCAGCTCGCCCAGCGTCAGCTCCACCCCTTCCCCCAGCTGTGGAAGAGAGAAGGTCGGTTTAGCTGACGGTGAATAAGGGCCGAAAAGCCGGTGTGGAAATGGTGCAGACAAGTCATAGATCAGCCCTTGTTGCACGTTACCGCGATAAATGTTCCTACCTTCCCATGTTTCGAAAAGCGTAGTCTCGGTTAATTTAACTACGTTAAATGAGTTACGCAGATACATTTGTGAAGTTATAGTAGCAAACGATCGTGAGGAAACCTGAGTGGCGTTTCTGAGTTATTCACACACCTCAACGCTTGAAATTGCCAATCTGCGGTAGGCACGTGTGGTTATTAATCCCATACTCTCTCTGAGAGAAGGCCTGTGCCCTGGAGTGGGACGTATAAGAAAAAGATGGCGCTACGGTGTAAATTGAAAATAAAGTCTAATAATTTTGCGGTAATATAATTTTGTAATTATTTCTTCTAGTTGTGCAATAAAGTGATCTTTGTCTCTATCTATCTATCAAATATGCAATGAGAGCAGCTGGTATAGTATTATTTTATTTATTTTTATTTTGTTCATTGACAAAACCCACAGCACAAGTTAATTACATATAAACATAGTAACAAAGAAATGTAGTACGAGCCAATTAAGGGCTTATTTTTTACAGACAGGCATTTTCATTTTAAAAGTCGTAAAAAAACAAACAAACCAACCACTTAAGAGTTATTCCTGAGACACGTAAAGTAGAGTATGTAATTTACGACAATGATTGGTTTCAGGCTTTTCATTTTATTCTTTTTAAATTCAGTTCAGCAGTAGCACACGAACATGGCAAACTAAAAAAATGCTGTACCTCCTGAATGGACATTTTTCTATGTCAGACCATGATTTATCAGAGGCTGCAAGATTAGTATTGCACTACGAGCGCGACATTCATACAAATATGTAAATCATGACATTAGGAAAAAAACTGAGGCCCTCAAGTCAATGTTTTAGGCCGGCCAAACGCATGTTGGCCTCGCGCACGAAGGATTATGTAACATTATCTATACAATATTTGAATATTTGAAGCGTCTACCCGTTGCCGTTATTAATATCGAAAACGGCAAAAAAATCACGTTTGTTATAAGGGAGGCTTCCCTTAAATATTTATTTTATTATAATTTAATAATTGATTTCTAAAGTGAATACGCAACTTAATATTCTGTGAATAGCATTTACCTGCTGCTGTTATTAATATCGAGCAAAAAAGCGGCATAAAGATCATGTTTGTTGTATAGAAGCCCCGCTTAAATACTTAGTTTATTCTGTTTTTAGTAAGTAGTTGTTATAGTGGCAACAGAAATCATCATGTGTGAAAATTTCAACCGTCTAGCTTACATGGTTCATGACATACAGCCTGGTGGCAGACAGACAGACGGACAGTGGAGTCTTAGTAATATCATTCCTTACCCTTTGGGTACAAAACCCTAAAAAGTGCCCGTTTTAATTCACTAAAGTTAACCCAGCCTGAGGAAGGAATCTTTAAGATCTGGATATTAAGTCAATACTTATCTTAAAGGTGATCTCATTCAGACAAGACAAGACTTCTAAGGCGTTATTATTTTACGATTTGTTCAGTTTAGAACCCAAATTGTTTCTGGGGCGAGAAACTACGGTAGCAATTTTCATAAAAAGCAAAAAAATAAACGCGGAAAAACATAAATTATTGCATGTAAGTGATTTAGACTTTGTAAGTGTGTTAGCTTACTTATTTGACTGAATAAATACATAAATACATAATGCTTTGGTAATGCAAATCTTCATCAAACATTGGTCTTGGTAATATCGACTTCATTTCCATTTCATTCAGACGGCAATCTTCGAAGAACATTTTTCCACTCTTTGTTGGTACAGACTGTGTGCTGTTGTCTTATTGGAAATCGGAAGTGGGTAAAGTAAAGGTAAAAAGAAACAAACTGGAGGGTTCTTAACAGCACTCAAGGTAATCTGTTAAAACATCGTCAAAGGGCGAAGTTAAACACATACAAGGCATTTACACACAGGCACATACAAGGTATGGGACAACTTTTTTTTGTCTCAAGTTAATGTCTGTGTCGAGATATAGTCACAAGCTATTTACTAACTAATTAAAGTTGCTAGTTTGCCAGCACATCGACCGTTGCTCCGTTTAATCTTTAACCACTCGTCTGCCGCGACACAGATTTGTGTCCAACTTAGTATGGGCCACCTGTACGTTGCGTTCCGCGAGGGCAGTTCAGGAGTTAAATCTTAATTTTTGATCGAAAATGAACAAAAAATAGTTTTTCATTTGTAGCAAGCTTTGTTTGCAGACTTAGGTTTTAGTTAATTTTAAAATTTTCCGCTCTGAAGCCTTAGGCTAGATCACGCCAACGCTATTTGTCTGTCCATTCTGCGGTAAGGTATAATCAGTGTTTAACTCCAAAAACATCCTACACCATGACATTTTCGGAGTTATCCACAGATAAATTGTATGGCCGACAACCCTGTCAATCAGCTATTTATTCGTTTATGTCTGGAAACCATTTCTTACTTACTTGGCCAGTGACTTGGCACAAGCTGCCCTTATAGATAAACTAACCCTATACGGGAAAGATATAGAGAGAGATAGATAGAGAACACTTTATTGTACATAAAAATGGAAATTACACAGATATTATATATCTGTAAGCGGGTTAGTTACATCTGCACCAACTCTTCAAAGGTAAAAAAAGTCAAAATGTTTTATTCAGAGTAGCAAAGATACTATGACTTTATGAACGTTGCATGTTAAACATAGGTATAGATCGTTTTAAAGAAAAAAATGTCAAAAAAAGTCAGTTAAGATTGCTGTTACACCTTACATGCTGTCACGCTCGCACATTCTAATGATTGAATTAAAATGAGTGCGTATTTACTTTCGAAATATGTACTCAGAATACATTTATCATATCATATCATACCAAACCCTCAGCCCCTATATTACGCTCACTAAATCCTGAGCGAATCCAATCGTTTAACTGTCAAATTAGTATGGAATTTGACAGTTAGACGATTGGAATCGCTCAGGATTTGGTGAGCGTAATTAGGCCACTGAACACACTTATGAAACTTTTGATAAATGTGTTCTGAGGGTTAGATACATAATAAACATCAGACCACACTTATCTTAAGCATACATTTTTTTATAATGACAAAAAAATAAATTGAGCGAGCAAGATAGCATGAGCGCCTGGCCTTAACTGATACTGTCAAAAGTCCTCTCTGTTGGTAAAAAGTCGTGAGGCTGGCGGATGTCGCTACGTATTTATGGTCGGAGTCCACTCTGTGGGTCGGATTAGTTAGTGGATTGCGGGAATATGAGTGTCTCGGCAAGATAGTGGACGGACACAGACACAGGTCGAGCCCAGCCGGTATTCACCCGATTTATTGCACTGCTTACAGCACACAGTGGAAGACTTTCCCGTCGGTTGACGCCGCAAAAAATACTGTGCAACTTTCAATGGAGTTCAGCTGGCTTTGCAACTTTGACTTAACTTTAGACGAATCGATCAATACGAAACTGTAAGGTTACGTTGGTACTCAATATGATAGATAGATGGAATATTCTTTATTGTACACAGAGATTACATTAACAGAAATTCAATAAATCGCAGTACAATTGGCGGCCTTATTACTACAAACAATTTCTTCCAGGCAACCATAGACGGAGACAAGAAAGAAGTATGATATTTGATAAAATAATATACCTAATATATTCGACTGCCTCGTGTGTCTAGTGGTAAAATTTTTGATTACCATCCATGACAGAGGTTGTGGTTCGACTCCCAATATGTGCTTTGTACAAATAGCCTCAAGCTGGCAATTTTTCTATGTTTTTTTAAGATATCCTTGCCTGGTTATCATGAATGAAGCAGTTAAAATAAACAAAAAAAGCTTTGGTCGGTTTTTTACTTGATAATTTCAGTACCTAACTAAATACTGAAGTAACCATCTGTCTCTCCACGTTTCTCAGAAAAAAACGAGACAAACAGATGCCTTCTTAAGTATTTACTTAGTCAAATTCTCACTTCAGAAATCTGGCAAAAGAGTCCCAAATAAAAATCGAAGAGCAAACAAAGTAATGCGTTTTGTCAAGTTACTTTCGTATCCTAAAGTTCTAAATATTCTGACTTATTGCACTTGTAAGCGGAGATGGCGGGACGACCTCACGAACTTTCTACCGGGTCGACAGGAGGTGGCCATGAACAGGGACAATCCACGAATATACGAATATGGAGAGCTAAAGTGGAGGCCTTTGCCCATCAGTAGGACACAATAGAGGCTACATAAAAAAAAAAAAAATTTACACAGCCGGAAGACTTTCAAAATTAAGTGTGCAGTCGACAGTATATCGGTCTTTAAATGAGTGCACTTTGTTCCGTTCATTTACGGGTGAATTTGCAACTTATATGGGTCAAGCAGTATGGGCTCACAGCTTAAATCGACACCATTTCCACTTCCCGCGTTATACCTCTGTCGTCATCAAAATGCCTGTAGTTAGATCGTGTCGGATGAACGAAATCTCTCGCACAGTAATTTGGTATGAGCATTGAGACAAATGTCGTTGTAAGCATCAATAAAAATCCGTTTTTCTCATACACCTGGGAGATTCGCTTGACTGGAAGCATATTTGAAAATCACATTTGTTTGATGTTTTCTTCAATATAATGCTGCGAGGGTTTGACGTTTTCCGCACGAGTAAATTTGCTTTGATATGAACTTCATCGAACTATGATTTGAGGAAAAAATTCAGCATGGAGAAAAAAATGGAGGCTCGAAGCTTTGTCTATATGGGTGTCGGTTGTACTCCTAGAGAACATCTTGATTTTGATAGAGAAAGATCTGAAAGAAAAATTACGAATTCTCATTTCATGTCTATCAATTCTATACAGCCCATGAAAGACGCCCACTGTTGGATATTAAGATAAAAATATGAAACACGAAACATTTTTTTTCGACAAATTGAGCAAACAGATTTGAAAAGTCTTATAACAAAAGTTGTTGTAAATGACAAACTACAACCGACCGTTTTCAGCAACTACGTAACGTATTTGAAAAATAAGCCTGTAATAATATTAATAATAACTCATTCCTACTTTCAAAATAGATTGATAATTTTTTACTAAAGGTGGCTATGCGTAAGTTAAGTTGAACTACCTATTTGTTCTGTATAGCAAGGGGTGCACGGAACGACGCAATTTGTCGGAAGATTTTCCTTCTTCAATCACAGTACTAATCCGGTTTCCGTCCGCCTTGTCGATTTGTAATCTCTGGATATGGGACTCGACCTCCAGTAAGATCAATCTTTATTTCATGTGAAAAGGAAAATCCTATAACGATCATGTACACCCTATAAGTCAAAACCCGGAACCGGAAATGCAGAATCCGTTTTATCATAACCATCGAGATGACATGGCTGTTTATCTCTCTTGTACACTCGACTGCATATCAACCTTTACATCCGTGCACTCTTCTCAATCACGTTACGGGCAATTCTGGGTCTTTAAAATAGTAAAATCTTCGCAAACAAAGCTAACGTGAGTAGTGTATGGAAAACGAAAATCCCAAATAGTTTTATCCGGGATTAAATGGCCATTTTCACCAAAGGATAGGATTTTTATTTTATTAGGATATTATTTTTCGTTTTTCTTTACAAATTGTCAAGATCAGCTGATTTGGTAATGTAGCCTAAAAACTAGTGGCCTAACAACCAGTTCTCTGGGAAAATCGGTTGAATAATTCTCATCAATTTGTGAAGAATAACGATGAAAATGTTGTATGTCGTCAGAAATAGTTTAAAGATACACAATGTCAATACTTTAGTTACAAAATTGAAAAAAACCATGAACAGTCTGAATTTCCCGCCACACTACTGAGCCTTAAAACACAGACATCAACAAACGCGTGCCGCAACAAGAATTGTCCCAAAACAAGAATTGTCGACGGAACTTCAAAGTCTGTCTGGGTACTTTAGTCCCTTGGCACATTTGGCGGAAGCTTACAGCCTTCGGCCCTTTGGGGTTGCGGTCACGATTTATGTATATCTTTGACACTTGTTGATAGCCATTCGGCCGGCCCTCGGCTCCTAGAGTACTGTCAGTTAAAAAAGTGGCCAATATTATGTGACTTTTTAGTAAGGACTAGAAAAATGAAGACTTCTATAAGTGACTGCCCTGAGAGATAACATGTTTTTGGAAAGAGCCCAGTAATAATCAAACGTGATGGGCATAATAAGCGATAATATTTTGATGAATAGTATTGGAACGCTTTCTTCGGGTTTACTTTCATCGAGGAACGTTATAGACTTTTTAATATACAGTTCACTTAATTTGTAGCTATCTGCCTTTCTTGTAGCTTGATTTTGTTTAGAGTTTAAGCTTAGGCTTTAACTTTTTCAATCACAGTACCTAAAGTGATAAAAAATCTGATCAATATTTAATCTAGATCTGGGGAATTTTCGATCAGATGATTTTGAAAACCATCTTTGTAAACCGATGTACAGTAATTCTAAGTTCAGTTAGAGTTTACTAATATATAACCAATGATATTATGAATATAGTTCTACGTAATTAAATTGATATCTATTTTCTAAGAACTTTTATACAACACGATCAAGAAAATGCTTGAAGAAAGTCACTTACTGTTACTTATGGACAGAAAAACAAACTAAGCAAGACGTAAGGAACAAATTGGACGGTCTAGCTTATAAAGAACTTCAGCTATTTAAGATGCCTGAGAGCGCTATAGTTTACGATTCATTCTAAACTTTATGACTCGTAACTTGAAGCACTTAGAGCAAAGAAAGTACCTTTCTTAAACCTTTTCTTTGCTTTGCTTGTGAACGCACCGACCAGAAAGTTAAGCCAAACTTCGTTTGTTTTTTACTTCATTTCTAAAGGACTAAACTTAAACTTCTAGTTTGCTCCCGGTACGGCGTAAAATTTCTTCACCCTCAAGGAAAAAGTAGAGGTAGCTCAAAGTAGCCCTTTTGTGGCTTCAAGAAAAGTTTGAAACCATATCAAGTTGGCAAGGAAAGTATATGAAAAGGGGGACAAACTTTTTAATTTTCACCGCCGTCATCGAAGGACAGACATTATAATTATTTTCGGAAACGAAACCATCTTCCGTTAAGATTACGTAAATCCTGTTTGTTTCCGCGAACAGCGGTTAAAGCCATATTTTGTCTAGACACCAGCCTACTGGGTACATCAAAGGCGCGGCTGGCTGACAAATTAATTAACAACTACGTCACGTATCGCGAAGGTAGGTTGCTTTTATATGGACTTACTCGGCGAATGGCGGGCGGTAGGAGGCAGATTCCAAATTGATTTCTAAAGCTTAAGTGAGAATGTATGATTTTGTATCCTTCGTAGTTCAAGGACGTTTTCGCACAGCATTAGTAAATAAAACTTAAATTAGAAATAGGAAAACATTTATTCAAATATCTCAAGTTGTTCACAATACATATTTTTCATAAGAACAGATTTGAGAGTCACTCGTACACTCGCTTCTCCTTGTCTACTGTGCTAACAAGGAAAACTATCGAGGTTAAAAGGTAAGATTGTGTACAAAGCGGAATAAGACGCAGATGTGTGAACGAGTGATTTTCCAACAAGGGACGTCGAGAACAGCCGCCTTTGACACTGTGGTTATAGCCTCTTCGGAGCTGTAATGAGGAACGAAAGTAAAGAGTCCTGTACGGGCGCGGCCTATGAATAAAACATGCTACGCCGTGTGAGCGTGTCCTTACAAGAAAGTACCTTGAAACCATGCCCGAGTTCCCGAGGAAGTGAGGAAAGTTTGCGATGTGTTGTGTAAACATGTTACTCGCGATTGTTGCGGAGACAATTTTTTAGTAGAGGTCAAGATGGGGACAATACTTCAAGTTTGTTCGCAGTCGTTGACCGTTGATTGCATTTTTTTAATTGCGCAAAAAACAGGTTTGGGCGTTAAAATATTGGAAATTCAAGTTGATTGTGTATTAGTATTTTGTATAAGTAGCCCTTATTCCTATTACTTGCTTATTATAACCAACTACCCTACTCTCTTTCTCCTTCGGTAACTGTTCCATCACAAGCTTGTCTGGCAGAGATTGCTATCAAGAATAAGGCCGTCCATTGTATCTGTTTTTGATAATAGCTTTTGTTGTTGTTGAAAAAAAGAATAGTCTCACCTTGTTAACCAACTTCTTTTATTCATCAGCTTAAATATATGTTGGTTGTAGAGGGCAGGAAGTGAAGTGTGGATCTAAATGGGGCTTCACGACCGAAGTGACGAGTGAATAACGAGTGGTAAAGCTCATTGAGTCCATGAATGTATTTGTTGAGAAACACCCTTTGGTGTTTCATAGAAATAAGATTAATGGAATACTAACACGGTACTAGAACCTTATTCACTTGACCCAAGTCGCCTAGAGGTTCTATTAAGAAGATTAGCTTTTTATTGAACATAGGAAAATAAAAACTGAATTTACATAGATATTTACTCGTTTATTTTTTCATTTTACAATTTTTCAATTTAGAAAATACTAAAGGTTTTTTTTTTCGGGACGCAACTTATTTTAGTACTTAATAATGCTTTTAGTAATAAATTATTTTCATAAAGTAGTGAGTAGGTTCAGTCTTTCATTATCATCCATCAAAAAAATACTCTAGACTAGTTACAACTAGATAATCTGTCCATTATGCTTAAAATTTTAGTTTAATCTTGGCCTATGCTACAGCCATTTTATTTGTGCAAGAAATCCGTTATGAAGTGAGTGAATCAAAAATTAAATGAATAAATCAAATTTAATGCAAATAGAACTATACTTGGAAAGCCATCACTTAACTTGAAAGAAAGTGCACGCGACACAAAGCAAAATACACGTTAGGATCGTGATAAAAGTAGGTCTCACCCAAATAATAAACGCTTAATAAATCGAAACTAAATGGGCAATGATCCGAAAATTAATGTAAACAATTTCAGTGCCGACATAAAATGTGAATATAACGAGTTGGCTCAAACTGCTGCAAATTTAGAGTAATATGTTCCACGTTTGTGATTTTAACGATTCAGGCCTCACTTGCAAGCTCACTGGTCACTCTTTCGACAAAATGTTCAAATAAACGACAACAGTACTGCGACTCGGCACTCCCACTGATTTTATAAAATTTAAAAGTTATTATACACTATACAGAGTTGCAGGATGCGGTGGTACCGCAACGTTAGACAGCCGGCCCTACATTTGGGAGGTCGTGGGTTCGAATCCCGGCATGTACCAATGACTTTGTTTTGTAAGTTAAGTTCATTTGCGAAGTTGTAGTAGTATTACCAATCGCTAACTGTGAACGAAAATATCGTTGGGAAATTTGATCGTATGAGGTGTTCATATCATCGCTTGAAATTGCCAATCTGCGGCGGGCACGCGTGGTAATAAAGCCCATACCCTCTCTCTGGGCCCTGCACTGAGATGTACATAGCGCAATTTCTGAAATTCGCTTTTTACGCGCTCTAGTGAAATAAGTACCTTCCCCTTTTCTCTGGGACGTATTTGCTTATGCTTATGACAGAGACTCATTGAGTTTATTATATCCCTTGAGTTGATCAGTTGTAGTGTGTTCATTTGTTTACTTATTCAACATTAAGCAGAGCTCGCTCATACGTTTTAAAACGGCTTTGAGGAAAATTTGTGAGGCTTATTTCGGGGCTTTTCGATGTAGCTCAACATTTCACTCCTACCGTAAATGGATAAATTACCTATGGAATGGAGTTTTCAATAGTGTTTTAGAAAAGGTAAATTTCACTATTTATTCATCCTACCAATATTACAAATATGAAGGTTTGAATGGATGGATGTTTGTTAGTCAGTCACTTTAGAAAAGCTCATTAGAATCTGGATTAAATTTGGTTCAGAGATAGTTTATAGTTTAAAATAAGCTTTTTATCAAAATTTCCAGGCAAACGAAGTCGCGGGCAACAGCTAGTATAACCAATAAATTCAAGTCCATATTTTAAATGGCTGAAGGGTGAATTTTATCTGTCTATTTCTTCTGCACAATGATCTAGATCTTGAAATGACACTTATGTTTGTCTTACGAATTTTATTAAATGTTACATTAATAGATTTTCCGATATTTTTCTTCCCTCGTGCTGCGAGACCTTGCGTCTTGCCAAATTCATAGGTCAGGTATTTTATTTTATATATTGCATTTGACAACAAATAAGTAACATTACACGTTATAATATCATGGAGAAAGCTTACAAGCTCCTCAGTCGCAACCCAACCACGAAAATAATCATAGAAAACTATTGTTATTTTTAAGGTCAGGACTTAGGAGATTAATCTAGTTAAATATCCTTTAACGTGTGATGACAGCATGCTAAAATATGGACGAGAAATGGAACACATCAAAAACATGTATTAAAATACGACCATTCAGCATGTCATATCGTAGTTTTATTTAACTGTAGTATATGTGCCTTGATATTTGTAAATTAAATTAGATGATCTGTTCTACTTGTCGTGATTGATTTATATAACCATGACGGCTGGACCTTCTCATAAGTGAATTAGTGGCTATTGAGAATATTCTCAGTGGAACATTAGGCCCTAAAGTGTGATTCACACATGATTTTTCAATAGAACTCTTTTTGGTAGTATTACTACAAAGTAATATCATTACAATGTCATTCGAATGGTATAACGATTGCAAAGATCGAATTGCGCGAGGCGCAGAGTTAAATTTTTGGTTGGTAATACTATTGGAAAGGGATTGATCACTAGACTACTACGAGTAATAGTGTCAATGAAATAATCATTACCGAAATAATATGACTCGCCCCCTAAATATTATAACAAAGAGCAACGTATTTCGCTTTGGTGGGATGCAGGATTCCACAGGAACTTATTGGCTGTTTTCGGTAGACTCAACGCGACATAAGGGGAGGGAATGAATATTTATGTGAGACAGGACTTGTCGCGGGACAAGTCCTGTCGCGGGAAGGGAGGCTCGCCGAACTTTATCAATTAATTTCCTAGCGCCAACGAAATAAGCAAAAACTCTGGTCTCACAAATTGAGGTAGAAGGCGAGGTTTGTCTGGCTATCAAGGGTGATGACCAGTGGAAAAAAATTGGCTGAGTATGTTTATACTCACTGGTTGATCACTGGTTGGCAAAATCTGGCGCGGAGATATAACATGGTTAAAACCTGGTCGGACTCTTCCACCAAAAAATAATGTAAGTGAATTCGGAGTTAACTTAATAATGGTTAAAGCCACTAAGCGATAATTTAAACTGTTTGCGAAGTACCGCAGACAATAGAACATCTTTCATCGTGTCTTGCGTGCCCGTTAGGTTACAGGTGTTAACTTGTACTCAGGAGGACCTAATGATTGCAAGTGATAACGCAGTCAGCGTCGCAATGTTCTGGGCCGCGACTGTTGAATAAAGACTTTAATAAGTTTCGTTTGCCATCAGCACGCTAAGAAAAAGACCACCAAATGTTCAAAAATTTTCATCCCGAAATCCCGGGAACTATCTTTATACCTAATTACATAGTATTAGGTATCGAAGTAAGTAGACTTTAGGTCAACGGTCTTTGACGGATATATTGATAGGATTTTTTTCAGGGACCTCTGGACTTTAAATACAGAACAGAATAAAAAATTGCCACTAAAGCCCTAAGGAAGAGCCCTATGGACCCTTGTGTTAGTTGGGATGGTACTACAGGGTGAATTTGAATTCCTTCACCGTATTTTGAGGGAGTGAAAAACAGTACTATTAATGATTTATCAGTAATGGTACAAGATATTTGTAAATATTCGTGATTTCCGACCTTTTACTTGAAACTGAATCCAAATTCAAAGTGGTAGGAAGTACCGTAACATTTAAAATGTGTTCTAAATGTTAAATGCGTAAGAGTGTAACGTCCGATATTCGTAAACAATTAAAAATAAAAATTGAGTTGGCCGGCGCCGACTATAAGACGCTCAAAACATAGTTTTTTGATTTTTTTTACTTTTCGTCCTGACATTTTGTTTGTTTATATTCTTTTTGTTGCACTAACCCGTGCTGAGTATATCATCATCATCATCATCATCATCATCATCAGCCACTTGACGCCCACTGCAGGGCACAGGCCTCCCTCGTGGTTTTCATAACCGTGAGGGGTTTGGGTCTGAGTATATATTGTTTGTTTATGCTTAAGTGAAGTAATTTTGGGTTACCAAAAAAACAGCACCATTGTTTCTAAATCGTGGTTAGAATATCCCATTAAAATTCGGTAAACGAATTCAAAGTCACCCTGAAAAAACATTCAATCTTCAATCGTACCTTCTGTGCAGTTTCCTATGGCGGCTGAAGGCACTCTATATTAAAACTTTTCCTAATTACAAACAAGTCTTTGTTAATACGCCACATGTACGGACGCGGAATGTCGTAATCACTTTGACATTAATTTTATTAAATGGCCCGACGTGCGCGGCACATAATTAGAACTCCAGAAAGTAACTCTAACCTTTTAGGTAAACACAACATAGTTATGCAGTGAAGATTCTGTGTTGCATTAAAAAGGGGGTACGATTCGGGCCTCTACTAACACTTGATTCACAGCTATGGTACGATAACAACAACTTGACAAGTTTGTACTTAGGACCAAAGTACCGAGTTTCATGAGACTACAATTCCTAGTTCATTATGACGATTCGATGTACATTGCGTAGCATTTGTAGCGTAGTTAGACAGTTGAAATTTTCAAAGATGATGTATTTCTGGTGCCGCTATAAATACCACATACTAAAATATTTAATTTAGCAAATACTAAAAACAGAATAGAATAAATATTCCCACACAACAAACGTTTTTTGCTCTAAATTGATAACGGCAACAGGTAGACGCTTGAAATATTAATATGTTGTATAGATAATGGTACTTAATCCTTCGTGCGCGAGTCCGACCCGCACCTAGTCGGTTTTTTTTAGTCCGAATCGCTCACAGTTAAAGCCATACTCACTGTAAAGAAAAAGTAAACGTATCAAAAAAAAAAAAAATCAAAAAATCAAAAATGTTTTATTTCGTTACCAACTTATCTATTAATTTTACACTGTTGTGGGGACTTCCTATTAAGTGTATAGACACCTGTGCCAGGAAGCCCCGCTCTTCCTTTACTAAATTCATCTTATTAAGTTAGGTACATTCATGCAAATGTTATACATATTATATATATATAACATTGAGTTCAAATCTAAATATATCTCTGATTAACAATTTTTTGTTTTTTGAGTATTCACATAATCGAAGAATTAAAAGGTAAATCATCATTCACTCATTCATTATTATTTATCATTAATTAATTTAAAAGTATTAAAATTATAGATTTAAGATTTTAAATCACTATAATTACATTAGATTAAATAAACAATTATATTAATTGTGTGTTTATGTGTGTGTGTGTGTGTGTGTGTGTGTGTGTGTGTGTGTGTGTGTGTGTGTGTGTGTGTGTGTGTGTGTGTGTGTGTGTGTGTGTGTGTGTGTGTGTGCGTGTGTGTGTGTTTGTGTGTGTGTGTGTACGTGTGTGTGTGTGTGTGTTAGGGTGTGAGTGTGATTGTATGGTTTTTATTACGAGCCACAGTATGGTGTAAATATATATTAAAACAAAGAAATTATTTTAATAACTTAGATTAAAATTTGTATTTATTACTGAAGAAGTGCTTCTATCTCATCGTAGGTTTTAGGAAGTAGCCAATCAGTTATAGCTTTTTTACAGTCGTATATTTTCATAGGATATATATTTAATACTTTGTTTGCCAGATTATATAAAAGTGAGGATTGTTTAGTATATTGCCTATGGGCGAAAGTTGTGTTGACAGCACGTATGGGGGCAACAATGTAACTTCTTCTCTTATTAAGCAGATCAGGATCATATACTAACGTTTTATGAGATCTTAGTAAGGTATTTAATATGTATAATTTTCTAACAGTTAGCAATTCACAGGTTGAATAGAGCTCAACTGTCGGAAATCTTCGTGGTTTGAAATACATTATCTTCAATAAAGATCTCTGTGCCCTTTCCAATTCAATAAATTTAGTCTTTATTGCCCCGCCCCAAACGGGAATGCAATATGTTATAACAGACTGTACCAAGGAGATGTAAACTTGTTTTAGAACTTTTTTTGTTGCCACGTGCCGTAACGTTTTAATGATCCAAATAAGTTTTCGGACTCTGCCCGCTATAAGTTCTATATGCAGATGCCATGATAATCTCTGATCTACCATAACTCCCAAATATTTTATGTGGGGTACTTTATTGATAATGGGGCAGTTACAGTCTGAGCTAGAAGCGTCAGAGCAGCATTCATGAATCCTTATTTGAAAATCTACTCCTGGCTGTGATCTGATTGTTGGGGCAAAACATATGTAATTTGTTTTGGTAGTATTCAAGGTCAGTAAGTTAGAGTTTAGCCAAGTACCCATCTTTGCCAGACCCTTCTCCGCTGCATCACGTACGCCGCTCCACGAAAGACCAGTGAAAACCACAGCAGTGTCATCTGCGTAGGAAAATATGTGCCCGTTTACTAAATTCATGTTGCATAGATCATTCAAATAGACCAAGAACAATGTTGGGCCTAGTACGCTTCCTTGAGGCACTCCGTACGTGACGTCAGCATTTTCGCTAGTGACTTGGCCTATTTTCACTTTCTGAACCCTATCATGGAGATAGCTAGTGAGCACCGCTAGCGGTTTATCTCTTATCCCAATGTTCTCTAGTTTGCGAACAAGAATGGGGACAGAGACAGTATCAAACGCTTTTTTAAGATCTAAAAAGACTCCTAGACATTTTTTCTTTTTATCCACTTGTTCAACAATAAGAGTCGTTAGCGCAGTGACGGCGTCTTCCGTCGACAGACCCTTCCGGAAACCATATTGTGATTTAGAGAGTATGTTATTCGAGTGTAGATAATTTGTCAGCCTATTATTAATAAGTTTCTCTAAAATTTTGGAAATTGATGTCAGAACAGATATTGGCCGGTAATTGCTACTATCCTCCCTATCGCCACCCTTGTACACTGGTGTGATAATGGATTGTTTTAGAGCAGCAGGAAAGACACCGTGATCAAAACATAAGTTAGCTAGGTGACATATAACAGGTATGATTAGATGTCTGGCCAACTTGAGGAATTTGGTTGTGATACCGTCATATCCTGCAGCCCCTTCAGTTTTAAGGCCCATAAGAATAGAGTAGACCTCATTAGGGTCAGTCTCGAGTAGCACAAATGAATTTAAGTGGGAGGTAGGCAAAATATACTGATTACTACTACGCTGTGGCCTGTTAAGAATATCTTCGGCTAGAGCTTTCCCAATGTTGGCAAAGTAGTTATTAACGTGATTGACTGATACGTCGGGTGATGAGTGTGAGTTCAGCAATTCAGTGTTTTGTGTTTTCTTTGGTTTGAACTGAACTATATTATTAATAGTATTCCATAATGTTTTAGGGTTTTTAGTTGATTTTTCTAATTGTTCTCTGTCATATTTGCGTTTTAATTTTTTTATTAGTTGGTTACAATAATTCCGATATCGTACGTAGGTTATTTTAAGTATTTCATTTTCAGGATCTAAACGTAATTTTCTTTGCATTTTGTTTCTGTTTCTTATACAACATAAGATACCTTGGGTTATCCACGGTTTGATAATCCGTTTGTTCTTCGGAATTTTTACCTGCTTAGTGTTTTCTTGCAATGATTGCTTTATTTTATCAGTTAACTGCGTGGTTAAGGTATCCGGATTTTGTATCGAAAATAGTGATTGAAGGTTCTTCTCTCCCAGGCTCGAGATGGCCTTTTCATAGTCCAGAACAGTATTAACTCTTTGACAAAGGTGTTTTTTCTTAATAGTAGACAGTTTTAAAAATATCATTAAGTGATCCGTTACAGACGTATTTAATACTGCAATATAAGCATTAGTTTTATTTTTGTCTACTTTCAACATAAAATGATCAAGACAGTTTGCTTCTCTGGTAGGCAAAGAGTGGCCAGGTAAAATACCCTGTGTAGTTAGCATGGTTAGATAGTTTAGCCTATTATTACGGTCAGCAGTCTGTTCATTAGGTTTTGTGATAAGATTTATATTTATATCACCAGTTAGGACTATATTTTTGCATGTTTTGAATGATTCCAAATGTTTGTTCAAAGAGTTAATGAACTGTTCTGCGTTGTAATTTGATGGAGAGCGATAAATCCCTAGTATTATAGTGTCTTTGAATGTGATTTGTAAACAAGATGCATGCACAAGTTTTATTTCCTTAACATTGACTTTATGATTATTTCTAATATATGCAACCACACCATCGTTTTGATTCAAGTGATTTGTTGTGGGAAAAGCTGAGTAATTAACCATTGTCGGTACATTTTTATTGGGGTTAAGTCTGCATTCGGTTAAAATTAGAATATCAGCTTCAAAATTAAGGTCAGATAGCGTTATTTGCAGATCATCAAAGTTACTGTATATACTCCTAATATTTTGGGAGATAACAGTCAAGTCCGTGTTGCTAACAGAAATTTTTGTTTGTAGTTCTTGAGCTGTGCATTGTAAGAAATGTGCAATTTCCGCGTTGTCTATATCTTCTAAAGTTTTTAAGGGACTATCCATGAGAATTGTAAAAGATTCTACATTTCAGCATCACGTATTCGTTTTCATTTTTATTATTACTTTTTTTATATATGATTTTTATTAAACCCTGCAAACATAGCAGGCCTGTGGCAAGTATTAGTTTCAGTGTAAGTGTGCGTGATGTAAGTAGTTGTGTTATTTTTGTGTGTGTGCGTGCGATTTGTGTGTGTGTGCAGGTGATATATTCGATGTACTTATAAGTTAATAAAATTTTTGACAACCGTGTGTGTCTACAAACATAGTTATTTGGAGTTAGGTTTTCATAATGGCCTAGTCATTGTCCTTGCATTAATTTATGCACCTGGGCTTCGTTGTTAATCCTGATTTTTTGTGAGTTTTCGTCCTTTCTAACAAAAACTTTTCCAAAGGCAGTCCAGCAGAACTTGTAAACCTTCGACTTTGTTAGCTCGCGTGCCAGAAAGTGAAGCCGAGCACCCTTGGCAGTTAGTTGTTCTGCCACGAAGATAGGTGTATCTTCGTTTTTTGTGAATCCAAGGTGCTTGGCACATAGTTTTTCTTTATGTTTGATGTTGTAGGCTTTACTCATTTTCAGGATGTTTGTTTTTAACATGGTGGAGGACGTCTCTACAATAATTGGCGAGTTATTGCTCTCTTTCTTCCCATGAACTCTGTATATATCACGTATTTCAGAGTTATTTACTTTGCAGTCAATGTTTTGAGAAAGACGTATGACCATATTTATTAAATCTTCTTGGGTCTCGTTACTTGTTTTAGGGACATTTTTTATTTCGATACTCGTTTTGCGGTTTCCTCTCTGTAGGTCTTCAATTTTATCCTCAAGAATGGTGATTTGTTCCCTGTCCCTCTTGGCCTGCCCCTCCAATTGCTCAATTTTCCTCTTGAATTCTTCGTTTTGACTAGTAAGTAAGGCCATTGATTCTCCGATGTTCCGATTAGCCTGCTGAATTTCCATGAGTGTAGGGTTAATTTTTTTAAGCTCAGTTTCCTGTGCTTCCATCAAAGTTTTTATCATGGTCTTAATCTCTTCCTTAAACTCCATAAAATCTGCTCCCAATTCATCATCCCTCCTCCTTTTGTTTCTTTGAGAGACATAGTTTGGGGGTGTCTTATCTGAGCTTATTCCGGCTAGGTTCGAATCCGAGAGCGATTTATCAATTGTGTATTGTTCCATGTTACAAGGGTATCAGGACTACAGAGCTCTTATCTCAGCTTTAGTACAACCGGAAGCGGGTAATGGTCGTCTTAGCGGCCAATCTCTGTTCGGGACAGGTAGATGGATGGGGTAGCAAAACAAAGCAGCGGGGCGGGGCCAGTTAGAAAAAGTAATGGCGCCGCGTGCGTTTGCGCTGGTTGGTAGGACCAAACCGCTCACACAAAGCAGCAGGGCGGGGTCAATTGGAAGAGGCAATGGTGTCGCATGCGCTTGCGCTGGTTGGCAGGACCAAAACCACTCACAACAAAGCAGTGGGGCGGAGTCAGTTAATTAATCAATGGCGTTGTACGCACTTGCGCCGATTCGAGGGCCGTTTTCAAATTTCGGACTTTGGCAGGGATGACAGATTGACGTCACTGCTCCGTGTTACGCCTTGTACCAGGGCAGCAGAGCGCGTGAGAAAGTAGTTACTCACGTTGCACCACTTTTTAGCTCGTTGCTCCTGTGTTTTATGCACTCCTATTTTTCACTTTGATTTGATTTGGTCAAAAATGTATTTAATATCAGAAATAAAACTTGCGCGGATTAGAAAGCACGTTTACACCTGTCGGCGGTCCGGGGGGAAGAGGGATTTAATAACAAGATTTCTTTGTAAACTTATGAAGTTTTCTCTACGCTCCTCTACGACGAAGGTGTGCAGCAGACCGGTCGATCAATGTCGGGGCCGGTTAGGCCACAAATGATATCGATCCCACCAAAACCTATAGTGTAAAAAAACTGGCCAACTTCTCATCTCAAGCAATACGTGGTACATACAAATATGCAAAGTTCCTTGTCTCTTATCTTTGAAGATAGAGGGGGATCGAAAAGGGCTCGAATATGTTCGTGTAATTATTATATGCACGGTGCAGGCCGACGAGAACTTGGCCCTGCGTACTCGGCGCGCCTTGATACGTATGGCCTTTGAGGGCACAAGCAGGGTTGAGCTACCTTTTTATTCATAGAGGGCATTAAAACTTGACTTTTCTTTTTTCAAGATTCATGAGTGAGACACGGACTATGAAATATGGAATGAGAAAAGTTTGGATATCTGAGTTTTCTTTCTTTCTTTATTTATTTAATATCGCAATAGGAGCTTACAGTTGTTCGAACTTATTTCAGTTTAGTCTAGGATTTCATTTATTAGAGTATAGGTTGGCAAAATAGTACTCGTAACATTTTGTTACTCTTTTTCTAAGTTCATCACTGTAGTATATACATCCAACTCCTACTGCAAGTCGTACCTCTCAGAAAGAGGCTTAATCTTTATGTTTTCTCACTATGTTTTCCTTCACCGTTACTGTGTGGTATTGCTGCTTTAATTAAAAAAAGTACGTAACATTAGAAAACAAAGTCATTGGTATGTGCCGGGGTTCGAGCCCACGTTCTCTCGCATATGTGGTACGGCACGTGATCTGTGGAGGCAAAGACTCAACTAATGCACTTCCAGCATGAAATTGTTTGCACAAAGAGCATCAATGTTGTAGATTAAAACACAAAATGCCTTTTAATTTAAATCTACGTGAAGGAACGCGCGAGTGAAAAATATTTGCGTTACTTTTCCTAAGTACGTTTTATTTTTGCACTTTATGGCCTTCGTAAATAATAGTCCACAAAACTTAGCAGCCACTATGAAAAAAGAGTAATAAAATATGAATGGCTGGCTTATCGCACGCTATTACGTGGCTCCCGCATTATGTTTCATACAGCTTTGCCTTGACCGGGTTGTGTGCTTAGCCCAACCCACAATTCTAACGTAAACTGTCACACTAGCTATAGAACCTTCAGGCCAAATTGCACCATTTCTTGTTACGAAGCCATTTAAATTGAACTTTGTATGAATAATTTTAATTATACAAAAACATTGTCTCCGTAAAGGAAAATGTCGTGAAGAAACCTCACATACCTCAGCGCTTGAAATTGCCAATCCGCGGTGGACACGCGTGGTATTTAAGCCCATACTCTCTATCTGAGAGTAGGTCTTTGCGCTGCGGGAGTGTATAGGCTATGTAAAAAAACGTAATACTTCCTGAGCCGTATTTAAGAAAGCGATAAGCCTTGGTTTTATATGACTAAACTTAGGTTTTGACTGTCACCCTAGAGAGTACCCTAGATACAATAGATTGGTGAAGTGACAGACTGTCTGACTAAATAGATTTAATAGATACACAACACTATAATCTAAGCATAACATCCATCAGAAACGTATTTCAACTCAAGGAATTTACATTTCTTTTGTTGAATATCAATATAATTATTTTATGTTACTCCGTGTGGCGCTGGATTAAGAATAGCGTCACTCCATTTCCTTCCGTGGATGTCGTAGAAAGCGACTAAGGAAATCAATTACCAGGAGACGGGCAGCAGCGTTTTCCTGAGATTCCAACCGCATACTGCGATCGCCAACCCGCCTGCCAAGCGTGGCGATTATGGCAGAACCTCAGAACATTTGTGTTCTGTGGGCAGAACCCCTCACGGTTATTGAAAACCACGAAGGAGGCCTATGTCCTGCCGTGGGCTTCAAATGATATCTTATGGCGGATGATATCTTATGTCTTATGTGAATAAATGATTTATCTATCTATCTATCTATACACAATGTGGTAAGCTGCCTTCGGGTCGAGTTTGTAATGAATTAACCACTCGTCTGCCGCGACACAGATCTGTGTCCAACTTAGTATGGGCCACCTATACGTTGCGTTCCGCGAGGGCAGTTCAGGAGTTAATGGAAGAACATGTTGAAACCTATACTTGCAGTGAATGGCGAGTGTAATTACTAGTCATGTTGTCATGCTTTCGAACATATTTTTGGATAAACTTTGTTGCCCTTACTTATCTACGCAAGTACTTAATGCCATTAATGAAAAAAATACAACAGTAGCATAATACTATAAAAATATGATTGCTCGATCAATATTTAGCCATCTACAACCATGGACGATCAAGAGTAAGTACCTAATTCACTAACCAAAAATTTTTTGTCTATCATGCTGTCTTAACTGTTCATTTCATAAATGTTTCATGTAAGAAAAGCAAGCTGTCCATTTATAGAACTGTATTAGAACTAAATAAAAATTGATAAAATAGAACTATACAAAATAGAACCACTCATAAAACTGTTTAAGCAATCTACATACGTACAATTGAGTAACCAAATTATGTTCAAACCCTTTTTCCGGGACTATTTTTACTCGTCTATCGAAGTTCTAATGGGTCCTATTATCTTTGACCACTTACAGGCACTTACGGTATAGACCCGACGCCTCTCAAACTGCGGTACTTTGCTCTCCTCTGACCTTTTTAAAGGTCAAATTCAAATATCACAAAGGGACCAAAAACGAGGGGCGAATGAACATGGTAAAACATAATTTTCGCGGATGGTAATGTATTTCGTTAATTAACTTTAGGTCATTATCTTCCGTTGTTTTCGAATACATTTCCATGCATATAAAAGAATAAAGTTTGAATAAATATCATATGTCCATTATTCAAATTAAGCTGCACAGTCATTCTTTAAAAACAAAACATATTCTGTGATAATATAAGATAAAGGGCAAGATAATAAGTTCCCGAAAACGGCGTTTATGCATGCAACGACTAATGAATGTTGATGAAGCGAAAGGGATTTGTCCGGATCGTGGCAAATGGCAGACCCTGGTCTCTGCTTACCCCTCCGGGATAAAGGCGAGAGTTTATTTTATATAATGTTTTATGTTATTCTGTGATGTTTACAATACCCTTTTACATTTATATAAAAGACGTATCATCACACAACGACTAGAAAAAACTTATTACAAAGAGTCACTTAGCGAAACCGGCTGTCAGTCTATAAATATTGAGAAGCGTAGGTGAGGCAGCTCCAAAAGACTTACAAGATACAATATGGAAGTTAAGCACCAATATACAGCGCCCGCGGTCCCCTCAAGTATGTTTCCAGCCCATTTGTTCTGGCAATAACTTTCCCTGCTCTGCCTTGCGGCTCGGCCTCTACTCGCGAACTCTTCCACTTTAAAAATAAATCAATGAACATCATAGAAAACTCAGGATAGATCAGTGTTTTAATTAGCAGCCTTTGATGTAACAATGCGTCCATAATTACAAAGTAATTCCTCAGAAGTTGTAACTAGCGAGGAGAAGTGGACTTTGACTCTCGACACCGCGAAATGCTCTCTGTACTCTCGGCTCTTTCCGGACTCCGGCAGAGGCAAAAGGCCTATGATTTTAGTAGTCTGTATGAGTGTATGTTTGTTTGTATTTACGGATAGTCCAACGTAACGCCTAAACTACCCGTCCGATTTTGATGGATGATGTGTCAATAAATTCGTTATTAAGGTCCGGGTTATTATGGTCCTAGGTATACGTTTTACATGAACACAATAAATATGTATTTATTTATCTACAAAGTTCTTGTAACTTAATATGCCGGATGCTACATTAAAAAATGTGGTCGTCTCTTGCTTCGTATCGGATGGGACAAAAAATGATAGAGGTGATAATTCTGAGTTCTGAAAAGACTACCGGGGCCATCTATTAGAACTGCTAAATAACAATTTTGTAAAAAGAGCTTTTTTCTGAAATCGGGCTAAATTTTGATACTTTTGCTTGTGTGAATTAGGGGAGCACGATGTCGCTTTTGCTTTGGATTCACGACGAAGGAACCCCATTTTAGATTGGGTGTCCTAATTGCACTTTGCAACTTATTAACATCAACTGTTTTGTCACCGGAACTTCCTTGATATAATTAGATGTTATCCCCGTTGCGCTTTCCCTGAATTCAAAATTAGTTTAAGTGATATAAATAATGATTCTGATTTTATTTTAATACAACGTGTTATTAACATAATGCAAAAATATACTTCAACGTTTATAATTAAACCACTTCTAATTAAGTTTAGAATAATTATTTTAATTTTCACAAATATTCACCGTGGCATGTTTTGAAAAAAAAGTGTGAAAAATTATAAATAAAACTGAGAATGTCGAATATTTGATTATTTAAAGATTCAATTATTATCGACACTGAAGAAATGGCTGTCAGTTTTTGTGTTATTTCAATAATATAGCGTAAAGATTGTAAGGTGTGTCATGTTACTGTGAGTGTCACTCAATCACGCGAATCGAACACATGGCGTCTGTTTTGGTAGTCAACGTGTTAACCGCTTGACCGACGAGACAATCGAAATGCCCAAACAACGGTTATTGCTTATACGAAAGGAGGCCAACACTATATCATAAGGAGTACAGCTACAATATTAAATCGTCTTGACCACATCTTGCTTTTGATAGGATGTTTTATAGTTCACCTGAATGTTTTGTGACTCTCGGCGTGAAGCAAACGTCTGCGGCAGCGGAATTTTATTTACTGCGAATTGCTTTGCTTTCTCTGAGCCGAGTTATGGGCTGTTTAACCGCACTCTGTTTTACTCTAACTTATTGAAACTTATAGTCTGGCATTAGTTCTGTTTTGTTATAAGCGTGTCTGTATATCGCTCTTTATGGCCACACTACATTGTTTGTGGAAGAGTACTTTCACTCTTTGAACGTGTGTGTGCATGAGTTGTATTGAACTATCCATCTATTTTCACAACATACACTCACGCCTCATCCCGAAGGGGTAGGCAGAGACTAGGTTCTGCTACTTGTCGCGATCGTGACAGATGTATTTCCCTTCATCAACATTCATTAGTCGTTGCGTGCACGCACGCCGGTTTTGGACACGTTTTATCCATTTATTTATTTAACCATTAAATAACCTAACCTAACCCAGGCATGGGTAGTAAGATTTTTTTATTGGCTTTGGTCTTTATTTCAAGTTAGATCTATCACACCATGACCTTGTTAAGGGTTAACTTGTATTTTCTCAGCTACAATGGCCCAAATAAAAAATAATCTTAAAAACTAAAAAAAAAAACACAATGGAAACCCAGCCCAGTCTACCGCACTGGACGAGAAATAATTAATTTTAACATCCAGAACTGCAGAATTAGGCTATCAAATTCTTCAGACGGGTTTCTCGGGATGCTGTTGGATCTAATTATCTATCAAGACTATGAATACCTACAGTCCACTGTTTCCACTGTTTGGCATAAGCCTCATCTTGGCGTGACAGGGATGAGAACTAGTCCATTGCTTTCCAGTGGATTTATTAACGGCACTGTTTAAGAATATTTACTTCACTTTGAATATTCAAACCAAGGTGTTCACACACCTCAGCGCCTGAAATTGCCAATCCGCGGTGGGCACACGTCGTAACCCATACTCTCTCTGAGAGAAGGCCTGTGTCCTGCAGTGGGACGTATATAGGCTACATAAAATATACTGACTATAGAGACGAAATATAGAGACTGAGTATATTCTTATGGTTTCTGTAATCCTGAACCAATAAAAAATACAGTTTTTTTTTATTATGTGAGAACGAACCGGGTTTGAACAGTTCGTGGCAAACCCTGCTCTCTGCGTACCCCTCCGAAATACAGGCGTGAGTTTATGTAATGTTCTGTAATGTAGAACGAACAGTTACTTATCTCTTTAACTCTTATTCAAAGTATCGCTGGAATTGATTAATCGCACTCTACGTTAAGGCGAGAGTTAACTTTAGGCAAAGTTTTCTTTTAAAGCGTAAGAACCTTTGAAAGTAACGAAGTTTCTTCAACTTGTTCTATAAATAGGACGCAGGTCTTGCTACATAAGTGTTTCTATGTGTCGACGGCACAATGGGTGCCCGACCTAGCACCACTTACGCCCCTCTCCACAATTCTTTGTTCTTGGGTCGCGTTCTTCTGTTTCACGTTATTATGTCCGTCTTTGTATTTGTAGCAAGACACACATGATACAGTGCTTTACGTTTCAGAGTGTAGGCTCTTATCTACTTGTAACAAGTGGGGTTATAGGATTGGACATGCTCAGACATCAACATCGCATGTGTGTCTGCGCTTTGCCGATAACAAACGGGGCTTTGGCACGCTGGCAAGCGATTGGACTGAAACGCATCAGAGCGGTTACTTAACATGCGGTCAAATTCCCGTATTTATAGAGTGATTATTGTACGATTCTTTCGTTTCATTTTCCCGTATCCGCACGAGGTTGCGGGTAAGTGTGCGTTCAGTTTCTTAAACTACCACAATGGCCTGTCTAAGTACGAGTGGTCGGCCACTCAAACTATGGCTCTCTTTGTGAGAACAAATGCCTTTGAAATAATATTGCCTGCGTTATATTTTTCCACAGAAAAATCCAGGCTGTATGAGTAGAACTAAAGTGCAGTGTGAAAAGTCAAGTGTCGAGAAGAGAATGCTGTAAGCCTGCGGTTGACGGACAATCCCTGACCCGAGGCGTTTCTGCACTTAAGGGCGACGCCGACGGGAGCGTCATGTCGCCTTATTGCATTGAGGCAACACTGTGTGTGGCGTTTGCAATTTGTAGAAAGAAAAATTGGACCTCTCTCCGTTTCTAAGAAAAAAATAGAAAAGTGCGAGTCAGACTTGTGCACTAAGAGTTCTGTACCACCACTCAATAATATTCACTTATTCATAAAAATGTGTACTCCTTTATTCTGTTGTAAACTCATTTTCATTGACCCCGTCAAGATTCCAGATCGTATGTCTAACATCAAAAATAAAATTAACAATTATAAAATTTTGCTAATAAGAAGAGCTAAAATAATTAATACTGAAGTAACAGTATTAATGTTTTGCGTTATTTCAATAACAAGTTATATATTCTGTGATTTTTTTTAATTGACTAACTGTGATGACAGGCGGATCGGGTGGACGAATAAGCAGCGTAGCATTATACCTGTACTCGGGGTGGGGGGGGGGGATGCGGGATGTGTCAAATTAACAAATAATTATAAAAATGTTTTGGCTCCTACGTCTCTATCGCAAAGTCATCCCGAGTGCGCGGTCTTATGTTCAAGTTGGTTATTGCGGTTTATTGTAGAATTCCATTGGCACATTTTGGGTACGGAACCCAAAAAACAAATGCGCCAAAAGCCGTACGTGAACTCCAAAAAATATAATGTACACCCAGTCTGTTTTATTGTTCCATGTTTTGAGCAATTTCCGTGTGCGGTCACTGGTTGGTTTGGCTGATTTATTGCTATGTTTTTGAGTAAAAATCGCTGCTGTGTTTTGGCGAGAGCGAGTGAATAGGGTTTGCGTGTTATCAAAATATTGGGCGCGTATAGCGATGTAAGAACAAACGATTTGTTGTTCTGGAGTACATAACGTTTGCGAGCACCGGCCGGTTGGCTGAACAAACGCTGAACACATAGCTCAACGCCAGAAGGTCAAAATTTGATTAATTTTATCAACATTAAGAGGGGTTTTGGTGAATTTCATTCGATTATGCTGGCGTCATATTCGGGAGGTCGGGGATTTGTTTCATTTGTGTACGAGACTTATAAAACAAAGTACATACATGGATGTAAATTGCATAGCAAAAGCAAAATGCTGCTGCGCCCACGCACATGAGGTTTTTTTTTTCATACAACTAAATCGGTACATTTCGTAACACATATTAGACAACCGTTACAACAAACTACTCAAGTATATTTTTGCCGTTGTAAAAAGTAAATTATTAGATGTTCATCAATTACCATGTGAATGCTTTTATTCAATTACATAAGTGGGGGTGACTTCGCAACAAAAATGTAAAGATTTATCATCTTTGATTAAGTAGGTATCCGTAGCATGACGACACGATTAGCGCAATTTTACTGCCGAATGTCGCGACTGCCCAGTACATTAATTGTTAAATTCTGACATCACATGTCATCAATGACACTTAGGAACACAAAACGTACAACTCACGCCGTCATGCTACCTGTGCAGGGCCGCGTTACGTAAAACTATAATTCGTATTTTATTATGACAATTCAATGTACATTACGTAGCTGTCTTACTACTTGTTAATCTATCGGTTTATCAATCGAATTGTCATAGTAAACCATGAATTGTAGTTCTATGAAATTAGTCCAGTTGACTCTAGTAGTAAAATAGCACTAGCATTGTGCTGTATCCAGTATTCAAATCGCTTTATTGTCTGTGTGCATGCGCAGTTCTTTCGTTCGTACTTATTTAATGATAGCAGGTGAGGTGAAATTTATCGACAATAGCGAATGGGGGCATATTGGCCTCTGTTTGTTATTGTTTGAATAGCTGTCCGTAATAGAGTCCACACTCAGCTAACAATACAAGTTTGTAGCCGTGCATAAACTAGGTGCATTATGTGGCACTAAACAGGTGTACTTCGACTTGAAATGTACTGGACACTGTTGTTTCACCGCAAGTATTAGAATTTTTGTTATACCTTGGAAAAGACAGCATTTAAAAAAGGCATTCTCAAAAAAAAAATTGCTTATTTTTTTTTAGTATAATTTTTGACAATTCGTCCCAAAAAGAAAAGTCAAGCAAAAAGCCAGACTAGACGTAGAGAACGTTTTTATCCTTTGGGTACGGAACCCTAAAAAGAATATTCTTTTTTCGAACTAAAACTTCCGTAAGCACTATACATTATTAACTTAATTCCGGATTCACTTACTCAGTAAATCCGGAATTGTTAATAAAAATATTCTTATCTTATCTTTAATTTGTAGTTAAACTGCTGACAACCAACTGTCATGGTACAGTTGGAGACTATGGCCCTTATGTCGCCTTTGATCCATATTTAAACAATTATTGAAATTTTTCGCTGCATCGTTAAACAAAAGCAGCAGAGTGTTTACTTAGCTAAACATCATTACGAAAATACGTGTCTAGGTGTATTTTATCAGGCTTTGCATATTTTAATGATCGATTTTATGCTAAATCCTTAGACACTTGTTCCCCTTAAAGTATATGCCTATGATTTGCATTGCGGCGTTCAACTAAGTTAATTAATCTAATATATAAAAATCTCGTTTCACAGTGTTTGTTATTGGACTCCTCCGAACCAGCGTCACCGATTTTTATGAAATTATTTGTATATATTTTTTAAGTCTGAGAATAGGTCGTAGGCTAATTAATATGGCAAAACAACGTTTGCCGACTCAGCTAGTATTCAATGTAATATAATATACTAATAGTAATTTTTATGTCATTGGGTTAGCCATAGCATCTCACTTACCGTAATATTATGATAAATATTAAATTTTCTGTAAATCACAAACCGCCAAGAAATAATCGTGTAGGATAATTTCACGTTCTTTTATTCGAATCTCACGTGAATGAAGTCGTTGGCGCCATCGTCAAAATATTTGCAAACATTTGATTCAATCGTCAAACATTGTGAGTTTTAAATAATTATCGTATCCGACTGCGGTGATAGCGAATTGGTGAAATGCTGGCCGCACATTTGAGAGGTACTGGGTTCCAAGCTGGCATGTATCAATAACATCGTTTTCTAAGTTACGTACATTTGTAAATTCGTAGAAGCGAAATCACTGGCTCGGACTGCGAAGGAAAACATCATGAAGTAACCTGGGTTTCCGAGGTGTTCACGTACATCAGCGTTTAAAATCACCAATCCATGTAAGGCAGGCGTTAAGCCCATACTATCTCTCTTTCTGAGAGAAAGTCTGTGACTTGGCAGCCATTAAAACAGTAACGCATAATGTTGTGTAAAGTAACCGATTAAATAAAGTGCCAATCACGCAGAATGTAAAATTTTATAATAAGCTCCGAAATGAAAGGCGAAAAAGGCCGGTGACGATGCAGTAATTGAAATTTAAATGAGTTCCCGGCATCGGAGTGCCGTAATGAGATTGCCTATTCGCCAGTTCGCCACCCGTTGGATAGTAACTACAGTGTTATAATATTACCTACCTAACTATATAGAAAGTTCGGTCATTTACATGAATATTTTTTTACATAGCCTATATGTAAAAAACTGCGGGGCACAAGCCTTCTATCAGAGAGAGAGAGAGAGACGATGGGCTTATCTACTACGCGTGCCTACCGCGGATAGCAATTTCAAGCGCTGAGGCGTGTGAACACCCTGGTGATGAGGAGATTGCATACAATCATGAAATATTCGGATGAGACTGAGATAAAGTGCAAAATCATAGTCATAAACAAGGAAAACACTTAAGTTTAAAAACTATTACCCGACTGCGGAAAAAGTTCTTTATGCAAGATTGATATTTATAATAATAACAACTTCCACACAATACAATCACTTGGCCTGGTCCCAAACTAGGATACCCTGTAATGTGTCCTCAACCCGGACTCGAGAACTCAATTGTTCTTTCACTTGTTTATGCATATCCGACGATAGATTTTTAAATATTTAACATATTAGAAAACATTTTTCATCGTTATGACACTTCCTAACACTTTGATTTTGGATTCACAGTTGCGAACCAAAGGTCGGAAATTACGAATATTTACAAACGCCATTACTGTTACATCATTAATAATACTTTTACATCAAAATGTAAAGATCATTCCCCAAAATATTGCTAACGATTCCTAAATCACGCATTATGTAGTCTCGTCTAATATTGTGCAAAATTCAACATAAAATCATTAATAAAACTGAATTTTAACGGATATTTACTCGTTTACTTTTTCATTTTACAATTTTCCGACGTTATGTCTAGTGCTCGTGTTAACCTCAAAAATACTATAAAATAATTTGTCTTTGTAAATTACTTATACATCAAACACAAACGTTTTCAAACTGCATCGAAGCAGAATCCATTAAGAGCTTAAGGCGATAATGTCTGAGCTAAATGCAAAGACTCGGCCTTACCGGATTAAGTAGTGGGTTTCAATAATAGAAAGAGGCATTGAGAAGGTTGATGCAGCTTGCGGGTACTGTAAAGATAGGTTAAGTAAACACAAGCAGATAAACAATGTTAATGTGAATTTGCAGAACGTGTTACGTTTTTATTAATTTTGGCTAATTTTCACGTAAATTTGCGATCCTCCTCTCTTTACAACTTAATTTGTTTACCTTTAATTTAATTGTCTTTTAGGTAAAGAGAAGAAGAAAAATAAGTTAACGCCATCAGCAGAAAATAAGTTGCTGACTTTAACAACAACTACTTCAACATTTTTGCAGCCGATTCCGAGAAATAGAAATTTCAACACGATAACAAAAATCAATCTGCCTGGTAGAGTGCTGAAACTTTTAATTGGTGCCTAGAATATTTTGTACTAAATGTTTTCGAAATGGCAAATCCTTAAACTGGTGTTGTCAGTATCAAATTTAGTACCGCCAAATTGTTTTCTTGTTAAAAAGTCGCCTCAATATCGACGGTTTCCCAAAGAAGCAGTCTATTGGAAGTAATCATTTAATTGGTGCTATTGTCCAAGTTTCTTTTCAGATCAGCAGGTACCTAAATTTACAAATTTAAAATACCTACCTAAATTTACAGAGATAAAATCATTAAATATTCAGGGATCACCTGCTTAAAGAACTGCGTTAGTAAGTAAGTAGTTCCGGAATTAAGTTAATAATGTGTAATGCTTACGAAACTTTTAGAGACAAGATCGTGGTTACATGTCCTAATTAGATATATTCCACGCAATACAATCACTTGTCCTAGTCCCAAACTAAGACCTTGTACTCTGGTAAACAGGCAAGGACATCACAAACATATAAATATATCCACACTGAGGGCATTTGTTGAAATAAAATACGGCCTCTTGTGGGAATCGCACCCACAACCTCTGTTTTGGTAGTCAAGTGTGTTCGCCGCTAGACCAACGAGGCAGAATCACGCACTGAGGTAGGTGTATACTACCTCTAACGTAGGTTATCCGTTCGACTTTTGCTCTTATATGCTACAAAATAAAGCTGCTAAGTTTACTTTACGATGTAGGCGACCCTGGGCCTACATTGAAATGAAAATGCGGCTCTGACCTTTGAAGTCACGAAGCTCACAAACAGAGAAATGAAAACAAACACAGAACATTTTTCTTTGAATAAGCCCCGACTGACGGATGGCACGAAACATGCACACTGTACACAAGGCCACGTTGCGTCGCTTACATTACTTCTCCTGCAACTGCAGCGGCAGTGGAATTTTACCCGAGTAAGCAAATGGCCCGTTAGAGTTTGTAAAGCAAGAGTCAGGCAGCGCTGGAAGCGAGGGCCAACTTATGTAAACGGGGGTTGGAACTCGGACTTCTCATGACACAGTTTCCCGACTCTTCACTCACTGGTCCCTTTTCTTACCCTTCCAAAAACAAAGAATTTTTGGGGTCATGTTCTATTTTATAAGCACTTACAGTCAGAAAATAACTCGTATCATGCAATGAAGAAACGAAAGAATAATAAGTAGCGACTATAATACAGGGCGACCACCCTGTGGTGGTCACCCTGAATAGTAGTCGCCACCCTCTTAATAGGTGATTTTACGATGAAATTGACTTCCGAACGCTAGAGAAAGCGCTCAAAAAAATCTCCGCAAAAATTGTTTTAGCTTTTTGATTTCATTTCTTAGCCTACATTAGTAACGCATCATCAAAATCATTCAAATAATCTTAAATTAAACGAAGCCATGAAATTAAGAAAGCTGGGGGATACACCCAGGTGTGAGGAACCTAAAAAATGTTTTTAACGTCACTTTTTGAACCACTCTGTATATCATCATATATTAAAAATATTATATTACGTTAACAAGAATGTGGTTTTTTTTAACGGAGTCCATTTAAGCTTTCCGCCCGCACTAAGTGGGATTCCAACTCACAATTAGCCGGTTTTTATTATCTGTTTTTATACAATGAGGACTGCACACCTAATTTGATTGAACCTATTAAAGATTTTACAATAGAGCAAAAACGAAAAAAAACTTTAAAAGTTTGTTGTACCCCTTGTTATTCTAACAGGTGTTTTAATTTTTTTATTACTACTGGCTACTTATTAAGGTCCAAGAGCTCTTTACAGTCAGACAAATAGACGTTGTAAACATATATTAACAGTGTTCCACTGGCACTCATAGGATTCAGAACCCAAAAAATCTATAAAAAAGCTGTCACGAAAATCACTAGTACGAGCGGGTGCTTGGTTGAAATACTCTTTTTCCATTTTTTTTTTATAAAAAATGACTAGCGTTTTAGCCGCTCTCTCACACAAATAGGGTGGACGTTACAAAGATAAACATTAAAAAGAATTTTCTGCTCGCTCCCTTTCACACCGAAAACGCGTTTCAATGGTTACTGGAATTCTATGGGCAACAAATGCTTTTACAGTTGCGAACTTGTGTTAGGTGTTGCTTAGACGCGGGTAAGTAGAATAATTATAGCCATTTAATTTCCAATATGATTTGCGACACTAATTTGACAAACTATTCTTAAAAGAAAAATCCACGTAAAAGTGCTTTCAGCGTGCTGCTGCGTGCGAACTTCTATTAAATTTCTCTGTAAACCTTATTTGGAACGTATTGTGCTCTTGAATAACAAGTTGAGTGAGATACAATCGGGCTAGTATCTTACAAGTTGCTACCAGGGAAGGGCGCTTTTGAAGTTTGTCTAAGTTCATTATTTAATGCGTTTATCTGTAACTTGACCTCAGAATTAACTAGGCGGTTATCTTCAACTAAACCTGTAACTAGCACAGATATAATATTAGTTTGTTCCGAGGCACTAACTAGTTTCCTTACTAACACAAGTGCATTTTACGGCAAGTTTAGCAACAAATAAGGCAAGGCCATTTTAAAGGAGTCGCTTTACGTAGGTAAAATTAATTACAGACCGGTACTAATCATGTTCGAAGAAACCTAACTTTGTCATGGCCCAAAGCTTGTAGATATAATAAAAATATGTGTAGGTATCAGTGTCACGTGTGTCAACAATTACTGCTGTGGACAATGGACAGCAGCGGAACTAAAAGGCAAAGAAGAGGGAATTAGTAATTTACACAACTAGGGCCGCAGAAGTTTAAGGCCCGAGACGCAGGCGAGGGTCAAAATATGCGATAGAGGGCTTTCTATTTTACAGTCCGTGTTGTGTAAACAATTTTATGTCGTCACTTGGCCTTAAAGTGGGTTTTCCCGTATGCGTAGCGTGCGGAAAAAACCCGCTATTTGGCCAGGTGTGGCATACAATTCTTAACAATAGCTGTGATAAAAAACTTCGACGACTAGTGGTGCCCGTCTCAAGATTTACCCAGCTCCGATTATGAACAGGGAAACATACAAAACCCGAACCGGATGCATGCCCTTGTGGCCATGTTATCCTGTATGCATTTCTTGACAATATTTTGGTAAAATTGCTTTCCAATGCACATAGGAAGTTCGAATTTCACCAAAACACCTAGACGTACCGGCCGTCGATGAAGTTGCCAACCGCGACAATGGAGGTGTAAACGATTTTCACTGCCATTTTACGCTTAAAACTTGTTACCCGCAAGCGTGAAACGACCGCAGAGTAACTTCGTTGTCCCGTCGGCAATGTACTCATACGTGCACAAAATGTGCAATACAGAAGGATATTGGCGTAATACTTTTATAAGAGCTTCACTATGAAATTATGCATATTCTTTAACCCACAGTAAACAAAGTTTTAGTGAAACTTCATAAAAAGAAAAAAATACGCGTCGATTAGAGAACCTGCTTCTTCAATAATTCACATAGAGTGCCGACTCGACTGTTCGAAAGTATAGGTATTAAAGCTGGCATTTTTTTGCTGAATTGATTCTTATTATTGATTCCTGTTTACACCCACAACCTCTTCACCTAATCCAATTTAATGCTGTCTGGCAATTGAAACTATTTTTATCGGTACTCCGGAGTTTACTTAAACCGTGGACGTTCACGTATTGACGGGAAAAATCCTACACCTAGGATAATAAGATGGAAATAAACCCAGTCGTAATGGCCATCAAAGGTGCATGATCGATTCTCAAAAGCTGATTTGCCGAAATGCATCTATGTACCTAGTAGTTATCGTAAAATTAATAAATAAATGTTCGGTATATTGTTTTTTTAAGGAAACTGAACCAAATACCAAGCTTTTTTTCAGAAAACGAATTTGAAATCTCAACGCGCAATGTATTCAAAACATTTGGACCTCAAATAATTATAGCACTGGCCTATACTGACGTTTCCGTACAATAAGAACTCTGAAAGTTACGTTTCCATTGAAAGCCGACATTTAAAAATATAATATTTTTTAAAAATAACAACTTTTTATCGATTTTCTAGAAAAGCTTTATGATTTTTGGCGTCCAGCAGTTTTCGGCTCGGCGACAGTTTATTAATACTCTCTATAATTTGTGAGTGAAAAAGTTTCACAGCTTGTTGCTAGGTTAATCTTCTGGAGTGAGTGTTTATAAAAGCAGGTATGAGAGAGAATCCTTCTTTATTGTACTGTAGCTTTAATGTAACGGAATAATGTTGAATAACTTTTGTGAACCTTTGCAGTGGCTGACTAAAGTTTTGACTTCGTAATGGCTTTTCGAGGAGTGAAACTTTTGTCTTTTATTAAATAGTTTTACGTGTGATGATGAAAACTATAACAGAGACTTCAATCTTCAATAGTTTATATTTTTAGTTCGTTACAGCAACATTTTCCACTTGATTTAGGTCGCCAAGAGGTTTCATTCACAACAATGTGGTAAATTGGAAATTATTGAATTGTAAGTAAATCTGGCTATGGTATCATTAAGAGATGCATTTACTATGTACGATGTGAGTTTTAAAATTATGTGTTACCATTAAGCTGAGAATTCAGCAAAGATTGACATGTTAACAACCTCGATATTTGTAAATTGCTAACAAATTCAAACTTATAACTTAGATAAATGCTCTGTCACCATGAGACAATACATAAGCAGCCTATATACGTCTCACTGTAGGGCACAGGCCTTTTCTCAGGGAGAGAGTATGAGCTTAATCACCACGCGTACCCACCGTGGATTGATGATTTCAAGCTATGTGAATAGCTCAGACACTCAGGTTTCCTCACAATGTTATCCTTTGCCATTAGCGAGCGGTATTGCTACTGTAGGGAAGAGCGGGTGATCGTGCTCTTCCACTATAAAGGGAAATTTCCCGCCAGGCAGATCGTATGCCTGGGGACGGCCGGTCCGACTAATGTTCGTCAGACGTTATATTTATGGTATCTCATGTGAAACATTTTGCTTGCGCGATGCAGGAATGTTGGAGTTTTATAGTGCGCGTGCAGAGTTGACATGTGCTCGCGACATCACTCCCCTTCAAGACCGTAGCTACGCATAGCTAGGTCTGATAGGAATCGAAGTCTGTGCTCTAAAGCCTGCAACTGCCAGGAGGCGCTGAGTCAGTGAGTCGACTAGCGGCTGAGGGTGTTCGGGCGTGCGTGCGTGCGTGCGTGCGTGCGTGCGTGCGTGCGTGCGTGCGGGCGGGCGGGTGGTCGTGCGTGCGTGCGTGCGTGCGTGCGTGCGTGCGTGTGTGCGTGCGTTCGTGCGTCACGTCGGGGTCACCACTGTAGGGAAGAGCGGGTGATCGTACTCTTCCACTATAAAGGGAAATTTCCCGCCTGGCAGATCGGCTGAGGGTGTTCGGGCGTGCGTGCGTGCGTGCGTGCGTGCGTGCGTGCGTGCGTGCGTGCGTGCGTGCGGGCGGGCGGGTGCTCGTGCGTGCGTGCGTGCGTGCGTGCGTGCGTGCGTGTGTGCGTGCGTTCGTGCGTCACGTCGGGGTCACCACTGTAGGGAAGAGCGGGTGATCGTACTCTTCCACTATAAAGGGAAATTTCCCGCCTGGCAGATCGTATGCCTGGGGACGGCCGGTCCGACTAATGTTCGTCGGACGTTATATTTATGGTATGTCATGTGAAACATTTTGCTTGCGTGATGCAGGAGTGTTGGATTTTTATAGTGCGCGTGCATAGTTGACATGTGCTCGCCACACTACTGTAACCTCATAAATGTAGATAATAAGGTCGTGATACAATAATTAAATTTAGCTGTAACACATTAACTTGATAATTATTTGCCTTTCGAAACATAGGTGTGGGTTTGAATTTAAAAAAAAATGTTTGACTTTTTGTCTCCGACTATCGTGGACCCATAGAAAAATTGCTCTGGGCAATAAATTTGAGACACGATAATCTGCCACACGATCATAAAACGACTGGCTTATTATCTAGTAGAAACGACGAAGGAAAAGACTGAACACACGCTTTTTTCTACCTGAAGCTTGAACTTACCTGAAAATAACAAAATTACCAGTTAATAATGAAGCACCAATTATTCTAAAGTATTTATTAGCACTTTAAATGGTGTCACAAAAGCCCATATTCATAAAAAATTCGGGGATTTTTCCACTTGTTAATACGAACAAATTGTACTATGTGGAAAACTGTGAAACCGCGAGAAATATATATATCAACTATTCCACTATAAAAACACAAGTGCTCAGCATTAACAAATGCAGGTTGTTATTTTTCTTCATGACTGTTTGTGTTCTAATTTATTATGGCAACGTAAAACAGTCACATAATTTGCATAATTTGTTTTTAAAATGTAAATCAAAGTGTTTTTACTATTTAACGCATCTAAAAAGATGCAAAAACAATCATTGTTTTTTTTTTTGCCATATTTATGGTGATTTCGGCCTGCGACACATACGCCGGCTTGCACCACTTTCTTAAATGTGGCTCAAATAGCGTTTAACTAAAATTCTTCATACAAAAGTCAATTTAAATGGCGACTTAAGTAATATATAAGAAGTGGTGCAAGTCGGCCTTTCTCAATTATGACTAATCGATTAACATGTTATTTTCAAAATTTATAATTGGTTGAGCTATTAGGTAACATAGAAACGAATCTAGACGCACACCGGTAATTTACGATATAAGATACCTACTTAACATCTAGTTATTAATAGTTCTTAATATACTTATATACATACATATATAAGTACATACATACATAAACACATTACCCTTCTTTGGCTCCCGCCGCGTACGTTATGAGTACGAATGATACCTTTTTGTGTCACATTCAGTGAGGGGATAAATACGCACCTAGACGGCGAGCGTGTTAACAATATGGGAACATGCCATTAGCGAATACAAAAATATGATACAATTTTACATTAATCGCGACTGAATCGAAATGGGATTACATAGATCCCTTTCGACAGTCAATTGACAGGCGAGAGGGGACGGGGCTGTAATTTATTGAACAAATTTTTGGTACGTACTAGTATAAATAACAGTATTTTACTCTGAATATTATTGCATTGATGTCATATATTCCTTGATTATTTATGATAATATTGAAATTTTTAAAAAGAAATTTCAAAATTTATTGAATTTTCATCTGTCCCACACAATATTCGACCCCTTTATGTAACTGCCAATAACGCTCGAGTTATGTTCTTATCTAAGACTGTATCGATTCGGTTCTATAAAAATACGATGTGCGAATGAAACACAAAGTGTCAAAAAAATCTCGGTAGAAAACTCGAAAACAAATCAAAACTAAACTGAAATTCTGAATCAATTCTATTTGATTGAATGAATGCATGATTGATTGAATGATTTATTGCCACAAACAAACATGCTTACATACATACAATTGTCGACATAAAAAAGTGTGCGTGTGACAATGATACTATTTCAGCGTTTGCTGTTTCTATTTGAAACAGCGCTGGTTTTTAAATAGCACCTCCACGCCAAATGAAGAAAACGTGACATGGAGGTAGGGCTTACCGCTAAAAAAAAAACCTAAAATTACTAATTAAAAATTAATAAATAGATACATTTGTGCCAATTAATTCGAATATAAATCACGTTTACCTATGTCAATTTAGGAGAATGTTTCTAAATTTGGTTGCTCTAAGAGCAGTCTAACGATTCAAAGGCGAATCAGTTGTCGTGTGCACTAGTAAGTACAGTCGATAGGATATAACAAATGTATATCTTCTTTTTTATATTAATGAATACAATACAATAAAATAATATCAAACTTTACATTTTAGTTACAAAGTCATCCGTAATTTAAGTGATTAGAGTGAACGGGTGTAAAGGCTGATGTGCTGTTGACTGTACTATGATAGTGTAACGCGACTCTTTACTTTGATTAGGCGTTTTCTTTCAAGTTTTATCGCCTTTCGCTGCGGATATAAATCGCAGGCTTAAGCGAGTACTCTGAGTAATTGCGTTTTAAGCGAAACAATTTGTCGGGCTCCGTGATGGGTGCGTGGATTTGTTCACATCGCCCTTGATAGGGGCTTAACTTTATTGGCGGAGAACGAATCTAAATTGATATGATTCGAGGTACAGTCAGCGTCACAATAACCCAGATTTTCTAGCAGCGCTGAGAGTAATAGATTGAAACTAACCGACTATTTCATTCGGAAACAATCAATATCTGTGGTGCTTATCACTTTTAGAAGCAAAAGCCGCTATAACAAAATTACTTTTACGCCTGTGTTACACAAGCACAGAAAATATTTTGTACCTATAAGGAAGAGATGATATTAGGTTAATTTTAGGTCATGTTTTATATCCCATAAAAAAGTTTAAAAATGTTTTCCATAAATGTTTAGCCTATTATTAAAATTACTTACATTAGTCAATTACTAGTTATTACAATTTTTAAAAACATAAATTAATAATTATAAGTAAAAAATAATAATAATAATAATAATACATCCACAATTGTTTCGTCCAAAGTAATAAATCAAGATGACGAATGAATTAACTGTCAAACAAACCGCCCCGAGACATACTCGAGCCAAAGGTTCCCATAACGCCGGCAGCGTTACCCCGCTGCACAGCGAGAGAGATCCTCTGCATCAAGTATGCCCCAGAGCGGTAGTCCATGCCGCGGTTCCTCAAGCGGCGCCCTAACTCCTTTATAAAGGCTCTTCCCTGGACTCCCCATACCCCAGTAGTCTCAATAGCTAGAGGCACAAAGAAGTAGCTACTCATTAACGAGCTGTACTTGGAACATTTGTGGCTAGCAGCCGCTTCCGCAGCAGCCCCAGGAGAAATGGCCGTTGAGCCTTAGTGAGACGGAGCAAAGGTACAGACACATGTGGCATCCCAGAGCAGGCACCGACCCCTCTCCCACGGAATCATAGTGAGACCGTCCGGACGTTTCCCATCACTGCGACACAACCCTGGTGGTTCAATTAAATATTTTATACTTACTGTTTACTATAAAAAATATGTTGTTAAATTTCAATTGGTTCCTTGCGATACAGGCTAAGTAATTTTTGTAGTTTTAAGTTTTTATTAAAAAAAATATATTTTTTTAGTTTAATAATTTAATTTAACAGGTACATACTAAGAGTATTTTGTTTGCGGTGTAGTCACATAATGCATTTGAGTGCAGTGCACTTACTGTGCTAATATTATCTACTACTATTGTACGGTGTCTAGCCTCTGTTAATGCATAAATAGTACAATGACAGTTGCATTAACGCGTAGATTTCATCCTATTGCGAGTCTAGGTTGGGTCACGTGACAACCTTTTTAATTTAATTGACTTATTGAACATATTCCAATCACTGGGATATGAATGGCCTGAATACCTTTGCCTCTCCCGTAAAAGGTGAAAACACAAAAAAGTGAGGGGATTGTACGTAAAATTATGTTCTGACCAATGCTCAATGACAAGTCTCACTTGTACGTGAACAAAACTGTTCCAGGTACTGGAAATACCATTTAGAGCGGCAGTATCTCATACTATAGAGTGACATAATTAGAAGTGAAAACACGCTGCCATTAAACTGCTGTGACCCTAATGAAGGCTCGATCTACAAGACGCTGGCTGAATACAATTCTAGAAGATTCCTCGGGTGGATCTCATTATCATACAGATTGATTCCAACAACGGCCCTGATATAGGGCAATCATTTGATAATATGGATTTTATATTTACGTTCCAGCTGTTTGGAATGTATTTTTCTATTTACGCCAGTTCACTTTTAGCGCTTAAAAGCGAACTGGCATAAATAGAACAATTGTGCAGAAAAAAATACAGTGTGTGACTCTTCAATATTTTGTCGGAATATTTGTGATTCAATCAAACTTTTTGCCGCCAACCGGTTCTAATAAAATTCTGTATGACATTATAGTCCTTGGGTAGCCCTAATTGACCCTAATTGTTGTAGTATATAAAAATATTTGTCTACGTTCCGTCGGCAAATAGGTGCACTAGCCGTTATGTGAAATTCATGTCAAATAAGTTATTTGGAAGGCCTTATCATCCCAATAACAAAAAAAACTTCAGTTGCCATTCCTAATCGTGAATAATGTTTTCATCAGCCGAGTTTTGTGTCTAGAATTTTTGTGGACACAAAACTGCTAACAAAAACTAGAGAATGGAATGAAGGTTTTTGTTCCTGGGATGATAATGCTTTTCAAATGTCATAATTTGACGTGGATGTCAGACATCACTTAAAACACTTTTTTGCTAACCTTAAAAGACCTTCCAGGGTCAAAACCGGCAACACTATATATTTGAAAACATAAATTGAAAATATGCTAAAACCCTAAATTGTTTCATGTGGGTAAGGTGTGACATAGGGTAACCGATGACTGAACCACGGGCCATTAATGCAGCGAAGAGTCAACTGCAAAGTAAAACTTGAAAAATACCGTGAGAGTGAAAAAATAAAATCAATGAAACTCTTACCTCGGCATTTCGTCTGCTTTTTCTAATACTATCAGTCTTTTCCGTACACAATTGGTCAGTTCTCAGCTTTCCGTTCTTGTCAAGAGTAGCTTCATCCGCTAGAATCTCCTTAATGTTCTTTTTGGAGTCAATTACGATATCAGGCTCAAGACAATGCCTCCAATTACTCGAGTTTTCATTTTTGCAATTCTCCTTCCCAGATTTGTGATCCTCGTCAGAACGTGATTTATCTTCGGAGCTTTTAATTTTGAAACACGATATTGATTTTTTTTCCTCCTTCGCTTCGTTACGATAAATCTCGCCGTTTTTATCACACTCTTGTTTCGGCTCGTCATTTTTGTGTTTTTTCTTGTCGTCAGCTTTCAGGCGTTTCTTTTTACCTTTCCATTTGGAGTTATCTTTCTTGAGGCAGTTGCTATCCTCACTCGAGCCGAGGCTGTCGGAACACACGGGATTGACCAGTATCTTTGTTGACTTCGCTTTCCGTTCGATCTTTCTCAAGCTGAGCAAACTGCCCGATGGTTGTAGAGAGGGTGAGGACGTGAGCGAAGGGGAACTGTCTTTTGTTTCGTCGACGCTGAAGGTGCGAGTAGAATGTAGCAGGTTCTTAGTAGCTTCCGGTGTGTTCAGGTGTTTCCGGCTGTTGGATCCGAGAGGGCCCATCGCGACTGGGGGTCCGCCGTTCAGTAGTAGGGCCGTCTCCGTAGGTTGACATACACAAACTAACATTTTAACTTTGTCATTTACGAACTGATATCACTTACATAATCTTGGTGTTCTTAATATACTCCTATATATCTGCTGAAACTGTTGCGTCGAAGAGGAAACCTTATGATTTTTAATGGTTAGGTAGGCACAATTAAGTTTTGGTGTTTTTGTCTTACCCCCCTTTCATAAAGCATGTGTAGGTTATTTGTTGGTAGTTACTTATTGGTAGATTTATCAAGTGATTCTCATGGTCAGTGAACGGATTTGTACAGTGCTTGATTGAGGCTTATGTTAGATATATTCTATCTAACCAGGCAGTCCTGGCTACTCGAGAATCACGTGGCGTAAGCGGTTTAGTTCCCATTTCAAATGGTTTACTATACTGTAGATTTTTTATATTAGTAAAAAATATGGTTAACATCAGATGATTCTGTGCCCGCGATTACATTTGCATGAAATTTTTATACAATTTACCCTTTGCTGAACTAAGTCATGATCTGTTTATGCTTCAAATAAAATTTAGCAAAGATGCGTTGCACGTGACAATAGAAGGGTCACCGTTTGTATATTTATCATTTGATCAAAAGCCAGTTCACTTCATGGCACATTTTCTTCTTACGTCTGTTTGAAGTAAACATGAATTTCGTTAACTACATTATTAATCAACGTCGCAGGGCGCACTTCATTTTTGGAGACGCCCAGTGGAGCAGGGTAGGGTGCTCAAAAAATACAAAAATGTTTATTCAGTCCAGTAATGTTAAACAATTTTGAGCAGTTTAGTAGAAAAAACAAAATATTTCTTTTTTATGTTTGAAAATGAAAAGAAGAATACTTACACAAGTTTCTAATCATGAAGTAAAAAGTAGCACAGAAACTGCAACTTAATGAATATTGCTGGTTAAACTAGAGTGTATTTTAAAATCTAGATCATTTCGGAGGAAAAATGGACAAAATCATCTTCCAATGAAAAAATTTAACACGACTTTGATTTAAAATATGTAAGCTTGTAAAATAAAACAATATCCCTATCCCAAAATAACGGAAGATATCAAAGCTCTCTGAATAATGGAATCCCACAAAAAGGAATTGCAAATTCGTCCGACCTAAAAGGGCGTTAATCAATGCAGACAAATTTGTATGGGTGGATCCGTAACCCACGATTTGTATTACCAACTCTATGAAATGCAAAGTAGGATAGGTGTTTAAAAAACATATAATGTCTCTCAATCAATAGATTGGTGTTGATATTTTTCCCTCCGCAAGAAAGTAACGAGATGGACAACAAAACCGTAAAGAAAAACGATTGTAACTGTATTTTAGGAGTGTTTTAAGAAATCGTGTTTTATAAATAACGCTGTAACGGCCTTATTTATAAAAACACAACTCCTCTAAAGCACTCAGAGGCAGTTTTATCTGTGGTTACGTCTTTTCCCTGTAAAATATCCACCACAGACTATCGATTGTTTTGAGTTTTGAGGAATCGTTTTTTATAAATAAGACCGTTAGTCTATGGGTTCTTTGTAGATATTATTTACATGATTTACCATATTTTTTGAGAAGCAGGAAAACTATTAACACCTTTCTATAGGGTGTTTCTACATTAAGGTTGGGTGACATAATGCGCCTGACGGAAGAGGCGTCGGAAGTCATGCTGAGTCGTGCGGCAACTAACCTTTATCTATGCTATGTCATCATCACAATTCAGAAATATTATTACCTGCATATAAGGTCCTCTCAATAACGTTACAATATTACGCATGCTGTAGGCATTATTATTGAACTTAGACCGCACATGCGCATTTGGACACTGATAATAGATAGTAAGTCATAATAACAGATAGTAATAACATAAGTCAAAGGTACTAGATAGTAAAAACATGAAACGGTGGTAGCCCAAAGAGTAGAATAATGGACTCGGAAGTGAGAGACCCAGGTTCGATTCCCAATGCGGGCACCTATGACTTTGGTTATTTGCGAATTTGTAGTAGCAATACCACACGGTAACAGTGAAGGAAAACATCGTGAGGAAACCCGCGGCTTGGTTGACTCCGCACGTATTATTGACTTGTCTTTCCTGTGGGCTAGGCCGACTAAGCTGTCAGGATGGTATAGGTGCTGCGCAAGCCTACTCCGTTAAAAAACACCCTGTCCCAGGCACTGCAGCGTCCGAGTGGTCCCTTCACCTACCTCGTGTGAGTGTAGATGCCACTGTACGTTGTTTAAATAATCTCACTAATTACGTAGATGCAAAGGCTAAAGGTTTAATAACATAGGACCGACTTCCATTTTTACCTAATTTCTGGAAACATTGTGTAACCTCACTATAACTATCCGCTCCTCCTACTTCCTTTTGAAGGCTGGAAGCCCAGACATTTACCTAGTTCGAATTATTCAGTTTGGTTGGTTGAAATAGTTTTGAATTTCAAATACTCATTGGTTAGTTTTTTTTTAATGAATTTATTAAGAACTGAAGTGGCCAATAATATTTAATGAATAAACCTTGTTTTGCGTGAATCCAGCCATTGATCTATGCGAGGCCTGTAAAATTTCCGTTTAATCCATAAATTCGCAATTCCAACTCCAGAATGCTCTTAATAGCTAAAAAGAAAAACTCCAACCGAACGAATAGCTGCTTAAAACGTCATTATTATTCAACCGGGCAGTCCTAGCGGAAAATTAAAACGGAATTTATCACACAATAGCCGATGAAATTCCCTTTTACAAAGACGGAATAAAAAAAAGACTTATCTTTTTATTTTTTATTACCTAAGATCGCGGGTTCCATCTACAAAAACTTTATAAAATTGTGAACGACTCTAACTAGATATTATGTTACAATGTTGTTGATCTCAAGTTGTGGTCTTACCTACTTTAATTGTTTAGTAAAGTTGTACTGCATTTTGAGACTGTAGTATAATATTTATGATTAGAATGTATAGAATAAACAATTAGTTGGGTATGCATGTGCAAAAAAAACTGTAAAAGTGCGAGCCGCCTGCAAATCGCTGTTGCAATTTGGCGACTATTAAATATAAGAATCGTGCATGTAAACTAATTAAATAAATCAATTAAAAATAAATTTGAGAAACATCAAAAACTTGTATATGTCGTACGATGATTTTAAAATTTAATTTTCGTGAAAATTCTAGTGGTAATGCGAAAACACGGATCATTAGTGAAAGATAATGACATTCTCAATCTTACTGAAAAAAGAAAGAGTTTTTGCAAAAACTCCAGTTGCCTCAGTAAGATTAAATATCCGTACTCCGATTGGCTTGTTTTTACTTGCTGGCCAACTCTTATTCTGATTGGTCCTCCTATAGCGTTGAAGTATTAAATCATAGAATTGTGATGGGTAAAAAACAATAATGCCTATTTATAGAAACTTTACGTTTTATTGAACATTTTAGTTAAAATACAAACATAGGAGGTTAATATCAATCACAAAAAGTGATGGGGCGTACATCAATTCCTGTTTTAGTATAGCTTTTTTTATTCAAACAGGTCTGGCACAAGTTGACAAACATTGCTACAATTGGAACCGGTATCATTGATATGTGTGCTTGCAGAATAATAGATTAGATTAAATTAGAACAATTTATTGTACGCACCAGAAAACAAAATACATAAAAAGTACCATCAAAAGTACTACTCATTAGTTGAAGGTACTTGAATAATAGAAGAGGTACATAAGACGTTGTATTTTTATTATCGAAATTTTGCCATTGGAAATGTCTTTTTGTTCGCTCCAGTGTACGCTCCGATTTCACGAAAAAGTGCGATGCCCTTATATCTCGGAGATTTATGAAGATATGATATTTAAAAAGGGCTCAAAAGACGCGTATTTACGAGAGCAGTAAGGTGTAAAAATAATTATTCGAGAAAGTAAAAAACGAAAAAAGTTATGGCCGAAATACCTAGTAAAAAAAAATCGTTTTTTTCTGCATTTTTGATTTTGGCCCCTGAAAAAAATTTTAGCTACAATTTGTGCCAAAGACAAAGACGATTGTATTAAGGGTTTGCCTTGTAGCCTTACCTTTTTGAAAAATGTCAAAAAGTCAAAAGGACATATTTTACATGACATTTATGACTAGATTCATTTTCAATGCGCTCAATGGTCGTGCCAGGTACGAAATCTATGAATTTTTTCCTTAAGCTGTTTGTTTTTGCATTTATATACTGTTGTTGTGTTTTCGGTTAAGTACAGCCGCATGCCACATAGTAAAATTCTTCTATTAAAGTAATCACACTTTATCCGTTCTTTAGTCCATTCTGGTTTAGTAGTTCCGCCCTATTGATTACCGTCAAACTTTCTTAGTTCTATTTCAGATATTTCTTTATCACACATAAACTCAAAATTGGTTTCCGATGCTGTTGAACGTTTGTACCTACAGACACACTCCTACATAACTTTTTTTCACTATTTTTCAAGACTAATGACACGCTCAGCCACATTAAATACAAAAAACTGCTGACTCGCTTACAAAAATACGATCACAAACAAAACAACGTGCAACGTGTTTAAAATGTCAAATCATCAACCAATCAGAGAAGATGTTGTTTTGGGTGCTTTGACCGGCCAATCAGTGTTCTTATTTCATATTAGCTAACGATTATTTTCGCAATTTTACCAAGGCAATTCGCTTTTTTGCAAAAACCCTATCTTTATATATAAAGCTAAAATTTTTGCGAAAATTCGATCGATTAAATCATTCTGCGACATAACACAGATACAAATAGGTACAAATAGTTTATTTCATAAAACAATTTCTGGTTCACATCTCCACTTATTGTAAAACATAGCCGAAAAGACCAACCAAAAGATGACATTTTTAAAATAAATGGCGAGTTTCTGTTGCTGAACTAGGCAGAGCCTGTGTTTCAGCATACAGTGCCGCACCCCTCTGGTAGGAATGGCGCAATCAAATTAGGTTAGGCCTTTATAGTTTATCAAGTAAGTAAATATTTGAAACACATTCCGATATTACTTTTGTAAGAGAAAAATATAAAACACTTAACTAAACTAAAAAATAAAAACATGTATAGTGTGTTGGTGTGGTTGGGTCCTCTTTGTGTGTATTGTATGAAAAGTGTGTGAGTGTATGTGAGAGGGTGTGTATGGAATAAGTATATCGAATGCAAAATTTTGAGAAGATTTGTTAACAGTTAAGTTAACATAACACATGCCAGTTATGACTACGAGTATTTTATTTTTAAGGCTCTAGCTATATTTTGTTTTGTGCCAGCTATTTTGCTACTAAATAACGAAGAAAATTAAATTGATATATAAAATGACGTGGTGAGTGAAAATTGGCACGAAAAGATCGCTTCTCTAAGCAACGCAGCTAAGCAAGCGAAATTTATTCATCTCCGATAAGCGACATAATAAAATCGTGCACCGCTAAGCGTCCCCCATCGCGAATCCAATTTCGTAAGAATTTGAATTATGTATGCCAAAAACGAAGCTGCGCTATACGTATAAGCTGCGATTTTTTTTTATTCTAGGTATAGATGCCCGATATACTGCAGCCAGCATCTCTCAGCCAGAGAGGAAACGGAATGAATGACCATTCATTGCCAAGAACAAAAGATGTCTCACATAAACGGCTTATGATCTATTTTGCTGTCAATTTAACCGTCAATTTGTTGTCGGTCGGCAAATTGACGGTTAAACTGACAGCAAAGTAGATCATAAGCTGTTTATAATGTAAGACATCTTTTGTTCTTGGCAATGAATGGCAGGGCCGACCCCGGACTGGACTTCAAGTTTATTTTAAAGTCTAACGTCGAGCCGTATTTTAGTTTTCGCTTTTAAATACGAGCGCGCTTTTGTCGTTTTTCCATTAGTGTCATGTTCTGTGACCGGAAATACATGTACCGTGCCAGGCATATTGGCATTAATACCGGGCACGCTACATGAATAGATAGTCGGAATACAACTATTTCAGATAAATGGATATTAGTAGCATTTTTTCGAAAGAAATATACCTATCAAGCCTTTGCAAAGCGATTTTCTATACAATATCTACAACCGCAGTAACCGTATTCAAACAAAAAATATTGAGTAAACGTGAAAAACAGTTACAATCCCGCGTGGTTTCTCTAAAAACTGTGCAAAAAATTCGATGAAAAAGCACATTGGTGTTCACCGTTGCGGGATTGCAATCTTTGAAAAATGAACGAGAGAAAAAGTTGAGTACCCGCTTTGCTTAACATACGAAACCGTAACTTGTTTAGAAAACTCGGTAAAGCTGCGATAAAAGTACAACAAAGTTGTCCTTACCTCATCTTCATAAAAATGGGTGCTATTTTAAAATTCTCTCGAGCTTTGCCGTTGCAACAAAATAGAGAATAGGTACTCTATGACCTGTAAGTAAAAAAATAGTACTAAGAGAAATATTATTTTCTCAATGACCTCTACACAGATCGTCAAGTGCGGCGTAGGACGACCGGGCACAAGATGGACAGATGGCCTCATCCATGTGGCAGGAAAACGCTTGATGCAAGCCGCTTCCAACCGGTCTTTTTAGAAATCCATGGAGGAGGTTATGTCCAGCAGTGGACTTCTTGTGGCTGAATGATAATGATGATGATGACCTCTAAACATACTGTTACCATGCGCCTATTGTACAGTCGACATTTTTACATTTTCGTTGCAAAGTAGTCCTTAACGTGAACGAGTAGAGTGAAAATCGTTTCTTCAGTGTCGATAAACTGACCACGTCCAATAAGCAAACGTTAAAAGAATCAATTATTTTTTAAAATTTAATGGCGTATTTTTTTGCGAACCCGGGACCTCTCGCATGGTATGCAGATGCTCTACCACTGCGCCACGAGGTCGTCTTTATTATTATTTAAAGTCACGAAAACACCCAGACTGAGTCCATTTTAAACAATTTAATATACGTACAGCGGCCCTCTGCGTCAGTAGACCAGCGCTTAGTCGCTAGGCCAACAAGGAAGCAAAAAATACAAAAGCTACCTTTCTGGTAGATAAGGAGACCTACTCAACCAGCGGAAGCGAATTCTCTTCAGAATCACATCCGGCAAACTCCCAGCGCGACATCTCACGCACAACCGACGATGACATACGCTCATCAAATATGGAAGACATACGAGGATCGTATCCACCACAATAAGGCACCGTTACACAAAGCGATACGAGCGTAGAACTCGTACTCTCGTCTAAAAGATAACCGTATAGACTTTATAATATATTATCTCTATACTACAGAGTATTATAGAAGAGACGATAAATACACTAGTGAGACCAGGTATACAAAACATGCCCCGGCGTTATTCTGACCACGTCACCGTGTGATTTTCCTAAATGCTCCAAAATTTCTACAACAGCATGGATGAATTCATTCCATAGTTACCGGTTAACCAGTACTCATAGTTACGTTTAGATATGTGGTACCTTTTATTTTTGTTTTGCATACTCGTAAAACACGTTAAATTAAAATAACATAGAACCTCACGATTAGATTGCAGACATTGCACCGACTTACTTTCTCGAACAAAGTTAGGCGTGAAAATGTAAAAAAAAATCACCTAAAAAAATATTCAGGCCTAAGTGGAATTCAAACCTGGGTGCTTCTTATAAACCGTACAACTCAAAGCTATATTCCTAACAGCCAATCGGACCTCGCCCCGACTCTGCAAATTGTCCACTGCACTACTCGCCAAGTTGATGAAAGTTGGACGATTTGCCGTTTTTGAAATTACCGTTTCAAAAGGCCGCCGTCTGTACTCCTACGTTAAGAAATATCTCTGTAATTTCCTTTTTTATGTCCACAAAAGTGTTCTCAATCTATCTATCTATCTCATACTGGACATTGTGCCTCGAACAAGTATAATCAACTTCAGTGGATGCTTAAAATTTGTCTTCACATGATCTCGTCTTTCAAAGCGATCAAACTGATCTAACATTGAAAGTCAGAATTCAAATGACAAAATGGACAATATCTATTTTTCACATCAGCGACCAAAGTCCTAGTTTATTCTCTTGTTGACTATTCAGCCGGAAAATCTTCTCATCTATATGTACGACAATACTTCTCTGTGTAGTGAACCCTGTGAGATTCAATTAACACGGCCGCAGCGCTCCCCGTGTTCTGTGACACGAGCCGTAATTCATTTATTGGCAAGTTGGCATTGCTGATGTAGCGAGTGATTTGTGAAAATGGACTTTATCAACTTGACACTGATTGAGAGATTGGAGATAGGGATAGCAGATGTAGTTTAAAAAAGGAATTGAGTCAGTTTCATTTATCAAATTGGGAACACTTTAGACGCTTTGATTGTTTTTTTTATTGCGATGTTTTGAAATCTTTTTTTTAATCTGACCGTTTTGCAGTTGATATACATACCACATATACATTACGTGAAATGACTCGTATTTTCTAGAGATTAGATAAGATTTATACTCTTTATTGCACACCATACATTATAAAGATACATAAAAATCTTAAAGTGTGTAAGTTACACAGAGGTAAAATAATCCCTAAAAATTAACATGAAGTTTCAGTTAGCCACCGATTAACCGAAGGGTAGTCAATAAATAATTCAAATCGATCATCCAGGGAGTCGAACCCGAAGATATAATCCGCGTACCATTAACCCCAATAATCTAATAGGATAGACGATAGACGGGCTTAGTTTTAAACTGCTGTAAATCAATTTGGGAAAGCTTAAACCGTTAATCGGGTAGCGGGAACAATTCAGACGGAAGGATGTCGGCTTAAGATAATGGAAATTTTGCGAAAACTCCAGGTTTTCGCTGGTATAATGAAGAAAACTACTCTCAAAGATAAAACTAAAAAGAGGAGGAGAGCTTAATAGAACATTAGCTGTCCCAATCTAAGCTTCGTATGTAGAGATATATGTATACATATATATACTTATGCTTTACTTATGTAATACAAATTAATAAATGTTGCTGAAAGAGGTCTCTCAGGATCGTAGCGAGTGGCAAACTCTAGTCTCTGCCTACCCCTCCGGGCGTAGAAAATTTGTACAGGTGTAAGTTTATGTATGACGACCTCGTGGCGCACCGGTAGTGCATCTGCATACCATGCGAGAGGTCCCGGGTTCGAATCCCGGCTGGAGACAAAAAAAAACCCCAGGTCTTGGATGTTTACATGTTTGTGATGTCGCTGTTGCTGGTTCTCACGACACAGGGTATCCTAGTGTGGGGCCAGAAGCAATGTATGTGCCTGTATGTAAATGTTTAAAATGTTTTACGTTTATGTATATATGTGTATGCCAATATGTGAAGACTCGAATTTAATAGGCTACTATCATCATCATCATCAGCTGACCTCTGGTGGGTATTGCCCTCAAATGCCATCTCTCACGGGCCCTTGCCAAAAATAGAAGGATTGCCAAATAGTTATGTCCTAACTACGACTAAGCAATTTAGGGCAAAGGTCACGGCAAAACTTTGCATTCAATACCGATCGGCAAGTGTTTGAACGGTCCTTTGATCACTATCGATGGGTTTGGATGGCAGTTAACAATCAGTTAAATGGCCGTAACCACCTTAAACTGACGCTTGGTAAGTGATTACTTGGCTGACTACTGTGATCTGTTGACATGGGCTAACTTGGTACTGGTACACAATTTGTGTTCTTACTCAACAACCGTTTTGATAGACCGCCCGATTCTGAATTAAGTGTTTTATTATGGAAATATTTAAGAATCAGTTTATTTCTTCAGATTTCATAAGAAAGAACGAAACAGAAAGATACTACAACTACTACTACTACTACTACTAGACACTTTTGACTGCCTCGTCAGTCTAGCGGTATCGCGTCTGACTGGCATAGGTACCGGAGTTCGTGCGTTCCATTCCCAATGCGGGCCGCCGTACATTTGTAGAAATGGCCTCAGCCCGGGTGTATTTCCATGTTTGTGACGTCCTCGCCTGGTCACAATAGCTGCAGGGCATCTTATTTCGGGACGAGGACAAGAGACTGTGTTGTGTGGTGGTTCCTATTATTGTTATTATTACTATAGTATTGACTTGCTATAATGCTTGCTTTAGTAAACGGCGGCCGGTTGGTTAATTTTCATTCCTAATTTATTACACAACGATTCCCAGACATCTAACGACAATGATCTTTCTTACTCCAGTCTCAAAGTGAAGTTCCTATTGAAAAGAAAAGGAAATGTTAACTGGGAAGAACCGGCGAACAAGTTGCTTCGTGTCATCTTTACGACTCAAAATTACTTTCGGAAAGTTAGACTATGCTTCTTGATTGTTAGAGGAAACCGTGCCTATAGCGAAAGTAAAGAATTTTAATTAAATTCTATCGTGGACAGAGCCTTTGTTGAAGTTAAATATTTTTTAAGATAACGGAGAAAAAAATCAACTTTTGAAAGTTGCCCATATCGTAACTAAGGGTAACAGGAATGTAAGGCTCCATTGGACAGCATTTACATTTTTGTTGCAAAGTCGCCCTTAACGTAACTGATTAGAGTGCACCTATGTTAAGGTAGATGTGCTGTCGACAGTACTGTTGACCACTGTTTTATGCTGCTGACCGTACTAATTGATTCGTTCAAAATAAATTAAGAAATATTTTAGCAACCTGCAGTCTTATTTAAAAATCTTATTACAATCGATTCCTGCGAAATACTATTGATATTATGGAGTCATGGATAAAATAAAGTATTTAAAAGTCCCTAAAACACGATTAATAAAATAAAAAACTCCATACATACAACTTACTATAAGAGATTCTCAAACATGTGTTTGATCTTTGATAATAATAACTTCCACACAATACAATCACTTGTGATGCCCCTATATTACACGCACCAAATCCTGAGCGATTCTAATCGTGTAACTGTCATATTTGTATGGAATTTGACAGTTAAACGATTGGAATCGTTCAGGATTGGTGCGCATAATTAGGTCCCTGGCCCCAAACTAGGGTAACCTGAGCTATAGTAGAAACCAGACAAGGACGACCTCGTGGCGCAGCGGTAGTGCATCTGCATACCATGCGAGAGGTCCCGGGTTCGAATCCCGGCTGGGCACAAAAAAAAACCCCCCAGGTCTTGGATGTTTACATGTTTGTGATGTCGTTGTTTCTGTTTCCCACGACACAGGGTATCCTAGTGTGGGGAGAAGCAATGTATGTGCCTGTATGTAAATGTTTGTTTAAAAAACATCACAGACTTGGAAATCCCAGTCCCAAAACCAGTCACAATCCCAAAACCCAGACCGAGTCCATTTGTACAAAACAAGTACGGCGGCTTTCAGTGGGAATCGAAACCAGGACCCTGGTTTTGGTAGTCAACGGTGTTAACCTCTAGACCAACGAGGCAGTTAGGCAGTTAGGACCGATAGCACTCTTAATATAAGCTTACGACATTTCTCAAAACAATTATAACAAATATTATATTCTTTGTTGCACTAATCCGCGCTGAGGACAATTTTTAATTATAACAAATATTTAATTTTGTAATTATTTTTTCCGGTTGTGCAATTGTGTTCTCTATCTATATACGAGTATCTATATATTCGACTCCACTCCATTTTACTTTTTATTTCGCGTATAACGAACAACCCAGTGAAATGGAACGTGTAACAAAGCAGTCAACTAAAGAAAGTCGCAGACATAAACCGACTCTTCTAAGCATCCCCGTCTTAGAAATTATGAAATAACACAAAGTTTCCGCGAAAAGACAAACGTATGCCAGCCGCAGTTTATTATCCTGAGGCAAAAGTAAACTTTGCCGAAGCCTTCAGTGGCGGTCTTAGGCACGACTTTCTACGGAGGACCTCCTCGGCACCCTGAAAATAGCTTTAATTATTCAAAGTATAAGTGTGCAAGTATCAAATATACCTTAATAAAGGATGAGACACACCAACGCGGAGGTGGTGGCGGTGGCGCTCCATACAAGGTACTACTGACGTAAATGATTTATGTATGGACCGCCACCGTCACCGCCACCGCGTTGGTGTGTGTCATCCTTAAGGTCCACCGTACTACTCGAAGAACAGAGTGTTTATTTAAGCAATCCGCATATAAAAACGTTCGATTTTAAAAGCTCATCTAAGACAGATAAAAGCATTACAAAAAGATATAAAGCCATTTTTAGGGTTCCGTACGCAAAGGGTAAAAACGGGACCCTATTACTAACACTTCGCTGTCTGTCCTTTCGTCCGTCTGTCTGTCACCAGGCTGTATCTCAAGAACCGTGATAGCTAGAGAGTTGAAATTTTCACAGATTAAATATGTATTTCTGTTGCCGCTATAACAACAAATACTAAAAACAAAATAAAATAATTATTTAAGGGGGGCTCACATACAATAAACGTGAATTTTTTGCTGTTTTTTTTAATCTTTGTGTCTAATGTTGTATAATGGTACGGAACCCTCCGTGCGCGAGTCCGACTCGCACTTGGCCGGTTTTAACATTTGACCAAAACGTAGACACATTCTAATGAGTTGTTTGCTCACCCTCTGTCACAAGCGTATGCGTGATACATTTGACAGCTAATCCCTATACATGAACCACTGTCCTAGTTCAAAGATCAGAGTCGAATCATAGCCGATACTGATTTACATTTACGTTTTTATGACCAGACGAGGATACAATATCCTCACCTCGAGTTCCATAAATCTGAGAAAAAGAAGTAATAAAGTAGGAAAGGCGATACAAAACAATTCCGTATCGGTAACGCGGCTAACACTTTTTTATGCCTCCTCTTTGCGGTGTCCTAAAGGTGTAAGTATAAAGACATAGAGCGGCGGCTTACACCTGGTCTTGACCTACATATAAATCGACTTCGGGATCTTTTTGCTCGACTGCGAGAGCAAAGGTGGGTTCTGTTTTGTGCGCGTATGTATGTTGTTAGTTAATAGTTATTTCAATGCCAAACATTTTGAACGATTTTGACACGAGGTGTCAAATGAAAAGGAAAGGACGCAAGTATCTATGTGTATAGGTAACTATGTGTCGTCACAAAAGGAACAAAATAGCGGACGTCACCCGTCATGCTGTTGACAAGAAATAACAAAGTCACCAGAAATTATTAACAAAAAAACACACTCATGCCTAGAGGAGTAGGTAGAGACCAGTATTAAAAAAACAACCGAGGATGACGAGTCCATTACACTTTCAACTGGAGCAGGAGTCAAACATATTTGAGAGGCCTTCTTTAATACTTTTCAGCAGTCGGTTTTATTTTTATGACAAGTTTTTTTGGAGTTTTCCTTAACTCGCGAGACAGCTCGGTAAATACTCTCTACCTGTTGGACTTGCCACAGGCCGGTAGAATTATGACCCTTTACGAGGGGCATTTGTTTCAGAGCGCTTTAGTTTGGAATAAATTAGTATTTACACAGGCTATTATAATTATTACTCCTTATTATGACAGGCTTTCTAGAGAAAGTTTTCACCTAAAACGTGAGTTATTTGTGTGTCGGTTCTTTGAGGGCAATTAAAAATTGTTGGAACAAAATGTGCTTCGATACAGAAAAAATAGTTCTTGTGTACGACAAAGAGTAATTATTATTCCTATCTTCTTTAGCTGATTTTAGGGCTATCATCATCATCATCATCATCAGCCATTTGACGCCCACTGCAGGACCTAGGCCTCCTTCGTGGTTTTCATAACCATGAGGGGTTTTGCCATAATCGCCACGCTTGGCAGGCGGGTTGGCGATCGCAGTATATGCGGTTGGAATCTCAGGAAGACGCTGCTGCCCGTCTCTTGGTAATTGATTTCCTTAGTCGCCTTCTACGGGCTATATTCGGATACAATATTGGCGAAAAAGGTATGTGGTTAACTAAGCGAGTGGGATGTTAGTAAGCTTCACACAAGACTAAGGGGAAAAAGAAGTCGGCGGAAAAAAGAAAATAGTGGCTCCGTAATATCCGAGAATAAACTGAAGTGGCGTTCATCGAAGATCTATTTTGTTTGGCAAAGACAAAGGAGTGATAGAGAGCTAACGGCCCACCTCCTTCAACGGAGAGGCACTAAAAGAAGATACAGATCTGTATGGTTTTTAATAGGCGGACTGGCGTCTTTTATTGACGTCATTTTTCTAGCTTGTATTATTCGAGCGTACCTAAGAAGTAGGTGACGGCGACTTTCGTAGCACATATCGTTCTTGACTAATTCAAATGTAGCGTATGTACAGCGCCCGTTGAGGTTCGGAGTGATAAAATATATCCAGCGACAGTGTAGGTTATTCTACCTAGCTCTTATCACGTAGGGTATAGGTGCGAGTACTGAATAAAAGGATTGCTGTCTGTACGTAGAAGCCTTACAAACCTTTATGTAAATTCAATGGATAGGTTCCATTTCCACGCGTTGCGAGAGAATTCTTTCTTGCCTCAGCTCAAGGATGTCTATAAGCAGATGTAATGTTGCTTATAAAGAGACGAAAAGCTATCGAAGAGGGTGTATTAATACAGCACAAAAAGATTTCATCACAACGACTCCAAAAAGATACTTGAAAGGAGTTGTGACAGATAAATAACTAGTTTACCAAGGCAAAGATGGGGAGATAAAATGAACACATTCTTGATAAGATGATCAGAGGTGGGTCAAGATCAAGTGGCTCTAAAAAAATTGTAAAGCAAATTCGAAAAATATTGTTTTTTTATCTTTATTACAGACCTACATAAATAAAATAAAACCGTAGCAGTAATGCTTATATGTGTGATTAGGCCGTCAAAAGATGGCATTTACGTGGACTGTATGATTATATGGGTACTGTTTACTGGTCTAAGCCGTCATCATCATCATCATTCAGCCACAAGAAGTCCACTGCTGGACCCTATGTCCATGGAATTCCAAAAAGATCGGTTGGAAGCGGCTTGCTGGTCGTCCTACGCTGCGCTTGCCCTTATGTGGTCTCCATTCGAGATCTTTTCGGCCCCATCGACCATCAGTTCTGCGTGCTATGTGCCCCGCCCACTGCCACTTCAACTTACTAATCCGTTGGGCTATGTCGACGACTTTCGTTCGTCTAAGGATCTTAACATTTCTGATTTGATCGCGTGGAGAAATTCCGAGCATAGCCCTTTCCATAGCTCGTTGCGTGACCTTGAGCCGTCTAAGCCGTACTTGAAACAAAAGCTCAATCTGGATTTTGCCGAGAAAATGTAATGAAAAACGGAAAGAGCAAAAGAAGAATCAAATTTCAATATATACAATGACATCTCCTATCAATGTGAACCTCTATGATGGCGCAGATAATAGGTTTTATAAACTCACAATACAAATTTTACCCATTTCGAGAATGACGCAATTCAAGCAGCAAGTTTTAGTACTTCACAACGTTTTGCGTGTTTGGAGCCACATTCGCCATTTGCGTGTTTGGAGCCAATGTGACCTATGTGAGCTCATTTCCAGCGTATGTCGGGTTTATAGTTGTTACCTGTACCTATTGCTGTAGGAGTGATATTGATTAATTTGAAAATGTAACAACATGGGTAAGACGCCAGCAACGCTCCGTTATAAAACAAGAAAGTAGAACAGAAAAACCATGAAATTTACAATACTTATTGATACAAAAGTTTAAACAACTAATAAATTCGAGCTCTGACATAACTGTCATTTCCAACACATTGACATATTGACAGCATAACAACACTATATGCTTGCACTCTACTCCGTTATATTACAGGTGATTTATCAACAAAAAATGTACAGGCCGATACATAGAGATTGTCTGATCAAACAACTTGTAGTACTTGTGCAACATGTATTGTGGTTACGCGTGTAATGATTTATAAAAATGATTTAAAAATATATATATATTCCTCTATTTTTTTAACAATGATCATTTTTTTAAGAGACAGTATCTGTTTCTTTTGTATCTGATCCCTAAGAGGCATGAATGGTCGGATGCCATGGGGTATGGATAGGTGAAGAGATGACGTGGTTTACGATGTCAATAATTCACTGTACTGCATCCTTTTGTACGGATCGCAGGTAACTGAACCGCTAGGGTAAGTGTTCACTGGAAGCTATGTGAGAGCTAATACTATAAGTAAAATTTCGGAACAGATAGTCAGGTTTCTTCACGATGCTTTTTTTTATTTATTTAATATTTAGGAAAACTAGTGATAAAAAAATATAATATTACAAAGCCGAGATAAAAACAGACAGTCATTAAAAGTTTCATCACAGTCAGCAAGTGACACACAAGTTTTCGCGAGACAACCATGTTGATGACGTCCACACGTTTTGTTGCTCTCTCTCTTTTTGAAATAGGGCTAATGCCCAGCGATACAACTTATGAAAACCATTATGATTTTTAAGCAGTACATATTCTTCAAAAACTAACTTAAATTCATATCTAATAAAATACACTTTAATAAAATACTGACTGGCATCTTTAGTAGCTTTAGGTGTAATATCATCACAACATTTATATGTGTGAAATTCCAGAGACGCAGGTGTTATCCTCGGTTGTATTTTACGTACTGCAATACATGTTGTGGACCAAAAACCTGAGCCATAATATTCGCTTTCGTGGCCGATACTGGCATTTTTTGATTTGAAATGAAATCGAATGCTTAAACATTAAATATAATGTATTAGAATGTAGTCTTTAAATGAAATGTGAAAATACTGTTGGAGTAGCTAATAAATAATAATAATAATAATAATAATAATAATAATAATGAATCCTTTCTCGTTCGTGATAACAAGGGCAAAGAAAACAAAATGAAACCCTGATGATTTAGACAAGTAAAATGTCATAGACTACAGCAATTCACCTACACTCTTAATACTTAATCAATTCTTATCGGTATTCAAGCCAACAACCCATCTAGACCTAGGATACCCTAGAAGACCCTTTATCTAGGGTCTTACACAAGTGACCAAAATAGGCATGTTAAACCGGACCGCAAGAAAAAAGACTAGAATATTAATTAGTAGTACCCAGCGAAATTGGTTAGAGCAGCAATAAAATAGGTACACTAACCTTGTTAAATAATTCAAACATCCCACTTACAATGTACGTGAGAGATGGTATATTTAAATAAGGGACGTTTTCAGGCTAAACCGGCTGAACAGAAATTGATTCAATTTAGTAGACAAACAAAGCTGCGGGCACAGCCACTAATGCACTATTCATGCATTCTATGGCTAAGCCAATAATTTTTATTGAAGTTCAGGACCCAATTCGGAGCCATAGGATTATTAATCGTAAATCTACAATCATCACCAACGGGTAATAAAAATTAACACTCAAGAAAACGATACAGATGTCAAAGATCCTTTATGAGTTGGAATTGGAACATAAAAATCTCAAGAGTGCTCTCAAGTGGTCACAAATGGGACAAAAAAGAGCCGTCAAACCATATGTGTCCCCGGGATTTCAAAGGTTCGGAGTTATGTTCCACATTCTTTCTAGTGTTATACGAGCACAAACTTACATATACCTAACATCCAGTTTATAATAAGTTAAAGTTTTTAAATAGTATTTTTATGTCATGTGCTCTAGTGTACAATAAAGAATATTCTTATCTTATATTTTCCTCCTAAGATAAAGGTGAGATATGATAATAACTCAGAAAAAGTTGATTTACGTATCGAAAAAGTTTTTTTTAATCAGTTCTCCCTTCGTTTGCGTCAACGAAACTCAAACCAGAGACGGCGCGTCATCCAAAGGTTTCCCCTTCTAGCCGAACCACCCTTACACAACAATATCCGCGAAACAGTCACAATTGAAAATTCGAACTAAACGTGAGGCCGCGAGGACTTTGTGGCTGCAAACGACAGAACGCGCGATGCGGGCACCCCTCAGGGTTCGCCGGAGCAGACTGCCGGTGCCGGCGACGACGCGACCCGACCAAATGCTCCTAGAACAAAAAACAACCACGGACAGTCGGGCACCCCTCGCCCCCACAACAAAATGCACATATCGGGGTAGCATTCTCTATAATGTGGGATGGGAAGTGTTGCACGTCCCCCTAATTACTCAGGAGACCCTTGTCTTCAGTTTCTATCTAAAAAGGCTGTAAACAAGCGGCGTGGAATGCGCTACCTGTAGCGCCGGACTGCCCGAGAATCCGTTTGTCAGTTAGTTACCGCCTTCGAAGATTAAGTTAAAAAAACTTAAAGGCCAATTGTTTTCTTCCTTTGACTTGTAGTATTCAAGAAGGGGGAAAGGGTTCAACCTTTTTAAATTATATTGACTTATACGTATTTTCAAACCAAGTCCGGATTCGCTTGCAATAATGTGAAAATGGATGGATGGGATTACACTAATAGTGATGCCTATGACTATTCATCATAGCCATAAACTATAATTATCATTGCAAAGTTAACCTTGTCTGAGTCACAGAGTTAGTATAATTATATTATAATCTCCTTTTGTGGTCTATGTTCCGTACGAGTGCCGAAGCCTAGTATACGTTACGTGCTTCCTTCTCCTTCCTTCCTTACTTCTTTCCTTCCTTGTCCTTCTTCTTCTCTTTTTCCTTCCTTCTCTTCCTTCTTCCTTCTTTCCGATGAAATTACGAAACAAAAAGGGTATACGGTCATTCATTTACCACCATACTACTGCCCAGGCCAAAGGTGTTGTTTTCTTTTAAAATATTACCTATTAGATAATATTAACTTACCAATCATCATAATAATTTTCCTTATTTTTGTAGTTCACGCAGCCAGACATAACACCATATCACCTTTTACATCAAATAAAATGCTTACGTTATAGGAAAACGCGTGTTCGGAACTTACGCCAGGAGATTGGACAAAGGTTGTTCAGAAATGTAAAAAAATAATGCAAGAAGATTGGGAGCGCGACGTTCATTTTGACAGCATAATAAGTGAACAGGAGGGCATAATAAATTTGCAAGACTATTCCAGTGATTCGGAAACCGATTTAGACAAAGATATGATTTAGGGTGTACACCTCTCAATGAATAAAAGCAGATAAATTAATATTCCTCGTTTTTCTTTTTATAATAATGAACTCAGTGAAAAATATACCAATATCAATAACAGTTCAATGACAACAATCGATAATTGTTATGATCGCCTTCGAATGTCGTCTCAGCCCTACGCATGTCCCACTGACATCTGTCACAGGGATCAAGCTATATTTTATAGACTGTAATAATTAATAATACAAACTTTTAGTTTGAAAATAGAATAATGTTTATCAGCCACGATTTCTATTGGCAGAATCCCGGCAGCGACGTCTGCGACTACATTTTCCATCCGCATATTTCCTTTGGAGAGTAGCTTTAGTTCAATATTGCAGTGTTCACGTCGAATTTTGCATAAAACGATAAAAGATTCAATATCTACGTACCTACATACCTGCATTACATTTAGAGCATATTGATATTAAGCCACGCCTCATCTTGTGATATTGTTTGCATTGTAAGCGCCGTGACAAAAATTTTATATTCTGACTTCGTAATGCTGGATATTTGTTTTTGCACTTGCTACTTGCGGAGCTTTTAGAGTTTTACACAAAATGTTTTAAATTGAAATTAGTTCGCACTTTAATGTAGGGAAAACGTTGTAGACAGGAGGATCAGCAATTTTTCTAGATTTACCTCCGAGGCGTACGTTCTGGCCCGCCGCTGCCGCAGCTTCGATGAAATTCTCCGCGAAGCGCGCCCGACCCCCGTGTTCCACTTCGCACTGAATTCTGAATTCATCAACCGCTGAATTGGCGCGATAGTGAAGAAACAAAAGGAAGTTTTTCATGCTTGTTTGAATAATAAACCGCTCAAATATCCTACGATGTTCTGTTTAGTAAAAAAAAAATCCACGTACGGGTGTTTTGGCAATCGAGTGCCATTTTTTCTCGGAAGGCATATCTTTTGGTAAACAGAGGACTGTTAAATGAATTGCCAATTTAAAGCGGAGCCAAATCGTCCAAGGAAGACCGCAACAAATTGGCCCAGATGTTGTTGAAAAGGGAATGGATCTATTAGGGCCCCGTCGGGCGAGAAAACCGCCAGTGAGGCGTATAAGTTGTCCCACTTTGTGCAAACCCTGAATGGCGCGCGACCACGCAATCCACGTAATCGTAAATCAGATCCCGATCCAGTATTAACAAAAGCAACAGTACATTCAAAAGAAAAGGGTCCAGATTTGAACAAACGCTGCAGGTATCTTGCAAGGATGTGCTATTGAGAAAAGGGTGCTATACTTTGAGAAAAGGTCTTTATCGATCCATAAAGTATGTAAAATATTATAAAGTCGCTAAGCCGCCCTTCATCAGCTTAGTAAAAAAAGGAATGCTGGGGCCTCCTTTGAGTTTTCAATTCATTATTTGGTTGATATTCAGAAGAATTTCGGCATTGCGTTCTAAGAAGTCTTTCTTCGCTTGGCCAGCAGGACGTCCAGAGTAGAGGCCCTACATTTATTCATAGTGGTATCTTCGGTATGCCTTTGTTTGCACCTGTCGTAAATTTCGCAGGTTTCCTGAAGGATCGACATTTTTATGTGACAGATTGCGTGAGTAGATTACATCAGCCCTACGATAGATTGTGATAACGGCATTCGTATGGAAAGGGGTTTTTATAGCCATCCGATTTGGTGAGTAGGGATTTTTACCGGCTGTATACTACCATTTAATGGTTTCTTTGCAGCAATAACGTAGAGACCTATAAAGTTTGAAAAGGACGATCGGCATACTTTACCAACTAGCTAGAGAAGCAATAGATACGCCGAAACACATCCGCTTACCTGAAACAAAGAAACACCAATTGTTAAAATAAGCCTAAAATCTCCGGCTTAAAACAACACATTTTATTCACCCTCTCCACTTCTAATGAAGCAGTTAATACTAACTTTAATTACTCAAACCCTCCGAGCCTCCTGAGAAAACATTTCATCTTGCCCAGCATAATCTTAGTGTTTAATTAGTTTTAATTTAATTAATTCTACGGGGACTTTATCATGTTAAAACAAGCGGCCAACCTCCCGGAGGTTTCTTGGTCCATGCCAGTTTGTACAGTTTAATTTGGAACCTGCTATTAGAGACGACAATGACCGACCTTACGTAATGAGATTGAGGGAGAAAAATGTTGGGACAACCTTGCAGACTCAAAATTTCAGGGGTACGTAATTTAGATATGGCTGTTCCAGTAAAAATACAAATATTTTTTTATACTTTAATACATGAATATAAATATACTTACCACCGGTTTCGTATACACTAAGAATCTGTGAATGTACTATTAACAGCTGCTAGTTGTTTTAAGGGTTCCGTACCCAAAGGGTAATTACTAAGACTCCATTGTCCCTCTATCTGTCAGTCTATCACCAGGCTGTACTTCATAAACCCTGATAGCTAGACAGTTAACATTTTGAACAACAAATACTAAAAACAGAATAAAATAAATATTTAAGGGGGCTCCCATACGTGATTTTTTGCCGTTTTTTGCTCGATATTAAAAACGGCTACAGGTAGACACTTGAAATATTCAAATGTTGTATAGATAATGGTACGGAACCCTTCGTGCGCGAGTCCGACTTGCACTTGGCCGGTATTTTTCGTATGCTCTTTGGCTGACAGTTGTTATCAGTACGGATTAACAGTTTGTCAGTGTAAAGTCACTGGCGGATATTACCGTAGTGGCGAAAGAGTCGCAAAGTTTTATTTTATTGCAGATATAGGCGTGAGTAAGTATGTGTATTTTATTGCACTGTGTTTAACTTGTGGTATAGTCGACAGTTCTACCTAACAATCTGCTCAGTTCGAACGGTGTACGGCTTTGAAACATAAATGTATAGGTGGGTCTGCTGAAGACTGTAGATAAGATAAGATGAAATATGATGTGATAATTTATGTAAGCTAAAATTATGCTTTTAATAAATGTTTACAAAATAATGTTTTTCTCATATTAATTACGTCTTACGTCTTCTCTAGATGCCTAGACTATGTCGGTCTTGTACTTTAGGAATGTATTCATTTTAAAACCGGTATATAGATTGATCAAGTGCTGAATGCATATTTACATAGAGCCAAGTCTAAAAAAGTGTCGAAAAAATTTACTGACGAAGGTATTGTTTGTCGGAGACTACGGATGTTTAAAACAGTTTTCACTTTCTGCCGACACAAGATGCTTTCATCAAAGCAAAAACCACGTTAATCCTCCAGAAAAGCACGGACCACTCGTTCCAAAAATGTTACTTGAAAAAAAAAATGAAAACTAGAAAAATATGAGACGTATATAATCTATGCCAAATTTCTTTCCTAAACTGCATTAACACGGAGAAATATTGTGATGAAAAAACCGGCCAAGTGCAAGTCAGACTCACGCACGAAGGGTTCCGCACCATTATCCACAACATTAGACACAAAGATCGCGAAAAAACAGCAAAAAATCACGTTTGTTGTATGGGTGCCCCCCTTAAATATTTATTTTATTTTAATTTAGTTATTTATTTTTAAAGCGAACATAGAACTAAATATTCTGTGAATATTTCAAGCGACTACCTGTTGCTGTTATAAATATCGAGCAAAAAACGGCATAAAACTTACGTTTGTTTTATGGGAGCCCCCCTTAAATATTCATTTTATTCTGTTTTTAGTATTTTTTGTTCTAGCGGCAACAGAAATACATCATCTGTGAAAATTTCAACTGCCTAGCTATCACGGTTCATGAGATACAGCCTGGTGACAGACAGATAGATAGACAGACGGACAGTGAAGTCTTAGTAATAGGGTCCTGTTTGGCACCCTTTGGGTACGAAACCCTAAAAAGGAAAAGAAGAAAAAGCGGCGCGCACGGGTAGGCTTATGTATAGCAGTGGACGAATGCGGGTTGATTGATTGATTGAACTAAAAAAACTGGCCCTATAGATAGAGACAAAATTTTGCAAACTACTTAAAGGGTACAAAGTTTACTTAGATTACAAAGTTATCCGGCACTAAAACTAGTCCAATGCAGAAGTTGTAAACTGTGTTAATTAAAGACAAACTTTTAATAGACAGAGAGTGGAGTTTCTTTGTCTCCTAATTCTTCTCTGCAACTATCTGGATCTTGCTTGTAATATGAATCCATGCTTAAATTGTAACGTTTACACGTATACTGACTTGAGTCAGTACAAATTCCACTCTACACAGAATAAAAGGATGAGGATGACCGAAGACAGAAAGAAGGCAGAAGTGAAGGCTTATTTCCAGCAGTGGACGAGTACAGGCTGATTGATTGATTGATAGAATAAAAATAATTACTTTGACTCTGCATAGGTTATGCCGAACCCGCGGCAATAACTTGGCCTCTGTGCATCTGGATTTCTCGCATAAAAATTACAGGGAAAAGTGAGAGGTGGTGCAGCGGCTCATCGCGACTGATACCGGACACGCTCGGCACAAGATCATCCGGCTCTCTTTCACAAGAAGGTCTTAAACGCCTGCAGAGAACTGGAAAATGGGCCGCAGCTGAAAACTAGCGCATCCTTCGTTTATTCGAAAGTAGAACGTAATATCCGCATCAATCGTCTTTGACGTTGACAGAATTATTTCCTATTTGCCTATGCGGAAGTAAAGTAACTGTAGAAATTAGATTATTATGAAAAGAAAAGTTAAATAGGCATTTTTTATATGTAAAACTCTATATTCTTCGTTTGTAACATCATCTCGTTTATATTATAATATATCTTCTTTTGTACCTACCTATATTCGACTGCTTCGTTGGTCTAGCAGTAACGCTTGACTACCAAAGCAGAGGTCGTGGTCACGATCCCGCCTCAGTCCGCCGTACATAATTTGACAAGTTGGCCTTACAAAGGGATAAGCAGGCCTTGTAAAATTGGTCACAAGTAAACGAAAGAAGTGAAGTCTTCAAGGTAAACGTAGACTTGGCTTTTGTCTGCGCTCACTGAAGAGAACTCCATACGAAAAAGTGTTATCTCGGCGGCAAGTGCAGACTAAACGCTGCCATGCCGGCTGGTCTTATTAGACCTATCCAGACTGTGCCAAGACGGTCTTATCAATGTTACGAGGTAATTACAATACTGTTCCGCCTGTGTTCACTCCTATCGTATCTCCGTGGGACCAGCTAGTGGCTTACCTACTTACAACCTATTTCTTGGAGCAATAAAAGCCCTTTACGGACGTGCCGTAAAATATTAATTAGATTTTCAAATGTACATAAATGCGTCGGCCTCGTAAAGCGAGCCGCTCACATGTGGAGCGCGTAAAATCTTTGTGTCTGTTGTTTTTTTGTAGTCGGGTTGTATTTTATGAAAAGAACTGTCAGGTTTTCTTTCTAGTCCTTTATATTCTACCTACCCTAAAAGTCTAACAGTCTTATTAATAAAAAGTCGATCCCATTAAAACACTTCTAAGACGGAGTTAAAGCCGGTTTGTGAGGGGAATTCCTGTTATACATCGGCTTTAAAACAGTCTTAAGAGTTTTGTTGTAGTGGGCATAGATTTTTTTATAAATAAGACTATAAAATTCTAAATCTTGACTGACAGACAATGCACCGCATAAACCAATGAATTAGAAACATAGAATTTTGCACAAGAGTACCTTATAGGTACAGCGTGCGTGTTACGGTGAAACGTCTGTATTAATCTGTGCAAACAATTTTATTATGAGACAAACCGTGAAACCGCAAAAAAATATCAGCCGCACGCAAGTATTAAGCTTTTGTATGGAACAGCTTTAGAATGTCGTAGAAGGTGACTAAGGAAATACATTACCAGGAGACGGGCAGCAGCGTCTTTCTGAGATTGCAACCGCATACTGCGATCGCAAAACCCGTCTGCCAAGCGTGGTGATTATGGCAAAACCCTTCATGGTTAGGAAAACCATGAAGGAGGCCTGTGTCCTGCATTGGGCGTCGAGTGGCTGATGATGATGATGGAACAGCTTTGGAACAAATTTGGAACAGCTGTTATTTTTGGCAATTTCAGTATTGGCTTCAGTTGGATAGTTATTTTGTACTTATAAATAGATAAACCTGTCCAACTCCGGGAATCACTGTGTTAGAAATTGTTAATTCGTGTTTGCTCACATGGTTGTAAATGTAGGTTGGCATTTAAGCACCAACCCTCATTTTAAATCAGCCTTTACCCCGTTTCAGTTGAGCAAATGAAAGTGTAATAAATAGATTGAGCAGGCTATAAATTAAAATAAAGCTACCCTGATACCCGCTTGGGAGTCGACGGGCTGTGTAAGAATTCCATACCGCATCGGCTTATCTATCTGCTGCGTCCCTTAACATTGTATTGTTTTCTTTGGGACGAGCTGATGCCTTTAAAATGGGACAATACCCTTCTCACCCTTATCTCTAGACGCATAAGAACTATTCATTCATTCATTAACACGTTCTGTCGCAGGCTAAACCTATTCTGTACATAAAGAAATGGAATGGTATAAACCAATCTACCGGCTTAGATAAAACGGAGTCGGTTAGTTACCCTATTTATAACTTAAGGGCTCGACTAATTATTATTATTACGGACTCTGATTTGTTAGATTGGTCTCCACCCCGAATAGCAGAATATGGTAAGGTAAATAAATAATCGTAATAGTGGGTCTACCGTTTAATATATACCTACTAGCAGAATAAATATTAAAAACATATGAAGAAAAAAACATATGAAGAAAACTTATTTTCTCATACATTTCGTATGGAATGGCTTTATTGATAAAATTCCGAGAACCGACAATTTAGAACCAACTGGACGTTTTTTTCGACGTTTTTGAGACCTCAGAATATGCAAAAAATGAAGTTGCAGTTATAATAAGGAAAACACTTATTACTTTTAGTTCTCCATTGGATTCCAAACGTTTCCTTAAAAATGTGTAGACACATAAAATTTTATTTTATGAGATATCTCAAACGTTAACAAATGCTTTAAAGTTCTGATGCGCTCTAACGTTCCAATAAGTATAATGCTATTTTTATGACCAAACCTTTAAAAATAGTTGTTTCCGACAAGTTGCATTTAAGTATGGCGATATTTGGAACACAATAACGATCAAATAATATTAAATTGCTGATAATCCGTAGCAAATTGAGGCATGAAGAAGAAGAAGAAGAAATAGGTACATTTATTTAAAGCTACAAGACGTAAAACAGAAAGAAAAAATTAAATAAAATTAATAAAAAGACATGGCAGAACAATAATTAGGGAACACGAGCTATGTCCATGCGGCGGTAAAACGGCCTCAGGCTCAGTAATTGCTGCCCACAGCACTGATTTTCAGCAAGGGCCTGGTCTAGTGACTCACGGAACATCGCATCAACGCAGACAAAGTGTATTATTAGTAAATACAAACATAGAATACATAGAGCAATCTCAAGTAGTGCAAGGGAAGGATAGACACAGAAGGGATAGCATCTCATGCTGCAAAAAAAGAAAAGTTTAGATTTCTTGGATACATAACAAATAAAACAAAACAGCCATATCTGCTTGTACTCGTACGGGCTCTGAGAGGGGGGATGTCATGCCAGCATTTTGAGGCCGCGAATTTGAAGCTTTCTCGGAAGGCTGCAGTTCGATGAGTCGGAATTATTGTTGTGAGACCAATCAATCTTGTAAAACAAAAACAAGACCACAAGTCGGCTTGTGGCTTAGTTCCATCTGAGATCCAGACTGGTCGCTGCGCTGCACAAAATGGAGTCATAGCAGGTACAAAGCTTATCGCAACTGCAAATCTGTTTAGTTAAAATCCGAGCCACGATAACGATGCTAGTTCCCAGCTTACGCACACAAGGAATAATTTCTTATTGCCACAAGGGATATCCAACCCTAACGCCCCCCTATATCCCTAATGACCTGCAAACATGATGAAATAGCAGGAGTCGCGCGACGTAAAAATCACAGAAACCCCACATAATAATACTCGTATCTACCCTTACATGCATTTACGCTCCTCAATTATTATGTTACGGGTGACTTTGTGACCAAAATCTGATGTTTGATTAGCTCTCGACTGTACATGCGCATTCGACTTCTGATACATGAAAGCAACTAGTGCAATTTGTTTATAATTTGTCAAGCCGAAAAGTTTTATAATTGAGTTTTCGAGATTTCACATTATCTCAGTCGATCATACAATGTACTCGTATCAGGATAAGACCCTTATTATGAAGCTGCGACATTATCGGAAGGGTCGTCAGGGTCGTCAACGTCGCGCTTGAGCCCGACAATTCACTCGAATCTAGCCACAAATACGGTTCTTTTTAGGGTTCCGTACTCGAAGGGTGCCACCCTATTACTAAGACTTCACTGTCCGTCCGTTGTCTGTCTGTCTGTTTGTCTGTCTGTCTGTCACCAGGCTGTATCTCATGAACAGTGATAGCTAGGCAGTTGAAATGTTCACAAATGATGTATTTCTGTTGTTATAAACAAATACTAAAAACAAAATAACCTAAATATTCAAGGGGGGTTTTCATACCACAAACGTTATTTTTTAGCCGTTTTTTGCTCGATATTAATAACAACAACAGGTAGACACTTGAAATATTCACATAATATTTATTTCTATGCTGGCTTTAAAAATAAATAATAAAATTAAAATAAAATTGATATTTAAGGGGGGCTCCCATACAACAAACGTGTTTTTTGCCGTTTTTTCTCGGTATTTGTGTCTTATGTTGTATAGATAATAGTACGGAACCCTTCGAGCGTGAGTTCAACTCGCACTTGGCCGGTTTTTTTTTTAATAGTTTCCATAGTTCAATAGTTTAATTAGTAATAGCTATTCAAAAGAAGAACTGTATTTGTCGCTAGATTCGAGTGAATTGTCGGGCTCAAGCGCGACTTTGACGACCCTTCCGATAATGTCACATTTTTAATAATAAGGGCCCTGGGTCGCTTGTCAGTGTATTAAATATAAAACTATTGAAAAAAAGAATCGTATTTGTCGTGAATTTTTGGGCTCAAGCGCGACGTTGACAACCCTTCCGAACATATCGCTGCTTCATAATAAGGGCCCTAACTTGCTTTCGACTTTTTCTTGACAGACATATTTGTCTGTTACATGTGTTTAGATAAGCCCTAAATTCACATGTCAAAATTTCGCCTTTCGGTAATTTCAAGTCCTTTGATAATAATAATTTCCACACGACACAATCAACTTTTCAGCTCCCAAACAAGGATACCCTGCGCTATGTTAACCAGGCAAGGACGTCACAAACATGGAAATCCACCCAGACTGAAGCCATGTACAAATGTTCCGGCCCCCAGTGGGAATCCAACCCATGACCTCCGGCTTGGTAATGCTAGACCAACGAGGCAGTCAAATGAAGGTAGAGAGGTGCTTTTGCTGTAACTATGGAGTCTTTGACTACGAGGCCTACGAAATTCGCCGGTTCGCAGCTTGTGCGTAAACTAATTTGGGTGGAGACACATGTTCCGCGTAAGTGTTTGAGACGAGAACGGTTATCTTGGCAATATTGTTATATCAAAACGTTTTTATTTAAAGTAGCGCAGAACTGCGATTTAGTGAACGTTATAAGTTCAATTTGGTTGTCCATTTTTCTCCATGTTTTGGAGAAAAAAGTGGCAAAAACAACTCCAAAATTCAGTCTTTTAAATTGTACTTTTTGACTAATAGATTTTAAAACCTACAACTTTTGCGTTGAACTGGCTCCAATTCCAGACGCATCTTGGTCACCTAAATAATCTTTAAGCTTTAGTAGTCCATTTTGCACAAAATGTGTTTCACACATTTTTTGAAATTTACACATTTTATTATCATTATCCAAAATTATCATGTGATATTTTTCATCAGTACACCAGAACCAATGACAGCAACAAATTAAAGCGATTTAGTCGAAAAAAACTTTCCCATATAAAAATACTGTCCCTTTCTCCCGAAATAAGGTTGCCAAGTCAGAATTGACTGCCTCGTTAGTCTAGCCGTTAAAGCGCTGGCTACCAAAACAGAGGTCGTGGGTTCGATTCCCACTGGGGGCCGCTGTACATTTGTACAAATTGCCTCAGTCTGGGTATATTACCATGTTTGTAATGTCCTTGCCTGGTTACCATACCACAGAGTATCCTATTTGGGACCATTGTGTTGTGTGGAAGTTATTATTATTATAATAAAATTAGAATCTTTAGTTTACAATAAATGGTTCGTCTGGCTTTTAGACATTCTTATCGGGGTATTTGGTAGAAGGGGAAGAATTTTTGGTTACTCTGAAGTATAGATAAGGTACAAGTGCTTTTGGGTAAAGTATGGGGATAAGGGGCGCACGGCGACTTTAAAAGGATTTGATGTATTTATTTTGTCCGCAGCCCGCTGATAGGGGGAATTTTTGGAATTCTTGCGACTCGGATCTTTGATGTTAAAATGAAGGTAAAGTAAAATTTGGTTAGTTACTAACGATCATCTCGCTCTCGACAAATGACACAGCAGACAACAAAAGATGAAAGAAGAACAAGAAGAAAGAAGAAATACACTTATTTATCGTCACACAGACATAGGAAACAAGGAAAAACAGACAAGGCAAAACACTGGATGGCAGGAAGAAACAACATACCAATTATTTGCATGTCTTGTTGGTCTAGCGGTATCACGTCCGATTACCATGCCGGAGGTCGTGGGTTCGATTCCCACTGGGGGCCGCCATAGATTTGTACAATTGGCTTCAGTCTGGGTGTATTTCCATGTTTGTGGTGTCCTTACTTGGTTACCATAACACAGGGTATCCTAGTTTGGGAGCTAACAAGTAATTGTGTTGTGTGGAAGTAATTTATTTTTATTTAGTGGAAGCTGAATTTTACCTTACAGTTACAACTATTTAATTTTAGTATCTTTACATATCGGTCAACGTATAAGAACAGATGAATATTATTTATTTTACACGAGGAATTGCATAAGAAACTTTAATTTACAAATAATAAATTAGGTTCAGAACTGACTAGAACTCTCAATAGGTATTTGCGGCAGGCAGATAAAATAAAAGGTCCCGTTGACACCCCTTGGGTACGTAACTCTTAAAAAAAGTAATGTTTAATGTATAAAAAACCTCTTGTTATTATTTCTAATTTTTTGTTGATCAATCCGCCATAATGAAGAACACAATTGTTTTGTGTTTTTTTTTTGTTTTATTTATACCTAAAAGCGGTATTAACCTCATACCTTTTAAAATTAAGACAAACAGACACTGAAGGGATAGGGTATAAATCGAATTGTTTTGCGATACGATTTTGTAACACTATAATAAATGTTTTGTAAATATGGGGTATTAAGCTAATAGGACGGTAATTGCCAATATCACTTTTATCGCCTTTCTTAGCAATATAATATTGACATGACATAACTTATATGGTAAAGAATGGCATTACAAAGATTGGCGATGAGGCAGAGGCAGAGAGATAGTTTCCACCAGTGACCAGGTGTATAGGTACACACCCTGAACCAGATAATCGAAAAGGGAAACCAGTGTAATAAACCATTATATCTTGCATTCGTGGATTATTCTAAAGCCTTCGATAGCCTCTCACACTGATCCATCTTTTCCGCACTTTACAAACAAAATATTGAACCCGCTTATATATATAAATACATATAATAAAAACCATTTATAACACGATAATGTTGAATATAGGGGTAAATAAAGCAAAGCGATCCGCTGTCTCCGAAGCTGTTCACCAGCACCTTGGAAGAAATTTTCAAAAACCTAGCGGTCCCATGGATGTGTGAGTAATTGACGTCGGCAGCAGAGAGGTTCTCACCAACCTCCGCTTCGCAGACGGAGGTTGGTGAGACCCTTGCTGCTGCCGACAGGTCCGTATCTTCAACAAATGCTGCAAAAACTTAGCACTGCAAGTCTTGAGGTTGGACGAAAACTCAGTGCATGACCAACAGCACGAAACGTAGGGTCGTGGTAGATGGGCAGGATATACAATACGTCGACGAGTATACTTATTTGGGCCAGATAGTTTCCTTCGAAAACAGGCAGGACAGGGAAATCAATCGTCGCGTCTTGTAACTAAGTGAACGGTTCTGGCTCTAAAGGTAAGGGAAATACACAATTAGACAGAGGCGTGAAATTCCACATGTCATGTTTACAAAAGCTTTGAATAGAGGAATTAACATTTGCTCGAGACTCGTCCATTCATCTCTAACTCTAAATATCTCTATGGAGCTTAACACAGAGGTAGAATACGACTTATAAAAATAGGAGATTATTGTTACACCATTCACGGTAGAGCGGTGGTAGCGGAGCGGTATAACGTCGGCTTCTCATTCGGGGGGTCGTGGGTTCGAATCCCGGCGTGCCGATGTACCAAAGTACCGATGACTTTTTTTTCTAAGTTACCTACATTTGTGAAGTTATAGTAGCAGTACAATTCGCCAACAGTGAAGCAAAACATCGTCAAACACTGCAGCGCTTGAAATTTCCATACTCTCTCTCTGAAAGAAGGCCTGTGCCCTGCAGTAGGACGTGTATAGGTTGCATTATTCACGGCAACGAAGTCTCATAAGAAATAGGCGAATGCTTGAGTTCTCCAACGGATTATCCCAATAATTTCTTGCATTACGTTCTCATTCCGTAATTTAAAGCACCAAGTTTGATAGGCAATTTTTGTGCCCCGCTCCGTACACTCTCGGGGATTAAATTGAGATAAACAGCTTCGTAGTCGGCATTTAATTTAATACTCCGAGCTCTGGCCGGCTTTAAAATGTTTTATGGGCAAAAAGTGCCATAGTAAAATGTAATTCTTTCCTTGACTATATTTTTTTATAATCTCCACGAAAATTCTCGAGAGCGCGCCGTCTCAGCTCTTATTTATGGAGTTTTGTGTAAATATATTACTCGTAGGTACAGATTTAATAAAAACAAACCAAATTTACAGTTTAAAAATAAATATTTTCACTTTTCATTAAATAATAACGTATATGTACATTAGTTTGTACATATACGGGGCAGATCTAACGCGTAAAGCACAGTCTTCTGATATTATCATTATATTTTATTACATAAATGTATCTAACCACAAACATAATTAATGAATATAAGAAAAAAGTACGAATGAAGAATACACAAAATATTATTTGAAAAACCCGAATGATTAGATAATTGTAACTGCATACTTTGTTTTGTTACTGTAGCCAGTATAATAAGAATACTAATAAAAAGGTAAAACAGGTAATCATTTCAATAATTTTACAGTTGGCAACCGAAATTCAAAGTTGTTATTGAAGGGATTCAATTTCAGAAAATAAATTGACAAGGCGTCCGTTTCGCAGTATCGGACAAACACAAATTATATTTTGTTGGAATAAGTACTTAAATATTATTATTTTTTCCTTGCACAATATCGTATTACGTTCTAGAAACAAAAATATGTTAATTGTACGTAACATTCAATGATCAATCAGAAGTTGATTTTAATAAAATACAATATTACAATATAAAATATCACAACGCTCCGTTAATCGCCTCTACATGCGAGCACCATAGACTATAAATTTAATAGACACCGCAAAATTAATAACAGCTTTAATAGATTTACAAACGAAATATAACCAACTAAATTGTGTAATTTTTTTCTTTAGTTTGCACTTGAAATTCTTCTACTAACAAATCATTTAACATTACTACTGATGACATTCATATCCATTCCTACAATAACCTATATACGTCCCAATGTAGGGCACAGGCCTTCTCTCAGGGAGAGAGTATGGCCTTAATCACAACGCGTGCCATCGCAGCTTGGCGATTTCAAGCGCTGAGGTATATGAATAGCTCAGACACTCAGGTTTCCTCACGATGTTTTCCTTCACAGTTAGCGAGTGGTATTGCTACTATAACTTCACAAATGTACATAACTTAGAAAACAAAGTCATAGGTACATGCCCGCACTGGGAATCGAACCTGGGTCTCCCGCTTCCGAGTCCAATGTTCTACCAACCTTTCAGAATGTCAACAAATTACCGCAGACCCAATCACGGCCAAATTCAAAAACATATCTACTAAAGTATTAACATATCCATATCCACCACAAACATATCCACTTCGTAGGTGGTGGTTAATTACCACGACCGTAGCGTTACCATAACTAACACTACTAAATTTTTAAGTAACGAAAATTTTTGTTACCCCCTAGGCAGCCACAGCCCCTAGATGAGTTTTGTTTCAACCTTACATCAATATGTTTTGTAAGCTGGTCTTCAAGTCAGAGTCTCTCGCCCACTTTGTTCTGTGGCCGGTACTATTAAAAAGTCGTTAGGGCGCCATTTTGGATATTATCGCAGCACCTACTGGTTAGCTTGAAGCACTAAACACTTCACTTGAACATTAGCAGCCTTTCAAAGTATCTATAAATATACGTTAAATGTATAAGGGCACATAATTTTAATCATACGGAGATACTTAACTGACAACATTAACTTTTAGGACAGTCTTCGCTGCCCTACACCTATGTTCTTATAGCATACGAAATAATCTTTTTTGTTTTAAGCTTCTCGGTACTATTCGTACCAGAATAGTATGGTTATATTATTGTGTTATCCATCTCATTGCCCCAATTACTCGTAGTTCTCAATTTTGCTGTCCACTTTCCAGCCCACACTCTTTTTAATGCACTTCTGCTGAAGAAATGCTCGGCACGTTTATACAATTCTATACAATTACATGTTGTATATTCCTTAATACAAGGTATTAGATGAGAACCAATTGATGCAATATGTTTTATTCTTCTCATTAATTCAAAATATTAGCATTTAATAAAATGTCTGTTGTATGGGAGCCCCCCTTGAATATTTATTTCATTCTGTTTTTAGTATTTGTCGTTATAGCGGCAACAGAAATACATTAGCTGTGAAAATTGCCTAGCTATTACAGCTCATAAGATACAGTCTGGTGACAGAGAGACAGACAGACAGACAGACGGACGGACAGACGGACGGACAGTGATGTCTTAGTAATAGGGTCCCGTTTGACACCTTTCGGATACGGAACCCTAAAAATTACGAGGGTACTTTCTAACGTGTTCATAAAATATTTTAAACATTTGTCTCCGTTCTTGCCACAAAGGATGTACCTTGCATTGCAAAGGATACTCTCTTGCATTTCTTTTCTTTTCTCTTTAAAATAATTAGTAACGCTACTATTGCAGCTTCTTCGTCGTCCATTCTGCACGAATGTACAAGAAACACTACACTCGACTTGGTCTCCTGGCCCTAGTTGCCTATGTTTTGGTCGCCAAGAGACTGAGTCGATGGCTTTAAGTGTTGTTATTGATTGAGTATTTACTTTCAGGGAGAAAAGTACTGAGTAGAAATTCCATCTCTAGTTCCTGCCATAGTTCGACCGTCTTGAAGCAGAGTGACAGCTCGTGATACTTGGATTTCAATCGGGTCTGGTATAATGACCTTGTAAACGAAATTAACACTTCTTATTAATAATAAATAACACTCAGAAGACTTGAAAGGCCATATACAAACATAGAACTTTTCTGTACCAATTAAAAAAATAAATGATATCACTTTGTTTTTAGGTGTGCATCCTGGCTACCATATTAAGAACTGGTAACAAAAACGCTGATTTTCCTTTATTTTCTATTTTCATGAACAATGTCACTCTAATATTTGGTGGACAGTTATAATTAAAAAAACGAAGAACTTTTTTATTCCACTTTTCTATTCCGCTAATTTTTTTTAGCAGTATAATATGTAAATTTAAACGGCCATCTGTATAAGCGATGCGCACTAGGCAAATCAAAGACGTAATTATCTATAGATTGTATGGGTCTAATCGCGATAATTTTTTATTAATTTATTGAAATAAAATTTAGTAAGTAACCATAATTCCCCACGTTTAGTGAATTATTGTAGTGAGGGTAAGTGGGTAAATAAGAAGGTAATGGAGATAACGGCAATTAAAAAATATTTTAAAAAAGAAATTATTTTGCTTAATGAATTGACTTACTACCCAAGGAACCGCATATTTCATGCTGTAACTGCTTGCAGTTGAAAAAAAGAAGAACTCCTAAGACATGATAAAGTTAAAAAGGGTTTCTTGTTTAGTATGCATTTAAAACGGTCGTTCGGTCGATGGCGACAAGACTCCCTTAATTGGAAACTGTGTACCTATCGAGTTTATGCGGTGGCGTTTAATTAAAAATGTCGTTTAATATAATAGCTTTACATATTCTTCAGTGCTTCTGGATTTTTTAAATAATGTGCAACGAAAGTCACTCACACCATTCACACATTTTTACGCTTAAATTACAAAAAGCATTGTGAAACCATTTTTGTAAAATCAAACTGAACACAGGTAGGTCCTACAGTACAAGTATCGCACGTTTAAACTACTCCTAGAGCTAGAATAGGTTGGCTTTAATGTTTATTTTAGTCAATACGAACAAGTTTTATTACGGGGAAAGCCTCGAAACCGCAAAACTGTTTCACAAACCTAAATATTTCAGATGACCTTACGCAACTATAAGGCTACGAATAACCTTTACCATTGTTTCGTGTTGATAAGTAGAATGTTGACAAAAGAAACAGATATAATAACGTGTATGTGTGTGTACACCACTTATAGATAAGCACAACTTTTATAAATAAATTAAGCTCAGATCGTAAATGAGCTGATGTAACAAAGATGATAACTAAATAATGAATCAAGTAGATAATATACTACCTTTGTATACACGATTTTCTTGAAATCCCGGATTTATGTGTATGTTTCTAAGCCGAAACAACCCAAATCCATAGCAATTTCGTAGCGCCCAAGCAGTTCCCAGTTTCACATTTATTAATACTAGCATTGAATTTTAAGTAGACTCAATGATGCTAGTGCGTTTTCAATGCACGTCAGACGACGCACATTAAAATATTATTTACAGAAGCCTAACTCAAATCGAACTAACACTAGCTATGCAGACTAAGTGGAAATAAATATTTAAGGAATCCGTAGCCGAAAAGTGCTAAACGGGACCCTACGCCTACGACTACTGACGGGAAGTTCTCGAGAATATTCTACGGGCAAGAAACGCGCGACGTTTGTCTGTCTGAGTTGTCAGTTACGGAGCCCTAAAAAGTGACAGGCCACTAAAATTGAGACTGCCTAAAGAAAACCAGAATATTAACAGAAATATTATAAGAAAGTGCAGAATATTAACTGCAGTACCAAGTTTTCGCTATAGTCTCTCCATTTTGTAATACTCCGTCAAGTTTGCTAACAAGCCGAGTCTACTAATGAGAGCGCTATCAAAGGCGTATGATCAAACAGTCTACCAGAGCCTCGTCGCAACATAGCAGACCAGAAGTACAGAGGTACTAACAGGGCTTTATTTCTATGCTAGGTGTAAGATATTATTATACAGCCTTTATGGGGCTGTCTATATGCTTCTTTAACACAAATCCCTAAAGATACCAGTTAGCTTATCCAGCTTTACGATAAAAAATTGTATGATGAAATTCTTAACCAAATACAGCCTATAACATAGATGACAAAGATATCTGGCACTAGCCAGTGCAATGCATGATTGGATTATTTCAAAATTAACTAGTTTTGAAATAGGTATGTTTTAAAAGTTTAAAAGATTACCTCCAATTACTATTATTACTACCTATAATTATTATTTTTAAAAAGAGAATCCATGGGCTTTCTTTTCCGCTAATAAGTGGAACTATGTTAAAGCTAACAAACTATTGTAGCATAGGTAGTACGACGACGCGAGTCGCGCGTTTTAAATGTCAAAAGTCGTGACTTCCCACCCAGCACATTAACTGTCAAATTCTGACATTTCACAAAACGCGTCACTGGCGCCGTCATACTATGCTGGAATTGATAATAATATTGTATCTTGACTTTCAATGAGTGTTAGGTAAATTGTTTATTTACAAATAATTTTTACTTTTAATCGAGAGTTTTCCTTCACAGTTAGCTGCTGTAATTAACTACAAATTCACAAATGTAGCGTAAGTCAGAAAACAAAATCATAGCTACATACCGGGATTCGGAGCCCGGACCTCCCTCGAGGCCACTGTTTTATCATTTTCGCTAAAACGCTGCGCTAAGCAGAGATACTAACTACTGAGAGACTATGTGAGACGTAATTTAGGGCAATTAAGGTGTTCTGGTGCAATCGGACGGATCGACGATGCGACGGTATTGTTCCACGATTGCAGGCACATCACTGTTATTTATTATGTATTCTGGTCTGTTCGTTTTATACTAGTGTCGTCTCACATCATTGTGTAATTCCGTGCACAATAAGAATGAGATATTTTGCAACTAAAATGTAAAGTATTTTATAAGGTTAACACGAGCACTAGACATAATAAAAACTGAATTAGCTCCTATATTTACTCGGTTATTTTTCACTTTACAATTTTCCGACGTTTCGGTACTTTTACAAGTACCGTGGTCTCGGTAAACTGAGGTGACAGGCGTCCAGGCGAGATCACGGGACTTCCAAAAGTATCGAAATCATTGTTAAATGAAAAATAAACGAGTAAATATCGTTGCAAATTCAGTTTTTATTAAAATGTAAAGGTTGGTGTTCTGTCGATTGCATTAATTTGCGAGCCCCCCTAAAATGTGCGACGGCACGGCCATTTCATGACTGTCTCTGCAAAAATATAGTGCGTACATGTTTGTAGCAGTCAAAAACCCCAAACAGGTATTGACACTAAAAATAAAACTACTTTGAACATGACTGCTGTGTCTTCTCACCGCACTTGGATAGTTCCATCGCATTTATCTCAAATCCTAAAGCTGATTGGATTCTACTTACATCATGCAAATTCAAATTACGCTGTTTCAAGATCATAATATTGTAGCGAGATCATCATCCCCGGTACGTATGTAAATACTGTTGGCAGTTGGCACTGAAACGATCGTAAAATCCGAGGATACTCGCAGAATATTCCGTGCCTACCCGTTTAGCTCCCGGCATGAGTCAGGGCTTTCAAAAACTAACCAATGACTTGGCAGATTCGCAAATTGCAGTCTTTGCATCGATGGGCTGTTCAATTTTACTGCGGGTGGAATATTTAATGAAACTATCGTCTTTGAATTTTCTTACTAGTTAAGTTTTTTCTAAGTAGGTGGCTCAGAGCGGAAAGTCTGGGCTAAAGTTGAAGAGATTTTGCCTAGTAGCAGGATACAAAAATATAGTTATCGCTGTATAATAATTATAGTTACTGTTTACTTTCATTAATAGAACTTAATATATTTTACATTTCTATAGTGTAACGCTATAGCTACTGTATGACACTAATTCTAACAGGCAAACTTTCCTAAATATTGCTTCCTTTTTGGCGTATTCTGGTTCACCTAACAACGGTACATCAGGGCGGGTATTTTCAGTTATTTACTTCGTTGCAAGCTAGTCTTTGCAACCAATTATCAGTGCTTCAAATTGTGGGCTAGAATTACTGAAACAATATGGGTACTGTGTACGATGGAATAAGTGTTGTACAGTCGAAATCAAATCCATCTTTTCACTATCTATCTGACTTTGACTCTACAAGAGCGGCGCAAAATTGAACTCACACGTCGAACTTTACTTTGATAATTTTTACTCAACTTTTATTGTTTAGACAGGAACATTTGAACATATTCAAAGTCAACGTATAAATTGTTATTCGGTACATGAAATATAAATATTAATTTAATTGTATTGACAATATCACAAGGTTATTAAATTGGGTTATTCTCATTTCATTGCCATGTTGGTTTTGATCCAACACGATTTACGGGTAACGTTTTATCTTGCCCTTTGCATAAGATGCAAATACATCCCTTATTTGGTCGAAGCATGTCCGCCTGGGACGTCCGTTACCGGCCCTTCCGCTCACATTCGCTATAGATGTGAATCAACCAATGCGCTCATAAGCATCCTATATACGTCCCACTGTAGGGCACAGGCCTTCTCTCAGGGAGAAAGAATGGGCTTAATCACCACGCGTGCCCACCGCGGATTGGCGATTTCAAGCGATGAGGTATGTCAACTCAGACACTCAGGTTTCCTCACGATGTTTTCCTTTACCGTTAGCGAGTGGTATTGCTACTATAATTTCACGAATGTACATAACATGCCCGCACTAGGAATCGAACCTGGGTCTCTCGCTTCCGAGTCCAATAGGTAGACCTCTACCCACTAGGGTACCACCGCTTACCAATTCGCTCGATTTATTATTATTTTCTTTTACGAGTTAAGTTGTGAGGGTGTAGGCAAATGATAGACTGTTATAAATTATATACACCCTCCAATACTGTGTTTTATTTTCTGAATAATAGAAAACTACGATTAAAAACAGAATAAAAGATAATTTTACAGGTACAATAATAAAATAATAATAAATTTTATGTCGAAGGGTTTCGTCAAAAGGTGAAGTAGCAATGAAAATCCCAAAAAAAATCTAGTGTCGGTGATGTAATTTTAAATTTTCATTTAAAAAATAATTAAAGAATGACAGAATGAAAGAAATATGTAAAAAATGGCGTAAAAATGTTTATAACGTTACAAAGTGACACTATCACAAACTTACTTTTTGACCAATCTCACTGTTCAGAACCATCTAACTAACAAAGTCGTCAATAACAGCGGTAAATGAACCACTCGACACCTCCAGCACGTTTTATCGCAACATTGTGTTCACGGGAGTGAATGCAAACAGTATACATATTTTGTCGTGAAGTAAGCTTCCCATATGAACACATGTGGTACAAGGCAGCAAAGAATATTTAAATAAAAGAGATTTATTTTTATAGGTAGCCTATATACGTCTCACTGCAGAGCACATGCTTTCTCTCGGAGAGAGAGAGAGAGAGAGAGAGAGAGAGAGAGAGAGAGAGAGCGTGCCCACCGCAGATTAGCAGTTTCAAGCGCTGAGGTATGTGAACACCTCAGATACTCAGGTTTACTCATGTTGTTTCCCTTCACGGTTAACGAATGGTATTACTACTACAATTTCACAAATGTACGTAACTTAGAAAACAGAGCCGGGATGCCTGGGTAGGTACATGCCGCGTTTTAAGTCCACGACCACCCGACTGTGAAGCCATACCATAGCGATCCGCTTTTACAGAAAAAGAATTGGTACCTATATTCTTAATTTATTTTCAGTAGTCTAATTATTCACGCATTCTGCTCTTTCGCTGTCTTATTTATGCATTTATGCCCAACGGAAGAAGCAACAAAAAGAAAAAAGTATGCTATGTAGTATAAGAAGCCTACGTACGTGACGTTAAGAAACTCCGGTTCTCTCACGGTATTTTTCTTCACAGTTAGCGAGTGGGTACTAACTACAAAAAAAGGCAAATGTAAGAACTTAGAAAACAAAGAATTGGTACAAAGAGTGGAACCTGGAACCTCACACCTGTAAAGCAACGGGTCCAATACATTGAGCTACCAACGCTCCTTTACCTACGTCATTTAATATACACTGCAGGGCGTTCTCTCAGACAGAGAGTATGAACCTAATTACCACGCATGCCGCTGGCTATGGCCGCTGTACGCTTACCTTCTTTTTCATTCATGGTTCGGTCTGAAAACCAGCGCCAAAGCCCTGCTTTGGCATCATGCTGAGACTGGCTCATTTTTGGTAACTTTGTGTATCTAAGTTTCATGTAGGTACTTAGGTACAGGTATTTGGCCAAATGTGTCCTATGGTTTACTAACTGAATAATGCACCTATTGTTTGTATCCTTCGTAAGGATATTGGCTTATGTGCCTACTGTATGTAATTCTTTGTAATGTTGTCAAATAAAGTTTATTCTTATTCTTTTCCAACTTACCTCAACAAATACTTTTTTCTCAGGGTACTCAGGTTTCCTCAAGATGCTTACCCAAAGCCGACTCCTTGGCAAAAGATTTACAAAGTGGCCGAGGTAGCAAAGCTCTGAAGGAAGAGGCTTACAATAGAAAGCTCTCAATGGAGCCTCAATGTGAGGTGTCAGTTTTTGTGCCCGCTACTATACATTTATCATCCGAAACGCGAGTCCCGGTGAACTTTACCTCACTCTATTTATTTGCCTTTCATAATATGGGACGTTTTCAGGTGATTTTTGGGACTTTGTTAGGGGAAGAATGGGGCTTGTGATATATATTGATGTCATTCGGTCTCGCTACGCACAAAGGGCGAACGATAAAAATCAAGTTCTTGATATAATGGCGAGTATACATGTAAAGATAATGAACAGTTGTTTTCATGCAGCCTATATACGTCCCACTACAGAGCATAGGTCCTCTTAAATCAGTTCTTCTAATAAGCAGTTATTTTATCTTAATTAAGTTAATCCGGGAGGCCCAGCCAATAAGCGTTAAGATGAATGAATAGGTGAATGAATGATTTATTACCACAAACAAACATGCTTACATACAATAATAGAAAATAAAGAAGTGTGCGTGTGACAAAGACACTATTTCAGCGATGGGCCTAAGCTCGCTCGAGGAAGTAAAATGGTCCAATTTAAAGCGAAAGATTGAGCGAAGTGGTAAACCATATTCTCTTGTTACCACCAAAATATACAGGATTAGCTCCTAATAACTAGGCCGTGTGGGGCCGGATAAAGAATAGCGTCACTCCATTTCCTTCCGTGGATGTCGTAGAAGGCGACTAAGGGAACCAATTACCAGGAGACGGGCAGCAGCGTCTTCCTGAGATTCCAACCGCATACTGCGAACGCCAACCCGCCTGCCAAGCGTGGCGATTATGGCAAAACCCCTCATGGTTGTGAGAAACGCGAGGGAGGCCTGTGTCCTGCAGTGGGCGTCAATGATGATGATGATGATGATGGACTTTGCTAAGCTTACACACAAACAATCCTTAAAGTAAAATTGTTCGTATTTATATTTTTGGTTGTTTACGGGGATTCGTTGTAGAGAAAGACCATGTCCTGGAATTCCACTGCCTAAAGGAAGTAGCGGTTATATCTCATTTCGGATTACATTTCCCTTTTGTGATAGGTACTTTATTTGACTGGTGACTTGCGATTTCCTGCGAGTCGATTCTAAAATGAGACGCTAAAGAAACAGCGAGCAAATAAACGCAGGATGCTAAAGTGACTTTAAACTGCAAGGGATTGTAAGTCAGTCAATATATCGCCGCTGGCCACTCAATAACGCGTGGTATTGAAGGCAATAAATAACTGGGCTAAGCTTACACGCCGGGGCTTTTCCTCGGCCGACCTCCGCCGCATCCGCCGAGCGGGTGCCAGTGCTGAGATATAGATTAGATTAGATTGGATAACCGTGTTTCTTTTTTGTGTATCGTTAGAGTTATCTTTATTCTATTCCACTCTTTATTGTAAGTGTAGAACAATCCTAACTAAATATTCTAACGTATTACCTACAGGAAAAAAAAGGCATACATAACATAAGCAGCTTATATATGTCCCAATGTATGGCACAGGCCTTCTATCAGGGAGTATGGGCTTAATCACCACGCACGCCCACCGCAGATTGGCGATTTCAAGCGCTGAGGTATGTGAATAGCTCAGAGAGTCAGGTTTACTCACAATGTTTTCCTTCACAGTTAGCTAGTGGTATTGCTGCTTATAAATATACATAAATTAGAAAACAAAGTCGTAGGTACATGCCCACACTGGGCATCGAACCTGGGTCTCTTGCTTACGAGTTCAATGTTCCACCCACTAGGCTACCACCGCTGTAAGGCACACCATACCACCAAACTTATTAAAAAAAAACAAAAAACCGATCACTAAAAAAGTTTATTAACTTGATAAAAGTACCTATTGCTGTTGTGTAAGTCACGACAAAATTGTGTTACAGTTACAATCGTCAAGTAGGTCATAAAAATGTCCATTGACATAATAATTCAGACTCACTCGACGATTTGAATGGGAGAGAACATAAACGGTTATCATTTTATCGTGAGAAAACCCGACTTGTCTTTCCTGTGGGCTAGGCCGACTAAGCTGTCAGGATGGTATAGGTGCTGGCCAAGCCTACTCCATCTAAAAAAACAATGTCCCAGGCACTCCAGCGTCCGAGTGGTCCCTTCACTCATCTAGTGTGAGTAATGGTGCCACTGGACGCTGTATAAAGCATCTCATTACGCAGATGCAAAGGCCAACGTTTTTTATTACAGATTTTTAAATTCGTCGTATGCGAAAGACTGAAAAGACATTTACGTACATTTTAATGTTTATACTTTGACATTATTAATGTTGTCTGATGCTATGCTTAGAAGTAAAATCAGGGAAGATTTTAGATCTTTTTGTTACTCAGCTTTTGATTAATCTGTAAAATTCTAAAGGACCCAATCAGGTCACAAAAACAATAAGAATAAGAATAACTTTATTTTATAGCCACATACAAAAGTGTTCAAATAAACATAAAGTAAGAGTTTATAGACGGCTGACAAAGAACTAAGTTAGTGAGTCTTCTGACTCCCAAGCTAGAAAAATCTGTATTATGGAAGCCATTGATCCTCTGAACAGCAGTGGACGGCCTTTAAGCGCAATACATAATATGAGCAATAAACTGCAGTGACATTATTTCTTAATGTTAAATACAGGAAAAATACGGAAAAAATGGGTGTATGTGTGTTTATGTTTTAAGTTATAAGTTGGGGAATGATGAATGTGTGTGTGTGTGTGTGTGTGTGTTTGCGTGCGTGCGTGCGTGCGTGCGTGCGTGCGTGTGTGTGTGTGTATGTGTGTGTGTGTGTGTGTGTGTGTGTGTGTGTGTGTGTGTACATCCGCAGTAGGTACAAGAGAAGCAGTTTAATGTCACTTTAGCTCCCTGCTTTAATTGGTTCGCTGTCGCGGAAATCCTAATCATTATCATCATCATCATCCCACTTCTGCCCATTGCTGGATATAGCCCTTTTCCTCATCACAAGAATCCCCCATTCCGGACATGTCTACATCAAAATTCACATGTATAGATGTATATCCGAAAACGATACCCCAATTTCAGATGTAGTTGCGATATTTCTCATCTACTACTATACAAAATGAATAAAAAATAAACCAGCCAAATTATGAATCAAACACATGAGATTTATTAAACAAATAATTTTTTTGTTTGTATGAAGTAACTTTTTTTTTCATCATTTTGATGGTCCTGGCTGAAGAAAATGCTCCACGGTAGACTCTTCAAGTCGTACAGACTCTTGAATCGCAGGAAATGAGCTTTGCTGGCCGAAACATCGCCATCATTATCATCGTCGTCTTCGTTGAATAGAACGTCAAGTCTGGCGACGTTGTTGCATGTTTGCCCACTACAACGCAGGCAAATAGCAGATAGAAATAGAGCAACTAATTTTTGCCTCTAAAAAAAGCCGCTAAAAAAGCAACAAAAAAGTATCTTATCAAAATTTCCTTATCTCAACGGAGAACAGAGTTATTGCGAATAAACTGAATTTACCCTTTTTTCAAGATGGCAGGAAATGCTTTTTCAAGATGGCAGGAAATGCTTTTTCAAGATGGCAGAAAATTCACTCAGGAAATCTTGGTCGACAATTTGCAGTTAACCTGACGACTTCACCTAATATCCAAAATTTAGCCTTCTCGGTTCACATGCATTTTGACGTAGTGTAGTGACTGGACTAACATTATAATGGAGCAGGATACTTTAGTAAGGAAAAAACTTTTTCTTTTCAGGAATTTGAAGTTTTCCCCATAGTAAAAGTCGTTTCTTCACTAAATTCTACTGAAATCCGTTAAACCGGCAAATGCAACGCTGCAATATTACTTGACTGCAAGTTATATCTTAGCGTTGCAATAATAAGCTTAGGTAGATATTAATCTCGAAATTCCAGTAGAATATCCAGTAAAAGTTCGTATTGACGAATAGAACCCCTTATTTTCATTATAGATAAGGGATTTGGTTACACTCTGTGAAATGTGTTTTCTTTCACGCACATAAAGAAAATAAAACTTAAATGTTATTTTAATTATGAATTAATCCTTGTTAGTTAATATTAGTTTGGAATAGCAAAAAAAATAAGAGCCATTTTAATAGTTATACATTTAAGGGGTCTAATTGGTAATTACGTAATTACGCTAGGTAATTACCTAAACTTACCCTAATTGCCGACCCGTTTCAGCAACATTGCAGCTACCGTGTTCCTGCTTATAACTATGTGTTCTAATCATCTTTCACTTTGCATGACTTAATGGAATAGCTGTAGAGTTTCGAATTACCGACTGACGCTGAAGTGGGAGGCGTATTTCCCCTAGGAAATAAATATAAGCGCTGAATCTAAGCGACAATTGTTCAGAACCAGCATTGGAACTTCGTTTACCAGCCGATCTTTATTTATATCTGACTACACAACTCTTGCGACAATATTATCGATAGTAACCATCTACTCAATTTTTTTAGTAGTTAATAGTTATTTAAGATGCACGTGCGGAAAGTAAGGTTTTATACGTAATGTTTTATTAGTAAGGATTGAAAACACGAGCGCAGCGAGTGTTTTTATTGGCACGCATTCGGATAAAAACCTTTTACGCTCAAGTAGGTATCTTACAACATTTTTCAATGCAATGAGGAAATACAACAAAAAAATAAGTATAATAAAGTAATTTTTTTTCACCAAAGTCTTTTTACAACAAAATGGCGTCCTTTCTTTGCAGAGCGCGCGTTTCATACAGTTTTTTTTTTCTTAAGGCAAAGGTACAGTATACATACAGCCAATAATGTGAAAAATATTTTTGTTTGCGGAAACAAAACACGTATTTTTAAATGAGATAATCAAGAATCTTATGTGTTATGGTGTTTATCATCATTCAATTATTGCTAGAGCGGGCATACTTATAAATAATTGTTTTTTTTTTTGGACAGCAAAACCTCCTTGCATCTTTGTAATTTTTTTAATTTTATGACTTGCACCATGTACCACAGAGTCAAAAACTTAAAAAAATTACTTTATTTCACGCGTGAAATAAAGGATTTCAGTACTGTTTTATTTCACGCCTGAAACAAAGAGTCGGTTTCCGCATAATTTTGTTACATAAAAAGAAAACTTTACGAGCAACTGCATTGAAAAGAATATTACATTGTAATGTCATATTGTAATTAAAAATATGAATTTCTCATTCTGTTTCTGCATTTTTTTTTTGTTCTCTATTAATATGACATAAAATATGCTATGTTGAATATAAAAAAAAAGACATTCTCGATTATAAAAATTATAGGTACAAATTACGTGTATTCAATGATTACGTCCATGCTTAACAACTTTAGAGCCTTTCCGTCTTGTAATTTCCAATTCCTACCGAGATAGATAGTTTGAAACAAGTTAATTCCCGGAACCCAGAGCGTTTGCGGACGGAGCTATAACTATTGTGAGGGATTAAACCTATCTATCATAGAATCCATTTACATAACTTGGCTCGAGAGGAGCCTGGGAGTGTTCGAGATGTATTGTGCTGCTGAAGAGAAGTTTCGCCTGAAACACTTCAGTGTAGCTTCCTACCTTTATCAGCCAAGGCTGTAAGTCTGCTAACTTGCTAAGCTATATTTTGGATCGAGGATAGTATTTTGGATTTGGATCGTTGACTTGTTATCAAATACGAAGACGTTTAATCTGTGTCTTGATGGTATTAGTCATTATGGTACAATGACAGATTGTACTACACAGTCCGGTCTCGTGATGTGTTTTTAAGGTTCCGTAGTCAACAAGGAACCCGTATAGTTTCCCCATGTATCTGTCCGCGGCCTAGCTCAGAGACGTTTAATACGAGAAAGCTGAAATTTGGCACAGACATATTATGTATTAATTACGGCGACAAAATGGTAGAATATATCTTCAAAATTTTTACGGTACCCCTACACCTAAATTAGGGATGCAATTTTTTTTCTCGTCTACACCATAGTGTTGTATTGGTTGTTTTTAAAATATTGTGGGTGTAGGAAGATTATTTTAGTGTTCCGTAGGTACCTCAAAAAGTAAAACGGGACCCTTATAGGATCCCTTTGAGAGTGTCAATCACGTGGATGTATAATTTGGCACTCTCAAAGGAATCAAAATTATTTTCCGTTGACCTAGAACTATGAAATTTTGCAAGTAATACCGTCTTATACTACAAGTACAGAAAAAATCTGAAATTACACATGTAATTAAAGCATAAAAAAAATTGTTTTTAATTTGTCTATGCTCTGTCGTAAAAACGGTAATACATACAGGCACCAAACTTTGCGTGATTGTGGGTCATATTATATATTGTAGCAACAAATAATGAAAAAACGGCCAAGTGCGAGTAGGGAACCCTCGGTGCGCGAGTGAAACGCGCACTTGTCCGGTTTTTTAACAGGCCTTACAAGTTACCGAGTAATAGGCGACCAACTTATAAAAGGAAAACTTCGTACAAAATCCATTGAAAATTACATGAAGTTGTTAGTTCTGTAAAGCAGATAAAACCCCCTCTTTCAACGGAACAGACACGCACTTGGCCATTTTTTTTGCCGATGACGACTAGAAGTTTGGCAATGAAATGAAATTGACGCGTCCATGTACGCACTTTCATTGTAGGTAGGTACTTTTTTATGTAGCCTATATACGTCCCACCGTAGGGTACCGGTCCATCAGGAGAGCGTATGGATTACCACGTGTGCTCACCGCGGATTCGCGATTTCCTCTAACAAATTAAGTTTACTCACAATGTTTTCCTTCACCGTATGCACTACAAGGCATTTACAAAATCTAGGCCTTGATATTCGTACTTTTTAACTGTTTTAGGTTTGACGTTAACTAATAATGGTGGAAATTAAAACAAAGCAGAAATAACTCCGAAATGTACGCAAAAGTTCAAAGAAAATCTTTCGTTATTTTGAAAATTTAAATTGATGGAAGAGCAATAAACAATTGTGTTTAATCGTCTTTTGTCTATTGTTCACACTCCAAACATCTGTGAAGTTACAACAAACTAGTTCACACTTCGTCAACAGCACCAAACAATACGCATTGTTTGCTATAAGAATCTCAACGGGTGTCGTCAAAAGCCAGGCAGTTGCCGACCTTATCATCTTTACCACTAGACCTATTATACAAACTTCGAAATATTGACATTCTTGTACATGCACGCAAACTGACAGCCAAAAGAATACTCGAAGTTAGGGCATCAATCATCAGTATTGTCCAAGTGGCTCAACAATATATTGTGGCAATATGCAGTAAAGCCGCAGTTAGAGCCAGTCTCTTCATATGGGATTTTAAAAGTTAACAAAGTTAGCGGAAAAGGTGATTTGCTTGACGAAGTTAATGACTAAAATTTTTGCAGTTTTTCAGTATCCAAATACTGTAATAATATGTCGATTGCTCTACTTTCGTTCAAATAACTTGTGTTAGATAACTGAAGACAAAAATCTTTACTATTACACTATAAGGTATTTTCCGTTGACCTAAAACTATGAAAGGTAAGTAATACCGTCTTATACTACAAGTATGGGGAAAAATCTGAAAACTATACATTTTTTATTAAATCATTAAAAAAAATTTGTCTTTATTAATTAAATAAGCCTAAACACCAGCTATCTACTGTAAACTGATAAGGAGTTTTCCCGACTATCTTCCACATTTCATAGGTTTCAACAGTATGGGTTCACAGTAGGTGAAAAACTTAATAATTTCCTTTTTTCTACGCTTAGGTCATTAGATGGGACAAACTGTAAGGTATATCTTATTTACTAAAAAAGGTTCATAAAAAAATTCTACTTTGTACAAATACATTTATTCGTTGCCATACATAAATATATGTAGAAAACCGTGGCTTTAAACCGTGGGTGGATTTACGCATGAAATTATTTTTCTTTCCAATTTCCGTAAAATAATATAGAAATGCCATTTAACAAGAGTGAGCTCAAAATAAGTAATTAATTCTTCGAAATTGTTATCAAAATGATTAATTTCACAGAAGTATCCTTAGGCAGTGCATTACTGGTTTTAGATTGATAACGTCGAAATTTCCTGACCTCTGGGACCGTGGACATTGAATTCTGTGTAAGGCTGAGCTGATGTTAAACTTAGGGGGGTATTCGATTATACGGGTAGTTTCACAAAGGCCCGATAGAACTTAAGGCCGTTATCCCTATACTAAAGAAACTTTTTTTGTTAGACAGACGTGAGTTTATGTATGAAATAGAAATACAGTCTTTCAAGCGTTCTACTTCGTCTTCCTATGCCTCTCCACTAAACGAAGTTGGCCGTCAGCTCCGCATATTATTGTCCGTTTCAGGCGTACAAAGCGAGAAAAAATTACAGAATCTGGAATCCTCTAGCATAACTTTTGTAATGAAACGTGGCCCTTATCCAGGACCGCGACTCTGCAAGGCAAATTCTGTGCAGTTAATCTGCTAAAGCTATTGTTTGCTACTTAGAATGCAAGGATGGTGAGGTGGTTGCATTGTTTTGCTATTTATTTCAGCTGTTTACTGGTATCGTAGCGCAGTCTGTACTTATTGTGAATGACGATTTTCTGTTTTGCGGGTGATTTAACCTGACATGCTTTCGACTGTACAAAATTGTAAAAAAAAAACTGTATATTCGGAAAATATCATTCAGGTAGTTTTTTCGCACACGCTTCTTCTCCACAAAACAAGTAAAACAGAGTGATGATTAGTCAAAGTCAATAAATTTAGCCCCGGCTGCCTGAATGATCTTAAACGATCACGAAGGTTAAGCAACACTGGGCGCGTTCAGTGCATGGATGGGTCGCCGTCTATGCCTAACGCTAGTGGCATTTTTCCGAGCGGTTCCGTGCTTCGCAAGGCACGTTAAGCTGTTGGTGCCGGCTGCCGTCGATAGATGGCAGTCGTTAAGCCAAGTCAGAGGCCTTAGGGCGGCTTGACAACTTCTGACAGTAGACGAGCCACTAGTCTACAAGCCTCCACCAATCCGGACTTGGCCCTCGTGGTGGAGTATGGCCTATACCTTCCTCAGGGAAGAGACCCGTGCCCCTCGGTGGGGACATAATGGGTTGATGATGATGATGAGAGTGATGATTAGTCAAAGTCAATAAATTTAACTTTATTATGCTACCCATTACCCACCCACTGATATACAGATAATTTTAAAGGGAAAGCCTGGTATAAAACATTGGCCTTTTGTTTTTCACGCCGATCTAAGAAGATATGAAGTAAAGAAAAACCTTTTAATCGTCATAGCATCATGTTTATCTGAAAAGTATATCGATCTAGGCCAAGGCACCGATAGATTATAGAATAGTGGTTCGAGAAATAAGTTAAAGCGCTCCCACTGATAGATTACAGTAACTTTGCAAGTCGAGGAGCGAAACTTGGGTGGCGGGCGGTCCCCACTTGTAACCGAGTCTGGCTTAGCTACAGCGTAACTCTATTTCTGAGTTAAATTTCCAATAAACATTGGACTTAGCTGAGGACTTAGGCACTGCCAGACAATTGGAAGTGAGTCAAATGTCTCAAACCACTGGTTCTTAATTCGAAATCACTAAAAGGTTAAGATAAAGTAAGATGAGCTGTCGTATCAGAGCGGTAGAACGCCGGCCTTACATTCGGGAGGTCGTGGGTTCGAATCCCGGCCGACTTTGTTTTCTAAGTTACGTACATTTGTGAAGTTATAGTAGCAATACCACTTTCTAACTATGAAGGAAAACATCGTTAGGAAACCTGAGTGTCTGAAGTGTCCACATACCTCAGCGCTTGAAATAGGACCGTAGTAGGATGTATATAGGCTACATAAAAAAAGTAAACCCACCGAACACGGTTCGAAATTTCAATTCAACATACGCCACTACGTTCAAGTCCAAAGAGTTTATTTTCAAAACATCAACATACCTGAAACAAAAGACAAACGAAATTAATAAAACAGACCGAAACCCAAAATTAACACACGAAAAAAAGTTATCGGAAAAACCAAGCGCTCGACGTAGACAGCTCAAAGAGGACTTGTAAATGGTTAAAAATTAATTAGTCTCTCCCCGGGGTGTACCTACTTCGTTTGTTCTCGCCTTGGTACCGAGAAAAAGATAATTGAGGAAGGCAAAAACGACGCGGGAAAAACTACGCGCCCGGTGTCGTTTGGGACAAGTGACACTCCGTGAATGACAACTCTGACAGGTTGATTCGGCGGGGCGGAAACTAATTGGTTTGGACTGAAATGATAATAGCAAAGTGATACAAAAACATATTTGTAAAAAAACGATCGACATAGTCTGTGTGAATATCCATGTTTGTGATGTCCTTGCCTGGTTACTGTATATAGCACAGGTATCCTTGTTTGGGACCAGGATAAGTCGACTGTCCCAATAATAAACTCAGGAAGGGATTTTTTTTTAAACAGAAATAGAGGGGTATTTCTGTTTAAAAAAAATCTTCACTTCAATCACTTTTGGTTACTGGAACCAACTATTGGTTACTAGTTGGTTCCAGTAACCAAAAGTGGAAATATCTCGGTTGTCCTTTTAAATGTTAAATGTCCCTTACTGTGTTTACTTTTGGGACAGCCGAAGTGATTGTGTCGTGTGGAAGTCATTATTATTATTTGAGTATCAATTAACTTGAACCGTAAGCACGAATAATTTGTTCAACCTCTAAGGAACTTCAAAACCTGTATTATGTTTGAAATAAAAAAAAATACAAAGACGTACCTAGTATTCTACGCGGATTCTACGTTGGACTACACAATGAAAAAGCAAGAGTGCTTTATCGTTTATCTCAAAGTGGATTTCCGGTTAAGGGCAGACGAAACAATTGCTTAAAACAATAATTTCCTTCGGAGGATCGTGTGAGAAGTGCGTAATCTCATTTCACGGGCGAGCGGGCCGCTTTCTGTGCAAACCCCGGGGAGGGTGCCGCGCGATGTATCACATCGGATGTAAAGAAATGACAAAACAAGTGATGCCAAAAGGAAAGCCGGTGTCACTCACACGCGCGAACACGCCCGAACAGGGTCTAGAGTCCAATAAACGCGTCGCTGTTCAATAGAGTGATATTAGCACGGCAATGGCTGTTATTTGCCTTTATTTTTTGGTAGTCTATAAAGCAATAGCGGTACAATATCATTCCAATAGTATAACCCGTACAAATTTAATAGGCATCTTCGCGAAGAAGATCGAATCGCGTGAGGTGGCGAGTTAAGTTGCACGGGTTTTACCATTGAAATGCGATTGGCTAGTAGACTTCCAATAGTGTTTGCATGCATGATACAACTGTATTCGTATTCATTTGCGATTGTCATCATATTATGCCAGCGCCTCACATGGCCACTCGTACCTATTTGTGTCGAGATTGTTGCCACAAACTCTTATCATTGTCTACTATCCCATGTACGCCTTTTGAGTCACTCAACTCTACCAGATGTTTTTTAAAAGATTTCTTTGGTATGTAGTCTTGAGAATAACTGTAAAAAAAATAAGTTTAAAAACAATCGGCCAAGTGCGAGTCGGAGGGTTCCGTACCATTATCTACAACATTAGACACAAAGATCGAGAAAAAACGGCATAAAATCGTTTCATAAATCGTTTGTTGTATGGGAGCCCACCTTAAATATTTATTTTATTTTAATTACATTTTTATTTTTGAATCGAATATAATCTTCGTATTCTGTGAATATTTTAAGTTACCTTTGTTGTATGGGAGCCCCCCTTAAATATTTATTTTATTTTGTTTTCAGTATTTTTTGTTACAGTGGCAACAGGTATACATCATCTGTATGTGTATCACGGTTCATGAGATACATACAGCCTGGTGACAGATAGACAGACACGAACAGACAGACAGACGGACAGTGAAGACTTCAATAAGCAATAAGTACGGAACCCTAAAAAGTCGAACGATTTTAATTATTTCTCCGACTTATTTCGATGAGCAGGCACTAATATGAACCAACACGAGACCCCGACTGTACTTCTGATTTATTCTATTTGGCTGTGGAGTTAAGGGTTCTGCGAAACGCTTTTCCTTAAATTGTCTAATATTCTTATGTTCTCTAACGAAGTGAATTATATATTTTTAATCTTGAAAAAAAGTTGTATCACCTCCTTTCGAAATCGGTTCCGTGTAAACAAGTTTTTCAGTTACAAGTTTTCCTTCTTTTCGAGCAAAGCACAGCCCCTCTACTCTCGATACTATAGTGTTCAAATTGCGTCACAATTAAATGCAATAAGTCAGAAATAACGGCTTAGTAAACGTTGTAGTTGTAATAAATTACATTGAGTTGAATTTGAATTGAATTTTTAATTCACAGCGCATCAGTAACTGAAAGCATATTTTGGCTAAATGAATACATAAATACATATACTCAATTGTAACGCAAGTTGGCTGAATTAGCGTCGAAAAAAGAAGGGCAGATTTTGACCCAATAGCATATTTTTCTTCAACCATGTTATTTGTTTATGTTTGGCTTAAATACTACACGTCTAAAAAGACTCTGACTCTTTAGATGTAATAAAAAACTGCTCTCAATCCCTTATCAAATCTACAGAAATAACTTATTTCCGAATTCGATCCATCTTTACTTTCCTTTTCACATTTAGCTTTCATAATTAATTTTGCTAAGGCGCATTTTTTATGTAGATAGATACTTTTTCTCTTCATTTTATCAGTGCCGGGCGATCTCTGCTGGCGGGTGTCATTGATGGATGGTTTAACGGAAAACTTATTAGATCTGCAAGTGTGAGAGTAGGTTGTAACATAGGCACTTCGTAGTTATAGCTGGCAGATGGAAAAGTGGCACCTTAAATAGTGTAGTGTGGTGACACTAATACATATTTTGATATTGTGTCGGTGTTGGATTTTTCTTTAAAACTATTAGTTTTTAATATGTTATTATTATTATTAATTTAATCATCAGTGAATGTATTTTATTCTATATGGATGTAGGTCTAAATTAAAATCATTGAATTGAGATTTCTGTGCGAGTGAGCTCTAAGGAGCTCCAAGGAGCCATCCACTAGCGCCATCGAGGAAAAAAAACATATATCTTTTTTGACAGATCGATTTTGCTGTACAATCTTTCAATCATGTTAGTACTGATTTTTAGAACCTATGGCCGCGAATCTAAAGCAAAAAACCGAGGACTAGATAGGACTAGGACTAGAAAACCGAGGACTACAAAAACGGCCGTTTGCCGCGAAACTTGATATGTTTTAAAAAATATTTTAATTTTAATTTGAAACAAGTGACTGAAATGCAATGAAGTGATACATATATTTTTAGAATCGGCACAGTAATTCCTTTCATTTCACACACGATAGGTTTCAGAACAAAAATATTTTTTTCCCAGACAACAAAAGATGAAGTCGTAACTCCACTCTTTTTTTTATTTTTATTTTTTGCTACGAGTCAAATTGATTCATATGGCCTAAAAATCAATCGTTCCGATTTTCATGCCTTTAACACTATTTGCAGCTTTTTTGGCAAACCGCTAGCACTAATCGGTTTTTATTTGTGTTTCTGTGACAGTTTAAATTAATTTCTTCTTTCTTCTTTCTTTAATTAATGTTATCAATATAGTCGTTTCAAAGTCAGAGTAACAGAGGGCAAGAAATAACCACATTAGACCAAAGTTTCGGGTCCGCTATGAAGGGCGGACTGTCGAATATTCCAGATGCTAATTTAGCTGCGCCTAGAGGCATCATTGGCCAGGCTAGTTGGAATGTGCCAGGGAATAATTCAATCGACAGACGACTGATTTAATTTACCTTTAAAATGGTTGCAACTTGTACTCACGTGCGTGAAATTTTATCGATTACCTCACCTTGCCTTACCTTACTCGTGCACTGAGGTTTGCGTACCCATACAGTGAAACCAAGTTTGACACTTGTATATACAGTGTTACCGTTTTTTTTTTCGGTAGGGCAAAAACAAATTTAAAAAACATATTTCATGCCACCCAAATTTTTTTATTTCTTTAAATTATTTTTTGGGTAATCTGACATATTAACGCGATTCTGTACCATATCTGATACAGTAAAAGACGTACACACAGAGGTCTGATTGGCACCCGTCAATGTAGGAGTTCATCTGCCGACAATTAATGGCTAACGTGCATAAAAAAACTAATATTATGATCCAATGACATGCTCTCCGTTTAACGGTCAGTTTTATGCGCTACAAAGTGTTTTCTGTACCATTTGTCTACCAAATGTTGGTAGTATTTTTCAGATATTACCAGTTAAGATAAGTTACTTGCCATTTGACTAAAATTCTACTTTAGTACAAACTAGACGTAAGTAAATGATGAACAAAGTTAACTAGTTGCGGGACACGTTTGGCTACCCGAGGCTCTGTGGGAAATAGTGCCAGAACTTCAATTAGAGGACCTTTATAATATACATCTCACTGAATATTATAGGTAAAGTATTGTGATGTTATACATTAAAGGGTCTCAATTCTATTAGTGCATTGCAGTACATATTTGTACAATGAGACAATGCGCTGTCGGGTCACGTGGCATGTTTTTAATAAATAAATGAATGAATAAGTAAATAATCGGACAAACGAATGATTATATAAATATAATATACTAAATTTTGAAAATAATTTACCCAGTTCTGTAATGTTTCTTGGCGCTTTATTGTTTACTTCAAGGATCTGCTTTTAATTAATTATTGAAACACGATCTCTGTTAGCCACTCAATATAAAGGAACGAGGTAAATTAATGTTTCCAATTGATTTTTCAGCATGAATTTAGTTCTTCAAACTTCAAATTAGTTTGTCTAGACTTGCTCAACTTTGTATCGTCGGTATTAATTTCTTTGGTATATCTTTCTTTAGACGCTTTCTGCGCGATTTCCGTACTAAGCCAGCTCCATAGTGACCACTAGTTAGAAATCTTAAAGGGCTGCTTAAATATCGGTTCTTAGGCTCCATAAGTTTTTCCCCGAATAAGACATGCCCAAGCTTTCATCAGTTCCGTTACCATTCACACTATACCTACCTTTACCCTCATTATGGGTCTATTTCGAGAGTGACTTGCCTTCTCTAGAATTGTTTCAACACCAGTGGCGTTACTAGGGTAAAAGAATTGCTGCTTTAACTGTCAAGCCATGCATTTTAGCATTGTTTATCAGATTAAACAGGTCGACTGGTGCTATGTTAGTATGAAATAGCCCGTTAGTCAATGGTATAATTTCACATCTACTTAATTAGAAACTTCGGCCGTAGCCAGCCGGATCATCCCACACCTTATCCCCAGCGAAACTTATGAGAGCTTTATTTTTCTTGAAGAAAACCTCGTCTTGTTTTCTCTAACAACTCTCTGTGAGTGTCTTACGCTGTTGTAGTCGATCTTATTTAAGAAACTTTGACAAAGTAATTGGAGGCATTAAACAGGTAAGAAAGAAAGAAAGTTAAGAAAGGGTTGAAAATATCCAACTTAGGTAGGTCTTTAGGTCTACCACGCGTGCCCACCGCGGATTGGCAATTTTAAGCGCTGAGGTATAAATATGTTGCATAAAATCAAGCCTGTATCCCAGGTAGGCAGAAACCAGGGTTTGCCACTTACCACGAACCTGATAAATCTCAACATTCGTTAGTCGCTGCATGGATGCGCGTCGGTAAAAAAGGTACGAGAGAAAAATGTACATAACCTTGAAATTTTAATTGTTTTGGTGTCACGTTTACTTCTACACATTATAAACATAAAAAAATCACCGCATTAATTTTTTCAGTATCCCTTTGCAAGTTAGAGTTTGAGTAAAGTTTGAGTCACTTCTACGGCTTCTACCTGACGTGTTTCGCAATGAGACAAAAATGCAGACTGTCTACTGACGTGCTATGAAGTCCGTCATTTACTTGATCCTCTGCCAGACGATCTGTGCAAAGTCTACTATGGCGCTGAAGTAAAAATACCCCAAAGAAAATAATATTTTTTATAAGTACGTTGAAGAATACCTCAGGTATGCCAGACAATACACGGGCTGGAGCAGTGAGGAGAGGAATCGTACATGTATTAACTGACGCCTGTATCCTTGAGGGGTGCGTAGAGACTATGTTACAATATAACAATACAGCAAGCATTTAGTAACAGAACAGCAACCTTTATACGCTTGTACTTTACTCGGTTACGCAAAGGACGACCTACCTATAAGAGTAATAAACGGTCAACTGTACCTACGACATTTTAAATTCTTATCGTAGAATTTTATTAACCAAACATTCAATTCAACTCAAATATTTTTATTAATTATAAAAGCAGAATGCTTATTTAATGAACGTGGAATTTGTTAGTTTCACAATTAATAGATTATGTGGAGAAAAAGCTAACAAAGAAAATCCACATTTATTCTTTTCAAAACATCTTTGTCATTAAACAAAATAGTACTTTGTGTTTAGATTTCTAAAAACAGGACAATGCGCAAAATTGGATCATTATTTATTGCACAGTCGACAACACATGAACCTTTACAAGCATACACTCTGCTCAGTTACGTTACGGGCGACTTTGTAACAAAAATGTAAAAATATTGCTGTCGTCTAAGTATACACCAGGAAAATTCACAATTCAGAAACCGGCGGAATAAGATGTGGTAGCAAAACACGGTTGGAGGATAAATTAATTTATCATTATTTGTTGCCAAAATTACCCTTCCCACAAAATTTATTAAGACCGACTCCAATTACAAGCAGCACGAGGGATAATTTTGGCTTCAAACTTCTGACGAAGAACATCGCTACAAAGCAAGGAGTAAGACAAAACGCCTGCAATCACTTCACGGACAACTGAAACTGGTACGCGTCGCCTAACTCGTTGATGAAAGCATATTACAATCAACAAACTTTCCCGTACTTTTCTTGTGGCGTAAATCCACCTTTTTGTTCAAGCGATAGAGCCTACTAGTTCGAACAGTAACGTTTGTTGTTTGTTTGATAACGTAGTATGGGCGATATTGATAAGTGCTAGCCTACACTCGATGCTATTTCAGCTAATATGCGTTACAATTAATAGAATTTATTTAATAATTTAACCATAGGTCAATGAAACAAAAACACTGTCTACAAAATAAGCAATATCGTGGTGCCCATACTGCCGTTAAAATGCCTTTGCAAATTGAAGAGTTTGATGATTCTCTTATGGATCCCGGTAACGTAATATATGAGGTACCCCTTTTCTAACAAAAAATTGGACACTGAAGTAAGGAATTACCGCTGAACATACATAAAAAGAATATATAGTCGAACTGAAACCTCTTCTTTTTTTTAAGGTGGTTATAAATATGCATTCAGTTTCCGAAAAAAATTGAAACAAAAATCGGAACAAAAATCGGACGAAAAGTCTATCTGGAAAAGTCCGACTGGCGGACTTATAACTCATTATTATAACATAATTTCTTTCCGGCGAACACTGACCGGAATATGAAAATTACGTGTGAAACTACGACAATGAAGGAACTTAGGTAGTTAGCACAGAGCGGCTAGAATACGTCAAATAGTTTTTGCTTTCAGAGCCTGGAACGGTAAAAGTTAACGGACTTTTACCGAACTAAATTAATAACAAGTGCACAGTGGCACAATTCTTTTTAGTTACGTTTGTTATTTCTCTTTAGTTGCCACTTCCTTTGTACCGCTTTAATGATCAAACAGTTTCAGTTTTTACACACAATGCAGAAAAATCAGTTCGCATGCTTGCCGCTTTTCAAATCAAATAAATAATAACATGCATCTTTAGGGCAAGCTATTTTGAAACTTCGTCGCATGTCGCCAGGTTTAATTTGGACTGATCACAACCTTAAATCAAACTGACATACCATTTAGGAACTGCCACACTGTCAGATTTTATTTTTATTTCGTCACGTTTCATTAATAAGGTCTCTCGAAATAACTGGCTGAAGAATATTATTTTCAGTGAAGGACTGCAGTTGAGTGGAAATAGGACATCCTAAAAATATCGGGTGCCTTTTGCCTTCGGCGTGTTGCGGCGAATAAATCGCAGCTGAGTCCGTCCAGAATCCGACATAAATAGCGCAGTCTAGCCAATTGGTACACGCTGGTTACCATGTTAACTCGACTGACTCGATTTTTGGCAATTTTCAGTACTTTTTCACACGTTTTGGTGAATCTAACGGCCACCCACTCCGATTGTTCTTGTTGATTTTATAAGTACAAATAACGAATGTACCTGTACTTATCTTGTTTTCTAGAGTTCCGTACCCGAATAGTGCCAAGCGGGACCCTATTACTAAGACTTCACTGTCCGTCTGTCTGTCTGTTTGTCCGTCTGTATGTCTGTCTGTCTGTCTGACTGTCTGTCTGACTGTCTGTCTGTCTGACTGTCTGTCTGTCTGACTGTCTGTCTGTCTGACTGTCTGTCTGTCTGACTATCTGTCTGTCTGACTGTCTGTCTGTCTGTCACCAGGCTTCTCATGAACCGTGATAGCTAGGTAGTTGAAATTTTCAGATTATTCTCTACCATCTTACTACTATGGGACATCCTCTGCGCTTCCAATAATAATTGACAGAGCATGATATCTCTTCCTAGACGTCTTGTAACAAAACGAGAGTTGATTAAGTGACGGCGGAGTTGCTTCCTTAAGCGCGTCTTGTACGGGTTCGGAGAAAGAGGACAGGGCCGCATGAAACGTTTCTATCGGCCTACTCTGATGAGGGGCAGTTCATTTATTACGTAGGACAGTGTGTGGGGAGGGAGCTCCAAATGTTATTTTTTTCTTTCTTAGAGGGGAGGGAGAGGTCTGAAAGTGGTTAAAATATACTTACATTTTTTTTAACAACCCAAAAAATATTTTAATCTCTTTAAAGAGTCTACGTTAAAAGATAAGTAATCGTAATAATCGTTCTCTGCGACTAATACTTTAATAATGCAAAAAGTAACTCTAATTGCTTGGCACAAAAACGCTCCATACGTATCGGTCGTTTGCTGTGACGTCATATGACTACTGAAGGATTTATTCAATGAATATTTAATTATTATTGAACTCGTAAAATCATATTTTTTGTGAGTCTATCTCGTTATTTAAAAAATAATGAAACACTAAATCTAATAAGTGTTTTATTATTAGAGAAACTAGATTATTCCCATTTTTTTAATCTGTAAGATCCCGAACACAATATTTTTAGATTTAAATTTTTGTGAGTATTTATGTTTAGTATATAATATGTCTTTTTATGGTATTAATAGAATGTGACTCCAATCTAACATTGAAGCAAGTATTCCATTAGGAAGAGTCAAGTGGATTCGCTATTTCTCACACTTCTAAAGAGATTGAGGTACTAAAACTTTCGTAAGCACTACCACAACCATTACTAACTTAATTCCGGATTCACTTACTTGATTTTTTTGTCGGAACAGTCTCTGATCTCTGATTCGTAGAGCTTAATCATGGTGAGTAGAGACGGAACTCGCATCGTCGGTTGCTCGTCTCTGACCAACCAAGTAAGTGAATCCGGAATTAAGTTAATAAGATAGAGGTAAGGTTGGAAAAGATAGGAAGGGTAGGTTTAACTATTCGTCAACAAGAGGAGGCTAGCATAATATCTCAAATCGGCAGACCTTTACCCCTGAATACGTCCCTGGCAGGCCACATTGTACGAGAAGACTTCACTTAAGTCTTTACTAATTTCGCCCTTAATGGCCGAGCGTTTTTGAGATAACAATCGAAGGGCCGCTTCGTAACTGATTGGTTAGCTGATGATATTAGCGATAGGGGCCAGACGGTTTTCTGTTCTAATTTGTCAAGCTCTTTGGCCTTGGCCACACAGAAGAGACGTGGGGTGAGTCTCTTCAGTGTGGGCTTCGTCCCGTCCCTTCAGTACATATTGGAAGAAAGTGAATCGCAGCTTTTTCGCACCCTCGCCTCGTATTCGATTCTTCCTACACAGAAGAGATGGGGCGACCGGTGCGAACTCTACACCACACCTCGCGTCTTTTACGCGCCCTTGCCCCACGTCCCTTAGTTTTGTTTGCTAATTGCTGGGGAGGGAAAAGACTGGGCTTCTCTCGGTACGTTATTGTGACGTCACTGGTTGCGCCCAATTTGTATGGAGCGTTTTTGTTCCACGTGACTTAGAATTAATTTTTGATAGGATTATGTATATTACGAGAGATATTAGTAATGGACAAAAATCTTCACGATGCCGACGACAAATTAATCTTTTAAAATGGCCTCCCCAGTGAGGTTATTTATTTGCCTTCCGAGATTAAAAAACACAGTACCTGTTTACTTTATTGCCTACTGAAATTCGCAATCATACAATAGTACAGTATAGTAGTTAATTACAGTAACGCAGCTGCGTTTTACTTTTATCTAAGAGGAAATAGAAAAGGCACATTAAACCTAATTATTGAGAAAGGAATTACTGCTGCACTGCCATTTCACTTTAAGCTCGCGCAAAATCCGACACACTAAAAGTAAGCACATTAACAAAACTATGAAATAAGGAAGCCTTAGAACTATCATGCCGCGATTATACGGCGCGCTTTCATTCCATGGTGCAATTTCTAAAGGCCTGTACACACTGCAGGCATATAGCCGCTAGGGATGGGAAAGAAATAAATTCGGTAAATATCGTATCGTTATGAATCAAGAAAAAAAAAACGATATATTAAACAAAGTCAGTAGTTTACTTTACTTTATACTTTATTGCACACATAAAAGTCATACAGACAACACAAATTTACAAAATAAAAAAAGTGTACATGGCGAGCTGCTATCTATTATGCATTGCATTTCATATATGCAGTGCATAATAGTACATAAAAAAACTCTTAGATTATTTTTATTTGACGTTTCATATTTCATATTTCTTATATACATAGTTCCCAATTTGCTTAGGATAAAAACAATATACCTACATAATTATATTTTTTTTAATTTCAAAATGCGCTTAAATGAATAATTCCTAAATATTTCCTATAGTTCCCAATTTGCTTACGGTAAAAAAATTATAATTATGTTAAAAAAGAGCGGTGGTGGTGCAACGGTAGAACGCTGGCCTCATATTCTAGAGGTCGTGGGTTCGAATCTAATGTGCCCAGTATATGCCAATGACTTTGTCTTTAAGTTACGAAAATTTGTGAACTTGTAGTAGCAATACCACTCGCAAACTAGAAGAGAAACATCTTGAGGAAACCCCAGTGTCTGAGGTATTTACGTACCTCAGCGCGTGCTAAGTACTAACTTGAGGTGTTATAAACCTGAAAAACGCCAAGCCTGAAAACAACGTTCAATTCAAACAAAAAATTCCTGATTTCGTACTTAAACACATGCCAAAAATATCGGTTGATATTTGGGTATGTCGATTATTTTACGAAAACAATATCGATACATTTTACCGCAGCTTAGAGACCGCATTAATGGTTGAATGAATTTTAAAGGCTTCCACGTTCCGTTTTCAAAGCTCCCGCTGTGAGTCTACTTTTATATTTTGAAGCAAATATTTAAAAGACTTATAAAATAAGCTGGCCTTTGATCCTAGATTAAAATTATGCGTGTAGGCATAAGTGTAAAAGAAATGGGATTCTTACCACGATTATTAATTTCTTTGAGTTCACCAACTATAGTATGAATCCCGTTCCTATCCGGTTCTATCTAATGCTGCTTCTTTTAAAACTATCCCAATTCACGACCAAGAAAGTTTTAAAAAGTATAGCCGGCCCCTTGGAAGCAAAAAACATACGTATTGTGTACCGTCACTAACAACATGCTTTTAGTGGATTTTCATGAATAGTAGGGTCATTTATAAATAATAAGAAATACTTGCTGTTGTTAGGGTTCCGTACCTTAAAGGAAAAAACGGAACCTTCATAGGATCACTTTGTTATCCGTTCGTCCGTCCGTCTGTCAGGACCCTTTATCTCGGGAACGCGTGGAGGTATCGAGTTGAAATTAAAACCATAATTATACTCAGGTCTACAGTCCCTTTAAGCTGTGAAAAAATAAAACTTCTAAGTTAACGTAAAAAAAGATACTACCACATATTACACACATACCAGTTTATGCCACAAAAAACGTAAGTTTCGATACTCAAAGGAATCAAAATTTATATGGTACTTTCCATCGACCTAGAACTATGAAATTTGGTAAATAATATCGTCTTATACTACAAATACAGAAAAAAAATCGAAAACTATACATTTGTAATTAAATCATAAAATTTTAGTCTTTATTAAAGTTCGGGAAAAGCTGGGAAAAAACTGCGAGACTCGATTCCTGAACTATTTATAATATGTAAGTACCTACAAATTTGTTCGGAACCCCCGGTGGGCGAGTCCAACTCGCACTTGTCCGGTTTCTGTGTGTGTTCTAACGAAATTGATTAATGACACTGCTTCTTCCAATTCTTTGACGATCCACTGTGTAAACACACAACCTGGGCCCTTGTTATGAAAAATGCGATATTATCGGAAGTAGCGCGATGGTCGCAGATCCATTCCTCAAGATATGATATGACGTCGTAGGGCTTACAAAGAGCTATGCATTTCTAGCGATCATTACTCAGTAGCAGAATATTTCGAAACTTTAAAAAAAAAAGAACCGTGTTTTGTCGCTAGATTCGAGTGAATTGTCAGGCTCAAGCGCGACGTTAACGACCTTTCCGAACATATTGCTGCTTCATAACAAGGGCCCTGTACCGCTTAAAATATGCATCAAACGTAACTAAGCGCATGGCAACAGCGAATGACATGCAACCTAATGCACCGTCATATGTCACCAGCTATATGACAGCTATACCGATACAGCTATGCTCGTCATACAAACTTTAGCTCGCCTTGCAAACAAAGGTATTTCAACCCTATTCACTGGCCATAAGGAAGGTTGTACCGGCATGATTATGGGTGAGTCAGGAAGTATCAATTTTCCAACGGTGCTACAGTTAAACACACAACTGTATAATTTGGTGCCGTCCATCATGATAGTTTTGCGATCAGCTGTTTCATAACGGTAACTGTGCAATATAAATACTAAAATTGGAAAATAAAAACTGTAAAAGCGTCTGTTGGAAATTCGCCCCTACAACATTAGTCCACAAGTGTCTGTTTTAATAGACCGACAGATATCTTGCGCTGTTTCAGAATAGTTCGACCACGTTTAAGCTTGCACTCAAATAGGAAATATCCATTTCGTAAACGTCATTCAAAGCGATTTACCGAGCTCTGCCAAAGGAAAAGGTTCTCCATTAGTTTACTAAGTTAGCTAACGAGAAGATTCCCGGCAACGTTTAACTGGATTAACAGATTTGGGTACTCCAAAGAAAGGTCATACAATTTACTTTGCGCCAAGTTCCCTAGATGTAATCATAAACATACCGTTGATTTTCAATGTCTATTTAGTTAACTCTAGGTTATCGTGGCAGGTTATTCATTTACCTCACTGACTCATAACATACCCATCCTATTTTATCTTTCTTTATTTTGATAGTATTTCAAGGCCTTGTTTGTTTACAGCTGAAAAAAGGTGTAAATTTGAACACCCACAAATAAAAAAGACTCTTCAAAGTCAACTCAACATCGTATTGGTCGTCGGTAAACTCTACGGTAAATCTTAGAACCCATAACAGTGCCACTATCGAATAACCTTTATTATTATTATTTTGCATTACATATATTGTGAATTTAAATTATTTCATTATATTTTTTTTGTACTGTATCTTTGTAAATTAAAGTATATACATTAAAACTCACGAAGCTGTTACATTCGTTGGCGAGAGATAGGTCATTTGTTCCATTCTAATAGACTTTTTTTTATTTCACATAGTCAGTCAAGAAAATATTAAATATCTAAAATCGAGAAGGGAATGATAAGAAAGCCAAAACTAAGTCCCAACATTTGACTTAAACTTTCATATTGACATTCACGAATGAGAAGCAGCAGAGAGAATTTTTTCCGTTCGCAAAGTATTTTAATCAACTGCGTTTGGTTTGAGGCTTTTATTAAAATTTGAGCAAGGGCTGACCGCAACTTTGGCAGAATTTAGATTAAGCCCAGACCCAGTGTATTCTAAAAGTACTACTAGATTTATTAATCTAGACAATTGCATTAAAAAAAAGTTGTTAATGAGGCGAAATCAATGTGTGACGAAAAAAATATTATTATATGAAAGGAAAGATCCGTAAGGCATAATGCGGCGGGATATTCTAATTCTTTTACCGTGACTGCGATTCGCTTGTGGAACAGCCTGCCTCTGGACATTCGTCAGGCTTCAACCCTGGAGATTTTCAAAAAGAAAGTTCTTTATCACTTCCTTGATCTGCAGAATAGGCAGTAAACGATCACCAGTTATTTTATTTTATTGCTTATTGGTATGTAAGTCGTGTTTAGTAATAGTAATTATCTTCAATATGTATGTACGTATTTTTGTTGTTATTTATTTATTCATATTTATTTATGTACTATCATTTATGTAGGTTTATAATAATTTCTATTATCCCCCCCCCCCCCACTAAGTCTAAGTTAATGTATTTCCCTAGGTTTACGTAAGTTTATTATTGTATTTAATCTTCTTCTTGCACTACCCGTCGCCAGTCTCTTCAAAACCAAAGGTTTGCTGGAAGAGAATGCTTCTTGCATTAAGCACGCCCTTGTACACTTACAATGTAATTAGTGCAATAAAGAATTAAAATAAAATAAAATAAGGAACGCCCGGGCGCGGACATTCGTCGTCCAAATTCGTCGTTTACAAAGTTTTCGAAAGGCAAGGTAAAAAGTACCCGTAACCGGCGAGCATGCATGCTGCTACTGCTAATAAATACGGTTGATAAAACGAAAGAAGTTTGGCAGGATCGTGGCCAGTGGCAACTAGCAAATATTTGTCACCTCCTACCCCATCCAGGAAACAAGCGGAGTTGACATATATTGGAACAAATGTATGTTCATTTAAAAATATATATTCGCTTCGCTATAATGTTGCCGTCTACATTGGACTGGCATTAATCCTACTACCCACTCGGTCGTGGCCCATACAAATCGCAACCATGTGTTTTCTATGGGCTATGACCTTCACTACGACCACATACTAATGTGGCAAGTTGGTTACGGACCACAAATTTTGCAAAAAAATCTACGGCTATAAAGAACAAACAATCTCAATTCGGACAGAATCAAGAGAGAATGGATGTAATTCTTTATGCAAGTGACACTCTGCATACGTACCATCATCCGGACCACAAACTGCAGCCATGCTCTTTATTTGTACTGTGACAATGCAGTAGAATTTCAACTGAAAACAATATGAAAGGAAGGAAAAAAACTAAAACAATACAGACACCTGGGCAGGTGCGCACTAATTGGACAGATCCCAGACTATGGGGTCTACTCCTTGATTATTATTTCTATTTATGTGACTGCCCAAATGTGTTTTATGTTTTAAGGGTTCATGTGTATATGTTTATCAGTTTTTTCCACCAAAACAGAGGTCGTGGGTTAGATAGATAGATAGATAGATAAAAAGTTTATTTGCTATACCAAAAACACACACAGTCGATTCCCACTGTATTTCAGTCCAGGTGTATTTCCATGAAGTGACGTCCATGTCTGGTAAACATAGCACAGGGTATCCTAGTTTCGGACCAGGACAAGTGATTGTGTTGTGTGAAAGTTATTTATTTATTCTGCCATAACTTTTAAACGCTTAAGGCTGCTGTTACCTCTAGTATCCGTGTCGCTCGCCAATTTTTTATTTTTGAAATTAGGACAGGTTGACACTTGGCCCCAGTCACGCTTAATCGTAAACGAAGACGGGGTCTAAGAAATAAAAAAAAAATGTATTACGAACGTCCGTACAATAAAAAATACAAGTCTTGGATACATTGAACTTAAAGGTAGGTATTTAATTGTATTATTAATTATGTTTTCACATCGAAAACCATAAGCCTGTATCATGGCTTTCACGGCATCTCATTGAGTCTCGGATACATTTCAATGTAGTGGGTATGTCGTTAAAATTGTGCCGAAACATATATAATTTACAATTATACATATTTAAAAAAAGGGTTACTTTAATATAAGCCGAATCTATACATCATACGTTTAAAAGCGTATGCTGTATAGTGTTACTAAGATGTTATGTGTTAATTCTAAGATGTTCATTCTATAATAACTTAGAAATCTGATAATGTATTGTTGAATATATTTTAGTATTATCCCGAGTGACATAGGATACCAGAACTGGTAGTGGTGTATGTGTATGTTTTTACTCGTAGTTAGGTACCTCCGTATTTTTTTATAGCTGCCTTAAAATAGCAAAGTATTTTTTCTTATTTTTGTACCAGAATCATATGGTTTCATAATTTGTAATGAATCCGTAATTAATTTATATATTTTTATAATTTATAGGTATATTAGTTAAGTCCAGTTTCTTATTTCAATTAGTTTTCTCATATATCCGTAATTGACTCAACTCGTTCGTAAGTCTAATGTTTTACTTTTATTTTTACGCCTGTTGATCAAACTGGTTGTATTGTATATATTATGCCTACTAATTGAATGGATCAATGTATTCTGAAATAAATAAATATGAATGAATAAGCAATCAATCGCGGTTTGATATTCAAGTGGATATTCTAGGCATAGTGGTGGCAAAAAAACACATTTGTTCAGTGGTATAAAATACGAGTACTTTTAGAAATCCTAAGTAGGCCTTCCTTTGTAGAGATGTGAACTCCGTTGTTTACATTTTAGCACCAAACTTTATTCAAGTACACATTCGTCGCTCTGCTCTGCTCTGATCCAAGCGCATTCTTCCTTGATTTCAAATCTTATGTCAAGGTTTTACAACCGCAAATTGGGTGTTTAGCTAGGTTAAACTCATACAAAATTGGAGCGTGGATTATAAAAAGACGACATGAGACTAAGATTGCAATTTCGAATCACCGGTCTGTTGTTTGCTTTTAACCCCAGACAGATTAGCCAATAGCAAAATTTGTAAGTAGCTTAAGAAATAGCTAGGCCGTGTCTTAAAATATTTAGTAGTTTTTAAACTTTTGTGTAGAGTGATGTTTAATAATATTGGCAGTCAACGCGAAATGGGGGCCTCCAAATGTAAAAATGGTTTAGTATTATCCGGCCCTATTTCAACCGAATGTTCGATGTTGCAGCTGTCTCTAATTGGAAGCAAACTGAATGAAATGAAGAGTTAAAAAAAACACAATCCAATTGATGGACATTTTGAAACGTTCCGAGCTGATCAGTTATGTATCAACCTTAGAGTTTAAACTTTTACTAACTTCAACACTTTAGCTTTGTCTCGGCTACACAGTGTAAGTGTATTTGGTGTTTCTGTTGTGAATTAGTTTCGAAGCTCACCCAAGTGCAAACCTCTTACCTTCTTATAGCACCCGATCCGCAAAGAGCGCCCCAACTTTGCCGCCTTAGTTGTGGACAGGTAGATAACCGGCATCGCCTCCTCTCCCTCCAGCTCAATATCAAAGTCATTGACCCCTCGGCAGAACTTGTAGGGCCCAAAACCAGGCGACTGTGGCAACACCAGAGGAAACTCGCCTGTGGGATCGTCCATGTTCTGGTTGGAACCAGGCGGTACAAAAAGGGGATTCTCGTAGCAGCGATTCAAGCTTGGCAGGTCGATTTCGCTGTCTATTTGCTCTATTTTGTAGTAAGCACAATCACTGAGTTCTTTTTTGTCAGAAGCGGAATCGCATCGCTCTTTCTTGTCGTCAGCGGAGCCATCGCTGTCGTCGTCGGGAAACGTGATGAGGTAGTTGTCATTGCATTCATTGAGGCTATCCACACTCTTGGCAGATGCGAGATTTGAGGCGAGGTTTGTCTCTGACTCCGAGAAATAGGCACTCCAGCGTAAGCCGCTACTCAGGCGCCCGCACTCCATGTTTAATTTTAGAAGAAGTTCGATCACTTAATTAAAGATTGCAGACAATAGTCATGATGTAATTGATGTAAAAAGTTTATTTTTTACTCGTGCACAAATACGGGAAAAACAGTCGTTTTTAATTCCTTTCACAAAATTATGAATTACGTATATATATATATAGTTACGGCGTGATTGAAACTCTAAGACTCATCATAATTTTTTGAAGACCGTCATAATAACTTAACACTATGGGATATTAATTTTGAAGAATTTACAATGATTTCAATGAAGAAATTGAGGCCTGTGCCAGCTATGATGTGACGCATAGGCTGCATAAACAGAAAATTGAGTAGGTAAAATGCACTGATTTTTCAAATCGACTCTAAGCCGAGGGTTCCAAAACCCAAAACGTATTGGTTTAATCATTTGTTCAATATTGGCGACTATCCCCGCGATACCAGCTACAGCCGTATGGCACCTCGAGTGTCTACAACTCTACTTTCCACTGTAGCTATTAGCAAACGTTTGTATGGAATCAGCCGGTACAATCCGTACAATGGGCGTACTGTATATCGGATTTCAGTCTGGCAATGTGTTTATCGTTATAATACAGTTATAGTCTTACACGGGCACTAGTTGGAACTACACTATGTATCTGTAATCTCGTCAGACATATGGTTGAGTATCGCCAAACTCGTCTTCGAGTTACATGGATGTATATGAGTATCAGTGTATGAGCGTTCTGTCTATAGATATTTTTTGCTGCAAAATTGTTAGTTTTATGATATGTAAAATTAATATTACCTGCCTTTTCGGTTACGGGCACTTTAGTAATTCAAAGTCAAAGTCAAAAATTTTTATTCACTATAAAAACAAAGTGTTTACTTAATGAACGTCAAAGCCGTTACTTTCACAATTAATAGATTGTGCGGAGAAGAAGCTAACAAAGAAAAGCTAACAAAGCAATTAAAGCTTTGCAATGAGAGTTTTAGCATGCTCTTGTCTTAAAGACCATGATAAAGTAATTGTGTTTTGAGGAAGTTCGGAACATGCCACCTACTCCTTCATCAAGCCAAATAAAAAACTAGCAATGTGACAGTTTATTTAAATGTTTTCGTATTGCGGTTACTGATGCGGTTATTGGGCAGGACGTTTAGTTGGTTTGGGAAACTACGGTGATAAATAACCAATGATTTTTTTTTGGAGCAAGATAAGATGAAAATATTCTTTATTTAAGTAAACATTTATCAGCTTTTTATTTGGAAAAGTGACAGGCAAAAGGCCCGGGTGCCGTCAAGCGTCCATAAACAGCTTAAATTCTACAGAAAAGAACAGATTTCATCACATACGCACGCGTTTCACTTCGCATGATGTGAAGTGCGTAAACTATTAACTACCGGCGATGGCGTCCTAAAATTTTCTTGTACCTAATCTACTACAGAATAAGGATCAGTTTCCCATGTCATGACGCAGCTTTTACGCGTAATTTACTCTTAGAAGCTCTTCGTGTCTGTAAATAAATCAACGCGCAGACACAACAGTCCAAAAAGTTTAATGTCACATAAGAGTATGGAGCCAAAGGTCAATGAACTCTAATTTTGCCAGTGCAAACGTGCCTTTATTTGTTATAATGCCAATCCTGTATGGAGGGTTAAAAAAACCATAATATTTTAAAGCCCTGAGTATAACTGAAAGTGAAGTATTTTAGAGGCAGTTTATTTGAATGAATAATTCAGATAAATGAACTATTTCAATGAAATTTTATAGATACGTCAATAAAATTATTAATTCATTATATGTTTTTCATAGAGTTCCACTTCGTAATCGATTGAAAAAAAGGTTAGGAGTTTATTATGGCATTTACTAACTACAGAGATCGCACAGCTATTACAGCGGTACTCCAACGTTCACAAGACCATTAACAATCACAAAATACTTGTGATAACTGCAACTTCGGCGTCATATCATAACACTTGATCCTGAAATACTGCCCGAAATGCCCGAAGAATCCCGTTCGAAAATCAAACTGGCGCGCACGCGCTGCGCGGTTTGAACGCGAATACTGACTGAAGCGATCTAAATCCGTAATGAAGTGGCTTTAATAACATGCGTATATTTCCACGTTTTTACGTCGCCCCAGTGCAAGGAAAATGGGGATTTCTCCCGGAGGAGTTACTAAATGCATCTGCTTATAAAATCTAAACTAAGTTAAGATACATTAGGATTATTATATGTTTATAATTAGGTTATTAAGGAATTTTATGGGCCTAGTTAGTCGTCTGAAATAAATTAATAATTATAATACGAGTATTAGTTAGTAGTGCGCAGTAGCTACTGTGATATCCTAGCTAAATAAATCCGAATATTATCCGATTTATATCTTTACCCTTTTATCTTGTCATGTTGACTGCTTTTTTAGTACTGATTTATCACCTAGTCATCGAATGACACCTCAAACAAAATATAACGATTTCCATTGAATTCAAAATCAAACCAGGCGATTGTGCGGGCAGGTACCACAAGTACAAAGAGGTATCGTTACAATGTTACATTATGATGTTACACAAAAGATTGACAACAATAATTGCCTAAGGCCCATTTGACTGCTGTATTACATAGTTTTTTTAACACAATTTTAATATGATAGCGAGATCAGAAGAAAGTTTGAAAATTTACAGAAATGTGAAAATAGAACTACTTTTTTATAATTTAACAGCTCTCAGTTGAAAACGATTCTCCCTAGGACTGAAAGTATTACTTTCAACTCGCTCCTCAGGCAAATTGAAACCTCCTTTCCGAGTATGAGTAATGAAAAAGATATTTTCTTGGGCACAATCCATAATGTGGTTATCCCTATTTCCATTTTTACTTTGTTTTTAGAAAACGATCGTGAAGATCCCGCAGATTAATTGAATCTCGACGTCTTCCTTGATGATTAAGCCAATCAATTTATGAGTATAGGTGTTGGTCAAGCTTACTCTAACTAAAAATATGTCCTAGGCACTACAAGATCTGAGGAGTCACTTCATATATTTAGTATAGGTAGGAGTTGCCGTGGAGTAGAAGCAGTGGAAGCGCTGCGGTAGAACGCCGGCCTCACATGCGGGAGGTGTGGTTCTGAATCCCTGCATGTACTAATGAATTGTTTTATAAGTTACTTACATTTGTGAAGTTGTAGATGCAATATCGCCCGGTAAAACATAGTGAGGAAACCTGTGTGTCTGAGGTACTCAAAGAACTCAATTTGCGGGTTTGCTAAAGGTCATTCGCAAATGGTGGCGAGTTGGTCGGGTCACCTCCCTCTAAAATGGTTGAGAACGGTGATGGCTGACCCCTGCGTTATGCTCGTGAACGGGTGATGTTCGTGTGTCTGGCCGCAGCATTAATGTTTTTCCTACTTTTGTAAGAAGTATTATTTTAGCTTTTAAAGTATTTGATAGCAATCACGGAATGTATTAAGTTTAAGATGATTTGAGAAATGATGGTCAGAGTGAAGTTTTTTTTCCCGCTGCCTTTTTCTCCACTACAAATACGGCCCGAAGGCAGCGGCTTACATAGTAACATAGTACATTGACATTCAGCAAACAGAATGTTAACTCTTTACATTGAAATAAATTATTAATTGCTGATTTCTATTCACGCGGTGCAAAGCAAGGCAAAGCCTCTCTCTGGGAGAAGGCCTGTCCTCTGGAGTGAGATGTATATAGGCTCTATAAAAAAAGGAGTTGCCACCAGGCGCTGTATAAATCATCTAGCATAGATGCAGAAAAGCCTATACTCGTTTATTTTCATATAAACTTCGGAAAACGAAACCGCGAAAATGTAACATCATAATTAACCACTGAGTACATAACTCGACCCAATGACCCTTCACCGCAAAGTGGCTTTTGGCGTCCATGTCACACTAATTAACAGTTGTAATTAATAATAGTACACATAACTAGCATGACAGTGGCGGAAACAACAGATACATTTTGTACATACACATATACGTACATAAACTCAACACACCTTTCCAGGATTCAGACGTGAGTTGTATTTCACGTTTCATTTCATTTCATTCAGCTTTTGTCTACATGTAAACAAGCCGGTGATGGTGACGTTAAGTTACGCATAACAATAAAGTGTATCAAGTTGTTTGCTCGTCGTACCTAGTTCCATCATTCATAATATAAAATAAAATAAGATAAGATAATAATATTCTTTATTGCAGACCAGAGCACATGACATAAGAAATTTATGTTAATAATTTGAGAAAAAATATTGAGATAATTGCTGGAGGCAAGCCGCTTCCAACCGGTCTTTTTGGAAATCCATGGAGGAGGCCTATGTCCAGCAGTGGACTTCTTGTGGATGATGATTGAGATAATTTTAATAATTTTACGCTGAAAGAAAATATCGTAGGGAAAACCTGAGTGTCGGAGGTATTCACATACCTCAGCGCTTGAAATTGCCGATCTGCGGTGGGCACGCGTGGTAATTAAGCCCGTACTCTCTCTCTTCTCAATTAATTGAAGAGCAATAATTTTAAAATTGCAATGAAGCTTAACATAAGAAAATCTTACTGTAAAAGCCACTCCATGCCATCAGACGCAAATGTCCTCATAAAACTGGCTGGGATACCGCGTTGTGCAGCGAGAGAGTGCCTTTACATGAGATATTCCCCAGAGCAAGTCTAAACCTAAGCAGGTTTTGTAAGCTTCTATTTCTCGTTCTAGATCTATTGATTTTCTTGCATATCTGAAATTGAGCTGTAAAGTGGTATTAATACAGCATTTTTAAGGCATCTTTTTCTAGATGCTACGCTGATATTAATAACCGTAGGTTATTAATGCGAGCGAAGATATGACTTGAAGGGAAAGGCCCACCCAGCTGCCTCATGCTAGACTAATTATCCCGTTTTATTGAAAGCCCAATTGTTCGTTGTTGAGCAAAATACTTTCCACTCTATTTTAACCAAAATACTCAAGTCATAATTGTAGTACAAAACAAAAATGTGACTCCATGAAAGTCAAACCTAATCGTAGAACTAAAGTATGCGTTAAATTCTATTCTCTTTAAATTTATGTGGCCTGTTGTTTTAATTTTTGGAATCACATGCCATAACGTATTAAATAAATAATAATAAGCAGTCTGTATACGTCCCACTGTAGGGCACAGGCCTTCTCTCAGGGAGAGAGTATGGGCTTAATCACCACGAGTGCCCACCGCTATTAAATCATCCTGCAGACAGATTATCCAAACTTAATTCAAACACAAAGTAATTATAACTGTGACTTCGAGAAAGTCAATGGAAACAAACAATGGAAATGCATCTTAAATTTTATTCTCTGTCGTTTCAATTTCTATGGCCTATCATTTGCACTTTAGGAATGACGGCCATACAGGCCACATAAATTAAAACGCCAATAGAATAAACCGGTCTGGATTCAGCGCTTTTATCGAAATTCAACAGACTGTAATCGAACCTAATATTGGTTGATCTACACAGAATTTGCGGTAAAACCAATTTCAGGCCGTCCTCCAATAAACGAATCGGTGGCCGAAACAATCGCTTGTTACAAACAATATGACGACACTATCAAGATACATGATCTTTTATTCACGACTCCGTGGTTTGAAAGCTAAATAATGGTTCCACTTTAACCCTTAGTCAATCAGTTTTGGCATAAAAATTGCCTTGATAATTTTGGTAAAATATTTTGGGAGTAATATTTTTTTTAACAATCTTTGTTTCTATGGAAATAAAAGTTATTTCAGTAACATTCTTCAGTACCAGTGATACATTAGCGCCCGAGAACTATTTATGGAAGGTGTATAAGAATAAAAAAATATAATTTAAATCATTATCAGCAATTTTTTGCGTTCTCTCGCCAATCACATCCGCGGGCCCCCTGAATAATATAATGTCGTATTTATAGTTCGTTTAGCAATACCTATGGAGGTCAAATGATATTTTGTTATTGTCTGATTTCTCTGAAAGAAGGCCTTTGCCTTGCACTGAGTCGTATTTAGGCTACTTATGTTATATTATGTCTGTTTGAAACATCATCATCATCATCAGCCTATGCTTGTCCACTGCTGGACACAGGCCTCTCCTATAGCACGCCACTGAGCACGGTCCTCGGCCACTCTCATCCAGCTCTTGCCAGCCGCCCTGCGAAGATCATCGCTCCACCGACTCTGAGGACGTCCTACACTACGTCTACCGATCCGCGGTCTCCACTCGAGAACTCGTCTACCCCATCGGTTATTAGTTCTTCGGATAATACGGTTCTGCATGCTATTTCGGTGGGCTATGTCGTTGACTATGTAAAGCTATGTAAAGCTGCTATGCGGCTATGTAAAGTTTGAAACATCCTAAATTATAATGTGCAAGCAGCTTTATGCGTCTGCAACCGCGACCTTGCCCGCCCGAGCGGTCGCCAACATCTTGACTCGCTGCCAGCCGCACCGCGATCAACATTGAATGAACTCTCATATTTCTGTACGGGAGCCACTTTCAAGGAAAGTGGTTTAGGTATGACTGGTGATTCACCGCCTGTGTGGTTCCTGGAAGCCGCGGTAACTATTTTCTGCCCGATTTTTTTGACATAGACATGCGATCATTCGTTTGTCGCGAATTTATTTTGTGTTTGTTTACGCCTAGTCTCATGGCCACGCGATTTATTAACAGATTTATCAGATAATGTTAGACGCTATAAATAATGTGAAGATTTTTTTTTAAACTGGGAAAACAAAGTAAGTTAGATAGATAGATAGATAAATCATTTATTTGTGCTTAGAGACACACACACATAAAGCAATAAGTACATAAAAGTTGATGACATACAATAGTTTAGGTACAAATACAAACTTATCTTACAAACTAACTTATATGTATAAACATAAGGTTATATGGCACTTTTAGGCCATATATGGGTGTGCCACAGAAGCTCAAAAGGCCGTACCTCAGCATTATAAATATCCACTTTAATTAAGTAGATATTTTAGTGATTTTCAGCTACAGCCAGAGTGTGAGAACGGCGATGATAGATATTTATAGATAATAATTAAATGTTAAAATAAAAAATTGTATAAATCAAACCATAACACGTAACAAGAAAAGACGCTCTGTACATTAAATATATTAGAAGTTGACCGAGGAATTCAAAGACGGTACAGCTAGAGGTACAGTTATAGCGTTAGTCGAAAAAAAATCCTATACGAACCCCCTTAGTCTCGTATACTAAAGATACTTTAATCTTTTGTTAACATCTGTCAGTTAGGCAAAATTGTTTTCCAAATAAAATACAAAAAAAAAACAATTTACTATATTATTATGTTATATTAGTTTATGAGAAACTAGAGGGAGGGTGGAGTGGGAAACAGAGTAGAGTAGTCGCTGGACGAGGATGGCTAAGGACAAAAAGAAATGACGTGTCTTAGGGAGGCCAATGTCCAGCAGTGGACTAACAGAGACTGTTGGATTGAATTGCAAAAGTAAGCATAGGTACGTCACGGGCGGTCTTAGTAGATAAACGAATAGGTGCCTTATTTTCTAGTAGTCCTATCTGTCTACAAGCCAACCATACGCAATCCTAATCTCAAAGGAGCCCAACAAATTGTGTATCAACAAGATGTCACATCTACCACTCTTGTTCCACCCAAAATGTTCTCGAAAACAAGGCCGATGTCATGTGTCAGTGCGAAAATCACCCGATTTTTCTCGCATCGTTTACTTATCGCGCCTGTGCAAATGTTGTGTTAGTAGCAAAGCCAACAGAATCCACGCCGTTACACAACTTCTGAGCTCATGTGCTTCGGAATGAAAAACACAGGGTATTTTACATCAAGCGGTGCGAGGCCGACTCAATTACAATGACAGTAAACTTTGCCTTACAAGTCTTACAACTACATAATTTAGAAAACTGAAAAGGCTCGCATGCTGCGAAAATGCTGACCGCGTTAAGATAAGATAAGAATATTCTTCCTTGTACCAGGAAAAACACAACCTAAAATATTTATAAAGATGCAGTACAATAATTGTTGGCAGCGCGTAATAACGCGCGTAATAACAAATTATGTTATGATAAAACAATTCCAAGTACAGACACACTAAGATCATATTTGCACCGAGAATGGATAGAATACGTGGAAGTCTGCGTAAGGATTATAAATGCCTTTGAATTTTGATTCATATTGATCCTTAATTCCTCTACTGGCACATTTAACTAGTAGCTTTTATCGATGTCACTGTTAACTCGGCATCGTGTCGTTTGAATGTGAAATGGCCTTGAACGAGCGCTTGCTTAGCGAAAAACCACCACCGAGACCGATGATTCAACTAGAAAAAGTACTAAGTACCTTGCTGTTTTGTACTGGAAATGGCTACATGAACACCAAGCTAAGCTTTTAAATATTATGATGTATCACGAATTTCAATTCACTTCGACAAGGTTCCAAAAGATTTTTGCTGAAGTAATGTACTCGCAATGTACACTTTTTATTTTTTATGTCTTTTATGTGTGCAATAAAGTATAAATACTATGTGTAATTGTTTCACCTGGTTGTGCAATAAAATCTTCTTTATCTGTCTATCTATCTATCTATAAAGTAAGTTCCATGCTATACCTGCTCGCGCTCTGAAACACAATCACTTGTCCACTCCCTAATTATAGGACAACGGCAAAGACAACACTAACGTCACAAACACCCAGATTAGGGCCATTAGTACAAATCGATGTTGACGTTCAGCCCCTTATCCCCACCCCTCACAACCTAATTGTGAGTTGGTCGCACCACACATGATGAGACACTTTTATACCTATTGTAGGTACTACCACATAAACCCATATCACAGGTTTCTTAGTGCACTTGGACCAAGTGAGATAAAATCACTACTCGGTTGCTACTCGTATCGTTGTATCATACTGGCGATCTGTACACTCGGATGAAAACGGCCAAGTATAGTCTACTCGGAGCGTATTCTATTCATCGGAGTTGACTCGGGTGTAATCTCAAAAACAAAAAGGTGCACTGAAGAGGAGCTGTATGATGCTGCGGATGTGTTGTGAAAATTGATATTTTTAAAGTTCGACGATAGACATATTTCATAACGCTTCTATCTCTCATAGCAATACATATGTGGTAATTTTGGCACTAGCTAAAACGCAAACTAAAGCAAAAATTCACAAAGAGGTACACCACAATACCAGTGGACTACAGTTTTAATTACAAAGATGATCCACTCTGACCGAGCGTACTAAAATCGTGACAACCCAGTTAAAAAAAATCTCACAAAATTGTGTCTATCACATGACTTATCTATAAAGACGAATTTTCGGATTTAGCCTTCTTGAATACACAAAAAATTGTGACACAAAAAATTATACTTGAATAAAAAAAAATACAACATTTACCCATTTTGGTGATAGCATATTTTATTTTGGGAAGTACTTTTTAGTACTTTTTCTAAGAACTAGTGTTAATTACTATGTTCGGAACTCGATTTCCGAATTCCTTGGCGCACACTCAATATCTGAGGAAGCCCTTTCATACTAATACCTACCAGACGCACGTATCTCGGTTGGAAATGGCATGTCTCCAACACTATCTAATTAAATCTCTGTGCAAATAAACAAATATCTTCATCGCTTGCGCAAAATCTACCTTACTGCCTTAAATATACACGATATTTTGCACTTTCGTGACTCTGTAGTTTCCTGAACTAAGTCTTACGTTATAGTCTCGGTTCAATAGAGGCTCACAAATGATAGCATCTGAGTCTCAAGCCGTTTTGAAACTCTACTTCGCACTTCGTGGCCAAACTATGAGCGAAACTGAGAGCACAATCTGAGCTGCTTTGATGGCAAATTGCACTTTAGCACCAAGTAATACAGTGTAGTATTTTGTGGCTTAGTTACAGTATAAGTTAGCGAACAGGCTACTAGCGTACACAACTTGAAATCATCCCTGTGTTATTGCAATATCTTAGATATAACAGAAACTGTTTATGACATATAAAATGGCGAAAGTGCGTGCATGTAACGACTTATGAAGATTGAGGAAGCGAAAGTGATCTGTCAGGATCGTGGCAAATGGCAGTCCCTGGTTTCTGCCTACCTCTCTGGGATACAGGCGTCAGTTTATGTACGTATGTACGTATGCCTTCCCCAAGTACTCCACTTCCTCAAAAACACATATTTGACGTACTCTATGGAGCCATTTTGTTGGCTCCATAAAGTATTTCAATTATGTTTTATCTAGATCACCACAAAAGCCGAAAATACAATAAAATATGCAATTACAATCAATCATAGGTTGAACTTTCGGTCCATTTCCACCAGAACGACGGCCATACTACCCTCAATGAATGCCTCGCCCTGTCCTACTGTCCACGAATTCCGTCCGTCGGGGCGTGATTGCCGGCACCTGCCCGAATTGGTACGTTCTTCCTTTGTCCCTATGGTTTCCTCCCATTTGAACTCGCTTTTACTAGCTTCACTGTAAAAAGAGACTGAAGCGAAAGAGATTTGTCAGGATCGTGGCAAGTGGTAGGCCCTGATCACTGCTCGCCCCGTCGGGATACAGGCGTGAGTCTATGTTATATGTTATGTTACTGTAACTAGCAAACTATGTAAGCAAAACTAGGAATGAAATATTAACTTGACTTGAAACTATGCATGTTTATTACATGACAATACAATAATTTGGTATCATCAAACTGATCTGATGCGATTCAGAGCGGTGGTAGCCTAGTGGGTAGAACATTGGACTCGGAAGCGACAGACCCAGGTTTGATTCCCAGTGCGGGCATGTACCTATGACTTTGTTTTTTAAGTTATGTACATTTGTGAAGTTGTAGTAGCAATACCGCTCGCTATAACCGTGAAGGAAAACATCGTGAGGAAACCGGAGTGTCTGAGCTATTTACATACCTCAGCGCTTAAAGTCGCCAATCCGCGGTGGGCACGCGTGGTGATTAAGCCCATACTCTCTCCCTGAGAAAAGGTGTGTGCCCTGCAGTGGGACGTATATAGGCTGCTTATAAACTGATCTGATTATGGAGCCAGGACTGTATAATGGAATAATAATAACTTCCACAGAAGACAATCACTTGTCCTGCTCCTATATTACGCGCACCAAATCCTAAGCGATTCCAATCGTCTGTCAAATTAGTATGGAATTTTACAATAAGACGATTGGAATCGCTCAGGATTTGGTGCACATAACTAGGTCGAAGGTCCCAAACTAGGATACCCTGTGTTATGGTAACCGGGCAAGGATATCATAAACATGGAAATACATTCAGACTGAGGCCATGTGTACAAATGTACGGCGGCCCCCGGTGGGAATCGGACCCACGACCTTCGGCATGGTTATCAAACGCGATGCCGCTACACCAATGAGGCAGTCAAACATTTAAAATTATTCAACACTTTTAATAAGAGCGCTCATTCCAAAATTATGAAACAATTTCAAAAAAGGACGAGGTTTTCAATTCAAAGCGTATTTATATATTTTTTTTATTTTTTTGCTATGTTCCTTCATAACTTTGTCAAATTATAACCGATTTCGACAATTCTTTTTAGGTTCCAATAGATAAAACGTCGGCCTTATTTTAATTTGGTGAAGATCTAATGATGACTTTCAGAGATGGAGAACGGAAATCTTCAATAGACAGCAGTAAATAAGGCCTAATAGGCCCATCTTAAAGTAATTTGGGGATGTTCTGGTGAATACTTTCGGAGATGGTAATTGAGAACTTCAAATTTTAAAGCAAAGAATTAAGTAGGCTTTATGGCTAATTATGGCTAAGGGACTTGATTTTTTTCTCCCACTCCCCCACAACATAACATAACATAAACTCAAGCCTGTATCCCAGAGGGGTAGGCAGAGAATAGGGACTGCCACTTGCTACGATCCTGACAGATCACTTTCGCTTTCTCAACATTCATTAGTCGTTGCATGCACGCACGCCGGTTTCGGGTACTTTTTATCTTGCCCTTTGCTAATACATCCCCTATTTGGTCGAAGTATGTCCGTCTGGGTCATCCCTTACCGGCCCTTTTACCCACATTCGCTCGATATATTTGTTATTTGATATGGAGTGTATATAACTAAAACTAAAACCACCAAAAATGAAAAAAATAAATAAAAAATAAAAACCATTAAATTAGAAGTAGGTACGTATGTATTGTCTAACTTTTTAGTGCTGTAGTGTTATGAAGTCGGTTTTTATTTTTTATTTAAAAAAATTATACCTGCTAATTATATCGCCCACCCGCCTGCCAAGCGTGGCGATTATCGCAAAACCCCTTGTGGTTATGAAAAACCACGAAGGAGGCCTATGTCCTGCAGTGGACGTCAAATGGATGATGATGATGATGATAACTGCTAAAACTAGTCTCCGCGTGCGTCGTCGTACCAAATCCGCGTTGGGCACGCGTGGTAACAGGGCTACATCTCTGAAAAGGCCGGTGCCGTGCAGTGGAACGTATATACAATAGGCTACATAAAAAAAAAAACTAGTCTTGGTAAATTCGTAGAAAAAGTATTGAACTGCCCTCGCGGAATGGAACGTATAGGTGGCCCATACTAAGTTGGACACAGATCTGTGTCGCGGCAGACGAGTTAAAGGGTCTAAATGTCCAGATGAAAAAGGAGCAGAATTTACCGTCACGCACCGAAAGCATTAACTCGAGGAGCGAGTTCAATTTGTACAGAATCACCCACTTCATCGTGTAGAGTTGGATTAGACCCCTCGTGCTCGCCGGATTAAAAGCGCACCTCTTAATTTGCGCTCCAATCATAAAATATAGGATATAGGTAGATATATACGGTGACACCTCCGTTTTGGAGTGTTATCTCCAGCTTGAAGTGATGTAGGTACCTACAGGTATTTTTATTTTCTACGGGATATCTACAGGAAAGACAATGTCAAGACGTGCGGAGCCAACTATTCCATCAATAAGTATATCTCAGGCACCGTATTGCCACTAGACGCCGCTTTGCTAGTTGTACAGCACTATTCAAGCATAATTATATTCAATTTTGTAAAAGTTCTTAGTAGTTTTCTATGTAGAATCATTTGCCTCGCGATTTTTAGCTTTTTATGAATAAAAGCTCGCCCACATAGGCGCGCTATAATTATCGGTCAATAATACCGGATGCGTTATTGCGATATACATTTTTAGTATATTATGTATTAGGACGGCTACGTAGTTTTTACTCACTGACGCGATAATAACGCTGCAATAGAAGTAGGACGCATGCGTTCCTCCGTCATATTCCGATATGAGTTCTTAGAACATTTTTACTGGGACGCATGCGGTCCCACACACAGTGAGATCATTAGTACGTCAAGGACGAAATTTGGTTTTACCGACAGTTACGAGAATTCAAAAAATAATATGCATATTGATTTATCAACAGACGAAGAATTTTTATCACTAACAGTAGCTATGGAAGATGACCGACGAAACCGCCAAAAACGAAGGTAAATAATTTATCATCATCATCATCATCATCAGCCATTTGAAGCCCACTGCAGGACATAGGCCTTCTTCGTGGTTTACATAACCATGAGAGGTTTTGCCATAACCGCCACGCTTGGCAGGCGGGTTGGCGATCGCAGTATGGGGTTGGAATCTCAGGAAGACGCTGCAGCCCATCTCCTTGTAATTGATTTCAATAGTCGCCTTCTACGACATCCACGGAAGGAAATGGAGTGACGCTATTCTTAATCCGGCGCCACATGGAATAATTTAACATAAATCAAATTAAGGTACTAAGATACAGACTACTTTTACTTACTGTACAGTATGACCATCACAAAAATGGTGGATCTGCCCAACATTAGATTTTTCCCGAATTATCGGACGATAAAAACGTAGCTGTGTGCAAGAAATCGGGACGCATTATCGCAATAACGCAACCGGTATTATCGACCGATAATAACTTGCCTATGTGGGAGAGCCTTAATTTAACAGGGTAGGTAGTTTCGATCTTGTGAATTCATAGAAGGCTTGTACATTTTCGTTCCAGTGGTTTAGTTTAACCCGCAGGAATGTATCAAATTGGTATATTTTATCTAATTCGAAGGTATTACTATTATCTCACTTACTTTAGCGTGTGTTTTGCTATCGATCGACATATAGGTAGAGGCTCATTATATTTTACTTTTATTTTCGATGAAATCTTTGCGTGTTGCTCCCAACTGGATATCCGCAATTTACATACCACCGTCTCGGCTACCAGACAGTAGCAGTTTGAAAATTAGCAAGGTACTGCTCACAAACAGCTAACACATGCCAAATTCGTTTTAGTGAATCCTACTAAAACACAACATGGGTTGTTTTGGCTTGTAACACCAAAAAAGGTGATTGGCAAAAATTAAGCATCTCCTCGCAACACGCAACTCGATATGGCACGCAAATATGGACTTTCACACGCCACTGCATTTGAGGGTTATTTCGTCGATGCCAGAATTTGCCCTGTAAATAAAATGTTCTCAGGCAAATTTTTGAGACCGACCAGTGTTTTGATGTAAATATCAAGCGTAAAAATTTTTTTATTAGAGTGTTTTTACCTGAAATCGCCAAAAAGAAAGATAATTTTATAGTTACAAATAATATTGATCTGCTGAATCATGAAACATTATAACGAGCAATTAATCACTTTTTATATCTATGATAATTATGTTATTTAAATCCGACGTTTCAGGTTTACCGATTTAAAGGAACTGATCAAGATAGGAACTTATAAATTGAGGCGATAATTAATATTTTTTGAAATTCTAGTTATTTTCTTGATGTAGGCAAGCTCTTTGCATTGATATGGAGAACGGCACATCTACCACACAGTCCTCTTTCACAGTCGATAAAAACGTAACCATAGCAACCGCTAAAACGATAGGCAGTGGCCATGCTGAATGAACTAAACCCACTTTCCACATCATCAATCAAGAGCCATCCATGGTGGAGGCCTCTTGTGTGCGTAAAAAGTGACGTCACTATGTCACGTACATATTTATGAAGCGGCGATCTGCGATTGATGACCCTAGCGGCCATTCATCAGGAAAATGACAGCAAAAACCTTCGCCTCGTAAGTGGGGATAATTTCGGAGTTGGATAAGTAAGTGGTTTCGAAGTACAGTCGACTACACATAGAGCTTTACGCCTCTGCTCAGTTGCGCTACGAGCGGCTTTGTAATTAAATTTCAAGGTTGATATTGTGTCACCTGTACGACTCGTCTCTTATTATTATATGGCATTAAATATTTAAAAGGTGCTTTTATTTGTGAACAATTAGGTAATTAATAATAATGATGGTGATGCTCATCGGTAATGCCTACAATGGAATCGGTAGGCAATGTTACAAAGTAACTACTCTAGCTGCTGTGATACGTCGAAAAGCTTGTCATTGATCTGTCTCACACTTGATAATACTACAGAGCAGGATCTTTTGAATCTTTTGATCTTTTGAACTATCTAAATGGTTGACCTATCTGCCTATGGTTGCCAGTAATTCCATGATAGGCGCGTCAACACCAGTGTAAGAGATATATTAACGTGTCCCCAATCTAAATTCACTAGATTCCGGCGTGTGTACGTGACATTGTGACCCAACATAGCGACTTATTCTGGTTTAACCGCAATCTGTTAAGGGTTTAAACATTTTAAGCTTTATAGCTTTAAGTAGATCAATAGAGAATATTACATTATACCCATAGTTATTGTGTACGAAATTGTGTAAACGGTGCATTGCACTCCTTTGTGAGTGGCCAAAACATCTCCAAAAGAGCTAGATTGGCTATCCATAACAGAGTGCTGGTCCCAATACTTATGTATGCTAGCGAGACTTGGGTAGGTATGGCAAAAGAAGCAAGAAAGTAGGATTAATGCAGTAGAAATAAGGTCCTTGAGAAGTATGTCTGGTGTTACTTTGAATGACAGGATACGCAATAGATACAAAATTAGAGAACGTTGTGGACTGAAATCCTCTTTCCCGTTTTGTTAATAATAGGGGTTAAAGTATGAAATTGCCGTTTTATGGCAATAGGTTCTTTGAATTGACATAGAATCTTCATGGTTTGAGGTTTTCGAATGAAACTTTTTTCAAATGGTTTCTATGATGTTCTTTTTTTAAAAAATGTGAAACATTTGAATATCGACTTTCAATTGTTTTTGTTATTCAATTTAGACAAGAAAGATGGATACTGCGAAAATTCGAGTGATTTTTGAATACGAGTTCCGACGCGGAACTAACGTAGCAGAAACAGCCCGCAATATCAATGCTGCGTTTGGAGAGGGGTCTACTAATGAACGCATCGTGCGATTTTGGTTTAAACGCTTTCGTGATGGAAATTTCGACTTAAAGAACGAGCCACGAGGAAGACCGCCCACACAGGTGAATAACGATGAATTAAGAGAGATAGTGGAAGCCGACCCTAGTCAAACTACCCAGGAATTAGCGGCATGGTTTAAAGTTACCTTACCCACAATATTGACTCACTTGCGTCAAATCAATAAAATAAAAAAATACGAAAAATGAGTGCCTCATAATCACTCGAATTTTCGCAGTATCCATCTTTCTTGTCTAAATTGAATAACAAAAACAATTGAAAGTCGATATTCAAATGTTTCACATTAGTTAGTTTGACTAGGGTCGGCTTCCACTATCTCTCTTAATTCATCGTTATTCACCTGTGTGGGCGGTCTTCCTCGTGGCTCGTTCTTTAAGTCGAAATTTCCATCACGAAAGCGTTTAAACCAAAATCGCACGGTGCGTTCATTAGTAGACCCCTCTCCAAACGCAGCATTGATATTGCGGGCTGTTTCTGCCGCGTTAGTTCCGCGTCGGAACTCGTATTAAAAAATCACTCGAATTTTCGCAGTATCCATCTTTGTTGTCTAAATTGAATAACAAAAACATATGAAAGTCAATATTCAAATGTTTCACATTTTTTAAAAAAAGAACATCATAGAAACCATTTGAAAAAAGTTTCATTCGAAAACCTCAAACCATGAAGATTCTATGTCAATTCAAAGAACCTATTGCAATAAAAGGGCAATTTCATACTTTAACCCCTAATATATTAAGTTTTTTATTGCACTTAGTTAGCTTTTGACACTATTCAGTGAGTTTTTAATAGCATTAGCAGGTGTCCACCATTTACATTTTTGTGAATCATTAACACAGTAACATTCGCGTCGGTTATTCCACTCATTAGACACCTCATTTATCAAAATCGATCAAGGCGTTTCACCTCTGCGTGGTCATAGACAAACATAATTATATACTACTTACACACGCTTGAAAAACTACCCCTCCTGGACATTCACAGTCAGGTAAAAACAAAAAAATATAGTTTTCATTTGGACCTGCAAACAATAAAATTAGTCGAGAAAGTTAGTAATTTAGTAACAAAAGCACAATATAACGAACTCAGACCGGCGTTGTCGAGGACTTGCATTAGTACAGATTGCATGCAACTTTGCAGCGTCTCTCAATACTCATTTTGCGAAATTACGATTTGCATAATGTACGCAGACACGTAGAAGGAACAGAAGTCAAATAGGTGTAATATGTAGGTACCGATTCCACTATTTGAAGCAGTTTAAACTTGCCTACATTTCAATTGCAAATTCCCTATGGGTACTAATCGCTATATTGTACTAGAGACTATATGGGTTACCAAGCGTTATACTTGACTTGCATCTCCTTTCAAAGCTACTTTCCATATTCGCAGTACAATGGATTCGTATCTCTAAACAAAGTACTAATTTTATTTTAGTAATAAATTGTGATTACTCACTGGACAGACAATAGTTAATCAACCTTTTTGTACGTTAAAAATAGTTCCAACTTCGACGTAAGTTTTAGATACAAATTTCCTTTTAACTAAATGAACCTAGTGACGATTCGACCCTAAAAGATTAAATGTAGTATCTACTATAACTATTGTCTAGTAGAGATGCAAAAATACAATTTCAATTCTAATTAAGTGATGTGTAAACTTCACTAAAGCAATCTTGGTTTAGAAACAGTGGGCTTAGTGTAAACCAATATTTGATATTCCTATGCCATTTTATTTCCTGCTGCATTCTGAATATCGAAATTTTATAATTACACATAAATGTACAATGAGTACAATGAAAATCAATTTAGCAACTGTCTCCCCGACTACCACGATTCGGGCTCGACCTTGTGTGGTAGTCACTGTGTAAACATAACTATTGTAATAACTATTTTCTGGCAATAAATGTAATTTTTTTTTAATATTTACATCATTTCACGCCTGTATCACGAAGCAGCAGGCAGACACCAAGGTTTGCCACTTGCCACAATCCTGACAAACATTCGAGAATTATTTTCGTTTTGGTCTGAGCCAACTTTCTTTATCTTCATTCTCAGTGAAGATACCAACATGGCCGAGGTTAGTGGGGGAGCTATAGGTAGGGTCAATAGCAAAACAACATTTATATTTTAGTTGAAAAGTCGCCCGTAACGTAACTGAGTAGAGTGCACGGTTGTAAGGATTGGTGTCCAGTCAACTGTGCCTATGCAACGGAGCGGGATCCATGCTCCGTTATTAAGGTAGTCATTTCTATTCTATCTACCCGAAACGTGAGATTATAAGCAATAAAATCTAGCGTTTATGTATTTTGGTATCGTCAACGAGAATCTGTAAATATATGGAGTCAAAATTTACACCTATGACTATTGTTTCAGCGAATAACATTGTTTATCAGCTGGCTAGTGTCCAAAGAATAACTAACCGAAATCGCTGCGCCGGTAGCATTATGTCGCGAGTCGCGCGTTTTGTGGCGTTAATATGTCAGAATTAGTCGATTAATTTACTGGAAAGCAAGAAAGTAGCTACGTTTGACATTTGTGTGCGTGCGCATAAGTCACGAATTCATACTGTGCTGAACTAGGATTTAAAATCTGATAGTAGATTAGATTAGATTAGAACACTTCATTTTACACACCAGAAAACAAAATACATTAGTAATCAATAATAATAGTAATTCTCCACAATTATAACACGGTCACATTATTAGAGACTTGACCTTGATACAATAATGTCCAAAACAAATACCAAAATTATAGAAAACTAAGCAAATTATCGACACACGTATTGGTTACAAAGATACTGACCATACTATCGATAATTTGCTTAGTTTTCTATCATTTTGGTATTTGTTTTGGACATTATTGTATCAAGGTCAAGTCTCTAGATAATGTGACCGAGTTGTACATTCAGACTAAAAAAAATGTGCCTGACTGAAAAAAAAATGTGGCTCTGCCCAACTCTACCATTAGAGATCAGTATTAATAATGTTTTTCCCACTTTTGTAATAAAATTAAACAGTTTTTTGGTATTTAAAGTTATTGGTGGCAGTTATGGAATATTATCATAAAGGTAGCAACTGATGTACCTATTATGATGATTGCGAGAGGTCCCGGGTTCGAATCCCGGCTGGGGACAAAAACAAAAAACCCCAGGTCTTGGATATTTACATGTTTGTGATGTCGTTGTTTCTGGTTCCCACGACACAGGGTATCCTAGTGTGGGGCCAGAACCAATGTATGTGTCTGTATGTAAATGTTTATGTTTATTTGAGAAAAGGTGGTCAGAGAGGAGTTATTTTACCGCTACCTTTTTCTCGGCTAACGTTGTACATTGACATTTAGCAAACAGAATGTAAATTCTTTACGTTGATTTTGGATTTCTAATTTCTGGATCAAACGTGATTATGCTACCTTGCTGAGTTACTGAGGCACATACACTGCTTCTGAGACATTGCTTATGTAGGTATGAATGCACAAGGCAGCCCAGACTTAGAGCTGTTGAATTGTTTTAAAATCCATTTGTCAAATTAAACTCCAGCTACGAATATATCCAGTACGGCAACTTTTCCGACACCGAGCTCACAGTAATCACAACGCGTAGGTCAGGGCAGGTGGCCGTTAAACGATCGGATGACGCGCACATAGGGCTAATCCCCATCGACGGTGATTGGCGCGTGACGAGAGATCTAGATCAGCGAGGGTACCTACCACAAGTTTTTAATGATAGTGCACACTTTGTAATGTACATCGAATTGTCATAGTAAACCTTGAAATGGAGTTCTATGTACGGGCACCGTACACCTTTCTAGGTCGCCGTGTTGCTGAATGTGCACCGCGCACATTCGAACTCGCAGGTTTTGTTGCCTGCGCCAAGCCTGCGCCAGACAGTTGGCTTTTGCCTCTCATTAACAACATACGTCTTCCAACATGTAGGTAACTGTACACAGTATCTAATAAACAACATGAAGACTTGAAATATCAGCATCTACTTTCTCCATCCACCACCGCCCTAAAATCTACAACATCTGCTGTGCGACAGAGTTGAGTTGCACACGCGCTCCTCTGCTCGTACATTCTATGAAAGCTCGTGAGAGCCTAACATGGCAGGCTTTTCCTCTACGCTTATAGAATTATCGCTTTTTTATATAGATTTATCTAGAGCACCGCATCGTAGAGCATCCGTGTGGAGCTGGATTAAGAATAGCGTCACTCCATTTCATTCCGTGGATGTCGTAGAAGGCGACTAAGGAAATAAATTACCAGAATTTCCAGGAGACGGGCAGCAGCGTCTTCCTGAGGTGCCAACCGCATAACGCGATCGTCAACCCGCCTGCCAAGCGTGGCGATTATGGCATAACCCTTCATGGTTAGGGAAAACCATGCGGGAGGCCTATGTCCTGCAGTGGGCGTAAAATGGCTGATAATGATGATCTAGAGCACAAGTTCAGACCAGAGCAGACCGGAGGTCATGGGTTTGATTCCCACTAAGGACCGCCGTACATTTGTACAAATGGCCTCAGTCTAGGTATATCACCATGTTTGTGACGTCCTTCCTCGAACAGGGTTTCTCGGGACCAGAACTAGTGATTGTGTTGAGTGGAAGTTATTATTATTATAAAACACACTCACTAATACAGAAAATGTTACGTAAACTTTCAGAACATAGGCTTTGAATGAAAACTTGTTGTTAGTCGGCTAGACTCACCTGCCCACTGTAAGCAAACACAAAAAATCTGCCGGGTCGTCGTGTTTTAGAGAGCGTATGATATCGAATTCCGTTTCGGAATAGTTGACGTATACTTGCTTTGATTCGCATCATGTTTGATCTGCTGTCATGTGTGTTGATTTTGCTTTACTTTGGTTGATTACAAGACATGATATAGCAGTTTTACCAACTGACTAATTGATTATAGAGACCAAACTGATTGTCTGATTGTGTTAGACTGGATTTCGAGCAAAACGTACAAATAGAAGGCGCTACAGAAATCCTCGGAAAGCCTCGGTTGATTATATTATGGAACATTGATGTTTCGGAAAGACGCATAATAATTTTTGTCGTTAAACTGTACAAAGGTAGTCGGCAGCACATAAATCTATAAATGGTTAACTTTCTAACAATTATTTCTTAAGAATAACTGACTAACATATTAATAACATAAACTCACGCCTGTATCCTAGAGGGGTAGGCAGAGACCAGGGACTGCCATTTGCCACGATCCTAATATATTACTTTCGCTTCCTCAACAACATATTAATAAGGCAGTCGAAAGGACTAACCGAATCTTATTTTGGGGTACTTTGCAACAAAGATAAAAAGTTTGCTCAGCCACCAACTGTACACAAGAAACGAGACCTATGAAAGATAGTAAACACGACATGGCCCGGACGTTAGGCAGATAAGTGTCACGCATCGTATCGTGTGTACGCATAACAGTCCGATCGGGGTCAAGTAGTCCGTTACCATGTTTATGCTGAGCCTACGGCACGGCAGAACCCGTCTGTGCCATTAAGGCCTAAGGAGCCCTTTGCAACTGGACCTACGATCTACATTGGCCTTAAATCTGAGTTGTTCAAAAGGAAGAGAAGTAGGTTTTTTTTTTAAGTTTTACTGCAAAACATATTCAAATTTAAGGGATATTATACTTTGTACTTAACTTATATACTTTATTCCACACATAAAAAGACATAAATAAAATAAACAATAAAATAGGTTTTTAAAACAAACATTTACAAAAAAATGAAAAAGTGTAGATGGCGAGCTTATTTCAGCAGAAATCTCTTTCAGCCAACCCTTGATGTGGTGACACGATCATTATAAACGAGGGGGGGGGGAGTGTACAATAATTGGGTATTTGACAAAATATGAAATGAGTTACTTTTAAAACGGAATTTTGTATGAAAATATACTGGCTTATGACGTCACATTTCAGAGCACTCTTTTTATGTTTAATCTATTAAAAAATTGTAATATCTAGTAATTGACTAAAAGAGATATATTTTCCGAGATATTTTGTAATTTTTGTTTTAATCGAGCATATGAAATAATTTATTGTTGATCGTGTCAAATACCGAATTATTGTAGTGGCCATTAAAATGGTTTGGATACCATTAATTTCAAAGAAAACGACAGAATCCATCTGTGCTACTGAGGCTTAAAGAGCGATTTCCAACTAGACCGTTGCACAATGGCTTTATTATACAAGTTAATCAAAAATTCACCTCTCCTTAAAAAGAAAAGTTGGTATTTTTCTTTTAATTCTGACAGCGAAACATTCCATTTTCAAATTTATGAGATATTATAGTGGCCATTAAAATTGTTTACCATTAATTTCAAAGAAGACTCTGGCACGTATTTTCGAGACACCTGTACAAAAGAGGAAACATAAAGAAAATAAAGGAGGAATTCCAAAACCCAATGAAAACATAACGTCGCTCGGTTCGCCAACACCAATTATACGTGACTTTCTTGTTCTCATTTCGCATTCATAATTCTTGTTGCTACAACCGACCATGATATTATAACAGAAATACCTGGCACGTACTAAAGCTTACTGAATCCATCCATCTTATGAATACATAAAATTGGAAGTCCAAATGGATAATCAATGGACCTAAGGAAAGCCTAATTGACTACCTATCTATAGGGATACACCAAAATTATTGATGAAGCTTGCTAAAATGTTAGAAGGTTTTAGGGCCAAAGAGGATTTTAGTCCTGATACTTTTAAAAATACCAACGTCGTTCGAATCATGTGGTTATCTATTGTAAAGATATTGGTGACTGGGTGGAAAACTACTGATCTGTCTATCTATCTATCATCATCATCATCATCATCATGAGGGGTTTTGCCATAATCGCCACGCTTGGCAAGCGGGTTGGCGATCGCAGAATGCGGTTGGAATCTCAGGAAGACGCTTCTGCCCGTCTCCTGGTAATTGATTTCCTTAGTCGCCTTCTACAACGTCCACGGAAGGAAATTGAGTGACGCTATTCTTAATCCGGCGCTACACGGAAGGCTGTCTATCTATATCAGGCAGTAATTATATTAGCTGTACTTTAATATGAAGTTGTTACCGTTAGAAAAGTTGTAAGAAATGAGGAATAGAGGTCCCATTTTCGGATATGCATGGAGGTTTTATTACACCCCGTATACGTCCCACTGCAGGACACAAGTCGTCATCGACTACGCAATGTACTTGACTGAGCAAAAACATATTACCTAAGCATAAACTTAGTTGCTGCGTTCTTCTGTCGTTTTGTTGCGTCACGCCTAACAGAGTGTTTTGGCCGTCAGCCAAATGTCGCCTTCTTAAAAAGAATTTATACGAATTCGCGTATTTTCGTATCACGTTTATAGGTCGCTACGTATGAGCGGTTCACTTTGACATTTAACACCTTACACTGTCTGCAAAAGGCACCTACCTATATTTTGTTTTATTCAGCTTTGGTCTGGTTGTAAACAATCGAGTATCTGTGGTGTTGACATAATATAGCGTTTGTTATAATTAAGCCCATATTCTCTCTATAAAAGAAGGCTTGTACCCTGCAGTGTGATGTATACATGCTGCTTATGTATTTATTCACGTGTAGAACTTTTTGCAACGGCATGTGAAACACGCACATGTGTGTTTCTCGTGTGTATTTTAAATTAACTAGACAAACGCCAGTATCGCCCGTAAACAAGACACCCCTGAGCCCAAATACATCGACCATTATTAATGATGACATTCCTTGATCTAATAGCAATCCACTATTCATAATAGCAGGTTAGATTGACGTTTAACCCTTCTAACGCGACAAATCGTTCATTAAAGCTGAACGGTCAAGAGCTAGTCCAGCTGTAATCAATCAACAGCCAGAGAGCATCTGACACGATAAACGCCGAAATAATATGGGCACAGACAACCGGCGCCTACTCGCATTCCTATAGGATATGTGATCGCAGTTTAACGGCAGACACTCTCAGTAAATAATAATAATAATAAATTACTCATATTTTTCCTGACGTACATAATATTATCATATACTGACTAGCAACTGTCAGGATGTTAGTTCCTTTAAAGAAATCTCTTGACTTATAAGCTTATAAATTAATCTGATTGCTCTGGAAAAAGTACATAATTTGAAACGCCAAAGACAAACTCGTTCCTAGTGGCATCCGCTAGCATAACGCATGCCAGACAAACAAATGCACTGGCACATCCCGAGTAGTTCCCCGGAGGCTAATTCGACGCGATATTAGCGCGAGCGAGATTCGATTGCCGCTCGAAATTAATGAGAAATCGCAAATGAATCGTAAAATCGTCTCGAGTTTTAGGTGTCGTAAAAACGCCCGGACAACCTTATTATCGGGGAATTGGTATTATTATTGGAGTGCTCGTTTTGTCAAGGCTGTGACGGGGTCGGCACTGCCCGGCTACTTGAGTGTCGGATCTTCTGCCCCTATATTACGCGCACCAAAACCTGACCGATTCCAATCGTCTAACTCTCAAATTAGCGTGGATTTTGACAGTTAGACGATTGGAATCGCTCGGGATTTGGTGCGCATAATTGCGATTGCGCTGGGTGGACGCCTACATGAGATCCTACAGGCCAGGATCCTGGTGACGAATATGTTGGATGCTGGTCCTAATCCTGTCTTGCCATTCGCTACGTCAAGCAATATGCCACGTCTCTTTACCGCTTTGTCACGCGCGATACAGGGTTTTGCTGCCAGGGCTGCTCATACTCTTTGTCTTAAGTACGCTCTTTCGGTCAATCTAATCTGAAGATCTGACACCCAAGTTTCTTAGGCTGTTGACCTACAGTAAATAGACCTAACTTCCAATGCATAGTTCAGCAGAGCAGCCAACTCGACGTGATCAAGATTTTTGCAGAGATGAACTCCCAGCAGCAAAAATTTGGCTTGACTGCCATGGCTTAAATTACTTAGAAATTTCGGATATCATTTTATGTTTGGTCTAATTCATCTATGCATTCACTCATTCATCGCTGCTAGTAAAATAAGCTTAATTAGCTTTGGTGTGCTTCCACCAAAGCTAATGAAGCTTATTTTAATAGCAGCGACTTGGCAACAACTTTTTCTCTGAATTTCTAGCAATCATGCACAAAACACGTGAGACATGCCAAAAAGAATATGCGGGCGATTACGTAAAAAATGAAACAGCCACCTTAATTTTAGTATCGTTTTAGCTGTGGGTATATTTAATTATAAATTTTTATGTTTCCTTAAATTAAGGAATGTAAGTACATATTTCTCGGTTTGGCACTACCCTCCACCCTACCTCACTCTCGTCACCTAATTGGTTGGCTAGAATAAAATACTAATTAGTATTAAGTTCGCCTAATGTACAATTTTTTTATCATTCATAACAATATTTTTTTAGGTTAGATTGTAATACGTTATTTTATAAGAATAACAATAATAACTTCCACACAATACAATCACTTCACCTGGTCCCAAATTAGGATACCCTGTGCTATGGTAACCAGGCAAGGACGTCACAAACATAAAAATCGAAGAAAAACCGAAAGTTGCAATTATTGGATGTTAACTGGAGAAATACCAAATCTTCATCGTTCAAATTGACAGAGCACGCAAGAAGCAAATAAATAATAATAATAAACCTGTAATTAGCCTATAGTTATTATTTACAAGTTATTTATGTAACTTTTAAAGCTGCTGGTTTTCCATGTATTAGTAAAAAATAAAATCAATGTAGGATGATCTGGAGCGAAGAAAATGGCACATTTTAAGCCAATTGAAGGCATTACGAATAAGGAAATCATCAAAGGAATGCTTCGGGAGCTAAATTTGAATCTCCTTGTGTGAATTTTTTGGGAAAAGTCAAATCCGATTGATACATTTTGTCCCAATCAAGTAACGTAACGTACAATCACAGCTGACCGACCTTTACATTTTGGCCTTTGGACCGTATTAGAGATTAGAGAAAAAAAACCAATTTGTTTTGAAGCAATAATACAAACTTACCAATTCCTCAGGTGATCCCGGTTCCTTCATACCATTGCTCTTATCCGTGCTCCCCGTCTCTGAAACAGGAAAATAACAATTTGATACAACTAGAGCAATACACGAACTGTTGAACCAAAAAAAAAACGTAGCACGCTGCACGTCCTTTCGGAAAATATTTTTCATGTGTTAACTTGTAGAGAGAGTTTTCCGATCGCACACTTTAGTTAGTTTTGCTGAGTACAGAGTTTTGCAAATGTGTGCGTTTACACCAGCCAAAGTAATGGCGAATAACTTTAATGAAGGTCGGCGATATCGCCAACATTTTGCATTACGTGAACAGTCGACAGCAAAAACAAAAATAAAGTCATCTTTATTGTAACTGTAAAGAGTGCACGTTGATGTGCTGTCGACTTTACATAATACACACACAAAATATAAGATAATCAAATAACTTTACACGTCGTTGGCATTTACAGTTCGCTGATTGGTCCGATTTATTCGTTCATTAGTGATCGAATCATGACCCCCTCTGGTCAGTCACGCGTTCGGAAACGTGTAAAGCACGACTGGACCAGTCGTTCGAATTTTCAGAATACACTTAGGTGTTCCAAATTCGAAAAAATATTTTCTACCTTTTTGCCAGCTAGCATCAGTTTCAATATGAGATAGGAGTGTTGATTTTGCACTGCGTTTTTTTTATTCAATTAAAAAAAGATCCATCTGAACGAATTCTTTTATCCTCTGATTACTAGATTTTTTTATAAAATACTACCCCTATAGGTGCGAGTATAACCCGGTAAATTAAAAAAGATAGCCAAATCCTTTTTGCCTCTCGGGACACAGTTTAGCAAAAGTTAAATATGAGCGCTGCTATGCTCAATCACTTTCTTAAATTGACATATTTTAATACTCACTATTGAGGTAAACCAATTTGAAGTCTCTTTAGTTAAACGCCATTAAGCCAGCCGGGTAAAAGCTTCAAAATTAATTACCTACATTGACGTTTGAAATAAATAATCCAGCCAGCCTCATTTGGTTGCCTAGTTAAAACTTCAGTGTTGCGGCAAACAGAATGCTGAATGGACAATTTTCGATCGGTCCGCCACAAAAGCTGCTTGATTGGTAGGGTGCATGTGACGCAATCAATAGAGCTCTGCGAGCCGTGAATCAGAACTAATTACCGTGTCTTTTTCATAGTGAGCTAATAAAGTTTCGACTTTAAAGCGATTTAATTATTCACGGCTTTCAGCTGACTTCGATGAAAAGGGACTTACTTTTTACAAGTTTTTTTTATGTAAGTTTATGATGTAAGATTCATGTTTAAAAATATTGGTATCATCATCATCATCATCATCATCAGCCATTCGACGCCCACTGCAGGACATAGGCCTCCTTCATGGTTTTCATAACCATGAGGGGTTTTGCCATAATCGCCACGCTTGGCAGGCGGGTTGGCGATCGCAGTATGCGGTTGGAATCTCAGGAAGACGCTGCTGCCCGTCTCCTGGTAATTGATTTCCTTAGTCGCCTTCTACGACATCCACGGAAGGAAATGGAGTGACGCTATTCTTAATCCGGTGCCACACGGAATATTGGTACCTATATTAATTTGTTATTAAAAATATTGGTATGTTATGATTCTGTTCACACTTTAGCACTGCGTAGTAACTGTTTGTAGTAAGTGAATTGAGATTGTCATTGTAAGTAGGTCTGAAAGCACCTACAGTCAACAGCACATCGACCTTGACACGCGTGCACTTTAATCAGTTGAGTCACGGGTACTTTGTAACTAAAATATAAATGTTGAGCCACTTACACAAAAGTGCATACATTAACGAATACAAGTATTCACTTTAATTCAAACATGCTGACTGGTTCACATTCACATGATATTTTAGATAGATAGGTAGATAAATAACTCCTCATTGCACACCAGTCCTTTATTTACAGGTACTAAATACTAATACTTTATTTTAATACGCGTAAATTGATTTTTTATCTTTACTGCCTTTTTTGCATTTCAACCACAAATGCCTTTTTGGGGCTCCGTACCCGAAGGGTGCCAAACGGGACCCGTTTGTATGTATGTATGTCTGTCACCAGGTTGTACCTATCTCATGAACCGTGATAGCTAGGCAGTAGAAATTTTCACAGATGATGTATTTCTGTTGCCGCTATAACAAAAAATACTAAAAACAGAATAAAATAAATATGTAAGGGGGGCTCCGATACAACAAACGTAATTTTTTGCTCTTTTTTGCTCGATATTAATAACGGCAACAGGTAAATGCTTGAAATATTTACAGAATATTATTTAGTTCTATATTCGCTTCAAAAATAAATAATTAAATTAAAATAAAATAAATGTGATTTTTTGCCGTTTTTTCTCGATCTTTGTGTTTAATGTTTTATAGAAAATGGTACGGAACTCTCCGTGCGCGAGTCCGACTCGCACTTGGCCGGTTTTTTTTATAAACCGTGCCTTCACTTGCACCAGATCTTCGAGGACGAACAGGAACTTATAAAAAGCTCTAATATCTTAACACCGATTTCTCGTAATGTAACAATCTGTTAAGTAACTGCTAACAACTAGCACTTTGTGCATACAGAAAAACTAAAACAAGTGATGACCGTCAACAGACAGTTAACGTTCCTAAATAAATAAACAGTTTGTTAATGTACCAACGAGAAACCGCGGGTATGTATAGTTCAAAGCTGTAGGAAGTGGCTTAATAATAGGGGTTAAAGTATGAAATTGCCGTTTTATTGCAATAGGTTGTTTGAATTGACATAGAATCTTCATGGTTTGAGGTTTTCGAATGAAACTTTTTTCAAATGGTTTCTATGATGTTCTTTTTTTTAAAAAATGTGAAACATTTGAATATCGACTTTCAATTGTTTTTGTTATTCAATTTAGACAAGAAAGATGGATACTGCGAAAATTCGAGTGATTTTAGAATACGAGTTCCGACGCGGAACTAACGCGGCAGAAACAGCTCGCAATATCAATGCTGCGTTTAGAGAGGGGTCTACTAATGAACGCACCGTGCGATTTTGGTTTAAACGCTTTCGTGATGGAAATTTCGACTTAAAGAACGAGCCACGAGGAAGACCGCCCACACAGGTGAATAACGATGAATTAAGAGAGATAGTGGAAGCCGACCCTAGTCAAACTACCCAGGAATTAGCGGCATGGTTTAACGTTACCTTACCCACAATATTGACTCACTTGCGTCAAATCAATAAAATAAAAAAATACGAAAAATGGGTGCCTCATAATCACTCGAATTTTCGCAGTATCCATCTTTCTTGTCTAAATTGAATAACAAAAACAATTGAAAGTCGAGATTCAAATGTTTCACATTTTTTAAAAAAATAACATCATAGAAACCATTTGAAAAAAGTTTCATTCGAAAACCTCAAACCATGAAGATTCTATGTCAATTCAAAGAACCTATCGCAATAAAACGGCAATTTCATACTTTAACCCCTAATATTTGCTTTTCCCAAAGGCAAAATTTAAAGCGTAAACAATTGCACGTATGTAGGACAAACGCTAAATTACTTATCTGGTCGTAGACAATCTGCTTTCTCACGAGAAAACAATGGAGGATAATATTTTATTGCAGGAGGGTTGAGATCAACAACAATACCGCTTGCAGTTTCTTGCGAAATGTCTATAAATGGCGCCGGAAAAAGTTAAGCTCCAAGTTTATACTCGTTTATACGTTTAATACTGCTATCGGTTTCTAAATTTTAATTACCTTAAATACTAAAGAGTCGTCTGTGTAAGTACTGAAGTACCAGTCTGTCTCATCATATTTATCAACCAAGAACTGGACGGAACGATAAATACGAATTTATTTAGTGAAATTCTCAATTAACAAACCCGTGGAAAATAAGTCAGTGACGAAAATTAACACTTTTTAAAACATGAAAATATGTATACAGTGCTAAATGTGTTACGAGCTTAAAACAGTGCTACAAATAAGCGCGAGCAACGTACCCCGAGTTATGTCGCGCAAAATTTTACTTCCCGAAATATGGCGACAAAAGATCCTAGTTATAGTTGAGTATCCGTTTTCGCTTTACCTACAATGTGCAAATTTAAATTACTCAAACCCTATTTCTCATCGCACGCGGCTACTTTTAAACGCGATTCAACCGCGCGCATGTATCACTGCCGTAAAAATGTAAGCGAAACACGTGCTATGCCGCAGTGCGTTTGCATCGCTTGTCAAAAATACCATAAATCGCGATTAGAAGCGCATATCATGGTGAGCGACAGCTCTGAGAGTCAGGGCTATCTTAAACTACTGCTGGGGCCCTTGGGCATACAAGAACTTGGGACCCTTTTCGAAACCAAATTAATATACTAACATTTTTGTTCTCTTTATGATGGGTAAGTAATCAAATATAATATACCTACTTTGTATGGTTTTATGTTCACAATAATGGCTTCTTCCGAGATTTTAAAACGTCAAAATCTTCTATGATATCCTCAAAGCCAATTTGTTGAAGTATGTCGCTTTCTACGCCCGTAATTGACATATTACTTTGTTGTTCTTATAACATTGTGGTTCGCAATTCAGTGCTTATGAACGCTCTCCACTACCATTAGGCAAAGGAATATTCTTTTAGCAACTGAAAGGTTTGGAAAAGCTTCTTTTATTTTATCTGACTTTATTAGGTTATGTAAGGTTGAGATATTAAAATCCACTGATTGTTTTGCTATATAAATAAATAAATCACTTCCACACAATACAATCACTTGACCTGGTCCCAAACTAGGATAGCCTGTACTATGGAACTAGGCAAGGACATCACAAACATTGAAATACACTTACCCTTTTTTAATATTGGCTTAAATGAAAACATGATGTCCTCATGATAAAATTCTGCAAATTCTTTGCATTCTTTGGTTAACTCGCCAGATTCGATTGTTGTTAACTGACAAAGAAAACTAAATCGATTATAAATTCTTGGTATGCTCCCGAACGTTTTTGAAAATGTGTATTTAATGTGTTAATTATTCTTTAATTAATTATTTAATGTGTTATAATTCATCTTTGTGTTCTGCATCTCGATTTTTTCGTGGAGTTTCGTTATGATCAAAATTATTGCGTGCGTTATTGACATAACTGATCAAAGATTCGTAGAGTGCTACAACGTCCAATTTCATTGTGCTATTCTGTAAACTTAGACTTGTCTTATTCATTATTCTTAAAAGATCATTCCATATTTTTGTTAGAAGAGCAGTCTCAATTTTTTTCATTTTCTTTACTAGGCTTTGGGCTTTGTTTCTATTGTGTCCTGGTTGATTTATGTCACTTGCGATTCATGACTATGACTCAGAAATATTTAAATAACCATTTTGAAAAGCATCAGTAACATTGGCACGTGCAGACTAGGGCTGATAGGAATCATGATTTAAAAAAAATCAAACAATCGGATTTCTTTGATTTAAATCGGATTATTTTAACATTCTGATCTTATTTAATTAGAAGTCAGTTATCAGTAAAAAAAACTGAAATATAAAATAATCAACAACCCGACTGTATTTATTTTATTTAAATAAAATAAATACGAAGCTGGCGGGACCAACCTAAGGAGTTACATTGCTGAAATTTAACCCCGTCTGCTTAGTAGTTAATGCTCAGCAGTCGCGCTGTTGGTTATTTTTTATTTCAGTTCTTTATTTTGGTCTTTTTAGTGATTTTTTTAATACTGATCTATATATAGCCTATGACACCCGCGTACTGATGTTTTACATACACTACACGTGATTATTGTAGTTAAATAAAATTAAGATCCGAGTATAATAAATTAAATATAACAGCGCCGTCTAGTGACTTATAGTTATATACACTATAACGTTACATAACAGCGATTTTGGTTTTTTGTCACTTTTTTGTTCAATAAATGCTAATTTAGTATAGCCTATGACACTCGCGCAGGGATGATGAATCGATTGAGACCTTATTTGTCAAAATCTAACCATTACTTAAGGAGTTATGACGGAACATAGAATCGGGCATACTTACGTACATACATACATATGAGCTAAACACATTGCCCTTCTTTTGTGCTCCGCCGCAGTCGCGTAAAAAGCACACAACACAGTTAATGTTCATTTCAATTTTTAATTACAGCACCGACACCACTCCGATGGAGCCTGAGGATGCCTCGTGTTAGAGGCGAAACGCGTCGCAACGTATTTTTTCACACAAGTATTGGTGTCGGTGGTGGTGTGTTTGTTTCTTGCTTCTGCTTGAAAAAGTGGGAGGGAGGGCGGTGCATTAACGTTGCGTGGGATTTTGACGGAATTTAGCAGAGTGATTTTCACATTTTAATGAATAGCTCAGACACCCAGGTTTCCTCACGATGTTTTCCTCACCGTAAGCGAGTGGCATTGCTACTATAACTTCACAAATGTACATAACTTAGAAAACAAAGTCATGGTACATGCCCGCACTGGGAATCGAACCTGGGTATGTCCCTTCTGAGTCCAATGTCTACCCACTAGGCTACCACCGCTGTTGGCATGTCAATATTGGCAGGATATTTGATACATTCATTTTATAAGTTAAGTTAAATACCATTATTTTAGTTTGAAAAAAGTTAAATACCTACTATTCTCTAGTGTGCAGGATAACCTTCTAAATTTACTACCAATGACTGAGAAATAGCAGTCATTACGTACCTAGACAAGTTTTAGGGGAGCTTTGAAGTGTTTTTAAAAACTAAAATAAAACTAACGAATACGTCCACTCGATTCGGAGAGCGCTACTGTATTATTTTAATAGAACACAAGATCATCTTAGGCTAACATCTTACAGCTAACTTCATATAGTTCACATCGCTTAGTCAGCACGGACGTTCAGTACTACTCTACTAGTAGAGGGTTGGGGTGAATACATAACTCCTCCCTCCTCAAGAGCGGAATCATCCGATGGACCTCTGGTACATAGGTGATTACGCCAAAGCTTCGCTAACTGAGCCTTAAACATAATTAAAATAACACATAGAATCGTTAAACATAAAAACACATACAAAATAAGAGTAGTTAGTCCAAAGTTTTGCACTATTTGTTCACTGCGAGTTTCACTATTGGTTATAAGATCCGATTGTTTCATTGCGTATGACAATAAGTGTAACTGATCCAGATTGATGTCCTCTATGTTCACCGTAGGTGTGCTGGGCAACTCGCTGGGCTTCACCTCAGGTAAGTTGATGGTAGGGACGTTCCTATAGCTTATTTTATTTACGTAGGAGTGTTCGCGGTGCAGCTGAATGTTGCCGATAAAAACGTCGCAAGGCTCGTCTATACACAGCGTGTAAGTGCCGAGGACATGTTGTAGAGTCATGTCGGTGCCGCACTTCTTTTTCAGCATGGTCTTGTTTCTCGTGTATAGTATCCAGCTGTTGGAGTTGATGCGCTGCACTTTTATCGCTTCGACTTGAACTGAAACCTGGGTACAGCTGGTAAGATCGTCATCATACCTCATGAGCTGCTCTATACAGGTCTTCCTCGGGAACAACACTCGGTCGTCGTCGGTGCAGAGAAAGCGGTCGTCGGCTGCTGCTTTACATGCTTGGTTTAGTGGTAAGTAAAGTGAGTTTTTTGCCAAAAGGTAAGGGTATTTTGGGACAATTATTAGGGTTTTATTTTGGGATTCACTAAACACGGGTAAAGGGTAGAGCTTAAAATAGTTATATGTAATATTCTCAACTAAAGGAATTTCCAATAGAAACACAATTTCATTCCGTTTCAAGTAAGACTTAACAGTAATAGACTCTTCAAACTTAATTAGATTGCTTAATTTTACCTCATACATCAATGTTTCAGTTTTAGAAATTCGTTCCAAGTGTTGTAACAGCTCTGTAGAATTAACAATTGATTGGTGTAGTACAGACACTTTGCTGAAAGCAACGGCGGTTTCTATTTCACTTAATTTTACATAAATAGTACGAAAATTGCTCATGAACAGGTTATACAAGCCTAAAACATTTGCATAGTATACAGATTCATTTCTCTGGGCCGAAAGTTTAGTTACAATTTTCTCCACCTTTTGTAGCCGTTCATTTAACAATTTTGAGTTCTGGTTAAAGGCAGTGGTACTATTTATGAAGTTATCCAACACCTTAGTGACCAGCGTCAGTTTCCCTGTAACGGTAGCTTGTTGTGATTTTATTTTTGATATAAGGTCGTCATACCGGATAGCATCGTTATGGTCTAAGTTTCCTGTCAGAAGCTTTATTAACGATCCGAGAGGGTCTAACAGTCCTCGCCTGAAACGTTTGAACCGACGCGTGGGCATCACTTGGTTGAGTTTCTCTATGGTTACGTTACTTAAGTACTCTAGCTGTTCCTGTAATCCTAAAAGTTCGCGCGGATGCGACTTATCTAATCTAACTAACCTAACAAGTTCACTATATTTTAAAACATTAAATGCTAAATCGTATTGTAAGCCATTTAAATCTAAGGTCTGGATAAGTAGCCACTTATCTTGCTGAAAGAAGGCTTCGCCTTTTCTTACAGGCAAGATTCCTGGGTTCTTGTCAATCTTCTGCAGTTGAAGGGCCTGCCCTAGGCTCGGCAGGATCAGCGCGAGCCAACAGCACCTGCGGAGGCCGTTTTATATTTTTAATTGGCACTTGGGTTTGCCGTCCTCTTATTTGTGCTGGAACCACATTACGCGCTACCTGTCCTGTAACTACAGCCTTTTGATATCGTGGTTTATCTTTACTTTTTCTGGTGTTTACTAATTTGGCAAAAACTGTTTTCCCTTCAGGAAAATCTTTCACAGTTTCACCTCCTTTTTGCTTTCTAACTTTTTCCTTCTGTTCTAACAGTTTCCTTGCTATGTAGTCGTACAAATGTCGTGTTCTTTTTTTGTGGTCTTTCAGTAGATGTTGGTAATAGGTTTTTTCATAATTTACGTCAAAGACTCTACCGGAGTCGGTATGTCCGAATACTATTTCAAACGGCGTTAGGTCTGTGGCACTATGTATGGTGTTATTGTAAGCCATAACAGAATAGGTCATGACAGAGGCTGCATCTGTGCATCTCTTTTCATATTTTGCAATACGGTAAATTTCAATTATAGTAGAGTGGAATCGTTCTACTATGCCCATGGAATTTGGGTTGTTGGGTGTGCCAATATGAAATTGAATTTTGTAGAGATCCATCAGCTCTCGCATCAGCTCGTTGTTAAATTCTGAGCCCGGGTCACTGCTGATCTTTTTGGGGACGCCATAGAACGAAAAATATTTAATTAAGGCGCGAGTGACCTCGGGGGTTGATCGGTTAGCTAGTTCTATTGCTTGTCCTAACTTACTGAAGGCATCCACTAGGGTTAGATAGTATTTTCCTTCTATGGAGAACAAGTCTATAAATATCTCCTGAAATGGGGCGTCCTGAGTCTGGGTCAATTGTAACGTAGGCTTAAGGGGGTGTCTATCATACTTCATGATCTTACATGCTTCACATCCGTTCAAGACTGCAGAAACGGTGTCTTGCATTTTATGCCAAAAATAATTTCGGCGTAACCTCACCATGGTTTCCCTTACTCCTCTATGACACGTTTTTCCCATATGATGTTTCAATATAATCGCCTTTTGTTCCTCTTCATCCTCAATAAACACCACTCTTTCCGTACATTCGTGAAAATTCACTGCATCCTTTTTAAATAATTGAATAACAATGGTGGCAAACTTTTTCCTTAACTCTTCAGATTCAAACCAGATGAAATATTTTACTTTATTTTGTATATACCTTTTTAAAAACTCTTTGATGACATCATCATTATTATCGGATGGTATGAAAATTTGTAAAACCTTTTGTTTTTCCCTTGAAAGATCTTGTACTTGCAGTTCACGTTTGCACCAAGAGTACACAATTATTTGGTTGGGTTTAGTATCTATAGCATCGTTCAGTATAGGTATGCCTACTGACTCTAGGTTTCGTACAGAGTGTACAGTTGCAGAAGCACTGCTCGACAAAGATGGGACTGGGTAAGTCACACTTTCGTCGTCCTTTGCTGATAGTGTATCTGAAATAGTGATTGGGCTAGCTGACGCGGTACGGTCATCGTCCGAAATTGATATTGTAGAGGAAGAGTGTCTTTTTTCAGTTGTCAGCTTCTTTATTTGTTCTGTGACCTGTTCTAAATAAGCCTGAAGGGCTTTTTCCTTTTTATCGACATTAACTTTCATGGAAAGTGCTTCATCATCTGATTCTGTGGCATTGACTTTAATTCTCGATAAGGCATCAGCGTTGGTGTTCTGTTTGCCTTTTTTGTAAACGATGTCGAAGTTAAAGTCCTGTAGACGTAACCTCCATCGTGTAAGTTTACTGTTTGGGTCCTTAAGTGAATTGAGCCAAGCCAAAGGGCGATGGTCTGTGTAAATTATGAATTTACGCCCATACAGATAAGGTCGAAAATGTTTAGTAGCCCACACTATGGCTAAAAGCTCGCGCTCTATCGTACTGTAGCGGGCCTCTGTATCGCTCAGTGTTCTACTGGCGTACGCAATAGGCTTATCGCTGCCTACTGTACCCTGTGATAACACGGCACCTAAGGCTACCGCAGAAGCATCAGTTGTTAATATGTACGGCTTATCCGGATCCGGGTATTGGAGTAAAGGCGCGTTTGTTAAGAGCTCTTTACACGTGTTAAAGGCATCGATATACGATTGATCAAGGACGATCCTGTTACGTTTTTTTAAGCACGCGGTTAAAGGTCGTGTTACTTTCGCGAAGTCCTTGATAAAGCGTCTATAATAGCCTATTAGGCCAAGGAAACTTTTTATTTCCGTGGTGGTCCTTGGTATAGGGAAATTCATGACTGCCCTGATCTTATCGTCATTCGGTTGGAGGCCATCCTTGGTGATCTTATGGCCAAGGTACAGCACCTCCTTCCTGAAAAACTCTGACTTATCGAGCTGTACCTTAAGGTTTGTAGCTCGTAATCTGTCAAAAACATTACGTAACTTCTGTAGATGGTCCTGTAGGCTTGTCGAATATATGATGATATCATCCAAGTATACCATGCAGTGTATACCTTGAAGGCCGCGAAGGACGTTGTCCATGGTACGCTGAAAGGTCGCGGGGGCTGTTTTGAGGCCAAATGGCATACGGCAGAATTCAAAATGCCCGTTTTGAGTACTAAAAGCTGTTTTAGCCCTATCACATTCAGCTACTTCAATCTGGTGATACCCACTCGCAAGATCTAGTGTGGAGTAATAACAGCTGTTGCCTAATTTGTCGAACAAGTCTGTGATATTTGGCAGAGGGTATCGATCGTCTACAGTAATTTCGTTTAGACGCCTGTAGTCTATAACCATTCGGTATTTTACTTCACCGGACGCATCCATTTTTTTTGGGACCAAATGAACCGGAGCGCTCCACGGCGAATGAGATTCCTGAATCACGTTATCTTTTAATAGTTGTTCTACTTGCCTTTGAATTTCAGCTGCCTGAACTGGTGCTTGTCTATATGGCTTCAAGTAAATTGGGTCTTCATTCTTTGTTCTGATGTTATGTTTAACTTCATTGGTAAAAGATAAGGGGATCTTTTCACAATGAAATATGTCCTTATATTCCTCACACAACTTCATCACACTCGCTCGTTCTTCTGCATTCATATGTTCTAGACGCAACTTCTGCAAGTTCTCCGTAAGTATGTCATCCATCTCTAGGTCTTTCATTTCAACATCGCTAATACTATTTACCTTTATTTCGGTATCGACAAACCGGGTAACCTTGAACGGCGAAGTGACAGTAAGTGTCATTTCTTGGTCAGTGGCGTTCTGTATAACAGTATAAGCGTAACCATTCTTACATTTCACTAACGCACTTGGCATTCTCACTCCTTCACAAAACTGTTTGTAATTTAGTATAGCGTTTCCAGAGTATAAGTCAGTTGGCAATTGGACTCTCTGTTCGCTACGAGGGGCCAAAATTAATTTATAGTCCGAAGTGTCACAATTGATAGGCAAAGTGACATTGTGAGTCGAGAGTACTCGGTCTTTGATGTTTATCGTTGCACCTAATGTATTAAGCAGGTCCAGTCCAATCAATCCGTCATATCGCACATCCACATCATACACGTAAAAGGTATGCAGGTCATTGCTCTGAAAGGATGGTAAAGATGGAATATCAATTACCTCATCATGTCTACTGGAGGCATGTGTGCTCACGACTTCGAAAGGCTCGAACCGTTTATAGTGCGAAAAGTACTCATTTGCCTTACGGGGGCTTATAAATGATCTAGTGCTCCCTGTATCAATCATAAATTTGGAGTTTATCTCTGGGAGGTAAACGTATGGCAACTTAAGTTTACCGCTGTAATTCAACGAAATCACCTCTGATGGTTTATTGAGGCATTTATCATAAAATTTTCAACTTCGGTGGTTTCACCCTGCTGTACCTCCTCTATACTTTCTCCTGTCTGCGCGACGTACGCGTCATCAAAATTACACTCGTCAAAACAATGCTCGGTCGCTGGATATGTCTCGCCGCACGGGTACTGATAAGCGCTACATTCTTGCTCTGCTAGCTCGAGTTCGTTTAATTGAACTCGGGGTTGAACGGTACGCATTGATACGTCGGTTTCAACACGTTGGGACTGAGGTTTGACGCCTAGCTGCTGGTTAGAATTTTGGAATTGTGGGCGATATCCAAACTGTTGGGGAGGCCTATAGCCCAACTGCTGTGGCGGCCTGTACCCGAACTGGGGTGGCGTGCTTGCGAAAGGCGGTTTGTACCCAAACTGGGGTGGTTTGTTACCAAACTGCTGTGGCTGTTGACCGAAGTTTTGAGAGCTGAAATTCGGTTTATATCCGAAAGAATTTTGTGGCTGAGAGCCAAACTGATTAAGACGGAACCCTGTAGGTTGAGGCTGAGGGCCTGACTGATTTGGGCGGAAGCCGATTTGTGGCTGATGGTTAATGCCAAATTGGGGTCTGTATCCCGTAGGGGTCAAATTGTTAGGGCCAGGAAGCTTGAAGCCAAACTGAGTCTGGGGTTTAGGCTGGAAGACTGTCGGGTTAGCAATGCCCGGTCTGTTACCGTACAATTTATTGCGAGCGTTGTACTGCTCCAAAAAGTTAACTTCTTCTAATACTACGCTGAGAGCTTCTTCAAGTGAGGTAGGGGCTTTCAGCCTTACTATCCTGACCATGTTTTCTGGAAGGTTGTGCAAGAACACATTTTGGGCCACGTTATTATAAATGGCTACTTTGCTTTGCCTGATATCAGGGTTGTCTATCTGGTTGACTTTCGAGAATAAGACCGATCTAACTGACTGTACGCGGTTACAAAAATCACTATAACTTTCAGTGGATCTAATTCTAAGTGCCTCGAGTTCTAGAGCGATACACTCTTCACTGCGCGGATCGCCAAAGTGTTGGGTCATGAGCCGCTTTAGCCCATCCCATGTCACAATATCCTCTCTCTCGGAGAGTAATGCGGCGGCATCGCCTGCCAATCGACTTGTGATAATATGGTATAAGTAGGTGTTTTGGGCTTGTTCGCCACGGTATTTGCTTATTATATATTCGGCTTTTCTTAAAAATAAATTTAAATGCCTTTTGTCACCGCTGAAAACTGGAATTAACTTTACCATTTCACTGGGCACTGCAGTTAGTTGCTCCATGGTAGAGTAGAGAGATAGATAGAGCTCTCGATAGATTTTACAGAGTAAAGGCGTTTAGAGATTTTACTCAGTAAGGCGGCTTTAAAAACTACTAATAATACTTAACTAACCTTATTTAAATTTTTACTCTATTTTTTCTACTTTTCTTATATTTATTTATTTGGTTTTACTTAAAATTCACTTTTCACTTTTTATTGTCTTAAAATTACTTAACTAAAGTTAAACTGAGAGAAGTCTTATCTCAGGAATAACACAATGAGGAATGGGAAAGGAAGGAAGGCAAAAATTTCACTCACCAACCAAGCAATCCCATGCTCGTCTTCACGCGTCACGGTGCAGAGTTTGATGCTCCTGTGATCGCCTCCGTTCGTCCTTGTCAGATTTGTTTGGTTCGAGGATCCAGGCTTTAGCGGATCGCGCGGACTCGCTCGCGGAAACTGCCAGAGTTCGATGGCGGAAAACTCGCGAGGTCTGCACAGCTAATTAACCGGATCCTACCGGCTGCGCCAGACAAGTTTTAGGGGAGCTTTGAAGTGTTTTTAAAAACTAAAATAAAACTAACGAATACGTCCACTCGATTCGGAGAGCGCTACTGTATTATTTTAATAGAACACAAGATCATCTTAGGCTAACATCTTACAGCTAACTTCATATAGTTCACATCGCTTAGTCAGCACGGACGTTCAGTACTACTCTACTAGTAGAGGGTTGGGGTGAATACATAACTACCTTGTACAAGTCACTGGCGCCGTAATCATGTTTGTGATAACGTTGATGAAAACAAAGAGTTGGTTATTTCAACTTGCCTTTGTGTTTTGCGGTAGTGCAAAATAATAACCAAGAGTGGACGAAAGTAACTCTACTTCTGTACAGGTACTTAAGAACGTGATTTATTTTTTATATTTTACTTAGAAAACACAGTTACAATTATAGTGCTCAGTGCTCTTTTTAGGGTTTCGTACCGGAAGGGTGCCAAACGCGACCCTATTACTAAGACTTCAGTGTCCGTCTGTCTGTCTGTCTGTCACCAGGCTGTATCTCATGAATCGAGATAGCCAGGCAGTTGAAATTTTCACAGATGACGTATTTCTGTTGCCGCTATAACAACAAATACTAAAAACAGAATGAAACAAATATTTAAGGGGGGCTCCCATACAACAAACGTGATTTTTTGCGGCTTTTTCTCGATCTTTGTGTCTAATATTGTATAGATCATTGTACGGAACAGTTCGTGCGCGAATCTGACACCCACTTAGCCAGTTTTTATTTCCATATCGGTTTTCATTTACGGATTGATTCTACTCCTCTGGTTTCAATTCCAGTGCCGTTAATCCTACTATCCGACTATAGTGTGAAAATGAGAATAAAATGTGAAAGTTTGGATGTTTGTTACCCAATCACGCAATAAAGGCTGAACGGAATTACATGAAACTTGGCATACAGATATACAAAGAATTAAGACACCGAATACTTGATATCTTGATAATGCGTTCCCGTGGGATTATATTTTATTGATACCGTAACTTTTTTTCAAGCCAAACTCTAAGATATTTATTTATTGCGTTGCCATGGTAACGTATAAACGGACCGGGTTGCGAATCGTATAAACGGATTCTGTGGCGCATGGCGGTATGAAGCTCACCGGGACAGCTCGTTCAAAAATAAAATACATTGCGTGTAAGTTGGTTGTTGGGATTCTTTCCAACTTTTCATAGTTTCGGTTGCATTTCTTTACATATTCATTGCTCATTTTATTTTTGCATAACCTCATCTTTATAAGAGTGTCCCCTAAATCTAGCTATCATAATTATTTCACGCTTCCTCTAAATTACACTTCACGGTCTCCGTTACCGCAAAAATAATGCGCGCTTACGTGCAACAACGCAAAATTATACAATTTTAACGGTGCTCTGTCACGCTTCTGCGTCGCTTTAGACTCTATTCTCTTAGCTGCAGAGTCTATTATTCCGCTTGTGGCGGGAAGGATATAGTGTCACTATTTCGTTACTGTTAACCACAAAATGCAGCGTTAACAGTAAAATAATATTTCGAGTACGTTACCTCACAAACTGCTTTGAAGTTAATGATGCTGCCTTAAATTTCCGGTATAGGCAAGTTACAGATTCTATATAATGCACTAATGTATTAATGAATCTAGTAGAATATGTTATAAGTTATATTTGTAGCACGAGTTTGATGAATACAACAAAATGTGATTTCGTTTATTGCCTGAATCGCAACTTCCGTGTGAACATAAACTGCACAATTATTTTTCTTCCTAATTTTAAATAAATACCCACGACAAAAAACTTGAGTACAGTCAACCTTAATAGTTTTTATTGTAAAGTCGTCCGTAAGGTAACTGAGTAGAGTGCAGGCGTGTAAAGGTTGATGTGCTGTCAACTGTACTGGAGGTTACACAACGGACGCGGAAGATAATCCGCTTGAAAACAACATCAGCTCTCTAATAAGTCGTTTCATGAAGACAGTCCAAATTGTGTTCGTAATTTCTATAGACTGTCAAAGTTAAGCAATGTCCAGAGCCACCAAGCCAATTTAATAGTGTAAACTAGTGCGACCAAACACAAAGGCTTTGTTCATGACTACACAGTATCTCGAGATGTCAGCTAGTCCTTCGAACGTGTAGGTGGCGACGAAGGCAATTGGATTCTGTCACTGAGCAATAACCTATTCATTGGCTTTTGGTCTCTACGACTGGCATATGCAGCACAATCTTATTTCCAGAAGGTTAACCAGGTATTTTTTTAAATGTTTAATAAGGGTTTCATACTATAGGCCCTGCCTAAAGTCAGCATTTAGTAAAACTTGAAAGCATTATACGAAATAAATAGTTTAGTTATATTTACGTAGTTTACCTAGCTTTAAGTCGGTCGTAATCGTAATAGGTAAGTCTTAAAATTGAACATTTTAGAGTAAAGCAAAAAAAAATTGGTATATTACAATTTTTTTTCTTGTTCAGCAGAAAACTAAACCGAAATGCGATAAAGTTTTTAACAAAATTGGAAATGTTTCCACCCCAATTTAACTGATTTAGCCTATTGAATTGCCAGGCGTGTCGGTCAGCACATTCATACTTTTACAGATTTTAAGGTTAGAAATTATTATTGTAAGAACCGTTAATCCATTGTCCAATCCTTGTTTTTATCCAGAAAATGTTTTATTCACACAGACACTCATACTGATAACCTGAGTAGAATTCAATTGCTTCGAATATAAAGGGTGTGTCTCTATACATCAGATTTATCATCAGATACATTGTTTAGTTCGGTCTGCATAGATTCTTCAGTGCAGTAGCATGAGTTTCGACGTTTGACATCTGAACGCGTCAGGTCGGGGCCCATTCATAGCCGTCCGTCGCTTGCAAATTAATTCCTGAAATACGAATCGTTTGGTCAGCCACGCTACTATGCACTGCAGGACGCAAATCGTGGGTGCCCTACAATAATCTCCGATATGTTACATTATCTTATTAATCTTGTCTTCCACGGGATGACAATATACTATTACATATCGCACCCCAAGGTGCTTGGTCAACACGTTTTTTATAACATTTTTTTTAAGTCCGAGTTTACATGTAACGAAACCTAATATACGTCTACATTTTTGTAGCAGTCATCCTTAATGCATTGCTTTACTTTTTTTAGTTAAAGTCGCCCGTAACTTAACGAGTACAATTCAGGTACGTAAAGGCTGATCTGGCGTTGGCGGCACAAATCATGGTTGGGGTTGCAAAATATACATAGCACGGTTTTGTCCTGTCGGAAACATTGCTCTATTTTCACCTCGATAAAACTTTTAGGATATCAATGTATTTGTCGCCGCCAACAAATACATTGATATCCTAAATGAAATTGGCCTGCTTCTGAAGTTAATTAGGCTAGCCTTTTAATAACAATAAATAATTATCTAAAACTTATAACCACTAGATCACTCTGCTGAGTCGCTGCATAATTGCTTCGGTACCCAGGTACAACGTTGCATAACATTTCGGTCTCTATTGCCCTCCCTAGAAGGCACAAGTATGCAAACCACTGCCAAAGCAACTATCGGGCCGCAACATTTCCCAATGGAGCCCAAAAATGGCATCGACTTCCGATTTCCTACACTCCATCGGTCACGTCTTGCTGGCTTACTTCGTGACAACGCTCTATACAATCACCGCAGGTCTAACCTTATTTCTGTCATCATAAGCGCTATATTTCAACAAAACTGCAACACTACCTATATCCACTGTATACTTTCATAAGAGATACTATGTTACGTAAACCTTTGCAAACATCCATTGTCCTCGTCTAGACCGTTTCAAAAATTTGAACACAGACTACCAAATTTCTACCAAGCAGGCACCCAAGGAATTTTCTTTAATCTTGTAGTACATAGAGCAGACGGCGCATAGTCCGCATCGGTCTAATGACAGCTAAGCAACGTCTCTCATAAAGTAAGCAACTCATCGGAGACCTGCCCCTATATTACGCTCACCAAATCCTGAGCGATTCCAATCGTTTAACTGTCAAATTAGTATGCAATTTGACAGTTAGACGATTGGAATCGCTCAGGATTTGGTGCGCGTAATTAGGCCACTGGTCGGACTCTTCCGACAAAAAACCAAGTAAGTTTATCCGGTGTTAAGTTAATAATGTGTAGTGCTTACGAAAGTTTTAGTTCTAAAACTCATCGGAGAGTCTAATTTAGAGTACATTTTCCCACACTACATAGAAAAATAAACCAGATTAACTGGCTATAGTTAAGTGGGTTTACCTGTTCAAATACGAGTACCTAATGCGTCACCAATCTTCAAGTTGTCATGCATGATGCTCTAAGCAAGCGAAGACAAATATTTTTAATAACAGACGAGCACATCTGCCTCTGTCTTTGATTGAAAAAAATGTAGCCATTTAGTTCTTCCTAATGAAATGCCGATTCAATACCAGTATCTCACAGTGCTCTTGCAGAACCAAACTGATTATTACTTATATTGTTTTTTTTTTGTTGCACGAAGCCGTGCTGAGGACAATTTTAAAAAAACCTATTTAGAGGCTAAAAATTCCACCCATGGGACTTGAACCTACATGATTATATTAACAATAAAAAAAGAATATAATCATGTAGGTACAGCGATATCATTCCGATGTAAAAACCTAACTGCAAAGTGAGTTGCTTGGGGCTGCAAGTGATGTAAATTACTTCGGCCAGATGTCGCTGCCTGTATGTAATACAGATAAGCTTGTAAAGGGCTCGAAATTTTGCCGATTCCTGCACTTGCCCATTAGCTCAGTTAGACTTTCTTTTTAAATAAATAAAAATAGTTTCCTATCGATGGCAAACGAATCCGCCATTATGCATGCATGAGCTACGTTTTCTGTGTCGATACTCAATTAACAACTCTCTATCCATTACATAATATAACAAAAACTCACGCCATCCCCGTTTACCTGAGGATTAAGCAGTGACCAGGGTTTGCCACTTGCCACGATCCAGACAGACCTTTTTTCGCTTCATCAACATTAATTAGTCTTTGCATACACGCATGCCGGTTTTGAGTACTCTCTATACCTTGTATGAAAGTTTGACACCGTTGGATGTGGAGATCTTCATAGTGTCCACTAGTAAATAGAGGTTTTACTTGATTAATGTTCTGTTGTTCGTATTTATTAGCCGACAAATTATAGATAATGTAACATGTAGCAAAGGATGGTTGAAGATTAATATTCAATTAACATACTATTCATCACACTTGTGTATATAACGTACATAAGGCAAGTAGGTGGCGTCTGATTTAAATTCACATAATCGTACAATTTCCAAAACAAAACAAATTAGGTACAAAGACCAAATTATTCAATCAGAATCAGAGGTAAAAGAGAACATTTATTTTAATTCATTAACCACCACAAAGCTGATTGCAATACCAAATAATTTACAATGCTTTAAAATGACGCCTGAAATTCTGGATTCTCACTTCACGGTTCAACGATTCAGAAAGTGTTCTCACTTAAAATGCGGAATTCCCCTTTTAATTTATAAAAAAATATTAATAAAAATACAAATATGTTTATTTTCTCAATCCACAAATCTAGTGCAGTTTATATAGATTGTAGAAGCGATGGTATAATTTGTGGAAAGGCTGGAGCCTAATCTAGATCAAAGATCTGTATTTTATGTTTCCAGGCCTCCCAGCTCAAAATATTTGGCAAATAAATATTATTATTATTAATACGTTTATTGCACATAAGTAAAAAATACAATGGTAATGTGGCGGACTTAATGCTATAAGCATTTTCTACCAGTCAACCACAGGTGGTGCGAGAAATAAACTGGTAGGCATATATTGTGTGTTATTTGCAAGCTAATGACAGTCTCAAATAGAAAAGAGAAACTAAAAGTAAACAAAATTGTTTAAAACAATTATCTAAAATTATATTACACTCAACATCGATCTAGACTTGGGCGTAGAGGGTTTTAGCATAATCGGTTTATAAAGGTTCTACTGCGATATAAGTCTTCTCTCAGAGAGAGAGAAAGCCATCTTCATCAAGCGATTTAGTGATTTCACGCGCAAGCTCCAGACATTTCAGGATCAGACACGTCAGATGCTTAATTTTCAGATACAAGTACCTATCTATCTACATACTTGCTCAATGTTGACTCTGAGCGTTTTCCCAGCCAAAGGAGAATGATCAATTTACTATAGGAGTTAGTCTATTTTTGCGTCTTCTTGCGTGTTAATGAAACCAACGGTAAACTATGAGTAGTTCTTCAAAAAGTATTCTCCGCGTAACTTTCGTGGCGAAATTTCTTTTTAGAGTTATCTTTAAATAAATGGACACACGTTTAAGGCGTTGAAAAAATAATGAGTAGAATTTTTATTATTTGTAAATCGGTGCATAAACTACAAAGATATATTATTTTGAAATTTTGTTGCCCATGAAAGTTACGAAAGTCGCCACGAAAGTTACAGACGTATTTTTTACAAGCAAATATGGTTTCAAATCTTTATTATTTCTCCAATTTTTTTGTGGATTGAAGTTTATAAAATAATAGACTTATTATCTATGAATCATCTTGTATTTGAGATCAACAATTATAATTCTTGTGAGATTATTATTATTACTTATTAGTAACTTAGGTTGCAATAGCCTTGGTCCCAGTAATTTAACTGTGTAATTTACGACATAAACATAATTATTACTTCCTAACATTGTAGCAGCTGGCAGAAAATGTGTGCTTTTGAATATTGAATTGAAATATTCAGAATCATAAAACACACCATTATCTGCCAGTTGCTATAATAGTAGTTTACATATTATTATTATCTGTTTTCAGTCTCGTATCATTTAGAATTTATCAAAAGATATTTTCATGGCTATCCCTTATCAGTGAATTACCACTAAACTTAAGCAATAATTGTTAACATTTTGTTGCATCTATTTTTCAGTCTTTCTTCTTTGGAGTTCTTTTAAGTCTATAATCACAAAATCTTAGTCTTAAATTAAAAATCACAAAAGCTATGCACTTCGCATCATAATTCAAAATATTAAGTTTAACTTAAAATTTATTAAAAAAAAGTATTTACTTCGTAACACTGTATAAAAGTATCTAAAATATTCTATAGTCATCGTCACTATCATAAAAATCTATTTTCTTGTTACCATCCTCGGCATCCATCAGATTTTTTACAAAAGTTTTATTAAGACATTCAGAATCGAGCGATGGCACATCTTCCCAAAAACTGTCAGTGCTCGGCAAATTCAGGTCACTGCCATTTGTATTTTTTACCTTATTTTCACATTGTCAAGTACTATCAACCTTCCCGTCTGCCTTTCTTCTGTAGTATCTTTCCCTTGCCTTCATTTTCACTGCATTGTGTAACTCTGTGTATTTTTTTTATTCTTGCTCTTCTTTTTATCTCTGCAAGATGCTTTTTCTCCCGTCGCTCCTTTGAAATTTGCGGTGGCATAGATTCGGTTTGTATGTAATCTAAAAATAATTTCAACCAAAAGAATTTAACCTGACTGATGTGAGTAATTGAAGTAGATAACATACAAGACAATCAGAAAGAATGACGATGAAGTTGGGATGTTTTAAGCAAAGATTGTTTAAACAATGGGCAATACAGCCCAGTTTGGGGTGGATAAAATGTCAAATTGTTAATGTTACAAGATATTTTTTTAAACACATATTTTGAGATTTACGCTTTACGTAAATACATCTGCGGCGTCATAAAAATCTAAAATTAATATTTAATGGAGATATGTAACTTTCGTTGTGCGCTAGCTAACTTTCGTGGACAAATGGCCACGAAAGTTGTGCCACGAAAATTACGAAATTTTTACATTTTTGAGAATTACGTTTAGAATTATAGGTAAAATAACGAATAAAATACTTGGATTTAATCTCGAAGATCTATCTTATTCCCTAATTTAAAATGAGTTGGAAAATTATAAATATTATCCTTCAAAATATGCGCATGAAAGTTTCTTGACTAAGGCTACTTGAAAATACTCAAAGCATAACTTACCTAGTATTTTTTTGTTTTGAAGTGATGGACGTACGGGTTTCCCTCACTGATGCCGGGACATTACTGAGCGTCTGCGCAGCTAAAACTTGTAGCGACAAGTTGCCGCTCTTGGAAGATAGGTGCCGTTTTGTTGCGCGCTCGCGAAACTAACAGAATAGTGTGACAGAGACATAATGCCTATTAACTTTTGTAACTTAAGAGATAAAATAAATGTTCTTTGGTCATTATGATGCATAGTTAAACACAATTTATTTAATGTATTACATTATACGCTTATGAATCGAATACAAAAGTAATCAAAGTTTTCCGTGAGCGCGAACAGAGTGTGACGCGCGAAGAACACAGATTTTGCTCCCGTTTTCGACAGTAGATGTATATTTTTTAAAACATCGTTAATAATTTTAGATTTTTTATGTTGAAATTATACACATATATAAATAAAGAGTAATCTGTTTTTGGTCCTAAGACTGAATGTTTAATAAGTTAGGAATTAAGACCGTGTGACCGCGTTTTGAGAGTCCTTAAAGAATCACTCCTATAAGAAATTAGCTCTGGATTATGCAGGAAAAATATTATGAAAATATTAGATGGGAGTTTCGAGAAATCTTAATTTTGAGCCCATGAGACAAGACTATCCTAAGCTCACAATGGCGGTTTATTTTAGTTATTTATTCCACATATTGTTCGTACATCATCTTAATCATCATCATTTCAGCCATTGGACGTCCACTGCAGGACAAAAGCCTCCCCCAACGATTTCCAGAAGGGCTGGTTGGATTTTTCATACACATGGTCATTTTAACAATAAACTACACTAATTAAACAGTATAAAATCCACTGGAATCAATTTGCAAAAATAAAAGCGTAATAAAACCACTCGTTTGAATTCCCGCCAAAAACTCCCCGTTTGCAGTTTGCACTTTCGCATTTTATGTATGTACACAATTTGCGATTTTTGCAATAATGTAATTTAATCTGTGTTTGTAATCTGTATTGACTGACTGAAGTTTTTTAGTTATACAATCAATACAGATATTTTTTAATTATTACTTTTAAACCCCTGATTCTTTTAATTTATCAAATAGAACTATGGAATCATCTTTCAAAAGAAAAATTTTGTGGTGTAAATGCTTAAAGCGCAACATACACTGGTTTTGATCATTCTCCTTTCAGTTTTGTTTGTGATCCTGTTTTAAAATCGCACAAAACAACGCACTTTCAGTTTTTCCCCAATTTTCTCAGCAACTTATCCAATTTTCTTCCTCTAAAAACCTTATTCGGGATATTACAGACAAAACAAATTTATCGGCCAAGCCGGTCTCATGTGATGTGCTTATCAACAAACAGCATTAAATATTTATTTTGAAATAACACAGAACCTGAAAACCATTTCCTCAATAGTCATCAAAAATGAAACCACGTCCAAAACAACGTCATTTCTTAAAATTTTATAAAAAAAATACACGCGAATTCAATACAGAGAATTTTAAAAGTTTGCTTGTTGGCGTGGTTTAAATTATACATTATATTTCATAAGCCTTTACTTGTATCCTAGAGTCAGGGTTTGTCACTTGCGACGATCCTGGCAGACAGATCCTCGCTTCATCAACACTGATTGTATTAAAATAGTTTTTTCACTTCTCATGCTCGTATAGTTTGACTTTAAGTCATGCGTAGACGACATAAACTCGCTTTTTAAGCTCTAGTGCATTAAGTATTTTTTTCTTCTAAAACTAATATAATGAGGCTCAACAGCCAAACAGAGCCAAAATATATTAAACAATTTAATTGAGCAGTAAAATTTCGTAGAATACTGAAACCTGTTCTTTTAATTTATTCTCGCTATAATTATTTATAATTTCTTCCGTACGTTTTCTATAATTAAATTAATTAAATCAGATAAAATAAAATTTGATTATTGTATAAAAATGCGCCGAAATGTTTTTATGACTTGGCAGAAAACAAGTATCTAAGTCTAAATTCACAAAAAAATTAAAAAAATCATTAAAAAATAGATTGGCGGGAATTGGTTATTTTTTATGTTCTTTCACTGTACGACGATTTTGTTGTCCGAAATTTTCCTGGCAACCGAGGTGAGAAGCAGAGTTTATAACTCAGGCCTAAATGTCCATTTTTAATGTATTTTGCGTGAATTTTCTGCCAAGTCATAAAAACATAAAAATGGATTGCTTTAAGCGCTTGTACAATCTACTATTGTTTCGCGGTATTTTTATAACACATTGTACAGATAAATCCCAATCAAAAGCATCTAGGTGACGTAATTAAATGAGTCCCTCAGCGAACGGTACATTAACACGTATTCTATCACAATCCGGTGTGGAGCTAATTAGCCGGGCCCGTTAGTAGAACATAAGTGCGCTTTTGAATGACTTGCTGGTGAATCCCTCGGGCTCTTCCCGTTAAGACAAGGTACTTTGGTTTCGGTAAATATGAGTATAGATGGACAGAGAACGCTTCATTGTACAAAAAGTGAATTACAAAATATGATACAGGATACAGAAAAATATTATAGTATACAGGGTACAAACAAATATTTTTAAATAAAAAATAAAATGACTTCAAAACACTACAGCACTAAAAAGTTAGAAATAATTTAGAAGAATACCATTAAATTAGAAGTACGTATAAATGTAGGCATTGTAGAAGTAAAATTATACTTCTACAATTCCTACATTTATTCGTACTTCTAATTTTACAAGTTAAATTAAACTTTTCCTCACTTTTAAGTGCTGTAGTGTTTTGAAATCGGTTTTTATTAATTATTATGATTTTTTTCAGTATTAGTGGGGGGGCGGGAGAAAAAATTCAAATCCCTTATAACCATAAATTTACCCTACTTAACTTTTTGCTTTAAAATTTGAAGTTCATCAGAACATCACCAAATTACCCTGGGACTAATTTTACGCTATATTATGAAACATGTTATGCATACTGAAGCATGGGCCCCATTAGGCCTTATTTACTGCTGTCCATTGAAGAGTTCATTCCACCATCTCTGAAAGTCTTCATCAGATCTTCACCAATTTAAAATGAAACCAATGGGACGTTTTATTTATACGAAAAATAAAATTGTCTAAATCGGTTAAGATTTGACAGAGTTATGAAGGAACATAGCAAAAAATATATATATATATATAATATACGCGTCGAATTGAGAACCTCCTTTTTGAAGTCGGTTAAGAATCCCGATAACTATTGCAACTGCATATGTACCGACTGCATCTGCAAGCCCTAAGGGTAAGCTTTATGAGCCTGAAGCCTGAGCTAGCTGAAAACTCTATGCCAGGACAAGAAAGTTTGGTTTATGTGAGAGGGGGCCATAAATACTTGGTGAGGAGTAGACCTTATTATACGCTGTAAAATGGACTCAAGAACGAACGTTTTACATATCTTGTGAACAACTCGGCTTATGTGAAACAATGTTTAGAATGCCTAGCGAAGAATCTCTCACAGTTTTAATTAAGATCTCTTCTTCGAGTTTAAAACTGTATTCACACGAAGTTTACGTGCTTAGTAATATTAACCAGGTCTCCGTGAGCATTTTTGGCAGTTTTTACTGAAATTCGAATGTTTCTTTAAATTTTAATTTCGAATCGACAGGATAAGATTAAGCTCTTATATACCTCTAAACTTCCCAGACAAAACCATTGTAAGACAAAAGAGTGTAGCTGCCTGTATTACAAACAAACAGCCTAAACATCCTTTAAAACTATGTAAGACGCCTCCAACACACTAAAAAAAACTGTCCAAGTGTGTTACGACCACGCGCAGTGTAGGGTTCCGAAGAAAGTAGGGGTTTTATCTGCTTTACAGAACTAACATCTTCATCAAAGTATTGAATTTTAAATAGGTAGGCCCTACTTAAAATTCAATGATCAAAGCAATTTTAAATGGACTTTGTACAAAGTTTTCCTTTTATAACTTCCTCGCCTATTACTCGTTAATTTGTAAAGCCTACTTAGCCATGATAGTTTTCCTTTTGATCCCCCAGGAGAGCTATTCCTTGTCGACCACGGAACCCTAAAAAGAACTCCCGTTTAGTCCGTAATACGTCGGTTTAACAAAAAACTCATTTTACTCACTCGTTAAATAAAAGATTTATTATTGTTTATTTATTATGACAATCGACAGCTGATTAAAGTTCTAGCCTTCAAGGTTTAAATCTAGATTATCAGTGCAAAGATCGATACCTGTATAACATTTGCGTTTATACTTCTACCTATAAGCCTATTATTTAACATAATAAGAATGTAAAATAGTCCGTTACGTATGTCGAGGAAGATTCTACAGAACAGTACATTAACTTTATACTCCAATTTACTGGAATTACATTTTACTTAGGCACAAGAAGTGAAAATCAGCTCCGTAAAACATTACGTCCCATTATTCAGGAGCTGCATTAGTGGAGTAGCTTTTGGAACTTATTTATACGTATCAAGAGCAAAAGAAATAAGCCATTTCTTCTTATTGATTTTAGAGACGTTGTGGACTGAAAGAGATTGCAATGACTAGAATTGAAAAGGAAATAATGCGTGGCCATTTGGAGAGGATGAAGGAAGAAAGATTGATGAAAAAAATATATCGAGCCAATGTAGATGGAAGCGCCGGTAAGCCGGGACGCCTCAGGCGGACATACTTCGACCAAATAGGGGATGTACCTATATTAGCAAAGGGCAAGATAAGTACCTGAAACCGGTGTGTGTGTGTCTGCAACAGCTAATAAATGTTGATAAAGGGAAATAGGTATGTCAGGATCGTGGCAAGAGGCAATGTTTTGAATAAAATTGTGAAGAGTGTTTTCCTTCAATCTTAACGATACATAACGTAGATAGGTGTAACTTTGTCATGTTCTTTGTAAATTTGATTTCATAAACCTATTTAGAGGCTAAAAATTCCACCCATGCCGGGATTTGAACCCTCTCTCTCCCAACTGAGCTATTGGGTAAGTGCAGGCATTGGCTCAGTTACCCATTAGCTCAGTTGGGAGAGCGCTGGCACGGTTAGCCAGAGGTCGCAGGTTCAAGTCCCGGCATGGGTGGAATTTTTTGCCTCTAAATTTGTCCTCAACACGGGTGAGTGCAACAAAAAGAACATAACTTTGATTTCGTTCAGAAATATTCTTGAAAATGGCTTAAAATGTATTATGGTATACTGCGATTTACTAACTAGAAATGTATAACTAAGGTATACATGCCTCAATTGGCTTGTATCAGTGCCTTAAATGTTGATGTGCTATTAACTGTACCTACTGAAGTCATAAGAGCACACTTAAAAGTGCATTTACAATCTACACTCTAGATCTAGATTTGTGTAGACTTACACGAATATCTGTAATTCTTTCTCCTGGTTGTGCAATAAAGTGTTCTCTATCTCTATCTATCTATCTACAGCGAAACTTTCACCATGGTGGGAGCTTCGTTCTATCTATTTGAGCCTTGCGCTTTCAATCCTCCAAAGCTAATTCGGTTTGTCAGGTTATAAAGTTCAAATAAGGCTTTCGTTGAAAATTGGACTCGGAAGCGAGAGACCCAGGTTCGATTCCCAGTGCGGGCATGTACCTATGACTTTATTTTCTAAGTTATGTACATTTGTGAAGTTATAGTAGCAATACGACTCGCCGACGGTGAAGGAAAACATTGTGAGAAAACCTGAGTGTAGCTATTTGCATACCCTCACCGCTTGAAGTCGCCAATGCACGGTGGGCACGCGTGGTGATTTAGCCCATGGTCTCTCTGAGAGAAGGCTTGTGCCCTGCAGTGGGACGTATATAGGCTGCTTATGACGATGAAGGCTTTCGTTGATCGTTGCATTTCATTAACAAACATGTTTAGCAATCTTGCAGGCGTTTAGGGCGGCCACTTACGCAAGCTACAAGGCCTTATCAACTTTCTCGATCTTGTTATGGTGTAGTAAGCGACATAGCCTTTTTTTCAAAAGTAGTAACACAAAATGTTTTGAAATTCCTCTGGCTTCCGGAAAAAGAAGGGTTCCTATGGTCCGTCAATATGAAGAACAATAAAATATATCAGTTGTTGTTATATACCTTTTGGTTTGTAGAAAAAATACCGCTGTTACTATTTCGGGGTTTCGAAGTTCTTCTCATAGTTAAACCTTAAGCCTGGCTACCATAGCACATGGTATGCCAGTTTAGAATTGTGTTGTTTGGAAGTTATTATTATTTGCAGTGATGTAAGAACCCTTTCGTAAATGCTATTGTGGTTACAGCTTGGCTTGATTGGCTTTAGTAATGAATGAATGAAATTCATACAGTCGAGAGATCACATCAACACTATACTCATTTATATATCAGGCTACTTTGCAACTAAAATGTAAAGCTTGACGTACTGTCGACTATGTCGATCTCCTGTCGACTGTCCTTTCAAGCCGACTCAACTATTATCTAAATAATAATATGTCATTAGTTTTCGTTCCATTCCAGTCTATACCCATTTCTTAGTGACCGGCCTATATGGAGTTCTAGGTTTGATTCCCGTTTGATCGCACGTTTTGAGTCTAATCAGGGTAATTTCTTGATTGCGAGCTGAGATTCAATCTGGCTCTACATTTTCCAATTGTGTACCAGCCTTGAAGCGCCCTTGCAGCTCAATTGCAATTTATTGCCAGCAATTTTGATCGCTCCTCGATTAAGTTGTAGCGCAAGTATTTAATCCGTTTAAAACTAGATTTACAGTTCTGTTTCGGTCGGAGTTTTTTATTTAATAAAAGACCACCCGGCCGCTTTAGCCCCGTCCCTGCTAATTGACGACATTGTGTTCCAAGTTCAATGGCCGATTGACAAAGAGACATAAGCCTTATTCTAAATTTTACACCTCCAAGCTACAGAATTTGAAACACTACCACTGTATCTTTCTCATGAAGGCTATATGAAAGAGACCGAGATAGTGGTTTTCTGCATGTTGGCAGTACGTGAGTTTTGGGGATAGAGGCTTAGGATCAATTTCCTATTAGCGCGGCTGAGCGGACATGCCGTGGGTGTATTGAGCTGTTCAAATTTTTCCCTCATGCATGAAGAGGCCAGGTCCGTCGTGTATTCGGAATAGTTGGGAATTTTCGATAGTTGGCAGCCGTTTGAAGTTAAAAAACTATTCCGTGTTTGAAAATTGTAGACAGAGTTTCATTTTAATATATGAGGAGTTTCTTTTTTATCACCTGGAATTTAAAGCGAGGTTTACTTTACAAATGACCCCAAGGTGGTCCCAAATAAGTCTTACTGAGGGTAGACCAAGGTTGCGACTGGTAATCACCCACCGTACAAACACGCTGCCAAGCCATTCGTCGGGTTTCATCGTGATTTCCGGTCATGGCACACCTAAAAGTAATGAATACAATCCAATTCGCAATCACGTAACAGCTTGAGCCTGATCTACGCTTACCATTAGGTGAGATAGAGGCCAAAAGCACGCCTGTTCTTACTCGTTCCTGTTGTTAAGATAAAAGATCTCCACTTGCCGTGGTTTGGGGCGATGACTTCGAGGCATTTCCATCCCAGCTCTAGTATTCTTTCTATCGTTAGAGGAAAAATATGAAAGAAAAATCCGGCCAAGTGCGAGTCAGACTCGCGCACGAAGGGTTCCGTACCATTATATATACAAGATTAGACACAAAGATTGAGAAAAACCCGCAAACCATCACGTTTGTTGTATGGGAGTATGTGAATATGTATGGGAATATTTATTTTATTTTAATGTAATGATTTATTTTTGAAGCGAATAAAGAAAAAAATATTCTGTGAATATTTTAAGCGTCTACCTGTTGCCGATGTTAATATCGAGCAAAAACGGCAAAAAATACGTTTGTTGGATGAGAGCCCCCTTAAATATTTATTTTATTCTGTTTTTAGTATAGCGGCAACAGAAATACATAATCTGTGAAAATTTCAACTGCCTAGCTATCACGGTTCCTCTTGATACAGCCTGACAGACTGACAGACAGACAGACAGACAGACGGACAGGGAAGTCTCTTTTTAGGGTCCCGTTTGGCACACTTCAGGTACGGAACCCTAAAAACACGTTTTACTAACGGGCACAAATCTGTAAAAAAATCTAGACTACCTGGTTGATCCAGCGATATCACGTCTGATGCCGGAGACGATCACCATGCCGGAGATCGTGGGTTCGATTCCCACTGGAAGCCGCCGTACATTTGTACTCATGGCCTCTGTCAGTTGTCTGGGTGTATTTCCATGTTTGTCTGACCACTTTTGATATTTAAGAAAGACATAGCAAAATTACTTACTCCGTTAGAAGACTCGCCAATCGTGAATCTCATCGATTTAAGAAATAGCCAATTTGTTACGATTTTTTTGTAATTCATACGTCAATCCGATGTTCGTCCAATGCTGGACATAGGCCTCCCCACGGGCACGCTACAAAGACGTGCTGACCCTTGAGCGGTTTTGCCCGTAATCACTACGTTGGGCAGGCGGGTCGGCGAACGCAGTACTGCTTAACTCTAATACATGAACGTTAATAAACGCTAACCGTGAAGAAACCTTGTGAGGAAACTTGAGTATTTGAAGTGTTCTGCGTTTGAAATTACCAATTCATGTTGGGTACGCTCGGTGTTTAAGCCTAATACCCTCTCTCTCTCTGAGAGAAGGCCTTTGCTCTGCAGTGGGATGTTTAATTAATTAATTAACATCCACACAACACAATCACTTGTCCTGGCCCCAAACTAGGATATCTTTTAGAAAGAAAGAAAGAGAGAAAGAGAAACGTTTATTGCACCAACAGTCACACACAACAAAAATACGAAGTACAAATGAGAAGAAAACATCAAAAATAGAAAAGGTACAAACACACATAAAGAAATACATTTATACAGTTTTGTCGCGGTGCGTAACCGCTGCTGCAAAAGGCAGCTGACTCAGCATAATGCTGAGAGTGTAGGCTCTCAGCGCTGGTTTTCAGTCAGTGCCTAAATGTCCCATGAGTGTCTCAATTGCGCGGCGCAGTGTATCTTTATATAATTAAATAATAAGATAAGACTAATATTTATTGTACACAGACATAAAATAGTAAAAAATATGTATGTAAAAAAAAAAAAACAGGCAAAGACATCAAAAACATGAAAATACACCCAGACTGAGGTAATTTTATAGAAATGTACGGCGGTCCCCAGTGGGAATCGAACCCACAGCCTCAGGCAAGTAATCAGACGTGACACCACTAGAACAACGAGGCAGCATATAGGCTACAGTACAATTTTTACACTTAGAGTCGCTGCTGCCTTCTCCTTAAGTATTGCTCGAAACATTGTTGACATCCAAGGAACTTTATCTGATACAGACTATACCAACAGCGAGTGCGTCTAAGAATGTCGCCCTGCTGGCCAAGCCGCTTCATAAATATGGAGCTGGTGATTAAATGGCCTACTGGCAGGTTTTTTACCATACCCCGCGGGACGCACCCCGCAAGTAGACTCACGTCCTCGATCGCAGATCTAGTGGAGATGGAAGAGAATGTTTAGCATGAATGAATGTTTTAAGATGTCACGCAAATTGGGGCCTGACATCTTAAAATTTTTACGGGTTATTAGCGCCTGGAGATGGGATAGTTTATAGATTATTGTCCGCGAATGGGTTAAACACAGTGTTAATAAACATAAAAAACAGTTTATGTCATTGGTTTTGCGTTTCAACAGAATCGGTTAACAGGTAAAAGTTTAGTAGGAGCAAAAATCTATCATTTTCAATTTTTCACCTGTAGGGATGGATATATTTTTTTTGTATGTCATCAACTTTGAGCTATACCCACAGAATGATTGTAATTGGACCACTACTCTGTAAGAAAATATCCATGGACTTGAGAACCTCCTTCTCCTCGGTGGTTAAAAAAATAAATATTTTGTGTAAAAAATTGTTTCAGCACTTCAAGTTTATTCTAAGCAACTCTAATCGTTTCGGGGTCTTAAAATTGGCATGTTTTAATTCATATACTAAAATCGCGTTGTAACGTTCAGCCCTGACACAAACATAGGACAGGTAACTAGTCTATGCCATTGCAAACCTCTAATGGCACCATTAGCCCTGTATCGGTCCCCTGGAGCGATCCGAGGCAAGACAGTTAGACTTAGCGAGTGCTTTTTCGAAGACAACCAAAAGAACGTTTTTTCCACCTCTTAGCAGTCTTCCCGAAATGTAAAATAACCTCACCAAAAAGTTTAAAGTGACAGTTGAGATACTCGTAATTTTCGAAGTTACTACAGTATTTTTCAATGTATGTTTCAATTCGGGAAGTTCATGCATCTGTTCGCCTTACCTCACTACAATAATCATTAATCAATTGTAGTGAATTAAAATGTTGGCACATAATATTTGGCAGTCATGGTTCGTCTTGATCGCGAATTTTCGCACCAAAGTAGTTTTAGATTTACGAAGTCCGTGATAGATTTACGATACGGTGTTAAGGTTTATTCACTACAAATAACGCAAAACTGTCTGGATGGTTCAAACAACGTCTCCTCTTCGTTATCGATTGTATTTATTATTGTCAATAACATATGTGATACGTAAACCGAAAAAATATATAAACGTAATTAATGAATGTGCAAAAACTCAAAAACTAGACCTGTCAGATAAAAACACTCATGAACTTACCACAATCAAATTAGATATATATAGGTATTTTAGGAAAATTTTAAATAGTTAAAAATTGTTGACCAGTGTACTCGTAATTGACTGTGCTCGCCAATTCAGTCTACCCGTGACGAGGGTAACTGCAATGTTGCCGAAACAACGGCAGGTAAATTTAATTAGGGCAATTAAATTTACCTGCTAAACAATAGCGATTAGACCCACTACTTGTATGACTACATACAATGCTACATAGTCTAACAATAATAGGTTCCTCACTTATAAAATATCACGAAAATCGAGTGTAGGGATCGCTTTATTGAACTCATTAAAAGAACATAGCAAGTGATATATCAAACCGGTCTAACCGCGATTATTTAATAAATAATCGCTGTTAGACCCGTTTAATATATTACTATGTATGAGCATCGTGAGCCATTAAAAAATACTAGAGCATATATTTTTTCTACTTCGTCTACTGCATCCTTTATATTTATATAAGCCATCATTTGGCTCCATAAGTGACGCAATAGTTAAACAATGGCTGCCTGTTTGCTGCAGGCGAATGCCACTCAAAGGGTTAAGATAAGATAAGAATATTCTTTATTGTACCAGGAAAAACACAAACATGAAATGTTTACATAAATGCAGTACAATTAGCGGCCTTATTGCTTATAGCAATTTCTTCCAGGCAACCGACGATGGAGAGTTGTTGAAGGAAAAGTGAGACGGGTAGTAGGTGCAAATATGAATATTCATTTAGATACTTATACATAATAATAATATATGTACTTACTTATACCTTGACATACTATAGGTATAACAATTATAAACATACATAAAGTTACATAAGTTACAATAAAGTTCTACCAGAGGACAAAAGAAAAGACATACTTACCTACATTCAGGAAAACAATAATAATTGAACTATTTAATAAATTAGAGTAATAGATATAGATCGTAAACCCTGTTTTTAAAGATAGCTGGGGAAGAAGAGGGTTATTTGGTCTAAGTCGTTGTCCATCATAGCTAAAAGGCATTAAAATGTTTTCATTTGTAACCGGTTAACACAAAAATGTGCAGGTCCTGCAAAACGCCACTTAGAATTTGTGTTTTACAACTTTTGTCTTACGCGTTTGTTGGCAGATATATTTTTTGGAAATATCATGACATACACGACTTTATTAAATTTGCGCTTTACTTGCCTACCAAAGTCGCAGCCTTGAAAAATTACTGTTGTACATATAATATTGTCCATTCAATTCAACTTGTCGCCTAAACTCGTAAGCATGCAGTGAAAATTACCAAAGATCTCAACAACACCTGTACTCTCTACATGATGATAAATCTAGGAGAATCTTACCTGAAATCATCATCACTGTTTAACACTTTGCTTCACAATTTATACTGTTCTTCCGCACCTTTTAGACCTTTGGCCCTCCCAAACGAACAAAACTCGCTTACATAATGTTATCAGTCCGAAGTACGCTGGCTGCAAGAATCAAAGGCTAAATTCCAATCAATGGTGGGTTCCCTTGAGGCGAGCGCCAAAAGGTACCTATGCGCCTGAGAAAAATTACATTAGAGGAAACAGATGTGACTGGAATCTTGACTGGGGATAATATGACTTATTTATGTGACTTGTTTTTCCTTTGTATTTATGTTACTTGTTATGCCTTTTTTTAGGCAGAGCTGTGGTAGCGGAGCGGTAGAACGCCGGCTTCTCATTCGGGAGGTCGTGGGTTCGAATCGGCATGTATAAATGACTTTTTTTTCTAAGTTAGGTACGTACATTTGTGAAGTTATAGTAGCAATATCACTCGCTAACTGCGAAGGAAAACATCGTGAGGAAACCCTAGCGTCTGAGGTATTTACATACCTCAGCACTTGCTATGTACAATGGCCCAACTATGAGGCTAAGTGCGGAAATCTCCACTCGAACTAGAACTAGAAGTATTTGTGTAGTCGCATGATAATTATACCTGAGAAATTGAGGTGCCCTTACAGGATGTCATGTACAATATAAAATTATTATTAATATTATTACCATGACATGCATTAAATGATTATGATTCTGAAGTTTGCACCAAAAAATTCGATCAGCGTCCACTTTTGGAGATCAAAATGGAAAAAATTAATGAAAAAATTAATCTAGATCAATACTTTTCACGAATCAAATATTTTAATGGAGACGGAAAAATAAAGGGAACAAAATAGTTATACCCTCCTCTGGATTTTCTATTTGATGTGAGCAAGAGGAAAGAACAATTTCTTGAAAACGTACAAAAGAAAGCAATAGAGCATAAAACCTCGAGATACCTACTCAGGGACACCGAGATTTTATTCCACGCTAATATTTCGCTCGTATGCCTTTAATCGGGGTATGTTTAAATGCACTTTAAAATAGAGGTTTGCAACTGTAACCTATGATCTCGAAAATAAATAGTTTACTATATAATTTTACGGATAGTTCGTACAAACAAATCATCTTTAACATTGCTACTTTTAACATAAAAAACCGGACAAGTGCGAGTGGACTCGCCCACCGAGGGTTTCGTTCAAATTTGTAGGTACTTAAATATTACATATAGTTCAGGAATCGAGTCGATTTTTTTTTCAAGCTTTCCCGTACTTCAGAGACAAACATTTTTATGATTTAAGTTTCAGAATTTTTCCTGTACTTGTAGTATACGACGATACTACTTGCCAAATTTCATAGTTCTAGGTGAGCGACGAGTACCCTATACATTTTGATTCTCTTGTGTTGAAATACACGTTTTCTGCGGCATAAACGGCCGTATCTTTTTTTTTACGCTAACTTAGAAGTTTGATTTTTTCACAGGCACTGTAGACAACTGTACTCAAGCGAGTACATAAGCAGCCTATATACGTCCCACTGTAGGGCACAGGCCTTCTCTCAGGGAGAGAGTATGGGCTTAGTCACCACGCGTGCCCACCGTGGATTGGCGATTTCAAGCGCTGCGGTATGTGAATAGCTCAGATACTCAGGTTTCCTCACGATGTTTTCCTTCACCGTTAGCGAGTGCTACTATAACTTCACAAATGTACATAACTTAGAAAACCAAGTCATAGGTACATGCCCGCACTGGGGATCGAACCTGGGTCTCCCAGGCCCTGTGCTATGGTAACCAGGCAAGGACATCACAAACATGGAAATACACCCAGACTGAGGCCATTTGTACGTCGGGCCCCAGTGGGCCATTTTCAAGCACACCAGAAATTATTTACAGGAATTTTCAGGAAGTCTCAAGAAGTTGAATTGGCTGTCTTGACAGCAACAGCGTTAAGGTCTCTCAGGATGGATGGGATCGAAATCTTAATTAAACTGAAACTGGTATTTACCATTATTACCATCTTGAAGTGGCAAGCAATGACGGTGCGTTATAGTTACTAGAATAATAATATGTACTAACACTAGAATAGAATCCCAAAAAACTTTATACGAATTTTTATATTTGAAATAAATTTATTTTATTTTATTTTATCAAAGTGGAAAAACGCCTAGTACTATAACTCCTCTAAAGATTCACAATATTTAAATTCGTACCAGGATTGCAAGCCAGTTGGCTTGTATTAACACACTCCCACGTCTTCAGGCATTTATGAGTCTGACTCGGCGATCCTAAGGCTTACAAGGCATGATACCCTATTTTAATGATTAAATGATTGAAAAGGGTAGTCCGGATTAATGACGAAGCGTTTAGGCGGTTCATTTAACATTGACGTCGGCTGGTAAGCTTTCATAATAAAGCATGTAGGTAAAATATTTATCCCTGGAGGAGGTTCCTTGGTCACTGCAATGGATACTTCAACAACAAAACAAAATAGTTAATATAACAACTGTTAATAGTACTGTAGTAATAGCATTTTTACGGAAAATAAATGGATTATGTATGATTATTATTATGAAAACAATTCCGTCGGACAGTTTCAGATTTCTTCGCCGAGACCACCCAGTTAAAAGATGCCCACGCAGTCATAACAAAAACAGAAATCAAAATCTGAAAAAACACGTCCGAGTGTACAACAAAGAATCGAATACACAGTCCCGATGTTCTTTTCTCTCGAATACGTGAATCGAAATATTTGGAATTCCGTCGCGAGCAGTCCTTGTCCGATGAGAAGTAAAAGTAACGAACGAACCGTGGCTTTGAAGCTGCATCAAGCAAGCATGATTACGTTTTGATCTATTTTTCAGCAAATACAATTCATTTCTAATAATAGCTCACGGTCTATTTTTAATAATAGGCACTGATTGGGTGAATATAAAATAGCTACAGTTGATGAGTATCAATAACGTGAAGCTCTTAAAACAAGCAAAAGACACGATATTTTATTTTTGTTGATTTCAGATATCCCCAATAACTGTTAAAAAGTACTCAATATAAGTTCTCTATATGTTCACAATACCATCTGTCTGTTAGAAACATTTAAATAGAAATGTCCAGTGTCACACAAATTGCATAATAACAAACGTCGAACTTATTTTTACCAATAATGATACACAATTAGCGACGGCAAACAATTAAGTAGCCAACATAATTACCACCTAATTTTAGTACAAAACGGTGCCGTTGGAGATACCCCTTTCTGTTCGACAGTAACACTTAGCACGGTAGTAATAAGGACTACCATGACGACTATCTCTTGCAGAGACATTTCGTTCAGACGAAGTAAAAGATAAACAAGAACCTGGACCCTCCCACAAGTGCATCGATCGTTGTTCAACTGGTCCTTAAGGCAGAGGGCACACCAAAGGAAGAAAAGTGAAAGAAGCCTTACATAATGGACGTTTGTGTTTTTTACGACTAAATGCGGAGGCCCTGGTCTCTGCCTACCCCTCTGGGATACAGGCGTGAGTTTATGTTATGTTATGTTATGTTATGTTATGCGGAGGCTTTTTTCTACATATTGTATTTATTTTTAAATTTGACATTCATATGAATCAAAAAAATACTGTACTTTTCAGACATTTCAGCTGAAAAGCTAGATTACTTTGAGGGTTTTCAAATGTAATTGTTACAATTTGATACAACTTTTCATACAATTTATGAAAAGCATGCGAGGGTTGATGCATACATACGCGCCGTCTATACGCTTGACTTGTTCCCAGCTTAAACAACGCCGTTTTTGCCATACCTATTAGATCTTATCAGCCCCTCGTAAGGCCTATTTCGGTCTGCTCCTACAAGGGTAGACTTTAAAAGGAAACCTGCCTAGTCAACGATGTCTACCGAGAGACGTGACGGTTGCGATTCTCACAAATCAAAGTAAAAAGATTTGCTATCGGGCCCTTTTCTTGCCAACATCGGAGTCGCTGTATGTTTGTTCTTACAAACTTCAAAAGTAGCATAAACTCAAAATAGGAAAATGCTTTTGTGTGTCATCGCTGTCAGAGAGGAATTGGAATAGAAGTAGGTAAGTTGCTCTAAAAAACGGTACGTTATATTTTGATAGCTTAGGAAAAGGAAGACCAAAACCTTTAATTCTGATCAAAAAAGATATAAAAGATACAGAACGTGTAGTAGTCTCCTATAATGAAGTCAGGAACCAGAGGTCAAGAGAAAAAACAAAGAATGCTAATCTAGAAAGAGATCTATTTTAAAGAGAAAAGTGGTTTGGTAAATAGTAAGAAAATGATTCATCGTAAAAAATATCGTAAAAAATTGTGAAAGCGGTCGAACGCTAGTCTCACATTCGACCGGTCCTGGATTCGACACCGGCATGTGCAGCTATGTATTGCTTTTTTTCTATGTTACGGATATTTGTAAATTTGTAAATTTGTAATAGCAATAGTACTCAACAACTATGAAGGAAAACATTGTAAGTGTTTGAGGTGGTCACCTACCATAGGGCTTGAAATTGCGATTCCGGTGGCACCGGTGGTGGGCACGCGTGGTGATTAAGCTCATAATCTCTCTCTCAGTTAGAGAACGTCATATGCCCTGCAGTAAGACGTATATGCTTACATTTTGTGTTGGGAAATAGTTGAGCCGTGGAATGAAAACGGGAATGCTATAGCATTCCGGTTTCATTCTAAGTAGGTACCGCGTTAGCATACAGATCCAATATTCAGGCTTCTCGAGACGGCGAACAGGTTAATGCGAAATATACCCAAAATGCAAAGATGCATAGATAGGCAGCGTTTTTGTTGCAACAACGGATCATTGATCGACTAGGTGTGCCCGCGATGTATTAATCCATATTATGTTCTGTGTGAAAATTTTATCCAAATTCGTTCATGCCTTTAGCGGCAAATATCCAATAAACTATACATGTAATCTTTCGCCATGTATAATATGAGTCATATACGTTACTATCCAATGACATGAAGGGATAATCAGAAACAAAAAAATATTTAATTTAAGCTTATGTAGGCGTGCCAATTTGAGTCCATTTTCATCTACAATATTTCAACAAACTACTTTTCGTAATGTATGCAATAACATATAAAGGTTGCTAGGTTGTAAATTACTTAACAACCAGTAAATGAAGTTAATTGACACTCGGGCCTATTAAAATGTAACTCAACATCCGTTGCGAGGAAATGAACACAATTTCATCAATTTCAAGACAGTTTGCATAATGTTACATGGAATTTGTTGTCCACTTAATCTGTGACAACCTGCTAAAGCGAACACTTTAATTTTACCTTCTTTTAAAACACGCCGGGTATCTATGTGTCAAGTCAAGTGACGAACCCGAGCTTGAGTAGCAGAAAGCGTAAGGAAAAATACAAATAATACAGAAACTTTAGATTGTTTTTTTTTAAGGTGGCACCTTTTATTTAAATACTATAATCATAATTTATTATTATGATTATACGTGGGTGCCACCCACGTATTTGAGGGAAAAGGCGTAAGTGTACCCAACAGTAGGTAGCGGGGGGCTAATGATGAAGAAATATAAGTTTGGTGAATACACTAGTTATAAATAGTGATACTTAGAACTATCTCTATTTAAATTTGAAATTCGAAAAATTTTGAAATTTGGAAATTTCGAACCCGACCTATGTCGATGGATGGACCATGGCCCTATTGTGCCATGGTCAGATTAAGCTTTTTGTTACAATTTGACTCATTAATATGATACGCGGTCTCTTGCCGGTCGCCTGCCTGGAGTTCACGCAGGTCTTTGGTCACTACGTACTTTCAGCGATAGAGACAGCGACTTCTTGCATCGGAGGCCAAGACCTACATCAGGTCACTGAGCCAGCGGAGTAAATAATATGATACGGTTTATGCATCAGCAAGTGATACAAACTTTTTATTCATGGTGTTGTGGCGTGAAACCGTCCCGTTTACAGTGGATGGAGAAACAGCTGAGCGTCACTTAAACCGATATCAAGGAGACATTAGTCGGATCTTCCCAATCTACCGCGCCTCTTATCCCTCAACGTGAATAAGCTTAAGGCGTGTATTCACCATCTACCATTTACTTACGCGTTTGGTAAATGAAACGACTTTTTTACTTAGTGGATTATTACGATCAGTCATACAAATCCGCAAAACGGATTTGTTTGATTCATTTAATGTTTGAGACCTGTGGTGTTTTCATGCTGCAGCATTAACGCTGTCTTCACTTCTGGAATCCCTCTCGCTGGCACACTAACATTTTTGTAATTATGTATGAATGACTATACATTTGGTAAATATAGTCTATGGCAGCATGAAAAAAATATTGGCGATATTTTATACATTTTTTAATATGGTCTCTTGATAGATAAATATGAAGTAAGTAGTATTTTTTTATTTCCTATTTTAATGTATAGAAAGTCCGTAAACGGCGAGAGACTAAACGATGATGGTGGGAAGTGAAAAAAGTCTACCTAGTAGCGAGCAGAAATGCTTTAAACCAATGCGTCTAACAGGTACGGAAGAAACCTGTGAGTCTAAGGTATTTACATACTTCAGCGCTTGAAATTGTTAATAGGTAACTATACACTTTGTCTGAGAGAAGACCTGTGCCCTGCAGTGTTACGTATAATATACCTTACATAACCTATATAGGCTACATAAAAGTATGCGTCTAACAACTTTTTTATGTTTTAATTAATTTCCAACATAAGAGATTGTTTCAGTGATCTGACACATTCATGCTTTTAAATTTGCGATTGTAGACCAGTGGCTTCCCGCTTTTTAACGTGAAGAATTAACTCATGAAGTCAAACTCTTAATAAAGATAATGATGAGGATTTGCTTACCAGTTTTTTTTTCTGTTATATATTTTTTCTGTTTTAGAAATATCTGAAGGAAGGACTCAAGCCGTTATCGTGAGCGTACATGGTGTTGTTTAGGCAATTACGCAAGGCTTATCGCAACAGGTAATGTGAGGTTCGCTCCTAATGGGGACTGTACTAATGTCGTTTAGATAAAGATAAGAAGCTCTCGGCTCTAAGACTCAAGCACAATCTTGGTCATTTGAGCGTCATTTGTGTAAAACTGGTGATGAAATTGGACAGCACCAGTAGGCTCATTACGCCGTCCTGGCATGAAATACTTAAACCAATAGGGAATAGTCAAGGCATTATGTGTACAAAATTCCACAAATACGTAGTTTTGAAAAAATGGCCAAGATCGATAAAAGGGAGGTGCATGAATTCGTCGCGAAAAGAATTGCGATGTAAATAGATACCAGGATGTCTATAGAGTTTCCTACCTTAAGGTATGGGACCTCTTGCGCTGCGCGAGCGAATAGTTGGTGAAAAAGTAATCATTTTTGAAATTACGGAAATACAAATCCTATATGGCTCAAGTAAAACCATATTTAGTAATGTGATTTTTTTTTGTGCTATAAAGTTTAAAAAAATATAAAAATAATAACTGACGGCCCTAGATCGGACATTGAAAAGATTTTTTTTTTAGATTTTAGTTACGAACCATTAGAGAGTAAAATGTATTTCAAAACACTTAATTTAGGGGTAAAGTCAGAGAACCCAGCCTTAAATAAATGCAAAATAAAACTTGTTTTAAATAAATCTCAAGGCTAATTGCTATTTGGACTGTCGTTGGTGTTGACTGTTGTCGTTTCACTATCACTTTGACATTTTCAGTCTATAGCGGACTTTTAAAATAAGGTGAGAATTTTTATTTGTGAAATAAAACATAATGGCTGATATTATCATCACCATCATCAGCCACTCAACGCCCACTGCAGGACACAGGCCTCCTTCATGGTTTTTCTAACCATGAAGGGTTTTGCCATAATCACCACGCTTGGCAGGCGGGTTGGCGATCGCAGTATGCTGTAGAAATCTCAGGAAAACGCTGCTGCCCGTCTCCTGGTAATGTATTTCCTTAGTCGCCTTCTACGACATCCACGGAAGGAAATGGAGTAACGCTATTCTTAATCCGGCGCCACACGGCAGCTGATATTAGGAACATTATAAAAAGACAGCGAATTGAGTTTATACTAAGTTTCACAGGATAATAGAGCAACAACTTAAGGTCAGGGTTAGTCACGCTGCATCGATGGTGCATAAAGTTATTACTGTATTTACTCATGACGAATAAAAAGTCATATTCTCCGTCCACCTCGACCTTGACTGCTAAATGCATTGTGCTATGCGGCGGGCGGCCTTGCATGGCTCATTCCCAACTAGCCACTTTTCGGCAAGGGCAGTGTGATGACACTAGTTACACATTTGAAATGTCAACTGTCGTGACTTTGCAGTACATTAATTGTGAATTTCTGACATTTTAGCATCACAAAACGCGTGACTCGTGCCATCGTAGCCGCGCAGTTTTCTGTAAACTTATTGAGGCTGTAAAACAAGCTAAAATAAATACAACGTACTTTTTTTGCTTGGTAAGGTACCTATGAAAAATTGTAGGAGAATATCTGATGGTGGAAATTGTTTAAATTCATGGGCCAAATTAACAGATTTGTCTCAATTTGAGAATAATTAAGAAGTGACTTTTTTGTCACATCCGCAAATACGCCGAAATCGATATGTTTTTTTAACATAGACGGAAATATTCAAATCGCAACGATCCGCAGGCTCATAATGTGAGAGAATCGAATTTTGAAGACAGCATATGAGGGACGTGTAGGTAGATTAACGGTCAGACGTCTCTTGTTTTACTGGAAAAACGTTTTGTAAAGGGCTATACGCAGGCTCCAGGTGGACGAATCGGTGAGAGGTAGCGCAAGACAGGGAAAAATGGTGTCTGCTGGTTACGGGGGCCATTTTTGGGTTTCAGAACTAGCGAAAATGACTGAATCGATAATTTCATGAGTGTATGGATGAATGAATGAATTGATGGATGAATTAATTAATTTATAGAGATTAATATGAAGTGTGACCATCTGGCATGTAGCAAAGCGGGAACAGGCCGGTCTTGCTCGTCTGATTGAATAGCAACAAGAGTAAAATGTTCTGCAATGCGCCGCCGGCTGCAGACGAAAGGATGCGAGGCCGATCCTTGCGGTTTGGTGGCTTCTTTGAAGTTATGCGGATGTACGTTGCATTTCATCTTTTATTCTATACTCACATTTATGCTGAACGTCATGACAGTTGCGGGGTGATTTGCTTGACCAGATGGTGCAATCACAAAGGCAAATATGCGCATGACTTGCAGAACTTTAGGATATATAATTCATCGACTAGAATTTTAAATTATGACATAATAAAAAGGGAGTACAAGTATCATGTTCAGCGCGCACGTTCTTCCGGAACCGATTGCCGTAAATGGAAGCCCACTCGAAGTTGTTTCACAATATGTTTACCTAGGGCAGACGCTCCAACTAGGCAGACATAACTTCAAAAAGGAAATCCTGGGCTGGGCAGCATTCAGGAAACTCCGTCGAGTCTTCTCGTCGCCTATACCGCAGTCTCTAAAGACAAGTCTTTCAATCTCTTTGGATTAAATGATATTTGATTTGATTTGAATCAGTGCGTCCTACCCTCATGAAATATGGAGCCGAGACGTGGACGCTCACGGTTAGACTAGTCCACCAATTTAAAGTCGCTCAGCGAGTTATGGACAGAGCTATGCTCGGTGTTTCTCTGCGGGATCGAATCCGAAACAAAGTAATTCGCCAGAGAACTAAAATAATCGATATAGCTGAACGGATTAGCAAACTGAAGTGGCAGTGGGCTGGTTATATCTGCCGCAGAACCGATAACCGTTGGGGTAGACTGGTTCCAGAGTGGAGACCGCGAATCAGCAAACGTAGCGTAGGACGCCCTGTGACTGGAAAAGAAGAGGCGAAGATCGGGCTCAGTGGCGTGTCTTGGGAGAGGCCAGCAGTGGACTGACACCGGCTGATTGTGATAATGATAATGATTATGATGATGATGATGAAACAGGGAGGCAGGACGAGAGGGAGTCAACTTCTAGCTTAATTTATTTTATTCAACTATTTTATTTGTCAGCGCTAAGCATCATAAAACTCGCTAAAAACTCGTTGACGCTCTGAAACTCTATTCTTGACAAGCTAGGAAGCTTTTTATGTACCTATCACACAGTGCGATTTTGGTCGGTTACATTGCCATTTCACTACTCTTTCTATGAAAATTCGCTGTACGTATCAATTGCAAAGTCAAGCTTTGTCTTAATATTGAATTCAGTATGCGATCCCCAAGTAGACGTGCCCGATCCTTAAAGATTCCGGAGTCTTCTGCGAGCGCTAGAAATCGCTTATTTTGTAGTGACACCGACCATGGAACCAGTTCCAGAAAATGCCGGAAGCCTTTCTCTCAACACTGATATATTCAGAGCGTACCTAATGTTAAGAATCGAGGTGCAGGCGGCAGCTTACTGCGCTTGGAAAGAGACATGTTTACTTTTTTAAAGTCCAAAAACGGCGATCGAATAGCTCGCCGACTTAGCTGCTTTATCACACTATCTATCCGGATAATAATAACAATAACTTCTGCATAAAGCAATCACTTGTCCTGGTCTAGGAAACACACCCAGGCTGAGGCCATTTGTACAAATGTACGGCGGCCCCCAGTGGGAATCGAAACCACGACCTCCGGCATGGCAATCAGACGTGATACCGCTAGATCAACTAGGCAGTTAAAATAGGATAGTTATATGGATACCTAACCACGATTTGCCTTTGGCAGTAAGACGCTCACCGTTTCTGAGTAAGATAATTATTTTTCCCTAATTTATGTAATTTTAACAGACTTAAAAAAAGATGGAGGTTATCATTTCTTCTGTATTTTTTATGTATGATCATCGACAATTCTGTACCACGTTGTTGTAATGCATCCTTTATTTATAAGAAAGGGGTTCCCTGCAAGGTAGTCTTAATTTAATTTTTAATATTGTACTATTTATATCTGTATATTGTAATTCGGAACTGCTTATTCTGATTGTAGATTCTACAACGAGGTAGTTATGACCAATTTTTACCATTATTGAGATTTATTATGTTTACTTTTTGCGAAAACGTACGATAAAAGAAGATACGTTAATTTTCATTGGTGGCGTTAGTTAGCCCCGATTAGATCCTTAATAAAATAAATCCATCTACTTATCTGGGCAGTTTCTCCGCACCCAACGATAAATATAACGCGCTTTATAACAAAGGGTATTCGTATGAATACCACAGTACTTCCTCTATTGTACAAATATTGCTACATGACTCACGGTCCGGAACTCTTTGAGGTTTATTGCTCCCTCTTTTCGCTACTTATGTACCACTGTACTTGCATTGTGATTTTGAAGATGGTGAATTTGTTATATAATATCTTATATAAGTGTTTCTACAACGGTTATCAAAATCATGTAAATCCTGAAAACATTTTCTTCAATATCCATTATTAAAGCACGTTCAATAGACAAAACTTGAAAATGATAAATTTTAACGCCAGTTGACGCGGTCGATTTGTGTGAGAAATAACAAGTGTATTGAACTTTTGCGTATTGAATGTGGTTTAACTATGGAAACGGAAGAAGACGTTTTCTGGGTTTGCGTTATCTTAATAACACGTTGTACTTGATGTGAACGGAAGAATTTACCACCATTTACCATCGAAATCAGACCTTCCGATATAATATAGGAGTGCGAAAGTGAGCGTGCGTGAAAGTTTATTTAACGATAGGTCTCGCGAAACCTGTCCTGAGCGTATTTGCTGGTTATTATTTATTATTCAAAGAAAACAAAAAACACAGACTGGATGTTAAAGTAGTACTATAATAAATTAATAAATTAAAATAAAAGGCCCTACTTTGGAATTAATCTCTATCGAAAAAATAAATTTTATTTTCAGCAATTCAGTTTTGTATTATTTGGAATTATACGAAAACTAAATAATTGTTTTACCCACATCATTTTGCTATGGATAATTCAGTATTTGGTGTTATGAGAGATAACCTATTACAAAAAATTAAATCAAACTTCGAGAAGCTATTATTTCGAGAACCGTTACACGTTACACAGATATACTTTTAAGACATTTTTATCTTTTTTATTTTCTCTCAAAGAAAGAGTACGGCCTTAATTGCCCGCTTGCCCATCGCGGATTGGAAATTTCAAGCGCTGAGGTGTGAACACCATAGACACTCACGTTTCCTCATAATGTTCACGGTTAGAAAGTCGCATTGCTACTACAACTTCACAAATGAAACATATAGAAAACTGTAAAGGCAGACCGATCCATCATCATCTCGACCCCAAGCCAAATGTTGACACAACATAAGTGGCAAGTAAAACTCAGGCTATTCGCCTCAATCGATCTAGACGGGGCCAGGATTGCACAACCAGCACCCACGTACACAAATAAATGTGTCCGTAATAACTTTCCGATAGAAACTAAATCGTCAAGTCACGATATGTACTCACGACTACTGTAGATGAGATACAGTTCACCTCTTTACAGATTGACACTTGTAAACATGTTGTAATTCTTAACACAGGGATTCAACGGAGAGTAATGAAATCTCTTTAGTGCATTCGAAATTGGAGAGTTCTACTCGCCAATAGAAACCAATTTTACTGTGAGGAGAAATTCGAAATCCCGAAAAAATATCTGTTACTACGGAGTAACTGATATTTTAAATTTTTAACTCATTTAGTACGGATTAAAATCACCACTTGCGGCATTATAGTGTACGGAACAGCGATGATATTTACTTATGACCACACGATAGCCGCAGAAACTTCAGCGTCACCTACCTTCTGGCAATCGAAGAAAAAACTAGAAGGCTCTGAAAAAATCTGTCCTGCCACACCGAATCCCAATAAATGTAGAGGTATGCACCAACCTAACATCCCGGAGTGGGACCGTTCTAGAGTGGGCATGGCCCACCCGGCTTCCTCTATCTACTTCAGTGTAATTTCTCCCGAGAAAACACCCTAAGCTATTGTACCGATCTCACAACCGGTCAGTAGGCTTGATTCGGAATCGATTCTAGCCAGCTGATAGTCAACGTAATAATAATATGCATAAGCTGTTCCGGACATCATTAGCTTCAGATGTAATTTCTAATGTTGATAGAACTGAGAACTCGCAATTCTGGATAGATCGGGAATGGGATGATTTGTACCGATACCGACAAATATATTGAGCAACGCGGGGTGCTAAGTCCGACTTATTAACGACCAGTGGCTAGGCCTCTCTCGCCACCTTTAATCCGCCAAAGAAACCCAAAAATCGATTACTGCGCATTGTTCAAGATGTTTGTCGGCATCTATATTTTAGTCGATGAATCCAGTATCATACAGATAATACTGACGAAGCCTTTTTTTCTTTTCAAGCTAACTGGCGTAGACTGGTATTTATTTTTCTTATATTCCTGACGCCCTGAGCATGTACAATTTTGTACTCGTACATTGCCAAAAATATTTGCCGGCATTTAATCCATGAACCCAGTATGTCACTGATAATATAGATGCAGATTTATTCTTTTTATGCAAACAGTCGTAGATTAGTTTTTTTTTCGTCTACACTTGTTGCGTTGCGGAGGGAAAGAGAGGAAAAATACTTCATTGTGGGGTTTTCATGCCAAAATCTGAGTATGACTCATGATTCAACCATTCAGCACCTGGGCTTACTAGTACAGCCAGCGACAGTAATCATAGCAAGCAAAGGTATTTATTTACCTTACACTTACGACAGTTCCCGAAAATATAAATAGGTTATGAGCGCTTATTGCAAATAAAAAACATTGTAGTTTACTGTCCAAGTATGAAAAGCATATTATCTCAGGAATCCCACTGAAATCTAGCTGACTCGGCGCACGTTATACCAAAAGAATAACAAAATAATTATGCATATCCAGTCCGGTCCGGTCCGGTCGAATCAAACTTTTACAAAAATGCTTTAGAAAAAAGCACTTTCAGTCTTTATTGCACAGCAAAGGTATTTGTACAAAGGCCATTGTAATACTAATAATGTTTAAGAAGTAATAAGTTTTCCCAAATTTTGTATTTCTCCGGGCAATTTTTCCTTTTTTTTGCCTTAAAACCTTGCTCAAACAATTACAATCTTAAAAAAATCGATACAGCCTTTCACTTACCAAGGAACAGCATTTTATTTTTATTTATACAAGGTGTTACAAAATCCCCACAATACATAAGAACAACTTTTGTTACGGGAATATTTACGAAATCGCGAAAAAAAATGTCAGCTGTTCCATACCGACAGTTTTATATTTTTTGCGAGAATTTCACACTTGAACTAATTTTACTAATATTAAGAACAAACGGTAAGCATACAGAGTTTTGGAATCAGTCAACATCTTGATATAAAAATAAGTCCTATGCGCCGTTGTATGTCTTTGGGGGGGGGAGTATTATAAGCACCTACAGAATACTACAGTAGATTAGCATAAACCCCGCAGATCCGAGCGCGGAGTGCGTTAGCCCGTGGTAGAGGGCTCGACCCGACGAGCCCTCTCTACCTGAGAGGTACCGTGTCGAGAGCCGCCCATTGTAGTCTCACATGTGTAGCCTGATATAGCTGGAGTAAGCAGTTCTCAAAATATAACGTCCACAGAAAACAATCGCATGTTCTGGCGCCAATCAACCCTGTGCTATGGTGACAGTATAAACACATAAATAATACACCTAGTGCCAGGGCAATTGTAGAAATCAAAATAGTAGGTAATACGGCGGCCTCAGCGGGAATTATACCCACAACCAAGCGTGTTACCAAACCAATAAGGCAGTCAAATAATTATAATACTTCATATCTCTAGAAGGGCCGGTAACGGACGTCGCAGGTGGACATACTTCGACCAAATAGGGGATGTATTTGCAAAGGGCAAGATAAAAAGTACCCGAAACCGGCGTTCGTGCATGCAACAACTAATGAATGTTGAGGAAGCGAAAGTGATCTGTCAGGATCTTGGTAAGTGGCAGTCCCTAGTGGCCTACCTCTCTCGGATACGGGCGTGAGTTTCTGTATGTAGGTACCTCTAGATTATATTTAAATTAAACAAATTTCACATAGAAAGAAAAATTCCCGAGATCTCGCTCGGACTATTTACAATCCTCGTATCTGTAAGAGGATGAAAAATATAAACAAATTACTTACGAAGTAGAACAACTAAATTCTAAGATTCAATGTATATATATTTCAGATAGCGAGATCCATATACAAAAAAATAACACACACTTTTTACTTTTACTTGTGCCGAAACGTCGGAAAATTGTAAATTGAAAATAAACGAATAAATATCCGTGCAAATTCAGTTTTATTATGTCTAGTGCTCATGTTAACCTTAGAAAATACTATGAATAACACACTACAAGAGACAAAATACATTTAAACAGCACAAGATCTCGCCTTTGAGACACTGGAGAGTGTAAGTTCATCCAGTGTCTCAGAAACGGACCGTCCATCCATACGATCAGCAATGCAAGACAATCTTAATTAAGTGGAGAGATCGGCAAAGGACAGGGTGTAACGAGGAAGAACCCGTTACATCATCAAAAAAAGTTCATGGGCCGCTAGAAATACCTCATCGAGATCAATAACGTCTCATATTCTTAGGCCCGGAAATCAACAAATAATCGAAACATAGAGTCAGCCGCCTTTTCAATTAGCTAGTGCTAGAGTAGTTAAACGACCTTTATTCTAGTTATAACTGGTGGAAAATCCTTTTTCCTTTTGAGCTCTGACCCGACATTAAATGACCAAATCTGCAGCCCCTTCCTTCGAGCTTAGATGAGTAATTAACTCACTGAAAATGATACCACCATTGCCGCATGGAAGGGTTTACTCAAGCACCTATTACAGAGATGGAAATAGATCCGAAAATTGGACAAAATGGGCTTTTACACGTGGAATACTGTAAAGGCTCTCGAGAGCCCAAGGGGCGACAGGTAAAGCCATCCCGAAGCTCGTTTGGGATAAAACTGACAGGAGCCATCCTTCAGTGAATATCTTAGTACTTATGTTGGATATTATTTACCATGTTTTAAGCTAGCATCGGCTTCAGAGGATATCTTAATATCTTAGAAATAGTTTTAAAGTCCAGTATTGTGAAGCCTACGCCTATAAAGTGTTAGCTATCTACCTTCACATACGATAATACACAAGGCCACAGGCCCACAAGGCGACAGCACATAGTTCCACTGAAGGGCGCAGGGCCTTGTTTTAGAAAGAATATGGACTTAACCATCACACACACGCGCGCTTTCGTATCTTTTTAGGATGTGCCAGAAACTCATCTATTTTTTCATCAGAACCACCCTCTGACAAAAGCAACAGAGGCGGATACATAACATAAGTGTACTGAACTATAGCTATTTTCACCATTCGAACTAAAAACAGTTTATTGCTAACCAGAGTCGAGCACGTATAACATAATTAGAATACCAAATATGGAGCAACCGAAATGTCCGCTCTCTTTCAAGCTGCTTTGAAATTTGGAACTTAGGTTTATGACATCATCATCATCATTGGTTATATGTCTCTGTATGTTCACACCAATTTCTATGATTGGTTTTCATTGGCAATTGAACGGGAACAGCTATTAACGATACTCGTAGGAGCTCGACACTGTATAGTGGTCTGTTGCAGTTACAAATTTAGGGCCCGAACATCAATTATGGATCGCGCCACTTCCTTTTACGCAGCTTCAAATCTTCGAGCGCGGGTTAGTAACAAACCGCGTTCAAATTCTACGGTGACGTTGGTGCTCAATCAGTCACAACTCGCACTCTCTATTGTACCGCCCACGGGCATGTCAGCCGCGGAGAGACAGGCGACGACGGCGGCAGCCCAAATACTCCGCGCCTGCAGACGGAGTTACAACACGAGCGATTGAACTGGGAGGCTTGCTCCTAAATCACCTTATAAATATCCTGGATTAAAAATGTGTGTGGAGGCTCACACTGACGAGTTTCATACAATAATACGTAAAAACCGGAGACACAGCGACGACGGCGAGAGCCTAAATACTCCGCGCCTGCAAATGGAGTTAGAACACGAGCGATTGAACTAGGAGGTTTGCTCCCAAATCACCTGAAAAATATCCTGGATTAAAAAATGTTTGTGGAGGCTCACACTGACGAGTTTCATACAATAATACGTAAATAACGGCCTCTTTGCTGCAGAGAGGTATTGATTTGGATTTTAAAAGTGCTTTATTAACATATATTATTTACATCACTGCAATCATCATTCAGCCACAAGAAGTCCACTGCTGGACATAGGCCTCCTCCATGGATTTTCAAAAATACCGGTTGGAAGCAGCTTGCACCCAGCATCTTCCTGCCACTTGGATGAGGTCATCTGTTCATCTTGTGGCTGGTCGTCCTACGCTGCGCTTGCCGATATGTGGTCTCGATTCGAGAACTTTTCGGCCCCATCGGCCCTCAGTTCTGCGTGCAATGTGCCCCACCCACTGCCACTTCAACTTACTAATCCGCTGGGCTATGTCAATTACTTTCGTTCGTCTACCCTTATAGCCCTTTCGATAGCTCGTTGCATGACTTTGAGCTTTCTTATGAGGCCCATAGTGGGAGACCACTCCATTTCACCCAAGGCGACCAAGGAAATAAATTACCAGGAAACGGGCAGCAGCGTCTTCCGGAGATTCCAACCGCATCCTGCGACCGCCAATCCGCCTGCCAAGCGTGGTGATTACGACAAAACCCTTCATGGTTAGGGAAAACCATGAGGTAGGCCTATGTCCTGCAGTGGGCGTCAAAATGGCTGATGATGACTACATCAATTCACACGAGGGATTTCTACATTTACATTTACATACATTTTATAATTTACCTCTGTACGCAATCGATGTACCCTAAATATTAACTTAAGAATTCATGGAATTTAGAATGACTTTTGTGTGGACTTTGTGAGAATTTGTTACAATAACGACGTTTCTTTAGTAGTGTTGTGCTCGAACCTAGAATAATTTTCCTTATCTGCTTATACCTAGCTGGGGGTAGGTAGATATCCTCCTTCGGCAAACTATTGCATTTTTTGTTTCTTCCTTATTGAACTGGCATCTTGGTAGCATACTGTATACCTTCCTATAACTAAATGCCAACCAAAATCAGACCTTCGAGATCATTCACACAGATAAGTCCAATTTGGTATCCAAATGAAAAGCATTGAACCGGAGCGGACTGCTCGTGACAACGTTCGCTAAACGCATTCCTCGCCTCACCCATTTGAGGCCTCACACTCGCCGTGCCTTTGGAGCTCAGCTTTGCCATGATTGATGTGTGTCGAAAAAAACAAAAACAATCTAAGATTGTTTCGTTGAATTTCCGCCTTGCGAAAATGAGACGGCGTATGTAAATTTATGGGTTATTGTTTTGTAATGTATAACATCTACTGGGTAGACCAGTCTTGTAGTAAATAGCTGTCCGTTAGTGAAACCTAACTACCTACTTAGATATATTTAAGAAATATAGTGGGTTAGGTACTTTCCACAATTATTTCAAATAAGTGCTGTCTAAATTAACTTTAAGGAAATACATATTAAAGCCAAAGCTAGAAAATCGCCTGGCGTAAACTTGTATCATAAAGTTCTAATCTTTCTGCAATACGGGAAATATCACAAGATACGTTTTTAATGCAGAAACGTGTCAAAACGGTTAATTAAATGGCGTGCACCGCAGTCGGGGAGCCCCGGGCAGAAATTTTACTTGTAATATTGCACGACACTACGTAGCCAAACTACTAACAGAAAAATGAGCAAAGCTAGGTTGTAACTGCGGCATTATTTATAACGCAGAATTAGTGTGTAATGACACCTACGCTATTCTGTTCTACTAAGCATAATGCAATTTCAATTGCAGGGTCAACCCTCATCAAAGAATAACTTTTTTGTCCGTCCGTCCGTGTGTCTGTCAGACAAATAGGTCAATCTAAAGTAGGGTTAGCACATGAATAGGAGAGGGCAAGTTAAAAGATAACTGATAAAATAAACATCGTATTTTTTTTTCTCGTCGACAAATACTTTTTATAATATAACCAGTCAAAAAGTCAGTAAAGTCACGTGGTACTAAACCGCGCCATACAAATCGACCTTAGACTATGACGTCACTCCCTAACGTATGCTTATAATGTATGAAGCGTTTATCAATGTTCGAGTTATCTCGTAAAATTATGTTTTTATGCATGTAGACTCTTATGAGAAAAAGTTCAGAATTCAATGATAAAATTAAATCTAATAAGTTTTATGTTATTAGAGCAACTTTATTTTTCGCATATTTTGTGACTCCGAAAAGCATGAAAAAATATTTTTAAATATTTTATTGTTTTATTTTTATGTTTTTCCTAGGTTCTTATATGATTTCTATTAGTAATAAACTTCAGAATAAATTGAATAAGTCAATAATGTTCGCCCAATCTAGCCTCACTATTGGTCGATTGGGCGAAAATGACTGACAATTGTGAGTATATTAGGTACTAATTGTAGCTTTAAGAAACAGGCTTTATAAGAGTCAATGATTTCGACTAATGTATCTCACAATAAAGAAAGGGATAAATAGGTACTTGATAGTCACAAGACTCACACGTAATCTGATAAGAGATAACCGCAACAATTTCTGACATACAAACAGAAGACCATGGCGTAATTCTGTATATTTTTGTTTTGTGTCATCTCATTTAGAAGCGGGAATTTAATTTCGGAAGGAGCCCCTAATGCTAAGGGCAGTTATTTTCCTATTTGCATCCCTGCAAATTGTTTCCGCCTCTGACGAATTGTTTGATAAAATTTTCGGGAACTAGGACAAATGTTACAGGCCAGCAACAGTAGCCATGTGATCCAATTTATAACGTTAGTGGTAACCTAGGACGTTCCGCTTGTATGACCCATAATTAAAGAAGAGAAGAGGAAAGAGTTATTTTTTCTTTTTAGTAGCAAATTAACAAAAAAAAAACGATAAAGCTTTCAGTTTCCTTACCTACAAGTCATAGAACAATCATGTACTTAGGTACTTTACATTATTTAAAACTTTGTTAGAACTAACTTTATACGCACTCAACCATATATCCACAGTTTCCCTTAATTTCACCGATAGCATGATAATTCTAAAACAAGTGAATAAGCGCTTCTATTGACATCAGACCGGAAGTACGCCCAGCGTGTCGGAGGGTCCGTGACATCATATTAATATCCGCTATGGCGAGAACCCCGTTTCCGGTACGTCCGCCACGTTCCATTTTGTTAAGTGCCGACCGAGATTGGCTTTTCGCTTTTTCACGACATTTGATAATAAATCGTTTAGAATTTCGGCTGTAGTCATACGTTAAGAAAAAATATTAGAGAAGTAGCTACGTCAGTACATAAATGACATACAGATGGTGTGAAGCAATATACACTCCAATATCTCTTAAAGGCTCTGTTTTATTTGTGTACTTTTTTGCGTCCGCGTGATTTATAGCGAAAGAAAATATATGTCAAAGCTTATGAATATTCGAGAAGTACGCCTACTCAGTGATCAGCGAGATGTCAGATACCGCAAGAGTGCAATATGCAAATGGCGGCCCGAGCTTCCGGCACGGGAGCATTTCCTAATGACGGCCTATATCTGCTATCTCTGCCAGATTGTTACGATACGGGGCCCGCCTGCTTACACAAAGATTCTTTTGTTTCGAATTCGAATTCCGAATTTCACTTCAATTTTTTTTACATTCTGTTCTGATTAGGTAGGAGACGCAAATGTACGATTAAGAAGTTCCGACTATGGCAAAAAACAGCCAGATATTTTCTTAATGCAAAGAAGCTTCGTGACCGCGAAAATGCATTACGACCGAAGAATACCTTATTCTCTGACAGCCAAGATAGGATGAAAGTTAATTCCAACAGTAAAATGCAAACAAGCTGAGTTGGAAAGCTTAAGGCAGTAAGCAAGAAACGTCTTAAAGATATAATGTTCTATCTTTATAACGAATGACTGAACAATAAATACCTCTCTACTTTCGAATCAAAGTGAAAGCCTCAACACCATAGTTGTAATGATAGAGTAAAGATTATTGCTTTTAATAGAAAACAAGAGACAAAGAACAATGTTTCTATTAAACTTATCTTCAGGCTTATCTTTTGTCGCAGAAAAATCGACAGAACCTCATCGTTTGCTAAAATGTTATTTCTTACCCTCACTTATAACTGCCCTACATGCTGGACAGCTAGCAACTTTATCATCATCATCATCATCAGCCCTTTGACGCCCACTGCAGGACATAGGCCTCCTCTCAGAACATAAAAAGAAGGGCCTCCCTCATGGTTTTCATAACAGCTTTATTAGGTTCACTGAGGTCACCAAAAAAAAAACATTACATAAACTCACGCCTGTATACCGGAGGGGTAGGCCAGGGTCTGCCACTTGCCACGATCCTGAGAGATCTCTTTCGCTTTATCAACATTCATCTTATCTCATATCCTCTTATATAATAAAAAAAATATTGTTTATTTTTATTGGTCAGCGCCGCGAATGAAAATAATATGAACCGTGTGAAACTGCTTATGCTTTTCATAATGCAATGAAGATCAAAAACTGTTTGGAGAAACAGAATATATTTTCACAAAGAAATCAAAGGCATTCATTTAGACGTTTCAGATTTAGCAAGCAAGCTAAAAACGATATTTATTAATTATGAAAAGAAATAACTTCTATTGTTTGTAAATGATTCGATATGAATACATTGTTAAAGTATCTAGATTATTATTTATAATGTGTAGAACTTAGAAAATTTTAAGGTCCCGAAACAGTTTCGTCTAAAGATTGGGCCCTTTTTGTGAAGCAGCGATATATTCGGAAGGGTCGCCACGTCGCGCTTGAGCCCAAGAATTCACTCGAATCTAGCGACAAATACGGTTCTCTTGTTTAATAGTTCCGATTAGAAAGAAACAAAGAAAGAAGACATTTATTTAAATTGTCACAGAAACACAAAGTAAACACGAAGGTACACAAACAAAATACACGAACGTCATTAAAACTATTAAGGGCCAATTTTTCAATAGTCAGCTATCGTTGTCGAAATCATACGTCAAGACAGTGACAACATCACTTTAATTCTATAGTTAATTTTTACGTGACTATTGTAAAATCCGGTCTTACTCAATTAAACTATTAAAAAAAGAAACGTATGTGTCGCTATATTCGAGTGTATTGTCGGGCTCACGCACGACGTTGCGACCCTTCCGAACATATCGCTGCTTCATAATAAGGGCCTTTTTTCAGATAATACCAGCACAAAACGCGCGGGTCACGCGTTTAGTGGGGCTAAAATGTCAGAATTTGATAATTAGTGTAATGGAAAGTCGTGATTTTTGACATATAAAACGCGCGACTCACGTCGCCTGCGCCGCATCGTATACCAGCCAGTGTGGCTGTACAGTCGACGGCACATCAACCTTTACATACCTGCACTCTAATCAGTTACGTTAAGAAGGACTTTGCAACAAAAATGTATAGGTTGACCTGCTGTCGACTGTACCTCTGCTAATGATAGAGCAACGCGTCCAGTTATTGCTCATACTCGGTGAAATAATAATTTTGTAACGTTAGCTGCAGCGCCAAGTCGCACGTTAATATAATATCAGACATGGCCGGGAGGGGCCACAAAGCTACGTGCTGGGGTCTAATTCTGGAATGAAGCCTTCATTGGTTTTAAACTTTGCAAGTGCTACGCATAAAAAAAATTGTACGTTAAAATACTGACGCTCAGCCCGAAAAATACGCAGACTAGACACTAAAACAAATGTATTTACTTCACACTTACAAAAACACTTATCTACCTAAACAAATATGGAAAAAATCTTAAGACAAACTTATCAGACCAGATAAGCTTTGGATGGACTGGAATAAGAAGTATGAGAAGGACTAGAGTAAAAAATAATAAATAACATACATCACATAAACTCATGCCTGAATCCCGGAGGAGTAGGCAGAACCCAGGGATTGCCACTTGCTACGACTCTGACAAACCTCTTTCGTTTCATCAACATTCATAAGTACTTTTTATTTTGCCCTTCCCTAATACATCCCCTATTTGGTCGAAGTATGTCCGCCTAGGACGTCCCAGGCGGACAGGCGGACATGCGGACAATAGACGTCCATTACCGGTCCTTCCACCCATATTCGCTTGACAATTTCTTTCTTCAATCTTTCTTTCTTTAACCTCTCAGTATATCCAAAATAAATGCAAAATTCCTTACTCAATTCTAGTCACTACATCCTCTTTCAGTCCTCACGTTCTCTAATATCACTCTATTGCGTATCCTGTTAAATGATAAGTAAATAAAATATTGAAATATCTTGAAGCCATATGCACGATAAGCCATAAATGAACTAAACAATTTCATGCTGAAATGTTGGTCTTAAAACAGTGGCTCAAACCTATCTTTTTGTAGCAGACACTACTTTACAGGCCTGTTATTTCGTACTCACCACCTAATAGAAGGTAAATATTAATTAAAGGTACATAACCTTTCGTAGAAACGGTATATTAAATTACAGGTTAGATAATTCATAAAATTAATTTAAAAGGCTATCTACGTCGCAGCGGGCCGACGACGTGCGGGCGAAACGATACAAACTAAAATAAACCTTAAATAATTTTAACGTAGAGACTACAATACTTGCCATAAAGCCCGGGCATATGCAGCCGTTGGATGGCCCAACGGATGGCCTTTTGAAAGGAGTTTATGTACTGGCAAATAACCAAATACCGTAAGGATGACGATTTCTTACATAAGTAATTGACACCGGGGCTGAAATATCGGGTATCGAACATCATAAAAACAAAATTCATAAATTTTACTCTCAAAATTCGATGTACATTGTGTAGCAGCCTACATGCTTCCCACCGCAGGCAGTTTCTCTCAGAGAGATATATATATAAATTAACGCACAGCTGTATCCAGGATGGGTAGGCAGAAACCAGGATTTGCCACCTGACAAAGCTCTTTCGCTTCATCAAAATTCATTTATCGGTTTCGGGTCAGGGATAGAGGCGAACCGCGGAATGGCGCTTCAAGCGCTGAGGTATGTCAATACTTCAGACACTCAGGTTCCCTCACGATATTTTTCTTCACATTTAGCAAGTGGTATTGATACTTTAAATTCACATACGTACGTATGTACGTAAGAAAATTAAGTCATTTCATGTCGGGAATCGAACTCACGGATAGGCACGGGTGCTACTGATGCGGCGATACTAATTAACTACGTAATTATACTTATTAATTATTATTGGCAATTATTTGGTTAGTAATTTTTTTTTTTTTAAGAAAAAGATAATTTATTATTAATAATTTGTTACGCAAAGAAAAGAAACCAAGCCCCATACTATATAGTACTCTTTCTATTAAACGTCAAAAACTCGGTTGATTGTTTTAAATCCGGTGCAACAGAACGGAATAGGGCTTCAATTTGCTACCCAACTACGGAGATATTCATACGCGTACGTAAAGGCACACCTAACAGAATATCTTCACAGCTCTTTGTTTTGTCCGATGAATTTAGTAAATTTGTCATTTTTAAAAACAAATTTACCCCTTGCTAAATCTGCAAACGTATACGTATAATTTTACATTGTTGAAATACCTCTTTTGCGAAGTTTGTGCTAAGTTTTCACAAGGTTCTGTTAAAACACACCCACACCCACAAGTCTATCTCTCGGAGGATAGAGACAGAGACCATGGTAATGGGTGTGGTCAAAACTGTGCGAAAACTTAGCACCATTCATTCATGAAAATGTCAGGTATCTGTTAAGGCAAGCAAATAACAAAAAAAAATTTATCACATCTATTCGAAAAGAGCTAGTTTAGTCTTCGTAAACAGAGATCAAAATAGCTCTTTTGCCCCTAGGGATGAAAAGTGATTTGAATTTGGAATGTGGATATTTCTAGTAAAAGTTCCAATCACCAAAGAGATCAATTACTAACATTGTATGAACAAGTAACTGGCTGTATGATAAAGATACCGCGCAAGAGCCAAATTTGAGAAAAAAAAAGATTCTATTAACTCCAGATAACATTGTATCGGACGCTTAAAATGTGGTACAAACGTTCTAATCATCAGCCATTTGACGCCCACTGCAAATGGGCCTCCCTCATGGTTTTTCTAACCATGAGGGGTTTTGCCATAATCGCCGCGCTTGGCAGGCGGGTTGGCGATTGCAGTATACGGTTGGAATCTCAGGAAAACGCTGCTGCCCATCTCCTGGTAATGTATTTCCTTAGTCGCCTTCTACGACATCCACGGAAGAAAATGGAGTGACGCTATTCTTAATCCGGCGTCACACGGTTAGCAAGCGTTCTATTCTAAACTTATTCATAAGTTACTCATTTTTTCATAGAGGTTGATAAAAGGTGGAGTGTCCACCTCGGGAGCAAACTATTTTAAGCTCGAGTGGTGTACTTCGAATTCCTCGCTGCACTCAGGATTCTATTCTAGAATCCTTCGCTCCGCTCTGGATTCAAAGAAACGCTCTCGCTTTAAAAATAGTTGCTTGCTCCCTGGGCAAAACAATTATTTTTTCTTTATTTTTTTTTATCAGATATTGGGACTACATTTTTCATCAGTAGCACTACAATATAAACAGTCGCAGCCTAATCCCGCTAGTAAACAACTAAAATTAAAGCTGCGCTTCGCGAGATTTGCACTCAAACTGCAATTTAACTTCTAAATAGTTTTAAACAAACTTAGCGGGTTCATCTTAAGATTTTAAGTTTATGGTGTCTGGAGATTTGCTCTGAGGGTTCTCGAGATAGCGTAAAAACTTCAGTGAATTAAGAAGTTTTAATAAATTCGTTAAAGGCTTAAAAGTTTTGATGAAGAACAAAAAACTTACAATTGAGAATTTACGTGGGTAATCTTATCAACCTTAATTACAAGTCGATTTGTTGGAAAATTCAACTTTAACTACACCAGCTTTGGCACGAGAGCTATGCAAAGAGCCAGCTGCCTACTACCGGGTAAGACTTTGAGAAAGAACCTTACTAGAACGCAATAGCGTCTAATATCACCCACGCTATATTTTCCCTACATTCTGCAGGAACTTACGACCTTAGAGCTGAATACTGGAAGGGCCCAGTCATGCCTCCGTGAAGACGTGACGGCATCCGTCGGAAAGCCGGTAAAGAGATAAGTGCGAGTAAAAAATCACTATCTTTAGCGAACTTAGAAAGTCGATTCCATCTTCATTGTGGTACCTGACACCTATTTAAAATTATCAGCTTGACATCTATTCATGCCGGTCTGTGCCCTTATTATGAAGCAGCGACATGTTTGGAAGTGTCGTCAATGTCGCGCTTTAGCTTGGCTTTAGCCCGACAATTCACTCGAATGTAGCGAAAAATACTAGAAATTGCCTAGAAATGGCTAGAGCTCATTGACGTCACATCATATCTTTAGATACGGATTTTGACTCTGACAAGCGACTTCCGATAATGTCGCATTTTTGTAATAAGGGCCCTGTTGCTAAGCTTGGATTTAGTGTTATTCTTTCCTTAAAAGAAGTACAGCACCTGGTTGTGTACCCTTCAACGGCCAGGTCACACAACATTAACTATAATAATAAAGAAATCGCAGAATCGTCTAGATTTCATTACTTTTTAGAGATAAACAAGGAGCTCCATCGAGACTTGGCTAGTTTTTTACAGAATGTTTTGGTGGGATTTCACTTTTTTTTGTAGAAACGTGGGCATATTGATTTATTTTATTAGATTTTCTTATTTGACACAGTTTTTTTCTTTTTAGGAGTAGTTTTTTTATTACATATTACAAATGTTTCTTTTCTTTTTTTTCCGGTTTTGATTCTTGTACAGTAGCAACAGTTTTTCGTATTGCCCATTCGCGAAGCGAACTCAACGAAATGCAAATAATCCCTCCTAATCCCTAGCAAACGTTTTCAAGCGTAGTAGAAGAATGTCGTAAACGACTGTAACGTGGCCGGTTGTCACTTCGCCACATATAAGGTTATCGGAAAAACAAACGAAGGCGCGTTTTAAAATACAGTCAGCGCCATCTAGCGACGTGTGCGGATATCACCCCCACTTTTAGTCCAATGCATTATATTTTGACCGAATTTTGAGCGAAATTAATATTTTAGTGTAATTTGTTTATTTAATTTGTGTAATGTTCGAGTATAATAAAGTTAATCGTTCGACTATTTCTTCTTGTAAACTTGTAAGTATAAGTATAAAAGCCAGTCTAGTCTTATCCAGAGTTTTCCTTTAATTTTATTTATATGCGTATTAAAAGCAGAAGGGGAGGCATTCGCCCAGCAGTGGGACGCTGTAGGCTAGATTAAATTAGAAGATGTGGCCCACTACGCAGGATTTTTGCAATGACAGTCGATTTTTTATGTACCAATAGTAGAAGGGGGCATTACCATATCTCTAATACAGCTGAGACCAGCTGAGGGTTCTTCATCAGATACTTCAGACTTTCGATTTTTGACATCAAATGAAGTGGCCCACCAAGTTGAATATTTTTTGTAAAGGTGGTATGTCGATCTCTAATAGTTTGAATGGGCTCTTGTGTTTTCTAATCAGGGTCACCAGTTACTCCAGATCTTCGATTACCCTAATTTTTATAGTATTCTCTTTATAAAACCATTAAACCTTAACTCTGTACCAAATTTCAGCTCTCTGAGTTTATGGGAAGTACTAGTATTCTGATGATCATCAGTGAGTGCGTGAGTGAGTGACATAAATGCGAAACTTTGCTTTCGGAGCTAAATGACCTACAGACTTGAAATTTTGGATTTTAAGTATGTGTTTTTAGCTTACTGGATGACGAAAATTTCTGCGTTCTGGTCTTATCCAGAGGTTCTCCAATAGGGACCTGAAAATGAGGCGAAATGGTTCCATTAAAGGATGGTACGTCAGTTTTGCTTTATGCTCGACTTGGCGGGCGCACTGCTGTGCCCCCAGATGTTAAATAAGTTAAGTTGTACTTTTACTTAAGTTCTAAATTGGAATTTCCCACACTTAATGTAATTTTTACAGTAGTAGAAAAGGAGTGAGTCATTTATAATTTAAAATTTAAAAGAGTAGCTCCTTCAAACGGAGTGATCCATTCTACCCTACAATAAACGAATGATCCCTTACTTTACCCACCAATTAAATGCCTGACCCTATTCGAATTCAGGACAGCGTAAACATGATACCCACCATAAACTAATTACTAGACCCAACACGTTCAATGTCACGTCAGAAATACGGTCCAATCATTATCAATATTGATCGAATGACTGTTTGCCCTGAGCTCAGAAAAGACAAACATGGCGATGCATTCGAGTAGGTATCATTGCCAACATACATAATCCTTTAATATAACTGAACTCGGGCTCAAACGTCCCGAATCCGTAATGGCGAAAAGTGAAATAAGGGTAAAACGGACATGCAGATGGTGACAACTAGCTTACTTTGGTCTCAGCCTACCCATCACAGATATAGATGTGAGTTTATACCACAGGTTTATACATGGGAAAGTACAACACTTGATGAAGTATTTAAATTACTACTTACTACTGCCTTTCGAATAGCCAATAATAAACTATAGGTAGAGTATACCCAGTGGGTACCTCGCGTGGGACAACGAAGATGAAGCCAGCTAGAAAGAATAATAATATGGAAATATCATCTTGCCCATTAGGATTGTTTTAAATTGCTTGAGGTCTGAAAACTCTAACTTAAGAAACGGAAGACTTATTTAATACGTGCTACGTAAAAAGTCGCTACTCAGATTCACCTGAAACTGCCTAAAATTTCCTCAACGCACGCCCTCTGTTACTTTACCTTTGACAGCATCATTTTACGCGGAAGGAAACCGCGCCAATCGCCCTTCATGGAAGGCTGCAAGTGCTGTAAGCTGCAGCCATGTGAAAACATCTTGTTAAAAATACATTGACAGGATTTACGCGAGTCCAACAGTATTGGAATCTGAATAAGGCTTTGGGACGGGCTCGTGACTCGCGCCGGCGCGCCCCGGGAACATTACAGTCCGAGGACTACTCCGCTTTTATCCGCTAGCTCATTACATAAGCCTACGAACCAATAAACTCTAGCAGCATTACAATTCCAATCGATTTTGTTTATTTATGAACATGGCGCCGAGTCGATGTCTCTTCAGCTTTTTTTTTATTTAAAGGTATTTTCATTTACCTTTTATTTAAAGATTTTTACTGACGTAGATGTAAAATATGAGATCTCAATTTACAGCTGGTAAGATCACAGTTTGAATGATAGTGACAACTCTGAAAAGAGAAACTGAGTGAACTTATTTATATATAGAGCCTATTTGCTGTCAATACTTATTGTGTATTTTTCAGCTCGTGGCAAATTTTATTTTGGTCAAAATTAAATTTATTTTCTTTTCATACATGAATTAGTAAAATTACGTTTTTTGGCCGTAAACACAGAAAAGAAAAAATAAGTAAATATCTAATAAAGCACTAAACAAAAAATAATAAATCATCAAATTGGTTTAGCTCCAGTAGATTTCAGGCCTCTACTTTACTGAACTAACCAAAAATCTTCAGAGAAAACAATTATTATTTCTGTCAGCAATTTTTATGCCGAACTGAGATGAATGGAGCGGATAGGAGGAGCCCATCCGGCGTGACCATTCGGCCGCTTTAGTAATAACTCTTGGGCCAACTTAGGCGTAATTGCATAAAATCGCTCTTGTTGGAATTTCGCTTGCTCAATCCGAGAAGGGTCGGGACGTCTTGACTGTTTCCTCTTTCACAGCTCGCTCATTAGTTTGTTTCCACTAAACCCCTAAGACTATAATCTTAGCCCTGTACGCTCGACACCCATTGAATTTGATATTTTCGTCTTAAAATTTACGCATAGGCGATAAATAAAACTGCAGCCCAACCAAAGTAGTAACAGCTCAAAATAGTTCAATTAAAAGCAATTGTGTTCATGTTTACGCATCAAGAGTGGAATCTAGACTTTAAGTACTTTATTTTTCTATAGGAAACAAACATACATACATAAACTCACGCCTGTATCCCAGAGGCGCAGGCAGAGAACAGGGACTACCACTTGCTACGATCCTGACAGATCACTTTCGCTTCCTCAACATTAAAAAGTGGGAAACACTCGAACTTATAATGTTCTAAAAGTGCAAGTTACGTATACATGTACTGGAAATGTAAAAACTATTAGGTGAATAAAAATCAGCTGGCTTAGTAGTGAACTGTGTATTCTTCAGCGATGGTAGCCTAGTGGGTAGAACATTGGACTCGGAAGCGAGAGACCCACGTTCGATGCCCAGTGCGGACATGTACCGCGGATTGGCGATTACAAGCGCTGAGGTATGCAAATAGCTCAGACACTCAGGTTTCCTCACGATGTTTTCCTTCACCGTTAGCGAGGGGTATTGCTACTATAACTTCACAAATGTACATAACTTAGAAAATAAAGTTATAGGTACATGCCCGCACTGGGAATCGAACCTGGGTCTCCCGCTTCCGAGTCCAATGTTCTACCCACTAGGCTACCACCGCTTCGATACTTGTCTGTTTATCCGCTTTCATACTTGTCGATAATTTAATCATCGTATTTTAGTTTGAATAGCGAGAGACCGCAAAACATGGCGTGATGGGGAAAATACCTGTACCCAGCAGTGGGCAGACGTGGGCTAATGATGATGATGATGCTGTTGTTTCACACCAGCACTACCGTATGCGATACTTAATAACAACTTAGTATTTGGGGAGGCAACACCTATCACTAAGTACTATTGCGACCATTGACTCAAAAGTCTATTGACCACCAGTTATTACGGAGACAGAAAATATTTATTCCATTGAATGGTTACCAAACACTCTCCAAAGACGGTGCAAGTTTAGTAACTCCGATTAGTTCAAGCAATTCAAAATTGTGCAAAAGAGCCGAGCCAAGCCGTAACGGGTAAAGTAATTCAAGCTACCTGAGTACTTTTTTTATAAAGAAATACATTATAACTTTATTGGGCTTAGCTAACTAACCACAAAATAATTCGATGTAGGTACGTATTAGAAAGCAAATTGAGGTCACCCTAATCAACGTCAATCAATTGAATAATGGAGCGACACAAAATTAACACCAACAGAAGAATGACTCAATCACAGATTTTCAGCCATATTCAGAGACCACTGCCAGACCTGGGGGCTGATTCTCGCCCATGCGAATTGAAAGCGTACACGCAAAATATTCGAAGGATTAGACATTTGTCGCATAAAAATCAGTTTCACGTATTCTCACAAAGTCGTATGCGCAAATTTGCTAATAAATTTCGCTCGCTTTGAGATGTCATGTTGTCGCGACTGGCAAAAGGCGTATGAAATTTGAACGCATTCATTGATAGTTGAAGTTTCTTGATTGGAAAGTCCAAAGAAGAAAGAGGTTAGGTTAGATTTGGAAACTTTTGAAAAACTTTTGGAGTGTGGTGCTACTAAAAATGAACAAGCTGCTTTTGTTGAAAAAATTTTGAGTGAAGCGGCAATAGCTTCAGCGACACCAAGGCGCCGTGCTACATGAAGGGTAGAGCCATTTGATATGAGCGACGCTGATTTTAAAGAGCTTTCGGTTCTCGAAATACTTAGCAAGGAATCTCATAAGTATAGTAGAACCTCTCGTCCCACAAAAGGAAATTGATTTGAAAACCAACGTGAGTTTATTTAATGGGCGGAAAACTTCCCCGATCTTAGCTCGGGGTCGGCATCCAGCAGCTCAGTGAGCCTCCTCGTCTGACTGGCCGAAGCATAGCCAGCTTTCCTTTTTTTTAAGCCCCTTTAACCATTGTTTCTTTACTCCTTGACTTGCTCTGATTTCTTGTTTTTGCATGAAAAGTTTGTGATTTGTAAACAAACAAACACCACACACAAGTCGACGATCAGTTGACGTTTCGTTATAGGTTACATTTCATTTGAAAATTTTGAGAGTTAATTTTATTAAACTTTTAATACCATGTATTTTATATCTAAATGGTTTCTTTAGTCTCTAAAATGACACATAAATTAAAATTTTGCCGCAAAATGTATCAATTTAAAAGTGAAATTGTAAATGTTATAAAATTCGACTAACTTTCAATTTACAATCGAGAAAATGGAACGTATGATTCACAGATGATTTTTTTAAGTCGTTAGACATTTATTTTTCATTCGAATTCAATGTAGAATGGCGTTCAGGAGCTCTATTTTTGAATCACTCGTATCGCGTCGAGCGCTCGATTTCTACTGATTTTCGTTCGACATCTGAAATTCCGTATTTTTTAATCACTCGAACTGCAACGAATGGTCCTTACCACTCGTCTCGCATGGCGATCGGTAGATTAATTGTCAAAAAACGATTTCGACATTTCGTTAGAACACAAACCAAAATGACAGTAGTAGTGTTTTGTTTTTATCAAAAGACAAAGATTTTTTATTTAAACAGCCAATAAAACAGTGTTTTACGTTCCGTTTCTGTTACGGTAGTTTCCGGTTTTTTTAATTTCTGCGTGGAATGGATAAAATACAATACTTCAAATTGTACTGGCAACACTTCAGGCGAACGATTCAAAAATACGGAAAAACGACATCATGCGACTTAGAAGACGAGTGTGACTTAAGTCGCATTCGACGATACAATTTCATACGAGTGATTCAAAAATAGAGCTCCAGAATACAGATTTTAGCTGTCGTTCGACTTTTTTATGTAGAATTCAAGTCATACGCCTTAGAGTCGTAAACGAATTATTTGCTAATGAAGTGAGAATCGGCTCCCTGGACATCTTTATGAAAATTTAGTCGTTGAGCATAGACGTATTTGTGATGAAATTGTAGGATTCTTCCTACGACTCACGATTGCCTACGATGCGTTACGATTGACTACGATTTAAGATTGCCCTTAGCTGGGTACCTGAACGTGGCTCAAAAAGGCCAGATTGAGCGTAACAGACATAGAAAAGTGGAAATCCAGGAAATGGCACAAATATGGACTAGCGTCAATGACCTGGACCAGAACAGACAAGTATGGAAGAAACTTTTATTGGACCCAAGCTCCTGAGAGGAGTAATGGAATTCATTTGAATAATTTCAGGCGTTACCCCTGAAAAGTCATTATTCAGAAAATTTGAGTGCGCTAGCAATATTCTGTTCTAAACAAAGCAGAATATTTCTTAACTCAAGACCAATCTTAGTGGTAAGAGCTCTTTATTAATACATATCAAAATTCAAGTGTCTAGCTTATGAAGGTTGCAAAATAAGTAAATTTTAATAAGACTCCCGTTTCATTATAATTGTGTGTTAGATCTCTTCAACACGAAACAATCCGTCTTATTCAATAAAACAAAAAAAATCGTTTATTTTTGCATTATTTAATAGCATGTACACTATTTTCAACTCATTAGTTACGCTTAAATCCGCTAACATTTTCAAACGCATAACTTAATACCTATATTGGATCATACTTCAGCATATTTAGTCCTTTTAAAAATGGCAGGCCTAGACAGGACGTTTGTCTACTTGTAACTGAGACGGTAATTTTATTGTTTCTTAGGCTACAAAGAGATACAAGACTGTGCTTGATTTGACTTTGATCTGACTTGATTCTACGCCTTTCATCTTAGTCCGGCAAAAGAAGAAAATGACGTCACAATGACGACAAACATTCCATCAATCACGACAAAAAGATCACCAACATAAATCTACCTTTAGACATAAAATCATGGCGCTTAGAGTTAACTCTACATTAGATTGTCCTTCTGATTGTCATAATGCGTTGTAAAGCTTCTTAAAGCCTATATAATACTGTGTTATTTTCGTTTGTAATGATTACGCTTGTCAAGTATCCACTCTTTGATTGGATTAACAGATAGAGCTATGTTCAATGGAGGTTTTAGAGCAGGAATTCCTTTGTCATCATTATGTTACTAATAAAGTCTCAAGTCAATTCTAATAACTGGCTTACGTACGACTTTGCGTATTCAAGCATGTGGTAAGTATAGGGTTTTACATATTATACTTATGCATTTATAAGAAAAGAAATAGTGATTACTGACTTATTACTTTTACCTCGAATAATGTAGGTATCATCTGTTTGGTTCACATTGTACCTTTAAGAAATAAAATTTAAAATTTCTGAGATGTAAATGTGTTTTCAGAAAAGAGTTGATAAGCGGCACTGCAACACATTGCTTTATTGGGCATGTGTAAGTACGGTTTGTATGACTCATTGCCCATCCATATCCGTTATGCCATTAAAAGACCAATGGCCGCTGAGCAGGTGAAAATACAACTGCGTGTGACGTTGGTGTAATTTAGCCATATGGCCGATTCCAGCCAGTGTGCAATTAAAAAGTTTAATGACAAATTCAATAAATGTGGAGCTGGCCACTATGAAATGTTTTTAAAAAAGAAACAAAATATATTTTTTTAAACTTCTCACTTACTCCGCTGGCTCTGCGACCCAAAGTGGGTCTTGATCTCCGACACAAAATGTCGCCACTTGTCTCTGTTCTGCGCGGTCTCTTGCCTTTGAAATGTCCATGATTCCTAATTCTTCTTACTGCGGAATCGAAGAGCGCGCCAGTACGACAATACAGGCAAGTTGGAAAGAGAACACTCTCTAAGTATGAATGAATTAGCTCCTCTTCGGCCGTTCTGCACTATACTTAGCATGTCAGCAAATTAATTTTGCTTTATCTATATCAGCTGTATACCGCTAAGGGCAGCTGCTACTCCTGTCAAGGCATGGCGCGTGAACCTACGGGATAATTACCGCCAGCAAAACATCTTTATTTTTTCTTATCGTTAACTGACAATGTGTGTAAAGTCACTTGCTCTTCCAGTTTCATTATCATTACCATCGCGGGAGTGGTGTTGTAGGTTGTTGTTCGTTTAAACATTATAATTACAAATGCGTTGTTTTCTTTTTTCTGTGTACGGAAAACAATAGGCATGACTTGAATCGAGATATAATATCACATGTAATATTGAGACCTAGCCCGCGAATTACTAACGTCACGAAGGTTATAAATGAGAAATTATTACATTTTGAATCACCTAGTAATAGCCGCGTAATAGTGGCAACTGCAACAAGGAAATCATTCGCAGGATACAGATCTCGAAGGGAGCAATCAGTCGCCTAGAAAAAGTATGGAAGGATCGGTCTATCCAGAGGAAGACCAAAGTAAGACTAGTAAAGACATTAGTTTTCTCCATCTTCCTGTATGACTCAGAAACCTGAACCATATATGGCAATATATCAGAGCAGGATAGATACATTTGAGATTTGGTGCTGGGGCCGCCTACTACGGATTCTCTGGACTGCCATGAGAACCAACACCTCGTTACTTAGAAGCTCAAGATCCAAACACGCCTTTCTTTGGGCACATCGCACGACGACTTGATAGCATTGAATATGGTATAATGACGGGCAAAGTGGAGGAGAAGAGAGCTCGAGGTAGACCACCCGCTAAATCGAGTGACCAGATCACCAAGGAAACAAAACTCACGTTTCACCAGGCGGTCCACAAATGGCACTCTACACCCATCCTCGTCATAGCGGCCACGATCCTCAGCATTGGGGCACCGACTGATTGGATTGGAATAATAGCCGGTACAGGAACAAACCCGTCTTATCCTCAATAGCCTAGAGGTTTCATTCGATAGATTCACGCTATCTGGACATAGTAGTTTTTTTTAATCTTGCAACAGGAGTGATGCCCTAGTTTTTTTTTTTTTTTTCAAATAATGAGATAAATCACATATCCTTGAAATATACTCGTAATTCGTAAATCTAGTGACCTGGTACTTGTATGGTGGAGACACAAGAATTTACTGTGTACGTTACGTCTTTTTGATTTAAATAATTTTTATTTTTATTGTCCGTATTTTTTCCGTGATGTGGACGTTAGGGTGGCCTAGTTGATAGTTATTTCAGCCTACTTGTACTTGATTTGCACTATTAAAAGTTCTCAAAATTAATTTTCTGCATGTCACAAGCCAATATCGATACGTCAATTTTTACAAAAAAAAATTAACTTAATGTGTCGTTGAGCACTGCCTTCTACTAACACTACGAAGATAAAATTTTACCGTTCCAATACTGTGGGTAGGTGTAACAAAAAAATGAAGTGGCGCGATCGAAAACTAAAAAAAAAAAGCGTCATCAAAAATAGAAAGTAACTCTTTACTAATATTCCTATATCATTAAACCAAAGCCGACTACTTTACATAATCCTTAAGCACGTCTACTTGGACGTTTATTTCTATAACACTATGATTTTGTAATAAGACTTAAGGACGCTAAGCTTAAATAAGTACATGTTAAACATTTTCGGGGGATATGTTCAATATTTTAGGATACAGCTAAGGGTGTTATGCTGGTACATGAGTACTTGGATATGCGGTCAAGGACACCTCAACCTAATACAAAATAACGCAAGTACATTACATTAAGTGAAAGTGAAAATATTTTATTTAAGTACTTACCATAAAATCAATGAACCACCATACAGAACAATAAATATAAATTATTTTTAAAAGTATTGTGTAAAGGTTAAAAGGTACGGGCTCAGCATATTACTATACGCATGCAGCGTATCACATAAACTCACGCCATTCAACATTCGCCAATTGCTGCAAGTATCTACGCTGGTTCCGGGTATTTTTTTCTGGTCCTCCGCTAATACATCCCCTATTTGGTCGAATTATGTCCACGTGGGAGGTCCGTATGTCCCTTGCCGGCCCATCCACCTTGATCGGTCGATATCTTCCTTTATTCGTGTGACCAACCCAAGGCAACATTCAATATGCCAAATATTACATGGCAAAACGTACAATTAAGCCGTCTGCGGGAAATAAACTTTTGACCTGTGTGTCAGTAAGCAATAGGTGCGATATACTTGGGTAAAGCTAATATGGAGCTAGCTCGTTGCCTGACCTTATTATTTTATGATTCTGCTCTCAGACCACTTCGAAACTGGTTTGAGCTGGGAGAATGCGCTTTGACATAGAAACGCGAAGAAAACAAACTAATCACGAACCGAATACAATATATTCTAGAGAGAATTCTATATTTATCTTTTGAAAAACAAGCAAAAATTTTAGAACTGTATTGCGACTACACATATTTTAATATTGCAGTATAATTATGAACTCAGGATTTTCTCCTTTTTCCTCTGATATCCCACTCAAAACGATACAAAAAAAAACGGTGATTCCCACTACTTTAATGTAACATCCATCATAATGTTTTCGTTCGTATAAAATGTTACTTATCTCACCCAGACTGCAATAACCAATCGATTGACACGTCATTTATCAAAGTCTGATGAATAGTTTAAGCGCTACTTCTTTGGGACATTCGGGAATACAAGCTTACATAGGTACATACATACGTAGACTGCTAAAATTATAATCCTCCATATAAGCTCTTCCGTAATCGGGTAAAAAAGGAAAATGACATAATCATAATAATCATATTCATATTTACGTATCATATTCTAGTTTCGACAGTGCCAAAATCATATTTATGTTTTTATTTTCAGTTTTTAAGAGTTTTTCAATTCCTTAAACAACTATAAAGATCCAAATCTAAATAAAGATTAGTAGAAAATGGTGTTATTTTATCACATTTTTTCATAACCCTACTGGATGGCTCCTATACTTAATTAAATCAACTGATAAAAATGTCGTAGCTAATGAAGAATATTAATCGTAGAAAGCATAAAACTTTGAAATGAGTAAGATTATAAAAATGGACCCCTAAAATTCCATCGACGAAATAATTCTCATTGTATATTAATTCTTCTAACAGTGACATTTTAGTACCAGATTTCTCTCAACATCATAAATTATTACCAGACCATTAAAATACCTAATTATTTCTTAACAACGTTACTACAGATGGTATCCAATTTAATCACTGCTCATTAATATCTAATGGAATGTTTTAGGAAACAGTAGTAGATAATGCCTTACTAAGGTTATAATTTATCGACTGTTAATTAATTAGTTATTGTTAATTCAAATGCTTATCAGTATTATCTATACAGCAACCGTTTATCACTTACTCCTAGAAAAAGTGGACGTCACATCAACATTTACCTACACACACTCTGATTTTATGCCCGACAAATAACTTGACCAAATTACTTTGACTTCTCATAATGTATTAAGTCTCTTTGGCGGGGAATACGGGATGTGAATTCTAAATGCTTCGAACTTTGGTCAAATTAACAAATAATTAAAAAAGGGATCTTAAGAGTCCATCGCACTCATGCCGACTGCGCTGATTTTTGTTCAAGTTGTCTGCCGGGAATAATACTTTACGAGTGACTTTGCAACACAAATATAAAGGTTGATGAATTGACTGTAGGTACACTTCCTACTCAACATGGTTGCATTTTAGACATTGTCAATAACTTTCATTACCTAGTCAGAGATAGTAAATGTTTATATAATATCCAATCCAATATACAATCCGATCAAATGAACCGATAAAAGCTAGTGGAATAAATAAATATAGCAAAATACACTAGTGAAACACCACCAGTGTCTCTTAGGAAAGGTTAGTATTAGCTGTCATACCATAAAATGTAGGCTGATAAGGTTTAGCAATATGCTTTGCAGAGAATAAAGAGCCTTATCTGGCGTAGGACCTAATCCTTATCTCGCCACAGTTAACTAAACTATCAAATTTCAAAAACAAAGTTATGGATAGCGTTTCTAATTCATTGCGAGGTTTAACAGAATAAAGACAAGCTTGCATTTAGAGCGCGTAACAATAATGTTATACTTCAGAGCCATGTGACTTGAGGGCGGTTTGGGGATCAATAGACAACCAGATTTTTAGGGTTCCGTACCCTAATAGTTAGACTCCGCTGTCCGCCCTGCATCTCATGAAACGTGATAGTTAGACTGTTGAAATTTTCACAGATGATGTATTTCTGTTGTATAGCAACATACTAAAAACAAATAAAATAAATATTTAAGGGGGGCTCCCATACAACAAACGTGATTTTTTGCGGTTTTTTGCTCGCTTGAAATATTTAAATGTTGTATGGATAATGCTACGAAACCCTTCTTGCGCGAGTCCGACTTGCACTTGGCCAGTTTTTTTTGTTTTTTTTTAAGAAGACGTCGTGTTTTAGAGACAACTTATTCAACATTGCTCTGTTTGGCGCTCCAACTAAGAAGAGAAGCCACAACGAAACTGATTCACGCTCTCGAAAACATAACATCCAGGTCCGCTTTTTATGAAACTGCAATTCAATATGACTATTTGCATAGCCGATTAACCCACAGATTAATACATAGGAAGACTATTTGTACTAAGAGACTATTGATTATTTGTATCAGAGCGAAACCTGGTTGGACTCTACCGACAAAAAATCAAGTAAGTGAATCCGGAATGGTGCTTACGAAAGTTTTAGTTCAAAAACTATTTGTACTAATTGGGTACGCAATATACATCGAATTGTCATAGAAAACCATGTGTTTTTGGATTATGAAATATATTTACACATACACATATAATATTCACACATAGAAAAGCAAATTTATCATCTTGTTATAATACGGTATGATATGTCATTTGTGATGCCTGCTTCTGATAGCTATGCTAGGAAAAAAAATCCTGTATTACAAGTATCAGTGCCCTCCAATTAATGTAGAAGCAACTTCGTAAATAGGGTCTTGGATGTTATATGTCTGAGAGCGTGAATCAGCTTTATACATTGGTCTTACCAGTTGTTCCATGAAAAAGGCCCAGGTAACGCCCGCCGACTAATACAAAGATACAAACCCTTTCACTGTAGCCAGCGCCCTATTCTTAAGGGATTAGCAGGAAGTGGGTCTGCCATTGTTGCCGTAGCGCCTCGGTCGTGAGATCGCAGATAGCAGCGACAATGAGAGGTGGCAATTAAACGTCGCCATTAGACAACTGGAAACAATCCACAATAGCGGCCGAGCACGTGAGAGGGTCGCACGGACCCTCTGTGCATTCGAATAAGGCTGTGGTGTTAAGTGTGGAGTATAGTAGTGTAACAGACGTACGTTACTGATAACAAGCTTGCTGGTCAAAAGTTAGCGCCAAATTCCAACCTCGCTTAGTAGTAGGTAGGTTATTTCTAAAATTCGTCATTCCTGAGACACACATATTAGGGCCAGTTTTTGAATTGAGAATTTCGCTAAGGAAATACATAACTGTAGTGCTGTCTCTTCAAATTTCTCAAAAAAGAGCGTGACAGAACGTTACTTAAGTATTTGCTTAGTAAAATTCTCAATTCAGAAACTGGCCCTTAGACTTTGTGTTCGGCAACAACTTTTATACTATCCGATTTTGATCAGATTTTTAATCTTCCAATCCCGATATTCTAATGTCGTAGCCTTCAGTAAATCATTGTACTATACAGAAGAATGTTTATTCTACTTTACACATAAGTTTTTAAGCATTATAAACATCTCATCTACAAAAGCAGAGAAACCGCAATACTTGTGATTTCTCTTTTTAATAAGGGAAATTGAAAATAAAAAAAGTGTGGAGAGTCGTGGAATAAAAGTTGTGTATGTACCGTTTTATTTTATACACCCCACTGCAGTGCAGCCTTCTGTCAAGTGCATCACACACGCGCGCTATACTAAACAGCGTGGTTTAACACGGAAATACGATTTTAAGGGCCGGTTTCTGAATTGAGAAATTTACTATATAAATACTTAAATAACGTTCTGTCACGCTCTTTTCTGAGAAATTCGAAGAGACAGCACTACAGTTAACTACTTACTTAGTGAAATTCTCAATTCAGAAACTGGCCCTAAGGCGTATATATAGTGCTCCTGTGTGGACATTACTATTTTGTATGGAGGCTAGCCGTGCCATACCGCGCTGTGACATACTATAACGTAGCGCATGTATGCGATGCGCTTCAGAGAAAGTATGGGCTTAATCACCACGTATGCCCTCTGCAGATTGGCGATTTCAAACGTTCTGAGTTGGATAGCAACGATACGTCTGAGCGCATAATTCCACAGCAGACAGGTTTAAGTATTCAGACCATTCACTACTTCATACGGGAGAACGATGAAAAGTATCAAAGCGTCTCGTGACTGTAAAAAAAACCTGTCTCAAAAAGTGGGGATTATGTCTAAATTAAAACTACCTAAGTTCGGGTTTGACAGCCTCGCGTACCTGCACCGTTAACGTTTGTACCTCAAATATTTGCCGCCGTGTCTCGAGCCTAAATAATCTCCGAACAAAGCTCTTCATTATACGGTTATGGGCCCAAAGGCCCACGTGTCTGCCGGAACTAATTATTGATTTGAATAATTGTAATTAAAACGCAATTGAGGTCGCCGTGTAGCGGAACGCCGAATCTTTCGGCTATTGTTCTTCCGAAATAGACGCCTATTTGCATAAGGAAACGAGAGGGCAACAAAACACGGAAGAAGGATCATCAGCGTGTTTCCAATTTTTTTTGTACGTTTTGAAGTTATTTTTATTTAATTTCAGAAGAATACATTCAGCCGAAAATAAGTCATGCATGTTTTTTCGTCTCATTTATTATTTTCTTTTCTCTTTCAAAGTCCTACTTCTAAAGTTCCGTTAAACACAATAAATTATGGTTGACCTAGCTCTGCTTTAAAAAATTTCTTCCTAAAAGAAGAATTGAGGCATTGGTGACTACTTATTGGTAACATCTTTTTTAATTTGACGCGTGTTATGTGAATGCCATATGCAACTATAGGCTAGGGCATTAAATTTAGAGCGGTGGTAGCCTAGTTGGTAGAACATTGGACTCGGAAGTGAGACCCTGGTTCGATTCCCAGTGCGGGCATGTACCTATGACTTTGTTTTCTAAGTTACGTACATTTGTGAAGTTATAGTAGCAATAGCACTCGCTAACTGTAAAGGAAAACATCGTGAGGCAAACTGAGTGTCTGAGCTATTTACATACCTCAGCGCTTGAAATCGCCAATCCGCGGTGGGCACGCGTGATAATTAAGCCCATACTCTCTCCCTGAAAGAAGGCCTGTGCCCTACAGTGGGACTTATATAAGCTGCTTATGTATTAAATTTAGAGCTTTTATCTTCCTACTATATTGCAGAGTACAAGCCTCCCAGAGAGAAAGTATGGGCACCCACTGCGGTTTCGCTATACGGTGATAAGGAAAGCATCGTGAGGAAACCTTACAAACTCAGGTTTCCTCACGATAATTCATAAAACACAAATTCACAAAATGTTTGTTACATAAAAAACCAAGTCATTGGTATTAAGTCGATATAGAACCCAGAATCACTAAACCCACCCACTGCTGGACATAGGCCTCTTCTCTTTCATGCCAACACATCCGGTCCTTTTCTATTCCTATGCGCCGTTTCAATTCCAGTAACTTGTATTTTTAACTTGTAAAAAATATTCTAAACACATCAAGAATACATTACACACTCTTCATAGTTTACACAAGTCATTTCACGACTGGCCATCTAATTTAGCGGCGCCCAAGTAAGGATGGACTTCTCGGGAACCAAGGCACGGTTTCGGATAAGGGATTCCGACTGATAACGAGGCAAACGACCACGTGAAAGCACGCCGCGGCACGCGTAGCGGCGCATAGTTCGATGTGGCAAGTGAAATGGATACGGTATTAAAACTACCCATTTGATGAAAGAACGCAAGAATTTGGGCAGAAGCTTTTAGGAAAGAGAACATTTTAGTGACGTTAGCTACGGGCAGGTACGGGACCGTATGTGATGGCGTGATAGACAAGAATCCTGTGCCCAATAGTGGGCTGTTTAGAAGACGGATCTGATAAGAAGTGCTAAGAAGTGATAAGAATGTCTCAATACTAAACTTGGAATGAGTAGATTTAACGCAACAGCTTCTTAAGCATACCTAGGGCTAGTTGGCTTAGAATGTCACCAAACGGATTGAATATTTTCTGTTACTTACATGCTTAATGTTTTGGGCATTTTGTTACATTTGGAATTGTTTTTTGTTACAACTTTTACGCTGGGACCTAGTTAGTGAACTTATTTTTATACCGCCAAAAAAAACCAGTTCAAGGTCTTCCACATAGTTCCGTCTAGAAAACGACACGCTCGCGCATTAATTTCCAATCGCTTCGTAGCTCGATGTGTGGCACCCACAGTTGCCGATTCAAAAAACTGGTTCCCAGAGTGTTCAGTGTGGTGTTGCTAGATGTCCTACTTTTGGAGCAAGGTCCCTTTTTTCAGCCCTCTCAGAACGCACCCACTAGCACCTTGAGCGGGATGCCCGAAGTCCCGTTTTTTTCATCCACGTTAGAGGCCTATGCCACGTTATGCCTAAGAGATCCCTCAAAATACTTTTTTTTTAAGTGCAATGTCATTTTTTTGTATCCTTTTAATTGTTTAAATAGGCAAATATATTTCTATTATTTATTTATTTATCTAAGTAAGTAAGTAAGTAAGTAAGTAATTTCGTTTATTTCCTTCTCACAGAGGTATCAAAACATATAGTAGGTACAATTTGAGTAATCAAGACTAATTCCTATGTGAGAGGCTGGAGTCCATACTAGGAAAGATCCTGTGTGACAGATCTCCAGGCCCTCACTTAACTTATGATGCATTGTTTCTCAATTGTATGTACATTTTTTAAAGTTCTTAAGTTTAACAGGAAATTATAACCGGCAGTGTTATTATAGACAATATAAATTTTAAAACACTAAATTAATGGAAACATAAGATGCATGCGTGCTCAATGAGCGTATGCATGTTGATTGAGTGTATGTGTGAGTATGTGTGTGTACGTGTGTGTATGTGTGTATGAAGAAGCACCTTGTGCATATAAATGAAATACAATTTAATCTTATTGAGGTTGAGTTAGGAAATTATATTTAAGAGATCTTCAGTAGAATCATAGGGGAGTGTTAACAACCAGTCAGTTACTTTTTTCTTGCAGCTGTATTTGGTAAGTGAGTATATTGATAAAATAAGATTTGCTTTGTTATACAAATAGCTACCCAGAAAGCAGAAGAACTTATGAGAAAATTTGGTTTTTAGGGAAACTGTTGTGCAAACTGCATGCTTTCTTCTTTTGATTTCAAGCTGAGGGTCATAGTCAATTTGGGAGTGTTTAAACAAAATTGTGTATAGAATAAATAGCTGTCTTACGGATAGAACCGAGCATTGCTTATATAATTCCACCGTTGGGTACAGTCGTGGGAGAAAATGGCTAACCTTTAGAACTGCCCTCAAAGCTCTCTCTAGAGGTAGCAAGGTAGTTTTGGGTGCTCCACCCCATGTAGTGATACAGTAGGTTAGCTGTGATTGACAAAGTGCTAGATATACCATTCTGATAACATTATGATCAGCAACATGACGCAAGTTCTTAAAGATATAAATTAATTTGCGTATCCTCTGACAAACTGGGCTAAAATTTGACGCATTACATTGATACAACAATTATTTTTAATAAGTTATCAATATTGAGGCCTGAGTTTTTTATGTTGTTACGTAAAGTTTATCAATATTATAAGTACTTAATACAAGTAGGTAAATTATAACATGAAACATTATCGTCCTACTTTTTTCGTCCCAGTCCTACTTTTTTTCGATTTTTGGAAAAACTGATCTGGCAACACTGGTTCTGTGGCACCGAAACGGCCGTCCACTTGATCTTGACGCTATGGCCAACTTTCACGGGATTCCGATGGCCCCGAACGCTCGCCGGCGTCGTGAGAACATCCGATATCTACATACTAATGAACGAGGAGCTGTATGTTTGTTGTTTCGAAATAGCGTCCTCTAACGACGGGGTATTAGTTTCGATTCTGCAATGGCGAGAATAGACTGAGTTCAAACACGACGCTTCTTATAGTAAGAATGTTTTATTGCACTCATAAGCGTAATATTTACTGTGTATTGCATCTGAATTCAATAGAAGCCTCTAAGTATTAGGAACCGTTGATATTAATTGCCTTAATTGCATCTCGATGCATGCCAATTTATCTGATTCCATTATCTGATAGCAATCTCGATAGGCGCCGCGTTGAATCTAGGTACAGTCAATAGCAGGTCAACCTTTAAAGTAACCGTGTAAAGGTTGATGTGCTGTCAACTGTACCTAATACTAATCCCCTAATTCTATAGATCGCTTGAATATTGGGACATCTGTTTTTTTTGTTCATCGTTTAATGTCTCTGAATGTTAGTAGGTAATTCATAAATACCTAAGAACAGGGAACAATTTACCCAAAATCTGTGCCAAAAGCTTACCACTGTGGTCTGACAGTGACAAGCTGACGTCTGACAAGCTGTCTAGCTTGGCGACAATTTTTTAAAACTCCGGCATTTCATGCTATGTTTGAACCCATACCTACATAAATTCACACCTGTTTCTTGGAGGGGTAAATAGATACCCAAATATTAAGGTTTGCCACGATCCTAACATACTTTCGCTTAGTAAACATAAATTTTATAACTCAGTACAGGATCAAAGCCAACTTGTCCTACATCGCCTAGAGGTTCTAATCGCTAGATTTACGTTGTCCAGTTGGACATAATTTTTTTTTTTATTTCATTTAGTCCTTAATGACTGGCGTATTAACATATTTTGAATTAGTATTTTTATCTTGTCCTTTTCCAATACGAACAGACAAAATCGCTAGCAACTTGTCGTAAATATAATAAAGACACGAGCCGAAATTGGTACAACTCCATTCGTAACACTAACGGACAGCGATAAGTTAGCTAACTCAAATTAAATCCGAGGTAGATCAGTTGGTCACGTTAACTAACAAGTACTCTTTAACGATAAAAGTAGAAGGTCACCTTGGGACCAAATACTTGACTAGATACCCCGATGACTTGTTGCATCTGCCTACCCTGTTTGAACATACTCGTATATGTTAAGTTAGAAGAGCACAATTTAAATATCGCAATGTAAAAATTCTCATCAGTTTGTGCCAGTCAATAACTAACAAACTGGTATATCTGCCTATGCCTACCCTTCCAGTAACCTATGAGAATAACAGCTGTTTTATGCCACCTACTTGCAGATACCTATTTATTATTATTATTAAAGTCCTTTATTGCATTTAAACACACAGTTTTGCACATAGGCGAGCTTAATGCTGCTTAGCATTATCTACCAGCTTACCTTAACTTTACCTGAATTTCAATTGAATACAAAATACTTTCACAGCCACACTGAAGATACGAAGAAGGACTTAAATCGAATCAAAACACATAAAATTGTGCGAAGTTCAATAAAATAATTCATTCACTCAATTGAATTGAGCTTACTTTGATGGTGAAACCATGTTAAAAGATAACTGTAAAGATAAGACTAATCCTTTTAATAATATAACTTGTCGAAAATTCAATATAGTCAGGTGGTACGAAAATGCGCCATACAAATAGGGCTCAAACTATGTCGTCACAACTTGCACGCAGCGCCTTATAATGTATGATGAAGCGTATATCAATATTTGAGTTATCTCGTAAAATAATGTACACCCTTATAAGATAACGTTTAGAATTCAATGAATAAACTAAATCTAATAATTTTTTTTAGAAGTGGATTTTTAATTAAATTTAATTCTTCACAGTTAATGAGCGGATATACTAGTTCAATTTCTTCACTATGGGTGAGGTTCTGGAATGAAATTTTAAACTTTTGCTCCTTGGAGTGATCTATACTGAAGAAAAGTTTTAAAGTTTCTGCGTTTTTAGGGTTCCGTACATGATTCCGTAAAATGATCCTTAAATACTTAAAAAGTTAGAGACTATAATACAAGTAAAGTAAAGGTCGATTTCCTCTCGATTGTGGCGTCTTTAGGGTTTCGTACCCGAAGGGTGCCAAACGGTGCCCTATTACTAAGAGTTTACTGTCCATCCGTCCGTCCGTCTGTTACCAGACTGTATCTCATGAACCGTGGTAGTTAGGCAGTTGAAATTTTCACAGATGATGTATTTCTGTTGCCACTATAACAACAAATATAAAACAAATATTTAAGGGGGGCTCCCATACAACAAACGTGATTTTGGTGCTCGATATTAATAACGGCAACAGGTAGACGCTTGAAATATTCAAATGTTTTATAGATAATGGTACGGAACCCTTTTGTAATGTTACTATTATACGATACGTTGTATAATAATAAAATGACTAGTAACTAAAAATTGCCTTAAAAACTGCAATTACGTTTACATCTAAATAAAACAAACAGTAAGGCGTGCAGTGTCCAATATCTATTCAGTTGTTTTAAATAGGTATTTGTTTATATTTCAATTGTTTATATTTGTTAGGCTTTTTGGGATTCATCAACTGCCAACCACCTAAGACTAATCTGTCTGTACTAAAACTAACTTACAGTTGAGAAATGTAACAGAAATTTCCTTGCATATGATTTGTTTTTCATCTTTTATAATAAATACCAACTCCAAATTGTACATAATTTTATAGTCGGCATCGTTTGTCATCTCAGACGTCACCTTTGAACTGAGGTCACTCTTGTATTGATGAAATGTCATTGACGGCAACAACGGACACCGTTATTTCCTGCTAGCCCATAGCGGAAAACCTCATCAAATGGTGGCCTGAAATCTCTTGCAACTTACATTGGAAATGGAGACCTCCAGAGGAATCGCCTTAAGACTTAGAAGCGTTACCTGCCTCCACTCTCTATTATAAAATGCTCTTTGGAATGTGCTGACTTATGATACGAAATAAACCCAATTTGGTTCTTAACTCCATCGAGATACAGTCCATGGGATTTGATGGCGATTCATTGTGCTAGAAAAAAATCCTGGTTTCTCTATTATTATTTGGTGTTTATAAAGCTAAAGTTTGAGATTTATTTGTTCAAACAACAAATTGACGATTGACGATTAGTTACGTATTGTGCGAAGTGGGTAAAGTGTTTTCTTATTTGCAAAACAAGGCTTCAATAATCTACAGTCTTATGGTCGGCAAGTGATTCTTATCCTATTCAGTGTCCATATAATGAGGTTTTAAATTGAATAAAGACGCGATACTGGGTTTATTTTAAGAATAACTTACTCGAACTTATTACGGATGCAGCGCGTTGATGTTTTTTAAAGGCGCGGACGCATACGTCGACTGGTGTCTCTCGGGAACGAATGTAAACGGTCATTATGGTGAATTATTAGCTTTTTAACATTTTATATCTCTGAATAAATGTATTTTAACGATTTAATAGCTTCTGTTTTCATAAAAAGTGGGTAGACTTGATTAAACGCTTTGAAAAGCTCGGATAAAGCCTAAAAGTTCTTCTTTATTTTCTGTACTCAAGTTATTCAATTCTAGTGCCATTTTAATGTTACTTTAATGCTAATGGGTATTAAAATAATCAAAAACATACCCTGTTTTACTGCGAAACGAATAATCCAATCCTTCTGCTTAAATCTGCGGTCACGGAAAAATAACACAGTGGCACACAAAGGCGTAAAACTGGGACAAAATACTCAAAAAAAAAAAAATTACACAATTTCAAACTTTAACTTCGCATGGAGCACTTTAACCGATCCTACATAGCACAGAGTTACCTGACGTGATTTAGCCAACCACTTGTCTAGAGAACTGCAACTTGGATAACTCACAACTTCACACAGAAAGGGCACTTTTGAGCACACAGAACACTAAACTCGATGCCTTAATCCTTTCCAAGGCGAGTTTAACACAGCATTTTTTAATAAAACCGTCCGTTATCGAGCGCAAAACACTCGTGCTCGACGGACTTAAGTTAAAACTAAGTTCGGAGCAGCTACGAGCAGTGAAAGACCGTTGATCCAGTTGCTATGTCGGTAAAGCAGACCCAATAGTCGCACTGCCTTACCGACAACCAATCAGCGGCATGGACAACCTCGCGTCTTACATCTCTGTCTATAGCGATACCATAGAAGAGACAAGATGTACCTCCGCGTGTCCATAGACGTCACAACCTTTAAAAGCATGGTAACCTGCGTGTACGCTGCCATTTTCAATACAAGCTCGCATACGACAGGTGAATGTTGTCGCTGTGTGAGTGAATGGCTTCATGTTACCAAGCATGTGGGCCTCATTTGATAGGATTCGTACGATAACGTGCTATTTTGTCCCGTAATACGTTATCAGTTTCTCCAATTGCGAGTATATACTAAATAGCATGTAATAAAGGTTTTGTTATCGATTTACGTGCTTAGAACGCTTAGCTGAGTATGAAACTTGAGGCTTTATCTTTACATGTTGTTAAGATAATTTTAAATAACTCGAAGATTATACAGGGTTACCTCTTAAATGCGAAGTACCTAAACAACCCAAATGAGGGTTTGTGTAAAAAATAATTTTACAAAAAATCGCGCTTTACGGAATCCACCAATTTCGCAACCTCCGATTAATCTTCCATTCTATTTTACACAATGTAGGTAGTTTTAAACACTATTTATCGGGCAATTCAGACAGGAAAACCGTAAAAACAGATACTTATTTTTTAGCCATGGAAAATTAACAAACAATTTTCCAAAGTCGTAGAAAAAATTTTTAGCCAATGTCTAACTTTAATCGGCGTATTTCAAGAACTACGCATTTTTGCAGTTATACCGTATGAAAAGAGCGGTGGTAGCCTAGTGGGTAGAACATTGGACTCGGAAGCGAGAGACCCAGGTTCGATTCCCAGTGCGGGCATGTACCTGTGACTTTGTTTTCTAAGTTATGTACATTTGTGAAGTTATAGCAGCAATACCGCTCGCTAACTGTGAAGGAAAACATCGTCAGGAAACCTGAGTATCTGAGCTATTCACATACCTCAGCGCTTGAAATCGCCAATCCGCGGTGGGCACGCGTGGTGATTAAGCCCAAACTCTCTCCCTGAGAGAAGGCCTGTACCCTACAGTAGGTCGTATATAGGCTGCTTATAATTATGAGGAATGTATGAAAATCCTGACATCCGGCATTTGTAACATTAATCGGGCTTAATTAAAAAATTAATACATATACCGCCATCGGGAATCAAAGCAGGGCCTTGTCATTAAAGACGTAGGTAACCGTCAATCTAGTGAACTATTATTAACATTGACATTTAACTCAGTTTGTCGTAACACCGACATCCCCGACCACCAGCATAACAAATAACTTTACAATTACTCTATGAATAAGCTCAGGTACTAGGCTTAAAAACCGGCCAAGCGCATGTCGGGCCACGCGCAATGTAGGGTTCCATAGAAAGAGGGTTTTTATATCTCCTTTACAGAACTAAGAACTTCATCGAAATCATTTTCAATGGATTTTGTACGAAATATTACATTTATAAGTTGGTTGCCTTTTACTCATTAACTAGTAAAGCTTACTTAGCTGTGACACTTTTCCTTTTAAGTTCAATATATGTGCTACTACCCTGAACTATTCACGTTTCTACAGTCAACCGTTTAGCCAGGTTTGGGGGGGGGCAGTGGAAAGTATGATGCCTTAAACATAAAACGAGTTTGTATATTTTTTTTCGTTAATTTAAATTTTTCGCACCTTTGGGTTTTTAAATTAACATTAATTCCAACTTGATAATTAAATCACAAAACCGCAAGCGCAAAAGCTGTGACGTTAGAAATTAAACATTACATTATTTTAGAGTAACATACACATACATACATAAACTCACGCCTGTATCCCAGAGGGGTAAGCAGAGACCAGGGACTGCCTCATGCCACGATCCTGACAGATCACTTTCGCTTCCTCAACATTCAATAGTCGTTGCATGCACGCACGCTGGTTTCGGGTACTTTTTATGTTGCCCTTTAAAACCCCATAGTCAGTTTAAAGTCCTAATCATAGAGCAACTCCATAAAAAGGTCTCTCTGTTCCTGAAAAAAAAGTCTTGGCAGACAGACGAATGGACAACAAAGGCTATGATTGTTCCATTTGTCCTTTTGAAGTACGGTACCCTAAAAACGACAGAATTCACCAAGCCAGCCGACCAATCATCTCGCAACATATATTCATCACGTCAACGCACCCATCGAGCAATTAACAGTTCGGTTTTAAAAAACAGGAGATTACCTCCCATTATGCAATTTGAAATCTGCTTTTAAACCTGCTTCACACCGTAAACGGGTGTAGGAAGCTGTAAAACTTTTTTATGTAGAGTCGACAACATGGGTGTCTCACTGTTGGGTAAAGGTCTCCCCGTTTTAGACCAAGATTTTCGATCGTTTGACATCTCTGACCACTCACACAAGAACTCGTGGACATCATCCCGCCATCGTCTTCCCGGTCACCCATGTTTGCAAAAATAATGATAAAAGTATTTTGTCAAAGAAACACAATTTCCTTGGCGCAGGTATGAATAATCATAAATTATAATAATAGTAATAATGGATGTAATGTTAAAATAGAGTTAGTTTGAAAGATTAACGCGAACCAGTGATATTAATGTGGTTCAAAGAATTAAAAACCAGAAATTATGACCCCTGCTTCAAGGAGTCACATACTTAAAAAGGATCCAGCTGTAACACACGTATTACTCAACCGATTTCAATGAAACATAGCTTGTATTTTGGTCTGGTGTAGAGATAATAAATGTTATTAGGTTGCATCATCATCCGCCTGTTGGTTTCTAAGTAAAGCGTGTACAAACAAATATACACAAAAATATATAATTCGATTTGACGCTTCACGCACCACATTTTATTTTGAATAATCTTTTTTGTTTATAACTTGTCTACATATTATATAGAGAAAATAAAATCACGGCTGTAAAAACTTGTAATATTATTAAGTAACAATACGACGAAAAACAGTGTTTTTAAAACAAAATATAGAAAGTTCCTTGAAGTTATGAATAAAGGAACCGTCATAGAACTTGGCTGGAATTTTGGCCGCAATTATTTAATTGCCATATACGAATAAAAAAGAAATCCATAGAAACAGAATCAATAATAAATACAATTACATTCATATTTGACACTTATGTTGTAATATGAGTTTTCAACGCAGTTGCTCGTAAAGTTTTCTTTTTTGTGTAACAAAATTATGCGGAAACCGACTCTTTATTTCACGCGTGAAATAAAACAGTACTGAAATCCTTTATTTCACGCGTGAAATAAAGTAATTTTTCTTAAGTTTTTGACTCTGTGGCGCATGGTGCAAATCACAAAATTTAAAAAATTACAAAGATGCAAGGAGGTTTTGCTGTCCAAAAAAAAACAATTATTTATAATATAAGTATGCGCGCTCTAGCAATAATTGAATGATGATAAACAGCGTAACACATAAGATTCTTGATTATCTCATTTAAAACACGTGTTTTGTTTCCGCAAACAAAAATATTTTTCACATTATTGGCCGTATGTATACTGTACCTTTGCCTCAAGAAAAAAAACTGTATGAAACGCGCGCTCTGCAAAGAAAGCACGCCATTTTGTTGTAAATAGGCTTTGGTGCAATAAAATTACTTTATTATACTTATTTTTTTGTTGTATTTCCTCGCAAAATGCATTGAAAAATGTTGTAAGATACTTTAGCGTAAAAGGTTTTTATCCGAATGCGTGCCAATGCGCTCGCGTTTTCAATTTGGCACTTATTCGTATAAAACCTTGCTTTCCGCACGTGTATCTTAAATAACTATTATCTGTTACATCTGAATAGATAAAAAAATATTATTGATTATAGCTTTCTTGTTCTTTATACAGGTCTCGTATTAAACGGGCTTAAATCAGAGACTTCGCACAGTAGAAAATACTCGAGAAATGTAGCGCTTTCATTTTGAAGCGCTAGACTGAAGAAGTATTAAACCGTGCATTGTATTATTATGTCCTAAGTGATTAGCTACCATGTACCGGAAAGGGACAGCGATTTCAAACGATTCAGAAACGAACGAACTTTCGACTCCAAATTCATGTCCTTATTTTGGAAGTCAATTTACTGTCACTCAATTACATTAACAATTAACTTTTCTAACAATTACCCAAAAACAAAAAACCGAAATTTCAGTTACTCAGTTTTAGTTAAAGACAGACAAATAATTTACTCATTACGAAACCTCTAACAACAATCATTCCTAAACGCATAACTCCTTCAAACGAGAGGTACTCTTCAACTTGTGAACGATCGCACACCCAAATATCTCTTATGTGGCTGATCTTAAGAGTTAACAGTCTTCTGAAAAACAAATTTATCTCTCAGCTTATGGTCCTATGACGAGTGATTGAGCAACAAAAGACGCAGTGGAGAATTCACACGCGAACAATCACGGACTTTTCGTGAATGCCTCACCAAGAGCGGTCGACCTTCGAATTATCGCCATAATGTTAATATATTAATTTGAGAGGTCTGTATTGCACAGTCACCTTTGGAGGGATGATGAGTAATTTAAACAACCGTGGTGCCTTTCGTATGCGACGATGAATAGTTTAACTACAATAGAGTCTAGCTACTTTAGGAGCGTTAAAGAAGAGTGTGTAGTATATTATATTACTATATTCATGTCGTTTACCTCTTAGTGTTTTACTGTAGATTGGTAATTTCAAGCACTGAGGTAAAAACGTGAACTCGTCGGATATTCAGGTTACCTCAAGGTTTTTCACCGTTAGCGAGGGGTATTGGTACGACAGAAATGAACGGAACTTAGAAAACAAAGTCAGAGGTACATGACGGGACTCGAACCCACGACCTCCCGAATGTGAAGCCGGCGTTCTACCGCTCCGCTACCACCGCTCTACATTGCTTTTATACCATAGAAATAGTATAAACACCTAGGAAAAATAAAACAATAAAAATATTTTTTTCTGGCTTTTCGGGGTCACAAAATATGCGAAAAATAAAGTTACTCTAATAACATAAAACTTATTACATATTGTTTTGACATTGAATTCTGAACGTTTTCTTATAAGGGTATAATGCACAAAAACATTATTTTACGAGATAATTGAAAGTTGATAAACGCTTCATAGATATAAGGCATTACGTTAGGGAGTGACGTTATAGTCTAAGGTCGATTTGTATGGCGCGTTTTATTACCATGTGACTATATTGACTTTGCGACTGGTTATATTACAAAAAGTATTATTCGCAGAGAAAAAAAATGCCAAGTTTATATATCTTTTAACGTGTCCTCTCCTATTCTATTAAAACATTTTTAGTGCAAGTTCTTCATTGTAGCTTAATGAAATAGGCCCCACGCACGAATATGAACACGAGTTACCCAAATGTTACCATTCTCACAAAAAAGAAGTTCTAGTTAAGCCCACAAGGCTGGTCAGACGGTAAAGGTACTGGGCTCACCTACCCCTGTTAAAATATGTCCTAGGCATAACATATTCACCTATCTAGAGTAGGTCGACGTTACTATTAAATGCTGTGAAAATTATCTAGCCTATCTGTGCCACATATCAGCATCATTGACATCAGTACAAAATTCAATATCCCTGTAGGTACGTAAAGTTACACAATACGGTATTTGACACGATCAACAATGAATTATTTCATATGCTCGATTAAAACAAAAATTGCAAAATATCTCGGAAAATTTATCTCTTTTAGTCAATTACTCAATTACTAGTTAGTACAATTTTTAAACAGACTAAACATAAAAAGAGTGCTCTGAAATGTGACGTCATAAGCCAGTATTTTCATACAAAATTCCGTTTTAAAAGTAACTCATTTGATATTTTGTCAAATACCCAATTACTTTAGTGTATATCGCAAAGTCATACATCTATATTTATAGATTCGAATGGCGATGCATCGACACTTTTAGTCCAGCGGTAGCTTTACGAAGCAGATGGTCGGACGAGTGTTTCACTCGGAAAACTAATAGTCCCTGCGAAAACGGCAAGCGATCAATTTGAGAGAAGGCCTCCGAACATTAATCTTTATCCGGCCATTCGTTCGGCCGGAGATATAACCTGTTCACTACAAATAGTTAACTCAGAAGGTTGACGATCAATGGAGTGCAAAGATTTGGTTGGCTGGTTTCTGAATTGAAAATTTAACTAAGTAAATATTTAAGTAACGTTCTGTCACGCTCTTCTCTGAGAAAGTCGAAGAGACATCAGTACAGTTTAAATATGTACATACTTAAGCTGTAGTGATTCGAATTTCGTATTTGCACCAACTACCCTTTCTCCTTCGGAAACCTTTCCGTCACAAGGTTGTCTGGAAGAAATTGCTGTTAACAATAAGGCCACTCATTGTACTTTTTCATTGTAACTTTCATATTTTATGTCTCGCTTCTTGTGTGCAATAAAGAATATTCTTATCTTATCTCTTATCTTACAGTTAACTATTTACATAGCGAAATTCTCAATTCCAAAACTGGCCAAAAGGCTGTCGAGTGGAGAGCACGATCTGGCAAACGCAGCGTAGGACGCCCACCATCTCACCGTGGTCTCACCAACCGAGGCAGTTTGCTGGCAGCGCCTGGATAAGGATGGTTGAAAACAGAAAGCAGTGGCGTGCCTGGGCGAGGCCTATCTCCAACAGTGGACGAGTATGGGTCGACTGATTGATGCACTAATATGAGTTTATTCCCGTGAAGAATCATATATCAATATCCTACTTATCCTGTAACGTGAATGCTTGTATGTTTATTTACAGATTAACACAAAAACAGTTGAAGGTACTTCGGAACTTAGCCCATTGACATTTATTTAAATTGAATTAGTGTACTTACTTTTTATCCAAATCCCATGTAACAGAAGGCACTGTGGCACATCAAGTAAATAAACAAGTTTTTAGTCACAAAATTGTGTTTGAGACGATAAATGAAAGCACCAAGTTGACCTTCTGGTGCTAATTTTTTTTTTTTTAGACCGGAGGCATGAAAAAGTAAACGGACCATTTACTTATGAAAGCCGGTAATGAGTTATCTTGACGGAATTTTCTGATGAATATGCATAGTAATCGATGGAGTGATTTTTCTAGAGATCATTTGGCTTTTTTCGTATTATAACTGCAGATGATTTTATCAAATAATTATGTTCCTGCCTACAAAAGATTTTGGTACGTACCTACTTTTCTGTTCTTTATAACTTAAAATCTCTTAGATATTTTAAATGTGGAGACAACACTTTGATTTTATGACGTTATCTTAGATTTTTGTAAAGTAAAGTATAAAGTTATTTAGTGCACAAATTAAAATATGTGTGTTATATATTTATGCGTAACTAAAATTTTAAATAAAAAAAGTACTAGGGATCCTGGCACCAGTATATCGTGACCCACCAGTTAAATTTTAAGAACATAGGTACTTACTTAGACTAAAGAAAATATAGAATATATTTTCTATTAATACAGGGCTTTTACCCTACTTTAAAATTTATCCTAATAGTTTGACCAAAGACTTTCATGTTCTTTTTGCTTTAAAATAAACTAAAATTCACCAAAAAATATTTTCTTTTTAGATAGTTTCATAGTCTGCAATAATTTTGTACATAAATTATTTTCATGATTATTTATTATAAATTACAATTATGATTAGATAGTTTTGTACAAAAATACAGTAAACTTCTTACCAGTATCCACATATTTAAGGACGAACTGCACATCGGGTCCCAAAGCGGAGACCACCTCCATGGGTAGATCGGATTCTCGCAACACGTGCACTGAAAAGAGAAGAAAAAAAAAACTTTTATGAGAACACTCGGTGCTGTGGTTCTACTTAAAAGACTCTACACATCATCATCATCATCATCAGCCATTTTTACTGCAGGACATAGGCCTCCCTCATGGTTTTCCCTAACCATAAAGGGTTTTGCCATAATCGCCACGCTTGGCAGGCGGGTTGGCGATTGCAGTATGCAGTTGGAATCTCAGGAAGAAGCTGCTGCCAGTGCCCGTCTCCTCGTAATTTATTTCCTTAGTCGCCTTCTACGACATCCACGGTATGAAATGGAGTGACGCTATTCTTATTCCGGCGCCACCACTCTACACATACTACTCGTAAATAGTATGTTATGGTCTTTATCTTGAAAAGTTTCTACCTCAGACTATTTATGCGGCAGTTTTGGAGTGTTTTAAGGAATCGTGGTTTTATAAATAACACCGTTAGTGTTTAAATATAATCGAACAGTACGATACGGTAGTAATATGACTCGCCAACGCTGGAATACCGCTCAACTATCTTGAGGGAACCTGGATCCTGCCAAGGCAACTTAAGCATTTTGGTGTCGCTGACCGCTTTTAAAATTGAAAAGATTTTTATAATTTAAAGATTGACGTTCATAAAGTTGCACGTCCACGTCCTTCTCCGTATTACTTTAACCTACAGTCTTTAATTTGTTCATTTAGTTCTTTTTTTAAATACAGGTCATACTAATGTATCGAGCGAGTGCGGGTGGAAGGGCCGGTAAGAGACGACCCAGACGGACATACTTCGACCAAATAGGGGATATATTAGCAAAGGGCAAGATACAAAGTACCCGAAACCGGCGTGCGTGCATGCAACGACTAATGAATGTTGAGGAAGCGAAAGTGATCGGTCAGGATCGTAGCAAGTGGCAGTCCCTGGTCTCTGCCTACCCCTCTGGGATACAAGCGTGAGTTTATGTTATGTCATACTTTTTGTAAGTTAGTTAAGTTAATCAAATTACGTTCAGAGTGCAATCCGCGTGACATGATCGTGGCAAGTGGTCTCTGCCTACCACTCTGGGATACAGGTATGAGGCAAATAACAGCTATTGTCGTGCTAATATCATTCTATTAAGGTTTATTACAATCTAGGCCCTGTTCATCCACAGTCAGTTGGCATGCGTATCAGCTGTCACTGGCGATGCAGTTCGCTTTAAGACAATAATAACTTCCACTACCTGGATACCCTGTGCTATGGTAACCAGGCAAGGATGTCACAAACATGAAAATACACCCAGACTGAGGCCATTTGTACAGCGGCCCCTGGGAATCGGACCCACGACCTCTGTTTTGGTAGCTAAGCGCCTTAACGGCTAGACCACGAGGCAGTCGAGTTTAAGTTTGGGCTGCGTTTGCTTCTGCGGTCACCGGTTTCTTCATGACGCAGTCTGACTCTCTTAGGCATCATAGCCGCGTTTCATAAAACTACAATTTACACTTCAAATACTTAATAATTCGATATGCATTGCGGACCCAATTAGCCTTCCTACTTTATAACCTGTTGGTTAATCGGCTATGCAACATACATCGAATTGTCATAGTTAACTATGAGTTGTAGTTCTTTGAAATGGCCTTGTCGTAGATGTGCTACGAGTGCTAACTAACAGAAACGAAGAGAGCTGACCTTTTTAATTTTTGTGATAGATACGGAATTAACGGACCTTTGAAACTAACTACACCATTATAGACTAAACCAGGGCATCTCAAACTTCTGGGTCCACGTACCCCTGTTAAAGTTTCTAGATGACAGTGGACCCCGAACCCCGCCAAAATAAAACGTCAAGGCTGGCTGGAAGAAATTTCTCTTGAAATAAGTCCGCCCTTGCTCATAGTCTAAGACATTCATGTTTTTTTAAGTGCTAAATTTTGTATTTTGTGCAATAAATTGTAACAAACAAACAAATAAACACTGAGCAAACCAGTGTGACCCACTCTAGTTTTACAATATCCACTAGATGAACTATAAAAATTGTTGGAAATTGGAAGATTTGAAAAAGAAGAATCGGTAGATCTACCTTTCCTATAAATATAGTTACAGCAGATTTGCGAGAATTTGTTAGAAAAAATCCGTATGACATTACATTCAGTAAATCTTGTCGCGTACCCCCTACCGCCGGATGGCGAACCCCTAGGGGTTCGTGTACCGCAGTTTGAGAAGCCCTGGACTAAACTAATCTTATTCCACTGTGTACGCTAGATCTGAAAATCTCATTAAAGTGTACACAGAAACGGTTTGATGAACAATTTCAATAGAGTCGGAGAAATAGGCAAGTCGAACTCAATGATTTAGCATTGTGGGGATCTACTCTTGATCACGGCCCTAGATTTTTTCGGCTAATTGCTACGAAAAAATATAATTATGACTGTCGTCGACTTAGCAATCTGGCCCTAGGTTCTTTATTGTTTCTATATTTAAGTTGTTGATTAATAAATACTATAATAAATTAATCCCGTATTATTACATTGAATTTGTATTTTTTTATGTTATACTGCTTCAAACCATAAGTGAGCACACTTCCCCACGTGATTCCGTTTCTAATTCCATTGCCGCTTTAATTCCACAAGTATGAACTTAACATTTGTCGAAGGCAGTGGCTCGACATTGACTCACGTGTCAAAGTGCCAACAGGACCCTGTCTGTCTGTCTTTCCTTCTGACATATAGACTTTTACTCTCAAGCCGAAATAGGTGGCAAGTTGAAATTTTCTCAGAATATCGTAGTGGGTTGACAAGAAAATTATACTAAAGGAAATAATCCCCGTGCAAGAAAGGTGTTTTTTTTTTGTTTCTTTTCTTGTTTTTGCTTTATCATGAAAACGGTAATCATAAGCATCAAACTTGGTACAATTATAGTACCAAATAAAAAGGAAAGCTTTCCAGTTTTGCTGAATAAGCGGTACGACAAATATATCATGTCGTACTCGTGCTTGGCCGGCTATTCGATTTTTTTGTTTTATCTTACATTTTATAGAGCCTTTATAACCATGCGATCTACTTTGTCACGTTACGGGCAATAATTATTAGATTAGATTAGAAATCTTTGTTGTACACACCAGTAAAAAACAAAGTCTTACATATCTAAGTACTATCTAGTATTAAGCTCGCCTTTGTACAAAATTGTTTTTAGTGCAATAAAGAATTTTTCAATTCAATTCAATAAGTTCTACCGTTCACACTCATTATTATTATTACATACATACATAAGCTCACGCCTGTCTTCCAGAGGGGTGGGCAGAGACCAGGGACTACCACTTGCCATGATCCTGACAGATCACTAATTATTATTATTAACTTCGCAATTAGCATGTAAATGTCGATACGCTGTCGATTGTATCAACTGTTGTCAGTTATTCCCGTCATGATACAAATCACAACCGACCTTAGCTTCCGCAGTCATGAACAAACGATTAGATTCTGGCTCAAATGTCTCTAAGTAGAGGCCAAGACAAACGTGTTCAAGGTATAACCAGGCTATTGTTCTTGAGATTAACAAGGTAGGCAAACTCGATGTACAAACGTAAAGACGCACCGATTGTCTCGGCCCCAGTTATGAGATAATTTATGAACCACCTATGAAATATTGGCGCGCCCACGCTCTAGGAACTAACGCCTCACTAAGTTTCCGCCTTCAAGCGAATTTGCCCTCTATACATAAAAGAAAAGGGCACTGGAGAGTGAAAAGTTAAGTTGGCTAAGTCGTCGGTAATATAGGAGTCTAGTGGGTGTTAGTATGACAAACTGTTTCCTGCTGTATCTTTCAGATAGACGGGAGTGATTCAAGCATGGAATTCTAATATTGTGCTAGTTTGTCACATACAAGTTACATTGCGTAGGATCTATTATAATGTGGATCTTAGTTAGTATCCTAGGATATTAGTGAAGTAACGGATAATAGTGAACTACGAATTGATATCCTAGGATCTTCGCTAAGATACGAGTTCGTTCTAGGATGTTTCAAATCTTTGCTAGGATATTAGTAAAGTGACCCATAATAGTGAACTACGCCTACCTATCTTAGACTTCAAGATCCCAGATGCATAAAATTACCATGTGTCAGAACTAATTTCGGAATGTGTTACGAATATTTAAAGTGACTCAATGAATTTAGTAGGAGGTTTATTTTATTAAAATTTAAACGGCTCAACGTACGATAGGATATTATGCCTGTCAGATCCTAGGATCTTCGCTAACATACGAGTTCTTTTTTGGATATTTGAAATTTTTACTGCTTGTTACGGCGTCATTGATTATTTTGTTCTTATTGGTCAGCATGGTCGAGAAGTGATTCCGAGGGAAAAAAAATTGACAGCAATTTCGGTTTCATATTTCACTAACAAAAAACATGTCATATCATCGATAATGTGTCACTGTAATAGGTATCTACCTACCTATTTTCCACACAGGCTCGTGTTTTGGGAATTAAAACCAAACTACGTTTGTACGGAGTTTTGACTATACAGCACATTCTTAACGAATGTAGAAGATACGGGTAATCCATGCTAACAATCCTTCTTTCTTACTTGAATAGCTCATTTTTCATACGCTCTGCGAGTTTACTTTAAACGCCTTCACAAGTTGTATTCGCAACAATTAGCGAAACGCGCACTGAAGAGTATTTTCCAAGGCGCTGATTTTCTTTGAGCATTTTTACACCAACACTCATTACAGCTCCGACGGGACTTAATGAAAGCGTAGGGGCGTCATAAAAGTGAAATAAATTAAGGTTAAAGTGGAACGTAAAAGTGAATGCGAGCTAACGACCGGATACAAGACGGTTCTCAGACACACATACATCGCCCGAGACCCTTTCGTCGCGTGCTCTTATCTTGCTAACACGAGTTCATTATATCAAATAACTGTGGTTACTTTGCAATTTGCAATTGTATGTTTTCTCTGATGTCCAGAATCGGAACAGGCGGAGCATAAACACTTACAGTTAACGAGTAGACATAACGTAGAACCACCAAATAAAAAAGTTTATTTTTCTTAAATAACGAAATCCCTGGAACTTTGGTAAAGCAGGTGACTCAAATATTACAAATATTAAATATTACAGATTTTGTACATAGAGTTCATAGATTTCCGCATAATGAATAGTAGTTTTAGTGTATTTTTTAAAATCAATGTTACTTTAATTACTCCGATAGTACCACAGTTGCAACAAAAACATATCGTATTACATAATTATCATCGTAGTATTAAATTTAACATGTTCTTTTTATATCAATAAATACACACATACATACAACGTGTTATTCAAATAACAACAACTTCCAAAAAGCAAAACAAAAAAATCTCAATTGATATTTTTCATACAATTTTTATGCTAATTAAATTATAAAATTAAAAATAAGAATTATCAGCTTTTATGGTGGAAGTGATTTTTCTTCAGTATCGATAATTTTTTCATTTAATTCTAAACATTTTCTTATAAGGGTATAGATGCATAAAAGCCCATTATTTTACAAGATAACTCAAATATCAAATACGCTTCATACATTATAACGCGTTACATGCAAGTTGTGACGTCATAGTTTGAGCCCGATTTGTATGGAGGGTGTTTGCATATAGCACATGACTATATTGACTTTTTGACAGGTTACATTATGAACAGTATTAGTCATAGAGAAGAAATGTTACAAAAACAAATACAAAGGATCTCGACCATTAGCAGTATCGCTAAAATCTAAATAGTGTCACCAGTTTTCAGTGTCCATAATTCATGTTTTCAATTATAAAAAATTGGGGTTTTCTTATAAAACCATGACTTCTCCGTAATTCTAAATTAATAAAGTTATACAATAATTAATGCTTCCGGTTTAACGACCGCTGTCATCTTGATACAAATCCATTTGTCCATTCACAGACCTATTCAAATCTCAATCTGTGCATTCAATAATGTAGTGTTGCCATCCAACCGACCGCTACTTTTCAAATCGAATAGATACAGGGAAAAATAAGTATATTTAGCTGAAAAAAGTAGCATAACATAACTTTTGTTATTTCGTTTGATAATACCTAAGTACTTCATTTGCATATTTCTTTATCCACCTGTTCATTTAGATTATTTGCGGTTTACATTATATATTAGGTACTAACACTAGATAACAGATTCAACAGTGTAGACCTTCATCATCATCATCATCAGCCATTTAACGCCCACTGCAGGACATAGGCCTCCTTCGTGGTTTTCATAACCATGAGGGGTTTTGCCATAATCGCCACGCTTGGCAGGCGGGTTGGCGATCGCAGTATGCGGTTGAAATCTCAAGAAAACGCTGCTGCCCGTCTCCTGGTAATTTATTTCCTTAGTCGCCTTCTACGACATCCACGGAAGGAAATGGAGTGATGCTATTCTTAATCCGGTGCCACACGGATCTGTGGATCTTGTGGACCTTAATTTGACCGAATCGCTCGGATGCCGATCTTTAAATAAACCTTTAAATGAACTAGGCAAGCGGTGGTTATGTATTAACAGAACGCTTGCATCACATTCCAAGGTGTTGGGTTCGAATCAGACATTGTATGTGATTTTTTTATAGCAGTACGACTGTCTAACGTTTACGGAAAATATCGAGAGGAAACATGTGTATGAGGTACACCCCATGTCCCCAGACTTCACCTCACTCCAAAAAAGCTAATCATAGTGGCAGAATATACTTCTCGGTCTTTTGTACATTCTGCCGCAGCGTATGTGTGTGGTCCAACGTATGTAAAGCCTTATCGGAAACCGACTTGTTCGGGGAGTAGAAACTCGCTTCCATGCATTTTGTGTGGGTTACGGCTTATTATTATTACAGCGCAAGAGCGGTTGGAGAAGAATGAGTGAAAGAATTTAGTCTGGACGAACAGTTTAGGCCCGGTGCAACCTCTTTGCTAGCGGAATTCGCCTGAGTTACGCGACGTAGTGATTATATACTCTTTGGTTACGCGGAGAGTATGCACACGACGTGTGAGAATGACAGTTTCATGTCATGACATGGTATAGGACAAGAAAAATGCGGTAGTATTAATGATCTAATTACATCCTCGTCCGGAGAATTACTTTAATGCTAACAATAGTATTTTAAAATTCTAAGCCAGTACTTCAAATTAAGGTATTATTTCATTGTGGCACAACTTTGTTGATAGCGCTACTAAGTGTCTTAATCACTTGATCATTTTCCTTTATTTATTTGTGAAACATGCGTGTACATAAAAGTTCTTATAGATAAATAATTAAGTTTCAGCATGTTTGTCCGTAGAGGCATACAAATGTCTACATCTTAAAATAATATTATTTACCGTATTATTTACAAGATTATGATTTTTTAAGTTAGGATTGTAGGTATAGAATTATTAAAACAAGAAAAAAACAAAAATAATATATAAATTGATTGGCAATTAATTAAAATGTCAGACTAAAATAATCATTTATATTGTAGCAGCAATTCTTGATGAGTATTAGTTTCAACTGTCTTTTGAACACATTATCGTCACCCAATTCTATAATACTCATTGGCAGTTTATTATATATTTTTGGACCCATGCATAAAATACTTTTTCTCATGTTACCATGTTTATTTATCTCTTAACATGGCCTCTCCTATTAAGTATATTACGACATTTTTAGTGTAATTTCTCCATTGCAGGAATTTATACTCAGCCTATTCCGAACACTGCTGATGACCAACATCGTTAGCTCACGTTCCCGTGAGCTTACTATAAGAATGTAGATTTCATGAAAATTACTATCGGTGCGCAAACTTTCCAACTCGACTTAAATCAAGATAATAAACCGGGCAAATTGAGCCCTTATCGCGACGGCATAAAGACAAAGAAGACTTTTTTGTTTTGTAATGTATCAATATTTATGAAGAGAAATTTAATTAAATGCGTTACGAAATAGACCCCCTACTCTCGACGCTAATTTAGCCAACTTGTGTTACAATTGAGAGCGTTTATTTAATAGTTCGGCCAAAATATACTTTTAGTTTCCTATGCGCTCAGAAGTTTCAATAAGTTTAATGCTATTTCTTAAAATTGACTACATTTCAATTTTTAGCATACGTATTTTATTGTCTTAAAGGAAACTAGATACAAAATAAAACGACCCATATTTTTTATTTTCAGAAATTCGATGATTTTCATTCATAATTTTCTGTTTGAATTTCGTCTTATTCTAAAAGGACGTAAACGCCAAATGACGTCACACATACGGCATAGTCTATGGTAATACTAGGTAACACCTTTGTCGACTTTTAAAAACCATTGTTGATTGACGTTTAATGAGATTTCTCTTATCAGTCAACTATTTTGAATATGACATCTGTCATAACAACTTTTTTTTTAAATATTAGGCAACGGTAACTCCCCATTCCACCGTATGTGTGACGTCAACACACAATTTTTGGTTTTTATTTATTTTCTCTAAAATTAAGCAATAATAAAAATTGAAAATATTTTTTTTCGTAATCAGGATAGCAAAATTAAGAAACGGTATTTTTAGTTTTAATGTGAAATGTTGTCAATTAAAACGTTTACTAAGCCGTATTTTCAGACTTATTTAATTTAATTGTGACGCAATTTGAACACAATAACGAGAGTTAACGGTCAAAGGAAACCAGTTTCGCGATACGGTCGATAATTTTACTGCCGAATCCGGCGAGTACGGCTGCATGGCGGACGCGCCTTATTATAAAGACAGATACATCAAGCAGTGAAAGTGACATTTCGGGCATATCTTTCCCACGGGAGCCTCGACGCGACCACTGGGTGGGCTACCACGGCTTCCGCACCATAATAAAAGTTACTATGTACTATAAATTAACGATTCGCCACGCGATGACAACTAGCGGTCTAGGCTAGCGGTGCCGACCAGTCCGTCGATTTGCGGAAAAGGCTCTATAATGAAGTTATAGATAGATATCTCTCTATTTATTTTATGTAGCCTATGTACGTCCCACTGCAGAGCGCATGCCTTCTCTCAGAGAGAATGGGCTTAATTACCACGCATGCCCACCCCTAACTGTGTTCACATACCTCAGAGCTTGAAACATTATTTGTTGCCCACCAGTAATTATGCAGCTATAACCAGTTATCTGCACGATCTTAAAAGAAAGATAGCATTGCATTATTTTTAAAAACCTATTTAGAGGCTAAAAATTCCACCCATGCCGGAACTTCAAACATCTACTTAGGAGCAACGGGTAATGGTAAGTCTGGTATGTCAGCAGATTGTCTGCTCATTAGGGTTGTCATTGCGCAAATAAAGGGTTACTTGTGAAATGCGCAATTCCTGAGACACCTTAATTGAAGTTAGTGTGTTCACCTTTCGTTTTACGAGTATGAGTGCTTCCTCAGTGATAGCATATCATAGGATATGCGTCTTCTTGTTATGTACAGTCGACAGCAGGTCAACCTCTCAACATTTTAGTTGCAAAGTCGCCCGTAGCGCAATGGAGTAAAGTGCATAGATGTATAGCGTGATGTGCTGTCGACTGTACAGCGATTTATTTGCGTTGTCATAAAAACAGTTGCGCCGCCGCCGTTCTGGGTTATGAAAAACATTTATTTTCGTCTTGTATTCAACTATCAATAAGGAATTCCACCAATCCGGACTTGGCCCCCGTGGTGGAGTATGGCCTATACCTTCCTCAGGGAAGAGACCCGTGCCCCTCGGTGGGGACATAATGGGTTGATGATGATTCAACTATCTTAATAATAACAATAATGAAGCCTACATTCGTTCTACTGTACGGCACTGGCCTACGAGCCCAGCTATCGACGGCCACTATCTTAAAGCCAACGAAAAAAAATCTCTTGGCGATTTAGGTAAGATCAATATCAATCGATACTATAATGACCGGCCTAAGAGGCTGAAGGGTTCTTGAGGTAGAATTAACAAAATGTATGCGACTTCAAAGAAACTGTGTTTATATTTTTAAACTGAAGATAAGTGATAAAACATGTAGGCAAGTGATGACAACTATATTGTCCGAAGGATAGAGTGGTAGTCCACAAATCCGAAAGAAATCTAAAGTGGATGACGTAATTTTAAATTTTGAGTTTGTAAATGATAGAACAGAATAAAAAGAGATAATAAAAATAATATACCTAAAAAGGTTTACACCGTTACAAGGCTCAGAGAGAGACAAACGGATTAGCGTTGTCCAGAGTTAAAAAATGTAAACAACTATCGAAGGTCTTTCTTAGGCTTTACACTGTTCAGTGTGTATTTTGCAAACTTACTTACGAGTTTAAAGTTTATCAAAAGGATTTGCACCCGAACTAAGATTTTAAGTAACTTTTGGGACCCTCGCTAAGTAACCAGTTTTCACTAGTTTGATCAAAAAGCCTTCTTTACTCAAGTGTGCTAAAAGCGTTAGGATAACCTAATCTTAGACTGTCACGGACCGAGCCAGTGAAAACTAGAAATCAACGTCAATTTATTAAACATTTTAAAGAAATAAAGTTTCTTCAGTTATTATCACTTCCAATAAGCAAACGATTTAAACTCTCAAATCACTTTTCTTCATACGACCTTATTAACGCAGCCAATTTGTTTAAATAAACGGTTGCTTTATCGATACTAAATAAGCGGTTATCAGGTTTTTCGTAATTTCAATAACAAGAAGATAACAAGTTGGTTTACGAAAAACCATCTCAAATCCCAAACATGCTGCATATGTTAAGAGGCTGCCTATTCGGGATTTATGATACGTGAATACAGTCTTCGGTCGGACCTTCACCGAAAGTAAGGCTTAAGAGGCCGCGTAAGGCCTTTTGTCCCAAATAGACTATCGAATTAATAACGACTTACACCTCAATAATACGTTATGCTCGACAAGAATACACACTATTATAACAACATACTCCCCACTTCAACGTTCGGTCGATTGCGAAACTAGAAAAAATCTTCGACGTCCATTCAAACCGAGGACTACCGGGAATCCAAAGCGCCAAAGCACAGTTAGCGGTGGTATCCCGAGATGCCAATTGCCCCTAGTACCAGGGTTAGACACCCATCATGTACTGTTAGGGGATTAAAGTGACATCTCTTGTAACGGGCGACCTGCGCACGCGTTTTTGTCGCGGACGGAGGCATCGCTTGCGTTTGTGCCGAACATGAAGTGCTCTCTTCCACAAGTGTCAGTTGCTTGCGTCACTGGTAGATCTGAACTGTACTACTTAAGTAGAAGATACTCAAATTCAATGTTTTTGCTTTTACTTGTAGGGAACCAGGTATAGAGGCGATGGCAATCGGCACTAGTTGGCCTGAATTGGAAGCTGTGGTAACCACTCTATCTGGAAATCACTCTGGTGGAAATCTAGGGTAATAGCGCTGTGCTTCCCTAGGAGTTAAAGCACCGAAAAAGAAAAAGAAGGGTTACTGCTAGCGGCTAGGCTCTACTTGTATAAATAAGACATAATATCTGAATCGACAAGCTTCTTATATTTGGCTATATGTATTATACGAGTACTAAACACACTTTCCGTGTGGCGCTGGATTAAGAATAGCTTCACACCATTTCCTTTCCGTGTGGCGCCGGATTAAGAATAGCGTCACTCCATTTCCTTCCGTGGATGTCGTAGAAGGCGACTAAGGAAATGCGTTACCAGGAGACGGGCAGCAGCGTCTTCCTGAGATTCCAACCGCATACTGCGATCGCCAATCCGTCTGCCAAGCGTGGCAATCATGGCAAACCCCTTCATGGTTAGAAAGCTATGAGGGTGGCCTATGTCCTGCAGTGGGCGTCAAATGGCTGATGATGAAACACATGAGGCTTGGAGGTGTCACTACGATACATACTGTGTTATGCCGATGAAAAGCTCTATTCAATTCATATTCATAGGTTGGCGTGGTTGGCGTGTCTGTAAGGCTCATTTGAAGCATAGTCTTATTTCGTATTCGATCAGTCTTAGAACTGCCAATATGCTGCGCTCTGACGACACAGTTTGAGGATTGACTTTTGTTGTTCGGTCAGTGACCAAGCAATTTTTATCAAGGAATTTATACTTCCGTGTGATGCCGGATTAAGAATAGCGTCACTCCATTTCCTTTCGTGGATGTCGTAGAAGGCTACTAAGGAAATCAATTACCAGGAGACGGGCAGCAGCATCTTCCTGAGATTCCAACCGTATACTACGATCGCCAACCCGCCTGCTAAGCGTGGCGATTATTGCAAAACCCGTCATGGTTATAAAAACCACGAAGGAGGCCTATGTCCTGCAGTGGGCGCCAAATGGCTGATGATGATGATGAATTTATGCTCAATTCACTGCAATGGCCCGTTCAATTTTAAAATTATAATTTTATATTTAGCAACCTCAACTGTTCTATGAATTGCGTAATATATTTGTGTTGTCGCAGTTTTCTTTGTAGAATACCCTATTTTCCACGCCTCAGCTCCGGTCACGTTCATCGTGGGACGTCAGTTAGCACAACGGTCAACGGGATCCTTTGGGATAGGCCACCTCCGGGGTAAGGAGTGTATAAGGATGCCGCTTTAATCTTTATAAATTGCATCCCGTGGTAACCTTGCTAAGCTACCCTATTATTTTGGTCAATCTGAGTGGATCGTTTCAAAAATCGACCGCGCCCAAATACATTTCTATGGTGAAGTCGATACATCGATATTCAATAGCAACGAGGTACATTTATTTTCTATCTAAGAAGTATCTATGAACATTAGTGTAATTTTTTTTTTTTGTTTGACCTACCTAATGCATTTCTGAAAAAAAAAATACAAAAATGTCGCTTGGAACCTCAATATCTCCTGAGGAGTTGACGCTTTAGGCGCTCGCTAAACGTGAGGTGCCACCAATACGCGATGGGTACGCTTGATGATAAAACGATACTCTCTCTTTAAGAGAAAGCCTGTGCCCTGCAATGAAACGTACGAGTTCAGCCAATGTAAGACCTAGAGAATAAGGATATGTGGAGAGGACGAAGCTAGAAAGATTGACGAAAAAAATATATCAAGCGAATGTAGGTGGAAGGACCGGTAAGGGACGTCCCAGGTGGACATACTTTGACCAAATAGGGGATGTATTAGCAAAGGGCAAGATAAAAAGTACCCGAAACCGGCGTGCGTGCATGCAACGACTAATGAATGTTGAGGAAGCGAAAGTGATCTATCAGGATCGTGGCAAGTGGCAGTCCCTGGTCTCTGCCTACCCTATTGGGATAGAGGCGTGAGTTTATGTATGTATACGTAGCGGCAGATGGCTAGTACTGTAGCGCATTACGTATATTCGCTGAAGCTAGGGAGTAATTTTTATGCTATTATTAGAAAGCGAACTGCCTCAATACTGCATAGAGTGCGGGGTAACTCAGCATCCTGAGTGTCATCATTATCATCAGCCATTTGACGCCCACTGCAGGACAGGCCTCCCTCAAGGTTTCCAGAGTGTTATTGGAGACAAAGCTGCCTGCCACACTTTCTGGCACTGGATCTGCACGCATGTACGCCGATCCACATAATATTGAAATTAAATAATGCCTCTTTATTACGTAGATTTAATTACTAATAAAGGCTTACGTCTTATTTATAAAAAGTCGACTAAAACACTCTTAAGACGGAGTTAAAGCCGGTTTATTACAGGTATTCCTCTCATAAACTGAATTTAACTCCATATTAAGAGTGTTTTAGTCGACTTTTTAAAAATAAGACTGTCTTTCTATTACTAATACTTTCATATGGATTTATTCTGAAATAACTTCCACACAACACGTATACAATCACTTTACCAGGGATACCGTAAACTGCGTTACCCTGTGCTATGGTAACCAGGCAAGAACGTCACAAACATGAAAATATACCTAGACTGAGGCGATTTATACAAATGTACGGCGGCCCCCATTGGGAATCGAACCCACGACCTTTGTTTTGGTAGCTTAGCGCCTTAACGGTTAGACCAACGAAGCAGGCAAGTGTATTAATAAAAAATAACGGCTCCTACCTCCATGCTGAGGATGCACGCTGAAGAGGAGGCAGGGCTCGTCCCCGGGCTCCCGACAGCACGCCAGCACGTCCCGGCAGCGCGTCTCCGGCGTCACCGGCACGTGCGTCGCCGACCAATCCGTCCCGCTCTCGCACCACACGCGCACTATCATCTGAAAGAGACAGAAAAAGATGTCTCGGTAAATTCCTTGAAAAGTTCTGATTTTCTTTGTATTCTTTTAGGTTTTTAACAGACTTCAAAAAAGGAGTAGGTAGGTTCGACGCGTATGTTTTTTTTAATTTTTTTTTTGGCTATATTCTCGCATTACTACGTCAAATCTTAACTGATTTTGACAATTCTTTTTTTATTTGAATGTTCTGGTGAAGACTTTCGGAGATGGAAACTAAGAACTTAAAATTTTAAAGCGACGAATTAAGTAGGGTAAATTATGTCCCGCTAACCCACTAAAAATTTAAAAAAAAGTAATAATACGTAAAAAACGGCTTATATTAATTAATTCTGTTGTAATGTTAACATTTTTATTGCTGTTATTATTGTCAAATATAGACCCAGGTCTGAAATAAATATTTTCATTCATTCATACATTACAGCACTAAAAAGTTAGAAACAATTAAAAAGTTAGAGACAATTAAATTGGAAGTAAGTATACTTGTCGGTGCCCAAAATATACATATGTCCTGGTCGTGAAACTGGGCACCGACTGCAAATTATACTTCTGACTTTTTAGTACTGTAATGTTTTGAAGTCGGTTCTAAAAATGTAAAAATGTTAGGAACAAACATGTCATGTATGTTAAATGTTTCGTCTGCAATAAGTATAATCGAATAATTAAAGTATGTCTCCTTTTATGATCCATTTTTAAGTCAATTTTAATAATAATATGTAATCAATTTGTAGAACCAACAGGCTTGAACTTAGAACTTCATTTTGAACAAGTCTCTTAGCACCGTACCTAAGAGATACGTTGAGGAAACCAAAATAACCGACAAGTAGCCCTTAAAACGAGGTAAGCATAAGTATGCCTTAAAAGACGCTGAAATCAGACACAAGAGACCTAAGTAGAAAGTTAGTGCTTGAGGATTCTGCAATACTTTTCTTCTATGTCGCAATCGGATGCCTCGAGGAAATCGGCCAGCAACAACCGCGAATTTCTATTTGCATGCGAAATTCAAAGCAATCGGGATAAAGTGCGAATTCCATTTTCCGAATCGTTCGTCTCAGACGGAAATCACAAGGAAGGAGATGCAAACTGTGCAAACAGTTTCCTTCGCGCGGCGAACAAACGCCGTCGTGCAAGTTACGAGAACCTATCTGATGGACCACTAAAGATAGTCAATAAAGTACACAAAAGTACAGTTCAAACTCTTAAGGCGGTTCTTACGCAAAGCATGATGCCTCGCTGGCACAATCTAACATTTTTAGTGATTGTAAAAAAATGAGTAAAATTTCCATTTTCTCCCGTGGATGTCGTAGAAGGCAACTAAGGAAATCAATTACCAGGAGACGGGCAGCAGCATCTTCCTGAGATTCCAACCACATACTGCGATCGCCAACCCGCCGGCCAAACGTGGCGATTATGGCAAAACCCCTCATGGTTATGACAACCATGAGGGAGGCCTATGTCGTGCAATGGGCGTCAAATGGCTGATGAAGATTATGATGATGATGAGTATACTTTTGATGAATGAGGTCTGAGGGTTTGATGGATAATTAAATTGCGGATATTCAAGGCATATTTTTCTTATTCTCAACTAAGTTTTTGATTGAGAAAATTTGATTTGAACTAATCAAGTTCCATAATTTTGGAAACAACTTTTCTTTATTAAAAACTACGTGTAGTAAAACAAAATTACTTAAAATTCCCGTAATTTTATTATGCATCAAACTCTCAGACCACATTTATCAAAAGGTTACTTACTCATTTTATTACTATCACAAAAAATGTTAAATTGTGCGAGCGAGGCAGCGTGTTCCACGTAAGAAGGGCCTTAAACTGTATAAAACTCAGTATCTGCAACGTGTTATCGACAAAACCTGAAAATCATTTCATTGGTACATACCGGTAAATAAACCACTTAGCAAAAACTCACGCCTGCATTCCGGAGTAGCCAGTGACCAGGGTTTGCCACTTGCGACGATCCCGGTAAACGTCCTTCGCTTCATCAACATTCATTAGTCGTATTTATCTTGCCCTTCGCTAATACCACTACAACTAATCCACTAATAAACCACTTCTAAAATTCTCACTTTCATTTTCTGTTATTATTTTTCATGCAGTCATTTTTCAACTTAGCAATTTGTATGAAAAAATTAACTTGGCTTAGTTTACTGCCTGAATGTTGACTGTTGTCGGCTTGACTGCCTCGTTGAACAAGCGGTTAACCCGCTTTCTGCCAAAACAGAGGTCGTGGGTTCGATTTCCACTGGAGGTCGCCGTATGTCATTTCTTCTGGCCTCAGTATGGATGCGTTTCTATGTTTGTGATATCCTTGGCTGATTACCATAGCATAGGGTATCCTAGTTTAAAACCAGGACAAGTGATTCTGTTGTACGGAAGTTAGTTACTTAGCAGTATTAGTCACTCTACTCAAATACGCTGGCAGGATACGGGCGAGTTTGCGACCAAAATGTACAGGTCTTATCTGAATGTCATTGAAATCTAGAAGCCCCGGCAAAAGACTAACATCCGAGAATGAACTGGAGTGACCAGCGCCGAAGGCCTGTGTAATTTAACAAACTGAAGAGTGGATTATTCAGATGACCGCCAACATCCAACAGGCAGTGGGGGTACAGAAAAAAGGAGAAATTTATTTTTTATCCTGCAAGTGCACTGGAACTGGAAATACCAAAATGTATGACAAAAATTTGATTTTCGTAGTTTATTAAAAGAAACCCGTAACAGGCGACTATTGAATGTTGATGAAGCGAAGGAGGTTTATCAGGCACGATCGTGGCAAGTGGCAAACGTTGGTTTCTGCCTTCTCCTCGGGGTGAGATATGCCTGTAAGCTACAGGCGAGAGATAACGTACCTATATTATTATTTTCACGAGGAAACCAAATTACACGAGTCACTTTGTTATATTTCTTTTTTGGCCTCGTCTGCTACCCGAACAATTCACGCTGTTAAATTTGCCGCCTTTGAAATTTTGAGGGAAAACTCGGTGGAGTTAATATTACGTCTAAGGAAAAGTGGGGACAGTAGTTTTGCGCGGCAGCCACGCAATTACGATTGTATTGTTTCGTCGGTCGGTGATCGAGATTTTCACTGAATTTCTAATGAATTTCGAATTTTTTGTTTCTTTATATTTCAGTGGGTAATTTGGCTCCTATTAGGAAATACATAATAGAGCCTGGTAATTCGATGAATTCATTTTCACGGGTCTACAGTCTTGGAAACCAAAATGAAAAAAATTACATTTTAACAATGAAACGTGATGAAAGTAACAAGATATTTAATATACTTACTTAGTTCTTTGTCTAAATAACTTCCTCACAACACTATTTTACTAGGATAGCCAATGCTACGAGAACACAAAGGCTGTCAGTGGCGATCCCACGATCATACTGGAATAATAGTGACTTACCACCAGACCAACGAGACAGGAAAATATTATCTTGGTGTTTTAGTCTAATTACACTGCTACAATTTGAACAGATTCGTGGAACTAGGAAGCGTCTGCTTCCCACAGCACAGTCGGCAGCAAGATCTCCACACTTTTGATAGAAAGTCGCCCGTAACGTGACTGACGTAATGCACGTATGTAAACGTCGATGTGCCGTCGACGGTACCTATCGGCTCGCTGCTCTACACTTGGTAATTTCCCAGTAACCAACGTCGTATTAGACAGCAGTTACGTGATTATTACCGGCCATTGTTTCTTCGTACCAATTAAGAGATCCACGCCACTGTATGTAGATTGAAGATGCTTTTCTAATGTATTATTATCAGCGATGAAAGCCAATAGCTTAATCAAAATCTAACACCGTAAAGGTATATCCACGTTACATCGGGCCGGCGACGTGGGGGCGCTACGATTTCTGTCTTTAAATACTTAAGAATTACAATACAAGTAAAGTAGGCAGTTTTTAGGGTTCCGTACCCAAAGGGTGCCAAACGGGACCCTATTACTAAGACTTCACAGTCCGTCTGTCTGTCTGTCTGTCACCAGGCTGTATCTCTTGAACCGTGGTAGCTAGGCAGTTGAATTTTTTGCAGATGATGTATTTCTGTTTGCGCTATAACAACAAATACACTAAAAAAAGAATAAAATAAATATTTGAGGGGGGCTCCCATACAACAAGCGTTGTCTAAAGACAGCGCTCGCCATCTAGCGGTCATCTATGTAACCTTCACAGCGCCGATTTCATGTCGAAAAAGGTCAATGTTAAACGCGTCTTGTTCGTTTCTATAGATGGCGCTGTTCTCAAATTCGATCTTTTCTAATGTTGTATAGATAAGGTACGGAACGCTTCGTGTGCGAGTACGACTCGCACTTGGCCGGTTTCATATTAACCGAAAAGAATTAAAGCCAGATCGTCAGTGTTGGAGCTTTTCCGTACGTACAAACCACATCTAGAAATGACCTTTATATTCAATTCTCGCTCATATATGAGCACTCCTAAGGCTGGCTTGCGCCGACGCTATCTGACAGCACTGTCTATCTGTTTATCCATGGGTAAGCTCTATCCAGTGGATAAGTCCGAAAACTTCTTGCACTATGACATTTGCAGAGCTATCCATAGACAAATTGTATGACTGACAACCCTGTTAATAAGCTATTTATTCGTTTATCCCTGGATGAGTATTATCTATTTATTTACTTATCCTGTGACAAGGCGCAAGTCGATCTTAGAAACCTACATTTAAAACGCTATATTTGTATTGGATTAAAGACTTACGGTCTTATCTTTAAAAACACGACTCTTTAAAACGTATGTTAAAGGAAAAAACTTTACCACAGACTAGGGATTGTGTTTTTATAAATATCACACCTAGTGCCCAACTTTAACCACCTACCTGTATTAACACATAATTCTTTGGCAGGGTCACTGAAATTATTTACCCACGAAAATCCTGCTTAACACAACTTATTACGCTGGTAACAAAGCATTACCCAGTTAGACCACGTAGAACATTGCTGTTGTGGGGTAAACGTGATATTTCAAAGTCGTGCTCTCTCCTCAAAGCTCTATTTAACGCTGTGCAAAAGCTCCGCAGCTTTTTTCACCTTTCACGAAACTTTAAACATTGCTAACCGAGAAACTATAAATAAAAATAAAAACCGACTTCGAAACACTACAGCACTAAAAAGTTAGAACCCAAAATATATGTGCTGGTCATGAAACTCGGCACCGACTACAAATTATACTTCTACAATACCTACACGTATACGTACTTCTAATTATTTACATTATTTCTAACTTTTTAGTGCTGCAGTGTTTCGAAGTCGGTTTTTATTTTTTATAAAAAAACAAATTTTCAATTTTTAGCGGAATATCACCAAATTGCTTTGAGACTACTTTTACGCTATTTTATGAAACATACGGGTATTACTAAAGGACGGGCCTCATTAGACCTTATTTACTGCTGTCCATTGAAGAGTTCCGTTCTTCATCTCTGAGTCCTCATCAGATCTTCACCAAATTAAAATGGGACCAATGGGACGATAAGATTTGACGGAGTTATGCGAGAACACGGCCAAAAAAAAGAATATACGCGCAAATTGATAGCCTCCTCCTTTTTTGAACAACTTTGACGTTCATTAAGTAAACATTCTGTTTTTACAATGAATAAAAATATTTGAATTTGAATTTGAAGTCGGTTTAAAAGGAGAGACGCAGAACGACCGGTTTTTACGCAAACGTACGTAAAGGCACTCCTGTATCCCGGAAGGGTAGGCATAGACCAACGTTTGCCACTTGCCATGATCCTGACAAACCTCTTTCGCCTTATCTACACATTCATTATTTTTGCCTACAAAAATAATGAATGTGTAGCCCTCCTGCAGGTTGACTAGTAGAAAATGCCAATAGCATTAAGTCCAAATTTTGTGCACTGTCTTTGTGGAATAAAGACTTAATAATAATAATAATAATTAGTCGCTGCATGGACGCACGCCGGCCAGTCTCGGGTGGGTACTTATTACCCGACTGCATACATACATTATTCACTGCAGTAGTATTGTGTGTTGACCGCCACCGTCACCACGTTGGTGTGTTTTATCCTTGAGGGTGCTTTTGCTTAGGCCGTTTTGGACAGAATGTCCTTCTGAATGTCTCAGTTCTATGAAGGAGTGCTCGACTGCATCATCTCGTTTCTTGCATAATTAAGAACTTTGTAACTTTATATGGTTCAGGGAAAACTACATTAGCGCTATGTTGCTTTCAACGCTTCATAATACTTTTCTTACCTCCTTCCTATCATTATGCCAGTCTGTACCTACTATTATATTGTTTACTAGTGTGGGCAGGCGCAGAGACAACTTCCGTAGTAAAAATTAAGGAACTCACAAACCAAAGCGATCGCGCTAGCGGTAGCGGTCATTTATTGCAGTAGTATTTGTATGGATGTATTATTGTTTACCAACACCCTTTAAATTATTGACTTTATTTAAATGACAATTTTGATTACATTTTTAAAACCATTGTCTCTGTTCACCCATCCGGGATGCAGGCGTAAGTTTCCGTGTGTTCTTATGTATGGTAAAGAAAAACTTACGGATCCTTATTGCTATTTTATGGTGTACCAAAACAAAGCGTGTACGAGTCGACCCCAAAATCAAAAGCATTCTGTATCTGTCGTACTGTCTTATTTCGGACAGTGTCGTGTTTTCGTTCTGTGAAAAATGGTTAATTCGCTCCGCTCAAACTTCGATCTTTCGTGTGGCACCGGATTAAGAATAGCGTCACTCCATCTCCTTCCGTGGATGTCGTAGAAGGCGACTAAGGAAATAAATTACCAGGAGACGGGCAGCAGCGTCAAATGGCTGATGTTGATGATGATGATGAAACTTCGATCAACTCCGTGAAGAGTGTTTTAATGCCGCAGTTGGTCACGAATGTTACCATTAGTGACTATACGAACCACCCGTGTCGTTAAAATAAGTTAAAAACTTGGTTAAAAAACTAGATCATGATTTATACAGGGTGAAACAAAATCCCTATATACATCCGAAAATGGGTTGTTCTACTTGTGAATACGAGCAACTTTTACTATGGGGGAAATCTTCACAGGGAGTGTGGAATATGGGGCCGCTGAATTAAATCCTCAAATTCTATAGAATACATTTTTTGAATTGATTGAGTTATTGATATGAGAAGAAAGAAGAAGAAGAAAAAACATTTATTATAAAAACAGTGCACACGCCACAATAACAAAACAAAAAAACAACAAAGAAAATATTTCAACCGAAATGTTATAAAAAAGAAAGGAGAACGAACGGTCACGGCGTGTCACTGCTGCTATAAATGGCAACTGACTCAGCAGTATGCTGAGGGTCAAGCCTTCAGCGCTGATTTTCAGTCAGTGCCAGGAGTTTCCCCGCGAGCGTCACATACCGCGGTGTGGTACAACCGTGAGCAATACTATATATAGTGGAGTCCTGCTGTTTGACCAAAAGTCATTTGTCAAAATTACACTTGACAAACAATGTTTGCCAAAAAATGCTTTCGCCAATTGATCATTTTACTACTAATCATTTTACAAATGACTCACTTATCCAAATGATCAACACTTAAATTTACATTTTACAAATAATTATTTTACTTAATGAACATTTAACAACTGAGTTATCAGACAAAACTACTATTGGTCTAAAAACGTTTGATAAAATGTATTATTTGACAAATGTTTCGTTTATTAAAAAATAGGTAAATTTGGTTAGGTTAGGTTAGAAAAGTGACCACAAAACGCGCGAGCCGAGCGAGCGAAGCGAGCGTGCCGCGGCAGCGGCCGGCGAAGCGCCAGAAAATACTACTGTGGATTTATGTATGGCCAATTTTTGTAGACGAATAAAGAAATTGAGGAAAATAAATAAAAAAAAGTAAAATAGTTTAAGTATTAGTTGATATATTTTATCTAGACAGAATGGAAAAAACATAGGTACCAAAAAACTTAGACAAATTTTGGTTAGGTTAGGTTAGAACAGTGACCACAAAACGCGCGAGCCGAGCGAGCGAAGCGAGCGTGCCGCGGCAGCGGCCGGCGAAGCGCCAGAAAATACTACTGTTGATTTATGTATGGCCAATATTTTTAGATTATTAATGATGAACATTCATTTAAATTCATGATGATGACGATTCAATTAAAAATTAATTGAATGCCTAAGTATCTAATCTTGTAGCTTACCTGTAAATATAAAATGATACCAAATAATGCATTTATCCTCAAATGTCAGTGCAACAAATTCATGCTCACGGCGATACGCGGGTAGCGGAATAATTTACCCAACAGACTAAATCGTAATGTTGAAAAAAGAAGTGCAATTTTATAAAATAACATTTTGTTAAATGACATTTGGACAAATGCTTCATTTGCGAAACATATTATTTGGTGAAATTAAAAAAGGTCAATTGACATTTTAATATTCAAAACATTTAACAAATACAGTGTTTGCTAATGGATCATTTGCTAAGTGAGTTTTTGTAAGATGATACTTTTGTCAAATGTCTCGTTTGCCAAATGAACATTTGGTTAAACGTTGTTTGTCGAATGACCATTTGTCAATAATTTTTTGGTCAACCATTAGTAATCCATATATAGTAGAATACTATTTAATACAGAATAATAATTATATACAATAGGATACGTATTATGTATACAGTATGAATCATATACTTAAATTGTTTTTATTAAGTCACTGAATAAACTACGATATACTTAAATAAAATCATACACAAATGAATAAAGGTATATAGCCAGCTTAAAGCATGTTTAAAAATTATGAATATAATTAAATTTATATGTACATAAATATATATACATATATAGGTATACTTAATTAAAGAAAAATAAATAAAAATATATAGATATATACAATATTGCGTGGCCCTACCATGCGATTACAGGCTCGTGTCTATTTTTGCGGCGAGAGGTTGGCAGGGAAGGGAGTGGCGGTTTCTGATGCTCCAGCAAATATGCTCTGAGCTTGCGCCCAAAAGCACATCCACTGGACGCTTCACGGATTGGAGGGGGAATGTCGTTCCAACACTTGGCGATATGGCGTTCCGCTGCGTACACAGGCACCCTAACATAACCTAACTACAGGTTCTGGGGAGAAGTTATTTTTTGCAGGGGCTCTATAGCCCCCTGTTTGTTTCAGAACCGTATTTTTTCTTATATAAAATTTTATTATAAAAGTGAGAAATCAATTTTTTTTAATTTCTCTGAGAATACGAATTTCCGTCGGGCAATTTTATTCTTACCGATTAGCATATGAAGAACTGTATTGTAGTGTTAATTTCAAGTAATCAATTCGGCCATATTGTACTGTAAATAATGCCCAAAACTTCGAACACCCGAAAAAAATGCCAGTTGTTGTACATATTAATATTTCCGCTATAATAAACAACTTTAGTTTTCCAAATTTTAAATGCAGTAAAAATTGTTAACATTGCCGAGTAGTAGAGAAGCGCTCGTTTATGTATGTGGGGATTTGGTTACAGCCTGTACATGCCACGCGCGAATATTTCAGTAGCTTTTTCTCGCGTGACAGAGACACTTCACGAGAACGATGCGCAGAAAACAAAAGAGGTAAAGTTCACGAGCAATTTGCGAGGAACAAGGAATACTTATGTAAAGTTGCACGCTAACGAGTTGCAAACTATCACGCCTTTCACTCACCTTCCGCGTAGACTTGCAGAACCCTGCAGAAGGCTCGTTCCCACTCCCACCAGATCCAGAACCCTTGTTATGCAAGTTGTCCTAACTTCGATATTCCACTCATAAGTTCCCTTCTCACCAAAGAGCTAAATTGGCTATCCATATTGGACTGCTTGATTAGAGAACGTTGTAGACTGAAAGTGGATAAAGTGACTAGAATTGAGAAAGGAATGTGGAAAGGAATTAGTTTGGACATGTGGAGATGATGAAGGAAGAAAGATTGACGAAACAAATATATCGAGCAATTGTGGGCATACTTCGACCAAATAGGGGATGTAGGGCAAGATAAAATGTACCCGAAACCGGCGTGCGTGCATGCAACGACTAATGTTGAGGAAGCGAAAGTGATATGTCAGGATCGTGGCAAGTGGCAGTCTCTGGTCTCTGCCTACCCCTTTGCAAATTCTCGGTATAAGTGCTAAATTAATTGTAAATATATTTTTATCTTGTACTAACTCTGCAATGCGAAGAAGAGTTGACCACAAAAGCTGGCTTGTATCGCGTGGTTCATTATGGTACTTATTATACTTTTTGCGAAGCAAATACTAATTTATTATTTAATATCTACTAGTATGTATATCTAGTGTTTGGTGGGTAGGAAGGAATAATTATCTAATCTAATTTAATCTACTGGATTAAAAGCGTCCATTGGATGGAGATGGTAAGCCGGTTTAAGTGTGTAGGAATAATCCTTGGATGATGTTAAACATAAGTTATTTGTCCAGATAGTTAAGTAACTTGGGCCGACTTGCAACAATTCTTAAATGTCACTTGAATCGCCATTTAAATCGACGTTTGTATGAAGAATTTTAGTTAAATGCTGTTTAAGCCACGTTTAAGAAAGTGGTGCAACACGGCAGTCTTGTTTATAAAAAACAAGATTTCTTAAAAACACTCCTCAATTTAAATTGTCTGCGGTAAAGGGAAAGACGTAACCATAGATAAACTGCCTCTGAAGAGTGTTTTAGAGGCATTGTGTTTGTATAAATAAGACCGTTAAGATTTTCTAGACAAAACTATTGAAAAAGAGATTGCTTATAATTTGTTCGGAACCTATACGATCCTGTTTCCTACTGCCTCGTAAAAAACGGTTTGGTACTCGTAGTTAACACGCATGGCTGTGAAAACAGAGGTTGTGGGTTTAATTCAAAATCAAAATCAAAATCAATTTTTTTTATTCAAAGTAGCACAGAAACTGCGACTTAATGAACGTTACAAGTTAAACTAGGTGTCCATTTCAAAATCTAGATCATTTTGAAGAAAAAATGGACAAAAAAACACCAAACTTAGTCTTTTCAAGTCCTTAATTTACAGGATTTATATAGATGTTCTAAAACTCATGCATTGAACTGGCTTTAATTGCAGAAATCATTGTCATCTAAATAATCTTTAATGTTATAGTAGCTTTTTTGGCACAAAGTGCGCTTCACACATTTTTTGAACCGCGTTTCTGGCAGGCTTATTATATCCTCAGGGATCTTATTGTAGAAACGTATACAATGCCCCATAAAGGATGTATTAACCTTTGCCAGCCTAAATTTTGGGAACGAAAGTTTATGTCTATTTCTAGTATTTACATTGTGTTGGCTACCTACAGTTTTAAAGTCACTGATATTTTTCCTAACATACATAATATTTTCATAGATATACTGACTTTCCCAGTGGAGGGCGCAGTTCTTGGTTTGTGCAAAAGGCCTCAGTCTGGGTGTATTTCCATGTCTGCGATGTCCTTGCCTGGTTATCATAGCACAGTCTGCACGATGGTAACCAGGATTAAGTCTGCTGCTTTCTACTTCAAACCATGAGGCAAATGAGGCTTCTAGGCCTGTCTTGATATTTTGTGCCTCACATATGCAGTGATACTCCACAGACAAATTTAAAACTTGCTATTATGTCCGTACAAGTATTATATGTTTAAGTACAAACAAAATGAAATACCTTCATCATCAGCCACTCGACGCCCACTACAGGACACAGGCCTCCTTCATGGTTTTCCTAACCATGAGGGGTTTTGCCATAATCGCCACGCTTGGCAGGCGGGTTGGCGACCGCAATATGCTGTTGAAATCTCAGGAGGACGCTGCTGCCCGTCTCCTGGTAATGTATTTCCCTAGTCGCCTTCTACGACATCCACGGAAGGAAATGGAGTGACGCTATTCTTAATCCGGCGCCACACGGAATACCTTATTTATTATTTATTTATAAGAAGTTTCGACGAACCAGAAAATCTATTTTATTCCACTGCACATTGATTTCAAAAATTGTTGAGATTGCAGTTGCAACAATTTTATATAATTTATGATATATTTTTCATATATTTAGACTTTTCATCACATGAGAGTTCATAAATAAACTCCAAATCCCTCTTTGGGCTAAAACGGTTACTAAATCCACCTTTGTGAATAGAAACTGAAAAGCTTTTAACATCATCAACTTAGGAATAGTAGATTAAGTTTTTCCTCTTGATTTTAGTAACCTACTCTGCGGAGACCTCCCCCTAGCTCGGAACCTTTCTTTCCGGAGTACGATCTGAAAGATATTTTTGTACGCAAAGGTGGCACCTTCATCTAGTTCGGGAACGTACTCATACTACGTGACCCATTTTTTACTATTTTTTACCCAAGGTGACCACCCGTAGTATATGCCAAGACCCCCCCCCCTCTCTAGTTTTCACGTACGTAGTAATTCATAAATATTTTTTGCAAACAAGAACCTTAAAAAGCATAAAATGTGTCACTCTTAAATCGTGCTGTGCGACGTATAAGTAAAAAACAATGAAATTAATTTGAATATAGCTCGAAAAACTGCGAGACAACTCTTTGCTGCGAGATGTCCCTAGAGGATATTGACTACGTGACGAAGACCACCCCCCCCCCCCCCCCCCCCCCGAAACAGGTCACGTAGTATAGGTAGGTACGTTCCCTTACGCGTTGAATTAAATAGGTACATACATTTTTTGGGAATAAAATACTTCCCAACATCTGCTATTTTAATAAAAATTTCGTAGCAGTGTTTGCGACCGCGTGATTGCTTCGTTTGCGAACTGCCTACGCTTGCACGAGTTTAAAATTAAATTAGGGAAAAGGTGTACGAGATGAATCCCTGAAAGTCCTCTTCACCTCTCTTAAGATGTCAAAGATGTCTGGAATGAAAGCCTGTTCAATGTATAAGTTTTAGGTTTTAGGATAACGATTTATAAACTCTGTTAGAGGAAAAAATTCGAAAAGAATAAGTTCGGAGTTTTTTGTCCATTTTTGCTCTAAAATTATCTACATTCTGATATGGATACCTGGTACTTGTAACGTTTTCTAAGTCGCAGTGTTACTTTGAATAAAAACACTTTGATTTTGATTTCATTTATGGCGAAACTATGAACCGCTATGTTGGAAGTAAAATACAATAAGTGCGTTGAGTGCGAGTGAATTTTATTTACTAATCAATTAGCGCAATATTTGAGCAATGCTTAAATAAACATTAAGGTGGAAGTAATTAAATGTTAAAAACTTTATTTGCACGGATATTTACTCGTTTATGTTTAATTGTAAAATGAAAAATATACGAGTAAATATCCGTGCAAATTCAGTTATTATTCGGTATGTCTAGTACTCGTGTTAACCTTAGCAAATACTATAATTAAATATTTTAAACAAATAATGCTAGTTTATTTTGGAACTCAAATGATCGTCCCACGTTATTATGTTTATCCTGGATTAACTTGAATTTATTCAAGTAAGTGTATCCGGTATTTAGTTAAACTCATTATGAATGCAACGAGTTTATTCGAAATCAGTCAAAGCTTTAACATCTGTATGAAATTAAAGATCCTTGAATCATTCTCTCTAAGGGGGGTCATCTAGTACACCTTTCCCCTACGAGAAGGCAAACAATGGAAATTTATGTTTGCAGACTGACCTATGTTGAGTCGAGGAAATTAAGAAAACCGCATTGCTGCTTCGTGCTCCTACGTAGAGATTAAAGTGTTTGATATTTTTAATATTATTATAAAGACTTTTTTGATCAATGAAATCAGAGAAACCTGAAACTGGCAAAATATATGAATAAGGAGTAAAAAACAAATCCAGGTTTTTTAATTAGATGAAAAAAGGGTGAAAAACGTTTAAGTTGCAGTTATTATTTATTAGCACGTGGAAAGGATGAAGGAAGAAAGATTGACGCAACAAATATATCGAGCGAATGTGGGAGGAAGGGACGGTAAGGGACATCTCAGGCGGACATACTGCGATATGGGATGTATTTGCAAAGGGCAAGATAAAACTTACCCGAAATCGGCGTGCGTGCATGCAACGACTAATGAATGTTGAAGAAGCGAAAGTGATCTGTCAGAATCGTGGCTCGTGGCAGTCCCCGGTCTCTGCCTACCCCTCTGGGATACAGGCGTGAGTTTATGTATGTATTACTAACATGCTGAGGTGATAATCTAAATTAGTCATTAGGTGGTTACTTCACTACGTTGTAAAGTAGTCATGCCACGTAATGACTTCGTTGTAAGACTAATCATTCTATATTTATTCATTTATATAGAAAACAAATCGCCGGTTTCTGAATTGAGAATTTCACTAAACTTCAGAATCAGTCTGTCCCTTCAGATTTCTGAAATAAAGCACGAGACAAACTACAAGGTAATAACTTAGTAAACATTCTCAATTCAGTTGCCAGCTGTAACTTACCTTGCTGAGTTTGACTTATTCATTTCATAGGGAAACCTCGCGCCAGTTTTGATGAATTTTTAACCGCGGCGAGATTTCTCATCGTTTAGTAAGGAAAAATTAATTATCCTCCGACGGGGCACCGGAGTATTCATTACCGCTGCTGGCTGGCTCTTGGGACTACTCGCGAATTATTTGTGATTCTTTCACCTGGTTGTGCAATAAAGTGTTCTCTGTCTATCTATCTATCTGTCTATCTATAAGGTAATAAAACTAAATATATCAAGCGAATAGGGGTGGAAGGGCCGGTAAGAGCCGCCCAGGTGGAAATACGTCGACCAAGTAGGGGATGTATTAGCAAAAGGCAACATAAAAAGTACCCGACACCGGCGTACATGTATTCAACAACAAATTAATTTTGATGAAGCGAAAGAGATCTGTCAGGATCGTGGCAAGTGGCAGACCCTGGTCTCCGCCTACCCCTCCAGAATACAGGCGTGAGTTTATGTAATGTTATGTGTGTAAACGCGCTCCTCTCGCTTCCTCTCAAGATCGAACATCTATTTGTGTTCTCTTGACATATTGGAAAAGTAATCATTAAGGAAATCAAACTGCGTTTGCGTAGGACTCTTGTAACTCTTGAGACATGACTGAGTAGGTCCCCCATATTGTTGAATAAAGCAGCCATCATTTTGCTAATTGTTATACGTTTGAATTGTACCCATGCTGCATTCAGACGCGATGACTTTTGAAACGAGCCCATTGTTTGTCCGTAAGAGTGACATTATCGCCCCTAATGATATACTATATTATGAGCTTTGGAGAGGAATGTGGGGTAGGCTTTAAAAGAGGTCTGAAAAAGGTTACGTAAGCAGGGTATCCACCTAAGAAGCAAAAACCAACTACGATAAAATATATGCAGGAAAAAAATTAAGCAGATTTTTACTGTACATCCCAGATGTAACAGAAACTTTAAAAATTTGAAAGAGCCTCATTCGAAATTCAATATTGCATCCATAAGTTTGGTAGGATCTTAATAACAGGGTGTGTATAATTATTATTGTGTCAATTAATGTCAACTAATATCACTTAATGCGTATACCGTCTCAACTCGAGCGTTAGTAACATAATCTAATTAACCATTTTGCACTTTCATTACTATAACCTAAATAAGCGCTTTAATGTAAGTATTCAAGTATCACATCAATGCAATCTACTCAGTGACGTTACGGGCGACTGAAATGCAAAAGCGGTGGCGCTGTGTCGGTTTACACGGCGGTTGGTTTATCGTGAAACGTCTATAAGTTAACTTTTAGATCCAACTGCACAATTTATTACACGGCACTGGCGCCATCTGGCGCCACGAATCAAGAGGATCTGAGTAATGGCTACTTTCTTCTACTCAACGATATATAAATGAATTGCACACGACACGTAGTTACAGAGTGACAGCCCTCGCCGAGACATGTTTTCGTCGCATGCGGTTTTAGCAAGTGACCCCCTACTACTACTGAACTGAAAGACGTTTCACATGAAAAGTTGATGTGCTGTCAACTGTACATTCTACAATGTAAAATTCCTTCTCACATGCATGTTTACACTTACCTACGTGAAACTAACAATCCCTATTTCGCCGTAGTCGGATAATAAGGGTCTAAAATAATACTTTTGCGGGTGAATGGTCCGCTTCCGGTAACCTTTCAACAGGCTTAACCTTTGTATGTACTTTTTTCACAGTTAAAAAAGAGTAATAAATAATTCGCGCTAAGTCCGGTCCGAGGTTAAAAGAAATATTAAGCCTGCATTAAGAAAGCCTATTCTTTGAGGGACAGAGCAAGGATTACTGTTCTTTGAGGACACCGACATTGAGCCGAAATTAAGCTAGTGGTACAGTAGTTTGTGACACATTATTGCACTAGAAAAAACATTAACATAAATAAAAACTTAAACAGGAAGCGTGTGATAAAAATCACGTCCTAAGGGGGTTTTATTTTAACAGAAAATTCAATATTTAAACATTCCCTATCATACATGCGATTTGCGAGCGATTTGAAAGCGATGCAATTGAGCAGCGAGCTCACCGCGATTGCGCAGCGATTGCGCATCGACCATGCCCCGTGACGACGCTCTACCGTAGCGGCGAGCCCGCGGCGTGCTCGCCGCGTTTTGGACACTCAGTAGCAAAATGAATTGATCAAATGAGGAAACACTACTGCTGGATTTGTTACTTCAAAGACGCAGGAAAAGAAAGCATATACAAGTCAACATCAAATCTGGGAGGATTCATTACCAAGTTATCGACTGAAAGTGAGCGACTACTATGTATTCCGTACAACGGAATGATTATGAATTTCGGTTGCAAATAACTTTGTATTCGTTGTACCAACGACGATTGAACCTCTCATGCTGCGTCCGCTTACACACGTATCTTTGATATGACTCAAGTCGGGCGGGGCAACCTCATCGCGCCGTCGTCGCGGCGTGCTCGCCGCGTAAACAGACGGACAGTGAAGTTTTAGTAATAGCGCCTCCTTGGGCATCCTTCGGGTACGGAACCCTAAAAAGAGATAACTCCGTTTTCGCCAGGTATAAAGTTAAAGTGCATACGCTTGCCCACCGCATAGTGGCAATTTCAAGCGCTGAGGTATGTGAACACCTCGGACACGCATGTTTCCTCACGACGTGTTCTTTTACAGATAGCGAGTGGTATTGCTACTACAACTCCACAAATGTACTTAAGTTAGAAAACAAAGCCGTTGCCGGGATTCGAACCCACGACCTCCCGAAACTGAGGCCATTTCCTGACCGAGGCGTCCACCACTGGGCTATCACCGCTTCGTTTTTTTTTTGTTTTTATTGGCAAAAAAAAAAAATTAATACTACAGTGACATGAAAATTCCTTGGCTAAGGATCTAGTAACATTATATCGCGCCTACTATAATGACAGCACATAGGTAACGATGTGAACGGTCAGGAAATTGCCTCATTAACGTACCTTAAGTAATATTAAATAATGAGATATTGTTCCTGACAGGCGACAGAACTGTTTATCGCACCCAAAGGGTATTAAAAACTGGCTCCTATTACAGCGATGTCAAAATGTCATTATAAAGGCAATATGACGAGATTAGTCCCTTCAAACTGAAAATTTGATCTCTTGCTGGATATATCTTGAACTTCTACGACTAAGAAATAAAAAAATGTATTTACAACATAACATAAACTTACGCTTGTATCCTGGAGGGGTAGGCAGAGACCAGGGTCTGCCACTTGCCACTCTCCTGATGGATCTCCTTCGCTTCATCAACATTCATTAGTAGTGGCATGCACGCACGCCGGTTTCGGGTACTTTTTATCTTGCCCTTTGGTATGTATGTACACTGACTACCTAATAGTTGCGATACGATAGTAACTTGTCAATAAGATAGATGGCATTCTGACGCAGGTATTATAATAATAATAATAACTTCAACACAACACAATCACTTGAGGATGTAATCTATCTCTTTGACAAACTTTCTTCAGTATTTTAGGCGTAAAAACGTAAAAGATGACGCGGACGTCCATTATCATAAATCTGCCTCTTTGGTCTAGCGAGTATCACGTCTGATAACCATTTTATTTTCTTCTAATGACCCGGTCTTGACAATACTTCAACAATGAGGGACTTTCTTCTTTTTTTTTTATTATTCCCTAGTCTCTGGATAGATGGCGCTGAACTTGGTAAGTTACTTCAAGGAACAGAACTTCACATTATTTTTTTCATTATTTCACTTCGATAACTTACATAATTATGTCATTGTCACATCCAAAATAGCTCGGTGAGCTATGTGAGTGGTAGTGCGTTCCGATTTGCCCACGATCACTCATGGTCGCAAATCGGAACGCACGGCTAGTACCTAAAGTAATAATTTCAGCGCCACCTACAGTTCTCGGGAACTACTTTTTTTTTAATAGTCAAAAATAAAACCTCCCATTTCTACAAGCTCGCACACAGAGAAAAGGATTCTATGCTCCGAATCCTATGTATGTATGAGGTAATTGTGAGCTATAAGCGCCTTAACAAAAATGTTTACGAGCTTTGTCCATTCGATTTACGCATCCGTCCACAACGCCGGGGCCGGGCTGATAATCAACGTCATCTGGGGACGACCTGTCTATCGTCTGTCAAAATGTCGGTGCCCCTCACTGCTACTAGCTGGAAACACAGAGAGTATTCTGCACAACAAATACGCTTCAAAACGCTTATTGTGGCCGATTTACAGCTTAGAACGTGCCACAAAATTATCTAAGAGGGCAGAGATGCATTATGTTAATACGAGCGTCATTAACGTCATCTGAGAACAACCTGTCTATCGTCTGTCAAAATTTCGGCGTCCTTGACCGCTACAGATAGCTGGAAACACAGAGGGTCTTTTGCATACAAAAACACTTCAAAACGCTTATTGTAGTCGATTTACAGCTTAGACGGTACACAAAATTATGTAAGAGGGCTGAGATGCCTGCATTAATGCGGGGCATAATCAACGTCATCTGGGGACAACTGGTCTATAGTCTGTCAAAATGTCGGCACTCCTCGCCGCTGTGGCTAGCTGGAAACACAGAGGGTTTTCGGCTTAACGAATACCTTAAAAACATTATTGTAGCCGATTTACAGCTTAGATCTTTGGCGTAATCAAAGTCATCTGGGGACAATCCGTCTATCGTCTGTCTAGCGGCCCCTCATCGCTTCAGATAGCTGCAAATATATAAAATGTTTGTTCAACAAAAGCCCTTTAAAACGCTTGTAGTTATTTTAGAGCTTAGAAGGTCCCACAAAATTATCTGAGATATTTACAAACGGATGGGAAACAATGGCTCAAGACAGGTACGAGTGAAGGTCACGGGGGAAGCCTTTACCCAGGAGTGGGATACAAACACGGCTAACTAAAAATAATTACATAGTAATCTCCAATCAAGCGTGCTCACCGCGGCAATTTAATGCAACTTAAAAAACTCAAACTCAAAACAGTGGCTTGGAGACCTCAGGCCCTGGGGCAAATCGCCTAGCCACTTGGTAGCGACGCCGCTGGCTCAAATTATTTATTGTACACTAGGTATTAACTTAATTTCAGATTCACTTAATTGGTTTTATGACGGAAGAGTCCACATTATTATTGTACACATTAAAAGTACCTGATGAAATTTATGGCAAATTAAGCTCCAATTTGCTTTCTCTGAGAGAAGGTCCGTGGTACTTGTATAGGATATTAATTATAGTCGAGTAAACTATCTAGCTACACTACAAATAGATGCAGCTTTTTTACCAGTTTCAAACTAAAACGGCTTGTGATAGTTGCGGTATTCGTATTTGTGATCTGGCTTTCTGGGAATACTTTGTATCTCTCGTATTTTGTGGTTAGGGTCCAATAAAAATATGGTACACATATTTGTGATTTATGTTACGACTGCTTAAGGTTACTGTGCAAATATGGGGTATAAGTATTTTGATCGAAACGACACAATAACTTTCACAGCAGAGGGCTCCAAAAACCAGGTAATTACCGATTAAATAAGGCTACCTTAATCGATTACATTCTGAACCATAACTAGACCATAAAATTATTATATCAAAGGCCGTTCACCTACCGATCCAAACACTATGATCGCTATAATACTTTCACAAACAACACTAACCACCTTGCTCTTTGTCTAGGAATACAAACTGGGCTTGACAAAAAAATCGACATATTATTGTATCGATATGTTTTACAACATAATCGACATTTATCGTCGACATGAAATTAGGTATCGTATTCGATATTTTTTTAACAAATAAGCCCTTTGGACGACCATAAATAAAAACTGACTTCAGAATACAATAATTAAATTTGGATTCAATAATATATACCAATGCTTGTCACGCAGCATGGCACTGACTCTAAATTATGATTGTCTTCTGAAGTCGGTTTTTATTGTTATTATTTTTATTTCAAGATTTTTGTGAAGAACCTGGAACTACCGTGATTACATATTTTATTAAACATACACAAATTACTGAAGGATTGCTTCTATCAGGCTTAATTGCTGCCGTCCATTGAAGAGTTCCGTTTTCCATGTCCGAAAGTCTTCATCAGATCTTCACCAAATTAAAATGCGACCAGGAAGACCATGATTAAAACCAAACCAGGACTAGCATTCAAACGAAAAAAAATTGTCAAAATCGGTCAAGATTTGACGAAGTTATGAGAGAACATCATAGCCAAAAATACAAGACAAAACCATACGCGTCGAATTAAGAACCTCCTCCTTTTTTGAAGTCGATTAAAAAAAGTTGTTGTCTATAATCACAGAACAATAAAAACAGTAGAAGTGTAAAGTAGGCGTGTCGCGTGTGCCACTATTATGCGGAGTTCCGCGCAACCTGGCCCAGTTCGCCGCAGAGTGTTGTTTAAGCTGGTTGTGTCAACCATATCGGAAAAAAAAGGATTGCGCTGTAAATATGCCTTATTGCTCCATTTTGGAGTGCAAAAACGATAGCCGCACCAAAAACATCACCCATGGTGGCATTTCGTATCATCGGTAAGTAGCATTTCATTTAATTTTGATAACATCAAGTTGGGTAACATTGAATTTCCTTGCAACTTTGAATAAATATTGTCTTTGGAAAATTGCACACATAAAAACTTCTAAGGTAATAGAAAGACTAACGGTAAAAACCGGCCAAGTGCCAGTTTTTACCGTTAGTCTTTCTATTACCTTAGAAGTTTTTATGTGTGCAATTTTCCAAAGACAATATTTATTCAAAGTTGCAAGGAAATTCAATGTTACCCAACTTGACTGTAAGTTTCTCAATTTTCAATTCCGTTAGGCATTTTACAGCAATGCAAAATACAAAAATGAACTCTGTGTGAATACAATAAGGTCTATTTCTGTCTTTGTCATTAAATGGAGCGATTCTAGAATGTTCGCTACTCGATCGTACATTGAACTCTCGAAAATAGTGAGATGGTGTTGTCGATAAAGTTATCGATATTCGTTTCGTGCAGAGTTTGAGTGGTTTTACTACTGTTTCCTAGTTATCGAGTTAAAAATTAAAATGAATGTAATAATAATTTTAAATTAATTCTAGGCTGACTTATGATATTATTTCCACGTACCTACATGTAATAGTACGCGTAACTTCTTGTAAAAAGTGTACGTCTTATAATCATTTCCGAATCTTCGAATAAAAGACTGAAATATATTCCCACTGCTTTTCAGATTTCCTAAAGATCCTTTTCAGAAGGAAAAATGGATCGATGCGACAGGGAGACAAAATTGGATGCCAGCAAAGACAAGTACAGTAAAGGACAGTAAAGATATATTTTAAGCTTTGTATATTTTTCGTTGTTTGTTACTAATTGATTATATAAAAAACTGGTTGGTTGGTTCCTTTTTTTCTTAGTAAAGTTGATCCTTTAACTATTGCATTTGTAATATTAGTATGGATAGATATATACTAGCTTTTGCCCGCGATTCACCCCCCTATTTCACCTCCTTAGGGAATGATATCCGGGTTAAAACTATCTATGTGCTTCCCGGGGCCGATTTATATATATATATATATCCATACTAATATTACAAATGTGATAATGTGTCTGTTACCTCTTCAAGCTTAAACCGCTGAATTGATTGCGATGAAATTTGGTATGGAGATAGTTTGAGTGATCCCGGGAAGGACATGGATAATTTTTATCCCAGAAATCATCCTATCCCCCATCTGAATCGGTTCAGATCGGTACAGAAACACAGACACACTTGCATTTACAGTATACATACCTATGGATTAGTATGGATATATGAACAAAGGAGATTACTGTACAAGCTAGTACAATAATCTCCTTTGTGTAAATAATACTAAAATCTTAGATAAGGATAAAAAATCCTATACTATTAATGTCTTACTTTCGCTTAAAATCATAATCACAGATATTATGATAGTAAAAGTTATTATCGATATCATAAGCTACGCACTACGCACATCACTAGTGCAATCGATGGACATCTGTTGCCGAGCGGCCGAACTACATGTTTTGTTGATGCGTCGTAGTTCGGCTACTTGTCACTAGATGACAGCACTTTCTATGCAATTTTTGGATTTTGTTTTCAGACATCGTAAGTAACAGACAAATACAACGTAATTTCGACAGCGTGGCCCTGTCATAAGGTTTAAAATATGTCAACATGCTGGGGTTTATAATTTCATCTTAAGTAAAACGACACGGCCAATAATGTTCAAGATTTCTTTGTAGTTAACCATGTGATAGTGTGAGTACTGGCGACAGCGGTTCCGATTGTAATTCAGGCGTATGCCACTTCCACTGTTTTTTTCTGTTCCGTGTCTATAATCTATAATAAAACTTTCTAGAAACTTAAACATGTGCATTTATTTTCCGAATTTCGCTTAAATATACTTAAAAATACTTTTAAATTATAACTGTTCTGGCAAATACATCGCTGTATCGATGTTTCTTCCTGGATAAATATTAATCTATATTGTCGGTATATTTTTTTTCTCGTATTCCATCTCTAAAACTAACAATAAATTGAATAATATCGAAGCACGACATTGTTTTGTGTATTCCACAAACAATACAGTCTATGAAGGCCTAAACCTACCAATTACAAAATGTTTGTCATTCATCCAGCGGCCTGTATTCCTTCTTTATTAAGTAAGCAATATCGTAAAGGCACGTAAAGGGGCTGTATAAACTGTTGAAACCACAGCTGTTTCCAGGCAGCTGGTGTCTTTGTTTTTGCAAAAATAGGGCATGGGGTGAATACCTTATTTCCTTCACTTCATAATATCGAAGCCCGTTTTATACCGGATAGCAATAAAGTTGGCACTCTGAAAATGTGGCAGAGGAATAATGTTGAAGCTAGAGCCACGCAAAGCCTGAATATCGTCATTTTTCCCCGAACCTATCAAACCTAAGTATTAACGTTGGAAAGTAGTCTGACATGTTAACGACTCTGGTTAGTCCTCTAGTAATTCCTACGTGCTTAAGCTAATAGAAAGAGAGCGCAAGAGATCACTGTATCTGATCTCGCTGATTCAATTCAACTGTACTTATTGCACACGAAACATTGAACATGACATTACTTAAGAAATAACATGTACAAAGGCGAGGTTATCTCTACAAGAGATTTCTTTCAGCAAACCTTGGATCTGGTCTTCGGAAAACATTTAAAGACTAAAATGTCTGCGAATGATTTCAATGACACTTACCGGAATCATTTTCTGATGGCATGTGGGGCCTCCTTTTTAAAAGTCCTCAGTCTGAAAAAAAGAAATATAAACTTTGAGCCAATAACTTGAAAAGTTTTTCAACCACATGCACAAGAAATTGTATTGATGAAGTAAGCCAAGACTTGTCCGAACAAACTGATAAATATATCGTAAGATCATTAATCTTAAATGTAGGTTAAAAGCGGATTACAAGGCTTGAACTTTACCAAGGCGTTGAACAAGTGACTAGCAGAAACTAAATGTCGCTCTACTTCTCTGTAGGGACATTTAGGTTGTGAATGTTTATTAAATACAATTTTGCTGATTCTACGGTAGTAATTTTATTTTTAAATAAGGCGGTGATTAAAAACTAAGTGCCGTGATACCACAATAAGATACAAAACGTAAGTAATTGTACCTTCTTGCTAATTGCTTACTTAATTGAAACTTGAGAATTACTTATAAGTCTGTATCCTAGGTATAGGTAACTATATTCACAAATTTCATTTTAACAAAGACTAAGGACAAGTTTTTATACTTCCTACTGTAGGGCACAGTCCTTCTCTCAGGGAGAGAGAGTTCGTAGTTATTGCAAAGAATTACGCTACAATTTCGACTGTTAGAAGTTTGTAGGGTTTAAAAAGGATTCAAAAGGCAGATGTAAATCGTATTAAATCCTCGGGTTCCCTTGTTACAATAGGAGTCCCGCAGGATCTATCTTAGGGCCGTTCCTTTTCCTAGTCTATGTAAATGATTTACCGTCTATGGTACAAAAAATATCTGAGATAGTGTTATTTGCTGATGACATAATCACTTATTTTTAAAATAAGGAGACAAGGAAATAGTCTTGACGATGCAAATAATGCCCTCTCGCAAGTAGCTACTAAATTAGTTCACAGCAAATATTCTACTGATAATTACAAAAATACCAAATGTGTAAAGTTTACCTTACCTAACGTAAGATTAGTTGAAAACAACACAGTAATTGAAAATGAAAAACTAGAATTTATAGAAGATACTGTATTTCTGGGCATCACAATCGATGCAAAACTACAATGGGGTCCACGTATTGTAAAATTAGCACACAGACTTAGCTCTGCAGCATATGCAGTGAAAAGAACTAGGAAACTCACTAACGTTGGAACGGCTAGGCTTGTTTATTTTAGTTACTTCCATAGTATTATGCCTACGGTATACTATTATGGGTCCGGGCAGCAGACATTCAGACTAGCTTCATCTTGCAGAAGAGAGCCATCCGATTTATTTACAAGTTAGGTAGTAGGGATTCGCTAGGAGATTTCTTTAAAGAAACTAACATCTTAACAGTTGCTAGTCAATACACTTATAAAAATATTATGTACGTTAGAAAAAATATCAAAGACTTCGAAAATGTTCGTGGCCATCATAATGTTAATACTAGAAATAAACACAAATTGTCATTTCCACGATTCAGACTAATACATGGGGTACTCTCAAGATATATTAGAGTTACCTCCAACGCGGTTTAAAAATGTGTTAAACTGTGCAAAAAAGCTTACTATGATATCAAGGATTATTTAGAAGACAATGATGTTCGGCATTAAACAGTAGATTAATATTAATTACAGGACGATTGTGACTAGTGTTCAACACATTCATGACTAAAATTTTAAGTTGAAAACTCTGTTAATTAAGTTAAAACGTGTTTTGAAAAGAATAAATGTCGAGTTTCTTTGTTAACTTCTTCTCCACATAATCTATTAATTAGTAAAACTAACAACTTTGACGTTCATTAAGTAAATAGTCTGGTTTTGTAATGAATAAATATATTTGAATTGAATTTAATTGAATTGTAAGTTAGAAACCGTACAATAAATAAAGGTCTGGTTGAGCCTTAACCTAATGATAACAGTCGATAAATAGCCACGAGCAACCGGTAGCGAGTCCCGTTCCCCATCAATCAATAGAAAACGCGACTCTTTCTGGAGACCTACTCTCCCAAACATAGAGCATGAAAGATCAGATCTCCATTTTATGTCTCCCATTGAAAGTAGGATGACGTATCTGGTGGCCGACAGTTTGCCCTAAGTGGTATGCCCTGAGAGGTTTCTAAATAAGTGGTTTGGTGTAACGATAGGAGGCTGGCTATCGGCTACTGTTGGTCCACTTTCTTTCCTGCCAGCTCTCACAGAGGAAAATCATACCAAAAGTCTGGTAAGCACGCGCTCTAGTTTGATGTTCATCCGTAAAAAAAAACACAGAATGAGGTATATAGGGTGTAAAAAAAATCCCCACACACATCCGAAAATGGGTAGTTCTACTCGTCAATAGGAACAACTTTCCATGGGAAAAACTTCTAAATCGCGAAAACTATATCAGCTGTTACCCAAAAATACTCATCAATGTCCCAGTTGGTAACTTCGGTACCACTCTTAAATAGTAGTTTAAGTTAGGCTTTCTCTTTACCACAGACTAAAAACTGCAAAACTGCTTTAAACTGCATTGGAGGAGTGTCTTGGTGGAGTTGTGTTTTTTTTTTATAAATAACAATAGAAGTTCTTAGCTTACTATTTACTATCAGATAGCGTAGGAAATATTACATTGAAATAAAAATTAAAATACTTTAGTGCCATTTAGAACTTATCTGGCCAAGCTTAATTACATCTTCGTTTCAGGCTGGGTTCTCCTACACCAGGTATTTTAAAATGCATTTTACTCTCCAATGGTTATTATTAAAAAATGTGAAAAAATTATATACTACTTTTCAATGTCCTATTTAAGGCTGTTGGTCATTATTTTTATGATTTATTAAGCTTTATAGCATCAAAAAAATCGTTAACATGAGTCTAAATTATCACTAGATATGGTTTTATATTATAATTTGTATATTGTATGATGACTAACATAGGATAGGTTCTACTAATAAACTATATGGATCATTGGTCTGAAATAAACATATATTATTATTATTTGAGCTGTAATGAGTTTTGTAATTCGAATGGAGTCAGCAAATTCATAAGCCAACTACGGAACAAAATGAAATGACAACCAACCGACGAGAAATACTGGAAGTAGAGAAGTTTTGTGCTAGCTTATAGGTACAGTTTTCGTAACCAAGGTTACAACGTCAAGACCCTCGAGCTCCCTCGACTAAACACAGAAATGAGGACTTCCCGGAAATTTGCTTGTATAAAATTAAACATGCTCTTAAGCTCATTAAGTCAGCTAAGTCACTTGGAGAGGACAAGATAACGTATGAGTACCTAAAGTATGGGGGAAGACCGGTATCAAAACAATTGAAATTGCTCTTCTTACAAAGTTCTGTTTGAGGGTGTAGCACCGGAATCGTAGAAGAATGCGGTTGTGACACTAATACACATGAAAGGTGATGTCACCAAACTCTCGAGATACCAACCAATCTCTTTGCTAAGCTACATATACAAGCTTTTCACCAAGGTGATCACCGTATGCCTAACAAATAGATTGGACTCAATCCAACCAGTAGAGCGAGCTGGTTTCCGTAGTGGGTTTGCTACGATTGACCACATCCACACAGTTAGGCAAGTGGCAGAGAAGTGCACGGAGTTTGATAGGGGCGTTTGATACAGTGGAGCACTGGGCCGTAATAAACTCACTGAAAAGTTGCCAAGTCGACACGAGATACGTGGATGGAAGCCATCAAAGCAGTCTACCAGGGTGCCAGGCTACAAGTCAAACTCCATGAGCTAACAAAACCAGTGCATGTTAAGAGGGGAATTAGGCAGGGCGATACCATATCCCCAAAACTATTCATGTCATATTTGGAAGACATCTTCAAGCTTCTCAACTGGTCAGATAGAGGCATCAACCTAGATGGAGAACGCTTAACTCACCTTCGATTTGCAGACGATATTATCATCTTTGCCGAAAACCTGGATGACTTATCAGCTATGTTAGGAGAAATGTACGATGTATCAGTAATTTTTGGACTAAAATGAACACAACAAAGACCAAAATAATGTGCACCGCTACCGACGTAGACTACATTACTGTACATGGACAGATCATACAGAGAGTGCATGAGTATATCTACTTGGGCCAAACCTTGAACCTGCACAAATTCGGACATAATAGTGAATTAAGCCAATTACAGGTTCACACTTATAGCACACAAATTAGAAAAAAGATGCTTAGACTTCTAAACACTAAAAAAAAGGGAGTCGCTCGCTGCAGAAACAGAATAAGCTATAGCTTGCATTATAATGCAAGTAAGGATACACAGGTATACAATAATAATGAGTCGCTTTTAGTTATTGTTAGCATTAAAACAATAAAATTGTTTATTATGTCTTTTATTGTACCTCTGCATTAAAGAAAATACTATTAATGTGTCGCCTAACAGCTGCTTTACTGCAATTGAATAGGTCAAGGTCTAATTCGTGTGATATTTGATTCACGCTACTGCAGGCCCGCCGGAGAAACGCATTTTGCTCGTAATTGGTTGACACCTGTGGAATAAAAAGTGGGGGGTGGAAGCGGCTAGATCTTGTAGGCACTGTAAATGATAATTTACCTAAGAGCTCGGGAGACTCCACTAGGCCCGCAGTCATTTGTAGTAACTACGAGTATGTTGTGTCCGCGACCCTGCGCCGAATTTCCAGGGGCAAGAGATGGTGTTTTCTACATAGCGCCAAATAGTTAGTCGATTTCAACCGGTAGCACATAAACTTCATGAACTTCCTTTGAATAGCTTCAATTCTGTCAATATAAGTACGGTATTAGTCGTTGCATGCACGCACGCCGGTTTCGGGTACTTTTTATCTTGCCCTTTGTTAATACATCCCCTATTTGGTCGAAGTATGTCCGTCTGCGTCGTCCCTTACCGGCCCTTCCATCCACATTCGCTTTATATATTTGTTTTGTCAATCTTTCTTTCTAACTTTCGACTAATGAATGTTGATGAAGCGAAAGTGATCTGTCAAGATCGTAGCAACTGGCAGTCCCTGGTCTCTGCCTACCCCTCTGGGATACAGGCGTGAGTTTAAGTTATGTTTAAATACGGTATTTGGAGTTCCAAATTTGTGAAGCATATTCAAGCTTGCTTTGAACGAGAGTGCAATATAAGATTTTGAGTGTTTTCTCCCTGTGAAAAAATGAGGAACTGCGCATGACAAAACCTAATGACCGAGATGCCTTGGTTACAATTTTAGCAATATGACTATCAAATAATAGCTTTGCGTAATTTCGAAAGTGCCTACTTATTCCCCAATTATTCGCTCGCGCAGCACAATTAGACCTATACAAATCCGAGTGCTTGGAAAATCCGTCCTTAATAGATTTTATAGAGGTTTTTGTTAGCTTAATAATAGGTAACAAGGCGAAAACTAAATCTTTTTTAAGAACCGCGACCGTCTCGACTGTTTTTTCTATGAATGAATTGAACATGAATTTCCTACCTACGTTATTAGTTTCAAAAGTATTCATTACATTTTTAAAAATGCTACAATGAATTGTGTCAACTTTGCAGTAATTTACGATTCACGTACAAACCGCCCGGTCTGAAGATTGAATTGTTTTATTTTATTGCTATCGAACAAGACCTTGAGGCGATTTAATTTACGTCAAGTGAGGAATGTGCCCGTACCGGACTATCTGTTACCTCCTATATCCTTAAGTGCTATCTTCAGGCATTAAGGTAGAGTCCGTAGATTACACGTGTAGGTAGGGACGGATATCGAACCGCGGTACTTTCTGCATTGATTACATCTACGCTGTAAGCCGTTTTGCTGAGGTGGAGGAAATTATAGTGCTGAGCAGATCATAAATGATGGAAGAAATGTGACGGAGATTAGTGTTTATGAATGAGTGATAGGTGTCACTCACTTTTCCTGCTTCGGAGAGAAAATATATGCGTTTTCTGATTATTTGATTATTATAGTATTTTTCCCATTAGTCCACTATTATCCAGTACCTAAATAGGTACCCAATCAGTTAGCACATAAATAGAAGTAAAAAAAATGGGGCTGTGTCGGGTTACACGGTAGTTGTAAACCGACAACCGTAAAACGTTTTTAAGTAAGCGTTAATTTTTAGCTCAAACTGTGCAATGTGTTACGCGGCACTGGCGCTATCTAGCGACACGAATCAAGAAGATCTGAGTAATGGCTGCTTTTCTCTGCTCAACGATATTAAATCAATCGGACCCAACACGTATCGTTGCATGCGGTTTTAGCGGTCACTTGCTAAAACCTGCTAGCGAACTAAAAGACGTTTTACGTCAAAATTTTCAAAACCCTCGACGGGGAACTTAATCTGAAAAAGAAATACTCATCACATCATAATCAATATATTTTTGAGTTGATTTTATAACAATGAGGCGCTAAGTTAACAAAGTAGGGAGTTAGAATATGCGATTTTTTCATACATATCGAAATGTTGTTAACGTATGGGTCAACCGTAATTTGAAACTATTATTTAAAAAAATCCGGACTTGGCCCCCGTGGTGGAGTATGGCCTATACCTTCCTCAGGGAAGAGACCCGTGCCCCTCGGTGGGGACATAATGGGTTGATGATGATTTAAAAACCTCTTGAAGCTTTCTGCTTTGTGATAGTTGGAGCATTAATTGATTCGGTTTCCACAGTATCGTACTTTTATAAATTTTATTCACTCTATGTAGAGCCTACAGTACGCATAACCCTGTAATGGCTCTTATAACAAGATATATAAGAGAACTAGCTTCGAACAAAAAGCAAATGAAGCGATGGAACTGGCAGTACACAGTTACAGGCAGTATTTCTACGAGTTGAAGTAACAAGCAGTAGAAAGTTTCTAGAAACCTAAGTTTGGTGTGACGACGGACTGAAGACGAACGAACAGACATTTTCTCAGAGACGCGGGGCGAAGAAATATTGTACGTACGTCAAAGAAGAAGAACTAACAATAAATCCTTTTGGATAGAGGCGTCCCAACGTTAAAATTTGCTTTTAAAGTGAAAAGCGCAAGCAGAATACAATAAGCAAATATACAATTTCGACTCGATTTGGATTTAAAGATAAAACCGTCAAAAATGGTTTTGTATAATATTTTAATTTCTTACTTCATTATGCATGTGCATGCTTAAACATATTGTATACCTACATTAGTTTTGAGTAGAACATAGCGCTCTAAAATACACTGTAAGACCCTTATTGTAAACACACCTATGTTCACAAATAAATATATTGATTGATTGATTGAATGTAACCCTTTCTCGGTATCTTTGAGTCTTTCTGTACGGAAATCGGGAACCCCATAATAAAGAGGAAGTTATGTGTAAGTTATATACACCTTTTAGTGACTATTTAATAAACTACGTAACTCACTAAAAGAAATACCAAAACTGTCACTATTTAATTATAAACTAAAAAAATATCTAGTAGAAATATGTCCTTTAAATAATGAATTATTTTTTAATGTGTAAGTTGTAGTCTCTACATCCATAGTGACCATAGGACTGTTCGGACAAACCAATTCAGCATTAACCTCATATTTTTTTGCCATTCCTTCTCTGGATTTAGACTGACTTGCACCAGTTCTTCAATGGCACTTCAAATCGAAATTAGTATGATTTTTTAAGTATCACTTAATCCACATTTAAAAAACTGTAAATTCAACTAAAATGTTGTGACTGTTAACTTGCCAAGGTAGTGTCACATTTAAGTCTTTTGTTTGTAAAGCCAGTATGACAAAGTTGTAGGAACCTATTCGCCTAGTTTTGGCCGACGACGTGGGTTGAGTTTCTGCCTTTAGACACTTCGTTTTGATCCCATTAACTCCGCTCAGCCCCATTTTAGCAGTGTGTAGTTTATTTACTTTAATCTAGCTATCATTTGATTTTGGTTCTGAACACCTGGTAAAACATGTTAGCATCACCATCATCATCATCATCCTCATTCGGCCACAAGAAGTCCACTGCTGGACATAATCCTCTTCCATGGATTTCCAAAAAGACCGGTTGAAAGCGGCTTGCATCCAGCGTCTTCCTGCCACTTGGATAAGGTCATCTGTCCATCTTGTGACTGGTTGTCCTATGCTGTGCTTGCCGATATGTGGTCTCCATTCGAGAACTTTTCGGCCCCATCGGCCATCAGTTCTGCATGCTATGTGCCCCGCCCACTGCCACTTCAACTTACTAATCCACTGGGCTATGTCGACGGCTTTCGTTCATCTACGGATCTCATAATTTCTCATTCGATCTCGTAGAGAGATTCCAAGCATAGCCCTTTCCGTAGCTCGTTGCGTGAACTTGAGCCTTCTTATGAGGCCCATAGTGAAAGACCACGTTTCAGTACCATAACATAAGTCATCACTGATAACACACACTGGTTGTATAATTTTGTCTTGAGCGATTGAGGTATATTGGACGAAAAGACTTTTCTAAGTTTCCCTGTTTGCATGAATATCTTATAATTAGCTCAAGTTCATCAACAATTTTACTTACCTATGCCAAGCTACCCCACTTACCGCCGGTTTTTAAATTCATTGTAAGACTAAGTAAATACTAAGTATTTATCGGTCTCTTGAGATATTTCTATATAGGTCAAGATCGAACGATATAAGTATTTAAATTAGGTTTAGTTTAGTTTTTATTTTTGTTTCATAAATATTGTAAGATAATATTTAATATTGTTGTAAACATATTTTACCAATGTAATTTGTTCAGAAATCGGTGGATTATCTATTCACGGCCATACTTGCCCATTTCTTCTTCAATCCACCTTGGATTGTCCTACCTACGCCAAATAATTGTATGTCTCCATACATTTTTTTTTTACCACCGTGCTAGTTATGGGCGGGGTAAAACGTTCTCGTATGATGAGAACTTAAAATTTGAAAAAAGTGGGAATTATCTTTATACCTACCATTCCCAGAGTAAAATTAAAATTAAAAAGGCCTTCTAATCACTATTTTGGTGTTTGAATTTAGAACATACCAATATATTCGACCTCCACCTCAATGCTTTATACAACCTCGAATACTCGACATACAAACTCTTTGTGTCGATATTTGTGACAAGGAGTTTAGCATTACAATAAAAACTGTTTTGTGTTCTTTAATGCCATTACAGATAAAAAATACTCTTAATGTTAGTAATTGTTCCAATATTTTGTGCATTTTAATTAATTTAAGCTTCCTTTTTTCATGATTAAATATCTATTTTCACTTAATTTTTTTTTCTCGTAGTCATGGTATGAAGTATAGTATGCAACTCTTGAATAAAGTACGGATTTACATTCAGGGCCATGAATCACTCGCGTCGCTCAGGATTCTGAGCGATTCACGGTCGTGATTCAGTCGTTAGAATCCTTCATTTGCTCGTGATTCATCTATGGCACTCGCTTTAAATCCGTCCTTTATTCACTAATTGCATAATATACTGTAATTTAAATAATTTACAGTAAACTCAGTTATTCACTCAAACTCAATTTATTTTATTCATTATAGCACAATACATTGTGACTCATTGAATTTCAAAATCTAATAACTTTAGTATTGTTAGTTTTAGCAAAGTAGATCACTTCATTATAATCCACAAATATACTGAATACTTATTAGTGGATTACAGTTAATAATTAAGCGATAATTAATAAAAACACATCATAATTTAAACTTATAAACTCTCGTCATGCGAGAATTTCTCGAATAACATTATCTCCGGCCCACCTCTACACCGAATGTGTGTGATTTCTTCAGAAAATAAGATCGAATTGTCGAGTCTAATCGCAACAAGTCGACGTGGGTCGTATCCTCCATTGTTTGTCTCCAACCTAGCCTCGTACAATAACCGTATTAAAATCTTAGCCGGAATAATATGGCACCGTACACATGGTTATCCCACCCGCGGCTGCCTACGTAAGTACTGTAAGCCTCGCGGACTCTAATGGCCTCTCCGTAAGTTGATAGTTAGATAATAGTGACTAATAATTTTCTCCCGTGAGGTTCTCGGTGTAAGAATATGGCCGTCAAATTCACCTATTGGGTGTCGTAAGAAGTGACTAAGAGAAATCCAGGAGTTGGGGGCAGGGGAGGCACCTCGTATTTATTTTATTTACGTGTATCATGTAACAGAGTAATCTTCTACTGCGAGCTCCCACCCGCCCAGGTAAGTGATTACGGATAAAGTTCCGTCATGGTCTATATCGTCTTTGTAGCGTGCCATTTGAAAACATAAAACTCTATTTTCGAAAATACATTTTGATCCACTTCTCTTTAAGTTTCTCCATTGAGAACTTCTTGTCGTACTATTTTTGAAATCCGTTACTATTTACATCTCTCAACTACTGGCTATCCAATCAAGACTTTGTTATAACGAGGAACGAGTCTATCAAGAACATTAGCACAATAATTATTCTTTTATTATTACGGTTTACCGCTTTTAACTGAAGAGTCTCCTACTGCCCTAGCGTCGAAGGCTTTTAAGCCGTAAGTAATTAACACTGGATTGATGCGTTTTCGCGGTAACAAAATCTAGGACGTGAACGGATTGTATAGGCCAATTTTGTCTGTGGTATGTTACAAGACTATCCAGTAACTAACGTTCTTGAACTAACGTTGAAAAAGAGGATGAGATATATGTTCAAAATAGGTAGAATACATACGCGAGGGTCATGACCTGAACACCCGCACATGAATATTTATGCAATCAATGAATTCGTGTGCGAATATATCGTCGCTATAGTAATCGCTGTCTTCACTACAGCCTACGCTTTGATTCAGCTAATTGACTGGTTTGATTCTGATTTCAAAGCAGCATTCTTTTGTTATCTAGCCTATATACGTCCCACTCTAGGGCACATGCCTTCTCTCAGAGAGATAATATGGGCTTAATTTCCACCGAGGATTGGCAATTGCAAACTCTATTTAATGAAAAGTCTAAAGTAAAATTTTCATCGAATAGAGTAGGTACTCAAAAGAACAGAATCCACCATTGGCAACATTGAAACTTTCTGGAAAGTTCTTTGAGATCCAAATTTATTAGAAATTATTTTACCTTAAATTTTGTAAAGCGTTCTACTTGTTGTTGTATATAGCATAAAATATAAATTTAAATATATTTTTTATATTGGTTTAACGGTTTCACTTACTCTCATTAACGTCGGGATAGCCGATAGCCGACTTCCGGACGAGGTCGAAGCTAGTCGGCTATGCGGTCGTTTATAAAATTAAGTGAAACCGTTAAACCAATATATAAAACGTGCAGTGCTTACGAAAGTTTAAGTTAAATATATATTTTGAGGAAGCGAAAGTGATCTGTCAGGAGACTGGCAAGTGGCAGTCCCTGGTCTCTGCCTACCCCTCTGGGATACAAGCGTGAGTTTATGTATGTATGTACCTATGTACATAAATTTATTTTACTAGTGACACTCCGTCGCGCTAAAGCGTATTCACGTTCTCTCTCAGTAAACAACACCAGCATTTTTTCAAAAGTCCAAGCATTTTCCTCTCTGTGTTTACTTTACTCTCACACGCGAATGAATCTACTAATAAACGTGAAAATAAAGAGCTGTAGATATAGATCCTTGCCGACGCAGTGAGCTTTAACTTTGAAACGACACTCGGAAATGCATGAATTGCATGAAATGGGGCCCAGGGCTGCGTTAAAATGTGAGGGAACGACGTTCCACAAGAAAAAGTTGAGACTACGGTAGGTAGTGCGGAATTCACCCCGGGCCGAGTTTCAGAACACTACAATTCGTATTTTATTATGACAAATCGATGTACATTGCGTAGCCGTCTAACTACTTATTAATCTGTGGGTTAATTAACTTCGCAAATTCGTTATAGTAAATTATGAATATTGTGGTTCTGTGGAACATGATTGTTCTGATTAATGAAATTAAAAAACTGTTACAAAATAAAAAAAACTGTTAAATCTCGTAAATTTGAATTGCTGATTTGGAGACTTTAGATGTGATAAAGTTTCTGTAAAAAAAACTGGCCAAAAGCGAGTCGGACTCACGCACTAAGATTATCTATACAACATTTGAATATTTCAAGCGTCTACCTGTTGCCATTATTAATATCGACCAAAAAACGGCAAAAAAATCACGTTTGTTGTGTGGGAGCCCCCCTTAAATATTCTGTGTTTAGTATTTGGCAACAGAACTTTTAAACAACTTTTTTGAAACAACTTTTACCCGTCTAACTATTACGATTCATGAGATACAGTCTGGTGACAGACGAACGGATGGACGGACAGACAGCGGAGTCTTAGTAATATGGTCTCTTGCCCTTTTGGTACGAAACCCTAATAACAGGTCCGGGATCCATTTTTATTGAGAAAATGTTACTCAATCTAGTCTCCCATTTCTGTAAAAATGCTATGGGTACAAATCAATCAATACTAAAACCCTATAATTGTCAACGGGTTGGTAGTAGTAGTAACCTTCACATAGGTCTTTAGAGAAGGTAACTAATCTATTTCGAATAGCGTTTCCACTAGCGTACAAACGCTAATCCGATTACCCGGCAAAAGATCTATATCGAGCGAAGCCTTTTATTTCACGTAACAATGGGACCCATTCATGACAAAACAAAATTCCTCGCGAGAAAAAAAACGGCTTTACCGTACGCTAAAAAATCATAAATTCAAATTACAAACAATGTGGCCACTCCGCGTGGGCGTGACGGGGAACGAGTTATGAAGATCACAATCTTGACGACGCAAAATCCAACGTTTGGCCCGTTGGTACTGAAAAAGGACCGACTTGAGAATTGAGAGGTGGTGTGTAGAATGTGGAGCATGGGACTGGTTTAAAGACTACTACAGCTGTCGTGATACTTAGATCAGCTGTTGCAGTAGAAGCTGTTGTCCCTATTGAACTTTGGACGAAAAGATAGGTTTAGTGACTTTTCCTTTAGCTCGTCTAAAATTAAAAACTAATTCTAGTCGTTTCTAGATATCCAGTTTAGACATAACCCCGAAATGTAGTTCTCGTGCGCGATAATGCTAACCTATATGCCATCCACCATCTGTTTCTTCAGCATGATACAGAGTCATTTGGTTCCAAGAAACTAGCGCGAGCGAGCTGGAGCGACTCGTATCGCTGTATCGAGCTCGATGCGAAGGGCATGCTAGCTGAGTTCGTACAATCGACAGCAGCTTGACCTTCACATTTAATTGCAAAAGCGCCCGTAATACAACTAAATAAAGTGCACATATGTCAAGGTCGATATACTGTTGACTGTATACTCTTCCAAGCTGTACAGTGGCTGCCAGTTAGCAGTTCGTAACGTGACGATACAAATTACATTCGCCCGTCGAATGCCAATAGCGGTCGTCATTCCGTTGACAGACAATTTGTCTTCTTTGTCACAACGGCACAGGGCTGAATACAACCGAGTTCAATGCTGGCGAGATAGTTATAGAACGACTGGTCGACGAATACAATCCAATTTGAACACCATACGTAATGGGTCGTTCTTACGAAGAGATCTTCATTTATCTAGCAAGTTTGCTTGAAGATAAGGCTTCTTGCATTAAGCACGCCCTTTTACATTATCATTGTAGAGTGGTGCATTAAAGTATTAAAATAAATAATAAATATCTTAGCATAGAGCTAAATTTATAGAATAGAAATTTAGCTCTTACGGTTATCAGCCCGTTGAAACTCACACCTGATCACACATCTTGCTACAAATTAGAGCACGCTTTGCATCTACTGAGTTTATGTCTTTGCGATAACAACCAAATGGTAGCTTCCATTGGTGCCGTATGTTCAAGAAAAATCAATTTAGTGTGTAGCGTATAGAGCGGTGGAGCGGAGCGGTAAAACGCCGTCTCCTCATTCGGGAGGTCGTGGGTTCGAATCCCGGTATGCACCGATGACTTTGTTTTCTACGTACATTTGTATTGTAAGGTCATAGCAGCTATATCACTCGCTAACGGTGATGGAAAACATCCTGAGGGAACCTGAGTGTTGAGGTGTTCACATACCTCAGCACTTGAAATAGCCAATCCACGGTGGGCAAGCGGGGTAATTAAGCTCATACTCTCTCTTTGAGACAAGGCCAGTGCCCTGCAGTGGGACGTATATAGGTCACATAAAAAAGTGTGTATCTTCTTGCAGTCGATATGCGAATAAAATATTAGATATTCCATGAAGTATGTTTCTATTTTCCTTCTGATGTGCTTCGCCTTCACCATTGCAGCTTTCCAAGCGTTGTGAACGATACTTCACCTTCTGTCGACGTATCTACTGAATGGACCTTCTGTACTTCCACATACAGCCACCGCCACGCGCGTCAACATTAGAAGTCCATTTGAACGCGCTCTTCACACTTTTCGCAGTTCAACTACGGCACTTGTAACGAGGCCTGGCGATGCGTGAGTTGTGACAAATTGTCGAAATTCTCGTTTTTCGTATCGGAGGTTCGATTCTTTCCGTTCAAAGGTGTCGACACACATGCCCCACAAATGGATATCTTCACTGTTTGTTGATATAGCCCGATACAGGAACGTTTTCCACTTAACCTAAGTCGTTTGCCTCGTTGGTCTACACCTTAATGAGCTTAGCTACCAAAAGAGAGGTCGTGGGTTCCCACTGGGGGGCGCCGTACATTTGTACAAATGGCGTCAGTCTGGGTGTGTATTTTCATGTTTTTGACGTCCTTACCAGTTTACCATAGCACAGGCTATTCTAGTTTGGGATCAGGTCAAGTGATTGTGTAGTGTGAAAGTTATTATTATTATTATTGCTTAGTGGTTTTAGTTTTGCGATCGATCGCAGCCTTTTTTGTTAATAGTGCCATAAGTTGCAAATTATTACTGAGCTGTAATCAAATGCAATTATAGTATTACGAAAAGAGAGAAAAGATAAGAGAGAGATACGATAAGATATTTGTTTATTTTCTGTCCACAAATTACATTGGCATATAAAAACAAAATTGATATAATGATACACAGCAAAAGAATTTACGTTTTCAGGCTTCCCGAACTGCAAAAGATTCGTATCATATAAGCGTTTACTATCTATGCCTCCAGCTCTATGATACAATAAGTATATTTTACTAAAGTGTTATTGTAACTTAGTTACGATTTATACACTTTTTCGTAAAAACAGTCGCGCCGATAACAGTTAGGAAATTGCCGGTTTGTCTTCATATTATATTGTAAAGCTCAAGAAACTAAAATTTAAAATCTGTAATTTCTTATGTTCTTGAATCCCACTGTTACTTCAACTTTCCTAGTCTCGGTCCTGTAAAATCCCGTCATTGGAAATCTTCAAGATATCGAACCAGAGACCTGGATCTCGAGTTTCGAGTTTCAGACCACTAAACGTTCCTTAGTAGACGTAACCGGCCCACTGCCACTTCGACTTGCTAATCTAAGGACAAAATGGTGTAACCACCGCTAGAATACCTTTAAGATCATTGCAAAAAGTGATCATTGATGTGCGATTTACGCAAATTTGCGTTGTGGGCGTGATTTATCGAAGCAAAACCACGATTGATGTCTTTAAGGTCATGGTGCAAAAAGCTTTACGACGATACGCTCCGTCTACTAACAGCATTGCCAGGACTCCACCAAGAATTTGGAAGGCACAGAAGGACCAAACTTTGTTGCAATGTGTAATGTATTTGAGTGCTCACTTACGTGCTCTTGGTACGCTCAACAGCGCATCAACAGTTTGAATAGCACACATACGTGTATTCTACTTAGTTGTGTGATGAGTGAATTTGCATCAAAAAATTAAATTTTATCTGCTTTTTTAATGTCAAACAGTACATTTTGCAATTGACCATAAAATGGACTGGCCTGGCCTTGAAGAAAATAGCCGTTAAACCGAACATCCCAAACAGTAAACAAAAAAGTGGAGTAGTTCACACAAATGTCACTATGATGTAAAAAAAATAAACCGGCCAAGTGCGCGTAGGGCCACGCGCAATGTAAGGTTCCGTAGAAAAAGGGGGTTTTGTCTACTTTACAGAACTGATAACTTCATCAATGTAATTTTCAATAAATTTGGTAGGAACTTTTCTTTTTATAAGTTGGTCGCCTATTACTCTTTAACTTGTAAAGCCTACATAGCCGTGATAGTTTTCCCTTAAAGTCCATTATAATGTGCTACTACCCTGAATTTTTTCACGTTTCTACAATCAACCGTGTAGCCAGGAGAGGGGGGGGGGGTTAATAATTTTAGTGGTAACACGCAAATAATACTTATTAATATTATAACAACACTTTTATTGCTGTTCTTTAGATCTTCTCTACAATTTACAAAATATTCTAACACAGAGAAATATTCTAATATATAGTAATACAGAGAAGTTTTGTAAAGAGGTTCAAAATTTCGCCGATGCTTGCACTTGCCCACTAGCTCAGTTGGGAGAGCGCTGGCACGGTTAGCCAGAGGTCGCGGGTTCAAGTCCCGGTATGAGTGGAATTTGTAGCCTCTAAATAGGTTTTTAAAATTGTCCTCAGCACGGGTTAGTGCAACAAAAAGAATATATTCTAGATACTTATAGCTTATTATAATATGATTTTTATACCTGCCTATATTTAAAATTATTTACTTAAATTAATATAATGCAATACTTGATGTCCAGTTGCTGTAGTCATTTTCTTTAAGGAAACCCGCGGCTTGATTGGCTCCGCACGTGTTGACTTGAATAAGGTGTCAGGATGCTGGGCAAGCCTACTCCATCTAAAAAACAATGTTCCAGGCACTGCAGCGTCCGAGTAGCCTCTTCGCCAATCTAGTGTGAGTAAAGGTGCCACTGGACGCTGCATAAATCATCTCATTACATAGATGCAGACCAAAGTTTTCTCTTAAACAAGTAAAAACACTTAACTGCCTTTTTTCTGTTTCGCTACTTCGCTAATCTAATCCCAACGATCCGCATGATTTCTATCAGCCACCTACCACTTTTTTTAAATGATGAAAGCTCTACACCTACACACTCTTATTATTATTATTATTATTAAATCCTTTATTGCATTTAAGACAGGCAGTTTTGCACATAGGCGAGATCAGATATCAGATAACCTAAGTTTTGAAGATAACATTAGCAGGTATTGCAACTTACTCGTAAAATATTAAATATACTTACTATAATCTTCGTGTGTGCTTCTGTCAGACTCAGTCGCCAGCAGCGCGGATGCGTGAAATATTTGGTAGCGGCCGCGCCCGCCCCATTTGCATACAATGAACTACACAATCAAGGGTGCGGTGGAAAGCGGGACTTCGGAAGTACCGTCGCATCCATAAGCCTATAAGCATCCATAGCCCAGCTCGTAATAAGCTCACAGACCATCCTGGCTTTAGCGAATTCAAACATACAGTCAATTGTCTTGGTGCTCTGCTCGCATCCATTTGGAAGAGGATCGCGTAAACACGACAGCACATCAAGGTATAACAGGGCTTTTATAAGTAATTTTGCGGCATCTACATCTCATAGTGTCTATATAAAGATCATGCCAGGCAAATTATAAAATATATATATATACGCGTCGAATTGATCCACCTGCACCTGCCTCGTATTTTAAAAGTACCTACCTACTTAAAGCTACCGAATGTAATGGCTACTGTCAACTCGAACGAATAAAGTGTCAACTAAATTGGAAGGCGCTGGTATCTGTAATACAGTTTTTAACTAGGACAGGTATCAACGACCCCAACTTTGTAAAGCAAATCATCAACTTGACTGTAATAAGCTAAGCCTCTGATGTAATCTTTCTGTGCCCAATAAATTTCTTTCTTTCTTTCTTTCTTTGATAACCTCCTCCTTTTTTGAAGTCGTTTATAAAGACTGGTGGTGTCCACGGACAATTCAAAAGGTGCGAAAATGTTTGTAAAAGTTTTGTAGGTATGGAGGCCTTAAATTAAACAGCTGATATTTTTTTAACATTCCAAAGCAGTCCCAGTAGTAAAAGTCCTTCGTGTTGATGATTAGAACCCTACCTTTTCGGAAAGATAAGGGGATTTTGTTAAGACCTTTAAAAGAATTACGGTGCTATTTATAAAAAACACGATCCTGTGGTAAAGGGAAAGAGGGCTTTCCCTTAAATGCATTTGAAGAGTGTTGTAAGAAATTGTGTTTTTATAAGTAAGACTGGTAAAGTACATACATACAGAGAGGTAGGCAGAGACCAGGGACTACCACTTGCCACGATCCTGACAGAGCACTTTCGCGTCCTACAAATTCATTAGTCATTGCATGCACGAACGCCGGTTTCGGGTACTTTTTATCTTGCCCTTTGCTAATACAAAGGTCAAACATATTTGGTCGAAGTATGTCCGCCTGGGTCGTTCCGGCGCTTCTGGCCCTTCCACCCACATTCGCTCGATATATTTGTTTCGTCAATCTTTCCGGTAAAGTGTAAGGCACAAGTAGGCATAGGTTAAGTAGGTAAAAGGCTCCGATAAAACAGCGGTGGCAACACATCAGCTTGATTAACGGACCCCCCAAGTGGAGGATGAGTGGCGGTCGCTTACAGTGTCAGGACGGGGATCAACGTCACAAGGCGTGGCTACTTACGAACTGATTAACTTAGGGGCCGAGACGAGAGGAGCATATTCCACTTATGAGCAAATGATACGGATACAAAAACTCTGGCATTATAAATAGGTGAGTCTCCAGTTAATGTGGCGACTGCAGTGATAGTAAAAAGACTGACCCTGGTTTCGAGCGTGTAGTCAGAATATGGCCAAAAAACCCTAGAAATAGTTCTTTTTATGGATAGAGCGACGGACATTTTCATTTATTTATTTTTGGAAAAGTTAATGCTAGGTATACAACAAACCTTACTTTACAGAGATAGCTAACAATAAGCGTATACAGTTCTTGCCTAAGTTTTCCTCTATGCCTAAGTATGCCTAGGGTGGTCATAAGTTCTGCATTTAGTTAGCTTTATAAAATCTTATTAAAATTTATGTGAGAGTTCAATTATTCAATGGACTTGGTTACATTACGAACCAGAGTAAATCTTTGCCGTATTATGCCTTAAAATGTAATTATCGAGTTAGATCGATGCTCAAAGTGTCTCTGTAAATTTACAATCTACTTGTTAGTATGAAAACGAAGACTATTGTATCTGTAGTTACAAGTTAGTACGAACATTGAGGACGTGAAGCTAAAACAAACGACTTGCGGTCTTACGAGTATCTTGATAATCTTCAGGGAACTGACAATGTCACATTACCATTAATAACAGCAAGGTCTTTCTCTAACATAACGCGACCTTTCATAGTAACATGAAAATGATAATAACGTGTAATATTTTATAACCGATATCTACGTGAACGAAGTCACGAATAGAGCATTAGTGTTAAATCATTTTCTCAACGTCTTGAGTCTGAATGGGGCGTAGTAAAGTTTTCTCCATAAAAGCCACTTTGTGTGATTCAAAGACAAGCTTCAACTGCATCAACGTAAGATCGATTGTATGGAGCACAATTACGGAGGTTCATTTCCCACAAGCAATAAGACGCTTGACACAAATAAACTTCAGTGTCCATGGGAGCCCGGATGTAATTACGATCAGGGCGATTCCATGTGCTTCCTTTTCCCTCCCCATTTCACGTTACGTATTTTTTTGTTAATGCCATCCTGCTGTTGAACCTCAATTCTACTACACGATTTCATAACTTACTTTGGTATTGCGAATACTAGGCCTCAGCATTATTTTTATCAATCAATCATCCTGTATTCGTCGACTGCTGGACATATGCCTCCCTCAAGACACGCCCCTTCTTTCTTTCCTCGGCTGTCCTCATCCAGCCGCTGCCAGCTTATTAAGATAAGATAAGAATATTCTTTATTGTACCAGGAAAAACAACATAAAATATTGAATACAGTACAATTATTAATATTATTATTATTATTGCACAAAAGTGAAAAGATACAAACGACTCAATGCAGTAATAATTTTCTACCAATCAACCACAGGAGATCCAGCCGCGAAAGATATTGAAGCAACATAAAAGACGGGATAGTGCAGTAAACAGCACAGCACATCTATATTTATATATACCTAAACGTTCTGTGCTGTCTATATGCGCTCTACGCAGTTAGGTTACTGGCGACTGCAACTAAAATGTTTGTTCACGAAGCAGCGTACTTACACGCTGCTTCGTGAAGTTAGCAAACTTGAGCTTCAGAGTTCGTGAGCGAATGCCAAATGTAAGCAGCGTTTAGCATGGAGGTCTCGGCTTCGACCCTCAATACTACTTACGCCCAATCATGCTGTCAAACCGTCTCGATAACGTGGGAAGAGCAGAGCGTTTGCCAAACGCCAAGTGTGCGATGCCCTTTATAAAGAAAAAATGTGTTTACTGGCTGGAATTTGCTTCGTCAGAAGGCAAGTGAAAACTAAACAAGTGTTTACTATGTATTTAATCAATCTGATTTTTAATTTTAATTAAGAACGGGTTCCCATTGACATTGCCGAGCGTAAGTAGTTTCCCCAAATTATAAACTTTTTGTAGTTTCTTGACTCTAATTGTCATGTCTGAATGTCATTGTTAAATATTTTAGATAAAATAATAATAGGGGTTAAAGTATGAAATTGCCGTTTTATTGCAATAGGTTCTTTGAATTGACATAGAATCTTCATGGTTTGAGGTTTTCGAATGAAACTTTTTTCAAATGGTTTCTATGATGTTCTTTTTTTAAAAAATGTGAAACATTTGAATATTGACTTTCAATTGTTTTTGTTATTCAATTTAGACAAGAAAGATGGATACTGCGAAAATTCGAGTGATTTTTGAATACGAGTTCCGACGCGGAACTAACGCGGCAGAAACAGCCCGCAATATCAATGCTGCGTTTGGAGAGGGGTCTACTAATGAACGCACCGTGCGATTTTGGTTTAAACGCTTTCGTGATGGAAATTTCGACTTAAAGAACGAGCCACGAGGAAGACCGCCCACACAGGTGAATAACGATGAATTAAGAGAGATAGTGGAAGCCGACCCTAGTCAAACTACCCAGGAATTAGCGGCATGGTTTAACGTTACCTTACCCACAATATTGACTCACTTGCGTCAAATCAATAAACAGCCCCGACTCATGAATCGATCTTCACCATTATTGCTCCACGACAACGCGAAACCTCACACAGCACGAGAAACCATTTTGACCCTTCAGGAACTGCAGTTAGAAACCATTCGTCATCCTCCGTATTAACCAGACCTTACTCCAACGGACTACCATTTTTTTCGTGATTTGGACAATTATCTACGTGACAAGAAGTTTTCTTCCCAGGAGGCAGTACAAAATGCTTTCACACAGTTTGTGCAGTCTAGATCGTCGGAGTTCTATCGCAAAGGCATTAATGACCTTCCCATTAGATGGCAGCAATGTATAGATAATAATGGCAACTATTTTGATTAAATAAATTTGTTAAAAATTTAAAAAATAAACAATTTAGATTTTCAGTACAAATCGGCAATTTCATACTTTAACCCCTAATATTAACTTAACTAATAAAACACTCGACAGACTCACTTGTCCTGATCCCAAACTAGGATACCCAGTGCTACGGTAACCAGGCAAGGACATCACACACTTGGAAGTACACCCAGACTGAGGCCATTTGTACAAATGTACCACGACCCTCAATGGGAATCGAACCCACGACCTCCGGCATGGTAACCAGACGTGATACTGCTAAACCGACAAGATAGTCAATTGTTTTTGGATGTTTGCGATATTTGACTCTTGCTGAATCGAAGAATTGTGTAATTTGTTGACCGATCACTTGCAACTTGCTTTGTAATACTAGCTGATTGTAAAAGTACATATCGAGCAGGTAATTATACACTTTTTATAAAAGGAATTTGCAGTGGATTTTAAAATCCAACCGCGTTACAAATACGAAGTAGAAATCCTGTAAGGTGAATATAATTAAAAAATGTACTGAATATCTCAACCGCCCTCTAAATGATGCCTGAGGATAAAATTTTTGCGTACCATATTCCTAATATTTTCTCGAATTAGAGTATTTTGTACTTAGATTAAATAAATTTACTCATATCAATATATCGCGATATGTTAATTATTCTTAATGGGTTGGTTTTAGCATTTTTCCACGTAATCTTATTTTATAGATTTTCATACAACCCGTGTCAGCCAAAAAACTGAATGTTTTTTTTAATAATTAAATTGGCTTAAATTAACGACGTATAGATGATTTTGTTCGAAAATCGAAATGAATAAATCAATAATTCAAGTCACAAAACAATAAACATAATAAGTACTTAATTAAGCATTTGAAGTTTTTTAGAGGTGAGTCAGTGGCATAATATTTTGTTGTTAGCATAAATTACGCTCAGCACCTACGCGTTACTAAAGCTTGGAAATTTAGAAATTGTTGTTTCCCTTAGCGGCTGAATTGGCGTTAGCCTCTGTAACCATAAAAAACAATTATTTGCTTCTTTCTCGCTTGCACGTTGAAACATTTTTTAATTATTGCACATTTACGGTGCGTATTGTGTTTGTGTTTCTCAATAACATTTTCAATTATTGTAAAAGTTCAATATTTAATAGTGTTATTAAAACAATGTCCATCTAAAAAACAATGTCGCAGGCGCAGCAACGCCCGAGTGGTTGTAGTTAGTAGTTGTATGAAACTAGACCCTGATCTAAAAAAATCATCCCCAACGATATCTTCTCTCCCATCTAGTGTGAGTGAAGATGCCCCTGGACGCTGTATAAATCTTCTTGTTTCGTAGATGCAAAGGCCAAAGTTTTTTTTTATTAAAATAGTTTTGAACAATGTCTTCTTACTAACATTCGAAAATGTTGGTAGCCATCACAATATTGATAAACATAAATTGTCATTTCCACGTTTTAGACTTGCAAAAGTTAATACATTCTTTATGGGGCACTGTGTACGGTTCTACAATAAGATACCTCAAGATATATTAGAGTTACCACCGACGCGGTTTAAAAAATGTATTAAGCATACTCTGTGCAAAAAAGCCTATTATAACATTAAGGATTATTTGGAAGACAAGGATGTCTGGTATTTAAATAATGTTAAAAGGAACGATTGTATCTAGTGTAGTGTAACTTTAAGTTGAAATCTCTGTTAATTAAGCAAACCTGTTTTGAAAAGAATAAATGTGGAGTTTCTTTGTTAGCTTCTTCTCCGCATAATCTATTAATTGTGAAACTAACAGCTTTGACGTTATAGTAAATAAAAGTTTTTGACTTTGACTCTGACATTACGATGTTACTTACAATTTTGGTAATAATGATACACTACTCTATTATGTATCATGAAATTCATGAATGATAAAAAGGACCAAAGATAGTCACTCCCGTTCAGCTATGCGAGAAGAGATCGTTGGCGATCATTTCTTTTGATCAGGGCCAAGTTACATTCAACTACAATTCGTAGTTTATTATGACAATTCTACTTACATTGCGTAGAAGATCTTTTTGTTTATCTGTGGGTTAATTAACTTTGCTATGTACATCGAATTGTCATAGTAAACCATGAATTGTAGTTTTATAAAAAAGGCCCCTGGTAGTCCAAACAGCTCACGGGATTTGGATGAAAGGGATTCGAATCTTTTGGCATTCTCACCACTGTATTACTTTTTTCAAGGGTTCCGTACCCGAAGGGTGTCAAACGGGATCCTATTACTAAGACTTAACTGTCCCTCTGACTGTCTGCCTGCCTGTCTGTCCGTCTGTCTGTCTTTCTGTCTGTCCGTCTGTAATAGCTAGGCAGTTGAAATTTTCACTGATGATGTAAGTATTTCTGTCTGTCTGTCACCAGCCTGTATCTCATGAACCGTGATAGCTAGGCAGTTGAAATTTTCACTGATGATATATTTCTATTGGCGCTATAACAACAAATACTAAAAACAAAATAAATATTTAAGGGGGGCTCCCATACAACAAACGTAATTTTTTGTCGTTTTTTGTTCGATATTAATAACGGCAACAGGCAGATGCTTGAAATATTGACAGTATATTTAGTTCTATATTCGCTTCAAAAATCAATTTATTTATTTATTTAACAGAAATCCACAGCAATACAGTAAACAATAGGTTCTTAATAATTTTTACATGCAGCTAATGATGGATTTTACTATGTAGGTTAGAAAATTCTATTTTACTCATTTTAACTAATTGTAATAATGTATTCTATTGTATTGAATCTAGATACATGAAGATCATTCTCGGTACATGAGGATCATTCATTAAAGAATGAAATTAAAAGAAAATAAATAATTAGGGGGGGCTCCCATACAATAAACGTAATTTTTAACCGTTTTTTCTCGATCTTTGTGTCTAATGTTGCATAGATAATGGTACGGAACCCTTCGTGCGCGAGTCCTCGCACATGCCAGTTTTTTTTTAAGTGGCGCATAATTCTTTGTATCCATGTTAAATATCCTAATGATCTATTCGATATTCACAGGTTTAAACGTGCGCCGCCCCTTCGAAAAGTTCCCACAAAGTTTTAGTCATCACTATGTCAGCCTCGCATACAATGAGGTTCTAACCCTCCTGGTATTCAAATAGACCATGTCCACAATAGGATACTTTTAGATACAGTATCAGAATCGTACAAGAACGAAATCGCGGGCGACGATAGTTTCAAATAAGTGCAAACTGGAATTAAAAGTTACAGCCAAACAAACCTCTTATTAAATTCGGCTTATTCCTGGGCCCTATTTCATAAAACAACAATTCATTGTTTACTGTGACAATTTGATGTGCATTGCGTAGCCGTTTATCCCACAGATTAACAAGTAGACAAACTCAGCTATGTAATGTACATCATTTTGTCATAATGAACTATGAATTATAGTTTTATGAAACGCGGCCCAGAATTATGTTCAGTTGAATGTATAAATTTATTCATTAAGTTAATTGTATACATTTTACTCGTACACGTGCTGAAATAGGTTGAAAGGCGGATAATGGGTTCGGTTTCTTTGTAATGAAATTACACAATCATCCAAGCCACAGAACCAATTACTTACAACTTCGCATAATGAATGTAAAGAAGACATTAAGACAAAATACACATCATTACACTTTTACAAGCCATTATAAATAATATACCAACGTGGTCCGAGACGACAGGTCTGCGCTTATACCTTTTTAATGCTTTTGGTTTATGGAATATGCGACCTTTTTGCAGTGAGTGCCTTTTAGAATAAACACTCTCAACGGCTCCAACTCTTAATAGCAACAGCTCCAACGCTGAAAGTTAGTATGGGGTTTTTAGGACGACAAATTGAACTAGCTAGCTAAGAATAATTTTTACTTTATTTTTGTACCTCGTGTTCCCCGTGTTTTAGGCATAAAACAATTATAGGAATAAAAAATTTAAATAGAAAGGTATTCTTGTCATTATCGGAACGTTACAACAGCTTTGTTGGGAAGAAGCGTGTCTAGGGGAAGAAACAAAGAGTCTATAGTTCGGATCCTGGTCAGTGACTTAATTTTTTTCGTTTCTGTCAAGTGTTTTTATTTATATTGCTATGTAGATCCATATTACACCATATTTAAACAACACGTCTCTCCTGAAAATGGGAAACAGACTGAAACTATTTATGGCAACACTAATGTTCGGAGTCGTCAAATTTCAGAAGCCAGCATATTTGTTTGACAAACTGACATGGCTTTGGTCTGCATATTATGGAGACCGCAATAGAATAAGGGCATGCTCAAACACACTTGGTGTGCCTGAACACCGAACTGCCGCCTTCCGTGGCAGTTTTCGATTCCAGGCCACCAAGTGCTGGAATGACATACCTCCACCACTTAGGCAACTCAACTCCAAAGCTGGCTTCAAGGCAAAATACAAGGAGTTCTTGCTGGAATCCCAGAAATCGCTTTCCCAGTGACCATTGGCCGACATTTACTTTAAATTTTAAATTCTGATAATTTCTCTGACATTTTCCTATTATTTCAAAATAAAATTTAATTGTTATCATTATTATAATTTCTCTTATTTACTATCAATTTTATTTATTTATTTTATGACATAATGAAATATTAGTTACTCTAACGCAAATTACTAAAATCATTTATTCATTACTTCGTTAGCTCGAATTATGACATTTTATACATTTATAATTACCACTAATTTAATATTAGGTAGGTACTTCTTTTTCTATACCTACATTTGTGAAACGATGCCACCTACATTTCTGAGGTGGTCGCCCACTCCAGCACATGCTGAGTCAGAACCTTCTCACATTTGCCACACCACAATTCTCTGTTGTTGTTGTCGTGTACATTACTTGTTTCATGTGTATATTGTCTTTTCTTTCTGTGGATTGTTTTACTGTATTCATTTTATTTTATTTTTTCTTTGTTTACTGTGTGTACACGGTGCTTCTTTTTGTTCTGTTCTTGTTCATGTGCGTGTGCAAAATGTGAATAAATGTTTTATCTATCTATCTAGATAGAAATTTAATGTATTGAAACTTTGTTTGAGGTTCTCTGTTTTATGTTTATTTTTTGTGAGGTTTTATCTTTATTTTTGAGGTGACTGCAATCCAAATTTGAGGCGAGTTCCCCGTTGGGTCGAGAGGCCAATGTACTGTCGACTCTACCTAGCATTATCTCTACTACTAATTGAGGAAGCGCCTGAAGGTCAGTCAGAGGCTAGAAGGCTGCTAAATGAACGCAAAAAGCGCAGTTCAAGGCCCTCTTGAAATATTGCTTGGGTACTCAAATATCTTCGGTTAAGCTGGATGTTCTGTAAACAAACAAAAAACTGAAATAAAAAATAACATACATAAACTAATAAGCAGGCGAGACCCAACCTTGCGACTAATTGCGATACCTAGGACCTGCTGCTCAGCAGTCGGGTTGTTTGTTATTTCAGTTTTTTATTTATGTAAATTGTGATTATTGTTTAAAAAGTTTTAAGGGAACATAGAATCGGAGATACTAACATACATACAAGCCGAACACATAACACTCCCTTAGGGCTCCTCCGTACTCGGGTGTAAAATCAACCCATATTACAAATGAGCTGATGACTAACCTTATGGTTGTTAAAGAAATCAATGACACAATAATTAGAGATTAACTTGTTTTACGAAATTGAATGAAAACGCTTCGACTTTATCGCTAACTTTCCACCATAGGTACATTGTAACATCAAATGAAACAAAAAATTAATGATTGGCACATACAAAGTTATTTATGTCATAGGAGCCTCTAGCGTGAATAGATTATAGTTTAGTCGTCTCAATAAGGCGGTAACAGAAGTCTCGTTCGAATCAGAGCATTTAAATAGGAACCCATATAAAGGCTCTATAAAATAATGAAATAAACCCCCTATAATAAAAATTCACCTGGCGACAAAATAATTTATGTCACTATAAATTAATAAACAGGTCTTAAATCGATGGTTTCCTCTGTAAAATGAAATTTCAGTGTCTAACGGCGCTTTGAAAAAATTATAAGGGTCTTATAAAGTGTTGCTTAATTTCATCGAAGCCGTGACTTGATAGCTCAGTGGTATGGCATCAAGATCCTGATACTGAGAACGGAGGGTCCGGGTTCGGTCCCCAACTATGAATTTAAACTTAACAGAAGATTTTTTAAGGTTAAACTTAGAGGGAGCAATTCTAAAGACGACTTGTTTATAGTTACATTTACATACTCCATTTGAAAGATAGGAAAGATAGAAAGATCTATTTATTTAATGACACAATAAACAAAAGCATAAAATCACACCACAAAAATGAAAACGCTTTAAAGTTTTTGCTTTAAAGTAATCCATTTACTTTAAATGATTTGCTCTATAGTTTTTTGGATCATAAGTTATAGCTGGAAGCCTCTATTTTAAAGTACATTAGAATAGACCCCTAGGGAAATAAGCGCAGTCGATATACGGGCTACATTGAGCAGAACAAACGTTGACTACATGTATGAAGCGGTAGTAGCGCAGCAGTGAACGCCGAACTCTCATTCGGGAGGTCGTTTGTTTTCTAAGTTACGTACATTTGTGAAGTTGCAGTAGCAATACCACTCGCTAACGGTGAAGGAAAACATCGTGACGAAGCCTGGGTGTCTCAGCCGTCCTCAGTGTTTGAAGTTGCCAATCCGCGGTGGGCACGTGTGGTAATTAAGCCCCTACTCTCTCTCGCTGTAAAAAGGCCTGTGCCCTGCAGTGAAACGTATATACTCGTAGGCTACTTAAAATAAATATGCCAGAGTACGTTGTGACACGTTAGATCAAAGCAGACCTTCCGTGACTCCTTCTATCGTGGCCGAAATATTATCTAAATGCCGATTTCAATCTCGGCGGGCGTTTTTGTCTTCCGCATATTACCATCAATTAAAATGTTTACACGTGAGCCAATGTGACGCAGACCGAATTCCTACGGAACCTGTTTCTACAATAGGTCTGTGGGGGAGTTAGAGTTCGTGACACCACCAGTTTCACTTAACCAACGCTAATCGTGTGCTTTGATACAGAAATGAGACGTTCACATGAACATATTACTCTGGCGAAGGCCTTATGCTCAAGGCAACATCACGCTATTAAATTAATAAGGTGCGTTTTCGTGGCCCATTCAAGGATTTTGTAAACAATAGGCTACTTGACAGGTTTCTGAGAACCATTACAGATTGTTGGTGTACATTGAGTGCTCAGAAAGTGGTAATTTTAAATTCTTTCGTGTATTTATTCTAAAAAAAGCAAATAAAAATTCGCTTTTAAAATGAGCCGCCAAAACACTATCTTGGGCAATATGACGTCGCACAGGAGTCAGTGACGTCACTGGTCAGTAAGCAAACAAACATCAACTCCACAGAACAATACTACTAGGAAGAATGGCGACTCCATAATAAAGTGGGGTACTTAAATTGACTGTAACACCATCTAGTGTGTGCCCCCAGAGCGGGAACTTTTAAATATTAGGGCGCGGAGAATCAATAGGTCTGCCACTATAGGTTCCTTGAAAAATTTGAGAATTTTGCCAATCCAGGCCGTTTTCGATAAAATGGCTGCAGCTCAGATACAAAATTACCAAGTTTTATTCAGGTTGTTTGGATAAATGACCAATTTTGTTTTTGTTAAAATGCCTTAAATTGGTTTTAAAACTCGTATTTTATACGAATTATATATAATTAATACTTTTTTTCACACTGTCAAATAGCCTATTGCTGGCATTGTTGAGGCCCGGAAACGTGACAACATGAATATGACGACAATAAAAGTATGATTGTGACTAATTATAATGAATTAGGTACCAACTCGTGTTCCATCTAAATACCCACGTATACGACTGATTTCATAAGCAGCCTATATACAGGACACGGGCCTTCTCTCAGAGAGAGAGTATGGGCTTGAGAGAGTGGGCACGCGTGCCCACGGTGGATTGGCGATTTCAAGCGTTGAGGTATGTGAATAGCTCAGACGCTCAGGTTTCCTCACGATGTTTTCCTTCACATTAGCGAGTGGTATTGCTACTATAACTTCACAAATGTACGTAACTTAGAAAACAAAACGACTGATTTAATTAATTATTATTATACTTTATTGCACACGAAACATTGAACAGGGCATTACATGAGAAATAACATGTACAAAGACGAACTTATCTCTGTTAGCTGAGTTTTATATTGTAAAATATTTGATATCAACATACAAATCGTAGCAAATTCACCCGTTACGCAATACAGCAAAATTGAAACTTTTATTTGCACAGGAATCTGATTATGTATAAAAATCTCATGTCAGTGTTTGTATCGAACTCCTCCGAAACTGCTTCACCGATTTGTATGAAATTTTTTGTGTATATTTGGTCTGAGGTCTGAGAATGGGTCGTAGGCTAACTATCATCCTACGACCTATTCCCATTATTAATGTAACAAAAGAACTGTAGGGAAGAGCGGGTGATCGTGCTCTTCCACTATAAAGGGAAATTTCCCGCCAGGCAAATCGTATGCCTGGGGACGGCCGGTCCGACTAATGTTCGTCGGACGTTATATTTATGGTATGTCATGTGAAACATTTTGCTTGCGCGATGCAGGAATGTTGGAGTTTATAGTGCGCGTGCAGAGTTGACATGTGCTCGCCACATCACTCCCCTTCAAGACCGTAGCTACGCATAGCTAGGTCTGATAGGAATCGATGTCTGTGCTCTAAAGCCTGCAAGTGCCAGGAGGCGCTGAGTCAGTGAGTCGACTAGCGGTTGAGGGTGTTCGGCGGCTAACAGTCACTTCACCGGCGACAGTACCTTGGGGACCGCGCATGTGGTAGGAACCGGTGAAGGCTGCTGTACCACTGGCAACGTGTTGCTGTGTGGCTGCCGTGCCGAGGGGTTGGGGGAGATCACCATCAGTACCAGTAGTCGGTGCGTTGACTGTAGTGGAACTGATGAGGTGAGAGGGAAGAGGATGCTGGCCTTGCTTTGAGACTGATTGTATGTGGGGTGCTGCGAGAGCGAAGGAAGGTTGACTTTGTTCTGTCGAGGGTCACCACTGTAGGGAAGAGCGGGTGATCGTGCTCTTCCACTATAAAGGGAAATTTCCCGCCAGGCAAATCGTATGCCTGGGGACGGCCGGTCCGACTAATGTTCGTCGGACGTTATATTTATGGTATGTCATGTGAAACATTTTGCTTGCGCGATGCAGGAATGTTGGAGTTTATAGTGCGCGTGCAGAGTTGACATGTGCTCGCCACAGAACGTTTGCAGAGTCAGCTAGTAGGCATATAAAACTTGAACATATTACAAGTAATTAGTTAGGGAACTGTTCGGGTCAAGTGGCAGACCCTAGTCTCTGCCTACCCCTCTGCGATACACGCACAACTTTGGGTATATATATAGGTGCGTAAGACAGTTAAGCTAGGAAAAATCCTGTATCTGAACTGGTATGCCTGCTAATGGCAGATCCGACGTTTTTATGGCAAATTTGGAGGTCGCTCCATATGATCATACCATACTTAGAAACTGATAGGTTAACAAATATTAGGGTGAAGTGGTCAACGTTGGACCAGGTGTACACAATGAATCACAAACGAAACTGGCGGTTAGCGACGTTGCCGCTCCGTGCAATATTCACGTTTGAACTCGTCGCATACACCAACCGACGCTCCCCAGTCGCCGGCAAACTGCGGCCAGAATCGCTCCTGTGCGACGTGATTTTATGTTTACAAAGAAAAAAGTAAAATATAAAGTGAGTACATTTTCTTTAGCTATTTGGTTTGAGTGTCTGTTACTGAATCACTAGTGTTACGTGATTACGGAGTGAAGATTTGCGCTTCTTTTGAGATATGTCCAGTAGCCACCACATGTGTTTGTTAGCGTCTATATAAACTAAAACACTTTGAAGTAAATGTGGTACTCATTGAACCATTTTAAAGGGGTCACCGTTGAACCACGGTTCAATTAGTACCATACGTGGTTCAATGAGTACCTTACGATTTTGTGACTGAGATAACATGTTAGTATTAGGGCTATGAAATATATTACCGTGTACCTATCTGTATATAAATGAGAAAGTATTTATGTTTTTATTTGGTAAAGTGCCTATCGTAACAAATTTATTTTAATTTACTTATATGAAACTAAGTGACAAAAGTTTTATTTTACGTTTACGTATGGTGTTCCACTGTTGGGCAAACAAAGGCCACCCTCTTTTCAGACGAGGTCTTCCGGTCTTGACCAAGCTCTTGCCACTCCGGCAGATATTGGTGACAAAAGTTACGGTTGTAATTTATTTACATTTTAGGTGTCCTAAATTATCTAATATTTTAGAACGACTATTGTTAATGTGGTTTTTTTTTTGTTTTAGCATGGGTCGGGATATAAAAGGCAGAGAGGGTCGTATAAAAGGATGCCATACAGAAGAAGCTATAAAAAAAGGTATAAATCTCTATCTTACAGGAGTCAGCCTGAGAAAGGCCGCAAAAGATTCTAATTTGCCGTACCCAACACTACGAAGATATGTCCTTAAATATAAAATGGATCCTTCTATTAAGTTAGAAGCCAGGTACGACGTGAATAAAGTGTTTACTCACGACCAGGAGCTAAGCTTGAAACACTACATAGTTGACTGTGCTGATAAGTTTTACGGATTGACGGCTAAAGAGTGCCGGCGTATTGCTTATCAAATGGCAAATGAGAATAACATTAAGATGCCCTCAACGTGGAAAACTAACCAAATCGCTGGTCGAGACTGGCTAAGAGGTTTCAGGAAGAGACATCAGGATATTTCACTTAAAAAACCAGAGCCGTGTAGTTTAGCCAGAGCAACTGCGTTTAACGAAACTAATGTAAAAAAGTTCTTTAAGAACCTCAAGGATGTTATGAGCCGTCACCCTTCTTTTGCTAATGGCCAGCGCTTATACAATTTAGATGAAACATCAACAACGACTGTACAGCGTCCACAAAAAGTCTTAACACCTAAAGGTAGAAGCGCATGTAAAGTAACAAGTGGTGAGCGAGGAGTACTGGTGACAACTTGCTGCATTGTAAATGCACTGGGCCAAGCTATGCCTCCAGCTATGGTGTTTCCGCGAGTTCATTTTAAGCAACACATGTTAAATGGGGCACCAACGGGTACACTGGGATTGGCTGCGGCCAGTGGGTGGATGAATACCGAATTGTTTACAAAGGTGATGGAACATTTTATCACAGTTACGTCATCATCCAAAGAAAACCCCTCACTTTTAATAATGGATAACCACGAAAGTCATCTATCCATTAAGGCACTAGATATAGCCAAAGCTTCAGGTGTGACAATACTTACTCTCCACCCGCACACTACCGCCAAATTACAGCCTTTGGACGTGGGCCTCAACGGGCCATTCAAAACTTACTATAATGCAGCGGTCGACTCATGGTTATTGCGACATCCAGGGCAACCTTTAACCATTTACGAAGTTGCTGAATGTGTTGGTATGGCGTACATGAATTCCATGACTCCCTCAAATATTACAAGTGCATTCAAAAAGTGCGGAATCTTTCCGTTCAATGACCAACTTTTTTCAGAAATAGATTTTTTACCAAGCTCGGTCACCGACAGACCTATGCCACCTGCACACAACGACAGTGATACTGAAAGTAATGACTCAGTCGGTTCTGTGTCTCTCCTATGCGCTAACACCTCTGACCATGTTAAACAATCAGAAGACGCCAGTACTGCATCTGAACCACATATGGCAAAGAGAAAGGTAGAATCTCTATTGAAGCTTGCATTGGCAGTGACCAGCATAAGTGACAAAACACTGCGGCCGAGGGCACTTATTAATGACGATGTTGCTATCGATAATCGCGAAGAAGTTATTATAGCATCACCAAGAGCATCCGGAGCTAATGATAAAGTATGTCAGCCAAGTACATCAACATCAAAAGAAAACATAACACCCAATAAATGCGTTCGGACTCCATGTTCAAAAAATCCTCCAGATTCTAAATCACCAAAAATGTTCCGGACTCAACAAAAGGCACCGAAAGCTAACACAGAATTATTTCAGCCCAGTACATCAACAGCAAAAGCAACCACTGCACCTAAAAAGCGTGTTCGGTCTCCATCTTCTAAAAAATCTCCCGACTTCATATCACCAAAAATGTTTCGGACACCATTAAAAGCTCCCCAGAGACAAAATAAGCGTACGAGAAAGGCTGGAAGGAGTATAATAGCCACAGATACCCCAGAAAGAAACGAATTAGCTGAACAAAAAAAAGGAAAGTCAAAGAAAAACACAAAACCTGTGGGAGCAAAAAAAGTAAAACAAGACCTTTTTAAAGAAAATAAACGGCGTAAGAAAAAATTGCCTCCAGTATCGATCTCTCTCGATCTTTCTTCCGATGACGAGCAAGACATATTTTGTGCTAGCGGTTCCAGCTCTGGTGGTGAGCAATATGTAAGCGACTCCGACGATGATGAATTAGTGTTAACAGAACAATTTTCACCACTTCCACGTGAACCTAGAGCAGACGACTATGTGATAATTTTGTTTAAATCGAAAAAGAATAATGTTTATTATGTTGCAAAAATTTTGGAGGTTGCCGAAAATAAAGATGATTCTGATTATTTTGTATCGTACTTAAAATTAAAAAGCAAATTGGGTCAAACATTTGCTGAACCAACTGAACCGGATATGGCTGGTGTTAACAGAGAAGACATTATGTTTATTTTACCGACACCAACCGTCCAAGGCACAAGTCGACGACAAGCGACGTATAAATTCCCAGTGAATGTGTCGATGCTGAATTTGCGTTATTAAGGATAAAATATAAAGTATTGTTTGTAAGACTGATTATGATTACTAATATCGATGATTACCTTCATGGTTGAATGTAAGGAAAGAAGCTATCTCTGATCTCAATTATTAGGTAGTAGGTAAGAAGAGCCCTACCAAACAAACTATTTTTATGATGTACCTAGTTATCATTCAGCGTTAATATTATTTTATTGCTATTCCACCATATCTTCACCACGTATCGTATGGCTACCAGAATCAAAGAATAACAAGGATATAGACCGGACATTGCATGCTTAAATAATAATATCTCGCTTGTATGATAGGGCTCGAATATCAATAAATATCAAAGACAATATTTTAGAGAGTGCCACAAAAGTCCGTGATTGTGTATCTGTATCACTGACATTATTTTAGGAAGTGCCATAAAGGTCAGTGATACCCACCTTGATAAGAATATAATATGTAAGTAAGCTAAAGTATGAGTAGCTAATTAGTAAGTTGATAGATGAGTAATTAACAGATGATTAATCTTGATATTTTTTTTGTTTTACGCAAGTGTTATGATAAAAATATAATAAAGTGTTATGTTTTGACATTTTTTTAAGATTCGTTGATTTATTAAACTGATTAAAATAACAAAAATTTGTTTCACTTCTTTCAGCTTTATAGTAATAGCTTTTATGTGTAAAAATTTTGGCCATTGTTCAAAATAATTAATAAACCTACTGGTTCAATGAGTACCAGCATTGATTCAATGAGTACCAATGCTGGTTCAATGAATACCACTGCCGGTTCAATTAGTACTTACCCCTGGTTTATTTAGTACCACTGGGGGTACTCAATGAACCAATTCCCTTTTTTTAAAAAATAAGAAATTACAAGGACCTATACTTATTGAATGGAATTGACAAGCATGGCCCATAAAGTTAGTTAAACAGGCTATTATACCTAACGCAAATATTTTTATTTGGGCTTCTAGAATAAAAGTTACACGTGTTCAAAGATTTGGTGGTTCAATGATGACCACTTCACCCTACGAAAAAAATGTAAATGAGGTTCCCTCATCTACTAAGAAATCTCTTTGCATATAACTTTGGTCAATGGTACAACATTATTATTATCTTAACTACCAATTACGTGGTACAAAATGCTGGAATGTTATCGCTTGTTAAGATAAGCAAACCACCAACATCACTCGCCCGATGCGTTTGAGACGGAGCTCGCTTATTCGCAAGAGACCCATATAGCATTTAAATTTCCCAGAACTTTCACTACACTCGCGTGCAAAGAAAGCAGCAACAACTTACGCCTTACTACCACACATTGCTCAGTTGAAGTGACAGTGGGCGAGAACTGATGGCCGTTGGGACGAAAAAGTTCTGACCTGGTGACCGCGGACCGGACAATGCAGCGTGGGCAGGCCTCCCACCAGATGGTCTGACGACCTGGTTATGGTTGCGGAGAGTCGCTGGATATGGGCGGCACAAGACCGGGAAGCTTGGAAACCATGAGGGAGGCCTTTGTCCTGCAGTGGGCGTCAAATGGCTGATGATGATGATGATGATAATCACACAACTTGTGACGGGCGGAGGAGAATATTCTCGCACGACGAGAACTCGAAATTGGAAAAGAGTGTGAATTATCATTATTTAAATAATTTACAGTAACCTCTGTATACTTGTTTACAGTCGCGTGCAAAGAAACCTAGCAGCAACGACTTACGCTTTACTATCACTAGTGATGGGCGGGGGAGAATACTTGAAATTGAAAAAAAAAATTATAATCTCTTTATTGAAATAATTTACATTAACCATATTTGTGGGTTACAGTGAATAACTGAGCGGAATGATGGAAAATGAAAATGTTTATTTGTAAAACAAAAGTCAAAAGTCCAAGTCAAAGTCAAAAAAAATTATTCATTATAAAAACCAAATGTAATGAACGTCAAAGCTGTTAGTTTCACAATTAATAGATTGTGCGGAGAAGAAGCTAACAAAGAAACTCCACATTTATTCTTTTTAAAATTTTACAAACCTAATTTACAAGGTTGGCACCTCCTTTTAAGTGATTTTACGAAGACTTATTTCTTCCGTTTATAAGGTCTCATCATGCGAGAACATTAACGGAGAATATCCTCCACGGCCCATCTTACGAGAAAAAAAAACCTAGCAGCAACAAGTTACGCATTCCTATCACGACATAATCAAATCAAGGACGCGTAATATCCTTTTTCTCGCACACCGCACTCGAGTGAAGTTACTAGACATAGAATTATTATGTTATGCAATTTCTGAGTACCTACTGAAATAGACGAAAACAGTCGACAAGCTTTACTTACACACACACGATGCCTAAATACGCGCATGTTTTCCGGAGGGATATGCAGAGACCATTGTTGGCCACTTGTCACAATTCTGTCAATCCTCTTTCTTTTCATCAACATTCATTAGTTGATGCATACCCGGTTTCGGGTACTTTAGATTATGTAATAAGTCTTTATTGTTTTGTTTAAGAAAAGTAAGAAAGCGATGAGTAATTTTTAAAGAGGGACTATTGATTACAATGAAAACCTTATTAAGGCAGAAACAACGTAATAGTTACATTATATTGTTTCTGAATGAAGCGCAATGAATGAGAGAAATCTACGGAACAGTTCTAGCGGGAGAGGCTCGAAATATAGAGTCTTTCAGCAACAATCTAAGTACTGCACAGGTATTTCAAATCGAACTTTATTATCTCACAGTTGTCAGTGTTTATAGCCGGTGAACGTCGCCGATACAGTATTTACTGTGATTGCTCCGCACCATCATTAGATACTCGTAGAAGGAAACAGAATACAAAGTTTCCTGAGGTGGACAGAGCCTTATAATTTTAAAAAAGTAAGTAAGTAAATCGCTCGTAGCCCCGGCTGCCTGAGTGATCTTAAACGATCACGAAGGTTAAGCAACACAGGGCGCGTTCAGTGCATGGATGGGTCGCCGTCTATGCCTAACGCTAGTGGCATTTTTCCGAGCGGTTTCGTGCTTCGCAAGGCACGTTAAGCTGTTGGTGCCGGCTGCCGTCGATAGATGGCAGTCGTTGAGCCAAGTCAGAGGCCTTAGGGCGGCTTGACAACTTCTGGCAGTAGACGAGCCACTAGTCTACAAGCCTCCACCAATCCGGACTTGGCCCCCGTGGTAGAGTATGGTCTATACCTTCCTCAGGGAAGAGACCCGTGCCCCTCGGTGGGGATATAATGGGTTGATGATGAAGTAAATATGAGCGGTGGTAGCCTAGTGGGTAGAACATTGGACTCGAAAGCGAGAGACCCTGGTTCGATTCCCAGTGCGGGCATGTTCCAATGACTAGCGGGCAATAGCGGGCATCTAAGTAACGTGTCAGATGAATCTCTCAATCATTTTAGTAGGGATTTTTAGAACCCACATCCGAGAATCTAGGATCCCCTAGATCCAATGATTGAGAGATTGATCTGATATTTTTCGCAAAAACAATCTGTAAAAGAAATGTTTTTTTTTCACTGTTGGCGCTAGTTAGCCCCTATATCCTCTTAAGAAAGTAGTATACTGTTAATTAAAGAAAGGGACTAAATAAGTATTTGCATCTCGCTCATACAATCTACAACATTGTATGTGCTAGAGGCCAATAGTTGTCTAGTCCCTTTCTTTAATTAATGGTGTTGCAGTAGTAGTGAAGACAAAACTGGGCTTCTGACATTTACCAACTATATGCGGATACCACGGATGGCTTTCTTGAACCGCCACGTTGTAAATCTGTCTAAGCCCAAATTGCAGCAGCCGAGGGTTCTTTAGTGTCTATTGAGTCGTTGGTAAGCCACTGGGACGTCTTACAATGTATATTGAAGAAAACAGCGTATATAACAAAAATAAAAGACTTTTTTTTTTCGCTGTTAACGGAAAAGCTTTATTGACACATTGTCCTAGCGCTAGTCTTAAGATCGTGAGTTCGGTTTGACGCAGGCAGCCACTGAACCTGCATTGATTTGCACAACGTCCGATTGGTTTCACGTTTGACTTATAGTTTGGAACAAAGACCAGTGATGCTGTTGTGTGGATGTTAAAGTTTCTGTAATACCTTTAGATCTTGGTTATATGATACATCCGATAGTCCCGGCATGGGCGGAACTTTTAGCTTTTAAATAGGCTTTTATATGATACATATTCTTATCCATGTGTACAAGAACATGTGTGTGAATATCGGCGGTAAGGAAATTATTATTAACACGGCGAGTATTTCCGAAATCTTATTATTAAACGTCTAATGACGCTTATTTATAGGTATTGATCGTTAGTACGTTTTGATCACAAAGTCTACCTTGATAGGCTGATAATAATGTTCAAATAAAGGTGATCACTTGACCAGAATTCAAAGTAATCTCATCTAAATTCCCATCTGAATAGAGCACGTCTCATTATGACATCAAGAGCAAGTAGGTATTGTCCGCGCGGCGCCGTCACACAGAGAATGGCATAATTTGTCCACCAAAATACAAAATAACAAGCAACAGAAAGACTTTTCAATCAACCAAGCGGTGCCCAAGCTTTCAGAAGGATACAAATAAAAAACATAGTTTTCAGACGCAGTTTATCTTCTTTTAAATAAGGTCTCACTCAGACTATAAACCCAGACTTTGGAAGTGTTTATTTAGTGGGCAGTGGCCTGTCAGAAGTGCGCAGATTGTATCTTCTCAGACGCAGCACACTGCGTGTGAGGCGCTTCGACATTGTTGGTAGAGCCTCTCTAGCTTGTATACACAGACCGAGTGTATGGAAAAATCTTCGTACTGTACTTGAAGGTCATCGTACATACTCTCAGAATAGTTATCTGTGGTCGAACTTTTCTCAATGTATTTGTACAATTTAATACAGGAAAAAGGGCTAAAAACTCGGCGGGACGTTAACAAATTTAATCCAAACACTTTTATTGAACTATTTTTGACACTGATTACATTGGGGATGGAGTACCGAAAGCTCATTGCAGTTGGCATTGACAAACTACTTAAAATGTTAAGCTGATGTTCTGTCGATTGCACTAACCTATCGCTGGTGATTTCAACAAAATTATTGAGACGGTCGTATGTGGTCGTATAGTACAAAACTAACAGCCTTCTGCCGCTCTTTAGCGAGTGAACGACGGAAATCTAATCTAGTAACGCAACAATGACTGTCGTTTGTAACAAGATGAATTTCACACGTCTCCAGCGAACTCTGGTGAAAGCTATTGTATCATTGGTGAATTATTATTCATTGTAGCAAAAAGGACCCGAAAACGGCGTGCGAGCATGCAACGACTAGTGAATGTTGAGGAAGCGAAAGTGATATGTCAGGATCGTGGCAAGTGGCAGTCCTAGTCTCTGCCTACCCCTCTGGGATACAGGCGTGACTTTATGTGTGTATGTAGACAAACAGCTCCGTGAGTATTCGCTTCAAAAATTATGTTGCTAGATGGAAGTAGAAGCAAAAGTCATGAATTTTGTCTCAGCACAAATAAGAGTCATAGTGTAATTGATAGGTATGATCTTCTATCAGTACATTCGAAACTTTATAAGTCTTTTGGTTACTTTGGAACGTTTTTATTCAATAGTTCTGGAGTTGATTTTGTCGACGTGTATTTATAGTCATAAATACGTATGTATGACTATATTTTCAATATTTTCGCGTTGCATAGCCATTGCATACTTTACAGTCGTGAAGCAGCCTCACTACAATAATGGTAGACTTCATTTGCATCTCAATGAACATAATTTCCTGTATTTCAGCAGTTCATTCGATGAGTTCAGCTATTTCCTTCGTGTTTCCTCTAGTCATACTTTCGGAAATGAATATTTTAGGAAAATCAACATAATAGTTGTTTGTGGTGAATATGATAACGTTTACAAATTTACCGACCCAACATTCAAAACTTTGTATGTGTGTAATAAAGTTTTGATCTAGAAAATAATGTCGAAGAATCTTCAGTGACAATCTTTTTTAGCACTGAAGATTTTTTTTTATTAAGGGTATCAACAGTGAAAACAAATAATTTGATCACTATCACTATAAAGAAACAGTTCACAAGGCCAATAACAGATATTCACAAATAGGCAGTTCATAATTACTAGAAATATACCACGATAGCGCTCAGCAATATAAAACTACATGCTTTTTTTTATTATTAAAATAAATATATCTTATTACAATTTAAAACTAATCAAGATTCAAGATTCTTAGACAATGGGTATATTATAACAACGCAGGGAAGAACAATCTAAACGACTACAGTTTTACTTCACTCATTGGTGAAAAATAATCACGTTCGGTCACTGAAGTATCTTCACTAACTCTCCAAAGTAATTCGCAAAGTTTCCTGCATGACTGTCATTTCCGACAAACTTATCACGAGTAATAAATGTCTATGGTGAAGAAGTGGTGCCAAATAATAAAAAGGTAATATTATTTCTGTCATATTTTATTAAAATCCTTAATCACATGAGAACATAAGTAGTATGCAACTCCTGTGTAACAACATTATTGTCACGCTAGTCTCATATTTTTAGGGTTCCGTACCCGAAGGGTGCCAAACGGAACCCTATTACCAAGATTTCACTGTCCGTCGGTCTGTCTGTCCGTCTTTTCTTCTGTCTGTCTGTCTGTCCCCTGGCTGTATCTCATGAACAGTGATATCTAGGCAGTTGAAATTTTCACAGATGATGTATTTCTGTTGCCGCTATTACAACAAATAAAACAAAAACTGAACAAAATAAATATTTAAGAGGGCCTCCCGTACAACAAACGTTGTCTAAAGACAGCGCTCGCCATCTAACGGTCATCAATGCAACCTTCACAGCGCCGATGTCATGTCGTTAAATGTCAATTGTTGGTTTCTATAGATGGCGCTGTTCTTAAATTCTATCTTTGTCTAATGTTGTATAGATAATGGTACGGAACCCTTCATCCGCGATTCTGACTCGCACTTGGCCGGTTTTTTATATCGGTCAAATGCAAATTTTGACCAACGTCAACCGAGTGACACCAAACACAATTACGCGTGGGCAAACAACAGCAGTCGCAATGACGAAGTCCGTGCCCGTAGCGCAAACTGGCCTGCCGATTTCAATAAAGCAAGATCTCTCAAAGACCAAGTAAAGAAAGATGTATGATAAATCGCGCTGATTGGCGCTGGGTCAACAAATGACATCGCTACATCGAATCCCGAACCGATTTCATGCCAAGCCAGCATAGGCAGCACGATGACGCGAGTCACACGTTTTAACGTCAAAAGTCGCGACTTTTCAGTACATTCATTGCCAAATTGTGACATTTTAGCCCTATGAAATGCATGACCCGCGCTATCGCACTACCTATGCTGAGCCGGCAGACACACGGTGATCCGCGACGCCGACGCTGCGACAGTGCACATTAGTCACTCCAACTGGTATCTAGAGGAGGTACAGAATGTTAATAAAGCATAAGCATCTTACTTTGCATTTTTTGTGGATTTGTACGAACTGTACAAAATTCGTGTCTTGTCCAGAATGAAATAGTGCCTACTGGTATAGAGAAGTCGGCTCAAAAAACAAAATTGAGGGAACAGCATTATTCCCTAAGACATTTAAAATACTTTTTAAGCCCTACACCACTTCTAACCTCTTTGAATTTATTGATATTCACAATTTCGATCCAAACGTTAGAAATCACGAATATTTACTATTATTTTTAGATCATTCGTATTATTGCTGAACATACCCTCGATATATTAAATTATTACTATTATCATTGAATTTTAATTCAATGCTATTATTAATACGATTATTGCACAAAAATAAACTTTATAATGGCAATGCCACGGACTAAATGCTACAAACATTATATTGCAAAGGATTTTAAATTCACGCGACCCTATGCTGTCAACTATTTTATATTAGAAATGAATAAGACCTCTATGTTCTAAAATATTTTAGTAGTCATCCATACCGAGCTACGGGATGCATTCCTAAGTTACACAAATTAAAATCGATAATTTCATAGAACCGTTTCTCGGTTACAATATACAATCAGTAATGAAATAAACGGCAAATCCAAATAGAAAGGTGGCATGTAACTGTAGTTTTCACTCTAACATAGAATGATCTATGACGTCACCAACCAAGCTCGACCTACTTCCCCTCCCTTGAAGGCAACTTCAGCAGGCGCCGGAGGAGGTGAGGCGGTGACATTTCAGAGGTTTTCTCTCGAAAGTTACGTGTTGGGAATCCTGAGAACAATGGGCAGTTACGGGCCGGCCTTAGCCAGATAAGAATTGCAACAACAAAAGCACAATTCTGTGCCTAGCTGCTAGTAGATGTTTTAATCGATTTATAGGTAGTACACAAATACTAGAGACAGAGCGCGATTGTACTCTTCGGTCTTCGGTATTATCTGCCACACAGTGTGGTCTATTTTAAAATCCAACCTGCACTCATCAAATCTTTGGGAAATAAGGTTTGTGATCCTAATCACCCTCAAGGCGTGCTTAAAAGATGACTATGTGAAAGAGCACATCAAGAAACTGGCAGACATCAACTGGATACTCACTGTCTAAAGGAACTTAGAAGTTTGAAGGAAGCAGCCTTCAATGTTAGGTAAGCTCATATGGTGGTCTAACCAGTCCTATAAGGAAACTAAGTACCTACCTTCTTAGATAAGTTCTTCTATAGCTAATTGGTTTGCAGGCCTTACCCGAGACGGTTAGATGTTAGTGTTAGACAGACGTTGAGTTATGAGCCGCAGTCCCCAGCTGTTTTAAAGATCTCAACCGAACGTGAGATTAATTCTGCTTCTTTTAAACGGCATTAGAGACGAGAGAGTTAACTGGCAAAACTATTCGGAAGAGCTTCTTAGATAAAGCTCACATCGATAATGAAAACATCAGCGGCTTAGAATATAATTTTTTGGAAGCGTTGGATTTACACGATCTGCAAGCTACCTACTCTAGTAGCAAACGAGAGCCATACGGACATATCTAGGTGGCAAGATCACATAGACAAGGCGGCAGGAAAGTTCTGAAGAAGAGCAACACAGAGTAAATGCGGTTTCTCCATCAGTGGACATCGACTGGCTGAAGACGATGATGTTCAAAAGGTTAGTAGACGATCGATTCGATGAGTTGAAAACAATATCTGATAAGTAAATAATAATAACGTCCACAAAGCACAAACACCTGCGCTTGACCCGTACTAGGATACCTTGTAATCATCATCATCATTCAGCCACAAGAAGTCCACTGCTGGACATAGGCCTCCTCCATGGATTTCCAAAAAGACCGGTTAGAAGCGGCCTGCATCCAGCGTCTTCCTGCCACTTGGATGAGGTCATCTGTCCATCTTGTGGCTGGTCGTCCTACGCTGCGCTTGCCGATATGCGGTCTCCATTCGAGAACCCTTCGGCCCCATCGGCCATCAGTTCTGCGTGCTATGTGCCCCGCCCACTGCCACTTCAACTTACTAATCCGCTGGGCTATGTCGACGACTTTCGTTCGTCTACGAATCTCATCATTTCTGATTCGATCTCGTAGAGAAATTCCGAGCATAGCCCTTTCCATAGCTCGTTGCGTGACCTTGAGCTTTCTTATGAGGCCCATAGTTAGAGACCACGTTTCAGTGCCATAAGTCATCACTGGTAACACACACTGGTTGTATAATTTTGTCTTGAGCGATTGAGGTATGTTAGACGAAAAGCAGCTCAATTAGCTTTTCGTCTGTCCTCAATGTGCGAATGTTGTGTGTTACCAGGGCCAGTCGTTTTCGTTTTTGGGGGTGGTAGCCAGATCTCTGCCGGAGATTCTTAGCACCCCCTGCTCCGCCGTTACCGTGGCCGCTACCGTAGCCGGGAATAGCGGAGCCGCCGGGGACTGGGGGCCTGGTTTTTTTGTGTATTGCCATGAGGGTATTTGTCTTACTCGCCACGCTTGGCATGCGGGTTGGCGAGCGCAGTATATCGCATTTTCGCAGAAGGCGCTGCTGCCCACCTTCTGGTAATGTGTCTCTTAGCCGGTTTTTACGGCACCCGCGGGAAGGGATGGGGGTACCCCCGGCACCCCACGGCATGTACATGCATGCACTACCTTGTAATACGGCGATCAAAAAGGATATCACAAACATGGAAGTATAATGACCTACAGTGTGAATCGATCTATGGTAGTGGTAATCATCAGACTGGTAATTGATAGTCAAGCGTGATACCGATAAACCGACGTTACAAACTTGGAAAAATGCTCAGAGTAGGTAATGCCATTTGTATTAGGGCAGCTCCCATAGGGAATAGAACTCACGACCCCTGTCTTCGTAATCCAACGTATTAACGGTAGACCAAGGAGAAGTTGAAGACATGTGAAAAACTTGTTGAAATGGAGCGAAATATTGGCAGGTGGCGATATCATATCGAGGTCATCGCGGTGTTAGTTTCTGAGGGAGCGGAGCTACTCTGGATTTGAAAATGTTTTTTCAGTCAATGATTTTTAAGGACAATGATTTCAATTCCTATATCTACAACGTCAGTCACTAAATTTGAAAAGAATAAAATATATATTTACCCTTTGTTTTTAGGGTTCCGTACCTGAAGGGTGCAATCGAGACCCAATAATTACGCGAACGTCATCTCTAAGTGCTTTTATTTATCTGACCTATAAAGGGCTTTCGCTGTCCCTTGAACCTGTTGAAATTTTCATATGTTTTATGACGCATTGTCAAATAACAAAAACTACAAAAAGTGAAAAATAAGGAGTGTCCCCATACGACAGACATGATTTGTTTTATTTTTTTGTCCCTGATCCGTTGTAAAAATGGTAAAAGTGTCAAACTTGGTGTGATGTAGTTGGCAATTCCTGTCTATAACAACAAATAATACAAACCTGGCAAGTGTGGGTCAGACTCCCGCTAAGGTTCCTGTACTGAAGAAAAAGAAACACGTTTTATTTTAAATACGTAGTATGGTAAATATATATATATATATATATATATATACCATACCACGAAATATAAATATGGTTGCACGCAACCTTTGGCACTCGAGTCCGACTCGCACTTGGCCAGCTTTTTCAACACTTGAGTGACGAAGTGGTTAGTGAGTAGAGCCCCAGAGCGAAGGGTTTCGATTACCGAGTTGCGGTCAGTCGCAACCAGAGCTTGAAAAAAAATGTAAAGCGAGCCGCAGGGCATGGACACTTTAAAAAAACCTTGTGCCGAAAGAATTTCGTTGAAATCGAGCCAAATACATGTCTCCTACTCCCTTGTACTATCTATTCATGCTATCGGTCGTAGATAATCAAGCCACAAACCCCTCTAACCAGAAACGCAAGCCTGAGGGCTCTAACGCTTTATTGGAAGCGAGTTTGTGACAACAACAAGCAAAGCTCTAGGTACTGTAGACTCGCTTCGTATCGACAGCTTTGTTATTAGTAAACTTCAACAGCACTAGTCTTTCAACGCTAACTACACTACAACTTGCGCGACTACGTGTATCTACATACTTAGCTCTTACTCTTAGACGAGGGGTTCGAAAAGGGATAAAATACGCGTTACATCTACTAGATTCAGCGAGCTAAGGGGATAAGTATGGTGTTGGGTAATACTTCTCTAAAAGATATGAAGACCGATCTGCATCACTTCTTAAATGTCACTTAGGTGGCAATTAAAATTGAGTTTGGTATGAAGAATTTTATCAAAATGCTGCTTAAGCCACATTTAAGAAAGTTGTACAAGTAGCCTATGATTAGGTGGTCTTTGTCACAAAACGCTATGTAATTTATCATCTAGCTTACGCGAAGGCAAGGGACGAGACTGACCAGGACCAGGAAGGTTGGGGTGAGGGTGAAGTGCTTTTTGTGGGCTGTATAGATAAATAAAATAGATAGGCGTGAAATATATAATTAACTTTTTAGCTCACTCTGTAACGCGAAGGGATAAATAGTAACAGTAAAGTATAAGGTGTTGCAAAACCTTACACTCCTCTAGACCTCAAGGTATCCCAACTAGCACAAGATTCCGTAAGGCACCCCCTTAGGGTCTGGTGGTTGCTATGCAGCTGCAATAGTTAGCTTTCTACGTCAAGCAAGGCCCAATAGGCGCCCCCTTAGGGTTTAGCTACTATACGTATTGTATTAGTTTTTCAACAACCACTCTCATCGCCATCGCACTTAGAGAATCTGGCTGCCGAAATCGACACCGTACGACAGTTACTAGCCAAACAATAGAGAAGGCATTATTTACAGCCCGGCGCTACATTACTGTGGTGAACATTCACATCTGAATGACAAAAGAACCACTCAATAAGTGGAATACAATAGAGTAAATGGAATACATAAAGAATTAGTTCTTTTAGTTTTGCATTAGTTCAATAGCATGGCGCAGATAAACTCTGTTTGATAGGTAAGACTTTTCTTGTCAACCTACGTAGTTAATAAGAAAGTGATGACAATAATTCACGGTGGTTTGATTATCGATAGAGATTTTTCAGGTTTTTCGTTATTTCAATAACACGTTATACATAGGCATGTTAACACGTTATATCCATGTGTAAAGCCCACTGCAAGGATTAAATAGTCATTTTACTTTGATGCCAACTCTCCATTCCCCAACCAATCTCATCCTAATGCCCGTGGTAATCCACAAACTTACAGAAGGTAGGTAGTACTTACAGAAGGTAGGTAGGCACGTTAGTACCTTCTGTACTACCTACTAGGTAGGAACAAACAGATGCTAAATGAGAAAAAGGACAAACGTACAAAATCCAATTCTAACGAAGCCGAAGCTTTTTCCTATCTGTTTTATTGTGAAATAACTGTTAGAAAACAGCTTCTCACTGGAGATCATCGACCCCGTTCAGGATGTGAGCAGAGACAAAACGTTCGTTGGACAAAGCGTATCCACATATCGCATCGCATCGCTCTACATCCGACGTGGCGGGCGCACGGCGGTTTGACACGATAGTGCGGCGATTCTATCAACTATTCTATTACGTTCAGCAAAAAATACTGATTGGTTTAGCAATTTTATTTTTGTCAGAAATACAAGTACTTTTACCAGAAACTAGTGGTTGATGACATACAATAGTTCAGGTACAAGTACAGACTTATCTTAAAAACTAACCCATATATATAAACATAAAGTTCTATGGCACTTTTAAGCCACACAAGGGTGTGCCGCAGAAGCTCAAAAGACCGTATCTCAGCATTATAAATATCCACTTTAAATAAGCAGATATTTTACTGATTTTCAGCTACAGCCAAAGAGTGTGAGAACGGCGATGATAGATATTTATAGATAATCATCAAAATGTTTAAAATTGAAATAAAATAAGTAACACATAATGAGAAAAACGCTCTGTACATTAAATATATTACATACATAACATAAACAGCCTATATACGTCCCAATGTAGGGCACAGGCCTTCTCTCAGGGAGAGAGTATATTCGAAATATATTACAATTTCATTATAATTAAAGTCTATTGATTTCATTCTTAATAACTTTTGTTTACCAGTGAAGTAGTGTTTTGTGTATTTAGTGTGTTGTAAAGTTGCATAGTCGTTATACTTCTTATTATTTATTTATTTATATCATTTCATTATTTAGCAATTTATTAACAATAATTTATATACAACATCATTTTTTTATGTAACACTTATTAACACTTGAACGGGTTGACCCATGGATACGTAGTTTAAAATTTTGTAAAACAGCTAAATTTCTCACTGTCATGAAACCGCCACCTACGTCAAGAGCTAAGGAACTCCCAGTTTTTGTAAATCAAGCATGTAAGCTTTAAAATGTTTTTTTAAATTGCCCTGGCCCCAACTAGGATACTCTGTGCTATGGTAACCAGGCAAGGACATCGCAATCATGGAAATACACACCGACATGTAATATATAGCTTTAGCAACTCATTCACTGTAAGGGCCGTCCGGGTGTGGAATGATCTGCCGATCTCAATGAGGCGTTCTCCATCTCCAGCAATCTTCAAAAATAGGGTAAAAGAACTGTATCTTTCTCTGTAAATTAAGTTTTTAATAACTACATGATTGCTTTTTCTTTCTATGTAGGTATATTACCGCCAATTGTATACCACTACTTAGATATAAGAAACTGTTTGTAATATCTTTCACCTGGTTATGCAATAAAGTGTTCTCTATCTATCTATCTATTATATTCATTATACCTCCTCTTACATATAGGTATTGTAACTTATTTATGTAGTAGTACACAACAATGATTTAAGTAAGATTTATGTAACTTTATTATTAAGTTTAAGTGTGTACTATTAATATTTGCACCAACTACCCGTCTCCATTTCTCCTTCGGAAACCTTTCCGTCACAAGGTTGTCTGGAAGAAATTGCTGTTAGCAATAAGGCCGCCCATTGTACTTTTTCATTGTAACTTTCAAATTTTATGTCTCGCTTCTTGTATACAATAAAGAATATTCTTATCTTATCTTATCTTATCTTATATAAAAATCTCGTGTTTGTTATCGAACTCCGCCGAAACGACTTCACCGATTTTTATGATTGTTTTCGTGTATATTTGAAAGGTTTGAGAATGCGTCGTAGGCTAATTAATATGGCGAAACAACGTCTGCCGATTCTGCTAGCAATCATATAATTGTTGGATTAAGTAATTTGCTGATCATGTTCGCTTTTTTGGCTGATAAGATGTTGCTGTTCATTTATTTATTCTGCTGACTGACCAAAATAATTATTAAGCTGACCAAAATGGTTACCACTGCCAAAATTTATTTGCAGACCATATTCGATTTATTGACTGACCACATATCGCTAATTTACTAATTATTAACCATAATAATTGTTGGCTGATCACGTAATTTTTTCTGCTGATCACTACATAGTACGATTGGTCACAATTTACTGACATGAGTTGAGGTACGAGGTGCAAAAATCTTTTACTCCAACCTTATTATTAGTAACATTAAGACAGCGAAACAATGGGTACAACAAAAACAAACAAAAAAAATACGTCTCCCAGTTAGATACCAAAATTTACACCGTTTCACGAAGTACCTACACGTCCACAATACCATGAGACCACAATTGAATCGTGTGATTTTAAAACAACACAAGTCACATGTGTTTTTAAAATAACACTTGCCCATTTTTTTTTAATTAAATTATTTACCCTACCTATTGACTTACATTAGAAAAAAAAATTGTAGTTTATTCATACAGAAATCAATATAATATGCTAAAATATTGCTGTTGTAGATATTAGTATTTGAATAAAACAGTTTTTTCTATTTCCTGCAAAGTTGTAATGAAAGGACATGTGTCGTTTTAAAATCACACGATTCAATTCCACTATCAAAGAGCTTTAACGTCAGATTTTCCATCCTGCTGTTTTCCTCGGTTTAAAGTTGCGGGAATCAGGCCCCTCGCCAACGATGTGGCATCGCACGAGACCGCAAGGATGTCAGGATGACGCATTTAAAACTCACTTTACAATGAAGCCAAGTACCTATGTACTAACAAAACACGACAGTCTTTTCAATATTGGCATTGAACCTCACTCATGTAAACCTATTGTAAGGACACAAAGAAGCGTTCCGTATTCTGCAAGAGTCATCAAGGCTGACATTGAGATATCTTTATTTGCTGTAATCGTGACAGTGAAACATCGATAGTTCCACTGACGGACGCGGGAATCCTTTAATTTGAAACGCAACATAACAACCACGTTTTAATATAAAAAACCTAACAAGTGCAAGCAGGACTCGTGCCCTCGGTGTTCCGAACAAACGATTATTATCAACTTTGCAGTGGAAAAGTTTAATAACTTCCACGTAACACAATCGCTTGTCCTGGTCCCAAACTAGGATACCCTGTACTATTGTAACCAGGCAAGGACGTCACAAATATGGAAACACACCCAGACTAAGGTCAGTTGTACAAATCAAGTTAAGCGGTCTCTAGTGGTAATCGAACCCACGACGTCTGTTTCGTTACAAATTATAATTAATGTTATTAATTTCAACTTGATCGCCTCAATTCGTGATTAAAAGATATTAATTGACAGATAGTCGGACGGATATCCTGTCGACAGACCCTATAAGGGTTATGATGAGATAAGATAAGAATATTCTAGGTTCTTTTGTTCCTTTTGAGGTATGGGACCCCAAAAAGTACAATAAACTTAGCAATTATATGTTTGAAATTGAAAGATTGATATTTTTCAGTCAAGCACGCCTGAATACCCAAACCGATTTGTATTTAAAAAAACCGGCCAATTGCGAGTTGGACTCGCGCACCGAGGGTTCCGTACTTGCGCTTGGCCGTTTTTTTATTATTTTATGTTAAAATATATAATAAGTGCCACAAACAATGACGCCAAGATTGATGCCTGTATGTGTTACCGTTTTTACGATAGAGCATAAAAAGAAAAACGGCGGAAAAACTTTTGTTTTACTTTTGGAAAAACCCCCCTTTTTCACTATTTTTTCACACACTCTGTAAAAATGTCAACTGGCTACCTATTACGGTTCCTAAGATAGAGCCCTTTAAAGGTCGGACGGACGGACAGACAGACAGACAGCGGAGGCAGAGTAATAGGGTCCCGTTTGGCACCCCTCGGGTACGGAACCCTAAAAACAAAACTAACAAACCCCACACGAATAAAAGCGCGGGCACTGCTAGTTGCGAAAAAAATTGGAACGGCTAATTTGTCCCTTTTACAACCGAGTGCGTAAATAAATCTTAAAGTTCATTGAATTATCTGTGTTCAATTTGTTGTTCATTAACCTTGCAAAGTAGTGTCCATTAAATTCAACTGCAGCGGCTGATCACAGAAGCCAAGCCAGATCGTTAAAACTTTTACTTTACGTCGTTTACTGACAAAAGTACCTGTTTGTACGTAACATACTAAACACATAGAAGATTCATCTGAGCCTAACCTAAACTTAATTTGTTCATTGACAAACATTTCCAATATGTCCATATATAATACCTATATATCTTTTTCTTCTATCTGTGTAATTTCCTTTTTAGGGTTCCGTACCCAAAGGGTAAGGGACCCTATTGCTAAGACTCCGCTGTACTGTCCGTCCGTCCCGTCCCTCCGTCTGTCACCAGCTGTATCTCATGAACCGTGATAGTTAGGCAGTTGAAATTTTCACAGATGATGTATTCCTGTTGCCGCTATAACAACAAATACTAAAAACAATAAATATTTAAGGGGGGCACCCGTGATTTTTTTGCCGTTTTTGCTCGATATTAATAACGGTAACAGGTAGTTAGACGCTTGAAATATTTAAATGTTGTATAGATAATAGTACGGAACCCTTCGTGCGCGAGTCCGACTAGCAATTGGCTGGTTTTTATGTACAATAAAGTGTTCTCCATCTATTTCTCTATAACTATAGAACAAACAACAGCCCGTCAATCGTTACGTCCGTGAACTCTACTCAGTCACGTTACTGGCGATAACAATTATTAAAAACAAAAATGTCTCATGACGTAAAGACCTAAAGCGCTACGTTTTTGAGATAATCTATGTAGCATTTTTATTTTTATCTATACATGATAATATTTAATATATCTCCTCCATCGATATACATATAATACACAAGTTTCAACGAGCGCCACCACTTTGGAAAAATCCCGCAAAATTATGGTCTGACTCCATTTGCCTCGCTATAGAGGTTGTTTGTCGCGTATAATTCCCCTGTAAAGACTCGTCCACAAAAACTGAGCCGCCCTTCTATACTTACTTTCCAATATTGTGCTCTAGACACGCCCTATGAAAGTAACTATGATATCACTAAGTGGCTCTTACATTAGCTAAATGGTATTTTAGTTACCGACAGAGTGTCACGATTAATTTTACGAGTAAAGAGGAATAACGCCGGGCTATAATTAACACCGACATTACACTTAGGCCGACTTGCACCACTTCTTAAATGTCACTTAAGTCGCCATTTAAATTGACTTTTGTATGAAGAATTTTAGATAAATGCTGTTTAAGCCACATTTAAGAACGCGGCGCAGGTTGGCCTTAGTACCTGGGCCTCTGGGATTTGGTAGATCACATACAATTATGGTAGGCAGAGACCAGGGTTTGCCTTGGTATCGGTTGTTTACGTTCTAACAAGTGCCTAAGTATACCAAATGACTATTCTACTAGTCTATATATATATCCTCCTAGCCGTGTTCGGCCATAGCGACCGCATACAGGACTCTCATTTCTTTATGGTTGAGGGTTTCGCTGGTGTGCCCTCAGGTGACTGGTGTAGCCGATCTTGGCTCGGAAAGTGCGAGCACATTGGGCGCTCGTCAAGACGCCATTGACGTAGTTATATTGTATGGCCGCCGGTGGTCGGGCCTTTAGCTCGTCGCGCTTGGCATCTAAGTCGAGCAGTCTCCTCCTTTCAAACTCGTCCACACTGCCCTGCAGTGCAGTGTGGACTAGTCTACCTATCTATCCAAGTATGGCAAGTGATACAAATATACGAGACTAATAAAAAAACCGGCCAAGTGCGAGTCGGACTCGCGCACCGAGGGTTCCTCACCGCCACTCATCTTTATTTTATAATCTATCTTAGTGTTGCTCAAATTCAGTCTTGGTCTTGCAGTCTTGGTCTTGTTCTTGCGTTTTTGCAAGACCAAGACCAAGAACAAGACCGCGTATTTTTAGCAAGACCAAGACCAAGACTGACCGTGCAAGACTTGAGCAAGAACAAGACATAGCCTGCAAGACTCTTGCGTCTTGCAGCTAGGACTTAGCGCTATTTCACTGAGTAGTTAGGTGTAACAGTTCGGTGTATAGGTAGGTACGCTTAGGAATTCTATGAGACGCAAAAAACTGTATCAAAGAATATGAAAAACTGGACCTATGCGCATTACGACTAATACCATAAACATAGCGAATAAAAAAATATCTATTAAAATCAAACTGAGTGCATGCATAGTTATGTTTTAACCATCGGCACTTTGATAATGCGGCATCAAAGGTTTTGTACTTACTTCTCAAAGAAATTTGCCGCTTTTCGGAAGTACATGGTTATGATACACGCGCCGGCGGCTTCTTTTGAAATCTAAAACAATCGTTGCCGCCACGCCGAAATCATAACATTTGACACTATTTGATTGCCGCCATAGGGCGTAGGTATACTCATGCAAAATAATTTCCTAGTAGAGTACCTACAGGTGTTCCAAAGAATAAATAAGTTTCAGAGTGCTTAGAATGAAAATGAATACATTATACTGATCACGCAAGTAGTATTATGATTAGGATAAAATGGTAAGGATAGGTAGTAGATGTCATATTAATTCATTCTAGTAAGTATATATTATAATATTGATTACTTATATGGTTTTAAACTAATTACTTAGGTACTATTATTGTACATTTAGTCATTATATTTCTTAAGTTCTTACAAGAAAAAATAGCAAAAAAGTGTTCAAATGGTGATCCGTTTAATAAATATTGTAGCCACTTTTAAATATACTTGAAACGTGTAAAAAAATTCTACAAAACTAATAAAATAATATAAAAAGCGTAGGTACTTACCTACTAATAAAATAAAAAGCCTGCGATAAGAGTTTTGTATTACTTACCAGCCCGAATATCTCTGAGAGAGATGATGAGAGTAAGTATTTACTAGCTGTGCCCGCGACTTCGTCCACGAGGAATAGTTACTTTGGAGGTATAGTGACGTTCAGGATTTATTTATTTATTTTAAAACTTCTGTCATCAAACATACAAACGAACTCTTCAGCTTTATAATATTAGTATAGATGTACGCCAAAACATTCACTTATATGTAACTGTTGATTTGTGTTGTATTTTATTTTTTATTCAAATAAATGATAAATCGTAAAACTCTTATTAAATTTCTTATAAGTTGAGGGTTCAATCTCTTTCTAGACAGATAAGTATTGTTCTTTAAAATACAGTCAAGTTATTGTAATTAATTTGTTTTTTTTACATGTTTTAGCAAATGTAAGCTTATAAATCATAAATGTTTATTAAGAAACAGTTACTTCCATGGAAAACGACATATAGGTCAGTTGATTTTTCGAATTTCTTATCAAATCTTCAGTTATTTATTAATCTGCTTGATCTTTACTATGGCTATGTTAATTCAAGCTCACAATATTCCAATTCTAATACGTTTTTCTAAGATTTAAAGTAAACTTTAATAAATAGTAATAGACTAATAGGTAATTGCAAGACTTGCAAGACTCTTGCTGCAAGACCAAGACCAAGACCAAGACTGGGAGCGCAAGACCAAGACCAAGACCAAGACCAGGTGTATTGGCGCAAGACCAAGACCAAGACTGGCTAAGTCTCGTCTTGTTCTTGCATTTGGGCAACACTAATCTATCTACACAGCCTATGAAAGATACACATGCACATATTTACACAAATACACACACACACGCGCGCACACACACACACACACACACACACACACACACACACACACACACACACACACACACACACTTTTACATATTTTTTTAATAAATAATGAAATAAAACCAAACAAAAAACGTTGAATAACACTTACGTTACTTGTATAGTATTTACATCTCTGTACTATTTCATCATTCAGCCACAAGAAGTCCACTACTGGACATAGGCCTCCTCCATGGATTTGTGCTATTTATTTGTGCTGTACTATTTATAATCTCTTATAGTCCTCTTATGTTACTCTTTATAGTCCTACTAAAAACAAAACAATCAAAATGGCCCTTGAAAAAGTCAAGCTAGAAGCAAAATAAAATACGGCACAGAAATTCCGCGCATTTCCTCGGTTTCAGGTGGCATTTAATGAAGCGTTTCTTACAGTATATCGCTGCAACAATCAACTTCAATATGCGTGGGCCAACGGCTACTCGGAGCAGACGCTTTTCTCTGTCTCGAGCTCCACAGCCGGCACGGCAGCTAGACTATACAAGGTTGTGCAATTCCTTAAGCACCCCATGTAGAGTTTGTGTTCTCAACTACTTTTGTTCTATGAGTTTTGTTTTTTATATGTTGCGTAATATCAGGGCTTACATAATTTTGTTAAATGACTGCCTCGTTGGTCTAGCCGTTAAATAGCTTAGCTACCAAAACAGAGGTAGCGGGTTCGATTCCCACTGGGCGCCGCCGTACATTTGTACAAATGGTCTCTGTCTGGGTGTATTTTCATGTTTGTAATGGCCTGGTTACCATAGCACAGAATATCCTATTTTGGGACCAGGTCAAGCGATTATGTTGTGTGGAAGTTACTATTATTATTATAAATTCAAATGCTGTACTAATGTCGCACCAAATCGTTGCCTTACTTAGAAAAATGTGTATTATATTTAAAACAATATAGTTTTAAACACTTATCTATTAAACAGCGCCACTAAAAACCACATAAATCTCAAAATACATATAAAAAAAATTAAATTGAATAAAAAAAATTTTAAGTCTCGTCAGGTTTTTTTGTACACTAAAAGAAACGATGCCAATCCCATCTTTCCTTATACTAGACACTTCTTATTTAATAAGTAAATTCCACTAAACATAACAAACAAAATGCACAACACTTTAGCTGTTCCTGATAAAGATTCAGCTTTGAAATACGCATTTATTTATAATATTTAGTTGCAGTGGTTGTAAATGAAGAACTCTTTAGGAATGGCGCATGTTTTAGCTAACCCCGTATAAACACTGTCGGGGGCACACCACATCGGTACGTGACAATGACAGCCACAATTCCCGATCTTTATTGTAGCAGAACTCGTAGATAAGCCGGCGTTTTTCTATTTTATTACTCTGAACAGTTTGTTATGGCCGCGTGTGCCACGAAATTGATTTTCCGTGGCATCACGTACATGACAAATTGCTATTGCGGCCACGTGTCTCTATTTGTTCTGTCTATCTGTGCCGCTCGAAAACGGTCTCTGACAGAGTTCAGTTAGAGTGCATTTCACAACATAATTTTACTGGTTTTATTTTTGTTCTGTTTACTTTTAAACTATGTACTTCTATGAACAGGAATTCAGTAATATTTAGAAATGGATCATTAAACATAAACATTTACATACAGGCACATATATTGCTTCTGGCCCCACACTAGGATACCCTGTGTCGTGGGAACCAGAAACAGCGACATCACAAATATGTAAACATCCAAGACCTGGGTTTTTTTTTGTCCCCAGTCGGGATTCGAACCCGGGACCTCTCGCATGCTAGGCAGATGCGCTAACGCTGGGCCACAGAAGTCGACATTTATGAATACAGATGTAATTTAATTACAGTCAACATGAAACCTTTGCATTTTTGTTGCACAGTCGCCTTTCATCATCATCATCATCATCAGCCATTTGACGCCCTCAGCAGGACATAGGCCTCCCTCATGGTTTTCTAAGTTTCCCGGTCTTGTGCCGCCCGAATCGAGAGACTCCCTGCCACCGTAACCAAGTCGCCAGACCATCTGGTGGGGGGCCTACCCACGCTGCGTCGTCCGGTCCGTGGTCGCCAGGTCACAACTTTTCCGCCCCAACGGCCATCAGTCCTCCGAGCTATTTGCCCCGCCCACTGCCACTTCAAGAGTCGCCTTTAACGTAACTGATTATAGTTCACGAATGTGAAGGTTGATGTGCTTCACCTACCGTTGTTTTAGTGCAGACTACACATGACTATGTTGCTGTACGTAGTAAACAGTTTCCTGGCATAAAATTGAATTACTTAAGTTAATTATTTTCATCTTGTCTTTATAATAGAATCGGATTAAGCTACTTTGTACGCACAGCTGGTTGAATTTGTATTAAAGTGGTAAATGGTGTGGCTGTAAAAACATTTACGAGGATTTCCCACCCGATATCATTTTATAGGACCTGGATGACCGAGCTTTGCTTTTTTTTGATTAATCGTGTTTTTTGGAAATTATATTTAGATACGATGAAAAAAGAGGGAAAAAACCGGACTGGAGACAGGCTCGAACCGGCCTCTTCTGGTTTCGGGACCACCCGGTTTCCCATCTGAGCTATGACAACCTTGTAAATGGCGGCGAAATTTACCTTCGTATTGTAACGACTTTTTCATTGCCTAAAAACACGGATAAAACGACGTTTTCTAAAAATGAAACCTAGCTAGATCGATTTATCGTCCCCAAAACCCTCTGCATACTAAATATCATTAAAATCGTTGGAGCCATTTCCGAGATTCAGATTATGTACCTTTATATAGGTACACTCCATTTCCTTCCGTGAATATCGTAGAAGGCGACTAAGGCAATCAATTACCAGGAGACGGGCAGCAGCGTCTTCCTGAGATTCCAACCGCATACTGCGATCGCCAACCCGCCTGCCAAGCGTGGCGATTATGGCAAAACCCCTCATGGTTATGAAAACCACGAAGGAGGCCTATGTCCTGCAGTGGGCGTCGAATGGCTGATGATGATGATGATATATATATATTACACAGGTTAGATAGTTAGATAGGTAACAGCTCGGAAGTTGTTTTATTCTTGTTGGAAAATGGAACGATCTTTTACTCCAAACAATGACAACCAAGGAGTAACTTATCAGAGGTTTTATTTAATTTCGAACTGGCTTGCGATAGAAAACTGGTTATACCTATTGAAAAAAAAGAACACTAACGCGGCAAAAATTATTGTTGTTCGTTCGTGGTTCGTCTGATTTTGAAAGTTTACTGAATTTTTCTAAAAAAAAATTCTGTCTTAGTACTACTTAGTTTTAATTTCCGCGCATTATTTGAGAAAAATCATATACAAGCCTTGGCCACAGACTTGTATATGATTTTCCTCGGCTTCGCCTCGCCCACATTTCCACGTTCGTCCATCAATGCCTCTTTTGCTGGCCGCTGCAGTAATGTACTATTTTAATACAGTTGCTCAAAAAGTGGCGTATTGCATGGACGTATAGCGTTCGGGATGTGGGCTATTACACACTCGTGCTTTTTTTTTACCTTTCCCGCACTCGTGCGTTCTCTTTCCCAACTGTCAAAATAATGTCTATTAAAAAGAATAGCCAACCATGAAGTTTTTACTAAAAAAAATCATAAAAGTTTTTATGATTCATGCAAATACGTATATTTCTAAAAAGAAGCTACTAATTTGTTTCAATATCAGATTTAATTATTTGATTGAATGAGTTTGGTTAGGTTTCATTTAATTTATTCATCTCATTAAATTTCATTTTCATTTCATATCAATAAAAAACTTCTATTGAAGACTTGGCTGTATGGGCATAGTTCCCTTTGCCTACCAGAATGGGTGAAGAAAAAAAAAACTCTGCTTATAGTCTACGGTTGGCACCATTTTACAGAAATTTTCTTTGCGAGTTTAGTTGTTTGTTGCACAAGATGAGTAATTTCGACCCTAGTTTTTTTGAATTAACACCACCGGAACTCAGTATAATTGCACAAAATGCTTCGGAGAACATTTTACCGGAAAAGTCAAAAAGTCGCTACATATCTACATACGACGAATTTATTGCGTGGAGAGAAGAGAAAAAAGCAAATAGTTTTCATTTTTTCGCAACTGTATTAAAAATAGTCGTTCAGTACACGTGCGGAACCGTCATTGCAACTTGTTCCGACTGTCAACCCTCGCCTTCGGCTGCGCCTCGGCTCGGGTAGACATTTGTCGGAACTCTTTGCAATGACAGCCTTTCCACACTTGTAATGAAATATACCTACTATTTTAGGAAAAAGAAAAGTGACAATTTCTTTTTCACCTCACTAGCTCGTAAAAGCTCTGTTTATCATTCGAAATCTGCGTGGAAAATCGCACTTTATCCGCTAGCATGGAAAGTGTTTTTAAAATTCGAATATTTTTATTCAATAAAGGTTTCGTACAATAAATTACATATATATAGAACCTCATTGGTTTCGTAATAGTTTATATTCTCTGCAGCCAGTCCATTGATGATTGAAATGCAAATACTTATTTCATGTCATGCGCCAGCCTCATTTAAAGAATCGCACTGGCCGGCAAGGAAATTTGATTTAAAAAAAAACTTTAAAATTTTCTTCTCTTTATTGAATTCACTTTACTTCCATTATTTTGGTTTGTTTTTTGATAAAATCGAAAGAAATCATAAAATATGAGCGAAACTAGCAGCGACGAAGATATAAATTTAAAATAAATAAACAGTAATTTAATATTTATTAAAAATGTTTTTCTTGCACCTAACATTTTCCTCGCTTTAGTGAGGTGAAAAGTTGTGTGTTGCGCTCGGCAGCAAAGTTATTTAGCGTCTCGTACCTTTGAAACCCTCGCTACGCTCAGGATTCTATATTTGAACCACTCGCTTCGCTCGTGGCTCAATCCTAGAATCCTCCGCTTGCTCAGGTTTCAATACAAGGTACTCGCGCCAAAAATTAACTTTGCAGCCTTGCATAACAAATAACTATTCCATGAAAGCGTTGCCAGTACCTTATTAGCTAGTGATTGCAGTCACTTCCACTAATGATAACAAAAGAAGATATGGGTGAATTGATTTCTAACAATAATAAATTTCACTTTATTGATCTAGCTTTAGACAGCTCGACGGCGCTATTTTTGTCGCTAACAACTACATGACTATTTAAAATTTATCCGAAAGCGGCAATACTCCAAATATCACTTTCTCACGTAGATAATACCTTGTTGGTTTCCTGATACAACCCAAAATGTCATTTCACGACTCCTGACTCCTTCTCTAACCGACCAAATTGAGGTTATAGTTTTGCCTATTACAGTGACAGTTTCTGGGATTCTTTTCAATTCAGTCGACTTCTTCAATCTAATCAATTTAAAGAAATCTGAGACGGACTTCTCTAGTTTTATTAGTGAAAAAAAAGTAATTGAGTGGTATTGAAACATTTAGTGCTGGTGATATTAGAGATAAATAAATGGACTATGTCGTGTATTTTGCGAGTCGGACATTAATATCCAGGATATCAAGTTGACTGGTAATATCAGCTTTCACAAGTGAGTACAAAACAAAGGTATAAAATCATGTTTTCCCTAGTAAATAAACCGCACAACATGGTGCGTTAGCACCAACGTTCCCTATGAGTTATTTTCCAATAGGTACTAACGAAAATTAAGCGTTAAATAGAAAAACCATACTAAAATCGGGAAAATAAACAAATTGTTTTTTTTGCTACTATAGTGGCGTTAAAACTGTTAAGTATCAATAAATGTGTATTCCTTAAGAATAAATGTGTACTACTTGGCTAAGATATGGAACACCTAAAACGCGTCAATTATAGTCAATGAATTTAGAAAGAAAGAAAGAAAGAGGATATTTGTTTAAATTTTCACAGAAACACAAAGTAAACATAAAGGTTACAACAACTTTTGATGAGCATTTTCTGAGATGATAATATCAGGGCTAACATCATTTTATATGATTCGCGCTTTACGCGCTCTGCCAAAAAGCCGACCTCCGATAAATAATTTTCGTATATTCTAGCAGAAATGGTTTGCAGACAGTGAAAAGGATCATAAACTTTTTTTGAAAATCGGGTTCATATATTTTAGTCCCGAACGTGGGCGTAAATGTATAACAGACACAATAAAAAGAAGATCCAATGCCCACATTAAATTTACGTAATTAGACAAAAATGGTTATAAACCTTTAGACATTTATATTTAATGCAAAATTATACGCAAGAATACTTAGTTTTGTTTCTTTTTCAGAACTGTTCAATGTTGAACCTGCACGGTGATACGGTCGTCTACCCGAAGGGTGCAAACAGAATGCTGTGCTACTTAAATTTTAATACATAACTTTGATGGACCTAACGATTTCAAGTCAGAATACAATCATTGCAAATAATGCATTTGTAAAAATGAACCTTTATGAACAATTTCATTAACCCTTATCTATCTGACGTAGGTCTCAGACTCCGGATTTTCTTTTTAAGATTATTCCGTTACTATGCGCGACACGCACCTGTATCTCCTTGTACTTTTCCCCTATCCTGGCAGCACGCGCCCTATGCTTGGAGCTCTAGAAGTCGACAAATAAGAATATCTTTCGCGCGCGGTCCGTGAGACCGACGTCAGGTAGTTACGTTATATTTATTTTAAAATTCCATACTAACGTAGTTAGATTTAGATGTCCACCTGGAATCAAATGGTTTTCAGTAAAAAATTTAAAAGAAAGTAAATTGCGGCCCTTTTGCCAATAACAGATTTTTAAATTCTTTACGTTGAAATAAATTATTGATTTCTGATTTACGTACAAATGAAAATCAAATGATCTACATATTTTCTCAGTATTTCTAGCTCTACAGAATCTTGCAAAACAATTTACAAAGTTTCATTCCAATATGGCTCGCATTTTGGAAATTTAAAACATGTTTCGTTTGTATACCTAAACTTTTGAAGCTAATGCGTGCTCAGCTCCCAACATGCAAAAATGCGCTTGTAGTAGGTACTTTGGTCTTATTTATAAAACACACGATTCCTTCAAACACCGCGGAGAATTTATCACAGACTATTTAAACTGCATTTGTGGAGTGTTTTAGAGGAATTGTGTTTATTTTATAAGTAACACCGCTTTTTTTGCAACGATGCTATGCACCATCCAAATAGGCCCACCACCTCTAGACGAAAGTCATCCAACATCCTTCCGTACGTTGACCTACATTCTACAGAACTTTAACTGTGATTTATCAAAATATCAGACTTCCCCTACAGAATAGAGAGAGAATAATACGAGTCATTGATCTCGCCGCGAGTGCACAAAAGTTAGAGTGGGTGTTATTATTGCGGTATCCACTCGATCCATCGGCCGCTTAGGAGAAAAAATGGCGGAAAAAAGTTCCTAAGCACGGTAGGTATGACTCATAGGTATCGGATTTTGACTTCGTGACTTACCTATTTTGTGAGGGAGACCGAACAATACTTCATTTGCCAATTCCTGAAACATCCCAATTAGACTTTTCTTTCAAAATTTTTATTTTAGGAGTTTTTTTTTCGAAAATTATCAGGGTCTAATGAGGTACATAAAACATTTACGTTTTATTAAATTCCCGCTTTTCGCTCTCTACATATGTCGCAACGGTAAATAATTTTATTGCATAAAAGAATGCCCATTCTATTATATTCAACACATAGGTACGGTTTTAAGCTTTATCTATCAAACAACGCCACTTCAAAGCGGAAAACCCGTAAAGCCACATATTACAAAGAAACAGAAGAAAACTGTTTCCAAGAGTCTTAGAACAAAACTAGCTGTAAATGACAAATTTTAAATAACGTATTCTCATTTGCTCATTTTTCAATAGGCCTGTATATCTTGTAGCAGTCCTGTCCCAAGTTTTGCAATGAAGTAAATAATAAATTTTCTTTAAGAGAATACGTCACCAAGTGAGTCATCATCATTATCAGCCATTCGACGCACATTGCAGGACGTAGTCCCCCCTCATTGTTTTCCAAGCTTCCCGGTCTTGTGCCGCCCACATCCAGTTGAGTATTCAACTGAGTATTTTATTTTATTAATAAAAGTAAGTTCACAGTAAAGGCCTGTATCGGGTTTGTCTGTCACACCACATACATCGACTAAAATCAATGTAAATCCGGCGTATCTCTGCAAATGCAAACCTTTCAACCAAAGCATACTGTAGCCATGAAGCAGGCATGCATGAATCATCAGGCGATTATTCAAATGTACTGAAATCAACATCAGTCGCCAGACCTGACTGCGCGGGTAGAGTTGTTACGCTAGAAAGGCTACAATTTGTTTCAGTGAATCCAGTGACACTGGAAAATGTTTCTTCTTGTTTCCAAACTTGCACTTACACCGTACGCAATAAGACCATAAATTCAAGTCATTGTATAAAAAAATACTTCCAAAATGATAAGTATGATGGGAAGCGAAAGTGATCTGTCAGGATCGTGGCAAGTGGCAGTCCCTGGTCTCTGCCTACCCCTCTGGGATCCAGGCGTGAGTTTATGTTATGATGGGGAAAAGCAATTCCTAGGAATTTAAGTCTATTTGTTACTTACGATAAGGCTAAACCTAAACTAATTCGCCCTGTCACTTAGTGGATGTGAAAGCGTAGTGTGCTCAAAAATGTCAATTTACATCTATACTGAAATAAAGTACTGTTAGGCCTAAGGCATAATCATCTGTTTTATTTATTCTGTGGCCCACGGATTAATTTCCATACCAAACGGCTTTGCATTAATATCGCAACTACATGATAAACATGCTTAAAGTGTAGAATAATGGTTGCCCGATTATCACTAAATTGTAATTGCCAAAGTATTATTGTTTGCTGGTATGTAAGGTTCAATCAACCCTGCTAAAAACAATGTTATAAAATTTGTTATAAGTACAATTGATATAAAACAAAAACCGGCCTAGTGCGAGTCGGACTCGCGCACCGAGGGTTCCGCACAAATTTGTAGGTAGGTACTTCAATATTCAATGTTCAGGAATCGAGTCTTGCAGTTTTTTCTGAGCTTTTCCCGATCTTCAATGACTATTTTTTTTATGATTTAATTACAAATGTATATAGTTTTCAGAGTTTTCCCTGTATTTGTAGCATAAGACGATATTACTTGCCAAATTTCATAATTCTATGTCACCGCAATGTAAATAAATTTTGGTCCCGTTCTTTTGCGGCCGTATCTTTTTTTACGCAAATCAGAAGTTTGGTTTTTTCACAGCTCCAAGGGACTGTAGACTTGAGTACCTATACGATTTTAATTTCGGCTCGATACCTCCACGCGTTTCCGAGATAAAAGGTCTTGGCATACAACGGATGGACGGTCGGACGGACGGACAACATAGTGATTCTATAAGGGTTTCGTACCTACAAAGGTTCCGTTTTTTTTTCATTTTAGGTACGGAACCCTAACAACAACAAGTCACAATAGAAGCCTGCCTTAATAAACAAACCGTAGTCATCTAACATACAAAATAAATATTTATGCTTATCATAAATTATATTTAATGACATAGGGAACCGCCTTTATATTGTTTGGATTACGATTTATTGTATAACTCTGAAAAGCCTGTAGAAAACAAACTTTGATGAAAATCCTTTTCCTTTTCACTCGACGTAAAGGTCTCATTCAAAATGCTTTGTCCGTATTTAATTTCTAAATGTCTAAGTGAATATTTTAATTAATTTGACACCTTATTGGCTAAACGACAACATCGCAAGATTAATTACAAAGTTATTTAAATGGGCTATACTTTTTTTAATCTTATGCCAATAATTCAGATACCCACCCACACGAATGTCTTTTTAGAGACTAGTTGCATAACAATTTCGGAAGTTTACAGGAACACACTGAACCTTTATAAAAAATAGTTTTACACGGATTTTAACGTAGTTTTAACTCTATGGATAACTTTACTCTTTCATAGTCACGACTTTTGTCTATAATATTTATTATATACAAAGGTAGAGTATCTCTGATTGGCTGGAAGAGATCTCTATTAGAGATGACTTCGCCTTTGCAACCGATTTTATGTTGTTTATTTCTGTTTTACTATATACAAGGTGTTGATTTGCCCGATTCAGGGTATTTTCTACTCATCAATACGAACAACTTTTACTACGGGACCAACTCAAAATCTCAAAAACCATACATTTTGTTCAGTAGGTACCGAATTTTAGTATGGCACAGTTGTTTTTTTTTTTCGCGATTTCGAGGTCGATCGGGTAGTAAAAGTTGTTCGTGTTGATGAGTAGAAAGTACCCTGAGTCGGATGTTACTTTAGTAATCAACACGATGTATAATAAGGAATATAACTTCCGAAGACTAGAAAGGGACACACGACTGCAGGCGTAAATCCGACATCTGTCATCTTAACCCAGCTGGTCTAGTCGTTTTGGAGCACAACGTTTTCATGTATCGGGTGTTAATTTTCTAATGCCTGTACCAAATCCCATGCAAATTTGTATAATTTTTGGAGAAATGTATACAGTTTTGTATAGCGATTTTGTCTTTTTAAAAAATCTAATCGAATTTGGAAAATCTATTTGACATTTCAACGCGCAACTTAAGTACAGTCGACACAACATCAACTTCACACACGTTACGGGTGAGTTTACAACAAAAATGTAAAGGTTGACTGTACCTACAACATCGGGAACTCAAACAAGCGCAGAGCCAGTGTTGTTAACTCGGATTTTGAAAAAGGCCACATTAGAATTTTTTTTTAGTGAAATAAAGGGGGGGTTACATAGGTAAAACCATAGCAATAATAAGCAGGAAGCTGAAAAACTATCGAAATTTGATTAAACCCAAACAAAACAACTACTTCGAAATATTTTAAGGTTTAGTTTCCCTTTTCACGAGACGTTTCGCTTTACACAGTCACAGCTCGATATAATGGGAACTTTGTTTATAAAAATTAATGACGCGACTTGACGCGCGAGTGTTGTACGGAGCGGCGAGTGTGCTAGTTCGAAACGGAACGTTTATTAACTTTTTTTTGCTAATAAAAAGGAAACTATGCCCATTCATCCTAATGAGTTATATTAATTTGCGAATTTGTACAATTTGATAGAAAATACGTAGATTCTGGAAATGGAGTTCGTAGGTTTGCAGAAAAGGCCTAAAATACGTAGATCTACGTAAAAAGACGTAGAATTGGCAACGCTCGCTGCGCAGAGCTGACCCTACGAGTCGCGCGTTTGTCAGAATTTGAAAATGTATGTAGGTACTGGAAAGTTGCATCGTCATGCTACCTACGCAAGTTTATACTTACACTACGCTATGGGCCATAAGAACCCTGAAAGTTTCATACTAACATATTTGATAGATAACAACTCGAAATATTTAATAATGGACTCCTCTGCAATTTATTAGGGACTAATACGCCTATTATGTTTCTGATCGGGTGTTACTTTTTAACACCCTATATAATAAGATCTCTCACACAGGCCCAAGCCTCATCTCTGCAAAACTAGCTGGAGCATTTCAAATGCGAAACTCCAACCGGGAAGCTGAGACTTGTCGACTGTCTACATTGGATGATATAACTACCGTTGCTTTATTAATTAACCGTAACTTCACTTGTTTGGAGGTCGATGACAGAGGTCTATTCTTCTCGAGACAACCAAAATAGACAGATCCAGAAGGTGAACTGAAAGAGTATAACTGAAAGCAAATATAAAAATATCAGCATGTTTGTGATGTCCTTGCCTGGTTACCATAGTAGGTACAGGGTATCCTAGTTTGGGACCAGGACAAGTGATTGTATTGAGTGGGAGTTGTTTATTTTGATATTTATAAACATGGCTCTGAGAATCGGGAAAATATATCAGCTTGAGCGTTGGTAGCCTAGTGGGTAGAACATCGGACTCGGAAGCGAGACCCAGGTTCGATCCCAAGTGCGGGCATGTACCTATGACTTGGTTTTCTAAGTTATGTACATTGTGAAGTTATAGTAGCAATACCACACGCTAACCGTGAAGGAAAACATCGTGAGGAAACCTGAGTGTCTGAGCTATTCACATACCTCAGCGCTTGAAATCGCCAATCCGCCGTGGGCGCGCGTGGTGATTAAGCCCATACTCTCTCCTTGAGAGAAGGCCTGTGCCCTACAGTGGGACGCATTTAGGCTGATTATGCTATATCAACTTGTGTAAACATATCCTGCCAAAAATGTCAATTCTTTATAAAATGCTGGTGGACTCGAGTAATGACCAGTAATAAATGACGAGATTTGGTTTTGGACATAGTACCTAAGCTTATCTTAGCAGACGTGCTAGTTGGTTTAGGTTTTTAGAAGCTGTGTTGAACGTTCTACACAATCCATCAATCCGCCAAAGAACTTAGGTTATTGACATAGCCTGTAAGATTAGCAAGCTGAAGTGGAAGTGAGCTGGTTACATAATGCCGAAGAACCGATAGTCGATGGGGTGCAAAAGTTCTCGAGTGGAGACCACTAAACGGCAAACGCAGCGTAATCTGCCTCAGATTGTCGGTTCAGCGAGTTGGTGGGCGCAGCTCGCTGGACCGACGATCTGAGGCAGATTGCTGGCAGTGGCTGGATAAAGATGGCCGAGAACAGAAGGAAGTGGCGTGCCTTGGGGCAGGCCTATGTCCAGCAGTGGACGAGAAAGGGCCGATTGATTGAACGTTCTGCACGTTCATAAAAGTCAAAACGTCTCGCTATAAAGTTACAGCGTCGATTCGTCGACTCGACTGGGTTAATAGCGCGCAGCAGACGCACACTTTGGAGATTTTCGAGTTAGTCCGTAGCGTGCGTCGAACTCGAAACGAGAAATAAATCGACGAGCAATTTTGTTATTTGAGGAAGTTACGACTTTTTTATTTTATTTATAGTAGCAATACGAGGCATGCCTTTTAAATTGTATAGATAGAAGAATAAAGCACGGCTAGAACCTTATATGGGTACTAAACAGGATGACTTGGAATTCGTGCGACGTTCTTTAGGGGGACATTCTAACCATGATTTCGGAACAAATGCTGCTAGATTTGAATAAAACTACACGTCAACAAAAAAAAAATCTTTTATTACCTGATTTTACTTCATTTACGTATAAACAACAATATCACGACGAAAACTGATTTAAATTGAAAAAAAAACACTACGGTTGGAGCGTCGTATAGTTGCCGACCAACTCAATTGTTCTTTCACTTGTTTACGCATATCGGTCGATGATATATGAAACATGTAACATAAAAGAAAATATTTTGTTGACATCACGAAACTTCCTACAACTTTAAATTTGTATTTGCAGTTTCAAACCCAAGGTCAAAAATCACGAATAATTACAAACATGTTTTACCAATGCTGTTAAATCATTAGTAATACTGTTCATCATATTGAAAATAATATTCCTTCAAAGTATTGCTAACGATTTTAAAATCATGCTGTAAGTACTTATTACTGTTCCAAAATATTCCCCATGTTTTCATTCGCACTTTTCCATTCGTTCGAACCAGTTATTAAAACATCAATTCCACTCCACATGGGTGTTCAATAACACAACATAGCATAACATAAACTCACACCAGTATCCCAGAGGGGTAGGCAGCGGCCAGGGTCTGCCACTTGCCACGATCTTCTTTTTCTTTCTCTTTTCGTGACCAATGACATGGAGAGTTATTGATGGTCGCGCTAATTTATTGATATGGTATTATGGGTACTCTGCTCATAATGCGTTTTATGCGTTCCAGATTTGGAAAGGTTTTCCCTATCTCACGATAAACCTTCTTAACTCGACGAAGTCATTGTTTCTCATGAATAAGCCGGTGCGGCGCCAAGTAGGGCAGGGCGAGCCTGGATTCAGACAAATAAACCACAGAAGTTACCTCGAACACCATTAGGAAACCTGAGCATCTTAGGCATTCACGTACCTCAGCGCTTACTCCGTACGTACAATGGCCTTACTATGAAGCTAAGTGTGAAAATCTCAGGTGTATCTAACTTGGTTTAACTCTTAAATTGCCAACCACCCAAGGCGATTGGCGCGCGTTGAACTCTTTAGTTCGCGTTGTAAATAACTAAAATTTTGCCGTTTGGCTTAATTATATTATCATTCAAACAAAGCATTTTATGGAGCAATGCAGAGAGCTATGTTAGGAGTTTCACTGCGTGATCGAATCAGGATTGAGAATAAACCGAGTTACTGATATAGCTCGAAGAATTGCTCAGTTGAAGTGGCAGTGGGCGGCGCACATTGCTCGCAGAACTGATTGCCGTTGGGGCGAAAAAGTTCTGACCTGGCGACCGCGGACCTGACGACGCAACGTGGGAAGGCCCCCCACCAGATGGTCTGACGACTTTGTGTGAAAAAAACGAGTCACAGACTTTACTTTTTTTTATACATTGGATTACAGTAACAGAACCCTAAAACTTTCTTTAACTTTCAAAAGTCAGTATTAATAATAATAAAACACAATTTTTAAAGCACTCCTCAAATGCAGTCTTAATTATTCTTTTTCATTACGTAAACCAATTCAAACTGCATTTGAGGAGTCACTTCCACGTAACACGGTGTTTTGTGTGTGTGTGTGTGTGTGTGTGTGTGTGTGTGTGTGTGTGTGTGTGTGTGTGTGTGTGTGTGTGTGTGTGTGTGTGTGCGTGTGTGTGCGTGCGTGCGTGCGTACGTGCGTGCGTGCGTGCGTACGTGCGTGCGTGCGTGCGTGCGTGCGTGCGTGCGTGCGTGCGTGCGTGCGTGCGTGCGTGCGTGCGTGCGTGTGTGTGTGTGTGCGTGCGAATTTTTTGTGTTATTGGAGTGTTTTAGAGGAATCATGTTTTTATAAATAACAGGTTACGGTCTTATTTATAAAACCTCAATCCCTAAAACACTTCAAAAAAGGCGATTAAAATATCTGTTGTGGATATTTTACAAGGAAAAGATGTAGCCACCGATTAAATAAACAGAGTTGTAGATTGGTTTTATAGGAATCGTGTTTTTATAAATAAGTGCGTACGTCTATAAAATGTTATTACGATTTTACAGTCAAGGTTACAGATTAAATGGTAGTCCCGTCCTTTTGTGCTACTCTGCATCGTCCTTAATGGCAAATATTTCGCTTCACTTCGATCTCCGATGTGCTCCAACGCACAATCCTGCGCGGCTAATAGTCCGTTAATACATTCTCATCATCGCCTAATGCATGTTTGCATTCTGTGCAGTCGGCAACTCATCATCAAACACCGCAATACCTACTCGTAAGATCCTGCACTGTTACATATGACTTGTCGTTCTTTACAGTGCGAGTCATGGTCAATAAAGGAAGATATCCGATAAAGACTCGCGGCTTTCGATGTGGTGTTACCGACTGCTCGAATGCTCCGGATCAGGTGGACTGATAAAGTGAACAACGTCAAAGCCCTTAGACGAATGCACAAGAAGGTGGAACTTATTCGCATCATCAAGCAGCAAAAAGTAGCCTACTTAGGAAATGTGTATATCATAGTGCTCGTGTTTTTTACATCTGCCAAAAGAAAACCCATTCTTTTAAAATCAATACAAATGATAGAATGTGCGAGCGAGAAGGAACGCATACACGGATCTAATAATGCACATTCATGGAAACATAGACCACTCAGAGCAGTACTTTGGCTGGTCACGAGTCAGGCACGATTACTCACGAACAGCTTAAGTGATGCCGTGTCGGTCCTTCGTGTGAAGCAGAATACGAACTTCACACTAACAATTTATTAACAGACTCTTCGAACTACAAATTTCGCAAGCTCTACACATTATTCACCTACTTGTAATTTTGTCGGATGAATCCTACCGGGTTTCGCTCTGATTTGCAGAGTAGTGTTAATAGACGGTTTACGGTTTCAGAGCACATACAAAAACCGCTTTAAGAAAACGTACAAGGCAGCTACGAAGACAGAGAGCTAGTCTGTCTACAGACACTTTGATTTATGTGACCGTCATTTGGTACGCTGACAATACTTGAGTGTCCGTAAAAGGTGTCTGCAATAAAAATCCAAAGGTTTCTCCCTGTCGACTATGCCTAGTTAAACGCGAATTCGCTCCCAAGGCGTCATCGATATGGACCGTACAAAGAAAAACCTTACAGATAAATATACGATTCCCAAATAATACCAAAACAAAAGAAAGCCTCGAAGTTTTCATCGATGAAATCAAGCGCGGAAACCACAGAAAATGTAGAGCCGGTTTTATCTCAAAGACTCGTTTGCATTGTTTGATGTTTGACATAAAATAAGTACCTACAGATAGACAGAATATTCCGCTGTACGAATCCAATGTCAAAAAGTAATAAATTAGACACAGGCTGAAAGTACAGGGATGTAACAAAAATTTTTATTCCTTTTCGAGCCATCATGGGTCTAATTATGCTCACCAAATCCTGTCGAAATTCTGACGTTTGCGATAGCAATTAATATGAAATTTGAAAGTTTCACGATTGGAATCGTTCTGGATTTGGTGCGCGTAATATAGGGGCAGGTCACACCATTTTTAGGAATCCGTAGTCGTCAAGGTACCCTTATAGTTTCGCCATGTCCGTTCGTCTGTCTGTCCGCGGCCTAGCCCACGAACGATTAGTACGAGAAAGCTGAAATTTGGCGGAGACATACATACGTATTAGTCACGCCGACAAAATGGTAGACTAAATAGATCTTATTAGGGATCCATTTTTTTTCTTGCCTACACCACAGTGTGGGGTATCGTCGGATTATACGTTTAAAAATATGGTGCGTGTAGAAAGAGCATTTTTTAATTTAGGGTTCCGTTTGCGAAATATTAAGCTTTAAAGCGCAATTTTTTGTCCAAGTAGACCCCCTCCCCCCCCCGGGGGTGATTGTAGATACGTGAAAATATTCAGGGCACGTATAATGAACTTGAAAGGAAAAGTACCACGGCTAAGTAGGCTTTACTAGTTAATGAGTAATAGGCAACCAACTTATAAAAGTAAAATTTCGTACAAAATCCATTGAAAATTACTTCGATGAAGTTGTTAGTTCTGTAATGCAGAAAAAAAACCTTCTTTCTACGGAACCCCACACATATAATGAACTTGAAAGAAAAACAATCACGGCTAAGGTTTTACAAGTTAACGAGTTATACAGGCGACCAACTTGCAAAAGAAAAACTTCGTACAAAACTACTTTGATACTACTATCAAATGTTGTCTACAAGTTTTCATAATTGGTAAGCTTCACCTATGGTAAACATCAACAATCTATTATTAACTTCATTCCGGAATATCTTACCTATATTTTTGACGACGCATTTTCCGTCTTTACTCACCACGATTAAGCTCTGCAAATAAGAGTGAAGCCTGATCGGACTCTTAGGACAAAAATACGAGTAATTATTTCGGAATTAAGTTTATAATGTATAAGGTAATGAAAGTTTTACTTCAAAAATCAGTAACCTATACGAAATAGTTCGGGAAGTCAATTCTCACCTGGCCTGAACTCTAGCCGTCCATATTTGCTCAAAGCAAGTGAAAATCATTATCACCTACACACTAAAACGAAAGTGTGTTAGCGGCGCCATAATTTACATTACGGCCGCTTCCATTTTAGGCAACGTTCAATTACGTATTATGCGAAATATAGAGCCGTGGCCGAAATAAACGTAGAAGGATAACTCGTCTCTATTGATCTAATCCCAAATCAAATCATTTTTTATTTTTGACAAAAGGACCATGACATACTGTTACAAAGAGTGTTCCATAAGTAGTAGCTAAATGACAGAATTCTCCAAGCACCATAACGACTGAGACACCTGACCATTAATGCGGGTCTTACTCGTAGTTGCAATCAGACGTCTTACATTACAAACCACTATAATAGGTACATTTCCTCAATCATGGGATACTTTAAGACTTACAAATATTTGCAACAGTAACTTGGTAACAGTTAAAGATTACCACTACCCTCCGCGCTAGTAAGAAACTGTGTTGCGGCAGAGTAGGTTCGTCATCACATCAACGTGACCAGTTCAGATTGTTACATACAGTGCGCTTAATCTTACGGTGTCAGAGGTCAGACAATCCTACAGCATTAATGGGCGTAAAGAAAAAAAGTCTGCAATGTTTGTTGTAGGACATAATTTTGTTCCGTAGCCGACAAGGAACCCTTATAATTTCGCCATATCCACCCGTCTGTCTGTCCGTCTGTCCGTCTTTCTGTCCTAGCGGCCTAGCTCAGAGACGATTATTACGAGAAAGCTGAAATTTGGCATAGATATGGCATATACATATTAATTACGCCGACAAACGTAGAATAAAATAATTAAGAATAATTTTTAGGGTACCCTAAGTTAGGGATGAATTTTTTTCTTGCCTACATCATAGTGTGGGGTATCGTTGGATTGTACGTTTAAAAATATTGTGGGTTTAGGAAATCCATTTTTTATTTAGGGTCCCGTTTGAGAAATATTTAGCTTTAAAGCACAAGTTTTTGTCCGAGTAGGCCATCCCCCCACCCCCCTCTCTTGGCTGAACGATTGATCGTAGAAACATGAAAAAATTCAAAGTAGTAGTACATATAATGAACTTAAAAGGAAAACTATCACGGTTAAGAAGGCTTTGCAAGTTAACGAGTAATAGGCAACCAACTTATAAAAAGAAAACTTCGTACAAGATCAATTGAAAATTACGTTGATGAAGTTGTAAGTTCTGTAACGAAGATAAAACCCCTCTTTCTACGGAACCCTACACTACGCGTGGCCTGACACGCAATTGGCCGGCTTTATATTTTATGTGTATTCACAGTTTTGTTGCTTTTAATGGCGCTGCGTGGTAAATAATGCTTAAAAACATGTTTTATAAATATAATGAAATTTATGCAGAGAAATTATTTACTGCGATATTAGTAAAGCGCCAATTTAAAAAAATGTAGGTGGACCGTGATATTATGAAAAATATGAATCCGAAAAAATCTTACAGAACTTAAGTTGTTGTAAAACTCAGAAGCTATCTGACTTATTTTAGGAAATGTATTCTTGAATACAGCCCCTTCACAATCGAGTAGCCGAGTTGTCGTTCTGTGCTGTTGATGTGATATCGCCGAGTAGAGCGGCCTCTTAGTTTGTTTACGGTGTTAACTGATATATGGTTTCTTCGGGACTTCGTATTGCTTCTCACGGATAGAATGAACAGTCCCACTGGCTGTGTTGTCAGCCGCAACATGACTCTATACGGATTACACATCCACAAGATATGGGATTAGACGAAGATTATGGACGAATAATCGATGTTACTTCCTTGTTTCCTAGTTTCGTGACAATTTGCTCAGTCTTAAGTTAACAAATAAGATTTTTGTAATAGATAAAATACATAAAGTATTTATTTTAATTGCAATAAATCGGTTACAATATTAACACATTCGTGGAAAAGAAAATAAAGTATTACAAAAGTTAAACAAGGCTAATACTATCAGAATAATTAGATAATCCAGCCCATGAATAGACAGATTTTGGAAAAGGTTCGGTTCTCTGCCAATCCCGTCCATTGCTTCTCGACGGCCTTAGTAATGTAATCAACCCATTGGGTCACTGGTTTGAATGATAAGAAATAAAAATAATGACATTCACTTTTTCATTTCAACATACAAAGTTTCGATAGAGACACAGTAAGTACAATTAGATATTATTAAATGTCAAGTCTCGAGAATAAAATTGAAACCACGAATTTCTATACAAATTGTGAGTCAGTGGGTTATTAGTAATAACAACGTGAAAGGAATCCGTTCATCACAAATAGTTCAAATAGAGTCCAGCGGAGAAAAGCCAAGTAAAAACCGGGCACCAATTTCAAATTCTCATATTTGATACGCTGCACCGGAGCAGAAATGAAAGGCTTCCAATTTTCCAAGAGCTGCCTTCGGTTCGCAGACGTGGTAATAGAATGTCACATATCACCGTAGCTGATCAATAAATATTGGATTCGAGCTCCGAGGTACCCACGTAGCTGAGCAGACTTTCGTGGGAGTTTATTGTTTCCACCGGGCTATCGAGTGTCTAGTCTCATAAGTGTTATACAGGGTGGAAAATTGTACAGTTCACTTTTGTAAGCGTAAATATTACACTAAGTTTTCGGCCTAAGATGGGTGACTTTGCAACAAAAATACAAGGTTTGCTTTCTGAATAGGTACGACATAATTTTTTACATTTTAATTAAAGAAACAAAAGCAAGCACCTATACATGGTTACCTCTAAAGTTCCTTTAGATAGATAAATAAATAAATACATAGGTTGAGTAGCGCCACTAATTAAAAAAACATGTCTTCTTTAACATATCGTCTTTGAAAAAACTGTCTGACTATTCTCTCAATCATGTTAATAGTGAATTTTTGGCCCTTTGCCGGAAAACCAAAAGCAAAAAACCTGGGACTAGATAGATAAGATAAGAAGATAAGAATATTCTTTATTGCACACGAGAAGCGAGACATAAAATATGAAAGTTACAGTGAAAAAGTACAATGGGCGGCATTATTGCTACCAGCAATTTCTTCCAGACAAAATTATTGTAGAACTATGAATATTATATTGGACACATGGTTTTAAGCAGCTTGTATCAAACAGCGCTATTAGAAAACTGTAAAATCACATTTAAAAAAATTTAAATTAATAAGTCAAATAAAAATTTGACGTATTTCAAAAATATTTCTGCTATTTTGAGATAACCATGTATAGAGCTCAACGTAGGTAGACCTCAATCGATAAAATGGGCCACCCTGTATTCTTAACAGCAGAAGTTTTCGTCTTTAAAGCATATTTTATTGGGCATCTGCATCTGACATTTTGGAACGTTTAAAAACTCGTTTAGGTAACCAGAATGGATGCAGCATAAACCAGAATTCATAGATTTAATTGTGTGACGTAGACGACATTTTTAACAAAAAATAATCCGAACCAAATTTTATGGACAAAGCAGTTTATATTGATGTCCAGAGTGTGCAGCTTTCGTCAGTATTTTAAGGGGATCAATAAGATTCATTAGCGCCCACCAATGACAAAAATATCATATCGTTTATTATACATACATCGTTTTTGAAAAAAGTTTGAGACCATTCTCTAAATCACTGATTTTTAGTAAATGCTATCTAGTCCTAGGTCCATAATCCTATGTTCTCAGTCATTGGTTCTAAAAATCACTTTTAACATTATTAAGAGAATAGTCAGACAGTTTTTGGAAAAAAATATCAGTAAAAAAGATACGATTCTTTCCATTGGCAGCGCTAGTAAACCTCACGGAGTCTTTAAATACCCTCTATGATGCCCTTAAGGATATCCCGAGGAAGTAACATAGTAAAAAGGTTCAATGAGTGCATATGATGTCAACAATCGCTATATCGCTATTGAATAGCCCTAAATTGAAAGCGGAAAAAGGACAATACAATCCATCTGTTCGCGGTGACTTTGTTTCAGATCCTGGCCAGAACGATTGGTAAATCATAAGCGTCTCGCCGGGCGTGATGTCGACTAATGAGGTCCGATCGTATCGCCGCGACCCGCACTTTCACTCCTGAGGGCAGAGAGGGCTACTCCGACACGTATAACTTAACTGACAGATTGACTCACTATGTGCTCTGTGGTGCTGTTAAACGGCACGCATATCTTTTTTCTAAACCTAAAATTCCTTTCTTAAAATAATCTTCATCTTGATTCTCTAAAAAATCTTGTACTGCGGCGATCACTGCTGCGTCATCATCGTCGAATTTCTGGCCCTTTACATATTCTTTCAATCTCGGAAATAGATAGAAGTCACTAGGAGCAAGTTCTGGAGAATATGAAGGATGTTCTACCAATTCGAAGCCAGCATCATTGATGGCAGCCATCGCAGATTTGTGCGCTGGGGCGTTATCTTGATGAAACAAAACAACTTTAGCGAGTTTGCCACGCCGCTTTTCGCGTATTTCGTCACGCAACTTTTTGATTTCTTCTGCGTGGTTATTCCCCGTAATAGTGGCTCCCTGACTCAGGTATTCAATTATCACCACCCCTTGGCTGTCCCAAAAAAGAGAACCCATGATCTTGCCAGCGGATGGAACGGCCTTGCATTTCTTAGTGGTCGGTGATGATGGTCTCTTCCAAGTCTTCCAAATGGATTGTTTGTTTTTTCCATGTTTCATCCACAGTTATAAATCGAGCCAAAAACCGATCAGGATCTGGTTGTAACAGTTCCAAACAGCTTGGTGAAGTTCTTAGCCTGGTTCGTTTTCTTATAAAATAAATAAATAAATTCTTCGGCCGTTAGCATTTTAGGCACCCAACGCGCTGACATTATATTATGAATACTCCCTATTGAAATCTTTAGTTCTTCAGCTATAAAACGAACAATAGTACGACGATCCGCCAAAACAATTTTTTTCAAAAAAAATTATCGTTCCTTCAATTTTTTTTTTATTTTAATATGTCGACAAATAAGTGGGCTATGCCTGCCAGTATATTCTTTTTCTCTATCCAAGGAGTTTATACCTCATTCTCACTACTTATTGAACACCCTATAGTATATACCTCATACAGTCTTGTTTATAAAAACACGATTCCTTAGAATAGTCCTCAGATGCAGTTTGTGGTAAAGGTTTTTTTTTTATCACAGACTATTTTAAACTGCATCTAAGAAGTGTTTTAGAAGAATCGAGTTCTTATAACACCGGTAAAGACTATACAGATCAGGATATGTAAAGAGTACTACTGCGTTACACAATCGCATTTGATGTTTCGAGTTCTCAACATGATGCCTAGAGAATTCTAACCATTGACTAGGGTAGGTACTTATTGTAATAAACAGTTGGCTGTCGATCAGCGTTGTTACAAGTTGCATGTTATGCAGCAAGCTTTTTTTAAAAAAAACAAGTGAGCGAGAAATATATTATATACATTACTGCAGTTTAATTATCAGTTTATCGAAGCTCAAAGAACTTGACATGCATTTAGATTGCAATTATTTTATCGGCGGAGCTGACGTTTCTGCACGGCCTTGTAACGAACTTGGCCCTTTTCTCACGTTAACGTTTTGGTGGGATTCCGTTTTCGCAGGATGAGAGTAGAGGCCAAAATTATAAGTCGTGAACAGAAGCGAAGCTTGCAAAGTGAAGCCGTTGGAATTACTGAGTGGCTTCGATAATCGTTCGTTGTTGGCTCGGTGCAGCACACCGTAGTGAGATATTTATGTTATCCGGTTAAGAATCTATTTGCCTTGTCTCTTGTAGCCTGTTTTCGACGACCTTTACTAAGTGAAGTACGCTTGCAAGCTTAACTGCATGGCAGCTCCTTGAGCGCAGTCATTTGTTTGCGTACGAGGTCCTCGTTCCTAAGCGGGCGCGTGGAGAATTAGGAAGAATCGTTTGAAAGCTGTCAAATTGATTCGAAACATTGATGAAGTTACTATGAAGTTACATTGGTTACTATACGACGCCACAGTCGTAGGCATCTAGCTACAGTCGACAAAAGATCAACTTATATATTAATTTATATTAAAGACAAACGTGACGTAACAGAGTAGAGTGCACGCGAGTAATGGTCGACGAGGTGTCGACTGTCCGCCTACATGTCTCATAACCCTTTTTATTCTTCTGTTTTTTTCTTTCTTTATCTAACAATTTTAGATATTTTCCTATGGGCAAAATATTTCAGGGACACCATATATACAATATAAATCTTGTCTCACTCATTTAGCTTTGTATGTGAACTTAAAGCGACAAAAAATTCCCAGAATCCCATTATTCGTTTAGAGTCTACGTCACATTTTATCGCAAACATGTTGTGCCACGGCTCGTGAAATTAATAACAGAACATTTGTCTCACTAATTACCAGCTCACGAGCTTCATTGTAGCTGAGAACATGGAGTTATTCTTCATTGTGTACACACAATTAGCACATTAAAAAAGTAATTAAATACTTGAGGAACACAATTCAATTTCGACTGCAGTGTTCTGGAGGAAAGTGCCGGAGATCAAACAACTGATGAAAATAATTCCCCATAAACAATCATCAACAATGAAGACAGCACTCAATATCCATCAATTACATCATACCCCAACATAAACCAGTAGCAATAGCCCATAATCGATGGCGTCGAGCGCGTAACTCATTAAGGCGTAAAATTATTCTGCCAACATGGACATTCACGGCAGGTGCTTCTAGGCTGGTTCTGAAGTAAATAAATAAAATAAACATGGCCGATCAACCGCGGCGGTTACACTGGGTATGTGCTCCATAAAAAAGAACATGAAAGGGGTATTATGCCATAATTACTGCTACGTTGCTGTAACAGGGCTTCATCGCAACTAGTTCCCGACAAAGGTTAGTAAACTTACTAAGGTGGCGTCCATCGTTTGATTGCTAGACTCTCCTTTCAAGGATAATAAAGCTAAATGGTAAAGGTGTGTTTTGAAGCAATAAATTCCCGACATAAAATATAAACTACGTATAATAGTGGTTCTACTTCAGAAAAATCGCATGCGACTTGCATAAATTAAATGTAGGAGTGCATCTAACAGTGCGCAGATGGTTGCTCGGAAGAAGTTCGCAACAAAATACGCACAGTTGAAACTGTAGACGGTCGTAGAAAGCTGAACTTTCTATCTACGCTTTGAAATAATAGTCTGATCGCAGATATATGGGCAAAGGGCGAGCAGATCGACCCACCTACTGAACTAAACTTGTAAAGTGGCACCATTCCAAACTGTATAAAGAGTAGAGTAAAATGTATAGAGAGCGGAGGAAAGGAAAATGATGGAAACGTTTGGATTTATAATTGACAAAATACTCGTAATGTGGAGCTTTCCTATTCGACGCTTCCTTTACGCAATAAAGAAAATGTAGAGAAAGTGATGTTGCCTAAGTTGTAGATACCTTTTTGATATCACAAGCTTAACGAAAGTGGGTAGTAAGTACATCTCGCCCAGGCCATATTGTTTAAACATTGCTCAATGTCCCCTACGCGCGTAAACATGCTTGTGTCGTCATAAGATAGAGTTTGTAGTGGCACTGTTTAGAGACGCACTTACGAAAGTGGCCTCTTCTTGTGAGTAATTCCATTATCTAGTCTAGTATATCTCGGTGGGAGGTCTAGGTTTACGGCTACGTGACTGAAATTGTGAAATGTTGTTTTTATGAAATCATGTAGGGCAATAAAAAAGATAGAGCGGACTTGTTATGAAGGATTCTTTAATAATAAGGCCCGTTATGAAGGGTCGACGATGTATCAAATGTGGCTGGGGAGCTTTAGGTAACTATTTCTAGATTTAGCGAAGGCCTGAAAAAGACAGAAAGTACTACCATACCAATGTTTAATAAGGGAACATACGAGACCGAAATGTAGTGAAATTAAATTGCATTTTGTTAATCCTGAATGCAAACATACATAAAATACCTATCTGACCACACTTGCAAACTTTCAAAACAAACATAAGTTCTATATATGCATATTAGAAGTGTATTTATCGGTGGTGTTCCATTTTCAATGCAATTCCGTTGAAATAGAGTTTATTTGTGCTCAAGGGACGGAAGGTGTGCCTGATTTCGCAACTTTCAACTGGGTTAATCAAACACGTGGCTATGAAGGCTTGGATCTTCGCAACGTTGAAACTGAATCATTCTTTACTGTGTCTCCGAGACCACAGTATGATGATGACTTAGTACGATGGTTCCTTAGATTTTGGAGTTTGTGTATTTTACCTTTCTGCGATGGCAACAACACAAATATTTTTCACAAAAACAACAGTCCATTGGTATTACAATATACGTAATAAAAACTGGCCAAGTGCGTGTCGAGCCACGCGCGGTATAGTGTTCTGTAGAAGGGGGGGTTTTTTACCTGCTTTATAGAACTAACACTTTCATGAATTATATTCTTTTTGTTGCACTAACCTTTCATAAATGTAATTTTCAATAGAATTTGTACGAATTTTCCTTTTATAACTTGGTTGCCTATTAATCGTTAACAAGTAAAGCCAAAGTAAAGTTACTTAGCCCTAATAGTTTTCCTTTTAAGTTCATTTTATATGTGCAACTGCCCTGATTTTTTTCACGTTTCGACAGTAAACCATTTAACTGGGAGAGGGGGAAGGACGCCCTAATGTAACAAAAAATTGTGCTTCAAAGCTAAATATTTCGCAAACGGGATCCGTTTGAAAAATGATTGCAATACGTTCACGATACTTTTAAACGATCAATCCAACGATAAGTCACACTAAAGTACAAGCGAGAAAACAAAATTGCATCATTAATTTAGGTGTAGGGGAGATTTTATTCCACCGTTTCCTTGGCGTGATTAATATGTACATCTATGCTAAGTTTCAGTTTCCTAGTACTTATATTCTTTTTTTTAATAGGTTCCTAGTACTTGTCGTCTCTGTGCTATGCCGCGAACAGACGGACAGACAGACAGACGGATGGACGTAATGGGACTAAACATGTATTTGAACATGCATAACACGAACAGATATCAACCGTTGAGCCATGATAGGGGGGAGGACGCCCTACTCGGACAAAAATTTGCGCTTTAAAGTGTTAACTCCATGGTGTATGTGACACCGTGGCATCCAAGAAGGTCACTATAATCTGTGCTATCGGCGAAGGTGCAGTTAATCTGTGGTGTTCGGTTTTGGCGGGAAGACCTTGACCTTTTGGAGGGCTTTTTGAAACAAGTTTGTAGAGGAGAATAAAAGTCTTAATTTGAGCTCTATTGTTTTGCCTTTGTTAATAAAAGCTTAATATTTCGCAAACGAAACCCTAAATAAAAAAATGGTTTTCCTGCACAAACAATATTTTTTAAACGACCAATCCAACGACTTGACTAATTTGGACGTAGGGGTATCCCAAAAAAAAAATCTTAATTTTATTGTACCGTTTTGTTGGCGTGATTAATAATAGGGGTTAAAGTATGAAATTGCCGTTTTATTGCAATAGGTTCTTTGAATTGACATAGAATCTTCATGGTTTGAGGTTTTCGAATGAAACTTTTTTCAAATGGTTTCTATGATTTTCTTTTTTTAAAAAATGTGAAACATTTGAATATCGACTTTCAATTGTTTTTGTTATTCAATTTAGACAAGAAAGATGGATACTGCGAAAATTCGAGTGATTTTTGAATACGAGTTCCGACGCGGAACTAACGCGGCAGAAACAGCCCGCAATATCAATGCTGCATTTGGAGAGGGGTCTACTAATGAACGCACCGTGCGATTTTGGTTTAAACGCTTTCGTGATGGAAATTTCGACTTAAAGAACGAGCCACGAGGAAGACCGCCCACACAGGTGAATAACGATGAATTAAGAGAGATAGTGGAAGCCGACCCTAGTCAAACTACCCAGGAATTAGCGGCATGGTTTAACGTTACCTTACCCACAATATTGACTCACTTGCGTCAAATCAATAAAATAAAAAAATACGAAAAATGGGTGCCTCATAATCACTCGAATTTTCGCAGTATCCATCTTTCTTGTCTAAATTGAATAACAAAAACAATTGAAAGTCGATATTCAAATGTTTCACATTTTTTAAAAAAAGAAAATCATAGAAACCATTTGAAAAAAGTTTCATTCGAAAACCTCAAACCATGAAGATTTTATGTCAATTCAAAGAACCTATTGCAATAAAACGGCAATTTCATACTTTAACCCCTAATATGTATGTCTATGCCAAATTTCAGCTTTCTAGTAGTAATCGTCTCTGAGCTAGGCCGCGGACAGACAGACACACGGACGGACGTAGTCGACAAGGAACCCTAAAAAAACGCCCGACAGATCCCATACAAGGTAAAAACTATTCTTGGTCCTTATATGCGTTGGGGTCCCGTTATGCAAAAGTGTTACCTAGATCTTGTCTTAAGTACCTATACAATAAATTACGTAAGTTCTGTTGCAGTTGCTTTATTTGTTTTAATTCTGCTAATGTAATTTTGTCAATAAGTCGGTCTGCCGACTAATTTTAAGTTCAACCATAATTTGTAGGTATCTAACGATTTTGTTTTTACTTTTTAAATCATCTGTGACCTTATACCTTCACGTTTTAAGACATTATTTACCTAATTTTATTACAATCGTAAGCAAAAAAAACACTCGTAGTCTGAAGATATCCGTCAATACGCCAACAAGTCAATAGCTTTTGGAATGTAAAGATTTTTTTTAGATGAACCAATCCGAGAGCATCAACCTTGACCGGTGATGCTTGTAGTGTAATAGGTACTTAATTTTACTAATTCAATCATACAAAGATCTCGGCGCGTATTACCAAGCGAATGTATTTGTGTTGCGAAATTACTAACATACTCGTAGGTGCCGTCGAGACACGTAAACCGCGCGTAAACGTAAAGTATGCAAATCATAGTCAGGAAAAATGCGACGCAAAAATGTTACGAGGTATTTTTTCGACAAACTTGAAAAAAACTAAGATTTATAAACATGCTAAAGCGATATAAGAATTAACATGACACCGCGGCTAACCACTTTGGGGACGAAAAAAATTGCTACGTTGCGTAGCGTACCGCATAAAACGTGCGCAATATTTTTTTCCTAGCACACTTTTTTCGCAATTCGCTCACCGCTCAGAACTCCATCATTGAGCCTCGTCAATATTTGCTCTCTACTCACATATCGACATTCCGAGTGCCTAACTTCGGAGCTGCGTCAATGGATGCTGGGATTGGCTTATACTTAACTATTTTTCAGCATTAGACGCTCATTGTTGAGACATGTAGGTTGTACGCCTTGTCACTATTTCTCTACAGACGGTTTTAGGGGAAAGACTGTTACAGACAGACACTAAATACCCGCCAAAAGGTGCTTCTACTCACCTTCTCTTAAATCAGGGAAGTGGAAGTTCTTTGCAAAAGTTAAGTCAGTTGAAAGCATGCAAGATCCGAAACAGAGATGGCACGAATGCATAATGTGCATAACCTGCGTGTGTAAAGCTGTGTTTCCGTCTTGTGTTTTTCATGAAACATTTGATTTTCATCAAACATACGCTTTCAATGCGCCAAAGATTGTTTTTTCTTCTTATTTTTTAGGGTTCCGTACCCGAAGGGTGCCAAACGGGACCCTATTACTAAGACTTCACTGTCCGTCTGTCTGTCTGTCTCTCCGTCTGTCTATCACTAGGCTGTATCTCATGAACCGTGATAGCTAGACAGTTGAAATTTTCACAGATGATGTAGGTATTTCTGTTGCTGCTATGACCACAGAATAAAATTAATATTTAAGGGGGGCTCCTTTACAACAAACGTGATCATTTTGCCGTTTTTTGTTCGATATTAATAATGGCAACAGGTAGACGCTTAAAATATTCACAGAATATTTAGTTCAATATTCGCTTAAAAAATAAATAATTAAATTAAAATAAAATAAATATTTAAGAGAGGATCCCATGCAACAGACGTATTTTTTGCCGTTTTTCTCGATGTTTGTGTCTAATGTTGTATAGATAATGGTACGGAACCCTTCGTGCGCGAGTCACACTTGGCCGGTTTTTTAGCAGGTGTACACGAGAGTCATTTGGTTTCTGTAATTTTGCCCTAAAGGGCAAATAAATAAATCAATTTCTTGATTTCTTACAAGTCATTATTGCTTAATACAATGGCACACCTTCGTTTCCGCGTTGATAATTCAGTCCCGAATTTTTTACCCACCCAATCGTATTTAAACTGCAATTTTACACGTCGAGGTCGGACGTTAGGTACATTAGGCTATGAGAAGTGGCATTGAAACGTACAGAACAATTTGTACCCGGTCATCGCTCCCGGTAGCCATACAGCCTCTGTTGATCATCGAGTGATTCGTGTAAACATGACGGCGGAGACTAAATTACTTTTTGTACTTCAGTAACATGTATTTGCCAATATCTTGTAAATCTTATTGAATCTCTTACAAGGAGGCTCTCGAGAGATACCTACTTAAAGAGGTAGTAGATACTCGGTCTATGTAGCTACAAGCGAAACCTTCGCGCTTGGATGAACAGTTTCAATTTAGTTTCTGATGTAGACGCCAAACGAAGTAGGTACATACGCACTAGATAAAAGTATATTTTACGTACTTATGACCCTGGAGTAATATTCCAGCACCACTTCCTATCTATACAGAGATTATTCGCTGGCGAAGGCTTCAAACTACGCACTTGTCGACAATAAGCCCAAAAAGTGATTGCAGGCAGCGCAACGCGTCGGCATTTGTTATCGGATCCACACTCTCGGCAGAATTCTTATGGACGTCTTTGCACGATTCTTCTATAAGAGAAAAGAGGAGACGAGATGACGCGAGGGTACCGTCCATACCCAGCCTCTCGCGCCTACCGTAAAGAGTGTGAACGTAGCCTACAGCCTACAAGATAGCGCTCCGACGAAACTAGTTTCACTTTACAGTTAGTAGGCGAGACGGGACGATCCGATTCCGCGGCGATACGTCGTCGCCGAAGGTCGCGAGAACTCGGGCGGGACTAATTCGGAATTCGTTCTATGGGCTTCCCGCGAACCGAATGCTAAGTTGTCGAAAATCAGGAATGGTTCTTCTGAAAGCGTCATCTGATCATCTTCACAGAGCGCTCCACGCGTAAAGCTATTTTTTTAAGATAGGTATGCATCGAACATTCTTATCAGATCTTTTTAAAATCTCTCGATTTCCAACGATACGCTACGAAGAAAATAGGCGTCTCGGCGAATTCTTATCGAGCCTACACATAATACATAAGATAAGATGAGATGAGATAAGATAAGGTAAGAGAAGACAAGATAAGAATATTCTTTATTGTACCCAAGAAACAATTAAGAATACAGCAGTTACAAAAGAAAATGTACGATTGGTAACCTTATTGCTGATAGCAATTTCTTCCATGCAACCTCATATTGGAGAGTTTGCCAAAGGAAAAATAGATTCATGTAACCTGCACAGACACTCGCCTATCACGAATTCCGAGCTCTGAAGAAATTAGAGAACGCAAATGGCGACATGAGGGTTTCTTCAATAAACAAAATAAAATGCTCTGCCGTCCGTTCGGGTCGGCAAAGTATTCAGCACAGCACATTCCGAGAAAGTCACCCGACTGGAAGGCTAACAGAGGATGAGAAGTTCACGGCACAACACTCCATAGGAACAATCCAGACATGGAAGAGGTCAATCCTCACTGAGACAAAGGAGAATAATGTGACACGGATAGAGCTACCTTGCTGTTTTTGTAAAAAAAAATCCGGTATACAATAAAGAATATTCTTATCTTATCTTATCTTCACTTACCATGGACAAACAGACCCTAATATCGGCCCCAGACTCCGCGGAGTAAAGGGATTGGAGAATAACAGTTTACTCTCTATTACAATACATAACTAGTGGCAGTGTAGGTAGGTGATGACATATCATATCATAAGCATATACGTCCCACTGTAAGGCACAGGCCTTCTCTCAGAGAGAGTATGGGCTTAATCACCACGCGTGCCCACCGCGGATTGGCGATTTCAAGCGCTGAGGTATGTGAATAGCTTAGACACTCAGGTCTCCTCACGATGTTTTCCTTCACAGTTAGCGAGTGGTATTGCTACTATAACTTCACATATGTACATAACTTAGTAAACAAAGTCATGCCCGCACTGGGAATCTAACCTGGATCTCCCGCTTCAGAGTCCAATGTTCTACCCACTAGGCACCACCGTGTAGATGACATAAACCGTTAAATGCCTGGGAAAAATGTTTTTGATGTGATGACGTAGGATTATCCAAATATTGAAACAATAGTCATGTTATACAGAAGTAGCCTAAACAGAAAAATGGCAAACATCACTGGCATACAGTGCTAGGACAAAGATTTGTCTTGAACGCTAGGTACATTTGGTTCATGATACCCCTCTGGCAGGAGTCAGTGAAGCAGATCGCGTGAATCGAACACCGTGGCCCTCTAAGCCGAATTGGGAACGAAATCGCAACTTTCCGGAAAAAAGCGACTTGTAACGAATCCAAAGATCGAAGTGTCAGCGCTGAAAGGTTAAAAATAATAATAGGCCAACAACGTCTACCAACTGTGGGTTTCAAAGAAATACCTGATAATAATAATGATAACCTCCTCACAATCACATGTCCAGGTCCTAAGCTAGGTAGTAATATAGTTGGTATCAGTAAGTAGCCTCTACTAAAATCCGTTTAGTGTCAAAGCGGACTTACCTACTTTGACCGTTGAAATTAGGGTTGAGTGTGCTTGAGGAGTATTTGTAAGAAGTGCAAACAGGAACGTTTTCTTCTTACGTTTCTTTTTCGTTCTTTAAACAAGAACTATTCTCCGGTTTAGATACGAAGCGAATATGGTTCTATCTAAATCACTTTTACACGGATTTAACAATCTGACGTACCTACCCGATGGTTTTTAGGTAGTAGTTTACGTATTGAGTATATTTCCGGATTCATTCGTAACTAAATACTTATCCAACTGCATAGCTAGGGAATCCCCTTACTTTCCCACAAGTTTCAGTCATGGTATAATAAATAGCTAAAAAATTTTAAATGAAAAAGAAATCCAAATGTAGAGCAAGAAAGTATCATATTGATTCGCTGTAAGAGATCTATTTTAATTTAATTATGTTAACAATTCATAAACTAAACCGTTTCCCATCGTATCGTGGAAATGGAAATGCAGATCAGAAAGTGAGGGAACGTGAAACAATGGGGCGTAGCGTAGAAATATCATGCAGACGTTCATTCGGGATTGCGAGTACTTATACGATTATATTCCCAACAATAGATGCTAACTCGCATTGGACCTGAGCTGGTCATAAGGTTATTAGACACATCGGTAATTTCTTCACTTAATGAGGTTTTAATTTACCTAATAATTTCCAAAATACTTGAGTTCACCAATCCGCAGTGAGCAAACTGGTGGTAATTCTCGATCTCTGAGAGAAAGCCCGCACTCGGCAATGACTCGTATAATAAGGGCGGCTTATTCCAATTTACATAACTTTGAGGAAATCACGAGGAAACAAAAATATCGGAGTGCCCGAACAGAATTTGCGACGAAAATACGTTAATGACCTGGTATTGAATAGCATAGCGTATGTATTCCTAATCCAAAGTACCTTTTCGAATTAGGTATGTTCGTGCCATGAACGTGGAACGTTTTCCACAAAAAACGGCAAAAAAATCACGTTTGTTGTATGAGAGCCCCACTTAAATATTTATTTTATTTTTAGTATTTTTTGTTACAGCGGCTACAGAAATACAGTAATCCTTGAAAATATCAACTGTCTAGCTATCCTGGTTCATGAGATACAGCCTGGTGACAGACAGACAGACAGACGGGCAATGGAGTCATAGTAATAGGGTCCTTTGACCTTTGGATGATGTGGAAAGGCAAACGTTTCGTCGGCTGTTAAAAGAAACGAAAACTTAGGCCTTAAATTTTGGTCTAGTGTAATGTGGCCCTTAGTATTAAAATCTCATATCTGAATTAATTCTGACACATCCACATTAAAAAGCAAAAGTCGTAATTCTTGAGATCCATAACGTGAGAAGTATTTTTTTAACTCTGGGAGCACCCGGACGGTATTATTTAATTTAAGAGGATACCCGGAGCTAACTAGCGTCACTTTTTGACTTAAGGAGATCCAGTGGGCCAACTATGGCCACCAATGAAAAAAAAAATCATATCTTCTTTTACAGATCGTATTTGCAAAAAGTGTGTACAATCTCATTAATCACCATCTTCAGTCGATTTCCGCTGAAACGGCCGTTTTGGCAAAAACTCTCAATCATGTTAATAGAACCTAAAAATCACTATTAACATGATTGAGAGTTTGTACAGGTACTTTTTGCAAATTCGATCAGATTAAAAGATTTTTTTTTCTCGGTGGCGCTAATGTTCCTCCGGAGCCCCTTAAGAGTATTTTTGCCAAAACAGCCGTTTCAGCGAAAAATGATTGCAGTACTAGGTAACCCCTACCCTTTGTTCTAGAAATAGATATAAGAACTGTTATAGAACCTTTCTTCCCAGCAAGTCTAGGAGCAGTATCAGATGAACACGGCGAATGGTTTCATCAAGACATTTTGCACGTCGAGAGACGTTACAACGGGAAGTGGCCAAAATCAACACTTGCAGATTTTTATTGGTCAATTTCCAATAGAAAAGATAAGAAAAGTGAAGAAAACTATAAAGTGAAATATGGTTAATAATAAGTACTTATATTGGCATAAGCGTATTAATGTTTTGTATCGGTTTGGATCTAAAATTATCAAAGTATTTGTCATTTATGATAATAGTAAAAACATTTTTTTTTTAATTCTTTTACAAAAAAAATATATGTGATACACAACTTATAGTACTCTAATTATATTCATTACTATTGAGTCTGTAATAATCATGTATAAAAATTTAAAGGAGAGAAAAAACTCAGACCACTGTAATTACTTATATCAAAATGTTGTGAATCACTTTGTTACATGTACATTATTATTAGATATTATTCATGGATCTCGGTCTCAAATAAATAATTCAATTTCAATTTCAATTCGTGGCGTGTAGCCGCCTTAAGCGTAAAGCCTTACTTAAGTTTTACTGCAAGTAATTATTTTCATAAATTAAACTGCGCTCTTATAAAAGGTCAGTTTATGTTATGTGGGCAGAAAAAAAAGATGGTTTAATAACACATATTGCCTTCCGTTTACGACTGAACAAGCATCGCCGGTTACTAGACTGTTTAATCAATGTAAGTATCCAGCGATATTACGTTCAGTGGACCTTAACCTAACTAAAGGAAATAGAATTTGCGGGCATCCTTATCCATAGATTGTTCTACCTAATGAGCTACTACCGCTTCGCTCGGAAGCGAAAGACCCAGGTTCGATTTCCAGTGCGGGCATGTACCTATGACGTTGTTTATTTTCAAAGTTATGTACGTCTGCTAATTTGTAGTAGCAATACCACACGCTAACTGTGAAGGAAAACATCGTGAGGAAACCCGCGGCTTGGTTGGCTCTACACGTATTGAGTTATCTTTCCTGTGACCTAGGCCGACTAAGCTGTCAGGATAGGTGCTGGGCAAGCCTACTCCATCTAAAAGCAATGTCCCAGGCACTGCAGCATCCGTCTGGTCCCTTCACCCACCTATAGTGAGTAAAGATGCCACTGGACGCTGTGTAAATCATCTCATTACGTAGATGCAAAGGCCAAAATTATCCATAGATAACATAGAGTCCAGTGAGTAGTATCGTAAGGTTACGGCCGACAGCACTTGAACCATTACATCCATGCACTCTGCTCAGTTACGTCACGGCCGACTTTGAAACTGAAATGTAAAGGTTTATGTGCTATTGGCTATACTGAGACGTAGTGTTACCTTATATAAAAAACATATATAAAACAAAAAAGACTCACTTGTGGGCCCCACATGAAATCCTTCACGAACTGATTCACCAGTCAAACCTATCACCAACACAAAACATAACACTACTCGATAAAATATCTTCTCGCTGGGTGATAAATTATATTCAGATTCTATTAATCACCTCCTACGAATCATCAACACATTCCGTAGAGTCGATCGATCGATTCAATTGTTAACTTTCGTTCGCTGTTGTTAACACTAAAAGCACGAAGAAAAAAATAAATCACACACTCGTTTACAAAAATATTCAGCAAACTCTTTTGAATTAAAATTAAAAAGCCAGATTTAAAAGCCAGATAAAAAGTACAAGCAGGAAATTGATGAACAGAAAAAAACAAATCGAATTAAAACAAAAAAGCCCGGCAAAACCGTAATGATTTTCGTGGCGCGCAAAAGGCGGTAAACGTAAAGCGGCGACCGCAACACAGCAATGCGCGCGCGACTCACGTGCTGTGCCCGCATATGCCGACAGCTGACTGAATCGCAATTCAAAACAGAACCATGGCGAACTTGCGTCTAACTTAGATTGGAGTGACATTGCTTTTATACCATAGAAATTATATAAAAACCTTGGAAAAACAATAAAAATATTTTTTTCGGGGTCACAAAATATGCGAAAAATAAAGTTACTCTAATAACATAAAACTTATTAGATTTCGTTCTGTCATTGAATTCTGAACGGTTTCTTAGCCTTTATCAATATTTGAGTTATCTCGTAAAATAATGTTTTATGCATGTACACCTTTGCATAAAACATTATTTTACGAGATAACTCAAATATTGATAAAGGCTTCATTCATATAAGGAGTTACGTTAGGGAGTGACGTAAGGTCGATTTGTATGGCGCGTTTTAGTACCACGTGACTATATTGACTTTTCGTCCGGTTATAAGTATTACAAAAAGTATGTCGCAGATAAAAAAAAATACCACGTTTATTTGTCTTTTAACGTGTCCTCTCCTATTCTATTAAAACATTTTTAGTGCAAGTTCTCCATTATGTACAAGGCCTAAGGTTTTTTTAGCTAACGACCTCAAATGCGTACTCATAGCCGGGAGGCACAGTCCGATGATCCGATGCTTATTTCTCTGTTCTGTGATCCGATGTATCTTAGCGGTGAAACTGTACAGTTGAGGACATCCGGTATTAGAATTTCCTTGAATGCCAGTGGTGCTTCTAGGGCGTAGGTAATGGACAATAAATTGTACAGATTTACCTCGCCCTGCATCTGGTTGTGATTTATGCGCAGCTCTGTGGCGAATTAACAATTACCCATACTGCTTATCTGCTCATCTAGGTACTCTGGATGAGATTGTAGTGACTAGAACTGACAAAGGAATTTTGCGTTGGTTCGGACATATGGAGAGGATGAAAGAAGAAAGATTGAAGAAACAAATATATCGAGCGAATGTGGGTGGAACGGCCAGTAAGGGACGTCCCGGGCGGACATACTTCGACCAAATAGGGGATGTATTAGCAAAGAGCAAGATAAAAAGGACCCCATAAAAGGAAAACTTCGTGCAAATTCGATTTAAAATTATTTCGACGAAGTTGTTAGATCTGTAAGGCTGATAAAAACCCCACCTTCTACAGAACTCTACACCGCACGTGGCCCGACACGTAATTGGCCGGTTTTTTAGGGTTCCGCAGTCTGACAAGGAACCCTTATAGTTTCGCCATGTCCGTCCGTCTGTCTGTCTATCTGTCTGTCCGTCCGTCCGCGGCATAGCGCAAAGTACTAGAAAGCTGTAATTTGGTAAGTGTATATGCATGTTTATCACGCCGACAAAATTAAAGGATAATATGTTGGAAATATTGTTTTTTGCTGTACCTCCCTTAACATGAAAAGTGGGGATGATTTTTTTTGCTCGTCATGTGGCGCATCGTTGGATTGGTCGTTGAAAAATATTGTGGGTTTAGGAAGACCATTGTTTATTTAGGGTTCCGTTTGCGAAATATTAAGCTTTAAAGCGCAAAATTTTTGTCCGCGTAGGGCCTCCCCCTCTCCTGGCTAATCAGTTGATTGTAGAAACATAAAAAAATTCAGGGTAGTAGCACATATAATGAACTTAAAAGGAAAAGTATCACGGCTAAGTAGGCTTTACTAGTTAACGAGTGATAGACCATCAACTTAATAAAAGTAAAATTCGTACAAAATCCATTGAAAATGACTTCGATGAAGTTGTTAGTTCTGTAAAGCAGTTAAAAAAAACCATTTGTACGGAACCCTACATTGCGCGTGGCCCGACACGCACTTGGCCGGTTTTTTTATAAATAGCACAATACCTTCCACACAACACAATAACTTGACCTGGTCCCAAACTAGGATTCCCTGTGCTATGGTAACCAGGCAAGGACATCACAAACATGGAAATACACCCAGACTGAGGCCATTTGTATAAATGTACGGCGCCCCCCTGTGGGAATCAAACTCACGACCTCTGTCTTGGTAGTTAAGCACCTTAACGTCTAGTCCACCGAGGCAGGAATGTGAAACCTTTTCCACATTTGACATGTTTTTTTTCTTTTAGCTCCTTTCTATAAAAGTAAGATTCACTAAATCCTGTTCTTTTTATATATTTTTATCACACCTGCTCTGAAAATACATACTAATTATACCAATTAGAGGGAAGAAACGCCTTTATCCCTTCAAATCCTTTCATCCCAAGGTATGGAAGTTTGTATGAAAATCCTTCCGACCCAAGGGTGGGAAGTATATATGAAATTCCATTACATACCCGGTTTTTTTTTTAATTTGTCAGCAGTCATACTGCAATAGTAGATTGTACAACAAGTGCATAAAACGCACCATTTTACTCGAGACGTTTATCCATCCGAGCGAGCTTGCGAGCGAGGATAGATATAAAGTCGAGTGTAAAATGGGTTTTATGGACGAGTTGTACACTCTACTTTTCACTTCGATTGCGAGGAAATGAAACAGCAACATCTTTATCTTCACTAATGCAATTAATCAAACAACAAATTTATTAAATTAAATTCACGCGTACGTGTATAATCACAGTGGTTTTGCCGCCATTAAAATTTAACCAATGAGAGCGCAGCTTCAATAAAGCGCGACCAACCTGATTGGCCCTGCAATCTAGTTGGTCGCGTTTTATACGAAACGAAATAAAATAAAGAGGTTGTTGTATGAAGTTAAAGATGTTCGTGTGGCTGTTGCAGCGATTGCCTTGGTCTTCGACGAAGATTTTACTTTATGCTCTAGAGCATAAAAAGCGACTTTATGTCGCCTACGCACGACATAAAGACGAACTTTTAGAGCATGAGAAGTGAAAAGAGACTTTAACTGTCTACTAATTAAATTTCAAGTAAATTGTTACTGGCCACATGTCATACAGTTTTTTTTTACCAGTTACCAACCTCCTTGGTGCATACAGAAAATTAAAAACGAAATTATTTTTTCACCTCACTAGCTCGTAAAAGCTCTGTTTATCATTCGAAATCTGCGTGGAAAATCGCACTTTATCCGCTAGCGTGGAAAGTGTTTTTAAAATTCGAATATTTTTATTCAATAAAGGTTTCGTACAATAAATTACATATATATAGAACCTCATTGGTTTCGTAATAGTTTATATTCTCTGCAGCCAGTCCATTGATGATTGAAATGCAAATACTTATTTCATGTCATGCGCCAGCATCATTTAAAGAATCGGACTGGCCGGCAAGAAAATTTGATTTAAAAAAAACTTTAACTTTCAATATTACCAATTGGTAGTAATTTTACTTTTAATTTTTGAAATAAATAAACAGTAATTTAATATTTATTAAAACTGTTTTTCTTGCACCTAACATTTTCCTCGCTTTAGTGAGGTGAAAAGTTGTGTGTTGCGCTCGGCAGCAAAGTTATTTAGCGTCTCGTACCTTTGAAGAAACCCTCGCTACGCTCAGGATTCTATATTTGAACCACTCGCTTCGCTCGTGGCTCAATCCTAGAATCCTTCGCTTGCTCAGGTTTCAATACAAGGTACTCGCGCCAAAAATTAACTTTGCAGCCTTGCATAACAAATAACTATTGTATATAAAACGCGCGGAATCACGGAAGTGGCTGCATGACCAATTGTACTTTTAACTAAATATAAACATTTCTATGCATTTATGTCTATAATTTTCCTCGTACCTAGGTGTAATAAAAAGCACTATACATACCTCAGGATAAAGTACAGTTCCATACCTCAAATGGTTTGCGCCCCTCGCAAGCTCGTGGCGCAAATGCCATAATCTCGGTATGGAACTGTCACTTTCTTCCCTCTGAAGTAATGTACTATTAAACTACCTTACTCGGCAAACGTTTTGCCATATTAATTAGCCTACGACCTATTCTCATACCTACCAAATATACACAGAAAAAAACTCACAAAAATCGGTGAAGCCGTTTCGGGGGAGTACGATAACAACAGTGACACGAGATCTTTATATATTAGATTTAATTGTGAAGGCACAACAAACGACTTGTTTTAAACTTGTGAATTAAACAGTTCGAGTAGTACATACTAAAGACAACCTAGCGGAACTATTTATCAGATCTATTCATTTCATAATAATGTAATAAGTACGAAATACCTTTTGGCACTAGATTACTTAAGAGTAAGAGAACAATAAGTTATTGTTATATAACTACTTACAATTTTTTTTATTAATTAGCAGGTACCTAGTAATTAAAATAATAACAAAGTCCTAGAAATGGACAACATAATCAAACATTTTGTCTTAACAGATAAAATGGAAATAGAACATTACTTAAAATAATATTTGTTTATCAGTCTTAGGGCCAATATATAATATACAAATCCTATTGAGGAATATTTTTTTCTTTCAACAATACGATGAAATCCGATAATCTACAGAACATTTTATAAATGACGTAAATTGTAATACAAACAATTAATGGACTAACTGTACGGATTATGGGAAGTACAAGAAGAAAAACTTACACTTACTTAACCCTTACCAGTCATCAACTCAACTACGTATGTATATACTCGTAGCTTTGACAAACGTGGAATGTTTAAAGTAAATGTCGAAATGTATTAAAATGCAATTAACATACATTTGTAAACTTACTTATTCATTAAGATTGTGGAATTAATAGGAAATTTACTCGAAGTCTGCCCAACATTTATTAGACCATTCCACCTGTGATTTGATTTAAGATCTCCCTCATAGATTCCATTCATTTTTCCATTTTCATGTTGGCTCATTTTATGCCTGTGCACAGTTTCATCAATGCCATCTAACAGGTATTCAAAAAAGTTCGGGAAATTGTCGTAGCTTGGATACACATTGATGTCTATCACAGCATGGCCTCCAGTTTCATTATCTATTACGAAATCAAAGCCTGCTAGGAGTAAACCAATTTCCTTTCGCAACACTCTAATAATGTGCTTTATTTTGTCTTCATTTGGTGTCATTTTCATGTCAGATTGGTCATGAGGATCTAGTATTGAAAGCGTAGACTGGCTTCCAGCTTTACATACCTCTCCTGTGCTATAGAAAATGGGCCCTAAATTTTCTGATGCATAGAAGTTTTTGAGACTAGGCCGCTTGCAAACATAATATCTGAAATTATAAAATTAGGTCATATTATTATATAGCATGTAAATATGCACATTACGTAAGGATCAGCTTCTTTTGAGCAAAACAAATGGTAACAATTTCTTGTTAGTATGACTTGTATAAATGTTTAGCAATTCAAAACAACCTTGCTTGGTTTTTTTATTACCAAAGCCATTGCCTTGAGTTACTGATATAAAACAAATCAAATGGTTCTTAGAGCAATGGAATGAGAGCTATTTTTGATTGTTAGATAAGAATTCAAGCAATGTTATTCAAGTAATTGTCAATTAAACTAACCTGTTTCCAATTAGAAACACTTTGTGGAGCACAGCATTGTGTCTGATGAAGCTCTGAACCACACAAGGAGGTTTGCAGACCCTCAGGCCCTTTTTGTTGAATATGAGAACCATTTCATGAGCCAACTTCGACCCGTGAGCTACAGTGGGCTTGCAGATAACAGGGAATTTTACACCCCGAAGTTTCATTACTTCTACATTGTGTTCTACATTGGTGCTGGTAAATTCAGCAAAGGTTGGTGTGAAGATGCTGTTTTTCTTGAATGTTGGCTCCCTGTCTAGTATAGTGTAATAATTATACCTAAAACCAGATGAGAAACAATATTTAGTATGTCAAACAACCTTTTTCTTTTTAAACACATGTTTATACCAATTTACCTATTTAGGAGTATTCTCACTTTGTCTAGAGGATCTATAACAGTGATGTTTGGATGATTTGACAAGTATTGCTCCACCTGGCTGATGATGACTGAAGCCTGAAAAAACACAAACTGTTACAGACTTTCTGTGGCACGAAATACAAATGAGCGCGGGTAGGATCTCACGGCATCATTCCATCAATGACATCGTCCATCATCCGTCCGTGTACATTTGCTCCGTCTCACTTAGGCTCAACGGCCATTTCTCCTGGGGCTGCTGCGGAAGCAGCTGCTAGCCACAAATGTTTCAAGTACAGCTCGTTAATGAGTAGCTACTTCTTTGTGCCTCTAGCTATTGAGACTACTGGGGTATGGGGAGTCCAGGAAAGAGCCTTTATAAAGGAGTTAGGGCGTCGCTTGAGGAACCGCGGCATGGACTACCGCTCTGGGGCATACTTGATGCAGAGGATCTCTCTCGCTGTGCAGCGGGGTATCGCTGCCGGCGTTATGGGAACCTTTGGCTCGAGTATGTCTCGGGGCGGTTTGTTTGACAGTTAATTTATTCGTCATCTTGATTTACTACTTTGGACGAAACAATTGTGGATGTATTATTATTGTTTTTTTTTTACTTATAATTATTAATTTATGTTTTTAAAAATTGTAATAACTAGTAATTGACTAATGTAAGTAATTTTGTGCTTTAGTATTCGAATCTAAACATACAATAAATCTGTAAACATTGACATTCAAATGAATAATCTTTATTAACTTTTTGAGCTATGACTTTGAAATTACCAGTCTGTTACCAGGGGATATAACCTGGAATCGAGACAAATTTGTTACAGTTTTCTTTTGTGAGCTACTGTACCTTTGCATCACCTTGATCAGCTGCTGCAATGATATCTGTTAATTTATGTAAAAATACATCAATATTCTCTTGTTCCTCAAGTGGCTTTTCAAGATCCATCTGAAAAAAAAACATATTTTTAATTGTCTATGTATGTATGGGCTTACAAACTTATTAAAGTGGGTTCCACGGAATACAAGGGTTCCAGAAAAGTTACTGGGGTACTGCAATTTTTTTTAATAACGCAGTGTTAGAGTGCTTGTACTTTTAGAAGCTTGAAGTGATGTCAATCTTCAATTTAATATTTTGCTACAGAATTCCACAAAAAGAAAAACACAATATATTCCATAGCATATTTAGGAACCACTGTACGCTATTGTACTTAATTTAATAGATGCATTCTAACAGTCTTATTTATAAAAACACAATTCCTTAAAACACTCCTCAGAGGCAGTTTAAATTGTATGTGGTAAAGGGAGACAAAACCACAGATTGTTTAAACTGTCTCTGAAGAATGTTTTAGAGGAATCATGTTTTTTTAAATAACACCGTAAATTAGTTATACCAAATTTTTTTAACAATCTAACCTTTATAAGCTGATACCCATGGTTAATGCAAGTGTTTGTGAGTTCCTTCCAGTCAAGTTTCTGGCTCTTCTTGTCTGATATCCAGACTCCAATTTTCTTTACAGTTTGCAAGTGGTCGCTCATTTTGTTAATTTTATTCACAACAAATACCGTGAGTCAGTGAGTAAAGTTTGCACCAAATTATTTTACATGCACCTCAGGAGTAGGTACAACTTATCACATTGTATACACCGCTGCACAACGAACGAATTTATAACGTGCTTAGACCCGAGTCCGCGCGATTTTTAGACACTAAAATACCTATTAAAACAAATACGTACAGCAAAGCAAGCAAAAACACATTGGTTGGACATTGTGAGGGACTAAAATCTAAAATCAAATCATGCACAGATTCAACATAGCGATGGGTGACTCGAGTCAATTTACTCGAGTAACTCGAGTTGGGCTGCGCAACTTGAAAATTCCATCCACCGAATTGACTCGGCGGGTGTGCTGTGCGCGACCGAACAACAGAACACATAATATACGTGATATACGAACCACAGGACCGAACTGACTCACGAGAGTGAGTTAGTAGTGTATGTGAACGAGCTGTGTGCCAGAGTGAGAACCAACGAAATATTGAATGAATGAGTAGACGCAAGCTCAGATGGATGTGTCAGAGAGAGAGAGAGAGAGAGATGGAACAAAATATTGTATAACATAAAATATTTATTATCTGTGCCTGTATTTTTCCAAATAAATAAATTAAAAATTTAATTAAAATATCCCATTCTCTCGAAACCATACAATTTCAAACGAAAAACTAGACTTGTGTAGTTCCTGAGCGAGTTGTTCCAATGGTACGCTTCTATGGAGTACGCTTCTCACTCGTTTCATGCTCGTTCAAATCGTTCATCGCTCCGTATAGTTCCAACTCCTAACCTCTCTCTCTCGTGTGAAAAAGGATTGCAAAAAAGGAGCTTATGTCTTACGCTTAGGGTCTAATTTTATTTGCATTATTAATCATAGTTCCGATCTAGTCCCGATGGAAAGTGAGTAAGTAATAGTAGACCTTAAATCGTGCGTATAAGGATAATTTTGTTATATTTCTTTATTAAATTCATGCTTAGCAGGAAGCATTCCTCCATGTAAAAAGAACCATGCCTTTTAAACTCGTTCAGAACGTCGGTGCGAAATAGAATTGGATGCATATAGGAAACTAAGGAAGCCCCGGGACTAAAGGAACCAGAGGACTAAAGGAGTGAAGTAGTTCCAGGAGTGGAAAGTATACATCATTATTTTTCCTCTCCGGAAACAAAACGCGTAAGTCTAAACCGAACGCTCCACCACTGTGACCACTATGCAATATGCATGTTCTCTACTTTGGTTAGACGTAATTATCGCTCACCTTACAACTAAATAAAAAACAAAGACGTAATGAAGAATAAAATAACGTGAACCTAATTCAATTAAGATGATTATTTTTGAAGTTGTTTTTTGCGTCCTGTGTGTGAAAGTAGATCTAGAAATGGTATTTGGTAGATGTTACACGTTGTTTAGGAAGAGTTTTTGATTTTATCCAGTATTACATATATTCACTTGAGAAGAAGAGCAACTTTGTTGGTTATTAAAGTTAAGTTTCTGATTTACCGCGAAAGATATGTTTGAAGTTGAACCGACACTGCCACCGCGTTGGTGTGTTTCATCTTTAATACGTATTACGTCCGGTCCGACTGACTCGCGCAACTTGACAAAGGTGTGCGCGCGCTGAGTCAACGCTGATTCAAGTTGACTCGAATTGCTACTCGAGTCAGCCGTTATTACAAATCGAGCTAAATAAAATATAACTTGGCCCATCGTAGTGTTCGTCACAGACCAAAAAGAGATACTAGTATTCGTTCACAGATTACAATTCTCATCTGTCTATCTGCTGACAGCTGTCTAAGTGTCTACAAAATACCATAGAGGTAGTAGGTAGAGGTATTGATAGCGGTTGCTTGGATCATAATAATAGGGGTTAAACTACTGTATTTTCGAAGTCGAACAAAGTATGCCTGCTCGAAATTCTTCTTCAGAGCAGTAAGAATCCTCGTTTCGAGCGCTAGTGTAGACACTTGTAACGACGTAAATTCAGTCATAGTGTTTTTGTATTATATTACAATCAAGCCGGTAACCTAACCTCAACGTGATTACATACTCTTTGACCTCAACAAGTCAACACTTGAGCAAAACTAGAATAACAAATGACAGTGCTATGCAATACAAACTTTACGGCTCTTTAAACGGTCGCGTTATTTTGCCATGCATACTCCTTACGGCAGATTAGACGGTGTCACTATTATGCCGCAAAGTTACGGCATCGTAATCGAGTGCGGAATGCCGCTTGCGGCACTCTATACAGTACTATACACTTCCTATAAAATATATATTTCTTGTTAAAAATAGATGCCTACTTTAGTTAGCTTACATACCTACTGAGGAAAAATACACTATAGTCCACGTTTTGATGTCATAAAGTATAATCTGTGATAAATTGCGCGTTTTTTGACATTCGTTTTTTTTTTGCATTTTTGTAAACTTGCGCAAAGTGTGTCCTTAGAGGGAGTTGTTATATCCCATATCTTTGCTCACCGGGACACACTATATCTGTATCATATCTGGCTCACCACTTGTATCCTAGCTCATACGACATACAATCGAGTGAGTGTGTTTGGATACAAGAGCCGTAAGACACAAGTGGTAAGTGAGTCTAGTTTATCTGTTTCCTACTTTATCCAGCCGACGCGCTCTTTTTTATACTATCAGTCTATTCCAATAAGAGGAGTTCAAACCAGAATCAAAATGTATATCTATTAATTAACTTTTGACACTTTATATAGGTTTTCTCATTAATTAAGTGAACTGTAAGTTCTTTATGAGAAATAAATATCTTTGAACCCAATGAAAGCGAGACAAGCATATATGATTATCGTCTTTACCGTTCATCTTTTTATTACGAGTACTGCGACCAAATGCCCGATGTTGACCGAACAAGCCATCCGTACCAATAGCGATCAAAAAGATCACCAAGTCAATATATTTGTAGGAGTCTGGTGACCCTTTCTCGTCTCTCGTTTATTACTGCGACGAGAAATGCGGCCGAACGCATCCGATTTCAGCCGATCTCGGTCTCGCTCTCGCGCACTTGTTGTAAGCTGGATAAAGTAGCAGGAGCTAGATGTCTACCGTACTGAGTTGAGAGTATAGTGAGGGAGCCAGATATAGTTGACATCTCTGGGATATAACTGGGACACAGATGACGGCAAGGGAGATGTGTGTCCTCTCATATCTGGCTCCTGAGTTACCCAGGCTACATTTTTGATGGTTTCGGCGCTCGCTGGCTGGCTGGCTAACCTACAAAAAGATCCGATTTTCTTTTATTTTACTTAGTGTATATTTTTTAAAGCCTGCTATTGCAATATTTTCAGTCAAGCCCTCCAAATCCTATTCAGATAGAATGTCAGAAATCGATGTTACTTCAGTGAAGACACGCGTGTTGAAACTTTTACAAGATCTTGATGAAGCAGAGCTTGATGAAGTAGAGCAATGGATTAGCAGTCACTCTTACAAAAAAGGTAATAAGCGAGATTCAGTCTGGGCCGCGCTGCATAATAATAGCTAATATAGGTAATAGTTCATTGTGACAATTTGATGTAAATGGCATAGCCGATTAGTACCTATGTTGTAAATCTGTGTAATAATCGGGAATACCATGTACATCGGATGGTCATAGTAAATCAAATTAACTTTAGTTCTACGAAATGGGGCACTGATTGGTCTTGCCAAAAAGATAAATGTAATTCATAGATGAAAGTATGCCGATGACAGCTTTAAAACAAATCATAGAACATAACTTTCCAGAACTTTTAATCACATTGGTTATGTACATAATAGGTATATCAAATTTACATTTTTACAATAATTCCTAAAGTTTCACTTTTGCAATTAATTCGCAACTTTTATTGAATTATTTTTAAATCAAAATTAAATATCATCAGCATCGTACTAGGGCAAATGATCTGTAAAATGCTTTGTTTACTTGATTTTATTGCAAGTCCACATGTTTAACCTTCCTTATACTTTTTAAAATGACCAAACTTTTCTTCTTTTATTTGACTTTTTATTTATCTCTAGTAAAATGATTGTTTCAAAATTTATTTTCAGATCTAGAAAATATAAGACTGTTAAGAAAGACAGATCATGTTTTCAAAAAAATTGGTGATGTCATAAAAAAAACAGTGCCTCTAGAAGCAGAACTGTCGACAGAAATCATTAATACACCAACTGTTGGAGACCAAGCTGATTGTTCTAAAGTGAATACATGTCATGTAGATGGTTTCCTGTATGATGAGGATGAGACTGAAGACTTGGTGAAGAAAGGAATCTTGCAGAGACATTATTGTGTGGATTGCCAATCACGAAATGTCAAAGTAAGAACTTTTGGTTTTGCAAAGAACAGCCTGGGCTAACTCTCTATGTTAATGTGTTCAAAACTGAGACATAATCAAATTAATTATGTCAGAATAATTACTTATTAGTTTTAGTCGTAAGAAATTGCATTACGCTTATTGAAACTTTAGAGCTCATCAAAAACTAAAGGAATACTTTTGCTGAATGAATAAGTAAATTAACTCAATAGTAATGCAAGTTTCCAAATTTTTTGCTTTTGGTTTTTCCATAAGTACATTTTTTTATTCATTTGGTGTTTCTTCACTTGTTTTAGGATTTAATATTCATTTCACATTCAATGTCCAGACTGACACTGCAATACATATTCAAAGTCATTCTTCCAAGTGATTTGGAAGGCAAGCAAGTATTGGATGTGGGATCCCGTTTAGGAGTAGTACTCTTTGCTGTAAGTGTACCTTTCAAATATTGGGCCTAATGATGTGAAAAACACATGCAGCTAAACCCATAAAAACTAGTTTCCGTCGTAAAGGAGGGAAGTAATTGGAAAATAGGTGCTAAAAATTGCAATTTTATTCTCATCACTAGTTAATTCCTTTGTTATAATGTTACTAATGGTACTTTTTATTATTTTTTTCCAGGCATATCACCTCTCAAATGCCACTAACATTATTGGTGTGGAAATGAACAAGGAATGCTGTGAACTTCAGGAAAGAATTATTGACCAGTTTTCAATGGATAGCAACAGAATTAAAGTTATAAACTCTGATGTGATGGATTGCAAGAACATGTTATCAAATTCGGATATTGTTATACTTAATACCTTAGATTTCTTTGTTGATGTTGAAAAGCATAAAGAAATATGGTATGCATTTAGAAAACATTTTAAAGCGGGCAGTTATTTGGTGACAAATAGGAGTGTGGCAGAAACACTAGACTCATTGGGCATATTTGCAGATTTCATGGACTGGTTAGTTATTTGTAAACCATTCCAAATGGAAAATGAATTATTGTTTGATATGGATGATCTTGACGTTGAACTATTCTTGTACATAATAAAATAGATTTCTTATTACATCCATTTGTTCCTTTCCTTCCAACTTTACTATAGGTAACATTGCTACACTAGGTTCACTTTGGCGCAATTTGCGCTGTGTCGTCTATTATACATACTTTGCAATAAAACTATCCGGGCCTAGGCAGGATTCGAACCTGCGCCTCTAGCATACCGTGCAACCAGCAACCAGCGCTGGGACTAGTGTTAAGAGATGAAAAAGTGTCGTCAGTGAGGCACATACCTTTTTGGGAAGTGTATAGAAAGAATGTGTATCAGTCAACGCTAGGTCAACACTCAGGCACTTTAGGCAGCATACTACAATCTTGAGGCAGCATGGAGGAGGATTCTCTTTTAAACAACCATTATGTTTACACCACTTCCTCTTTTGGCGTTTTTTCATCGCCTTAGCTATTATTATTGCAACGCAGTTTTTTTTTTAAATCTATCATCAGCCATTTAACGCCCACTGCGGACATAGGCCTCCTTCGTGGCTCCTCATAACCATTTTGAGTTTTGCCGAAATCGCCACGCTTGGGGGGCGGGTTGGCGATCGCAGAATGCGGTTGGAATCTCAGGAAGACGCTGCTGCCCGTCTCCTGGTACCTAAACGATTTCCTTAGTCGCCTTCTACGACATCCACGGAAGGAAATAGAGTGACGCTATTCTTAATCCGGCGCCACACGGAACCCGGTGGTAGCCTAGTGGGTAGAAAGTTGGACACGGAAGCGGGAGACCCAGGTTCGATTCCCAGTGCGGGCATGTACCTATGACTTTGTTTTCCAAGTTATGTAGGTGAAGTGAAGTTATAGTAGCAATACCACTCGCTAACTGTGAAGGAAAACATCGTGAGGAAACCTGAGTGTCTGAGCTATTTACATTCCTCAGCGCTTGAAATCGCCAATCCGCGGTGGGCACGCGTGGTTATTAAGCCCATACTCTCTCTGAGAGAGAAAACGCCTGTGCCCTACAACAGTGGGACGTATGTATACTTATAGGTAGGCTGCTTATTTTTAATCCAATCCATCAGTCTTGAGTGACCGTGCAATACCTGGGCCTAGCTACTAAAACGTAGTGATTATATTCTCTCTCTGTGCTAGCTACATCAGTCTGGCGTCAATCCGAGCTTGATCAAGGTCACGGACTGAACTGACGCCAGACTGACTGACTGAACGTGTAAACTCCGTCTATCGGGTTAACCGTTTTGACGTCCGTCTCCCAAGTGTCAATATACCTATGTATGTATTTGAGTTCAGTTCGTAGTAGGTTAATCAGACAACTCCATACAGTGGAGGACTTACGAGGAGCGTCGAGTATCGACGTGTATCCCAATATTCATGAAGAATTCAATATTTATTTCGTTTCATTTTGTCGACATGTATCAAGTTTTTCACTCGTCCTCGGTCCTGTGGTTCAGGGTTTTGGACTGATGCGCGTAGCCACAGAACACAACCGCGTAACTTGATCGCTTGTAGCAGTTGTATGTAGCGGGCGTCGCGTACGTAGGATCAGTGTAGTTCTACCTTATGCGATTCCGTCCGTGTGATGTCATGATGCGTAATCTGTGAACTAGGTACGTCGGTGAAGGAAAAAGGAAAAAAAAATTGTATAAAAATGGCGTCGATTTGTGACTGAGTTGGACTGTTTAGTTGGATTGCCGTTTTTATAATGAATTTAATTTATATTTAGTGCCAACGTCTATAAATCACTGTAAAGTATTAATCAAGCGCCTCAAAATGTGGCACGAGGCTCGCAAACAAGAACGAATGATTCGCGGCCTTATTGTTGATTACCGCCGACGCGCTGAGCGACGAAAGGATTTTTATGAAAAAATTGTGAGTATGTTATACCCTTTATTTAGGATAAAAATTAAACAAAAACAGAAAGCTCATGAAATAATCCTCCAAAGACTTAATTAACACTTAATTAACATTGCCCATAGAAAGCGGAGCCAACACAGTTTCTTCAACTTCACGGGCGACAATGCAAAATTCACTTGGATCCCGCCATAGCAGCTGCAGGGGACAGTCCTGCCATCATGTAAGCATTGTTCAAAGTCGACTAACATTTTAAAAACAATATCATAATCAAATTAGGTATGATTAACACAATCTAATATAATAAAAGGCGAGAATCCGACGCACCTCACTCATGAACGCCCAGCCCAAACCGTTGGACATAGAAAGCTGAAATTTTGCACAGTCCTTTAATAATGTGAATGTGAGATAAGAACGGATTTTAAAAAATTCAACCCCTGAAGGGGTGAAAGGGGGTGTCCAAATTTGTGTGCGGTCAGATTTGTATAAAAATTGGTACAAATGGCTACTTTTTCAATTGGCAATTTCATACTTTAACCCCTAATAGTACAGTAGAATGTTGATTATCTGAACTAATTGGGGGAAATGGGTGTCGGAAAAACCAGTTTATTCAGATAATCAAACTATGTACTTTTATTTACCTATTTACCATAAAAAAACATAGGTGTTTATAATAATGCCGTATCTCTTTTTTGGTTTGAAATGGCAAATAGGAATTAAACCTATTTTAAAAGTAAAAAGCCAGTAATAAGATACTCAATATGCATGTTCTGTTCATACATACGTGCTAGGTACAATCGTCCATTAAAAAAAAATTTACCTTCATCTGCCGAAGCAAGTTCACCCGCTTACGAGCTGTTTTTTGAGTATCTAAGCCTGTAAATGTTACATGTGAACTTACAGCAGGTATGTTTTTATCTTCATTATCTGGCTTACTAGTTAATCAAATTGGTACTGGCTGTGTCACTCTACAGTTGAAATTTATCAATTGTTGGACCTCTGCAAGTAGTGGTGAGAAGTTGGATTTTTTTTTACTCAAAAAAATAGACTGTTAATATTAATCAAACACGTAATTCTCAGTTTTTTTTTTATTTAACCCCTAAGAGGGTGAAAAGAGTCGCCAAAGTTTGTACCAAAAGTAAAATAATAGTTGATTTTCTTGAAACTTAAAACATAATGTACTTTAATAAAATTAAACAAATTTATACATATTTTTTGTTTTTCAAACTTCAACCCTAAGAGGGTGTAAAGGAGTGCCAAAATTGTACAGGAAGTATAAAATATTTGTGGTTGGATTTTTTTGAAACTTAAAACGAATGTACCTACTTCAATAAAATTATTGAAATACATATTTCTCAGTTTTTCAAAATATAACCCTTAAGTTTGTACAGGAAGTAAAATATATGTGGTCGTACTTTCTCGAAACTTAGAACAAATGTGCTTCAATAAAATTTATGAAACATGTACTTTTCAGTGTATGAAAATTCAACAACATATTTTTCTTAGTTTTTCACAATCCTGAGAGGGTAAACAGGGTGTCAGCATTTGTAGGGGACTTAAAATATTTACATTTATACTAAATTTGGTAGAACTGTTAATGGAGTTGTTTAAAAAAAAAGTTAAAACTCGACGAAAGCTAGGCAAAATAAAGATATATAAATGAACACACAAATTTTAGTGTTCCTTAGTCGACAAGGAGCCCTAATATAGTTTCGCCATGTCCGTCCGTCTGTCTGTCTGTCGGTCTGTCTGTCTGTCCGTCGGTCCGTCTGTCCGTCCGTCCGTCGGTCCGTCCGTCCGTCCGTCCGTCCGTCCGTCCGTCCGTCCGTCCGTCCGTCCGTCCGTCCGTCCGTCCGTCCGTCCGTCCGTCCGTCTGTCCGTCTGTCCGTCTGTCTGTCCGTCTGTTTGTCCTCGGCCTATCTCAAACGACTAGTACGAGAAAGCTGAAATTTTGCGTAAATATTAATCACGCCGATATAACGTTAGAAGAAAATCTCAAAAAACCTAAATTAGGGAACCATTTTTTTCTCGCCTACGCCGTAGTGTGGGATTGGTCGTTTAATAATATTGTGGGTGTAGGAAGATATTTTTTTGATTTAGGGTCCGTTTGCGAAACATTAAGCTTTAAAGCGTAAATTTTTGTCCGGGTAGGGCGTCCCCCCCCCTCTCCTGGCTAAGCGGTTGATTGTAGAAGCGTGAAAAATTCAGGTTAGTAGCACATATAACGAACTTAAAGTAAAAACTATCACGGCTAAGTAAGCTTTACAAGTTAACGAGTAATAGGCGACCAACTTATAAATGGTACAAAAAATGTCTGAGATAGTGTTATTTGCTGATGACACGTCACTTATTTTTAAAATAAGGAGACAAGAAAATAATCTTGACGATGCAAATAATGCTCTCTCGCAAGTACTAGATTGGTTCACAGCAAATAATCTGCTGCTAAATTCTAAAAAGACAAAATGTATAAAGTTTTCCTTACCTAACGTACGAGTAGTTGAGAACAACATAGTAATTGGACATGAAAAATTAGAATTTGTAGATGATACTGTATTTCTGGGCATCACAATCGATGCAAAACTACAATGGGGTCCACATATTGTAAAATTAGCACACAGACTTAGCTCTGCAGCATATGCAGTGAAAAGAATTAGGGAACTCACTGACGTTGCAACTGCTAGGCTTGTTTATTTTAGTTACTTCCATAGTATTATGTCCTACGGTATACTACTATGGGGCCGGGCAGCAGACATTGAGACTATCTTCATCTTGCAGAAGAGAGCCATCCGATTTATTTACAAGTTAGGTAGTAGGGATTCGCTAAGAGATTTCTTCAAAGAAACCAACATCTTAACAGTTGCATGTCAATACATTTATGAAAATATTATGTACGTTAGAAAAAATATCAAAGACTTCGAAAATGTTGGTGGCCACCATAATGTTAATACTAGAAATAAACATAAATTGTCATTTCCACTATTTAGACTTGCAAAAGTTAACACATCCTTTATGGGGCACTGTATAAGGTTCTACAACAAAATTCCTCAAGATATATTAGAGTTACCTCCAACGCGATTTAAAAAATGTGTTAAGCACATTCTGTGCAAAAAGGCTTACTATAACATCAAGGATTATTTAGAAGACAAAGATGTTTGGCATTAAACAGTAGATTAATATTATTTAAAGGACGATTGTGACTAGTGTTCAACACATTCATGACTAATATTTTAAGTTGAAAACTCTGTTAATTAAGTTAAAACGTGTTTTGAAAAGAATAAATGTGGAGTTTCTTTGTTAGTTTCTTCTCCACATAATCCATTAATTGTGAAACTAGCAACTTTGACGTTCATTAAGTAAACATTCTGTTTTTACAATGAATAAAAATATTTGAATTGAATTGAATTGAATTGAACTTATAAAAGGAAAACTTCGTAAAAAATCCATTGAAAATTACGTTGATGAAGTTGTTAGCTCTGTAACGCAGATAAAACCCCCTCTTTCTACCCTCTTAAACCCCCGCACTGGGGATCGAACCTGGGTCTCTCGCTTCCGAGTCCGATGTTCTACCCACTAGGCTACCACCGCCGTGCCATGCGTTAAAAGTATCCGTTCTTATCAACTAAAGTCCACGCACAGTCGCGGGCAATAGCTAGTGTATTACACTAATTACACTTTACACTAAACTAATATATATATATATATATATATATATATATATATATATATATATATATATATATATATATATATATATATATATATATATGTTACGGCTAAAATCCGAAGTTCGGCTACATCTAGTTTTAGCCGGTTAGAACTAGGTGTAGACATTTACTCTTGGTTAAATATAGTATAAGCCGATTTTTTTCGGGTAGAACTAGGTCTAGCCGGTATCAATCCGGCTAGAACTAGTTCTAACCAAACTTTAGTGGCTGATGCTAAGTTAGCCGATATTATGCCGGCTACAACTAGATTTAACCAAACCCTTTTGGGTAAAACTAGATGCAAATAACTTCAAACGCGTAAACAAGCGATTAGCTCGCGCCTCTGCCGCCCGCCACCCGTAAACCCGCGTTCGCCCTTTGGTCCAGGCGCTTGACGTTGTATCAGCGTTGCCAGAATGTTACAAAAGTAACATTTTACGTTACTTTTGACCTTCTTATGTTACCTCCGTGTTACACGACTCAATATGTTACTTTTGTGTTACTTTTTAGATTTTTCAGCAAACAAAAAAATATTGTGAGTCGGACTCGGAACGCATCCAAGAACGATATTTTTTTTGTTCGTCATGTTGGCGAACTTGATTTTGTGGACTGACTGATGCGACGTCGGAGCAGAGCGAAAATCTGTCGACTTCGTCGTACCGCATATTCACTCACTGGCGTGTATTTATCAATCTTCCATCCCGGTTACTTAGGCGTGCGAGCAAGTGAGAGGTGACTAGCAGCAAATCGATCACTCGACTCGATACTTTCTTCGAAGTTTGTGTTGTTGTGTATTATAAAGTCATTGAACCAAGCGTAGCACAGAAATTTGAAATAAGATTTATATAGCGTGGTGAAGAGATTCCCAAACATTCAAGATGATGTTAATGATGTGGAGCAACAAAAAGAATGGAAAAAGCATGCAGTCCTCGACCATAACGACTTAGACTTATCTCAAAATGTTGAAGAATATTGGAGACAAATTTTGAAGCAGAAGGATTTGACTAGTACTTCGTTATTTCCAAATTTAAAAAAGGTGGTTACCTATCGGGTTTTTGCTTGTGTTGCCTTTTTCAAATGCAAGCGTCGAACGGATTTTCAGTCAACTTAAATTAATAAAATGTGAAAAGAGGAACAGGCTAAACACTGCAACCATTTCTTCTTTGATGGTTCTTCTTCGAAAGCAATGGTGCATCCAAAAATAGCATATAGTATGAGTGGTGACGGTACTGACTACTAATAATTTTCACAATATTCTTTAAACCTCAAAAAGTTTTTCATGACTACGATGCTAATATAAACGCTTTTTTTCCAGGTTCCACCAGTTCAAATTAACTTTCCCTGAAATACTCAGCCATATTAAGCTAAAATGTTTTTTTTATGCCATTGTCTATGTGAATGACAGTGAATTTACAATCGATTAAAGAAAAATTAAATGTATATGGGTATTTGGACGTTAGCTACCCTTTCTCCATTAATGTAATATCATCATCATCATCATCATCAGCCATTCGACGCCCACTGCCGGATGAGTGGTTTTGCCATCGGATTGGCGATCATAATATTATGATAGCGAATATATGATGGCGTTTTTTTATATTCATTGATGACAAAGCAGGTTATTAGGTTATTATATTAGACACACATTGATTGTATGTTTTTTCTTTTTTAGCATCGCGGGTCGATTATTCGATCAACAATTATTAAGATTTTTTTCGAAGTTTAACAAATAGGACAAGAAACTTATTTAACTTTTTGTGTAATAAGTTGTAATAAGTATTGTGTCGGTTCCCACAATAAAAAAAGGTTATGTTACTTTTCTCGAGAAAATGTTACTTTTTGTTCTGCCTCGTGTTATATTTGACTATCTGCCACTGGCAACACTGCGTTGTACAAAACAGACGTATTTTCTGCGCGCTCATGCGTTCGAATTCAAATTGGCTGTGAATTAAGGCCTATAGACTATGAAGTCAAGTTTTTTGGAACAATTGCAGTGTTATAAAAAGGTACTACACCTTTATTATTAATAATAATAATAAAATTCTTAAAAAATATTCTTCATAAAAGATACAATTATTTCTGTTGTTAAAAAAATGATTCTGATTGTCATTACGTTCTGGCTTTCATTACGTTAAAATTGTAGACCTAATTTAGTAAAAGTCAATTATTGAAAATCGTTGCTTCCAACTTCCACCCAAGGTAACCAACCTGTATAGGTTACTCTGTATAGGTGACCCTCAATTATTTATATTCTTTTTGTTGCACTAACCCGTGCTGAGGACCATTTTCAAAACCTATTTAGAGGCTAAAAATTCCACCCATGCCGGGAGTTGAACCCGCGAAAATTGCAATGGAGTCCTTATATTGTAAAACTAGCACACACGCTTACCGCTGCAGCATATTATGCAGTCAAAAGAATTAGAGAGCTCACTGACGTTGCAACTGCTTGCTGGGCTTGTTTATTTTAGTTACTTCCACAGTATTATGTCCTACGGTATACTACTTTGGGGTCAGGCAGCAGACGTTGAAACGATCTTCATGTTACAGAAGAGAGCGATCCGATTTATTTACAAGCTAGGTAGTAGGTACTCATTAAGGGATTTCCTTAAAGAAACTAACATCTTAACAGTTGCGAGTCAATACATAATGTATGTTAGGAAAAATATCAGCAATTTCTAAAATATTGGTAGCCATCATCATATTGACACTAGGAATAAACATAAATTATCATTTCCGCGTTTTAGACTTTCAAAAGTTAATACATATTTATGGGGCACTGTATACGGTTCTACAATAAAATTCCTCAAGATATATTAGGCTTACCACCGACGCGGTTTAAAAAATGTGTTAAGCATACTCTGTGCGAAAAAGCCTATATTATGACATTAAGGATTATTTGGACAAAGATATCTGGTACTTAAATAATGTTAACGGGGACGATTGTATCTAGTGTAGTGTAACTTTAATTAGGGAAACCTGTCTTGAAAAAAATAAATGTGGAGTTTCTTTGTTAGCCTCTTCTCCACATAATCTATTAATTGTGAAACGAACAGCTTGGATGTTCATTAAGTAATCATTTTGTTTTTATAGTGAATTAAATTTTTGACTGACTGACTTATCCCAATAACTTTTTAGGAGATGCTACTACTATTTCAAGCATTCTTTTTATTTCAAATAAATTTAATGCAGTTTCAAAAAGACTTTTACTTTCTATACCTACGGTTAAAATTGTTTTGAAATAGGTCCATTCAGTAGGTATTACCTATGATGATCATGAGTGTAAATTGACATTTAAAAGATGACGATTACCTGTATAGACGTTCTGCTATACAGACCATCTGATAGGTGGTCGTTTTGCTACATGGACGTTTTACTAATTCGGCATACAGCTCATTAGATGTTTCGTGCTGTTGGACGTTTTGGTACTTAGACCTTTTGATAAAGAAGCATAATTTTGGCTCCACATCTGGTGAAAGTGAATAAAGATTATAATTGTAAAGCAATTAGATATATCATTGTTACAAAACTCAGGTTTAAGAAACCAATCAGAGGTGATATAATTTGGAATCGATTTATTATGATAATCGCATATTGAGGGTACCGATTTACGTGGTTCGCATCCCTAATTGCATCATAATGATAGCTGTCCAAACGGGCCTATTAAATCTCGACAACTGTAGTCTTTAATTTATATCTAATATTATGTATAATATTAATTATCTTTCTCGTTCTAACGTGTATCAGAGTAAAATGCCAAGAGATGATTGAAAGAAAGAAGACATGCTTATTAACCGGTTCCTTGCTCTACCTGTAGTGCGTTAAATGCCAGAATGAGATGGACGGAGTGTGTTTAGAAATTAGTTTATGCATGTCTTTAGTGTTACCATTCCGTTCCCGGTGTTATAAAGTTCACACTAAGCATTCTTAGATGTTATCCACATCAAGACATGATGCACAATGTTGTGGAAATAACCTCAGGTTATTTTTAACAGGTATTGGGAACAATTATTTTCTGATAACTAGAATGGTTCTACCTAGTGTCACTGTTTGCATAATATAACCTACTTCTACTTGTTCTAGGATGCCCTGGCAAGGTGATAGTAGTAACTTGATCGATCGTTTCGACGTTCGCGCGCATTTAGACTACATTCCTGAGGTGAAAATTCCTGATGTACCTCCTGAAGACCTAGATCCGGAAGAGCGGCAGTGCAACTATGAGAGATACAGAATTCTGGCTCAAAATTCTTTTCTTGGAATAAGTAAGTTGGTTGTTGTGACTACACTTTCTTAGTAATGTATGGCCTAATAATTCGAGGCACATTTACAGCCCTGTGTATTATTGGTCATATAAATGGAGCTCATCAGACCGACAAACGGCAGAAGTGCAGGTTATGAATTTATTCTACTTTTCATCTCTGTTGACTAAATATGAAAGTAGTCAAACAAAAAATTCAAAGTTTGTTGGAGACTTCAATTTTTACTGATACTTTTTAATAATACTTTTTTTTAGGTGAAGACAAGTTCCTCCAACAACTGGCTATAGAGGAACAGTATGGCGTGACTATTGAGGAAAAAGAGGCACAAAAGGAGAAACTGAACGAGAAGAAAGGCACTGGTGTCGCTATAGGCTACAATTATAATGACCCGGGCGCCCAACCCTCATCGTCAATCGGTAGATTCAGCTTTACAATTATACTATGAAGCTTCCGGACACCAGTCTCCTTGGATCTGGCAGAACTACTTAGAACTTCAAACATTTGGTACAGTCCTCAGGGCAATTTCATGGCTTTCAAATGTTCAATTACAGGCTCAGATACAAAGACTACTAAAGTGGAACAGAAAGAATCGGACGAGGATTCGGATCTCGAAATCATTGATGTGGACTTGAGTATTGATGTCAACAAGATGGAGGCTACACAGGTGAGAGGCATTTTCAGTCTTTAAAATATTTGAGATTACTCTTTTTAGACTGACTTGCACCACTTCTTTAGGAAGCCATTTAAATTGAATTTTGATAAAGAATTTTAGTTAAATGCATCTGAAGCAATAAAACTAATTTGTGAAAACTGCATTTTTTTAATCTATTTCATAGAATCGTTTTTGAATCAACACACAGTTTTTTCTTAAGTTAATGCGATTTCTTTTTGGTTGTAACAGCGAATGGGAGGGCCATCCCCCATAGAAGAAAGAGGAAAAGACATTATTCTGTCTGTAGGACCCAAGTATTTTAATTAAGCCTTTTCCAGGACATACCGCCTACTTAGCATGCCAGTTGACGCATACGCACTGACTTACGACTCGTATTGTACGACGTCCTCTCAACTGTAGCAGATAGAACATTTTATTTTCAGATAAACTTCCATTGGTCTGGAACAACAACTTTTGTATTATACATTTGTGGTTTAAAGTGAGGGTGCTATCGTATACCTGTACATGAAGTTGAGATAACGAAATAAGACTCGTAAATGTGAATTGTTTCCTCAAATAAAAAAATTTGTAACTTGGTTAATGAGTAGAATGTGTTAAATTGAAATAAAAAGGCTTACTTTGGATTTAATTGCAATCGAAAAAGCAGTGGCGTAAATAATGCCCAATCGCGTTTTCGCATTTGTCAAGTTCTGGGTACTAAATCAATATTGCCACACTAAACCTTGTATGGTGTTAAAGAAATTAAATCTGATTAGAACTGTATGAAAATCCTTCACCCGGTACCTGCGCCGATTCCAAGGCCTTGAAATATTATAACGTCCAATTTAGCAAATGACATAAACATTTTACTAAACTCCTCGTGAGCACAGGCACACGAGCTGAACGGCGTGGGCCCGCTGTACGGGATGGCCGGCTGTGACCTGTTCTCGTTCCTAACTGGAGACGCGGACGACGCCGAGCACCAGAAACAGCTGCTGAGAGAAGAAAAGGAGAAGGCCATGTTCTCGGGCAGAAAGAGTCGCCGGGAACGCCGGGCGCATCGGTGAGTATGTTTAGTATGTCATAGGTGAACTATGTTTGGGCCAGCAGTGAGTATAAAGCTATACTCAGAAGAGGACGTAAAAAGGCCCCTTACGCATGCATACTATTGAGCGCAAGTTTGCCGATGTTGCTACTCATATTACTTCCTACGATCGCGTCTCCTGTGCTGACCAGACGAACGCGGGATGCGGTCTGTGCAAGTGGGAGGGGTACTCATTGGCAAACCTGCGTGCGGGTAGTATAGACAGTCGCATGCGGCGACGGTGCGGGAGGTGTTTGATGCTGGTACCATTTTACATCTTTTTTAGGGTTCCGTACCCAAACGCGTAAGGGACCCTATTACTAAGACTCCGCTGTCTATTTGTCAGTCACCAGCCTTTATCTCATGAACCGTGATAGCTAGACAGTTAAATTTTTCACAGATGATGTATTTCTGTTGCCGCTATAACAACAAATACTAATAACAGAATAAAAATATAAAATAAATATTTAAGGGGTGCTTCCCCACAACAAACGTCTAAAGACAGCGCTCGCCCTCTAGCGGCTAACTATGTAACCTTCACAGCGCCATGTCGCTGTCATGTCGTTAAATATCAATGTTAAACGCTTCTTGTTGGTTTCTATAGATGGCGCTGTTCTCAATGTACCTAGTCTAAGGCTCTCTGGTACCTTGGGATAACGTTCCATTAGCCACCCTCTAGTGAGTGCAAGCATCTGGCCAATCCTCCCGGTCGAGTGCTCTCACAAGGAAAAACTGAATTCGATACGTTTTTTATTATTGTAGTACCTAGTTTGATTTTTCGCATATTTTACGTCATGTAAAGTTTTTCTATGTCCATTGCGGTGAATACAGTGTAACTCCAATCTAACTTTGATCGAAAACATACTTTTATCGCCAGGGACAAGAAGCTGGCGACGCGCGTGATAAGTCCGCCGAGCTACGCGGCGCCGTCCGCTGACGCGCCGCGGCCGGCCTCGCGCTCGGCCAGCCGTAGCCCGTCTCCGGTCGAGGACGTGGGCGGCAAGATACAGTTCATCACGTCCTTCGGGGGAGACGACGATGAAAAGCCCCGTAAGTAATGTAACAGAAAAAGTACGCAGAGGCGCCTCCTAAGTACGACAGATTACTCTCGTAAGTCAACCAGGGGCCCGTTAGCGTACCTAGGATTATTTTTCAGGTGGGCCTGGCCTCTTTAAGGCGATGTTCTGTCTATTGCACTAAATCCCATTACATGTATGCAGTAACCCCACATCCTGGAGAGATATTAGTGCTTGACTCGACTCAAATTCAATACTTGGTTTGTCAGAAAACTTCCTATGTATAAGTTGGTTCCTGTTAAGTAAACCATAAACATTTATTATAAACATTTTGGTATAGTATTGTTGCATTGATTCATTCCTGAGGAAAGGAGAGTCTAGCTAGGTGGTACCCAAAATCGGAAGTGAATACAAAATTTGTCGGTTCTGATCAAACATGAAGTGTTGACTACTGAGAGTCTGTTAATGACTTTATCGTTGTTTTTTTCAGCACCGCTACCAAAATCTTTGTATTCGGAAAAACTAAAGCACAATCTGAGGAAAGTTCCACTTTATGCTGATGTTGCGAGAAAACCTAAAGCGAGGTATGTATTCGATATTGTTTGTGCAATTATCGAAGATACCATTTAATAATGCCTATATGTGTCCCACTGTAGGGCATGGGCCTTCTCTCAAAGAGAGAGGTAGAGTACAGGCATAAAATTCCAATCTGCGATGGCCACGCGTGCCCATCGCAGATTGGAATTTTATGTGCGGAGGTTTTCTCACGATGTCTTCCTTGACGGTTAACGAATAGTATTGCTATAACACATTCCAACCACAACAACAAAATCGATTTAGACGAAGTCTGCAGTTGAACCAAAATTTAAATTGAGAAAAGTATTTATGATGATTAGATTTTTTTTCAGTTCACTTTGCAATTTGCAAGACAGTGACTTTAACTCTTGCTTGATGCGTATAAAGAAACATCCATAACTTTCAGATCTCGGTCAACATCCGACGAAAGGCCATCCTACCGTCCGGTCATGGGCCCTCACCGACCTAAATCCGCCTCTCGCTCCCTATCCCGTTCCTTCACGAGGTCGCGCTCTCGAACCCCACTTCGAAGACGTTCGAGGTCACGCTCCACCTCGAGGTCAATCTCGTCCAAATCGAGGTCAAGGTCGCGCAGTCTGAAATACCGGAGGTCACGGTCACGCTCGACGCCGCGAAGTTACCGGAGACAGTCGAGGAGCCCTGAAAAGTTTGTATTTTATTTTGCTTTCATCAATCGAGTGGTCGCAGGTTCGATCCCCGTTGTGTGCCCTACTATAGGTTTGGTATCTCTAAGTATTGTTCATCAGTAAGGTTATAAATGCGAAAACTTTTTATTGAATTTCTACAAGTTGGCTTCTCGTTCACTAACCGTCTCCTAATTTACTGTTAACAGCAGTGCTGTTAATCTACTGTTAACAGCTATGTCTGTTAATATACTGTTAAGAGCTCAGTCTGTTAATCTATTGTTAACTGTGTCTGTTATCCAACTGTTAACAGCTGTGTCTGTTAATCTGCTGTTAAAAGCTGGTTCTGTTAATGTACTGTTAACTACTCTGTCTGTTAATCTACTATTAACAGCCGTATCGTGATTTTTTTTTGTATGACATTCTGACAGACTCATTGTCAGTTAGCAGTTGATTGGCAGATTGTTTGTGTACGAGAAACAGCGGGTTACGAGATCTTTGAGTGCACTCTCCCTGTGAATATGATTAGAACACTTCTAAAACTACAAATTTTCAAGTTATTATATTAGATATTATTAATATTCTAATTAATGTCTCAATTATTCCACAGTCACTCTAGTAGTAAGCGGTATGACTCCCGTTCGATGTCCTTTGAGAGGTAAGCTTGTGTAAATGCTACTCCTTAATACACTTGAAAAAAAAATGGTTCCGTTGGTGAGTATTCAGGGAACACGAAAAAAATATAACGTATTTTTCTTGAATTTAAGACATTTCAGATTTGCCGTTGGCTTAGTTTAATACATCCTCGTTTTATTTTAATATAACAGTGAAGCTAATCTCAATGTAAGTTATATGGAGCCAAATTTTGTACTACGGGCGGAACAGTAAAATCTTCGTAATATCGAACTAAAACTTTCGTAAGCACTACACATTATTAGCTTAATTCGAGGTTAACTTGATTTTTTGTCGGAAGAGTCCGAAGTAGAAATACGTTTGTTTAACAAGTAAGTGACTCCGAAATTAAGCCAAAAATCTTGTTACGTTTTAAAGTATCACAGCTACCGCGCGCTGTGTCAATAACTTTTTAGCTTCAGAAAATTGTCAGCGATCGCGTTGATAAGCAAAAGTTTGTCCAATCGCCAATTCAACTAGTAACTGTTATCGCCTTGCACAGTGTTTTTCGACCTTTTTCATGATGCGACGTAAAAACAATTCGCGGCTGTCTCCCCACCGCAATTTTTAACCTCTATTTTAATGTGTTACAAAATATCGTATTCCATTTTTAGGGTTTCGTAGTCAACAAGGAACCCTTATATTTTCGCCATGTCCGACCGTCTGTCTGTCTGCCTGTCTGTCCACGGCTTAGCTCAAAAAAGATTAGTATAGTCCGCACAGATATTTTTGGCGGTAACGTGAACATAGTCACAGATCGTTTGCGCATCGCTTACTGTCTTTACAGTGTATGTGTGAGTAATAAAAGATATCTATGTCGCGACCCACAGGTGGAAAAACACTGGCCTAGCAGATATGACTGCTAAATTCATGGAATATCTTTTTTCTCCTCTTCAGCTCCGAAAAACCGGCCCAGAGTAAGCCGGTGGTGCCGCGTTATTACGGACGTAAGAAGGCCGAAGACCAGTCTTCGAGCGAACTCTCTCTCGATTCTGAGTCCAGCGATGGCGGTGCGGACGACAAAAATCATAAGTGAGTCCCCAGGAAGTGCGCAGCTTACCCTCGTTTTTATAACAGCTTCAAAAAGTGTTGGGTGGTTTGAGAGCTATAGCAAAATGAACGTATTTTAACAGTAGCTATCGAATACAGTAGTTCGTTTTTAGGGTTCCGTGTTCCGAAGCGTGCCAAACAGGACGCTATTACTAAGTGATGATGTATTTCTGTTGCCGCTATGACAATAAATACTAAAAACAGAATAAAATAAGTATTTAAGGGGGGGTCCCATACAAGAAACGTATTTTTTGCCGTTTTTTCCTCGTTATTAATAACGGAAACAGGTGGACGCTTGAAATATTCACAGATATATTCGCTTCAAAAATAAATAATTACATAAGCAGCCTAATACGTCCCACTGTAGGGCACAGACCTTCACTCAGGAAGAGTATGGCCTTAACACCACGCGTGCCCACCGCGGATGGGGATTTCAAGCGCTGAGGTATGGGAATAGCTTAGACACTCAGGTTTCCTCACGATCTTTTCCTTCACGGCTAGCGAGTCGTATTGCTACTATAACTTCAAAAATGGACATAACTTAGAAAACAAAGTCATAGGTACATGCCCGCACTGGGAATCGAACCTGAGTCTCTCGCTGCCGAGTCAAATGTCAAACCCACCAGGCTACCACCGCTCTGAAATGACTTAAGTGAAAGTGAAAAGTGAAAACAAACGAATATACGAAATACAAAATCGTAGATTCCATTCTCAATATCATTCAGCCACAAGAAGTCCACTGCTGGACATAAGCCTCCTCCATGGATTTCCAAAAAGACCGGTTGGAAGCGGCCTGCATCCAGCGCCTTCCTGCCACTTGGATGAGGAAGTGTTCTCTAATTTCAGATCGGCTGTTGGGGATAAGTCCAACTCAAACCAGTCTCAGTTACGTTTAACTGGATCCAGCGCCAAAGTCAGTAAGAATCATTTGTTTCCGGAATTTTGTATGCTTTATTATTAGCCGTAAAGTTGATCAAAATACTGACCTAAAACTATTTTGGTTTGCTCGAGTATCCTATTTGATTTAGATAATAAGTGACACATTTTTAGTACTTGAATTACTTTGTGATTGCTTACTTTAGCAATCGCATTTGTGCTTGATTACTCTCTAATATTTCCCGCACAATATTTTAAATAATACGAAAGCATTTAAATAATTTCCGTAAACCTGACAGAAAATTCCCTAAAATGCTGTAGGCGATGGAGTAATCCTTATGTTTAGGTTACATGTAACTTTTTTTTCAGACTTTATGTCTATCACACAGGGATAACCTTGAAGTGCGCAATTTTTGAAGCATCCCAATTAGAGTGAACTTCTAGTTTAAGAGCTTTTTCTCAGATTCATATTTTTCAAAATATCAGTGTTTACATAATTTTATTACCTTCGCGCTTTATAGGCTCTACCGATGTCGCAGCCTCTGATATTTGTCCTACATTGTCCTGCATAGAAGATTGTCCAATCTACAACACATAATTTTGGGAATTATCTATCAAACAGAATTTTTAAAATGGAAAATTGAACAAAAACACTTCAAAAGTCCTAGAAGTAAAGTTGTAAATTACAAACTCTAATTGACGTTCTTTAGTAATTGCGCATTTATTAGATAATCTTGATTTCTTACTTGATTTTACGGAATCCTTTTTTCGGCAGACTTGTATGTGACCTTCATTCTCCCTCAACTTTAGTTCCAATTCCATCTTGATCAATAGAGAACTTGTGAAAACGTTTTTTATCTCATTGGAGAAGCCATTCTAAAAGATAAAAGAAAATTCTCTTAGACTAATGCTTTTTATAATATAACCTGGCTAAATGTCATTCTAGTCTCACAGTACAAAAACGCACCATACAAATCGGGCCTAAACTGTGAAGTAACAAGGTGCTCGTAACGACTTGTCATATGTGAAGCATTTGTCAATATTCGAGTTATCACCTCAAATAATGTTGCTAATTGTCTGTCTTCATACTTACTACAAAACTTAGAATTAAATAATTTTTTTTGGTTATTTGAGTAACTTGAATTTTCACATTAACATCTGTAAAAACACACAAAAAATATTACTTCTGAGTTTTCTTATGTCTTCTATAAATATAGTGTCATTTTATACCAATTATGCCAGTGTAATTTTGAGACAACTTCCCCATTACGTATACCACAAATTGCTGTAAGGTAATTTAGAGGAGGTGTGTGTCTGTCATTATGTCTAGCGTGCATTCCGACTTGTTTACAAAGGTTTACCCGAAACGCTGTTCATCCACTCCCCTGTATATTCCATTTAAGATCACTTTCTCTGGATGGATGCTGGACTGAAAGAAACAAACGTTTTTTGTAATACGATCAAAGTAAAAGAATAGAAGAAAATAGAGCTTCTTATTTCCTGAATCAATGGGATAAATAAATGGCCGAGTCGCACGACTTCATGGAGATTATTGATATCATCGGTTTGTTTCCATCTAGGGAAAAGTCATTCTGAATCTGAATCGAAACCCAAATCTTGCGTTTGCGTAATGTTGTTCGACTTTATCGCAGCCAAAGTATTACGCGCGCATATTAGCACAGATTCATATAATGTTAGCCCGGCAAGGAAAGCGTTTACGCGGCGTGTCTTATTTTCCCTTAGCCCTTCGCTATCTGTGAACGCAATTTCAGAATAGTTGATCAAAGATCCAAAACAAAATCTTCAACACACGAACGCTATCTGTGAACGCAATTTCAGAATAGTTGATCAAAGATCCAGAACAAAATCTTCAACACACGAATGGATTTCCATGTTCGGTAAAAGAGCGTCCAACAAGCGTTCGTGCGAACTTTCCTTCTACCCATAGCTTTCTTTGCAACGAGTGTATTCTCGGTCAATTTGCAAATGAAACGTGTGAATTATATGGGCATTCACGAATAGTGACTGCCACATCTTCTAACGCGGCATAACTGTAAGCTTGTGTTGCGATATTAAATAAATAAATACATATTGTTTCACAGGTCGCGAGCAGGGAGGGGACGTCGCTCAAAGAAAAACTCAAACGGAAGATGCAGGCACAGTTATCAAGGCAACGTGAGTTCTATGAACACATCACAACACTCTTATTATTAATATATGTTTAGGACATTTTTGAAATTTGTTGTAAATGGCCTTTGTAATATGTCATTTACTAGAGACACTTGAAAATTGATATCCTGTCTCGGTTGATATCTTCTCGGTCCTTTATCTATAAACTTATGCCAAAAATCAACTGTCTCAACGACTTTCAATCGGAAGGTATTATAGGAAACCAACCATGTAGCAATTTTACTAGCCACTAGTATCTGTTACATAAAGCTACAATTTAATAAACTTACAATGTAAATAATTTTTGCCCAACCCGGGCCGCGTTTTATAAAACTACAATTAATAGTTATTGATGATGATTCAATGTGCATTCCATAATCTGTGGATTAATCGGCAATGTACATTGAATTGTCATAGTAAACCATGTATTGTAGTTCTATGAAATTGAGACCTCACACGGTCCGTTGGGCGAAAATGGCTCACGATTACTGTAAGTTGATTATTAATTGAATCGTGATTTTAAAACAACACAAGTCACATGTGTTTTTAAAATAACACTTGTCCATTTTTTTATTAAATTATTTACACCTACCTATTGATAGACATTAGAAAAAAAAAATTTGTTTATTTATACATAAATTATAATAATATGCTAGAATATTGCTGTTGTAGATATTAGTATTTGAATAAAACAGTTTTTTCTATTCCCTGACAAGTAGTAATGAAAGGACATGTGTTGTTTTAAAATCACACGATTCATTATTGTAGATTTACGTAACAGTGCCCAGCTAGATATTATATAAATAATCGAGCATAGTTGTAAACTAAGTTCTTTCTCCACAGTGCGCGCAGACAAAAGAGCCGAGGCAGAGCGTCTGGAACGCGAGTCGAGGCGGCAGGCGCGGCGGGATGAGGAGATGCGAGAACTTGCCATCAAACTGCGCCGCAAGTCTGTACAACATTACTTACTGTTCCCCTTTCGTCGAGTTCATTGTGAGGTTTCGTAGTTAAGAGGTTTCACTGTTGAACTTAGGGCGTTATAGTGAAAATTAGCAGCTGCTGCTGCAGTGCTATTAGTCACACGAAAAAATGCGTAAAGTCACCATCAAACTGCGCCGCAAGTCTGTACAATATTATTTACTGTTCCCCTTTCGTCCAGTTCATTGTGAGGAAACTTAGGGCGGTACAGTGCAAACTGCGCCGCAAGTCTGGACAACATTACCCCTTTATCAACGAAGCCTGTAACTTACTGTACAGTTCATCACTATGAATTGTGTACACAGTAAGACCTAACTACGAAACTCACTAGGTTTCGTAGTTAGGTCTTACTGTGGTCTTACTCCAAGCGTAAATTTTGGCCGGTATGCTGAGAGTAGTATGGAAAAGGAGAGGAAACATTTATTGTGACATCAGTTTCTCACACAAAAGAACACGTAAAAACAATTTGAAAAGAATAAATACACAATTTTTGAGGACTGTATATACCACGCGCAAGCCTTTTAATAAAGTTGACTCACGTGGATGCAATACTGTAAAAACTTACTTTACCATTTTTGTTGCAGGCAACGTGAGATGCGTCATCAGCAGAATCGGAGATCGAGCGAAGATTCTGACAGAAGTCGCACTGGTTCCTCAGACAGGTAAGCTTTGATTGCAATATTAAAACTGGAACAACCGAAATTGTCGCTAATGCTAAAACCCCTGTAATGGTTGCTCTAAGACTTTAGTAATCACTTAACATACTGTTATTATATGATGGGTTTACTGTATAAGATTTAAGATAAGATAATTTATTCAAGGAACTTTTATATCCGGAATTTCCGTAATTTCGTCTTTACAGCCTTTATAAATAATCGGGAGCGGTTAAGTGGGAACAAGAAACTACCCGAAACTTTAGAAAATCGCGAAAAATATATGAATATATAAATATAGAGACTAACGACCGCAATAATGATCACTTTTACGTACGATATATCGACGTCTTTCGCGAGTGATACGTATAAAAGTACACTATATTTTATCCCGGACTAAACTCACGCTATTAGTAAATTAACATACTTCTTCACAGGGAGTCGACAAAAAGAGACGACCTGCGAGAAAAGAAGAGTCGCTCTAAGAGTCCATCGCCGAAAGAGAAACAAATACCGGTGTGGGTCTCCAGTAAGCAGGAAAACCCGCCTGAAAGATCGAGATACCAAGAAAATAGAGAGACCTCCCATTACCAAGACAACTACCAAAGGAGACGGTACCAAGACCACTCAGATGCGTATAACAGGGACGACAGACAAAACGAAGAATCGTCGAGGAGAGGAGGGTACTATCACAATAACAGATACAACCGGCAATACGACGAAAGACCAAACCGTGACTATGAGAACAATTATCATCAAAACTACGACAATAGGTGGCAGCAACGAGACAGCTACAATTCAGGCGAAAGGCGCCCATATCGCGGTGGGTACAGAGGCAACAGTCGCAGATACGGCTATGACAGTCACAATGAAAGTTCGTCTAACTGGCAGTCAAATAGGGACGAGGATAGAGGTTCTGGCAGCTCGCATACTAATAGAGACGACGACAGAGGCCCGAGCGGTTCCTACACCAAGAATAAAGTGAAGCTAGTTGACTATTAAGTCGAGAATAGAACATGCAACATACCCTCACCCTCACATCCATTAGGAGTAAGTTGAGGCACTATCGCATTGTATTGGTTGTGTGGTTACGCCAAATAGAGTGATTCGCTAAGAAATTCAAGTCAATGTATGTAGAGTTTTTGCAAAAAATTGTCCTAAGAAATATTTCGCTCAGAGGAAATAATTTAGTTATTTTCTAAATGTAAACTGGTTTTCATTCTAGTAATGCTGTTTTTCTGCTATTGTATGTATATTATAAAATATTCCCGGCGTTTCCACTTGCTCCTACTCTGTTCTCCTACTAGCACGAGGACTCCTACTAATGGAGTCACGTACAACGAATATTGTCACTTATTAATTACTAGTCTGACAAAGGTATTCCGATAAAACGGTGTCGAGAGGATCTCTTAACGGATTCTTTAATAATTAATACCCAAATGTCGTATGTACCCACCTAGGTACACGGCGAAATTACTAATAGGTATTTCTTTTGAAATACTAACATGATTTTATAAAATTTTGATTGTATAAAAACATAAAAATATTTTTTCTATTCTGTACATAAGTGTACTAATTGGATATAAGGTTACGATAGGAGCATAAGGACATATTGGTCCTCGGGCTCCAGTAGGAGAACCGACTAGCAGCTAGTGGAAACTGTCAATATTCCATTGAGTTAAGAGTGCCCTATGAAATAGGTTTTTTTTTCGTGTAGTCTTTGTAAGAGGCCCCATGCTATCTGAAACAAAGAGGATTGTTTTGAAGCTTTACATTTTGGGTTGAAAGCAGAATAAAGTGCAACATATCTCTAACTGTAGTTTTATATTATTTGGACTTGGAATTTAGGCGTTCAAGTTTTTGCGTAGAAGTTGTATAACTTCTAAAAATAGTCTTTCGTGTAGGATAGATTTAAACAACCTTCTGTTATCCATTGTTCATGTATATTTCTCACACCCATTTCACAAATTACTGTAAAAACGTATTTATAAATCCATAAGTTTAAATAAAAAAGTTTATTGCTATGTACATATTTTATTTTAACTATACCTGCAGTAATATTTAGGCAACACTAATAAACTATTGACAATACAGGGTTTCCGATTAGTCATGCTCAAATCTTAACCATATAGGGCTGCCAATTACAAAAAGTACTTGTCTGTTTTGCCTAACCCTATATCATTAACGGTTGATCATAATTTTCGGGATTTCTACCCTGTATAAAAACAAAGAAAACGGAATCAGACTTAAGTAACTTTTACATTCATCTACTTTATTAATTATCTAATGTTAGGTATGTAAATGCATTGAATTTTAAGAAGGTAAATGGCAAAATGTAAGTTTCAATGGTAAATGTTATTGTTAAAAAACCGTCGACAACATGAGCTCAGGGAACGGGATATTAATTTGTTTACTCATTTGAGTAGCTATTAGGCAGTGACTGTAGGTATTCGTAATAACAGAGTTATTTTTACAATGCTCAATTCCTCAAACACGTTAAGTTTGGAATGTACAACTTTTGTTTAACTTTAGAATTGTTTGTAAATTTTTCCATCTTTGATTTTTTTCGTAAATGTCCGCAGCGTTTCTGCGTTGTAGTGTCGTTGTTGGTTTGATAAATTAGAAAGAACATTCTTGTACGTAGGCCAATGATTTACTGAAAGCTGCGACATTGATGAATCGCGAATTTAGTAAAGTTATGTAAACCACCCCTGATGTTTCAAAAATTATAAGGCCCGACTTGCACCACAGCATTTAACTAAAATTCTTCGTACAAAAGTCGATTTACGTAAGTGACATTTAAGAAGTAATGTAATAATGAACCGTTAACCTGATAACCGTTGGGGTAGACTGGTTCTAGAGTGGAGACCGCGAATCGGCAAACGTAGCGTAGGCCAGGTGTGGCGACGACATTCGCAAAGCGCCGAAGAGCCGAAGAACGGGCTCAGTGGCGTGTCTTGGGGGATTCCTATGTTCTGTGGAAAGGCCTATGTCCAGCAGTGGACTGAAACCGGATGATTATGATCATGATGATGTAAGACGGAGTTTACACGTTCAGTCTGGCGTCAGTTCAGTCCGTGACTTTGATCAAGCTCTGATTGACGCCAGAGCTAGCCAGCCAGTAGCTCTAGGCGAGGTATTACACGGTCACTCAAGACTGATGGATTTTGCATCAGTCCGAACGAAAACACCAATACGACAGCACCAAGCACAGATCTATCTGTGATTATAGATTAAAAATAAGCAGCCTATATACGTCCCACTGTAGGGCACAGGCCTTCTCTCAGAGAGAGAGTATGGGCTTAATCACCACGCGTGCCCACCGCGGATTGGCGATTTCAAGCGCTGAGGTATGTAAATAGCCGAGACACTCAGGTTTCCTCAAGATGTTTTCCTTCACCGTTAGCGAGTGGTATTGCTACTATAACTTCACAAATGTACATACTTAGAAAACAAAGTCATAGGTATATGTCCGCACTGGCAATCGAACCTGGGTCTCCCGCTTCCGAGTCCAATGTTCTACCCACTAGGCTACCACCGCGTTCCGTGTGGCGCCGGATTAAGAATAGCGTTACTCTATTTCTTTCCGTGGATGTTGTAGAAGGCGACTAAGGAAATCGATTACCAGGAGACGGGCAGCAGCGTCTTCCTGAGTTTCCAACCGCATACTGCGATCGCCAACCCGCCCGCCAGGCGTGGCGATTACGGCAAAACTCATCATGGTTATGAAAACCACGAAGGAGGCCTATGTCCGCAGTGGGCGTTAAATGGCTGATGATGATAGATTAAAAAAAACTGCGTTGCAATAATAATAGCTAAGGCGATGAAAAAACGCCAAAAGAGGAAGTGGTGTAAACATAATGGTTGTTAAAAAGGGAATCCTCCTTCATGCTGCCTCAAGATTATAGTATGCTGCCTAAAGTGCCTGAGGTTGACCTAGCGTTGACTGATGCGAGACTGATAAATAATGTCTATTCAGACGATCAGTCTGCCGTCAGTCTAACCGTGACCGACGAAAATTATCGAAATAAGTATTCGAATATCCGTCAGTCTGGTCCATCAGTCGATCAATCCATTGAATAGACAATCAGTCTAAGCAGACTGATGGAATTGACTGACGCCAGACTGAACGTGTAAACTACGTCTAACAATGAAGAAGCCTTAACCTCTGGAACGTCGAAGCGCGAATACGCGCGGCAGTACTAGAATGCCTAAGCGCGTATCCGCGCGCATCCGATATCGTGTAGGTTTTGCGCTATTTTAATAAATAATACGAGGGAATAGAGTTTAAAATTGTATTTTTCTTAATCTGATAAATTTGTTGTAAAACACAAACTGTAATTAAGGTTTTACAGGGAATTATTCGGAAGGGGATGCTGGGGATTATTCATTTCAGAAGTAACTCTGTAAGTATATAGTTTTATATTCCAGGGCAATTAACGGATAGGTAATAGGTACTCAGCTAAAACTTTCAACGAGGAGAATGTTCTTAAAGCCATTAGTATCAGTTTTTAGAAGATTAAAATGTGTAAACTCTGTTCATTAAGGAATATATTTACCTATAAAAGACTAAGTTTGGAGTTTTTATAAAAGACTAAGTTTAGAGTTTTTTGTCCGTTTTTTCTCCAAATGATCTAGATTTTGAAACAGATAGGTACCTAGTTTTACTTGTAACGTTCAATAAGTCACAGTTTCTGTGTTACCTACTTTCAATAAAAATTATTGATTTTTTTTCTCGGCTCATCGCTGGCCTGAATCCGCTAGTTTAGTTTATTCTTATATTTTTTCGTTTACCTCTTCTATCATACTTATTCTTGGGCCCGTTGCCAGCAACCTACGTATATACAATAATATATTCGTTTTGAAACACGTTATGGTTGTTGTAGGTAATATACAAATAAAAACCTTCCACACAACAAAATCATTTGTCCTGATCCCAACTTAGGATGTGCTGTCCTTGCCTGGTTACCATAACACTGGCTAGTGTTATGGTAACCAGGCAAGGACATCACAAACAACAAAAAATTTCCAGATTGAAGCCATTTGTACAAATCAATTATGGCGGCCTCTGGGAAATATCATATAGGGAACTCAAATATGTTATTAATCGTGGTTAGAATCCTGTTTCTTTTACAATTAGGTATGTTTTCGAATGTATGTACCTACCTACGATTGCAAAACTACCTTTTGAACGCGGCGGCTTCGAAACCTACCCACGGCCACGCCCTACAGTCTAAAGCCGGGTTTTGACGGTCTTAGTATGCTCGGACCGTGTGCGTACAGTTTTAGTTGATTATGACGACAGTCGCGACGGTCACAGCGCGCGGACAGAGTGCGTCGTCATGGTCGGAGCTTACTAAGACCGTCAAAACCCGGCTTAATTCACACATAGTTTTTCAATAGAATGTTTTGAGTACTACCTACGACCATGGTTGTTATTTGCCTTCATTTGATAGTCAATAGTGATAGCAATAGCAGAACAATGTCAATCCAGTGGTACAACCCGGTTAGACATCTCTAGCGCAGAAGATCGAAACGCGCAAAGAACCGAGTTATGTTGCACGGGTCAGGTAACACCATTGGAATGCGATTGGTTACTAGATTAATAATGATACTCGTAACTTCCACACAACACAATCACTTGTCCTGGTCCCAAACTATGATATCCTGTGCTATGGTAACCAGGCAAGGACATCACTAACATGGAAATACACCCAGACTGAGGCCATGAAATGACATGACTGATCACCAACATTGTCCATGAAACAATCGTTACCGTGCTAATAAAACTCTATTGAACAACTATACATTTTGGAGACTGGCCCTATGACCAAATGCCTATGTCCTCTTCGCGGAGTCCCGTCTGCTCGTCCAAAGTCATCAGTCGCTGAATGTGTCCACGTCAACATCTTCGTTGTCCTCGAAGGCGGTGGAGTCGGGGTCTCGGGGCGGCGCGGCGCCCCCGCGGCCCTCCTTGGTGTGGCGCCACTTCATCCGCCTGTTCTGGAACCACACCTTCACCTAGGGAGGGAAAGGCTGTAAAATAATTCGTAGCGGACCTACATGCCCTGCCCATCTCCTCTCGAGATTATTGTGTTCCCAATTGTGCCACAATTAAATGCAATATACATAAGCAGCCTATATACGTCCCACTGTAGGGCACACGCCTTCTCTCAAAGAGAGGCTTAATCACCACGCGTGCCCACCCCGGATTGGCGATTTCAAGCGCTGAGGTATGTGAATAGCTCAGACACTCAGGTTTCCTCACGATGTTTTCCTTCACAGTTAGCGAGTGGTATTGCTACTTACTATAACTTCACAAATGTACATAACTTAGAAAACCAAGTCATAGGTACATGCCCGCACCGGGGATCGAACCTGGGTCTCGGACTTCCGAGTCCGAGGTTCTACCCACTAGGCTACCACCGCAGTAAATGCAATATGTACGTCCGATATAACGTTTTAGTTGTAAAAATATGGCATAAACTTATAAATAAATAAACTTATTGAAAATACCTATTTCAAATACTTATTTCCAGAGCGCACATGGAAGTCAAGGCAACCAACTGTTCTGGGGGTTTATAATTGGATGCAATTATGCATAACTAATGCAAGCGCCAAAAAGCGAGCTCTAGGTATGTCCCTAATGAGGTATCACAGGATCTGGTGATGCTGATAACACACCTGAGCATCAGTCAGCCCCAGCGTGGCCGCCAGCTGCCTCCGGTCCGGCTTCGTGATGTACTTCTGTATCTGGAATCTTCTCTCGAGCCCTTTCCGCTGCAGGTTGCTGAACACCGCCCGCGACCACGAGCGCTTCCTCTTGCCCGTGGAGGTGACGTCACAGCGCGAGTTGGGCTGGCTCGGCGTTGAGGAGACTGGGAGACGGTACACTGTAAGAAAGAGCTAAATTGAGGCGAAATCAGACAATTCACTCGGATAAACTTTCTGAATTATCGTTCATTAACTCCCAGTTTCTTGTACAATTTTGCTAATCTAATTTTAACAGCTGGCAGTTGTTTTTTCTGTATGCCCTTTGGCCAACTGACAGTTGTTAACAGTAGATTAACAGATTCTCAGTGTATGAGAAACTGGGTGTAAAGGTCAATGAATGAATTACAAGAAAATAAAGATTTCCCTAGTAAAGTCTCTACCACAGACTATTTATACGGCGTTCTTGGGAGTGTTTTAAAGAATCCTGTTTTTATAAAAATAACACCATATAGGTAGGTAGTGTTATTTATAAAAACATCATCATAAAAACATGATAGCCTTAAAACACTCCAACGCAGTACAATTAATAGTCTGTGTTAAAGTAGATACTGTATCTCGTAAAGTCTCTACCACAGACTATTTATACGGAGTTTATGGGGTGTTTTAAGGAATCAAGTTCGAGTATATGGCGCTGACCTTGGTAAGTTACTGCAAGGAACGGATCGTCACATTATTCTTTGATTATTTTACTTGCATGTAATTTTTAGATCATAAAACGAAACTTATATACTATGTCTATTCACGTTATCGCAATATCCATTGACGTCCATTTCGGAACGGCTATCATAGACGCGAATTACGTGTGAGCAATCTGCAGTGCGTTCCGATTTACCCATGATCACTCACGGTCGCAAATCTGAACGCACGGCTAGTAACGTAGTCAGTTCAGCGCCATCTACAGAGTTCTTGGGAACTACTTTTTTTCTTAATAGTCAAAAAGAAAACCTCGTTAGATTTTTTTATGGGGTTATGTAAAAAATTTAGTTTAGGGGAACCAGTATGAAAGTATCCCCGAGCTACAAGCAGAACTTAGACGTATTATTCTAAATATCCACCACAACATGATCAAACAATCGACAGGGAGCGAAATAATCAAAAGAGTGCGAGTTTGTATTTAACAGAATGGGACTCATTTTGAGCATTTGATAAAATAAATTGATTAATTTTGAATTACAAAATATGTTAAAATTCATGGTCTTCCTTTTATTTCTGACCCTATGTTATTTAGCAAAAAATAATCTTTATGATGAAGCCTTTCGATCGGTATGATAAAGCTACAGGGTATTTTTTTTCTCGTGTAGCGTGTACGATTCCCGGTTCAACCATGTAATTATTAAAAAATCTATGAATGCAGTTTAAATTGTTTTTTAAATTAAAATATGTCTTCTTTCACTAAAATGTTCCATCTACAATTTGCAAGGTACTTTCCCGCCATGCATAGCCGTGTTAGGGTGTTGGGGCGGAAAAGTTCTGACTTGGCGAACGCGGACCGGACGACGCAGCGTGGGCAGGCCCCCCACCAAATGGTCTGACGACCTGGTTACGGTGGCAGGTAGTGAAGCTTGACCGGGAACCTTGGAATACTATCAGGGAGGCCTGTGTCCTGCAGAGGGCGTCCAATGGCCGATGATGATGATGATAGGTTTCTTCGCTCAGGCGATGACAGAAGATCCCTTCATTATATCAAATATATCCAAAACAACCAAAAACACCATTTCATGAAAATGAAAGTCAATATAGTGAAAGGAGAATAGTTTTCAAGTTAAAGTAATTTGTCGTACTTTCTTTTGCAGTCTTCAATTGATTTAAAATAGTACCTACTTTAGCGTAGGAACACTAAATACAGTGAATACATTTCTTAAATCCACCAAGGCGATATCACGATAAATCAGCTGAAACGTTTCACCAGGGTGCGTTTTTTCACTGGTGGCAACACAAATTTTGTTCGGGATGACCCTCGGACGACCATTCTTTAGGATCTACTTCTATGGTAGGTATTTGTACCCATTTTGTTATGTGTTTGTACCTTAATTTCGCCTTCAACATTTCATGTAATCCATTAGGTACCTACCTAAATGATTTTACCATGACCTCTGAACATCGGAAGTCGGGAGTCTCCAAATGCGTAAGATTTTGCATATTGTTCTTGATCAAACATCGGTTTGTGTCCTTTAAACGTATTGATAAAGTTTCATCGCGATCCGTCCGGCATGTCGTTTGTAAATAAGAACCAAAACTACATTTGTATGGGAATTGTTAAGAATTAAGAATTAAGCTTAAGCCTTGGCCACACAGAAAGGACGTGGGGCGAGGGCGCGGAAAAGACGCGTCGGCTTTCCAATTCACTTTCATATAAAATGTACTGAAGGGACGGGACGAAGCCCACAAAGAGGAGACGGCGCGAGGGCGCGAACTCTAAACAATGCATCGCGTCTTTTCCGCGCCCTCGTCCCAAATCCTTCCCGTGTGCCTTCTATGTAGGGCAATGATTTATTGAAGACGGCGAACATTGGTAATTTTATATTATTTTTATATAAAATCTAATTGTACCTAATATATAAAAATCTCATGTCAGTGTTTTTAATCGGACGCCTCCGAAACGGCTTCACCGATTTTTATGAAAATTTTTGTGTAAGTATATTTGGTAGGTCTGAGAACTCGGCCGTAGGCTAATTAATACCTATGGCAAAACAACGTTTGCAGAGTTATCTATATAAACCTGGATATTTGAGAAATTAAAATCGTAAAAAAACTCGTAGAAGAAAAGTTGTTGCCAAACACGAGCTTCAATTCTGTGTTTCAGGAAATTCACATTTTTAGACATAACCCTATATATCGATATTTTTTTCTTATTTGCGTATACCTAGGATGCGTTGGCGCATCTCCCTACATAGCGCGGAGGGAGGTTTGTGTCGACCACAAACGTAGTTTTTTCGACATACACGTACTCCCACGCCTGTATCCCAGAAGGGTAGGCAGGCACGATCCCGACAGATCACTTTCGCTTCCTCAACATTCATTGGTCGTTACATGCACGCACGCCGGTTTTGGTTACTTTTTTTTCGAAAACAGTTTTAATTACTAGGTAAGTACCAAGGTAAGTACCCATAGCCGTATTTATCCCAATATTTTTGTACACATTGAGTGACACTAAAATAAAGGACACGTGTTTACGAACCACATTTTATTCATATTTAAATGTGGAAGGTGAATAAATAAAATTCAGGTTGCAAGAAGGCACAGAGGGCACTGAGTCGTGAACACTGATAAGTATAAGAGATGTAGAGCTATTTCTCTAAGTACATTCAAAATCTCAAAATTGGAGGCTCAATCAAAATATCTAGGTTCTTACATACTCACTAACCCCCAGTTTCTCGTACACTGACACGCTGCTGTTAATCTACTGTTAACAGCTGTCAATTGAAAAAAATGCATACAAAAAAATACCACTCAGTAGATTAACAGCTTGTTAGTGTAAGAGAAACTGGGCGCAAGACTTTTTTCATCTGTAGGTATACTTAGTAGGTAAACATACCTACTTCACTAAATTCGCCTGAGTATGATGAGGCAAATCTACTTGTATACCTACCTAGATCAGTGGTTTTTCCTCACCTACCATTAGCAGTGGTGGGCCTTAACGCCGGGTGCAGATGTGTATAGGGCAGTGGCAGAGACATGGGCAGCAGTGATGTCTCGTCTCTGCAGCACCTGTACAGAGCCGCCACGCATTCCAGACACGACGGCTCAGACACCCGCGGGGAAGGTTCCCGGGCCGGGGCACTGGGCTCCGAGGCCAATATCCTCTCCACACTGAACTTCAGCTTGGTCCCTGGCGCGGTTTCACTTGGCACTGAAGTCATTTTTCGATACAAAGCTACCACGATTCAAAACAGGTTCAGGTTTTTAAAGAGCAAATAAATTGGAACGCTACCGCCCCCGTAGGTACTCAATACCTGTTTACACAAATTTTCTCAAGTAAATCTGCCACATTTTCCTTCCTTTTGAGGATCGAGAACGGAGATTGTCTATGCTGTTACCATTTTGTTACGGACCTTCGATCTTCGCGGCGGCATCTGAAAAACTGACAAAAACCGGGCACGGGAAACGACCGCGAGCGCACTCAGTGGGCGTGGCCTAGCCCAAGCTGCCACGTGATTGGCTGGTTCCGCGGTAGGCGGAGCGCTGCGCGTGATCATGAAGCCTTGTAATTTTATAAACAACACTGCAGTTGTTTACAATAAATAGCCTCTTAATGAGTTTTATATGTGTTTCGCAAGTTAAATTCCTTTTTATTGCTGTAAGGGCTCGCGTCACTCGTCGGCTGATGTGGTTGCTTAATGGATGGAACACCCTGCCGGTTTTCTTATGACTGGTTCCCCTTTCATGGATTTTACCTCCCTACTTATGGAATAAGGATGTAAGTATTACTCGCCCTCGTAAATAAAACTACAATTATTATTGACAATAATCTACGCTAGACGCCAATTTTTCTTTGCTCTTAGTTGAGGGGTTATGTAAAAAAGCCGAAAGCCCGATGAAGATTTTTTTCTTCCACTAATTCTAGTCACGTGGTGCAAAAAGGCTCCATCAAATACCGTGACATGTTGCGAGTGGTGCCTATTTTATGAAGCTTGTACCTACCATTATAATGTTTTAGGTGTAGGTTTTACAAAACGGTCAGAATTGTATCAAAAATCTACGTAAATCTTAACTAGATTTTTACTATCAGATTGTGAAAAACAGTGTTCTTAATCAGTATAATGTTATAACATATTTGTAAATGTTTTTGATTTCCGACCTTTTCAATCAAACTGTGAATCTAAGTTCGTAAGAGTAATGTTTTCTAATATGTTAAATGCCTGAGTCTGTCGTTCGATATGCGTAAACAATTAAACAATTTAATTGGCCGGCGCCGACCACAAAACGCTCGGACCATAGTTTTTTTTTCGATTTTTATTACTTTTCGTCCTGATATTGTTTGTTCACGCTTGAGTGAAGTAATTTGAAAAAAGTGAATTAATTAAGTACAATTTCATCCCATATCCAGAGCCTTTTTCTCTCAGACGCTTTTGGTAGACACCCACATCATTATTTTATGTGACTCTACCATGCTCTTATATTTTGTGAGGAAGTTGCAGTACCTATCTACTTAGGTACGTGGCGTACCTAATTAGTATGTACATTATACCGATTTCTATTCTTTCACCTGGTTGTGCAATAAAGTGTTGTTCAATTGTTTGTCCGTTTTAATCATTGTAAAATGTATGTCTTTGTGGTGTTAAATAAATATTTTCTTCTTCTTCTATCTATCTACGAGTATCTATTTCCTTCTTCTGTGCAGTATCGGATATTGATAGTTTTAGCTCTTGGCGGCGTTCTCAGCTCGTTATTTTTTATTCACTATAAAAATCAACGGTCTTCTTTATATAAGAAACACGATTCCTTAACGCCGATTAAAATAGTCTGTGGTGGAGATTTTACAAGGAAAAGTCGTAACCACAGATTAAATAAACTGCCTGCTTGTATGTATGTAAATATGTAGATACTAGGTATTATTTCACACTCCGCCTACTTTTTGCATAATCAATTATACCTATCCTTCCAGCTGGTGATTATGGTACGATGCAGATAGCATAACTGGCGGTCTATCTAGAGTAGGTAGGGCATACCTTTTAAAACTTTTGGTGTTCTGCGTCGTTTCTTTTACAATTATTTCTTTACCTAGAGAGTATTTTAAGCGACTAACTGACTTACGAGTTTACGGCACAGACGTACCGTCGACAGCAGGTCAACCTGCACATTGGCCAACGTTCCTTAACTCTAGATATTGCATTCCGGGAATCACTCAAGGTGGTTCAGAATACCAGCAGCGACACCCGGCGTTAAATTAAGCATTAAAATTCCGTGTTATGCCCGTAACTGAGTATAGTGCACGCTTGTAAAGGTTGATGTGCTGTCGATTGTACCATGTCATTATCTCACAACTATTTTTTTACACAAATAGGGTTGCTAGGTGAAAAAATGAAGAAAGAGGACTTGGCGTCCTAAAGAGCAGCACATTTTGACCTAAATACCTACTAAGTAAAATAAGGTAATTTTTTTCTTTTTCTCACCCATCCAACACAAAAAAAATTACGTAATCCTGGAACTTGAACTTGGTCTTCTTATAACATTGAAAAGCTAGACATAATCGGCAAAATCCAGACGCCTAGCAACCCTGCATAACTTCATAACCCTGCCTACACGTAGGAAGGTATAGAGTACGTCTTACAACGTAAATTAAAGAGTTTGTTGGAATACCCCACTTCCTGGTTGAGTGTCCTCCACAGCCATGTTTATATTCTCTCTCAAATCGAGAAGCGATTAAACCAACTTCACCTCCTGGGCGTAAAACTAGAATCGATTACCGATCCGTTTATTTAACCCTGTCGGCAACCACCTGTCTTGTATCGCCGCCGCTCGATATAGATCGTCCAATTATTCCAGCTCATATCGACGCTTGACGAGATCCAAGCCGCGATCCAAGCCGCGATCCAAGCAGTGTTTGTGGATCGATTTGCTTGCTGTCATGATGTTATGTAATAACGGTGAAAATCTTATGTAGGACAACGTTGGAATTTTTTTCATAGGTTTAATAAATAATTTCTGGTGAAGCAACGAATGACACAACCTAGATCTATCTACTGAATAAAAAGGTGATGCCTCTTATGCCTGCGTGACCCGAGGCATGGCAGCCCCTCTACTCTCGACGTCATTGCGTTACAAATTGCGCGCCAATTGAAAGCAATTTATCAGAAATAAGGACTTATGGTCTTACCTATGTATAACAGCACGATTCCTTAAAACACTCCTCAGAAGCAGTTTAAATAGTCTGCGGTAAATGGAAAGACGTAATCGAATTTAATCTGTCTCTGAGTAGTGTTTTAGAGGAATCGTTTTTTATAAAAAAATACCGTTAGTATACATGTTAGTCGAAACAAAGACTTATTGAAACTTTGGGCTAAATTCTTAAATAAACAACGCACTCGCTTAGAAGTATGGCGCACTCAATTGTAACGCAAGTTGGCTAAATTAGCGTCGAGAGTACGGGGGCGGAACATGCCTGCCATAAGCTTAAGCAACCTCTGTACAAATTAAGCAGGTAGCTAGGTATATGAAAATTCTTATCTTCCAAAAAGACCCTACTCGACTCATCAATATGAAAAACTGTTAAAGTTGTTTGTATTGATGTGTAGAACCTCCCGTTTTGGAACACAAGGAGATTTGGTACACCCAATGTACCTACGGCGTCCCACTTCGGGGTATAGGAGTTAGCTTCACACACGGACGGATGCTGTATCGAGATTAGCAGTGTCGTAAGCTCAAAAGAGCACACACGTGCAAGCAAGCGTCAACGCAGCTTGCAGCTGTGGTCCACATAAATCAACGCATTGGTCAGAGTTTGTGTCCCAATTGATTCCGGATTCGCGCTTCCAATCCCTTGGCCGCGAGTTAAGTGATTTGTGGATGTACAAATCGTGTACGTAGAGTTTCTGCCATGCATTGTGAATGAAGACATAAATCAAAAGATTGAAATAATATATACCAATGGCCGTGCACCTAAGGCAAACCTAGGACTATCAAACACGGCCGTTTTTGGCATAAATAAATGCTATTTAGTCCAAGGTCTGTGATCCTACGTTCTTGGTCGTAGGTCCTAAACAGCACTATTAACTTGATTGAGACATTGTACAGACACTTTTTGCAAATACGATCTGTAAAAAAAAACATATGATTTTTTTCCCCGGTTCGCTAGTGTTACTCTATGGAGCCCCTTATTTATTACTTGAAGAAACCTTTCTTCTTCGAAACCTTTGCTCTTCACTTCCTCATTGTCTTTTGCCATCAAACACTCGTAAGTGTTCCGGCAACCACCCGATACTGTAAGCTGGTGATTTATTAAGTCTGTACAGTTGTTTATCCGACAATCAAACCGCTGTTAACGTCCGCGGTACAATATGGCCGGACACCGAATTACGTCGGACAACACGATCGAATCCAAGAGTTGATGAACACAATAACATCCTTATGGGAGCGGCGACCGACTCGAAATAGTTGATTTATTATTCTTTTGGCTCTATCTTGTTTCCTTGTGGGCTAATTTTAGAGGGACTGGCCGATCAAAGCACTTGATTATTTTGCCTGTTTAGGCTTCCACACATAATACCATGGAGTGTAACATAACCTCGCTACATCCCAAAGGGGCTGTTCATTTAGGTATTAATGATTTATTGATTTGATTCATTTATTTAATAAGATAGATAAGATAAGATAAGATAAAATTTATTCATAAAATCGTAGGTATAAAGTGTATATAAGAATTAAATTTAACATAAGTAAGAGTAAGTGCGAAGCCTAAACTAGGAATAAACTATGGACAAATTATACAGCCCCAAAAAAAGGGTCTAATCAACAATATTTACTATGGAGGTCACTTGTGGTAGCCACTTTGAAGCTGTTAGTAAAATAAAAAAACTGAAGCAAAAATACAGAAACAACCATTTACTTATCCTATTTTAGCATTCGAAGAAAATGTACTTAAATTATATTTAACTATTAACTTGATTGAGACATTGTACAGACGTCGCGTTGCAAAAGCGTTGGTAGCGTAGTGGGTAGAACATCGGACTCGGAAGCGTGAGACCCAGGTTCGATTCCCAGTGCGGGCATATACCTATGACTTGGTTTTCTAAGTTATGTACATTTGTGAAGTTGTAGTAGCAATACCACTCGCTAGCAGTGAAGGAAAACATCGTGAGGAAACCTGAGTGTCTGAGCTATTAACACACCTCAGCGCTTGAAATCGCCAATCCGCGGTGGGCACGCGTGGTGATTAAGCCCACACTCTCTCCCTGAGAGAAGGCCTGTGCCCTACAGTGGGACGTATATAGGCTGCTTATGTATATTTAAGTAGTGATAGGATTAGAACGATCATTTCTGTACTAGTTATAAAACTGTATGACAGACAGCAGCGCCTTCCTTCCGCAAAAATTAACTCGAGTATTTACTAATGGATGGTAGTAACAAGCTACAACAACTGCAATAATTTTGGGTGGTTTGAAAGAATAGCAAAATTAACGTGCCTGACAATAGCTATCGAATACGGTAGTTTTTTTTTAAATACGCAATTTTCATAAATATCTCGACACGAACTCGAATCTATTAGAACCATTAGTAGCCATCCAGAGAGGTGCGTGCGCGCCGTATTGTAGGCCTATTTTTTTGAACAAAATTTCTCAACTATTTTTTTTACGTCTATACTTAAAAGCAAGTCTAAGTAGATGCCATTTTTAATTAATAATAACATAACCGCGGTTTTCAAACCACCCAGAAATGAGCGTGTATAGGTATGTAAGGCAAGTAGTTTATTTAGCTTTTTGTTTTGTTAGTAGGTAGGTACATTACATGTTTTGTATGAATTTATTACTTACTTGGGTTTGGATACTAGAGATTCGGTTTCGTCATATGACAATTAAGTCATGTAGCCACTTTGCTACTAGTTTTCCATTTTGAACCAGTTAGTGTCGTGCGGCTAAAGCCTTGTGGAACCCTACATACCGTGAAGGAGTCACCGTAAGCTCCAGTGTTGTAAGCAGGGATTTTAAGGTGGGAGTCGGTAATTCTAATTGGCCCTTTCCCAGAGTGCAGGTACTGAAACCTTTCTGCGTGAGACGAGGGATTGTGAAGAATTTTATATAATACAGAGAATGTGCACATTCCGGCGAAGACGAATTAGGAGCCATTTAATTCATGACGGAAACGAGACACATGATCTGCGAAATCCGTATATAAAACGGATACCCAAGTTGCGATAACACGTCCCGATTCCTTGCACACAAATGCGTTTTTATCGTCCCATAATTCTATTTCGTATTCGTGTTTTTTGCAGGTTTTTTTAGACAAAACTATCCAATTCGTCCATGTGCCTGCCAGCACGCAATATTTTATCAAAGTAGTCTCTGTACCCCTACTTGAATTTGATTTATATGAAATTATTTACCTTCGTTTTTGGCGTATTCGTCGGTCATCTACCATAGCTACTGTTACTGATAAAAATTCTTCGTCTGATGATAAATCAATATCCATATTATAGATTTTTAGAACACTCGTAACCGTCGGTAAAACCAACTATCGTCCTAACGATCTCGCAACTGTGTGTGGGATCGCATGCGTCCCAATACAAATATTCTATGAACTAAGAACATATGGGCATATCGCAGGACGGAGGAACGCAGGCGTCCTACTTCTATTGCGTCGCGACGTTATTATCGCAGCAGTGTGTAACTTCGTGGCCGTCCTAATACATAATGTAATAAAACAGATATCGCAATAACGCGTCCGATATTATCGACCGATAATAAGGCGCCTATGTGGGAGAGCCTTAACTATATCTTACTAAAAGTTAGGGATTTCCCTTCTTGAAATTATTATAATTATTTATTAAGTATGATTTCAGTCAGTAACCAATTATTATACTGTCAGCTTATCGAAAATTAATAGAGCCATGTTGTAGGCCGAATTTCAAATAAACAACGAATTTGATACGGTCATAATCAAACGATGATTTGCTAATAAACCTCATGCATAATGTTGTATTGCCTAATTCTAAGAAGGTATAGGTGACACTCCAATATATAAAAAAACCATCATTCAAAATAATAATAATGACTTCCACACCAAAACAATCACATGTCCTGGTCTCAAACTAGGATACCCTATGGTAACCAGGCAAGGAAATCACAAAAGGGAAACACACCCAGACTGAGGCCATTTGTACCAATTTACGGCAGCTGGGTAGGAATCGAACCCACGACCTCTCTTACGTTTTAGAAAATTCCTCTTACGTTTCCTTTGTTGTAATAAATCTATACTTCTACATTTCCCAAGAAGGTATAAACAGCTTTTGTAAGACACCTCAGGCAGAGAGTATGGACGTAATCGCCGCGTGCGCTCACAGCGAACTAGCGACTTCAAGGCTGAGGTAAGTACCTACGTGTATGTGACACTCACGTTCTGTGGTGACACTCAGGTTTACTATTATCGAGCGGTCTGTTAGATACAATCAGAACATTACCATTTTGATGGTGCTATACTTTCGTACCGGAATTAAAGGAAAGATAAGCTAAGAATATTCTTTATTGTACCAGGAAAAGCACAAAAATAAAATATTTACAAAAACAGTACAATTGGTTGGTGCTCATAGCAATTTCTTCCAGGCAACCGCCGTTGGAGAGTTGCTGAAGGAAAAGTGAGACGGGTAGTCGGTGCAAATATGAATATAAATAATAATAATTTACTTACATAAACCTTTACATATAGGTATAACATAGGAAAGTGACATGAAAATGAAAAAAATGTAGAACTCCTAACCACCGCTATCGAAGAGCCACTAGAATAAGAAAGTACCTACTTAGAACTACCAGTCTACCAAACAGTGGACCAAACTACCAGTCTAACCTAAGGGTAGGTCTTATCACCCACTGAATACGTGCTAGTGTCCAATGAAAATTCTCAGCCAGTGGTGAGGTCCATGTGCTAACAACACGCGTATTGTATCAACAGTCGTGTATCGATGTAGCACGATAATTTATACAAATCGTTGCTTTATATTGGGTGTCGGTATCGAGTAATAAATATTAAATATCGACGCCATTAAAAATATCCGCTTACAGTTTACGAGAGCGGGCTTCGCATCGACATGTTTACGTACCACTGAGGACAATCAATTGGGGCTTTTTTACATTCATTCCTTGCTTATAACCTTGGCTTTCAGAAATTTCTTACGCTTTCTCGTTACTCTTTAAACCGTTAACAACCTCATTACGACGGTAGAAATTACATTTGCCATAACTAAGGAGATATCAATATACAGTGTACCAAGGCAAACTTTAAAGTTGAAGTCTACTTATTCACCTAAATCATCTATACCCAGCGTCTATACAAGCATGGCAGTAGCTGCTACCTCAGAAAAGCTCTTTAAGTACCTATTACAACACTGACTAAACAATAACATAGACGTTAAATCATCATCATCATCATCATTCAGCCATAAGAAGTCCACTGCTGGACATAGGCCTCCTCCATGGATTTCCAAAAAGACCGGTTGGAAGAACTGATGGCCGATGGGGCCGAAAAGCTCTCGAATGGAGACCACAATATCGGCAAGCGCAGCGTAAGACGACCAGCCACAAGATGGACGAGTTAAATACTTAATACAAATTGAGTTTGAAATGAAACCCTAGGTCATGCGTGTCTTACTTCTTGATTTAATATTAGCTAACTTTCAGGGACTCGATAAATTCGGGCTCTAGGCAATACCAGTGGGTGATGCAGATACCATAAGTTCAAACTCGCTAAATGGCGAATCCATGACAATAGTGTCAAAAAAACATAAGTGCTAATGGCATTTACCACTCTAACATTTAGCTTACACAATAGTTCACTAAGCATCTATTAAGCCGCGATTAATCGTAGAGTCCCACCCACAGGCTCTCTGGTACGTATTAATATTTAATTGTAGGAGCGATATCATCAAGATGCTATAACTAACTGTTAAATAAAGTGTATTGTTGACGTGAATTATCCTCATAAGTCTATCGAACGATGCAGGCGGGTCCTTGAATCAAACTCCGTTGCTTGGAAACTTAGCGTTCCGTCTCTTTTTCCTGAAATAAATTGGAAAGAGAAAGCTACTCTTTAAGGTTCAAATAGATTTATGTATAGTCGAGAATAGTGGAAGTAACCTGTTGGAATACAGAGAGGTGTATCACGAAGAGGCGTTAGGTGTCAGTGATTCTTCTTTATAGAAAGGATCGGCAATGAGTCTCCGTTGTTTATCGATAAGATGTCTGGTTCGATTGGAGATAATCACCTGCAATAACCAATAGTAGAGCTTATACACGTTTTTATTAAGTTTACCGGCACTAGATAAGATTTTTACAAAATGTAGAGCAAACCTACTTTCTTTTGTCACATATGCTTGACGGTCTTTGCCGTTATAAAGTAGGAATTTAATTTAATTAAGGTCTCTCCCTGTGAAGGCCTGTGCTCTACAGTGGGACGTATATAGGCTGCTTATGCTTGTGCTAAGGTTACCTAATAAACTCCCGATTAGACACTGTTAACTAATTCCCTCAGGAGCGGTGGTAGCGGAGCGATAGAACGCCGGCCGCACATTCGGGACGTATATAAAAATAAGTTATAATAAAAATTAAAAAATTGAGTGCCTCGTTGGACTAGGCCTTAAGGCGCTTACTACCAAGATAGAGGTCGTAGGTTCGATTCTCACGCGGGGCCGCCGTACATTTGTACAAATGGTCTCAGTCTGGGTGTATTTCCATGTTTGTGATGTCCTTGCCTGGTTACCATAGCACAGGGTTGTAACGAGGTAATCGCCTCGTTGCTTCTTTTATCATTTTCGGCCATCTACTATTCCAAATTCAACTATTTTATGACATGTGCCGCAGTGTTCGGACGTATGTACAGACATTCCTCAGCCTCCGAACTAAGTGGACGTAAACGAGATCCATCTTTACTATCAAATTTTATTACAACACGTCTGTCACCTTATCCTGCGTATCCTGTATCTTTATCTGCGAAATTAATAATATTCAAAGGCACATTAATTTTATTAATGTAAGTGTTCTTCTTTCCAACTCCTCTTTGTATTTTTATATTTATGTTTTAGACCGTAGTTAAGCTTTTCTATTTTATTGTTCTCAGGTGCCTTTCCTTTTCATTATATTATAATTATACCGTGCCCCTGGATTACCTTCTTTCATTACTACGGATCGCACCCAACTAACCCTCCTGCGACACTGGCGCCCAACGTGATCTAAGAAGAAAGAAGAAAACGCCTTCTTTCGAGCACCGAACCCACGATCCCCGAACCAAACCAAGCAAGCCACCCGGTTCCCAAGATTTTAATTAATATTTTTATTTTATTCTCTATTAATTTTGTCTAGCTTACCTTAAACCTTTTCCAAATTCAAAAAGATTTTATCATCACCGTCATCATTTTAGATCTTCTTTCGGCCTAGAGACTTTAACTTTTAATACTTATTTACTTTATACCCTATACCATATCTTCATCCATACCCACCCAATCTCTAATCAAACTAATATTTCTTACTCTTTATGCCAACGTCTGTAGTAGTCTACCGCGCTAACAGTACTCCTACAAGACACTTAACAAAATAATACACAAAACATAATACATACAGAAACACTAAACGAGATTCCCAAAGGAATCATCACAATTTTGACACAACCTTTGATGTTCTTAAAACTCGTACGAGTCACCAAAGTGAGTGTCATCAAACACGTACGGGCAGTGCTGTTGGGGAATACCCTCAGTGTATCCTACACACAATCTAGACTAGAAAAGAGGCCTTCCTAGGACCTTTGAGGTCGACTATCTAGAGGTCTCCGGACTAGTTACGGTTGAACTCAAAACACCGGTAATAACGATTTCAGAAATAATTTTAATAACTTAAATTACACTGGTCATATTTTACCACAATTAAATTAAACTATTTCACAGTAGTTCACAATGAATCCCACATTTCTAAATAAGCCAGAATTGATATATGAACTAAAACTCCGGTCAGTTTCTTTTCCAAGTTCTGCAACAGCTGATGACTTGCGCCAACTATTACATCCTCTTGTGGACACTCCTTATACCGTCGAATCCAGTCCGTATTCGCCTGAACAAGACATTGAGGAGGTGGAGAAATGCCTCACAATGGTTTCAGCACGTACCCTTCTTGCTTCTTCTAACAGCATACATAATGACAAAATCCGAACATATTTAATTCACATTTCAAATAGAATAAACCGTCTTTCCATTTCTACTGAGGCAAGTACAGATCTTTTAAACAATTTTAAAAATATTTGTGAGAATTTGACACAATGTCAACAAAAATTCAATGACATACAAATGTCAACAAATAGTTCTAATTATGAATCAGCGACCTCTTTGATACAGCCCCGCACTGATTTCGATCTGCTTGCTCAGAAATTAACAAATTTAACCGACAACCGTCCCACAGACCTAAAAAGGTTTAATTTCAAAGGTGATAGCTGTCCTCATGATTTTATTACTAAGATTGAAGAGTTCGCAGTAGCGCGTAACATCGACCACAAAAGATTACATAATTATCTATATGATTGTTTATCGGGCCCTGCTCTAGACTGGTACAGAGCCAAGAAATCCACAATTACAAATTGGCAAACATTTAAACAAAAATTAATTGAAGATTTTGAAATTTACGATCATGATTTCAAACTTACACAAACTATTCACTCACGTAAACAAAAACCAAACGAGCGAATAATCATATACTTCTCGGCAATGGAAGCACTTTTTTCCAAATTACACGAACCATTATCTGAAAAATCGAAAATAGATATTCTACGTAGAAATTTGAGTCCTATATATAGCTCTAGACTGTTACCTACCGACATTGTAACCCTAGATCAATTATTTAAATCTTGCAAATGGTATGAGAGTTGCAATATTATGCAAACTTCTGATACTTTTCAAAGTCCTCATATACCACCTTTTCCATTCACACCTCAAAGCACAGTCCATACGATTACACCTCAGTCTAAACCTACATTACGTTTCTCTTGCCCGCGTTGTAGAACAAATAATCACGAGCTAAATAATTGTACTAGTAAAGATATAGTTTGCTTTCGTTGCGGCAAACTAAACGTCACTTATCCAAAGTGTACAAACTGTCATAAACATTCAAAAAACTAATAAAGGAGAAAAGTAAGATAGGTACCAAAAACAACCACTGCAGAATGGAACCTTTGGCTCAATACACTTAAATTATTTATGACTTCGTATAATACATCTACAACACTATTTACTAAGAATAATAATGACGAAAGGCCTTATATAAATGTTAAATCAAACAACATAACTTTATGCGGTCTTTTAGATAGTGGAAGTGCTATCACAATTTTAGGGAATAATTCCCATGAAATTCTCTTAGCCTATGGCTACATACTCGATAAGAAACACAAGATTACAGGCACAGTAGCTAATGGACAATCAATACACTCCATTGGTACTATTCAACTACCTCTTATTTTTAAAGAAAAAATAGCAATTATTACTGCTCATGTCATACCCTCAGTAAACCAACCTTTAATCCTGGGCATTGACTTCTGGAAGATGTTCAACCTAGCCCCAGACATTCTCCAAACTTTAACTTCTTTTTCTAACAAACGTATCGATACATTAGTTGTTGATACAACTTCTCAACATGTTGCTCACTACGACACTCTTACAGACACACAGCGTCTGATTGCTGATACTATTATCCGACAGTTTCAAAATATTTCAACAGAATCCCAACCATTAGGTAAAACACACCTCATAGAACACCACATAGACACAGGAGATCATCTTCCTATACGACAGCGTTGCTATAGACTTTCACCTGAAAAACAGAAAGCCCTATGCAAAGAAGTAGATGAAATGCTTAAATTGAATGTCATCGAACCTTGCGAAAGCCCGTGGTTAAATCCTGTCATAATCACGCCTAAGAAGGACGGCACATGGCGTTTTTGTGTGGATAGCCGTAAATTAAATTCCATTACCCGTAAAGATGCTTATAAACTTCCTTTTATTTCTGATATCTTAGACAACCTTAAAGACGCTAAATTTTTATCTTCCATTGACATAGCCAAAGCCTTTTGGGAAATACCATTACGTCCTTCAGACCGACCCAAGACTGCTTTCTATGTACCAGGTCGCGGAATGTATATGTTCCTTGTAATGCCTTTTGGTCTAACAAATGCCCCAGCCACACAACAACGCTTTATGGATACACTATTACCATCAGAAAATCTAGATAATTCAGTTTTCACCTACTTAGATGACATAGTAATTATTAGCAAGACGTTCGAAGAACACATTGATTTACTAAATAAAGTCCAACAAAGACTTGCTCAAGCTAACATAACAGTAAATTTTTCAAAATGCTCATTCTTTAGAAAGGAACTTAAATATTTAGGTTATATTATTAACGAGCATGGCCTTCAAACCGACCCAGATAAAGTTAAAGCTATTCTCGATATTCCCGCTCCCACTACTCGACGAGAAGTAAAAAAGTTTTTAGGCACAGCTAGCTGGTATAGACGTTTTATCCCAGATTTCAGCACTAAAGTTGCACCTCTCACTAAACTTACATCAACTTCAAAGAAAGCCCCACCCTTTAAATGGACTGCCGATGCAGATAAAGCTTTCAAAAACATAAAAGAAGCTCTCATCTCCACTCCCATTCTCGCTTGCCCAGACTTCACCAAACCATTTGCAGTTCATTGCGATTCTTCTAGTTTCGCCATTGGTGCTATGCTTACCCAAGAATTCAATGGTATTGAAAAACCCATAGCCTACATGAGTAAAGCCCTTACAGGTCCTCAAAAGAATTACTCTATAACTGAAAGAGAGTTACTAAGCGTTATTCTGTCCTTAGAACATTGGCGTTGCTATTTAGACAACGGTCAAAAGTTCACCATTTATACCGATCATTCAGCATTACAATGGTTCCTCCATCTAGACAATCCAAGTGGACGACTAGCCCGATGGAGTATCCGTTTATCAACATATAACTTTGAAATTAAACATAAACGCGGTAAAGACCACTTAGTTCCTGACGCGTTGTCTCGTTCTATCCCAATAAGCATTATTAACTACGATAGCTCACATACTCACGACGACTGGTATAATAATATTTACGCTAAGTGTAGCACAAATCCTAACACCACCCCAGACTACATTATACAAAATAATAAATTATACAGATACGGCCAAACAAATTCTTTACTTCAATCTGAATACAATTGGAAAGAAGTTATTCCACTCGAATACAGAGTTCCAATTATTACTGAGAATCACTCCACTCCAACATGTGCTCACTTTGGAATTTTCAAAACATACCAAAGACTGAAAATGAAATATTTTTGGCCAGGCATGTACAAAGATGTTTCTAATTTCATTTCTAAATGCGAAACTTGCTTATCCTATAAACATCAAAATCAAACTAAATTTGGTCTCATGGGTAAACCTAAACAATGCTCTCGTCCTTTTCAATGTATTTCGATTGACATCATCGGTCCCTTACCGACAACCCTGAAACATAACAAATACATATTTGTTGTAACATGCTGTTTCTCAAAATATTGTCTCCTATTTGCAATAAAACGAGCTACTTCCTCCGTTGTTGCACATATACTAGAAAACCTAGTTTTTCTTACCTATGGTATACCGCAAACTGTAATTCTTGATAATGGTCCCCAATTTACTAGTCAAGAAATAACAGACTTGTTCCAGTCCTATAAGGTCCCTAAAATTCATTATACTCCCCGGTATTGTCCGCAAGTAAATACAGTCGAACGATACAATAAAACAATAATGACAGCTGTATCATCATTCGTAGAGAATGACCACAGAACTTGGGATCGAAACTTACATAAAATCCAATTTGCTATTAATACTTCAGTTAATGAAATAACTAAGTATACTCCTGCATTCCTTGCCTTTGGTCGTGAATTAGTCACATGTGGGTCGATCTATAAACATTCAGATCTCACAGATGACATTATTTTCGCACCACGAGACGAATTTGCAGACAACCTCGGACTTCTTCAACCTGTTTTTTCAGAAGTTCAAGCTCGACTTTGGAGAGCGCATCAAATTAACTCTTCGTCCTATAACAAACACCATCAACATTTCGAATTCAACGAAAATGATGTCGTTTGGAAACATAATTATCCAATCAGTAACGCAAATAAATATTATTCGGCCAAACTAGCACCCAAATTTGTAAAATGCATAATTACCAAAAAGATTTCACCCCTCATTTACGTTCTCGCTGACATGTCCGGAAAACCACTCGGACGTTGGCACGTAAGAGACTTGAAACCTATTCCCAAAATTCAAAATTAGAACTACTTGTTCAATTTCCCATTCGATACAAATTATTTGGCCTCATATTTTTCATAACTTACTTTTCTCCGAACTTCCTTCTACCTATTGTACATTTTTGTATATAAAAGAAATATTAGTTTTCTCATCTCCATCTCATTACCCTTTTAGGCCAGTCATTATATATCGTTTTATGATTATTAACTTTATCACTTATTAATCCTTTTTGCTAGGTACTTACGTTCCAGTAAGTTACCAGCTCTTAACAAGGAACTTTTCCGTCAAGAATTATTCTTGAACGTCTTATCTTGATAAAGAATATTCTTATCTTATCTTATGTGGTAAACATACCACTTAACTTGTATTACTTAATACATCATTATATACTGGACATTCTTAATGTCACTACCTTGTATATATTGTATAAATCTTAATCTATTTCATCATTTAATAAAATATCAGCGGATGGTAACTGGAAAAAGCCATAATACCACTTGAGAGCGATTTTTCGAGTATTATGATGATTATTTACATGGTACTCCAATACAAGGCATATTTTGGTTATATATAGAGATAACCAAAATAGTTCGAAAGATTGAAGTATGAGTGTTAGATGAATGTTAGTTGTATGTAAGTTTGAATCGTCTCTCATGTAAAATACTCATTATAAATAGCATAATTCATTTCTAAATTATTATCACTCATGTCATCCATTACTTTACACCCTCATTCACCTCATTTCCTGTACATAAAAAAAACCATCAGGACTTAAGGTCCCATGATTTTTTTTCCGGGGCAGACGGGGTATTGTAACGAGGTAATCGCCTCGTTGCTTCTTTTATCATTTTCGGCCATCTACTATTCCAAATTCAACTATTTTATGACATGTGCCGCAGTGTTCGGACGTATGTACAGACATTCCTCAGCCTCCGAACTAAGTGGACGTAAACGAGATCCATCTTTACTATCAAATTTTATTACAACACGTCTGTCACCTTATCCTGCGTATCCTGTATCTTTATCTGCGAAATTAATAATATTCAAAGGCACATTAATTTTATTAATGTAAGTGTTCTTCTTTCCAACTCCTCTTTGTATTTTTATATTTATGTTTTAGACCGTAGTTAAGCTTTTCTATTTTATTGTTCTCAGGTGCCTTTCCTTTTCATTATATTATAATTATACCGTGCCCCTGGATTACCTTCTTTCATTACTACGGATCGCACCCAACTAACCCTCCTGCGACAGGGTATCATAGTTTGGGACCAGGTCAAGTGATTGTGTTGTGTGGAAGTTATTATTATAATTCCCCTCAACTGCAGTGCCAAATAAGTAAGTAATCCGTGTTCTTCACAGGGTCTCCGGGTGTGTCGCCTCAGGAAATGCTTTATATCGGCGCGCAAGCTCGCGCCCAATAAAGGCCGTAAATAATGTGCGATCGTGTGAGACCGGCCGATACCATACTGATCTGTTTGACTCTCGAACGATAAAAAATAAATACCTCTCGATAACCGTACATCACCTTTATTAGTTCCGATAAATAACGCATGAATATTGAATACGTGATCGATTCAAAATTATTCCTAATGTGTTGTTATATTTATTGTAATTAGGCGGACTCGCGTGTGGTGCGCCGGATCAAAATATTCAAATCATTTATAAAACGACTATTATATTTGCATAATAGTATTTTGAAACATTAGTCAACATGTGTAATTCAATATTAATCGCCCATTCATAATATCGAATTAGCTCAATATGATGGCATTTAAATATTTCAAAGTTATCAAAAGTAATAAATGTATAATTAGTGTTTCCTATTCGAAATGGGATGGGAACGACTTAACATTTCGTTAACAGTTCAATGCAACAGAATCCTTTCCCGTTACGAATTTTATACAAAAAATTGTAAATACTTATTTAGAAAATCTAATTCTAACGCTTAGAGGACCATGTTTTTCCGAATCTCCTAGTAAAGGACAGGTCAAGGGAAAACAGTGGTAACAGAAAAAAATATTGTTTTATAGTATTATTTTTCTGTGTTAGCAGTACTATTAATATTCATGTGTCACACCTTAACTATCTTTTTCTGTTGATCGATCAGACAGTCGGATAAGCATTATCACTTTCCGGCCTATAAAATATTTTTGTAAAACGGACAAACCATCATGCACACGTTTGTATTTGGCATAGTAAGAATTCAACTCTATGTTCACGTTAAGAACGGCCAAAGTCTTAAAGATCCGAAAGAACTGTTGGAGATCTTCAGAGACATTTGCACCCTATAAGGTCAGGGAATCGATTCTAATCACCCAATGCATTTCCTCGTCCCTATCTACGTCAGTCCCATCACGCTTGCAAAATTTGAGATGTAAGAGGGCGTAAGAGGCGATTAAGGCGAATCGCCCGGGTACAAAAATACTTACAGGTGAATATGGCTGAGTAATGCCCACTGCTAAACAAAATAATGCCCACTGCTAAACAAAGTAATGCTCACTGCTAAACAAAGTAATGCTCACTGCTAAACAAAGTAATGCCCACTGTTAAACAAAGTAATGGCCACTGCTAAACAAAATAATTCCCACTGCTAAACAAAATAATGCTCACTGCTAAACAAAATAATTCCCACTGCTAAACAAAGTAATGCTCACTGCTAAACAAAATAATGCCCACTGCTAAACAAAATAATTCCCACTGCTAAACAAAGTAATGCTCACTGTTAAACAAAGTAATGCTCACTGCTAAACAAAATAATGCCCACTGCTAAACAAAGTAATGCTCACTGCTAAACAAAGTAATGCTCACTGCTAAACAAAGTAATGCTCACTGCTAAACAAAGTAATGCCCACAGTTAAACAAAGTAATGCCCACTGCTAAACAAAATAATTCCCACTGCTAAACAAAATAATGCTCACTGCTAAACAAAATAATTCCCACTGCTAAACAAAGTAATGCTCACTGCTAAACGAAATAATGCCCACTGCTAAACAAAATAATTCCCACTGCTAAACAAAATAATGCTCACTGCTAAACAAAATAACGCCCACTGCTAAACAAAATAATTCCCACTGCTAAACAAAGTAATGTTCACTGCTAAACAAAGTAATGCCCACTGCTAAACAAAGTAATGCCCACTGCTAAACAAAATAATTCCCACTGCAAAACAAAAAATGCCCACTGCTTAACAAAATAATGCCCACTGCTAAACAAAATAATGCCCACTGCTCAACAAAATAATGCCCACTGCTAAACAAAATTGCACAATCTGAAGATAATCATTCACAATCACACGCTAATAGATGAGGCACTAATATGGCGGATAAATAAGAAAGTTAAAATGTGTTTTTAAGGCCTACCTAAGTGCTTCTCTTTATGGGTTTGCACCAGATCAGGTATGAGATGTCAGACCTACAATAGATAGGAAAGGAGAAATTACTCTTTTGCTTAAAAAAAACCGTAATTTTTTTCCGCAAATTACACCAAATTTTGTGATGTTGAGCTACACAACAGTGGTGGTAGCCTAGTGGGTAGAACATTGGACTCGCAAGCTAGAGACCCAGGTTTGCCCATTTAGCCCATACTCTCCCTGAGAGAAGGCCTGTGCCCTACAGTGGGACGCAAATGCGTCCCTATATAGGCTGCTTATGTATGTATGAGCTACACAATCTGTGCCAAACTGACAAGCCAGTTGCCCGTATTCGGACGTTAACTCTTGTGTGCTGATCATGCGCCTTAAGGTTGAGTACGTAAATCACAATAAAAGTCGGGCCAGACGCCTGCCCGGGCGCAGGCTTCGCGGGCGAGTTATGTCCCCCTGCGGCCGCGCCCGTAAACATGGGGGTAGGAGCCGGACTGTATGCGGTAGGGCTACCACAGTCCTATGGTCCAAGTTTTTTTATTATTGCGTTTATTGGTGGTAATTATACGGCCTAACTCCGAGACTCGAGTACGTACCACATGAGCTAGCTCAAAGCTCACTTATTTATACGTATTGCTATCACGGGCTATGTGACATCTAAGTGGTGGTAGCGCAACGGTAGAACGTTGCCTCACATTCAAGAGGTCGTGGGTTCGAATCCCGCCATGACTTTTTTCTGAGTTGCTTATATTTGTGAATTTCTTGTATTAATATCACTCGCCAACTAGGAAGGAACACATATGAAACCCGAGTGTTTGAAGTAGGTGTGTGATTGTGTGAACTATGTGAATACATACCTTAGCAATTGAAACCGCCAATTCGCGGGAGGCACGCGTGGTTAGAAGACCAATGCTCTCTCTCTAATGAAAGAGAGCCAGTGGGACGTATATGCCTGCTTATACTAACAGTGTGAAGCCGTTGTCAGCCAGTCAAAACAGAAATTTCAAATAATTTCGACAGCTATTACAGTGAAATGAAAGTGAAGTAAGTGTAAGAATTTATCGAAATAATAATAACTTTCGACAATAATTTCACTATGTTTTGAGCAGCTGTAGCCAATTTACTTTAATAACTGCATAAATAAATGTACAGTCGACTACACATCGACCATTACACGCGTACTCCCTACTCTCTACACAGTTACGTCAAGTTCCCGCTGCTGTCCACTTTACTGTACGTTACTGGCGTTGTCGGCGTGCTCTCCACGCTTCGAGCTAGCAACGTGCAACTGTTGTTGGATGAGCTCCAAGTACGATAGATACTCAATCGCATTTTTTTGTGTAATTAGTACTCCCGCAGCTACTTAGGCTAGCCCTGCCACTCACCGAGGCCGGGCTAGGTGTCCGGCGCGCGCGCCGCTATAAAGCAGCCGCCGCGGGGGATCGGACCTCCAGCGCGGAGAGACGGGGCAGCCTGTGGTGGACACGCCCGCCGCTCTTCTGGTCTAATTTAACCACAAATTAAACAAAGGCAATGAACGTGAACACTAGGAGAAACATCAGCTGAAATTGTATATTATGTAGACAATGCGTCAATGCAGAGATCACTTTTAGAGATAAGGCCGCCATCTGCACTCTTAGGTATAGAAATATCTGCGTAATTTCCATTTTTATGTACAATAAAGTGTTCTCTATCTATCAATTCATGGCATGATATTTAGTTTGTAAGAAAACAATTACACACCCATATTGGTAGAGCATAGTTGGTCTATAATTCTATTGTAAACTCTATGTAACCTATGTTCAAGTAAATAAAATTGATTTATTGATTCGTTTTTTTTAATCTATATTTTTATGTAGAGGCTTTGATCACTATGCGACCTTGTCAACCCCATCAGACCAAATCACAATGGATCGTTAACTAACTTACCTAATTATAACATTACATTACATTACATTACATAAACTTACGCCTGTATCGCGAGGTGGTAGGCAGAGACCAGGGTTTGCCACTTACCACTATCCTGACAGAGCTCTTTCGCTTAAACAAAATACATTTTAGTGCACACCTACACATTACCTTTTACTCTAACTATAAGCTCCCCTATAAAATGCATTACTTATTTAAGTAACTAGCCCAAAATCTGGAAAAGGAATATTAAAAAATAATGCATAATTGTTCTCGGAGTGGAGCAAACTTGAATTTAGAATTTTTCTTGCAGCCTCGTTGTATCCCACTGCTGGGAGAGGACCTCCTCTTAAATTTAGAGAATTTAAAAGTGAAATGTCGGAATAGTCAAGGAACATGAAAAAAAGAGAATTAACAAAGAAGAAATGTTTTAGCCAATGGACACGACACACTTGACGTTTTCCTAGTTTCCCCGCGTGCCACTTACCGTGTAAAAATTAACACGGTCCTGATTTTGTCTTATCAGTATGACATGAGAAATTATAGAGAAAACATCAGAAGAAAAGTGCAAAAAAATATACGAAATGCGCCCTATTATTCTGTAAAAATGAAAGCAACAAAACAGTTAATGCTTCTTATAACTCGTAACTTTGATTGTATGCATCTTTAAGCGGTATTTCTTTTTTAAATTAATAAAACGTGCATCGTAAACAACATATAATACGCCGAAATAAAAATGGTTCTTGCTTAGGGCTATTTATGCCACTTTCACATTAGCTTTTTGGGTTTTTTTCCTTGCGATAGGGTTTGACTCAGTCGATAAAATCTTTCGATGTTTTAATTGACTTCTAAACATGACGTAGAAATCATTATTATCTTAATTAAATATCCATAAAATATTCGTTCGGTGTTTTATTTAAAACGTTTTAAAGATTACCATCAAGAAAAGTAAAAAAATAGTTGGTATCAGTTCATAAGGAACATTAATTTCAAACCGAATATTTACAAAACGCAAAAATCAGTGCAGGCTATACGGAGTTTCCTCTAAAATGTATAGTGGGAAATGCGTTTTAACGGAAATTAGTGTTTGTGTTTTACAACAACTTTTGTATGATTTTTATTGTACCAAATGTCAGGGTTAACATAATTTCATTTTTTTAATTTACGCTTATAAGATAGTACTAATGTCGCAGCTTCCGGTAAATCATTGTTTTAAACAGAAGTATGTATATCCATTCTATTTATCATATCTCTATGTATAAAAATTAACTGCCGTTCGTTAGTCGCGCTAAAACTTGAGAACGGCTCGACGGATGTAGCAATTTTTTTTATTAGTGAAAGTCAAGGTGAGAACAAAAAAAGTGATACGCGTCTACTAGTGTGTCATAAAAAAAAGTAGGTAAAAAAAATCAAGCCGTAGAGCAAATCTTTTTTTTTTAATGACAAATAATATTATTGACGTATATCGGGTATTCATTTTATTGACAATAACTTTTCTTTTCCAATACAGCATTTGCTGCATTCGAATTTAATGTATTGTTATGGACCCCTGGAAGTACACGGACCAAGGATACCATAATAAGACTATCATATTTTAATATTTCTGTCGCATTGCATAAGTGGCATTGAATTCAAATTACAAAGGTAGAGACAGTCATTATGTGGTGTGTTAAAAAAATCTTCAAAATCAGTTCATCAGTTTCGTCAGATACAGCCTGTGACAAAAATTGGTAACCTGAAAATTATTTCTTCAGTAGGTATCGGTAATAAACCATACATTCCTACAATCTTTAGGTGAGAACGGTCATTTTTTAAGCTTTTGCTTATTTGAAGTAGTTCAATTATTTATACCAAAGAAACGTTTTTATTTATTTAGGTTATCCATACAATTTTCCAGTTAGCATTAATATTAAGATTAGCAGTTAAGTTCATGCCATGTAATGTACATAATTTTTTTTTTGAAATAAACAGCTTAAATTTTAAAATTTTTTTTTTTTTTGTTTTCAGTAAAAAAATAAGTTCAGGGATTCCATGAGATTTACTAAGTTCTCGGTGGTCAGTTTTAAAAACCACAAATAAAATTATTGCGAAAATAAGAAGAAACATTTTGCAAAAAATATCTTTAAAAAAATATTATTTTTTCGTAATATTTCCTTTCACCTCCTCAGTCCTAACATTGAAAATAACAATTAAAAACCATTGATTATTGTTATTTGAAAATTACTGACAAATGGCCGGCAAAGATTAATAAAATAAAATGGAAATAATGGAAAGCAAACTGTTTTAGAGAAATAAATACATATGTAAATAACTACTTATTTGATATTTGTTATTGACTACAAATTACTTATTACTTAAAATTTATTAAATAAAATTATTAAATTTCTGTTTCCCTCATTCATTCATTTCGTTCAATCATCACTTATCGATAATATTTTTATCGACTTTTCCAAGCTCTTAAGTCATAATTTGACATTGACAGCTACCTCCCGCCCCCCAAAAAGTGGTCGTCTGTGTTTTCCTTGGTTTTCCTACGTTTCGGTCATATCATATCCTTTGGCCAAAACATCCTTGGAAGAAATCCTTGGTTACGAGGTACCTATAGCGGTACTATAGAGACAAACCGCATTTTGTTCTTAGTCGCAAACTTGTTTTTCGCAGAGGGAACTAAAACTACAGTAGACAGTACGAGGACCTAAAATAGTCATGAAAACGTCAAAAAATCAATAGACCTCTGGAGCTACTCAAGGCATCTCTCACGAAACCTATCTTGAAAGTTTTTAAAGTCGCTGTCGTAAAATTGTCCAAATTCATTGCTATTGAATTAGGTATCTTGCTGTTCATACTTCGTGCTTCAGAAAGATCTGGGCTTAAAGATCTAGTTTTAGTATGAGATCAACTCTGAAATCGCGAAAAAATATATATGGTATCATACATTCGCTGAGCAAGTATCAAGATATTTTATATTAGCTGATATGTTTTTGGCGATTTCACCGTTGGTCTCATCATAAAAATTGCTTGTATTAATAAGTAGAATAATTAATACGTCCTTAAACTTATTTAATTTAAATTTTTCCTATTAAATAAAACGTTATTTTTAAGTGTAACTTCTAGAAAATAGTTTATACTGGCCATGGAAGAGCGGAGTGTCCTAACACAGGCATCTTTTTGCTTAATTGGAAGCTCCAAATACTGTTAAGACAAATGTACCTTAAATTGATGAAATAAAAATGTTTAAGTTCCGCCGGACTTTTCCGCAACACACTGTGCTGTGAAACCTCCAGCTCTCCTTTTACGGAACTGTCGACTTTATTGGGCTAAAAACCATTTTGACGATTACAAAGTGTCAAAATATGTATGTATTTGACAGTTCCAAGTATGTAAATCGGACAACTCTATACAGTGGAGAAATAAGGTCAGTAGCGACCCAGGAGGATCAAAAGCCTTATCCATACGTTGGCGCCGCCAAACCTAGCGCCCACAGCGTCGTGTAAATAATAATTAATTTTATTGTAAATGCTTATATTTTATTGCGGGATTTGTCAACAGAGCGCGCGATGTATTTTGTTGTTTGATATATTTATCGCTTGTGCCTTAATGTGGTGTCTAAGTGGGCATACGCGACTAGAAACCACAATAATGTAGGGGCGACTGCGTTTTGTAAGTATATTGTTATTTAATGTTGTGACCGTTGTGAGCAGAAGTAATGTAAATCAGCTGAGCTAAGATGTATGAGTTGAGTAGTTATTCATTGTTGGGCGGGCTCAGAGCCTTATATGAATATTTTATAACGCGTAATATAATATAATACTTAGATACTTAGGTCAGATTTATATAGTTAGACTATCTCCTTCCTTGCCACATGAGACATTTATCCCACGGGATAGCGGTATCAGGACAAAACTATGAGTATGTATACAAACATACAAATTCGTACACACGTAACTTGACGTTTCCTTTCACACCTAACGCTCTTTATTCAGGGATGTAAGCGTTCGTCTTTATTGTTACTACTAATGTCTCTACAATTTCCGAGACAATCGGCTTCCGACGACAACTAATCAATCTTTACGTCTTCAATGCAAAGTTGCCCGCGACGACGACTGTACGATTAGACCTATCTATCTAGTATATAGCCCATGAAAGACTCCCACTGTCGGGCATAGGAATCTTCACCGTGACGACAACCTCCTCGGTCCCATGCCAATCTCGTGCATTGTAAGTAAGTAAGTAAGTAAATTATTTATTTGATACTCAAATCTTAATATCTATAACAATACAAATTGAGATCACAGTTGGGTTAGATTTGGCACCAAATTGGTCTCCACTCAGCATCATGCCGTGGCCGGTAGCGACCACGACGCTGGTTTTCAGTGGTGACCATTTACGGCACAAACAAAGAAAAAGAAACTGCCCACCATTGCCCACCAAGAATAGAAGAAAATTCTTCCTGGCTGGAAGAAAATTCTTTTGAAATAAGTCCACCTTTGTACACACATACCTGTTATTTAATTTAAATTTTTGTGCAATATAGCGTAACAAACAAACAGAGACCGCCAGTTGTCTACTATGTAACTTAGATATTTAAGATTTTTCATGTATATTTGTAATGTGTGGTGCGCAAGAAAGAGTATTAATCTAATCTGATAGATAAGATGAGACAAGAACATTCTTTATTGTACACCAGGAAACAATGTTTAGTTGTTTTAAGCAACGGGGATAACTAATTGTATCCTATTTTGGGACCAGGACAAGTAATTGTGTTATATGAATATTACTTATTTCACCTATTTACCTGGGATTGAAAATCTTTTTTGCACTTTCCCGATGAACTGTACCAACTTCACACGACTGGACATACACTCCAGTAGAGTACCGGAGCTATCAGTTCTATCCATATTTACATAACTCATGCCTAGCAGAAGAAATGGCGAATGTAAACGCTCAAGATACCTTCACGCAACATCGGCGGAGCGTTCCTCATCGAGACGATTTGTTAATCTGTCAGTTTATGCGAGTATTTTGCAGTTATAAACGGGTTGAAAGGTGGACATGCGTATGGGATGGATGCAGCATCGTATGAAGAGGGAATTCACTCAAATGCCTTACAATCTTCAACTCAATCCTAATTTTAAAAAATGTGGACGATTTGAATCTATATAATTAGACATGATTTTGTACTGTCGACATGGTTTTAGTTTTATTTTTCTCGTGCTTAGTGCCTCTCCATCATTTGAGCTAAGTAGTCTGCTCTTTTGGTCTTTAGACTAGAGTCGTATCCAGATTGACAGTGAAAGGAGAAAGATACACACTAACACTTCGTAAGCACATTTACTACACATTTTTACATTATGCAACCCAGTTTGGAAATTTATTAAATTTTGTTTTGCTCAAATTTGTTTGTTTAAAAGCGCACTTAATGTTATTCTGGCGTCAGACATGAGTTTAAAGAAGTGATCACTTCTTTGAAGACTTTGCTCACTTGGTCACATATTGGTGTATCTGCCAAATATGTCTTTTTTAATACAGTTGCTCAAAAAGTGGCGTATTGCAGGGACGTATAGCGTTCGGGATGTGGGCTATTACACACTCGTGCTTTTTTTTTACCTTTCCCGCACTCGTGCGTTCTCTTTCCCAACTGTCAAAATAATGTCTATTAAAAAGAATAACCAACCATGAAGTTTTTACTAAAAAAAAACATAGAAGTTTTTATGATTCATGCAAATACGTATATTTCTAAAAAGAAGCTACTAATTTGTTTCAATATCAGATTTAATTATTTGATTGAATGAGTTTGGTTAGGTTTCATTTAATTTATTCATCTCATTAAATTTCATTTTCATTTCATATCAATAAAAAACTTCTACTGAAGACTTGGCTGTATGGGCATAGTTCCCTTTGCCTACCAGAATGGGTGAAGAAAAAAAAAAAACTCTGCTTATATTCTACGGTTGGCGCCATTTTTCAGAAATTTTATTTGCGAGTTTAGTTGTTTGTTGCACAAGATGAGTAATTTCGACCCGTTTTTTTGAATTAACACCATCGGATCGCAGTATAATTTGCACAAAATGCTTCGGAGAACATTTTACCGGAAAAGTCAAAAAGTCGCTACATATCTACATACGACGAATTTATTGCGTGGAGAGAAGAGAAAAAAGCAAATAGTTTTTCATTTTTTCGCAACTGTATTAAAAATAGTCGTTCAGTACACGTGCGGAACCGTCATTGCAACTTGTTCCGACTGTCAACCCTCGCCTTCGGCTGCGCCTCGGCTCGGGTAGACATTTGTCGGAACTCTTTGCAATGACAGCCTTTCCGCACTTGTAATGAAATATACTATTTCAACACACCTGCTCGTAAAGTAGGTCTTATTACAGCGTATTTACACTGATAATGCAGAATATTACCCATGCCGTGCCTTTTACATTACATTATCGCACTAGTGCCTTTTCATTACATATCTTTTTAAATATTAGCAAGAAGTATTAATGTTTCGAAAACAGCTAAGTAGTTATTAGCGTAAATATAAAATTCAATTCAAAATGTGATAAATAATTAAAGAATTTCATGAAACTGCTTGTTAGCTTGTTGGTATTTATATTTTGACGGTGTATTTTTACCTATAAATACCCAATTTCAAAATTTATAAATATGTGGCTGATTAGCTACTTTGCCGGTGCCCTTATCTCAGACTTGCGCGCGCATGCAGCGCTGAGCGCGCGAAAAAATAAAATTACGGCCGCCATCTTTTAAATGGGTTTCTGTTTGTTAAGTTTAAATACCTAAATGTGAACTTTTATTTACTTTTCCTCGCAAGTGTGTTGAAAAACGTCGTATGAAACACGTGAGCATTGGTCATTACACTTCTCGTCTTCATTAAGCCTTCGCCTTCGGCTCAGGCTTAAAAACCGACTCGAGTGTAATGACCAACATACCACACTTGTATCATAATGTACTATTAGATTTGATCACTCGTTTGAGCTCAGTTTTGAAATTGACTTAACAAAACATGGATGACGATGTGGTCGACACAATTTGCTTATATTATTTATGTGCGTGTAATAATTTATTACACGTGCAAATAAATAAACAAAAACAGCCCAAACGGTGTGTAAAATGCAGTGTGGCAGGTACACACATATTTGGCCTTTGAGCCCTTTGATGTGCGCTAAAAAACCGACACGGAACGGTAAAGCGCACTTCATCATCATCAGCCATTTGACGCCCACTGCAGGACATAGGCCTCCTTCGTGCTACGTTTTTTATCACATCTGTACAAGAAGAGCTAGTTCTGTCCTTGTAAACAGGGACCAAAATAGCTCTCTGATCCCTAGGAAAGGGGTATGGTGGGTCCGGAGTGGATGAAAAGTGATTTGAATTTGAAATGTGGAAATTTCTAGTAAAAGTTCCAATCACCAAAGAGATCAATCACAATTCTGCGAACAAGTAGGTAACGGGCTGTATGATAAAGAAAGCGCGCGCGAGCCAAATTAAAAAAATAGTTTGTAATAAAATAGTAGACGCGCGAAATGGATTCTCCGCCTTTGATCGTAATTGTTTACATACTTAAATTTTTATAAAAAAATTGTGTGTCTTCAAGTATAGTGAGAATGAAATTATTCTATTAACTCCAGAGAAAATTGTATCGAACGCTAAAATTGTGGTACAAACGTTCTATTCCATTCTTATTCATAAGTTGCACTTCGTTATTTTTTCATAGAGGATGATAAACAGTAATGTCCTCCACCTAGGGAGCAACATAATTTTTCGCTGCGCTCAGGATTCTACATTATAATTTTCGCTCTGGATTCAAAGAAACACTTTCGCCTTAAAAGTAGTTATTAGCTCCCTAGGTAAACAATTTACAGTAGTAGATTGTTTCATTGATTGACTTCTTGATTGATCGAAGTCAAATCTTAGGCAATAAGTATAAAAAGATACTAACCTCTTTAAATTTTGCTACATCTCTGGTTTAAAATAGAAAACATACCAAGACAAAAATTTGATGATAATCTGATCAAATCCGTCATAGAGACAAACTAGGCGGAAGTCAAATCTTACGCAATACAAAAAGATACTAACAGCTAACCTCTTTGAATTATTATTGTTTTTAGATAACCTTACTTTATGAAAGCGATAAAAATACCTCACAGACTCCGTGGATGAAGCGCCCCAAAAACAATACATTTACAGTAAAACAAAGCGTTTAGCAAACCACTCTGCAGCGCCTCTGTAGCGCGCCAAGCGACAAGCAATAGCGGAGTGCGCTTTTTAGTAGGTACACAACATCAATATAGTGTCACTCATATACTACCTTTATGATGTCACTAAACGGAATTTAGGCTCCCTAAACGCGCGGCATATTTAAGAGTGTATGTATTTAGGGAGCTTCGGATTATATTACGTTTCGTTTATCAACCTAATCAAGGTAACAATTTTTAGTTTGAGGCATCGAGTTGAAATTAAAACCATATACTCAGGTCTACAGTCCCTTGAAGCTACGAAAAAATCAAACTTAAGCTAACGTACAAAAAGACACAGCCGTTTATGGCGCAAAAAACGAATGTTTCGAAACTCAAGGGAATCAAAATTTATAGGTTCCTTCCCTAAAACTATGAAATTTGGCAAGTAATATCGTCGTATACTACAAGTACAGGGAAAAATCTGAAAACTATACGTTTCTAATAAAAAAAAATTTTAACGCTCGGAAAATACTGCGAGACTCGATTCCTGAACTATTTATGAATGAATGAATGAATGAATAATATAATATGTAAGTACCTACAAATTTATACGGAACCCTCGGTAGGGAGTCCGACTCGCACTTGCCCGGTTTTTATTTTTAAATACTATCAAAGAATCATTTCTTGAATCTATGAAGTGAATAAAAGGCGTACCAGCAAAAATGTAATATGCATTTTGTACATACTGCCACTTCTCGCGCCGCTTATGCTTATACTCTAAGCCGTATCTACTACGGCATTGAATCATAAAACGACAATCGACGCCCTTTACGAGTCGATTCCAAAACGAATCCAATTCCCTTTAGTGCCACCTAAACCTTTTGACCCCACAGTCACGTCCCTTATATGGCCTTCAATTTCACTTACATTAGAGAGAGAGGATAAATCGAATCATTGTAATAAAATTGTAATTCTAAACGTTATTCGTGACATTATGCGAATAAATTGTGCTACATCTATATAAGTTAGATGGATATACTCCATAAATCTATACATATAATAAACCTGTAAATTTTGTCTCTGTCTGATATACGTCTGTCTCACTCTGTTTCTTTGTACGCGCATTACCTACGCAAAACCACTGAACGGAATGAAGTAAAACTCACTAGAATTATAGCTTAGGTTCCCGTGTAACATATAGGCTACATAACATTACGCTTAAGTCCATGGGGGGCTAAGAAAATCACCATAAGCTTTGAGGTCATTGAACAGTGGTTTTACCACAAAGACGGATACATTTAACCAGGTTATGAAGAACTAGTCAGTGTATGCACTACCCGCCGATATCTTTATCTGTCGGAATCAGTGTATGACTGGGGATCGCCATATTGCGATGTGCCTAAATAATTCCGCCGGGTTATACTGTGTACAAAATTGTGTCTCTTTTTGTAAGTCTCTTAATTGTGTCACTAACAAGAATTATAAAAATAAACTGCTAATGCAATGTAACTAAAATTAGTATACATATCTAAAGGTAATAAAAGAACTGAATGAACTATTAAATTTTTTATTGAATACAAAAGTGTCAGAAGTAAATAAATAGGTATTAAATATAACCAAAATAACAACGCAAACTTAAATAATAACTGCCGATAGTTGCGTTCCGAAAAGTAATAAAATTCTGAGACAAAGAACATTATCTCTTACTTAAGTATTATGTAGCACCCATCATGAATGTTTATATTTGCATAACAAGTGAAAAATGTTTCATTATTGTTTATATTTATTAGAAAACATTGCTTTTTTAATTTCTTTTTTTTATGGTGCTATTTTAATGGTGGTAAATTTTTTACGTTTCGGAACTGTGAACAATAACTGCCGATAGATCGGCCAAGTGAGAGTCGGACTCGCGCACGAACGGTTCCGTATCATTATCTTTACAACATTAGATGACAAAGATCGAGACAAGATAGATTAGGTGCCATCTATAGAAACCAATAAGAAGCGTTTAACATTGATATTTAACGACAAGTCATCGGCGCTGTGAAGGTTACATAGATGGCCGCTAGATGGCGAGTGCTGTCTTTAGATAACGTTTGTTGTGTAGGAGCGCCCCTTAAATAATAATATCTATTTTATTCTGTTTCTATTACAGCGGCAACAAAAATACATCAGTCGTGAAAAGTTCAACTGTCTAGTTATCACGGTTCAAGAGAGAGGTTCTAGTGACAGACAGACAGAAAGACAGATGGACAGTGAAGTCTGAGGAATAGGGTCCCTTACCCCTTTGGGTACAGAACCCTAAAAAAGTTTAGGTTGAATGAGGCGGTAAAGCACGCGCCATCACTCGGAAAAGACCTTGTCCGTACTAACATAAGAACGAAAATGTCTTAGCTCAATGGACTTCCGTGGTGGTGCGGACTCTACGTTTGAAAACCTTTGGTGACTTACCCTTTACGGGAAACTAAAAAAACTGCGTGTGGAAGATGACGAGCGATCACAAAGATTTTTTATCGAATCATCATTTAAGTAAAAATACAAAACCATCTTCACTGTTAGAAAATAACGAGATCTTGCGACGATGTCGCGCCGGACAGGATAACGCATTAAATTGTGCGTACAAATAGTTAATATGTTTGGGCGGCTCAGTCTAACTCGTTCTAGCCCTTATACTTATATTGAGCATAAGCCTGACCAAAGCACGCCACATCTTTCTGATCTTAACCATCCTCATCTAGCCGCTACCGCAGACGTAGTTTTTTTTACCATGGCCGCCTGATCCTATGAACTGATGGGCGCCCTATGCTGCGTTTGTCAATATTTCGCAAACGGACTTAAATTACATTGAGTGTTCTATTCCCATCGATAAAAAATCTATTCCACCTGGAATGAGTTTGAGCGAGCGACAAGCTTTGCCGACGGGAGACGGCATGGTGAGGTCGAATAATATGATTTGTTAGATTGTAATAGTCAATTTAATACAACCGCGAAAATGTTTCAAGGGACGAAATTTAGAAAGGAGATATGACCTTGATTAAGGTCATATCTCGTCCCGGCACTTAGTATTGGGTCAGGGCACTTAATATTGGACAAGATAAAAAAAAAATTCATCATCATCATCATCATCAGCCCTTTGACGCCCACTGCAGGGCATAGGCCTCCCTCATGGTTTTCATAACAATGAGGGGTTTTGCCATAATCGCCACGCTTGGCAGGCGGGTTGGCGATCGCAGTATGTGGTTGGAATCTCAGGAAGATGCTGCTGCCCGTCTCCTGGTAATTTATTTCCTTAGTCGCCTTCTACGACATGCACGGAAGGAAATGGAGTGACGCTATTCTTAATCCGGCGCCACACAGAATAATAATAATTGTATAATAACTATAATAAGCTTATTTGTACAAAGGGGAGCTTATTACTAATGAGTATTTTCTTCCAGCTAACCTTGGGTTATGTGGATAGTGGAAGATTATTACAATAAGATAATAAAATTCATAGGTGTAATATAATTCTCAATATACCAAATACTTCAACATAAATACCTAGAACACACTATTTAATATATAAAAATCACAGTGTTTGTTTACGAACTCCTCCGAAACGGCTTCACTAATTGTTATGATTTTTTTTGTGTATATTTGGTAGGTCTGAGAATGGGATTAATATGGCAAAACAACATTTGCCGGGTCACAAATATACAAAAAACTTGAGTTGTTTTTTTACTTATTTCAGTAAAATCCGCCGAATGATTACAAGTACGAAAAATAAGTCAAAACCGGCCGAGTGCGAGTCGGACTCACGCACGATGGGTTCCGTACCATTATCTAGACAACATTAGACACAAAGATAAAAAAACAGCAAAAAAATCACGTTTGTTGTATGGGAGCCCCACTTAAATAATTATTATATTTTGTTTTTAGTATTTGTAGCGGCAACAGAAATACATAATCTGTGAAAATTTCAACTCTCTAGCTATCACGGTTCTTGAGATACAGCCTGGTGACAGACAGACGGACGGACAGACAGACAGTGAAGTCTTAGTAATAGGGTCCCGTTTTTACCCTTTGGGTACGGAACCCTAAAAAGCAATATACAAAATTACCATTTTGTAAGTGCTTAAGAGAGTTAAGACAGTAGTCCTGAAAAAAAGATTTTTCTCGTGTAATATCATTAGAGCCGTTGTTTACGGCACTTCAGTCTACAGGACCACATGTGGCATGTAACGACCTCTTGTCTGGGCGCCCACGACTGCGCAGGGGCTGGCCTCCATAGCGGTTTTAACGGTCGTTTAAGCGAGGGTTAAACTGTGATTTTTATTTAACACGCTAAACTATGGTTAACGAGGTGTGGTTGGCTTTTCATATTTTGATAAAATCAATGTACTTAGGAAAAAAATGTAATATAAAAAATGCCACTTATAAATGAACTAACTTAACCTGCGATTTCCGCACTCAGGCTCCTAGTTGGACCATTGTACGTGGACATTATATGCTGAGGAATTGAATTTTAAGTAGGCTGAGGTATGTAAATATCTCTGAGACTAGGGTTTCCTAGGCATGTTTTCCTTCCCAGTTAGCGAGTGGTATTGCTACTATAACTTCACAAATGTACGTAACTTGGGAAACATGCATGCATACATGCTGGGATTCAAACCTACGACCTCCCGAATGTGAGGCCGGCGTTCTACCGATGCGCTACCACCGGTCTCCGTACGAGCATGCAGTGACTAAAATGTTAATGAAGCGAAATAGATTTGACAGAATCGCGGCAGGTGGCAAACCACTCTGCCTACTCCTCCGGGATACAGGCGTGAGTTTATGTGTGTAAGTAACTTAACTAGAGGCGCCACTTATCAGAAAATCGTTACACATCTTTGTTAGGACATTTTTAGTTTTCCTAGTTTACTTCTAGTGTATGTAAAGCGCAAGGGTGCTCTCCGAAATCAATTTCCCTCATATTTAATGAGGTATACCTATATATCTGACATCTATTAATAACACACTAGCTTAAGTAAATTTGAACGTCAGTTTAATGTTCCTTACCGTTTACCGTGAGACCGGGCTTCTACATGGTAGAGCGCGAGCGATGACAGAGTGGACGCAGCCCCCCTCATCACAAGCTCATATAAACACACCCAAGTATAACTCTAGTTTCCAAGCAGCACAAAATACCCTATCAAAGTACGAGCAGTTTAGACCGTTGGCAGAAGAAGTTACGATTGGTTTTACAATAGCTGACTCCAGCTGCAATTGTTGACATGTACGTGGAATGTTCAATAGATTCTTCAGGCAAAGATGTGGCTATTATTAGGTGTTAGCGTGATTATTTGACAGTTTGAAAACGTTTACAGATACCACGCTATATTGCGGGCAATGTGGCTTCCTGCTTTTGTTGTAAACATTGTTTTTTACTGTTTGGCCTTTGCTGAAATATAACAGAATAAAGCGCTGCTGTGGTCCATAACGTTCTCATTAATATTATAATGTTTAGTTTATAATATAATTTGTTTTCAGTACATAACATGTCGGAATATGCAACGTTTGGTAGAGTAGGCACTATATTGGCGAGTAGGCATCAGTAGTTGCCCTATTTAACTATTTATTTTAAGAAAACTTATACCAACACATTGAAACAGTCACCACCCATTGAAACAAAATAATGTGAGATTGAGTCTCAATTCAGTCCAATTATTCCGTAAGATAATAAATCTGTTTATAATAAATTTCAGATTTATTATATTAAATTACTAGCTGACTCGGCAAACGTTATTTTGCCATATTAATTAACCTACGACCTATTCTCAGACTTACCAAATATACTCAATAAGATTCATAAGAATCGGTGAAGCCTTTTCGGAGGTGTTCGATAAGATAATGTATAACCACCTGCTTAAGGCTACATAAAGCTTGTTTGTATCAGTTTTCAGGGTTATCCCAAAAATGCACAATTCCTGAATCAGGTCAATTAGATTTGTCAATTACAACAACTTCTGTTCTACGACTTGTTAAGTTTTTTGTTCAAATTGTTTTTTTTTCACGCACGCCGGTTTCTGGTACCTTTATCTTGCCCTTTGCTAATACATCCCCTATTTAGTCGAAGTATGTCCACTTGGGACGTCCGTTACCGGCTGTTCCACCGACATTTGCTCGATATATTTGTTTCGTCAATCTTTCTGTCATTCAAAGCAACGTCAGACATACTTCTCAAGGAGCTCATTTCTACTGCATTAATCCTATTTGTTGCTTAAAAAATTTTAATAATAATGAAACTTACCATCGTTAAGTGATTAAAGAGCTAAAATTTTAAAAGTACAACATAAATAAAGATAATCAAAGTAACATTTTTCAAAGGCACTTCACGCCATATCTGAAGCAAATGTCTCCCTAACATAACACTGGCTGCGTTGCAATGCGTTTTTTTTTCAGATTTTTTTTATCGTTTTTGGACCTTCTGCTCTGTAGTCACGCTATCTATCTATAGAGCCCATGAAAGACGCCCACTGTTGGGCATAGGCCTCTTCGCCGTCACGCCAACCCCGCCGGACGCCAGTAGTGACGCTGTTTGATAGAAAAGGTTTCAATCCTGAGAAATATAATGGACATTCTTCTATGTAGGGCAATGATTTACAAAATGCTGGGATTCCGGTAGAGCGCAAAAGGCACAAATTAAAAAAATGGTTAATCCTGATATTTTGAAAAATAAGTCTGAGAAAAACTCAGAGAAAAAAGTTGTTACCAACTTGCGTGTAACTTAGATTGGAGTGTCATTACTTTTATACCATAGAAATAACGTACAAACTTATGAAAAAATAAATAATAAAATTTCGGAGTCACAAAAAAAGTTACTCTAATAGTAAAAACTTTATTAGATTTTGTGTTTCCATTGAATTCTGAACTTTTTCTTCTAAGGGATTACATAAATAAAAACATAATTATACGAGATAACTTAACTATTGATGCACGCTTCATACATTAAAGCGTTACGTGCAAGTTCTGACGTCATAGTTTAAACTATGGGCTAATTTGTATGACGCGTTTTTGTACCAAATGACTAATTTTTCGACAGGTTATATTATGAAAAGTATTAGTTGTAGAGAGAAAAAGTTGCCACGTTTACTTATCTTTTAACGTGGTCTCTCCGATTATATTAATACATATTTTTGTCCAAATTCTCCATTGCACATTTTAGAAATAAGTTATGTAACTTCTTATGTTGGAGGGCAAGGCACGTTTTGGGTCCCTGGTATTTCGAAAAAAATAGATCTGACAAAAACTCGTAGAACTTAAAGGTACTCTAATTGGGGTGTATCAGGAATTGCGCATTCGGTAATAATCTGAAACTATAGGGTTGAGGTATGCGAACACCTGACACGCAGGTTTCCTCACTCATCTCATGAATTCAAGAAATATCAAATTACAACTCATTCCGTGTGTTGCCGAATTAAGAATAGCGTCACTCCATTTCCTTCCGCGGATGTCGTAGAAGGCGACTAAGGAAAACAATTACCAGGAGACGGGCAGCAGCGTCTCCCTGAGATTCCAACCGCATACTGCGATCGCCAACCCGCTTGCCAAGCGTGGCGATTATGTCAAAACCCTCATGGTTATGAAACCCACGAAGGAGGCCTATGTCCTGCAGTGGGCGTCAAATGGCTGATGATGATGATCAACTTCTTGATGTCCATAGCAGGTATTGCTAAATTTTTGTTGCATACACCCAGAGTAGATGTCTTGTTTGGTTGTCTTATAAGTAGGTAGTATATGACGAGTTGTCTTATAATTGACGACCATATTGTGTCTTCGCGCCTAAAATACATTAAGTGCCCTCATACTAAATATTTTAGGCGGGTTAAGTATATTAATAATTTTACAGTGTTACTCACAGATTCACTTTATCTATATTGTAGTAAGACAATAACCTAATATTGACGTCGAACGCAAAACGACATAGATCCTGAGCCTTTATCATCAAGCAGCGATATGTTCGAAAGGGTCGTCATGAGCCCGACAATTCACGCGAATCTAGCTACAAATACGATTCTTTTTTTTGTATAGTTTCGAAATTTCCTGCCACTGCGTAATGAACACTAGAAATGCATAGCGACAATACCGATTTCTACGGACTGAGATACGGATTTTGACACTGACAAGCGACCATCACGCTACTTCCGTTAATGTCGCATTTTTCATAATAAGGGCCCAGTGTATGCCTCTCTACGCAAGACATAATTGCATTTGCATTGCATAGTCTCCATAAGAACTAGCTAACAACATACCTACGTTAATTTACTTACCAGGAAAATAAATGCTCGTTGTGACTGGAAAGAAAATACATCTCTATCATTCATAATACAAAATTAGAAAAATACGAATTAATTAATTAAACACTGTTTAAACACTGTATCTTTTACTCCACTTCGCATACCCCTCGCACAAGTCTAAGAGAGCTGTAAACAGTTGCTCCGGAGGTATAATATCCATATCCGTACCGACGTCCCTCTTCCTTCTTCCGTACGCCGACGAAGCAAAATGAGTTTGAGGTCTCTTCTTTATCCCAGAGTTCAGGAACACCGTCGCGGGGGCCACCGTCGTCACCATCATTTGATTATAGTTCTGCTTCGACCTTATTGCGTGCACAATAAGGCACAGCAAATACCCCCCGAATGCGAGAAACGCCAATACAGTCACTGCCATCGAAAAAAGGTTGCTCATTTTGCTGTAGTCGCCTTTCTTCGTAAGCCCTTCCCATTCGTCTCCTCGTTTGATGGGTGATTTCACGTCTGCTCTGTCCACTGGCGATTTCAATCCCAACGCTTGGGCTCCAAAATTGTCCACCCGTAAATCCAACGGTGGGGGACTGGCTGTGGACGTCCCATTATCATAATTCGTCTTCACTAAAACTTGCAGCGAGTTCTTCAATCTAAGCAATTTGTCTAGTGGTAACTCGTTTAGATATCCCACGTCTTCCTGAGTTATATCGGCTTTTAATACATGTATTTTTAGAAAGTACACGCAGAGGGTAAAGAGAAACATTTCCAACGTGTGGATATTGTTGTGTGGGGTGTCGAAATGAGATGTGGGCTGGTGACAGTTGTTACTGTGGTCGAGGGAGCATGAAAGTCGAGTAGCGGAGCACCGGTGCCATTGCTTCTTAGGTCTTGGCTTGACACAGTTTGCTGGTGATCTAGAGATGAGCTGTTTTAGGGTTCCGTACCTCAAAAGGAAAACCGGAACCCTTATAGGATCACTTGTCCGTCCGTCCGTCCGTCCGTCAGACCCTTTTATCTCGGGAATGGATAGAGATCTCGATTTGGTAATTAAAACAATACGCTCAGGTCTACAGTCCCTTGAAGCTGTGGAAAAATCAAACTTCTAAGTTAAGGTAAAAAAAAGTTACGGCCGTTTATGCCGCAAAAAACGTATATTTCGACACTCAAGGATAAAACAAACCAATGCGGTCGTGGTCGCAGTGGCGGTGGCGGTCAATACATACCCACGTCATTTACGGCAGTAGTATTTTGTATGGAACGCCTCCGCCACTACCACCGCGGTCACTTTCCGTTGACCTAGAACTATGAAATTTGGCAAGTAACATCGTCGTATACTATACGTACAGGGAAAAATCTGAAAACTGCACATTTGTTATTAAATCATAAAAAAAATGTCGGGAACAGCTCGGAAAAACTGCGAGACTAGATTTTTGCACTATTTATGTAAGAACCTAAAAGTTTGTACGGAATCCTTGGTGGGCGAGTCCGGCTCTCACTTGTCCGGTTTTTTTTCTCAAGTGCACTAATTTTGAGATGCCCAGAATTTCCTAATAAATCTAATCGCGTTAGATGGGACCCATTAAATGTGCAGTTAGCTTTATCTTTTTTCAATAATATACCAACGTTATACAAGACTGCACGCTACAGACAGTTCACTAGCTAGAGTAAAACTTTATTACCGAATCTGAAACTACAAGTAACGCCACCTAGTATACTTAATCGGAAATGATCAGACTTCCCCAATCTTGCAACTTGAATAAAACCCTACCATGTTTTCTCGTATAGCATAAAAAATAAACCTTCTATAGAACCTCCTCTACACATACTTGCACTTTAAAAAAAATGTAACATCCTGTGTTTGTTTTCTCGAAAGACAAAGGTCTTTATCATGCTCTAATGCTGTTTGGTTGCGCACGCGCCGATTACTTGAGCAAACCAAGCGTGCGCGCGGAAACAAGTGGTCTCTCTCGCTGTAGTCTCCCGGGCAAGCCCAAGATGGCGGCACGTGTGTTCTTGTTGGTGGCTTTAGTATCGCAAGTATGGTGCGAGGACCCGCACAGGGCTGGCGACGGGTTCATGGATCGATTGACCAATGGCATGAAGTTCGCCAAGGATTTTCTTGGTACGTGTTGGAGCATCTTCTTCTCTACTGTTCTTCTCAACTTTATTACCCCTCCGGGGATGGAGGGAGGAGGTTAGAGCATAATGTAGGTAGTGAAACTTTGCCGAAGTTCCATCGATCGCTACACAAACATGAATAAATTAGTGACAAGCCGATTTAACTATGACGATGTAGCTACCGTCTATCTTGGGTCGACAACACCGTCAACACTTATACCTTAATGTTATCTACCTGAATTTGTCTTCATGTTTTTTACATAACTACGGCACAAAAGTGAATAATGTAAAGATTGGTTAACATAAAACTGTGATGCTGATTCACGTGTTTATTCTAAAAGTCTGTTCTTCGTTATTTTAGCTCTACCTTTATTAAATGCTTTCATATTTTTGCAAAGTGTAATGCCAGCCCCGCATCTACCGGGGCAAAATTTGACATTGGCGCCCCCGTCCCCCGCCTGCCCCTCCTCTCTCTAAAATTAGCTTAACATTAAGCTCCTATATTCTCATATACCTACCCAATAAATATTTTTGAGAAGTCTTCCGTTATGTTACTCATTCATTTAAGGAACGCGTACGTAAAGGCGCCCCTCTAGGTAGCTGCCCGGGGCGTGTGCCCCCTCTCGCCCCTGCTAGATCCGGACCTGTGTAATGCTACTTTGTCACCAACAATAGATGCTGCGTGATTTGTTACACTTACACCTCACATACAATAGAAAGCAAGCCCTATTACGTGGTGCGGTCCACGACACCAGGTTCTCCTTAGCGCTCGCTGCACATGAGCGAGAATCGGACAAAGCGTCACTAATAAACCTTAATTACAAACTACGTATAAGTTAAGCGTACTTCGTGACTTCAGTTACCAACTGAAATTACTTTAAACTATTTTGAACTACTTGCCAAAATAATATTTTTAAATTGCAATTATCGCTCTATTAATTTAAACTAGTGGACCTCTGAACTACACGGTATAGTTAAACAAAAAAGGGTAGCTAGTCGAGAAGTCTACCTTTACGAAACTCATTGAAATTTTCTTCTAGGCTCTGAAGGGGTAGCTCTAAAAGTTGCCGAATTCGTAGTGAAAGCGTTCCAGCCAAAAACCTCAGCCCCTATCAGAAGAAAGCCGTTAAACGAAGGCTACTTAGACGATGAGCTTCAAGAAAACGAGGAGAATCGACCCAACAAATCTCGACCGTATAACAATGTGAACGAGTCTGTGAATCCCTTGAGTCCCCTGAGGCACCTCGTGAGGCTGTTTGGGCTGCAGCCGACGCAGATCAGTGCTGTTGCTGTAAACGCGTTGTTATTTGTGGCACAAATGGTGAGTTGGACACAATGAGCGTAATTCAGAAGTTTGTTAGACTTTGGGTGAAAAGCAAATTGTGCTTTGTATTTTACACATAATACCAATCATGCAATCAAAAGTTAAAATGGCTTTAAAATTTAGTTACTTTATAAAATTAATATACTTAAGTTAAAATTAGGCTGTTGATTTCCTAAAAAAACTTAAACTAAAATATGGGATAACATTGACACGACCTGGTTTGGTATCAAGTGTTACCGCTAAACCAACGACAGTGCTATTATGATTAATTTAAGTATCATCATCATCAACCCATTATGTCCCCACCGAGGGGCACGGGTCTCTTCCCTGAGGAAGGTATAGGCCATACTCCACCACGGAGTATAATATGAAAATAATATGGAAAAATAATCACAGAAACAGCAGTTACAAAAGAAAAGATACAATCGGCGGCCTTATTGCTAATAGCAATTTCTTCCAGCCTCCAACCTCATTGGAGAATATGCCGAAGGAGAAATAGATACGGGTCGTAGTGTACATTGTCTACCAAACACTGAAATAAAAAACATCAATTCCAGATCTCGACGTTCCTCTCCGGACCACAGAAACCCGGCAAGCCGTCCCGCTCCGGGGACCCTCTCTCCTACATAATGAACAAGCGCTCTTCCAGGCTCCAAGACCTCATCACCGCTGCGAAAAACGACTCTCTGCCTCAGACCATAGAGGACATAATCGAGCAACAAGAGACTGATGAAGACATAAGCTGTGTGAAGCTACTGGTTTGTAAGATGACTCCGTTCGTAGTGAAGATGCAGACGGCAGTGTTTGGGCCAGAGGAGGTGAAGGAGAGGGACAGGGTAGGCGCATCGGTCATGTGGCGCCATCTACCGAGCGAGGATGAACTCACGAAGAGAAGTGATGTCTGCAAACAGAAGCATAGAGATTGTATTTTGGAATGATAGTAGATTTTTTGTTATGAAGTTGAAATCGTTAATGTTTTTTGTTATTTCCTGTAATCTTAGTCCTTGCTTGCTTGTAGTTCCGAAGATATATAAGATGGTCATTGGTCATTGATTGAGCTCGAAGTCGGGGAAGTTAGCACCAGTTTATTTTGTAAAGTTCACTCCATTATTGAAGAAAAAGTAAACAGTGTCAAAGTACCTAATGTATTTATACCAAGCAACGGATTTATACGGGCGACCTTAATAATAGAGCACCCCACTTCGCTAATACAAAGTCAATGACACTAGCATTGGACTAAACACTCGTCTCAGTCACCTAATGCCCGGATGTGTGCTAGAATGGCATAATGAACATTCAGAAAGTCCACATTTACGTTTTTTTTTAAATAAAGAATAAAGATACCTGCGTAGTAGGTATTTATTTTCTCTCACTACCTACACTTCAATAATTAAATTTGAACTCCAACAAAAATAAACTCGATACAAAAATTACACACAAAAAAATGCTTCCGCCGAACTTAATGAAAAAATGCTTCTTGATTCCATGTTTATTTGTTAAATCAGTTCATTTTGAACATCGAAAATAAACTGCCCTGCTTTTGTCCTGCTAACTTCGAGATTGTGGTAAGCCTCCACACCGCAAAAGTTAGATATATAGATATAACTCTTTATTCATCATCATCATCATCATCATCATCAGCCTATGCTTGTCCACTGCTGGACATAGGCCTCTCCTATAGCATGCCACTGAGCACGGTCCTCGGCTACTCTCATCCAGCTCTTGCCAGCGCTCATCGTCGCTCCACCGAGTCTGAGGACGTCCCACACTACGTTTACTCTATATTGCACAACAGTAATTTACAGATATAAGGTACTTAAAAGATCAGTATTTTTCGCGACATTTTTCACCAATTGGCGACTACATAGCTTTTTGTGGAAAATATTCAAGCAAGCACGAGCCACATACAAGGTCTTGCGTAAACGCAGACGCGGTAAGACAGCAGGGCGGCGCGGCCGCGTGGGAGCATGGCCTGATAACATAGCTATAACTTGGATGGATTTTTCTATATGTACGAGTAGCGATATACGTCCCACTGCAGGGCATAAGCCTTCTCTCAGAGAGAGTACGGGCTTAATTACTGCGTGTGCCCACCGCGGATTGGCAACCTCACACTCAGGTTTCCTCACGACGTTTTCCCTCACGTTAGCGAGTGGTATTGCTACCATTACTTCACAAATGCACGAAACTTAGAAAGCAAGCCATTGGTACATGCCGGGATTCGAACCCACGACCTCCCGAATGTCAGGTCGGCGTTCTACCGCTCCGCTACCACCGCTCACCGATTGATTTATTGATTGAGAAAATATGTTTGTAGCCCTTTTCTTTTATCGCGCAAGGAGGAACACAAAAACACACTGAAGTATATTCTTGCTTGTCGAGAGTTCAGAAGGGATAGAGAGACCAATTTGACGGTTGATCAGATAAGATTAGTCTTTATTATGCAACAGGATAAACAAACATAAAATATTTACGTAGCAACATATATGTAGCAAGTGGCAGTCCCTTGTTTCTGCCTACCCCTCTGAGATACAGGTGAGTTTATGTTATGTTATGTTAAAATATTTACAAAGACACAGCACAATTGGCGGCCTTATTGCTCATAGCAATTTCAATAACAACTGTGGTACATGAGTATCCTATCGTGCGATTGCGACCCACACTGAGTCTATGAAAGGCATCCGGCATTTTAAACGTACAAAGTCAGTAAATGTACCTAGCAGTGGTAGCGGAGCGGTAGAACGCCGGCCTCACATTCGGTAGGTCGTGGGTTCGACATGACTTCGTTTTCTTAAGTTACGTACATTTGTGAAGTTATAGTAGCAATCATCATCATCATCAGCCATTTGACGCCCACTGCAGGACATAGGCCTCCTTCGTGGTTTTCATAACTATGAGGGGTTTTGCCATAATCGCCACGCTTGGCAGGCGGGTTGGCGATCGCAGTATGCGGTTGGAATCGCAGGAAGACGCTGCTGCCCGTCTCCTGGTTGATTTCCTTAGTCGCCTTCTACGACATCCACGGAAAGAAATGGAGTGACGCTATTTTTAATCCGGCGCCACATGGAACTACCACATAGTAGCAATACCACTCGCTAGCTGTGAAGGAAAACATAGTAAGGAAACCCGAGTGTCTGAGGTGTTCACATATCTCAGCGCTTGAAATTGCCAATCCGCGGTGGGCACGCGTGGTCATTAAGCCCATGCTCTATCTCTGTAAGAAAACCTACCTATGGCCTGTAATGGGACGTATATAGACTACATAAAAAAGTCAGTAAATGTAATACCAAAATCACCAAAATATTCCATCACTTAAAATAAAATGCTTAGAAAGTGCTTTTATATAGCATTAACCCCCAGTTTCTTGTACACTAATACGCTGTTAATCTGCTGTCAACAGCTGTCAATTAACCAAAGTGCATACAAAAAAAACCACAGTCAGCTGTCTCCCATTCGAGGGTATTTTTACTCACCCGTTATTCATTTCGATACATACCTATAACGAGCCCACTGCATCTTCAGCTCTTATCTCTCTTGAATTTAAAGGTTCTACTAGTCTATAGTAGTCTATCCAATCAACATACTACAGAGGAAAAGGCAGCGCCGCGCCGGCCACAAATCATCGCGGGAAAGTGAACGTAGGTCAACGACCCCCCACTCAATTTGACCATTATAGCTCATACTGACGAGACATTAAGGACGTCGAAAAATTACCGTAATAACATCTACCGCACTGACTTTAATTGGAGAAGAAAGATTAACGTGAGAAGATTTTTTTCCAATATGTTACTGTAAGGTACCTATTACGTACACGATATATTTATCATTGAAGGATAAATAGTTATTTTTCATAGATTTATTATTTTACTAAGAGAAGCAGGTATTCTATGATACTGCGCAACATAAATTTATAAAAAACTTCCCTTCATGGAAAAAATTAGCAAACAGTTCGGCCACAGCACAAATAAAGAGTTGGGCGCTACAAAAGAGCTCAACGCGTTAGCCCGAAAAGGAAGTTCTCCATTATTTTTAGTTGCAATTTTATCAACACAGCTTTGTTTCCTACTTAGTTATCTTACTTATTTTATGTTCGCCTATAAATAAATTAAATTGGTAACGCTTCAAAATTATTATTATTTATTTGTGCGGAATACATATATTAATAGTTCCATTAAATTATTCATAAAATTAAAACTACAAAACAATCTTAAAATTCTACCATTCAACAAATAATTATACTTAATTAATTTAATTTAATGTACAAATAATTGTGACAACATTAACAACATAATGGGACACTGAAAAGAAAGTCAGAATAGAAACGTTTCAATTATTTACGGACCCCACGGCCGCCTACTGCAAGCACACGTGTGTGAGGATAATGTAATATGAGAGACGCGTCCTTTTTGAGAATTGGCGAATTACAGTGTCAACAGGCGATTTGTACGCTATTACGTTTCATAACAGCGGGTTGCGCAACAATTAGATAAGACTGACGTATCGGTGAGTGGCGTTACATAAAGCACAGTTTACATGGGCGCAGGCGCAGCGCAGGTCGCCTGCCTACTGGACCGACGATCTAGAACTGTTTGTGGGTAGCTGAAGTTACTCTATGATGAGGACGACCAAGGGAGGGGAAAAGTATTTTTAACATTTGGAGTGACATACTCTCCTATTAAGTATCCAGTCTAGGGGTTAACCATTTTGACGACGATTTTGTAGGTACTAGGGGACAGTTTCTGAATTGAGAATTTCGCTAAGTAAATAGGTAACTGTAGTTCTGTCCCTTCGACCTTCTCAAAAAAGAGCATGACAGAACGATACTTAAGTATTTACTTAGTTAATTTCTCAATTCCGAAACCGGCTCTAAGTCCTCCTGCTTGTTAATCTATGGGAAAATCAGCTATGGAATGTACATCGAATTGTCATAGTACACCATGAATTGTAGTTCTGTGAAATAGAACTCTGGGAGGCCAAGTCCAGCACTGATTGGCAGATTTGTGAAACGGATAAGAAACCTAGGTTCTTTTACATATACGTTACTCTGTATGTAACGCTACGGCTTACATCTTTATATAAGATTTGGTATCGATAGTTTTATGTGAGAAATAAGATGTATTTAAAATAAAATAAAATAAATAGCTTGTGACACCAAAACTTGAAGGCACATTGTATATTTTTTTAAGCAGTTTTGCATCCTTTTTGAATTAAAATATAAGAAAATTTATCACACACAAGAAAAAATTGAGAAAATTAAATAACAGAAAATTAAATAAAATTAAAAAAGCTAGCCAGTGATAAACTGGCTAGCTTTTTTAAGTGCAACTGGCGGGATTATTGCTGATAGCAATTTCTTTCACACAATCATATGATGGAAAGTTGCAAGATTGATGTATTGTCGGTGTAAATACATCAATTATCGAAATAACGCAGAACCTGCAAACCGTTTCATAAGCTTTTCTTTATCAATTAAACAAACTACTTCAAGAAGAAAAATGAAATTTTTGAAATTTAGGTATTGGAAGTGACTATTTCATTTATCGTCTACTAAAGAAACTATGTTTAGATTTCGCATTATTTCAATAACACATTGTCTACAGATATTGTTAGAAGATCTCAAACACCACGATCACAATACAAGCAATCATACATACGTTCCCAGGTTCTGAGTTAGTAAACCTGTCCCCTGGCAATAGCTTAAATTACAATCGCTAATCTTTTCAACAGAGTCGTCAGGTAGAAAGCAATAAATGCCTGTAATTTGTGACGTCCCAGAAAGTCACTGCCAGTAGTCTGGTGACTCAGTGGGTTTCTTATGCGTTTCCTTTGCATTACCGTGCAAGCTCTACTATATATCTAGTTTTTATAGTTATGTGTGGGAAGAGGAAGACAGAAAATTCTATGCTTGATACGGGCTAGGATAATCGGTCAAGACGTTATAGTTTATCTCTGTTAATGTAATTTCTTTGTGCAATACATAATATTCTATCTAACGTATGAGACTTCTAATTGGAGTTAGGTAATTATCTCATTATAATGAGACGCTTTATAACATGAGGTCTGTAAAAGAAAGAGTTGGTTTTCGTGTCAGGAAAAGGAAGTTACTAAGAACAAAGACAGAGTTTAACAATCTTAGACATTTAAGCCTTTTAATGTATTTTGTTTTCTGGTGTGTACAATAAAGTGTTCTAATCTAATCTAATCTTACTTAAAAATACTGAAGTAATCCATGTTTTAAAGAGCTCCTTTAGCACAACGCTCTTGAAGCATATTTTTTAGGGTTCCGTACCCAAAGGGCTTTGGGCCCTATTACTAAGACTCCGTGTGGCGCCGGATTAAGAATAGCGTCACTCCATTTCCTTCTGTGGATATCGTAGAAGGCGACTAAGGAAATCAATTACCAGGAGACGGGCAGCAGCGTCTTCCTGAGATTCCAACCCCATACTGTGATCGCCAAGCGTGGCGATTATGGCAAAACCCCTCATGGTTATGAAAACCATGAAGGAGGCCTGTATCCTGCAGTGGGCGTCAAATGGCTGCTGATGATGACTAAGACTCCGCTGTCAGTCCGTCCGTCCGTCCGTCTGTCTCATGAACCGCGATAGTTAGACAGTTGAAATTTTCACAGATGATGTAATTCTGTTGCCCTTATAACAACAAATACTAAAAACAGAATAAAATAAATAAGTATTTAAGGGGGGCTCCCATACAACAAAGGTGTTTTTTTTTGCTGTTTTTTTGCTCGATATTAAAACGGCAACAGGTAGACACTTGAAATATTCAAATGTTGTATATTATAATGGTACAGAACCCTTCGTGCACGAGTCCGACTCGCACATGGCCGGTTTTTTTTTTATTGGTGTATGGGATTTTCAGTCTTATTTATAAAAACACGATTCCTCTAAAATACTCCTCAGAAGCAGTTTAAATAATCTGTGGTTACGTTTTTCCCTTTGCCACCTATTTAAACGACTCTGAGGAGTGTTTTAAGGAATCTTATTTTTATAAATAAGAACAATTATGTTCAAAGGTACCTATTTTAAACAACGTTTCAACTCCATATGAAAAGTGGACGAAGAATGGATAAAGAAAATGCAAAAATCAACGGCATGTTAGTTTTGTTGGTGTCTTTACTTGTTTTTGATATCACGGCTCAGGGATCTTCCTACCCCATCTCAAATTATGAATAGACTGCTTTGCGCATTTTACACTAGGAGGAAAAAATTGAAATGTTATTTTAAAACATTTTATGAATTTGAAAAGAATAGCATATAAGATATTTGACCTTGCATTTCTTCTTCAGTGTAGGTAACTTTTTACGTCACTGTGCGTCGGTGAAAGCAAAATCTTAAAGACGTGGTCGTGGGTACGACTGCGTTAAAAAGTACGTAAAATTTAAAAAAAAAAGACTGAGTTAAGTTCGGAAAGCCACCTTCACTTTTGGACGGCAATTAACGACTACGGCAACATTATGTTTAAGATCTACTCGTAAGTGGAGACTGTTTAACTACGAGTACGAGTAAGTACATAATTATCAATACTGTTACCGTCGGTTTTTGAATTGAGAATTTAACTAACAGAATTCTTATGTAGGTGTGTTTGTGTATGCCTCGTTCTTTTTAGGGTTCCGTACCCGAAGGGTGCCAAACGGGACCCTATTACTAAGACTTCACTGTCCGTCTGTCTGTCTGTCCGTCTATATGTCTGTCCGTCACCAGGTTGTATCCAATGAACCGTGATAGCTAGGCAGTTAAAATTTTTCACATAAGATGTATTTCTTTTGCCGCTATGACAACAAGTACTAAAAACAGAATAAACTAAATATCCCATACAACAAACATTGTCTAAAGACAGCCATCTAGCGGCTATCTATGTAACCTTTACAGCGCCGATATCATGTCAAAGTTAAACGTTTCTTGTTGGTTTCTATAGATGGCGCTGTTCTCAAATTCGATCTTTGTCTAATGCTGTATAAATAATGGTGCGGAACCTATCGTGCGCGAGTCCGACTCGCACTTGGCCGTTTTTTTTTTGTTTTTTTTTGTAAAATCTGGGCAGGCCGAGCGACAAGTATTTTTTTAGTTATATTCTTAATTCAGAAACCGTACCTAAGGTGAGAAATACTTATTCCTTGAACAGAACAGACATTCTTGCATGGAATTTAAAAAAAAAATCCAAAAGGTACGTCACGAATTTACCTTTATTCAGAGAAAACGAAACAACAGTGAGTAAGTGTTCCGACAGGTTCCGACACAAGTGGTCAATGCGCCAAATTGCGGGTGGCGATAGACCGAATACAATGGTATGATGGGGAAAATACCTATACTAAGCAAAGCAGTGGGCAGAGGTGGACTGACAATGATGAACTTCAGGAAGGAGATAATAAACACAACACAATGCCATGGTAACCAGGCAAGGACATCACAAACATGGAAATACACCCAGGCTGAGGCCATTTGTACAAATATACGGCTAGATATATAGAAAGATGGATGGATAGAGAACACTTTATTGCACAACCAGAAGAAAGAATACCTACCTAAAACTAAATAAACCTAAGTACGAAGTAGGTACCTACCTACTTATTAAACCTTACTAAGGGAACTAAGCAACAGCACTTCATTGGACACATTTATCACTTACATACACCTGACGTTGCAGTAAAAATTTATAGATTTGTCAGCAGTCAGATATACATGTTAATATTTATTAGGGGTTAAAGTATGAAATTGCCGTTTTATTGCAATAGGTTCTTTGAATTGACATAGAATCTTCATGGTTTGAGGTTTTCGAATGAAACTTTTTTCAAATGGTTTCTATGATGTTCTTTTTTTAAAAAATGTGAAACATTTGAATATCGACTTTCAATTGTTTTTGTTATTCAATTTAGACAAGAAAGATGGATACTGCGAAAATTCGAGTGATTTTTGAATACGAGTTCCGACGCGGAACTAACGCGGCAGAAACAGCCCGCAATATCAATGCTGCGTTTGGAGAGGGGTCTACTAATGAACGCACCGTGCGATTTTGGTTTAAACGCTTTCGTGATGGAAATTTCGACTTAAAGAACGAGCCACGAGGAAGACCGCCCACACAGGTGAATAACGATGAATTAAGAGAGATAGTGGAAGCCGACCCTAGTCAAACTACCCAGGAATTAGCGGCATGGTTTAACGTTACCTTACCCACAATATTGACTTACTTGCGTCAAATCAATAAAATAAAAAAATACGAAAAATGGGTGACTCATAATCACTCGAATTTTCGCAGTATCCATCTTTCTTGTCTAAATTGAATAACAAAAACAATTGAAAGTCGATATTCAAATGTTTCACATTTTTTAAAAAAGAACATCATAGAAACCATTTGAAAAAAGTTTCATTCGAAAACCTCAAACCATGAAGATTCTATGTCAATTCAAAGAACCTATTGCAATAAAACGGCAATTTCATACTTTAACCCCTATTATACATAGATATTATAACAGAGACGAACAACCGACGACGCATCGACACGAGCTCCGTCTCTACGCTCTTCCAATAGGAGCGAAACTTGGTCGGACTCTTCCGACAAAAAATCATATAAGTGATTCCAGAATTAATGTGTATAGCATTCAATGGTATAGCTTACGAAAGATTTAGTTAAAAAATATATTAATATGTATTAATACGCTCTAACAGTAATGTCCCGTAGAGCCGCCGCACACTATTAAGAAACTGGGGAAGTGTGACAACTTGGTTCACTAAATATCAAGAAGGCTGTTACGTTTAATCGGGCTATTAGTGTTTTATCATTGGGTCACTAAGCCGCGAGATAATTATTTGAGCAAGAGTAAGTAAAGACAGAAATACCTACCAATGAAAAACTTAATAAGTACTGCTAAATCTTAACATTTGTCATAACAAATGTTAAGATTTAACGTATTGGAGCAAGTATGGTATTTATCGCAAAGATCGAATACGTTAAGGGTTTTCTAGGTCAGGTATGGTCAGTCTCCTTCCACATTATTAGTAGGTATTGTGGGCCGGATATAGAATAGAATAGAATAGAATAGAAAAAGGTTATTTCAAATACAAAACATAAAACAATAACAAGAGTACTATGACTCTAGCCCGGCGATGGGGCTGAGTTGCACGGATCAGATGACACTAATTATAGCAGTGTAGCATATTTAGTACAGAGCAAGGGTAAACATAAACAGTACTAATCGCGCTGAAGCGGCCATTCTCGTAGGTACCTACCAATGGTGTAGATAGGGAGCAGGGAGTCGAATAGGCTGTGCCCATCCGAAAATGGTCCAGGCCCACACAAGTATGTCGGGTTACTGCATACCTACATGCATTAGGATTCGGTGTGGGAGGCCACCCCTTTTCAGGGCCAAGCCCCCCCTGTTAGATACCCTATATACGCCAAATACTCGTATGTAACAAGGAGATTGTCACAAACCACGGGTGAATTTTGTATCGGGTTTGTTCTTGTGTATCGTTTTGTGCTTACGTATTAATAAATTAATAATAATTATTATTATTTATTTTATTTCAAGTAAGTAACACTCATTTTAATTAGTAGGCTTAAAAACTATATATGTTAGTACATTATAGCTAAAGACAAGAGGGGTACATGCAGGCTGGCACAGTGACGCATGTAAGGCGGATCTAGGCGGCCCTGCTATCAAATTAAGATTTATCTTGATAAAAAAGTGAACTTCTGTTAAGAATATTTTCCTATTCGACGACCCAAATAATTTTGCTTCATAATTTTGTAATGATTTTTCTTGATTGTCCGTACTCCGCTTAGACATAATGATAGTGGCTACAGTTATTAACATAATATACATTCTTAATGCTTCCGAAAGTGGATTCGCAATTCGCCAAAGTTTTGTATGCCATCCTCATATAGGTATCTACTCCATGAGTACACTGCCCTACGATTTTTTTATCAGACTTCCAAATGTTCCACATAAATCACCATAAAGTGTAGGTTAGGCTATCAATGTAGAGCAAAGCTGTTTACATAGCCGTTAGCGTCCAACGCTAAGCAAATAAACATTGGCAACTATTCGGCCATATTTTATGCGCCTTTGACCCAATTCTTTATCGACAGATCCTTGGATAGCAACTGTTACAATATTTGGTGTAAATATCCTTTATGAGACCACCACGGACAAGTATTGTTCCCACAATGTTTGCAATTGGTATTCAACTAAGATACTGAGTTACGACACTTGAGTTACCTATGTATTGTATCGCATTTTTTTCTCAAAAATATGTAGACCGTTTGCCTTGAAACCAGCCAGTAAGTAAAAATTCATTCAGACATGCTACATTCATTATCATTTAGGTGCAGTGAGATAAAGTTGGAGGAGCCTACTTCACGTAATAAAACGGAATACTTGACCGAATATCGAATATGGAGGTGGCGAAGTTGACTGTACAGTGTTTAATCCAGTCTCCGTTTATTCTTTTCTTTTGTAGATCTTCTGAATAAAATAGGAGACCAATGTTTCCCCTTTCATATGTCTGATAGGCGAAACTAGGAACTGCTACTTATTATCATAGATTTTATAGCTACGATATATTTAGTTCTCCATGCCTCCTTCTATCCTAAAACGTTCGTACTCCCAGGTGGAGACTTACCGCTATCACAGCCTCTAACGTGAATGATAAGTCAAGTACACATACCGATACCGGTAGCATATTACCTAACGGATGTCAATCTTGTCACCACACAAAGCACGCGAAGATTTCTTACTCATCGCAACAAAGCTTGATCGCGAAGGTTTATCTTCGAACAATAATAGAGGCATTGTAGCAGGCACAAAGCAGATCCGTTCTGGTTCACATTCGGAGCACTCTTCACTTTCTACGGCGACAAGTGTACTGGCTACTTAGGTACTTGTGCTGCGTTTACACTACAACCACTGCGGCGGGAGTGATCGGGGGTGGCGTCAACATATGTAGAACTGGACTATATTGACTTGGGTCTGAAAACCCGAGACACTTAAACAATTTCGTAACGTAACGAGCTATCTTTCACTTCCAATGTGATGTGGGCACACCCTGTGGCCCTCAAGAGTCCCAGCCCTCCGATACAATCATGATGGCTTCAACCCAGTCAGGCCCATCCTTCTTCATAATTCTTCGCACGCACGCCCAAAAGTCCTAACTTCACCAAGTTAATATCAATTCATTGGATTAAGACTGCTTGCTAGACGTCTGTGACCCTTCAGGATGTCCAAGTACGTACTGGTGAAAAGACCAAGCGGGGAAAGACACGTACAAACTCTAGAGGCCTAATTATGTGCACCAAATCCTTTCAGAATCCTGACGTTTGAAATAGCAAAACTAGTATACAATTTGACAACTAGACGATTGAAATCGTTCGGGATTTAGTGCGCGTAATATAGGGCCAGATGGGTGATAAGAACATAAAAGGTGCAGATATTATTAAGGGCTCAGAATCCACTTTGGCTCTGGACAAAATACATATGAGTGAAGCAACGCTTGGCTGGTGTAAATGGGGAACATAATTCAAGGCCTTGATTTCATTGTGACTATTGTAATTCGCGAATCTATTACTCGCTACTTTCTTCGGCAACCCAATGTGTATGATAATAATCACTCACCTGTACTGGTACCTATGGTATGTAACAATTTACAAGTAGAAAACTTAGTTTGATCATGACTAGACGACCTATTCAACTCTGGACAATGATAAATCCATTCATGACTTTGCAGTACAATGCAAAATTCCAAAGCGGCAGTGTGTATTTTTTTTAAGTAACATTTCGCCCTATTACATTACGGAGGTATAACAATAGGCTTTGTCCAAACGTTTTTATATTACAGGCGTGAATAGACCTAACAGCAACTTAGGTACAGATTGACTACCTAACATACTTGCCTAAGCAACGTGTTCTTGAAATAACGTAAAACCTGAAAACCGCTGTTTCAGAATCGATAATTAAAACGCTTCCAATAAGAACAAGTTTAAAGATCTCATTTTTTCTCTAAAAACATAATACATAAATTCACGCCTGTATCCCGGAGGGGTAGGCAGAGACCAGGTAGTTGCATGCACGCGCGCGCTGGTTTCGTGTACTTTCTTTCCAGCCCTTTGCTTTAAAAAAACCTCCCCAATGTCTTTTCAAAATTTTATGAAAATAAAATAAAACTTAACTCGGCATATAACGCGATGTACTTATTTAATTTGACTATTTGAATGACACTGAAATGTAACTGTTGAGTAAGGAAGTAACATACAAAATAGTGTCATGAATAGTACCATTTTAAATATCACTTTTTTGAAGTAGCTATAACGTAACGTGTAAGAGACTTGAGTTGCTCGGATCTTGGAGTTCGATCATCGTGGACTTGGTTCATTGTTCAGCAGCCTCTAGAACTGGATCTAGATATGTAAAGTTACCCACGAAACGTCAACGCCCCCAAAGACTACACGACCATAAGTTGCATCCAGCACTACAGTACACGCAAGGAGGATCTCACATTTGTACTGGAAACCAAGCAGTCATCGGCTGTCATCGCGACTAATCCACGCAACGAAATTCCTCACGTACCAATCTTCACCACGCCGCTATGGCTCTGGAATCCGCTAGTATCCTTGTAGGTCGAGCCCGATAATAGGCAGTTGGAGCTCAAAATATGCAGTACACAAGGCCAACTCAAAACCCAGCTACCAGTGACCCGCATGCCAAACGTGGTGAATTAACAAACACTTTTCTCTCTCTTTCTCGCTGGAAAAAGGTCTGTGTCTACAGGTGCGACGCGTGAATTATACCGTCAATACAAAAAGTATTCGACTGCTCTGATTGTCTAACCGAACCAGAATCATCTGATGAAGTGGCAGGCTAGGATGAGCCTTGGGTGCAAGGGGCAGCACTTAAAACATTTATTATTTGTTGTTGACTTACACCCCTTGTCTGCTAAAACACCAATTATCCACTCTGCGAATGAAGGATAATTTTCCAGGTGTAGTCAGCGCACATTGGCTATATGAATTCAGCTCTAGATAAGCTTTCATACAGTCGACCTCAGTGGCCTTATTACGCGCACCAAATCCTGAGAGATTCCAATCGTCTAACTGTCAAATTAGTATGGAATTTGACAGTTAGACGATTGGAATCGCTCAGGATTTGGTGAGCGTAATATAGAGGCTGATCATCTTTTACATTTACTTTGTTATTCTTGGCACTCTAAGTGTTTTCATTAAACATACATTCATTATTTATGCCTACTTGTATTATGACTGTTTGTTGCTAAAAAACATATAAATAAGAAAAATATATTTTTTAGAAGTGTCACGTAGACAAACTGAGGAGATAGAGATAGAAGGGATTTCGACTGTACTCACCTCTATGACGTTGCTCCTAGCCATAGTCACATTATGCGCATCTATACGCCCTTAGTTAACCTCTTGTATCGCGTATATTATCAGTTAAAGCACAGAGAGCGAAAGTCGCCCGTTTCGCCGGCCCGGCCCACTGGCACACAATCCACTTGTTTACCTGTCGTATCGTTCGTGTTGACTTTGTCACTTTATTTCATTTAGGTACTTGTTGACCGTTAGAGTTTAGGGCCTAGAAAACTAATTGGATGGGACCTGCATTTCGACAAAAGTGCAAGAGTCGTGGAATGGGGCGACATCAAATCCTAACAGGGCACTGCTCACTAAATAGACATTTTCACAACATGGGACTAACCGACAGCCCGCTTTGCCGGGGATGCCTCAAAGAAGAGGAAACACCCGCCCACGTGACCATTCACTGTGAAGGCGTGGAAAAGCAACGGACCGCCATCATAGGGAAGCTGGGATCCCTCCAGGAGGCCTGTAGTGACATCAGAGCACTGCTGGCCTTCTGGAAAGAGATAGGCTGGCTGGAGTGAGCTCACAGCTTTGCTACGTACAATGGCCCAACCATGAGGCTAAGTGCGGAAATCTCAGGTCTAACTAACTAACTAACTTTGGGGCGACATCATGACTGTTCATGAAGCGCTGACATGAAAATGTCCAATAGCCTCAATTGAGCTCATGAGCCGAGGGAGCTCTCTATACGTAAAGAAAACTATTAATTAAAACTTAAGAAATAAAATACTTACTAGAAACAATTCACGAGTAGGCAATCGACGCAGTCTGCATCAAGTTATATAACAATTTAATAATAGGTATAGACATCGCGCTCTACGCAGAGCGATTTTACAAGAAAAATGTAAAGATGGCTAGATTTTTATTGCACAGTTACACTGCGTAGAATTTGAGTATGAAATGGATGATGTGCTGAAGAGCATAAGAATATCTAGCTATTGACTAGCTCACAAAACCAACTAGCAAACAAACTAGCTACCAGATAAATTACATGTTTCACAAGTCCCAAAGACAGGAATAAATAAGCAGAGCGTTTAGACAAAAAACTACGACGATTACAAGTGAAACTAGAAATTCTAGTGAAAGTATACAAAATTACTGTGGAAATGGACAGTCCACGTTTGCAGCACATATAATGTGCGCTAAAAATATGACAACTGTTGTGAGCATAAGACTGGACGTGGATTAATAAAAATGTAGAGCGCTGTCTCGAGTCTCGAGCGACTTTCTTTGCCTCTCCGGCAAATAATTCAATAAAACTTTAAACGTACACAATCCCATATGATTGTTCCATCATCATTGTAGGTAGGATTGTAGGAAGCTGATGATTAGCTTAAAAAAAAACAAAAAAATACTGGATACTGCGTTATATGTGACCCGCGAAGTTCAGCTGACGTTTTTTGGGAACAAGTAGCTACTTAAAATATCTAAAATGTTTTGAACTATTTGGTATTATTTTTAATTAGCTAGCTTACTTACTTTGTGGTTTTTACGCTGATCAATGTGCCAGCTATGTAAAATAATTGTCTCAATAATTACTGACAGGTATCTAGCTCTAACTACGTATTCTTAGCATGGCAGAAGTAGTAGGAACACAGATTCTGCTAAGATGTGGGCGCGGTTCCGACTGGTTCTTGAAGTGACCTGCTATAGGTATTCCGTAAACAAATTACAGAAATCAATCATTCGTATACATCTCTCAGATTGAACGACTCATAGAGTAGCGTCATCGCCCTCCCGCGTATAAGTTCCACTAATTGCGTACAGTAAGACAGTGCAACTTATATGCTGTATCGAGCTCGATAAAGGATCACACTAAGCCCACTGACTACCTGCAACGGGGCTGCGTAGCGGTCATTGAGACCGCAGTTAACAGGGTACATTCAACAGTACTACTGTAATTATTGCCCCGGCCGAGATGGGGTCTGCACAGTTATCTTATAACAGACCGTGGTCCGAGTGACATGCGAGACATTGCAAATGTGGGCTACCGCCGACTGTCCTATGCAAGTGGATTTTTTTTCTCACCAGCCGCGCAGTAGTAACAACAAAAGCGATGACCACTGCGATGGGCGGAAACTGAAAGGGAAGCTACACAATTAAAATTAATGACGCACAATCGGACTGTACAAAAAAAGGTGGTGGTGCAACCCAGGAATCACGAACTCATGAATCATGAGAAGAAGAGTACGTAATAATATTATTAACTTGATTATGTACCTACTGTATGTAATTCTTTGTAATGTTGTCAAATAAAGTTTATTCTTATTCTAATAATAACTAACGAAACCGATACATGAAAACTCGTCTACAAAGGGAGAAGTAGTTCGGTGCCCTTTTTGGAATTAGCCGTATTTTTGCGTAAACCCAACATCATACATGTCCAGATATTTAGAATCTAAACATATGACTACCCAAATAATTTATGCTAACTTTAAACTTTGTCGGTTTTTACTAAACTGGATTTAAATGTGGAGATCAGCCCCTACATTACACGCACCAAATCCAATAAGATTCCTGTCGTCTAACTGTAAAATGCCACACGAATTGCTATCGCAAACAAGTCAAATGGAAGTTCCTCGCACAGTATAATTTCGTTACTGAATATGACTCAGTAAGGGCCGGTTTCTGAATTAAGAATTTCACTAAATAAATACTTAAGTAACGATCTGTCACGCCCTTTTCTGAAAAATTAGAAGATACAGAACTACTTAGCGAAATTCTCAATTCAGAAGGGCCCTTAGGGCCTCGTCCAGATGTTGATCTATGCTACTTAATGGTTAGCTCACCAGCCTCTTCCGGTGTGTCCTACTCTCCTTAGGTTACACGACACTAATTGAAATGCCTACTCTAATTGACCTTATCTCCCGGTCTCTGTCTTTTATTCCGGCCACATAGCCCACAGGTGGATTTTTCTTATCTGCATCAGCAGATTTGATGGTATCTCAAAGAGCGGAACTCAGCTCTGGTCTTTTATGGCTAGGTACCTACTGGACAGTTATACGAGTAATTTTAGGTTTTCAAACATTTCCACCATAAACCGTTACCTAAAAGCGGGTACCGATCGTGCTGTACCTACTTTATCATTGTTAAAGACTCAAATGTAATTCCTGGTGTACAATAAAGAATATTATATCGATCTAATAACTTATATGTCTACAGAAAATTTCGTACAAATTTCATTCAAAATTACTTTGATGAAGTTATTAGTTTTGTGAACCAATCAAGAAACATCTTATACGGTTTTTTTCTTTCTCTATGGTTCTGGTCTTACTTGTTATAAAAACCCGGAACTTTGCCAAAAAATCAGGAATATTGTTAGAAATGTTTATTTTTGGATCTGGTAAACCTATGTGGGATTTTTATTGTACTGGTTGTAGATTTCTCTTTAACTCCTCCCAAATAATAGGTCTCTTCATGGATATTCGTTTGCTTTTGAAGTTTTTAGGAAAGTTCTTCTTGATTGATTAATAGGAATTAATCTCTCAAGAAAATAAGTAAATATTGGAAACCCTCATCTGCTCTAGGTACATACTTTTATCAAATTTTAATAGGGTACTTATATTGTGTTGCGTGAAATGTTTTTATTTTGTACATTAAGCGTCCATATTGAGCTCAGCCGCGACAAATAACGATGTAGATATTCATCCATACTGCGCACGAGCGGCCAGGTAACTCCAACAAAAATGTTTTAGTTCTTGAACTCCACGCACGTATTCTGTGCCGACGACGACTCTGTACTAAATCGACTTTGATTTGATTTGCCAGGCAGGTGTGACCAACTCGACCACTTGTAATTTGTGGTCGGGTCGTAAGTGGTGTACCTATCATCAAAATGCACACCTTTTCATGTTGATTTAAAGGTTAACCACAAGCGCAATTGGTGACACGAATACGCTAATTCTATTTCTGCTATGAGGGTCAAGTGTTCCGCGTAGATCAGGCTAGACTCCGGCAAAACGATTGAGGTTCACCTCAATTTTGATTTTGGGGTCCCAAAATCAAGTTATTAATAATATTAAAAAACATATTAGATTTCGTTTTTTCATTGAAGTCTAAACATGCTGGCATGTCGATGCCTGCACTTGCCCATTAGCTCAGTTGGGAGAGCGCTGGCACGGTTAGCCAGAGGTCGTGGGTTCAAGTACCGGTATGGGTGAAATTTTTAGGTTTACCTAAATAGGTTTTTAAATAGATTTCTAAACATTTTCTAAAAAGGGTGCAGATGCACCAAAACATTATTTTACGATACGTGCAAGTTGTAACGTCATAGCTTGAGTCCGATGGCGCGTTTTGTACCACTAGAATGACTTTTCGACAGGTCACATTATAAAAAATATTAGCCGTAGAGAAAAAAATTAGCCACGCTTATTTATCTTTGTGTGATGCCGGATTAAGAATAGCATCACTCCATTTCCTTCCCTGGATGTCGTAGAAGGCGACTAAGGAAATAAATTACTAGGAGACGGGCAGCAGCGTCTTCCTGAGATTCCAACCGCATACTGCGATTGCCAACCCGCCTGCCAAGCGTGGCGATTATGGCAAAACCCTTCATGGTTAAAAACCATGATGGAGGCCTATGTCCTGCAGTGGGCGTCAAATGGCTGATGATGATGATGATTTATCTTTTAACATGGCCTCTCCGATTGAGTTAAAACATTTTCCGTGCAAGTTCTCCATAAACACTCAAATCGTTAAGAACACTTCAGATACATTTTGATAACAGATGCAATTAAAAAAATTGTTGCTTGTCTTCACTAGGTAAAGCCTTTAACTTCATAATTCTTAATACTTTTACAGCCATACATAAACTCATGCCCGCATCCCGAAGGGGTAGGCAGAGTCCAGAGTTAGCATTCATTAGTAACTGCATGGAGCGGTAGTAGCGGAGCGGTAGAACGTCGGCTTCTCATTCGGGAGGTCGTGGGTTCGAATCCTGGCATATACCAATGACTTTGTTTTCTAAGTTACGTACATTTGTGAAGTTGTCGTATCAATATCACTTGCTAACTGTGAAGGAAAACCCAAGGCGCTTGCTACGTACTTACAATGGCCCAACTGTGAGGCTAAGTGCGGAAATCTCAGGTTTAACTAGAACTAGTCACTGCAGGCGCGCAAGCCGATTCAATTCAATTCAAATTAATATAATAATTTCTAATTGAAGAAGAGGCCTTTACCAGAGTGAGACACAAATATAAAGAAGGTTTCGTAAAAAAAAAGAATTGCTAGGACGTTTGTGAGATACATACGCCCTAATATTACATAAACTCACGCCTGTATCACAGAAGGGTAGACAGAGACTACGGTTTGCCACTTGCTACGATCCTGACAGGCCTCTTCCGCTACCGGACGTTTGTGACTTATTTATTTTATTTTAAGATTATTAGGGAAACCAACAGCTTAATTAACAATAGTAGATTAATGTAGTGCAGTAACAATGTTCTAAAGCCAATAATAGGATTCCACAAATTAACAAGTTAGTTGTCTATTAGAAATTCAAACATATTAAACTTTTTTTTTAATACATTATGACAATTTTGTTGGTAAGTACGTAATATCCTAAATATTCAAATAGTAAATAATAAATAGTGTCCTTTACACATTTCTTTTTTTTTTCTTTTTTCTTACGAAGAGAGACACAGAAATAGTCAAAGCAACATGAATAGCGTATTGATAGATAGCCAATTGTACTGAAATCTATTATAAGTTTTTAATGTAACGATGGTGACATGGTCTCGGATCAGCATCTGCCGGAGTGGTTTAAGGTGGCCCAGCCACGCCAGCCTTCTATGACGTAACTGGTTAACTCCATCGGGTTAACCATTTTGACGACTGTCAAAGTGTCAAAAATGTATTTGACAGTTCGGAGTAGGTTAAATCAGACAACTCCATACAGTGGAGGACTTACGTAGTAGCGCCCCTGGACTTTGCACAGCAGTGAGTAGGACGCAACCTTACAGTCTACCTAAAAAAAAATCCCTCCTGCGATGTATCTTTGAACGCATACATCTGTGTGCAAAACAAATCCTTTCCACTCTGTCGTACAATTAAGTGGCGCAATATCAGTGTCACGCAGCACGTCTCAGATATCCACTTAAACGCGACATCTACTATTTGATACGTAGGTATATAAATATACACATGATATACATAAAAACGGTAAAGCCAAGCAAATAATAAATGGTTTTCTTCTTCTTCTTCAAATATTACAATTTCACACATAGATGTAGGCGATAAGACACATTCAAGGGTATACCTACAATGGAGAACCGACGCGACAGTCGACGGGGTGCAAAGGTTCTCGAGTGGAGACCCACGAACTGGCAAACGCAACGCAGCGTAGGACGCCCACCAGCTCTCTGGACCGACGATTTGAGGCAGAATGCTGGCAGTGGCTGGATGAGGATGGCCGAGGACAGAAGGAAGTGTCGTGCCTTCGGGGCGGCCTATGTCCAGCAGTGGACGAGTAGGAGCTGACTGACGTGATTAGCGGTAGTGCGATTAGTGAAACGCTTGCCTCACATTCAAGTTGTCGGGAGTTCGTACCCCGGCATGTAAAAAAACGTTTTTTTAAGTTACGTACAATTGCGAATTTGCAATAACTCTCGCTGATTGTAAAGGAAAACACCGTAAGGAAACATGAGTGTGGGCACGCGTGGTGACTAAGCCCGTACTTTCTCTCTCTCTATCTGTCCGAGAGGGCCTGTGCCCTGCAGTGGGACGTATAAAGGGTTATTTCTAAAATGCGCAATGAAATAAATGCGAACGGCGTTGTTTGATAGATAATGCTCAAAACCATATGTGTTACATAGAATGGACATCTTTCTATGTAAGACAATGATTTATGGACGCTGCGACATCGGTAGAGCGCCTGAAGCGCGAATTTAATAAAATTATGTAGGTAAAACCTGATATTTTGAAAAATGTATTCTAAGTAGGTAACAATTTTGTTCCATGACAAAATACTCATAGAACATAATTTATCTCAAGCACAAACTCTATTTGGGGTGTCCCAGGAATTACGCATATTAATAATAACCCTGTATAGGCTGTAATATCACGCGATTAAAGTCGCGAGCACAGTAGGTATATGCCACGAGCCGACCGCTTTTTCGGGCTTTTCCAACCTAGGCAACCGGGTCACCCCCGATTTCCCGTACGCTAACAGTGTTTATCTAATGTTAATAACTGTCACTGTTTTTCGTTTGTACCTATGCACTTTAGCCAGTGTACGTTGTTATTGTATGAGAAAACGGGGGTTAGTTTATGAAAATCTAAACGCTTCCTACAAACTCATGATCGTTGCAGCAGCCACGCGAATCAGGCGCGCAGTGAGCATCGGGAGCAGGCGAGTGTATCCACTGCGCATTCCGCATTTACAGTTAACCGCCCGGCCGCATGTAAATTGACAAATATTACCGGCTCCGGTGCCCATCTGTCCACTCAAAGCACGCCATTCAGACTTGAGGTAGGTACTAATTTAGAGGTAGAACGTCTCTGGCTGCGACAACTATGTGGCACAAATCTGGAAAGGAACTGGAAAAAGAAGGTTCAGAGCTGTTTGAACCTCGCGGAATTGAGAACTCCTTTTATACCCGCATGGAAAGATTGTTTTTCGGACGTATGTATGTATGATTCTTCATGACCACGCAGACGCAGAGGCCAAACGGCTGGACCTATTTTGACATATATTACGTCTATACTTACTTATGGCTATAGGTATTACGTCACGAAAAATAAAAATGGCGGATGTCAACTATCTATATTATCAGTAAAATACCACTAAAAAGCTTCTAATAAAATAAAATCTAAAGGCCGACTTTAAAAAAAGGTTTGCTGGAAGAGAATGCTTGTTGCAATAAATAAATAAATAAAAAGGCTCTAAAAAGTCATTGAAATTAAAAGCAGGCGGGATCAAGCTTATGCCTATAAGAAATTCAACGCTCTCTTAGTTCCGCTTGCTGATGTTTTAAATTCAATCACTCAAGGGGATAATTTGTACAGGTCCTACAACTTTCTTATACATAATTTTCACGTAGGAGTGGTAGTTACCGAGAAAACTTATAGATGATCAGTCAGTCAGTCTGTCAGTAAATACTCGCACATCATCAGTTCTCCACTGGTTAATGCTGGGTAGGCTTTTTAAATCTCGAAACATCTCTATTTGGGTTTCTCTGCACATTGAGATTAGGTGTAATAGACCATAACTTTTCATACGCCAATGAATTTAACGAAGGTAAAACCACGGTAGAACGCCTACACTTCGTTCCTCGAGTCGAACTTCTAGGGAACAAAATACTCGCATCTCATTGGTGAGAATGCGCGCGGCCAGAGATAAGCGAAACAATAAGCGAAGACGGTCCGCTTCATAGGTTAGGTTAGTGGCTACTGAAGGTCACGCGCATTAACGGGCGCACATGGACTATTTTCTTTGGGAGCTCGTTTCGTGGAATGGTTTGACATACAACCAATATGTTTTAATCTTCCAGTAGTAAATAATTCTCAATAATGATAACACCTATTCTTATCCCAGAAGAATAGAAAACTGTTAGAAATTTTAATATGGAACACAAAAACAAACGAAGACCATAAAGAAGTAATAGAGTAGTTATTAGATTATTAAATCAGCCAGTACCTAACTGGACAAAGAAATGAGGCCCATAATACGAACCGACTTTGATCACTTTTACAGCTACCAAAGTAAAAGTTTTAAATGAGAATTTACGAGCAACGACCTCAGTATCCTCAAAAAGAGAAAGTTTTTTTGAATGAAGGCCACATAACTATTGCATAACAAGGTAGGTCGAATAGTTATGTTTAGGATGTGTTTATGACTCATTGGAGATTCAATAGGTATTACCGTGGTCTGTAATTACTAATCAAATCACAGTACAAACCAATTTCAGTGAACTTACAGCCCAAAATGCTGTTGACGTTTTGCTTCCTTAGATCAAACAAACGAGGTCACCTACAGAACTTCTGTTACGAGACTATTGGTCTGAAAAATTACAAGTTCTGTTTCCATAGTAAGACGTTCATAGACAAAATAAGTTGAAAATTGTGTCCAATCCAAATCGATAAAAACAATGACTACTAGTACAATCGCCTCACTATGAAAGGTAGCAATTTTCAAACAATTTAAAAAATTATAACAATTGTAGCATTCAAATAATATGCACTGTCGGACTCTATCCTATCACACGTATGAATTTGCGCGCAAAATCGAGTGGAAGAATGCGATTTAATGGTAGGTGCTGGGTTCACTACAGCAACTATGAAGTTTCACAAGGTTGTATGAAAGAATGAAGATTAGGAACACCGAATATTTTAAGCAGCAAATTTGTACTGTGGCAGTAAGGTCCACTGTTACTTAATCCGGATCCGGATCTTTCTGCCTGCAGGTATAACTAGCTACTTGCTGAAAAGTTCCCCCAATCGCTAATAAGACTAATAAAGTAACAATTAATAAAGTGTTCTCTATCTACCTAATGCTGTTGATTAGGGAAGCTCACTGCTGGGTCCAATGTGATATGGTAAACAGGCAAGGAAAACACGATCATGGAGAAAGGAGCCCTCGACTTCTGCATTGGTAGATAAGCGTAACCGCTACACCAATGAGGCATTAATGATAAGATAACCCTTTTTAGGCCTTTTGAGATCTTGGGAGCGGTGGCAACGCATCCGTAGAACGGACTCACGTCAGAGGTGCTAGGTCCCCACCAAGACAAGATTTGAATGAAAATACATATCGCACCCCCGCTAAAATACTGCCACACACAAAAGCACGAGCGTTCGAAAATTTTTTTTTTTAAATGAATGTGGTCTATAACCCAAAATCAAGTTTGAGTTATGACAGTGTTTTAGCGGGATAAAATTATTGATTTCTAACGTGACTTAGATGAACAAACTTAATAAAATTTACAAACACATCTAAAGAAAATTTGGGCCGAAATGGGAGCAACCCGAGCCTTTAGGAGAAATTTCGTAAAGTCAGGGTGAGGTCCAAAAGGGGAGGTCGAGGCCCGGAGAGCGCTACCACCTCAGAGCATGGAATATGAGCATTGAGGTATCTATGGCTGCCACGGAATGCTAGATGGGTATATTCGATTCCCGCTCCGCCCTATAAACTATATGTGAAGTTTATTTTTAGCTTATAAAAGTATTTTGTTGATCGAAAATAAAATATCAACTATCGCATAGAAAGCTACATGGCTCTGTATGCAACTGTGGTTTCGCACAATACACTCATACCTTCTGGTCCCTACATTTCGTAGCATTCCCCGAGTAGAAAGTGAAATGTGAATCATCGGGCCCCGGGTCACTGATCCGAATCAGTCCTCTGTTTATCTCGGCTCTCATTAAATAACGGCTCGGTTCAAGGAAGGTAGCGAAAGTGTTGTTTTGGTGGTTTTCCTCTGTCCGTGTGTTTTACATCGTGCTCAATCAAGCTTATGATGATTTGAATAAATTAATGTACATACCTTTTTTAAGCTTGATTATCTTTCTATAGTGTGGAGAATCGTTGCTTTGGTCGTTTAAAAATAAGTGTAGGGAACCATTTTTTGATTTAAGGAGTTTGGAGTTGGCGTCCTCCCACTCTCCCGGCTAAACGATGATTGTAGACACGTGAAAAGGCAGTATCACATATAATGGACTTAAAAGAAAAACTATCACGGCTAAGTAGGTTTTGCAAGTTAACGAGAAATAGGCGACCAATTTATAAAAGGAGTTGTTAGTTCTGTAAAGCTGGTAAAAAAACCCTCTCTTTCTACGGCACCCTACCCTGCGCGTGGCCCGACACGCACTTGGCCAGATTTTTTTCTAGTAAAACTGAGTGGTTATTTTTTCAAATGTTTATTTTGAGACCAAATCGTAAAAGGGAAACTTAAAAAGCAATAAACAGTGAAAAAGCTATAAACAGTGTTGTAAAAGAAAAGAACGTTAAAGGTACTCACAGTTTTCTTCGAACTCTCTTGTTTTACAGTGCTTCACGAATCTGCTGAAAAAAGCAGTGTTTTAGTTAGATAGGGCCAGGGGCAGAGGAGTAGGGTACGACTATCCCGACCGGAAAAATGGATGGTCTGAAGCAGAGACCTTAAAGTATTAGGCAGAGTAGGAGGCCTTCACTATGTTTTCCTTCAACGTTGTTTGTGGCTCTCTTACTGCCAATACTGACAAAACAGTATTCGATCTGTCACGCTTTAAAGCTAAAAGCAAAGTCGCGAAACTGTCCATCTTCGAGGTTCTCTATGAAGACGACGTTTGCCTCATGGCTCACAGTACGGAACATCTGCACTACAGCAATATCTGGACAATATAGACGAGTCTTGTCGCAATTTCGGTCTAGTGATAAGTGCCTCTAAAACCCAGGTCCTTAAACAACCGGCTAGAAGTAGTCCTGCGAGAAGTCGGAGGAGGTGCAGTCTTTTCGGTACCTTGGGAGCTTAATAAGTAGCGACAACCGAAATCTCCCCGACCCCAAATCCGACAAATGGAATCTGAAATCTCAACACGCATAGATGCTAGAGCTGCGACAGCCTTTTGTAAACAGTAACAAGGAGTTTGGAGGGAACGCGGTCTAAATCATCATACTAATAGGCTCGTAAATAAAACAATTATTTTACCTCTCGCGCTTTGATGTCTGTGTGCCTTTACAGAGGTTCGACACCTTGACGTCTTCCACATAAAATGCCTTCGGGCTATTTTACGTGTGAGCTGGAAGGACCGTGTTCCCAATACCGAAATCCTACGCCGTACTAAAATGACTGGTAAGGAGTGCCTCCTTAAGAAAGGACAAGTTAGATGGTGTAGACCCGTGGTGCGGCCCACACCTTAGCTGCGGAAAACGCCCAGGTGGCCAATACCTCCGGTTTAAAGATGTCCTAACGCACCACCTACTCTAGCAATATAGCCGTCAATAAGGGGGAGGAACTTACAAAAATTTGAATGGCGGAAAGCTATTGGCTCAGGCACCACCGCCTTTCAACAAGCGTCTTCAGGAACTCGACGCCAAACGCCAGTTTCGGAAAACTCGTCCTAAGCCCTTTTACAATTATACATATAACTCTAGCGGTCAACCGTATTGTGGCAGCTGGTACCGTGTGTTTAAGAGCAAAATCGGTTTTTCGTCACATGTCCGAGCACACGCTCGGGTCTAAGATGGGTCCTTATCGGGGTATCGCCGTCGACGGAATCGTTGTGGAGGACATCATCATCACAAAACCATTCCGCACTAGAAGTACACACATCCTTACACTATAGATAGACTAAGTATTCTTACTTCTGCGCCAGCCTCATTTAAGTAACTGTTTTGCGGCTGCATCAGACGAGGGTTACCATGCCAACAGCTTCCCCCTAGTTCGCATATACCTACTAATTTTACGATAGCGATTTACAGCTACTCAATCACCAAGCGTCACCCATCAAGGCAAGAACATGTCTTCGCATTCATCTACGGGGTAATACAATGGGATGCCTGTCGACACATTCAACCTGTGTTGCTAGTGACCTAGTAACTCAACTGCTAGTAGATAAACGCGAAGTGATCGGCTAATGCCAGCGTCTAATCAGTTATTAACACAATATGTGGTCATAGAGTTGGAAGGCAGAGGGCTGATTTCACCATGGAATCTGATCCAACTCTCAAACAATCTGGTTCAAATTCATCCCATCCCTGGACTCAAAAAAACGAAGGATGTATGTTTAAAGCCTTTGTCAGTCGCTCTGCCCGTCTGTCTGTGGCATCATATGGATGGACTGATTTCAATGCAGGTTTTTAACGATTGCTAATTTAATCGGGATGGTTCTTAACGAAAATAGGTCAGATTGACATGGTGCAGCCATTTCTATTTTTAAGGGTTATCGTGAAACGTGTATTGGTATGTGAAATGGGAAACGGGAAGACTTGAGGCCATGATGATGACAAGCTCAAGGATACCTGGATCTAAGAACCTTTAAAACTGATGAAATAAAAGTCAGTGATCAGACAATGTTCGTCCAATGCTACATATGCATAGCCGGGGTACTGACCACACGTGCCATCACGTCACATCACGAGCTAATAAAATAAAAGTATGTACTAAGTAATGGAGTACACCCACTAAATAATCGCAATTAGACCCGTTAAATGAACATCTATGTAAAAGTGCATCAACTAAAAAAATTCAGAACCTCAGACAGATTTCCGAAGGGTCAAACTATTTATGCATTTGACAGTTCGGTGTGGGTTAAGTCAGACGACTCCATCAATTATATAGTCCAGTCAAAATAGATATCGAGTTCGCATTGCTTCCCGACAAGCTGGATTTTTGTATAGTCTTAAATACTTCTTTACAAATACTATGTCATACATAAGTCCCTATCGATCCCACTTGTGCGTTGTTTTTTATCCGAGTTCAAAGATCAAAATATTTAATTTTTTGCGTATATTTCTGAAACGGTGAGAGTACCGGAAATTTTCTCAAAAAAGGTTTCGATACGTTTTTTATTACGAAGCACCGTTCTTGAGTTATCACGATTTCAGATCTTAGGAAAGTACCATTATATGTACACATTTCCGCGCCACCCCTGAGGTAGAGTACTCGGCGCTTTTTATGGTTCCGTAGTCAACAAGAAACCCTGAAGGTTTCACCATAACCGTCCGTCTGTCGGTCTGTCTGTCCGCGGTATCTCTGGCAGAAATTCGGCTAACAAACCAAATTGATCCTAGCTGCGTTTAACAATTTGAAGAGCTCCTCCAAGAGCTAGAGAATATCACCTGGGACTTCGGAGGGCTCTCAGAGGTAAGACGCTAGACCTTGTAGGGCTCTCCTCTGTAAAACCATTTTACTAAAAAGGAGAAGATGATTCAACCTCCGCGGCCTAGCTCAGAGGCTATTAGTACTAGTAGCTAGTAGCTAAATTTGGCAAAAATATATTTACATATTAATTACGCCGACGGAAAAACCAAATTTAAAAAAAATGTGGTACCTCCCCTATTAGGATGGGGTTTTTTCTCGTGTATCCCATCGCGTATCGCTAAATTGGTCGTTTAAAAATATTGCAGGTGCAGGAAAACTATCATTTGTTTGAGGAATCCGTTTGCGAAATATTAAGCTTCTAAGCGCAAATTTTCGTTACAGTACAAATCACGATAAATCGAGAACTGTGCCTCATAAGGAAAAAAGGGTTTGATAGGTACCTTTTATTTTTGTAGAAAATTTTACTTTTACAAACTTGGTTCATGCATTTTTCCGGCAGCTCTCACCGTTTTAGATACACGCAGAAAATTTAAAGTTGTGACCTTTGACCTTGGATAAAAATATCGCATAAGCGGGATCGATGGGGACTTTTGATATTGCATTTGTAATGACTTATTTAAGACCTGTACAAAAATCCAGCTTGTCGGGAATTTATCCAAACTCAGCGCTTTTTTTCGCTTTTTTAACCAATTTCAAAAAGGGAGGAGGTTATCAATTCGTCGCATAATATATATTGACACATAAAAAATATTTTTTTTTTGTTCGAATAGATATAACGTCCCATCGGTCCCATTTTAATTTGTTGAAGATCTGATGAAGAGTTTCAGAGATGGAGAATGGAACTCTTTTATAGGCCTAATGGGGCTATCCGTATGTTTCATAAAATAGCGTAAAAGTAGTCCGAAGGTAATTTGGTGATGTTCTGGTGGAAACTTTCAGAAATGGAAATTAAGAACTTAATTTTTTTAAGTAACGAATTAAGTGGGGTCAATTATGGTTATAAGGGACTTGATTTATTTTTCGCAAGCTCCCCAACTAAAAATTGAAAAATAAAAAAAAATTAAATATAAAATAAAAACCGACTTCAAAACGCAGCACTAAAAAGTTAGAAATAATTTAATAGAATACTTACCTTTAAGTTAGAATAATCATAGTGGAGAAGTTACGTAGCAGCGAACCAGACCAGAAATTCATCTGGAGAGATCATTCTCATTAGTCTCTGCTAGTAAGGAACTGACCTCATAGAATCTGAATTAATTATGACCTTATGTGAATCCTGGGGGTTCAAAACCCTCAAAAACTACAGACGAATGCAAGCAATGAGGGCGTCTGGGCTCATGACACAATTCTGTTTACCTTTATTCCTAATAATAAGCAGTCGTTCTGCGTTGCTATTTTGTGATGCTGGGCTATTTAGTTGAAATGAACTATCATCCGTGGGAAGTTACTGGCTTTTGTCTAATAGAGCGCCAGTTTCTAACTCATGTAACGTTTTCCTATTATCACCTGCACCGGCGGCAATACAAGTGCAACTAGACAATTACCTGTCCACTTTCCTCCTCTTTTTTGGTGTCGACTCCACTGTAGTAGCCCCAGTTCTACCAAATCGGGAGAAGATAACACAAAAGATGAGAGTTAGGATCCGCATTCCAAATTGGTTTTCGAATCATACCTTGTCTTCTTGTTTCGTAACGCTCCACCGAATCGATTGAAATCCTGGTTGAATAAAAAGGAGGACAATTTGTTCAATCCTTGACTCTTGAGATTTCTCATGGTAGCTCCTCAACCTCGCTGACCCTTTCCCCATCGAGTTACCTGTAACAACAGAAAGATTCAATTAGACGTCGGGTGATAATAAAAACACCATCAATCCGACCGGACAGTCACAACGACCCGTATTAATCTTCCGAGCCGTGCGTCCAGAGAACCTGTTTGGGAGTAAGATGAGTTAAGAGCGCAGTGTGTCCGGCAATAAAGGCGTCCTTGAGCGGCCCAGAATGAGTGTGCGCAGGGATACAGGGGGTGGGCCGGCCAACGGGATGAGGAACAGGTTGGGCCGATGATCGGACCGACTAGCACAGTTAGCCACCATCGCCACCGTAACTAGGTCATCCTATATATATAGTGAAGTTCAAGGCGCCGCCACTCATTGCCATTAAGACCCGCGCACGAGCAACACGCACTTTCACCGCGAAGCCACTCGTGGAAGACCAGAATCAGTGTTCAGTGATCTATTCTAGTGATTCAGTTCCGGCAAGCAGGACAAAAGGTAAGCGACTTCGTCGGCGGAATTCGATTGGTGTTTAATTTTTTTAGCGCAGTGATTGATAAAAAGTGCAATCTGTGATCGAATGGACGCTGCGGTGAGAAAGTTTCTGATTGTGTGTTACATTACAAATGGAGTAGGCTTTTGCAAGTGACCAGTGACTGAAATTACCTATTATAATAGTTCAAGTATGTTGTGCTGGGCTTAGGTACCTACTTTTTACCTAAGTATTTATTAATCGTTGATTTTACTACATGCCTCGCCTATTCTAAATAAATGTTAACCAAGCAGGAAATATATTTTTTTTATATTTAGTGGTTATTTTTATTGTACTAAGTAATTCAAACCTATCATGAATAATGTATAATTGTGTACAATAAAGAGTTCTATACTAATCTACCTAATAATGTACAATTGTTATAGGATATTGGAATACGTAGATTTATATGTTCAGCTATCCTACTTCTTATATTGGAGGGCAAGGCTCGTCTTGGATCCCTGAACCAGTGGAGTAGGTACCTAAGAACCTAAATAGGCACATAGGTAAGTAAAATAAAGTTGCTACAGGAATTAAGAATTACATAATTCAATTTTAAGATAGCAGTTTGATCCAAAATTCAAAACAGCAACCTCTATATGCCCTGCTCTCTACTCAGTTATGTTACGGTTGACATTGCAACTAAGATGTAAAGGTTGTTGTGCTGTCGACTGTACCTACACAATATAGCACATAATTTCGTGTTTAGCTAAACACATTTTATGAAATTTAATTCCAAAGAGAAGTTCGTGCCTAGAGAAAATATTTTAAAAACTAAGCCACTTTCTAACCACTATTAAATAAATATACCTACTTTCATCGTAACCTAGGAAATACATTAAATTATGACAATAGTACATTTGACAAAACAGAAGCCTCCCGCCATAAAAAATGCCACTCAGGTGTTCTCCCCTCTGGCTCTTTTGTTCGCTTTGACATGTACTTAAATAAAAACCTTCACTTTCTAACGCGTGAAAATAAAACGTTTTCAAAACTGGCCGCGTAGCACGAATATTAGAGAGCTTGCTAGTTACATAGCTCACTATGCACATAGCGCTTGCTCGCATTCTATTTAAGTAGTACCTTTTCGTGCCTGGATCGGAACAAATCCAGTAATTAACTGAACGCCCCCCTCACACCTGGTGAGAACTGATGAAACCCCCACTCCCATGTGAAATTTCAAACGTAAACACAAAAAGTAAATTTAAAAAAACACTTAGGACACGAGATTGTAATCGATCCTCGCTCTCTCCTTAAATTTTGCGGGAAATACCACCGGGATTTTTTAACATCACGTAATTAATCGTAATTAGCGGTGGCAGTCTAGTGGGTAGAACATTGGACTCAGAAGCGAGAGACCCAGGTTCGATTCCCAGTGCGGGGATGTACCTATGACTTTGTTTTCTAATTTATGTACATTTGTGAAGTTATTGTAGCAATACCACTCGCTAACGGTGAAGGAAAACATCGTCAGGAAACCTGAGTGTCTGAGCTATTCACATGCCTCAGCGCTTGAAATCAAGTCCCCACTCCGCGGTGGGCACGCGTGGTGATTAAGCCCATACTCTCTCTCTGAGACAAGGCCTGTGCCCTACAGTGGGACGTGTATATAGGCTGCTTATGATGATGACGTAATTAATGGCCTTTTCCTCGCCAAGTCATGTTTCGACTTTCCGCATCCACCATCGACCGCCGCCCGACTCTGTGTTACCACCCTAGCCCAACGGCCGTCTTCCCGCCTCGCCGGGTATCCCAGCCATCACCACTTCCGACTGGAGATTCGGTCACCAACATACTGGTATGTTGGTGAACATCGTCAATCTGCGTCGAAAGTCGGATGACTACATAATGCAGGGCGCAATGTACTTGCAAATGTCCAGTACCTAGGTGATCGAACTCCAAAATACATGTATTCGTGCTACAAAGGCCGAATTAGTCACGGCTTTATAAGACACAACAGTGTGAATAATTATTGCTAAGCGATATTGGGTAACTCATTTTGCATAATAACAGATAATTATGGCATTCTCACAGCATTTTAAATAGAAAATTTGAAACAAAATCTATTCAAATAAATCAGATTCGTATTTATAAAAAATATCAACATTATTATTATTATTAAAATCTTTTATTGCATAGAAAACAAATTTCATACAAAGGCGTACTTAATGCTAAATAGCATTATCTTCCAGTCAACCTTTGTTTTGTGGATAGTGTGGCTGGGCAATGCACGACACATACTATACGTGCATGAATTACTTAAATAGGTACTAAAAACAGTTTGGAGAGGGGGGGTCAACATTCGTAACTGAAGTACTTACGAGATTATAATTCTGCTGATGTAGGTAGTTAAATGCATATTTTACTTTCCTGATTCTGTCTGCTAAGGTGAATTGAAACTGCTCCAATTTGGTATATCCAAACACATTAGTATTCGGATCACCGGTAGGGGCGCCATATCATAAGAGAAAGTGTTTGGACATACACCTAAGCAAACAATAAACAGTGATAAGTTGGACTACATACTTAGGCAACTTTTGTAGAAAATTATACTGCAGACATTATTGCACGCAACGTCGATCGAAGAGTCAAGATCGCATGAAATTCTCGCATCTTCACGGGGCATTGAAGTCTTTAGAAACAAGGCGTTTCTAGACGGACAAATTGAGAAGCAACTCTGTAACTCACGAGTCAAGCTTTCTCCTCTTACATGACCGCTCATCTCGGCTCGACGTTGGTAAACAACCGCGTCAGAGCACATAACGTCTCCGCCATGTGTCCACAAGTAATTAAGAGTCTTTACACGCGCATCGCCTTGTGTGACCGCGTCGAAAGTGCGAAGAAAGCTGCCATCGATCGGAATGGGCAATAGCCAACCTGTTGCGTGCCTACCGCACTAGCTGGTTCTGGATAGAAGAATACAATTTTCTTGGAAATATTGGGAAAGCTATGACTCGGACAGCCCCAAGAACATCAAGATCGATGTCACAGATTCACGCACGGAATTAATGTTAAATGATCGATTGATCCCTTCGCCTCATAGACGCACACGATCCGGCCTACTCGAGCGGAACAGAAGAATGCAACGTGAAAATAAAAAAAAAAACACATTTTCTTCAAGGATGTACCTTCTCGTAACAATATTCGATTGATGTCATCATCTTTGGTAGGTACATTTAAACGTTATGACCAAAAAAAATCTTAAAGTGAAAGTTGTTGCAGAGCGAGAGGAAGCTTAACAATAATTTCTTGGGTGTTGAGCAACCGACCACTTTTCGGGCGGAAATTATACCAGCAGCGTTCACTTTATCATCGCTGTCTCTGAAAATTTATGACCGTGCACAAGATTTCCGCTGTCATCCAGCAAGATATCATAACTTGTAGCCGATGTTTCAACCAAACATTACCGCGTAGTTTCTTTTCAAAGTCGAAAGACGAGATCTGTTGGCTAAATTAATTTGTGGCGAAATGGCAAGCGAAGATTTTGCACCTAAGTAGATAACTGACATTGTATCTCGATAGATTGAGCTGGCGGCCATCCGATCCCATCCTCCACTTCCCTGTGTGCTAATGCGTAGTGGAGTGTTAAACGGACATGTTAGCCGATCTGCAACGTTTACCGTTCCAACTGCATTGAGAGCATTCTAACGGTCCATACGCGTCCACGGGCGTGCGATGTAGCGTGACCGATCGAGGAACATACGTATCTGTTACTTACGATGGTTTTGAGGAATCGGCTGCTTAGACTAGAATTCTAGATGGACATGCGGTTTAGCAAGCATTAGTGATAGAGATGTGCGGTTGATTTACAGTAGCAAACTGGTTTTAAACGAAGCTAAACACAATGCACTGAGTTAGGTTTTGTCATCGTGTAAACTCAACAGTCTAGATTCTAAAGTAATCAAATAATTGTGGGCGCATATGAGAGCCGACGTATCTACGTAGGCAATTGAGGATTTTGTATTAGCCATATAATAACGTAGGGTAATGCTTATTATGCATGCAGCAGGTAGGTAATCCAGTTACATGATAACGAAGAAAACAAACAATTAGACAGCATTGCCATCAACGTAGGTACTCGTACATAATTACAATAGTTTAAAATATCGATACCGTGTTCACATCCGCGTATAAACACGCACCGTCTTGCGAGTTGCACGATTTTAGAAAGCGGTCCGCCGCACGCCGGATTTGCCGGCAAGTAAGCGAAAGACGCGCCAAAAAACCCGCAACACCGTCCAGATACCAGAAAATTAATTAATCGCTTCCATTCGCGTTGAGTCCAACGGGCGAGTGCAGAACGCACAGAGAAAATGGACGAATTATGGTGAAACTACTCTTTGTCTTTCTACGGTGAATTTCCGTCGAAAGTGGCGGCTCTTTAGTGCCCTCGAGTACCCTGTGAACCGAATTTAGTATGACGTTAACCTTGGACGGTAGTGTTGACTACGTGGAAGAACTCCGGCCTGGCCAGGTGTTGTGGGTGCACGCGAAACCTCTCCATCGCTTTCACCCATCGAGTGGGTCTGCGTCGCCTTCCTCGCGCGGTTCCGCCTTACTAGACAATGTAATTATTGTGCTTGTGCTGGCGCGAAAATTCCTAGGATAGCCGAGCGATGACAGGCTGATCTTAATGGCTTCGATCCTATAAATACATTGATGCATGGGAATTGAATGTCCAAAAATGTTTTTGTTCTTTACGTTCTAGCCGTAGATAAGATGACGTTTTGTATTTACTCATGCGCTAGCGTCATCTCCTATTTACAAGTAAATATAGGGATAGATGGGTAGACTCGTTGTGATGACCACAAAGCTTAATTTCTCTGAAACGATGGACGAATCAAGCCTATTTAATCTTGTTTTGTGCAAGTCCACGAAGCAATCCATAAAGAAGCTTTTCTCGCACATAAATTTTATTCAAATAACCTTTCAAACGAGGTTTAATTCCAAGCTATTACTACCAGCCATAAATGTAGGCTACAAGGCAATAAGCAAGATCCGCGTTTAACGAAAGTGAGACTGCGCTGCACCGTGAAGAAGGGTTCAGTTCTATGACAGTATGACTAAAACAGAGGTTCCCCTCTGTCTTTATGAGTCAAAGAATTAACAATTACGACAGCTACCAATTACCTGTAGTATTTTTTACTACTAGCTTATCCTTTAGTATCGAAAGGCGAGTATATACTGTGAGGTTAAATCTGTACCTACCTACTTATACTATAGTAGACTAACCCCCGGTTTCTCGTACACTAACAAGCTGTTAATCTACTGTTAACAGCTGTCAGTGTTTTTTTTTTATGCATTTTTGTCAATTGGCAGCTGTTAACAGTAGATTAACTGCGTGATAGTGTACGAGAAACTGGGGGATAGCTTTCAGAAATCCATATAATATGCCTAACGATAGTCCAATAGGTTATGCTTCGGCGTAATTCCAGTACTCCTGAGGTAGAAAGAAGTACAGTAAGAGACGGAGCTAAGGTGGACAGGTAGGTAAGACGAGTGGACGGTTAATAGGTAATTAAATTCCCTTTGTTGCTTTGAAAAATAGCTGGAGATGGGCGAGAGAAAAAGTATATGCCAATCAGCGGTGTCACAGAGGCTAGAGAGAAAAGCTGAAGCTATCCTTCTACCTTCTGTATTTAATTTATGACTCCGTGCAGCAATGTCACTAGGTCAAGGGGTCGATGCCGTTTCGCCAGCTGCAAACTCGTACGCGGCCGGGGCTTTTTATTATTATGAAAGCTAGGCAAGATAATACGAATTGCAATTTTCCATAAGCAAAGACCTGACCTTTACCCTGAAGGTAAAGTTGCTACGAAAAATGTCTGTGATATTAGTCCAGTCATTACGTCGGAAAAAAAGTGTTATAAATGCATGTGAACCGTAATATTTGTCGAAATCGGAATCCATCCCAACGGAGAACCGTGGTTCAAAACTTAGCCTTCTCGGTTCACATGCATTTCCAAATGTACCTATATACCTAACGACTGGACTATATTGACAAAAGTAATGCAGTTTTTGGCTTTTAAAAATCATATGCCTTGGTAATTAATTACACCTCGTTCAATTTTCGCAAAATAAAACCGTACAACAAGCATAACATAATTTTATGGTGGTACTTATCTCGATTATGGCAAAACCCCCATAGTTATGAAAACTACGAAGGAGGCATATGTCCTGAAGTGAGCGTCTAATGGCTGATGATGATGATTTATCTCAATATCCTAAGGTGTTCCAGTTATGCGAGCGGTTTTTTCGAAGAGTATCTAGGTACCTTGTATCCACATATTTTTTGTTATCAGCGGGTCTAGATTCTGGGTAAGGATAACACTACAAAATAAAGACGGTAACGACGCAAGCTAACGGTTTTTCTCAAGACAAACGGCGACGAGCATTTCCCGCTTTCATCGACTGGAAATACGACGTCTCCGTAAATATCCAGCTTTCCGGTAGAGAGAGGTGTCATCATGCGCTCTTAGCTTTTTGGTTTAGGATATAATTCGGTGCTTGTTTATCTAACGAGGCAGAGTTGTGGTCGAGCATACATAAAACATATATAAACGACGTTCGGGACAAATTTCTCCGGAGAGAATCTCGGCAGCGCGGCGGAGAACGCCTTCAACGAAGACTCTTAAGTTGTGTGTAGCGTGTAACAAATAAGTAGATAGCGGTGAATGAGACTGACGAGACAAATAGGCAAAAGGCAATGTTTCGAACGCAATAGGGTTTTAATTAGTTAGAGAAACTTTGACTCCAAGTCGCTATACGTAGGTACATACAAAAAACGAACTATATCAAGATCCAAGATCATATCAGCTCCAAATCGTGTATTTGCATGACGCAACTATTGTTATGCCGGAACGACGTCGCAGGTGAAGAATTTATTGCGTCTTTATCGGTCAAAGAAAGTGGAGCGCAGGTAGAAGCGGCTCGTGACCGTTAATATTGTACAACTAATTTACGTCAATTTTTATAACTAGCACCTCAGTAGCCGAACTACAGTTACGAAGACCGGGTCACCTGCTTGTGGACTCGTCTCAACGCTAACACACATTGGCCCGGATGGTGCGTGGCCTCGACAAACACTGATCATGTTTGATTTTATTTAATCGCACCTCAATTCTGAACGTGGCGTTGGTATTCAAAACTGTTTTAGCCGAGATCCGATAGTGCCAAAATGCGACGAAATCTTTTGTTACTCCGTTATTTTTGGTGTACCGAAGCTTACCTACAGCATTGACTACGAATGAAAAAGTTTGTTGAGAAGCTTGCATAAAAATCATTGGACTAACGAAATACGGGAAAATAGGCACTTTGCAATGCGCTTTACATACCAAGAACGCTAAAACATTCTTGTTACCCACTGCACATTAGACAGCAAGAGACTAAGACAAAAAAGAATTCATGTCTGGCGATCCTCTGACAGTAGCGCCACCTTCAATTGAACAGTTAAGGTTGGTCCCACCTAGAAATGCGAAATTGTTTCACAATAACAATTATAGTTCTAATCCATGAGTTCCCGGAACCCTGTACTCCATTACACATCATCGGCTGAATGGGTAAGTTGGCAATATGAATGTGGGTAGGGACTGAATGCCTGTCATTTTTATGCGAATCCCACGCAAACGAAGTTGCGGACAAAGCTTGTACCTGAATTTGTAGAGACAACACAGCTTCAGAATCAAAATCACGCATAATGAAGTTGCATAAGCCAATCTCTAGGAGCATTTAGACTTAATAGCTTTCTAATTGGTTTAATGAACATCCTCTCATTACGCACTTAAAGCGTCGAGCGGTCTCGTAAAAATACACCGAAAGCGTCAGAACGAGGCGACCAGGCGACTTTCTAGGCAACTCCAAACACAGGCAATCAATCCGCGCGAATCACTCATCAGAACACTTTCTAATCGTCGTCCACTGCGCGAGTGCAGTAAAATTAAATTTAAAATTTAAACTAGAAGGTGACCCGACGTGTTGTTAAACGCACCTACATTTTTTTTAACAAAACCTTCACTACGTCTGTTGTTCCATCATGATGAACGTAAACCGTTAAATCACTGATTTCAGCATATTTATGCAATTTAGTTTCCACGACACAGGAAATCCGCGTAACTACGGCTTTATCTCGTTAGGTAGGTATCTATCATTCTTTTGGAACAATATTTTCATTTTCTCATTATCCGACTAGGTACCCGAGACCGAAAAGTCTTTCCTGTTCTTTCAAATCGTTGTCAAGAATCAGCCTCGTATATTAACTTACGATGAATTCCGCCAGTCTCAAGGTATTCAGACCGTTCCATAATATATATACGTGCAATATCCTTTTTTAGTACAATGGAGTTCTCTTTAAATCTATCCATAGGTAGGTACTCACCATAGTTACTTACGTTTCACCTCTCTTGTCCGCAGGTCTCAGGATGCATCCGAAGTTAGCAGGATGGGCGTTACTAGCCCTCGTCAGCTCATCGAGTATTATCCACACCCTCGCGTACCCTCAACAGCACGCGCTACTCATCTCACAGGTACATACTTTACTTCACCTTCTTTTAATGTGTTCACACGAGTGAACCGCTCACTCTGCTGTATGGCACAGACTTATTAATTTGTTTGTGCTTTAAAAGGTTTACTTCTCTAAACTGTTGTTTTTTCATATAGGTACCTACCTAGGCACTTAAGTAATACGAAAAATGCAAGCGTTTCCTTCGGTTACCTACTCAAGTAAATAGTTTCAGAGTTCCTACAGAACTCAGTAGGAATAGTGAAACGATGTTGACGACCTCGTGGTGCAGCTTTAGTACATCTGCATACCATGCGAGAGGTCCCGGGTTCGAATCCCGGCTGGGGACGAAAAAAAGTCCCAGGTCTACATGTTTGTGATGTCGTTGTTTCTGGTTCCCACGACACAGGGTATCCTAGTGTGGGGCCAGAAGCAATGTATGTGCCTGTATGTAAATGTTTATGTACTTGAGAAGAGAAGATTATGTGACGAGCGTGAAGGATTAATTATATTTTTGTCTTAATTATCTACCTTTATCTACCTTCATACCTAACCCTCTGTTTCTCGTACACTTACAATAGGGTTTTATTAAGTTTTGTCCTGGTGATACCATAATAAGTATTAAGAACACTTTTGGACTCAGAAATATTTTTTATTAAGTTTTAAAATAATTGTAAGGTTCACAATACCACTACATTAACACCTTGCCCACTGTGAAAGCTGTAAAATAAGCGTACACAAGACCGCCAGCGAATTCCATGCCACGGGTAAAGGTCAACTTTCTGTACAGCTTGTTTTGTTCGGGTCCCCTCAGGGCGAACGAACGGACAAATCGCGGTTGTCACTATTGATGTAGATATTACCACTGTCGGAAAACTTCCACTACCAATATGCCCGGATCTTTCAGGACAGGTTTGCCCGACACTCCCAACAGACTTTTGGTTACTTTTAAGTAGATTCTTTCCTCAAAGAACAGCAGAACTTTCGAGTTCAGGGTTATTTAATCGGTATTGATGAGGAATTAGATGAAAATTGGTGACCAGGATGATAATGAGACGGTCCTCCAGACAAATCATCTCCAAATGCCTCATGAAAGCCGACCACCTTTCCGGAATATCATTAATTACCTTTACTCAAACCGAAATAAAGTTCTTGTAATAAATTACTTATAAATATTGGTGCTGTAAAAATTGTTCTAAGTATTCACTAAAATGCATCTTTTTTTCTTTTTTTTTTCAGTCCACAAGCAACGTTAGAACACAAAACCCCCAGTACTACAGCAACCCGTTACCGCAGAATGGCCAACTGGCACAAGAACGCAAGTTTGCGGAAAAACCCAACGCGTTGAAGAAAGTAGCCATCGACGACCTGGACGATATCCAGACTAACTCAATTTCCGACAGCGGGTTCTCGTGGTCTAACATGCTTGGTAAGTTGAAATTCTATGTTATCTTCATGCCCTTGTCATGTTTTCAAGCAAAAAAAACTCTACATATATTTTTTTAACTCCACGTATTCTCCGAAAGCCAAGGGCGTTAAAAGAAAAACTGGCAGACCAGCACTCGAATGAGAAAAAAATCCGAATGAGTTCTTCAATTCCAGAACATATTGGTGTTCCAGGTATGGTGATGCAGATGCTGTTCAACGGTGGAGCGACTGGGCCCAACAAAAGCGATAACATCGACACCGACTCCGTCTCCCCTTCTCCCTGGGCTAACCTGCTGTCTATGGGTCTCAAGATCCTCACGGCCATCCTCGGAGGTGGTGCTTCGAGCGACGGCATCGACAAAGTCGACAACGGATCTTCCCCCATGCAGGTACTACTATAAACCCTTTTGCGTTTGTATACTGCTCCTATCTGGAAAGTAATATCGGTAGGCCTTATCATTAGAGGTATTATGTCTTTTTGGGAAGCGTCTAACATGAAATACCAGATCGAGGCAGTGCACAAATAAAACAAGCATGTTCAGATATATTTAATTAATAAAACGGGTACAAAACACAACACAACATACCTTTTCCTAAAATTTTTAATAGTGTAATATAAATACTTACAGATTTTAGTTATGTTTTAGTTTCCTGGTCCACTAACAATGATTCTGTAGATATCCGTTTAACTATTAAAATTCTTATTTAGTTTATTTCAGTCACTCAATCACTCAAGCACTGCAAGTTTTACCTTCACCTGTAGAAGTCATCTTGGAACCAAGAAGTAGATAATAGTATCCTTAATTCACTTGAAGTAACTATTACAACACTCACATTTTAGGACAACTCAACGAAATAATATTTTTGAAAGTCAAATTACACAGTTTTACTATTTAAAAGTTGTTTCCTTGAGGAGTGTCCTAAACTAGTGTAAATATAGTAAAATCGGTTACGGAGACGGCGTTGCTTCTCGCTTGCTTCAGGGTATATTGGCAGCGGTTCTGTCGACGGTTCTCGGTGCAAAAGATCCCGACCAAGTCGCCTCCATGGCAAAGCAGGCTGGAGAGGTACGCCCCACCACCTTTCCTTTTCCTTTCTAAGTATTGTAAATTTAAATACATTACGACAATAGATAATTCAGTAAATCTCTTCTAGTAAAGCTTGAATTTTATTGGAATTCTTTTGATACTTAAAAGATTAAAAGTGACCATAATAATTAAAAAAAAAAACTTATTCTTCTGGGATTTCAAAGTACGTTGGTCAAGAACGTTTTACTGGTTGACGTTGGTTCTAAATATTTTCTATACGCTTTCCAGTTCATCAACATCGTCGTGAATCTGCTGGACGCCCTCAAGACTTCCTTCTCTCACCGCTCCATGCGCGCTCGCTCCATTGGCCGCAAAGACTCAGTCAGTGACGCTGCTATCGCCGGTATCGCGATGATGAAGACCTACGTCCGGTCCTTCGGCACTGACAACGACAGGTGCCTGCAGAAATACATCTGCGACGCCAACAGCGAGTGCTCTTCCGATATCGGACCCAAGAGCATCTTCTGCCAACTTGGAACGTGAGTCTTGAATCTCCTTTGTCTGTTTCATCAATCATCGTCAAACTGGTCTGAAATCTTGTAGTCTTCTGAATATGGGTTACTTTCTCCTGTGGCATTGTGCGCAATAGCGTATATATCTTCGATAAGTTACTTAAGTACGTATTTCACTTGCGGCCTACAACGTCGCCCACATATTCAGGCCAAAGACAACCTTGGCTGGATTATGTCAACGACGTTAAAGCTGTTGTTTGAAGAGCATATTATGTTACTTATCTGCTTATTTTGTTTCTGTGATGTGTCTTGTTGGTATAATAAATGTCTTTCTTCGTCTTCTTCTTCAGATATTAAGTGCTAGAGTTAGCTCATCAAACCTAAAATAAATGAACCCTTCTTGAAGCTGGTAAAATAATAATAACGTATCGTGTCGTTCAATGAACAATAAACCGTATAATCCTACTAATATTATAAATGTGAACGTTTGTAAATATGTTTGGATGTTTCTTACTCAATCACGCAATAACGGGTGAACGGATTACATGAAACTTGGCGTACAGATAGACAAAGACCTGAATTGAGACATAGCATACTTGATAGCCCGGTAATGCGTTCCCGCGGCATAATATTTATTTTAAGTTTAAAATAGATGGCGTTGTGCGAGCGAACGTTGTGTTTTAAAATTTATGGCGTTGTGCAAGAATCGTATAAACTGATTCTGTAGCGGTACGAAGTTCGCCGGGACAGCTAGTATGTTATAATGAACCTGTTGTTTGAACCTTTCACTGTGCAGTGTAGGTACATTAACGGTGTGTCCAGAGATTTTAATCAATTTATTTTTGTTCAAAAGGTACGCGGCCAGTTTTGTTCTGGAGAGGCAATCGGGGGGTTCCTTTGGAGACTTCTACGAAGCCGGCCGTCGGGGACGTTCTGGCGTCGACTGCCGCCAAATGTACCTCCAGTGCAACGAGGTCTAAGCTAGTGCCGAAGTCATCGAGTCCAACTACGTTACGTAGCGCGATGATCAGAAAAAAAAATTGGATATTAGGTGTAACCCGTAACACAGAGTTTCGAAATAATTTGTGACTATTTAAAATTTAAACAGATACCAGGCGCTGCGTTTAGTCAACTTTCATGTTTTTACTCCAGATTTAGTAATGTGTTATCACGTGCCAGTAATTGAGGCACTGCTTTCTGCTCAAGCCGTAACCCATCGTACACAGAGCGCGTCGTGTAGTGAGTGATCTATTAACTTATTTAAATTATTTATTTATTTAACTTATTCTAGAGGTTTTAAGTAGGCATTGTAAATTATGAAATGTTTAATTAAACCCTGAAGGTAAACTTCGTCCAGTTAATTCCTTTAAACATAATTTAGTGACAAACTGTTGTTAAAAGTTTTAAGAAGTAATAAAGAAACATCCGCCAAATTTTCACTTACGACTGATGTAATGTAAAGATGTAACTTCAGTGATGTGAATCATAATAATTTACGTCACCACTTAGTGTAGTTTTGTGTAATTGCGTGTGTGATTGAGGACGTCCTTGTGTGATTGATGTGTAAAATAAATTATTAAAAATTAAAACAATCTTTCCAATCCACTCCCAAATCATTCAAACTCTTGACACTGAAAGGTGTCATTTCACTTATAAAAAGATTAACATTTTAATACTGTCGCAAAAGAAACAATGAACCTTATGCTATTTCTTCCGTTCAACGTTAATCTGAAATGAAACTGCCGTTTTAATGTATGTACCTCGGTACATGGCTAGTCTTTAACTTCGCATATCTCGAAATTGCACCCAACTTTGCAGCTAAACAGAGCGTGAATGAACCCTTGGGTGCGCAAGAGCATCAATGCCAAGTGACATCTTCGTCAGTCTGTTTGAAACCTTGAACTTGACGCGACGTATAAGTGGCAAATCAGTAACAAAGTTCACAATTTATTATTCATGATGACACTGGGAAATATGCTGTCACAAATGGGAATCGGAACGAAGCATGCAGCTGACAGGTCAGTACCGGCCTAGTAATGAATTAGTTTTACTCTGTTTCGGTTTGTTGTGTTGTTCTTGACTAGTAGACACAATATACAGGGTTACCCCGAAAATGTGCCATTACTGAAAGACCTTAAATAGAGTCCCTTCTGTATTTATCAAAAACTTTTGTTCTATAAATTTTTCTCAGAATTTTATTTTTCGAAATATCAGTTTACATAATTTTATTACATTCTCGCCTTTCGCGCTCTACCAACCTCACAGTGGGGTATTCATTTACTAAAAAATTGTTGTGAAACACAAACTCTTATTGACGTGTTTAAGGAAGCGCATTTTAGAGATAACCCCGAATAGCCTAAATTACTCGGATGTTGATACTTTTTTCAGTTTGTGTATCCTTGCCTGGTTGCCAAAGCAGGGTATCCCAGTTTGGGACCAAGGGCCTAACTATGCGCATCAAATCCTGTCAGAATCCTGACATTTGCGAGAGCAATTTTTATGCAGTTGGACAGCTAGACGATTGGAATCGTTCTCGACTTGGTGCGCGTAATATTTTTATGTTATTTTATTAGGCCATTCAGTGTCCCACTGGTGGGCAAAGGCCTCCAGTTTAGCTCTCCACTCCTATCTGTCACCGGCCATTCCCTGCCACCCCGGCAGAAAGATTGTGAGTTGGTCCCGCCATCTCCACCTCGGTCGGCCACGCTTGCTGTATCCGTCGCATGGGACCCAGTTAGTGGCAAATTTTTCCCGTCTGTCTGAGCCCATGCGACTAACGTGGCCCGCCCAATTTCATTTTAACTTTGCGATCACTGCTCTAACATCAGTGACTTTGATTTTGGAGCGCAACGTGGAACACCACTCCTTCTTATGTACACCCATCTGGCCCCAAAAAGTGTACTCATCAACGTATTGTATATCCTGCCCATCTACCACGACCATACGTTTCGTGCTGTTGGTCATGCGCTGAGTTTTTGATCTGTTCATCTTCAGTGCAGCCTGAAGACTTGGCGCGCTGAGTTCTTGCAGCGGTTTTTGAAGATTTGAAGCTGTTGGTGCTAGGACCGCTTTTTTCGAAAATTTCTTCCAAGGTGCTGGTGAACAGCTTCGGACAGCGGATCGCCTTGCTTTACTCCTTTATTTTTAGTTTAACATTTTTTTTATTTCAGCAGGTATTCCGATTACCACAGTGCACCGGCTCACGAGCAACACATCTATTATGCTTACGAGCCACACCATGACCATGGCCACTCTTGGAAACAGTAAGTATTCACTTAAAAAGTTAAGTCACTGAAGGGTGACTTCGAATTCGTTCGCGGTTTTTTAAGGGGACATTCTAACCATGATTTAGAAACATGCGCCATATGTTTCTAAACGATGGTTAGAATGTTTTAGTTTAAAAAAAATACAAAATAACTGAACTTAAGCATTAAAGAATAATATCAGGACGAAAATGAACAAAAAACTGAAAAAACCTTTGTTAAAGCGTCTTATGGGCAGCGCTGACCAACTCGACGAGTAAAAACGTTAACATTTACGACAGCGAATTGCATGGATGCCGCTTTAATTCAATGTTTTTCCCAAACTAAACATTGTTCGCATCGAGGAACAAACACAATTAATGCCTTTCCGGGAAGCTAAGGGAACAACAAAGTTCTGACTTAGAAAATGGTGCATTGTTATTAGTGCATTTATAGATATTATTATCAAGAATCAAGAATCAAGAATATTTATTGTGAGCTTAGACATGGGTTACACATTTAGCAGTAACAGTTGCTATTAATTTCAAACAGAATCACCAAGTCTTACCTTAACAGTTAATTATTGTTATTTATAGACTTGTGTTGTGTCAAACAAGCCAAGTAATAGTAAATAGACCAAAATAATAATGATAAGGGGACGTTACTCGATATAAAACCGAGATCAGCGTTCAAAAGATCAGCGGTCTTTACTGTAATACCGGCAACACTATTTGCTTAAAAACTCGATTTTTTTTTTTTGACATTCATTAGACTATTTGCGAGACATTTAATATCAAACAACCCGACTGCTGAGCATTAACTACTATTAATTTGGGTACCGCCTGCTTATTAGTCAGTCAGTCGGTTAGCAGTCAGGTTGTTATTTCAGTTTTTGTCTTTTCAGTATAAGCAACGCCATCTAGTGAAATAGCTAAATTAAACAGTAGCCAAATTGAACACAGCGCCATCTAGTGACAATATGGAGAAACTCTTGCAAGAGCTCGGGAATTTTAGTTTTGTTTTTTTTATTTATGACGACTTCATACGATGAATCGATTGATATATTAATTGTTAAGGAGTTATGAAGAAGTATAAAATCGAGCATACTTACACATACGAACTTTACACATTACCCTCCTTTTAGACTCCGCCGCGCGTCGGACGCGTAAAGTCATTCGATCAGCCACCAGCAGTTTTGTTCAGCAGAATCGTGGTCAGCAAATAAAACGCCTTTTTAAGCAATTTTTGGTCACCTTAATAGTTATATAGTCAGCAAAGTAATTATTGTTCTGCAAAGGGAGTTATCAGTATTTATCTAAGTACGACCTATAGAGAGGACATCCCGACCAACCTTTGCGGCCTATAAACTGCTGTCCGTTACCACTTGACAGTGACAGTATTCACATGTAGTTTAGTTGACCGGTACAAATATCAGTGAAAATAAAAAAATCTGACGATTTCTGTCGAGTTCAATTACGTAATTTGAAAGACTCTTTGGCGTGGATACATTGATACTGTGAATACATTTTTTGAATCCACGAAAGCGATATAAAATCTGTTGAACCGCTTCTTTACCAGGCTGCGCTTAAATATCACTATTGGCAACACTGGTTATAGTATTGTGCGACACAAATTTTGTTCGGGATGTCCTCTCTATACGTAGTAAGTACTTTAACTAAATGATATGTATTTGTTTTTTGGCACTTCTATCCTTTTCTGTCTAAACACCATCAGTGTTTAGACAGCAATAAAGAAATACGCCGCAGTAAATTAGTATTTACTGCTGACCACTATTGCAGCTTAAAACACCTTTGTTGTCGACAGAAAAGGTTATATTACTAAATAAATCCGTATTTTGCTGATCGTTTAAATGACAAAAATAATGAGTCAATAAACGTTCCAATGCAAGGCACAGGCCTTCTCTCAGAGAAATACGCTAAGACGATCGAGTTTCCTCACGATGTTTTACTTCAGCATTAGCGAGTTGTATTGCTACTACAAATTTGTACCATATTTGAAAAAAATAAACAATGTCATAGGCACATGCCGCGATTAGAACCCATGACCTCTCCAATTTGCGGCCAGCGTTTTACCGATACGCTACCACTGCCGTTTAAATTAACCCATTTTATTTTCAGCAGCTACCATGGCAAGAAGAACCACGCAGCAATGTCAGCGTTGACGCTACTGGCTTTTCTGTTTTTCCTGCACATTCTGCAGCAATGCTTGCGTGACCACATGCAGTCAATGCAGCAGATTCCGCAAGTGATGATAATGACAGCCGGAAGGGAAGGTGAAGAGAAAATCGCCAAACAGGCAGCTTCCAATAAAATCGATAAAAGTGGCATCAGGAATAATGAAAAAAGTAAGAACGAAGAAAATAAAGTGTTTAATAGTCAGCTGACGAATATAAAAGTCGCGCAGCACGTTCCGAAAGTTAATTCGCACAAGTTCAATGATCTGCACCCGGATTACTCAAATAGAACCTTGTTTCCCGGATTTGTGACAGCGGGTGATAATTATTAGATTTTTATTCAACCGGCGAAAGTAAAAACCACCTACTTCTTTTTTTTTTTATTGTGCAAAAGGTTTTAAAATAAAAATACTTAGTCCATGTTCAGACAATTTTATTATTCTAAATTAACTAAAATGACAAATAATCACAATATCAACTTACAATTACTTTATTGTTACGAAAACAATATAATAGAGCCAGTTTCTGTCGTTAAAGTAAAAAACTTGAGAGTGCAACGGTATTATTTGCAAAAACTACGAATCTCTGAAACACTCCTCAGAGGCAGTTTAAATAATCTGTGGCTAAGTTTTTCCTGTTACCATAGACTATTTAAACTGCCTCTGAGGAGTGTTTTAAGGAATCGTGATTTCATAAATAAGACCGTTACATCATTAAATAGAGACTGTTTCTTTTAAAATTGGTGAAAGAGGCCCTAAGTGAAATTACTAAGAATGCAGATACATTATGTTTATAAAGCGCAACCAATAAAATAGAAAACCTCGCCATATTGCGGAATATTAGAGGAAGTAATTTATTTTACTGGCAACAATTACTTTAAACGTCATTTATGAATGTCGATTATTTTAAGGCTATTTTGAGTTTCTTCATAAGCAGCCTATATACGTCCCACTGTAGGGCACAGGCCTTCTCTCAGGGAGAGAGTATGGGCTTAATCACTACGCGTGCCCACCGCGGATTGGCGATTTCAAGCACTGAGGAATGTGTATAGCTCAGACACTCAGGTTTCCTCACGATGTTAGCTAGTGTTGTTGCTACTATAACTTCACAAATGGACATAACTTAGAAAACAAAGTCATAGGCACATGCCCGCACTGGGAATCGAATCTGGGTCTCTCGCTTCAGAATCCAATGTTCGACCCACTAGGCTACCACCGCTCTTCGCACTTTGTGAGTTTCTTGTGCATTAAAATGCCGAAAGTATTCATAGGCATAAAAAAGTGGTACACAATTTAATTAAGTATTCGTTGGAAAGAAAGTCTGCTGTATTGAGCTTGATTCCTATAAATACAATATTAAATTAGTTGTCAACATGACTGATTGCCGTCATGCATAGTTTATGTAATGAAGATTGGCCACTTTCTGGTTTATTGAAACAGAAATTGAAAAATATTATAAAAGTTGGTGACATTGAAAGTGAAAGTGACTTAATTTATCCAGCCTGACAATTGATAATGAGTCTAATACGTCAGGAATCCAACCATCTAATACCATCTGATCGTGAAAATGAAGAAATTGCATACGAGTCCGTTCAATATTTAAATTCTGAATATGATGATCGATGAAAGATTACTAAGATTACACATTTCTGAATGGTTTTGTTTATTAAATGTAATTTAAAATAATAAAAGGTTGGTTACGGTTATTCTTTTCTTAATTAAATATATATTTATCTTTACCTACGCAGGAACCTTTGTGAGAAAGTTGGCATTATATAAAGTGGCCAATTCAAATTTGTATTACTATGCTGAATGCTGCCACATAAAATAAAAATGTGGCGCCTTTAAACCAGGTATTCTATTTTTCATGGACACGCTAGACATTATGCTTTATCTCCTCAATGTTTGATAGCGCTCTAACGCAATTACGGAAATGTTTCGAACCCAATGTTTCTCCTTCTCCATAAAAGCTAGCATAACATAAAAAGTCCATACCAGGATGTTAAGACACTAACGCTCGACCTGCGATACTACAGTTAGGATGCATTCGTGAAAAAAGTGCGACTTTCAACCGCAATATCTCCTCAAATTCCAAATCAATTTCTCAAGCATGGTTACTTTGGGAAAAATGTTCGTAATGATTCAGAGAATACGTGGCTTTCGGGAAGGGCGTTATTAAATTATCAAAGCACCCAACTTCAGACACCTGGAGGTTCTAATAACAATTTTCTTCCTCGTGGTGAAGGATACGTAGATATGTAGTAGAAAATTTATGCTGTCAAAATCAAGAGAGATCTCAACTTAGATAAGAAGTCCAAGGCGGTTACACAGTTCAAAAATAATGTCATGCCTTCAGACAAATTGATTTTTTTAACCTTAAATGGTTAACCAACGAGCTAGAACTGTAACGCACGAGAAAAATTATCTGCGATTTTCTTAAACGTGCAATTATCTCGCACTTACATTCTCGGATTGATTAAATTCACTTTACATAATTAAATCCACACTAAAAATGCGCTCTCACGTTTCCTAGAAATTAAACAAAATACTTTTCTCATTTTCATAGTTCTGTAAAGGTCCTCTAGGCTGGACGCATACGCAACGCATGTTAGCTTGATCAGATTGTTGTTAACATTTTCTTAAGTCGAACGAGTGCCACATTCGTGCTTACGTTTGTTGCAGTCGGGTCTCTGCCTATCCCTTCGTTAACTGTATCCATTCGACCACCAGTATTTCCAATAGTAAAGCCTAACAAAACGATCTACGGCCGAACCTCTGCATTTCACTATTGTGTTCAGTTCAGCGTCTTTGCACTTAGTGCGCTCTGGGAATTTAGTGGCCTGTAGGAAGCATCGTATCAGATCGCTTACGTACATTACGTTAGCAGTGTTGGCAGATCCTGGCCGGCCAATGTCCCTAATATTTTAAAAACATTAGCCCAAGGTTCGCCTAGATTATCAGCTTTGGGGCCTAACATCGCCTCAATGAGATGATGACGCTTAAGGATACCACTGCATGCAATTTTGTTAGTATACGTTTTGTAATAAAAATCTTAAACCTTATTATGCACACACATATTTTGCTTTAGGTAGTCACCAGGAATTTTAAGACAGCCCAAATAGCGACTGGTCACCAATTACAAGTTTTAGTCACCATTTTACCCTCCGGGGATACCGCCGTTTAGCCAAAGTATTTTTCGCCAAATTTTACTTCCCAATAAACTTATGGCATCAGTGTCATTTCCCAAATGAAACTTTAGCAAGTTTTCATTTCGCATTTTATTCATTTGGTCAAATTATCATTTCGCATAATTTTACTGCGTCAAGTTTTATTAAGACAAACGTTTATTATGCTAACGTTTTATTTTGGCAAGTGTTTATAGCAAATAATTGTTTGATTAAATTTATATTTCGCATTTTGTTTGTTAGGTCAGTACACATAAGCAAAAATAGGTTCGAAGTTCCGGGTGTTAGTTCTTTTTTTTATATAAAAGCGAAAAAAAATATTTCACTAAAAAACTTAGTTTTGTGTCAAACTTAAACAAGGTTGGTGCATGGAAAAGTCATAGGTACCCTACATTATGATATGGCAAAACGTGGGATACCGCCGTTTTTGCCAAACGATACTTTTGACTGAATAATGCTTGGTAAAATGAATTTGGACCAAGTATTTATTTGGTAAACAATAACTTGCCATAATAACTTTTGCTAACTGTTTATTTGCTTTAAGTTGTTTTGAGAAATATTTTTTTGCCAAGTGATAATTTGCGGAAAATAGTTTGGGAAGTAATACTTTGGGAAACGATTTTTGGCAATACATTAGTAAACCTACCCTCCGAGATGGCCCAAATAAATTGGCTAATCTAGAACACTGCGCAACCATCGGAACCATGGAACCATGTGCAATCATCGGAGCAGCAAGCTGGGTCATCTGTTCTAAAGAGCGCATCGAACATCCGTTGGTTCGGCCGCGTGTGCGATCGTCCTTTAGCTCTTTTACGGGATACAAATTATCCCATTTGTGGAATATCGAATGTCAACTAAATAGAGGTCTTCTAATACACTGATCAACATTGACTAATCAACACTAATAACTTGCGTGTGCTCCCAACCTTAGATTGTTTTCATTTAAATATGAGACGACCCAGGGTTTTTCTGATTAACAAAACTATTTTAGTTTTCCTATGTACTAAGTAGTCTCGACACGTATTTGAAGAAATGCTTAGAGCTATTTGCGCCTCACGCGTTCTATATACTTGGTTTGCGTGAGCGCACTAGAACCCATAGTGGGGTCGGTCATCCTATTCCAATCCGTTTGGCCTACCACAAAACCGATGGCACGCATCTTCTCTTGTTCTCTTCTTTCTTCGATATCTGCCCAACGGACCTGTTTTAATGAATACGATGAAAAATCCGCGTGCGGTGCACAGGTAGAGCACTTAATGATAACAAACTCACCAGTCTGTCCCGTTATTTTACATTAGGAACATGTAAATAGTGGATCGGGTTGAAGATAACCCAGAAAGTGTTGATGCAATAAAAAGGAGATAATTTGTTGCAAAAATGCAACTCTTCAAATGTACAAAAGGTAAGAGGCAACTTGCCAATCAAATCCGAGACAAAACGTCAAGATATGGTTGTAAAGTTAGTAAGTAAAGAATGTTAGTTTGCGTTGTATGCCAAAATCAGCATTTCAACCTTGTTGCCAGGGTGCAAAAAACCAATATTCAACATTCAAAAAATCACCATACAACTATAATGTGTTCAGTCTTTCAAAAATAAACAAGTATAAAGCTTGTCAAGTTCATTAAAGCAGTCTTTTTATAAAATATTTTACGCACTTTCACCGCAGCGTTTTTCAAAGATCCTTTCTTTTAAAACGTAGTACATAGTACATATTTTTATTTTTGCCACGTTTTACAACCATATCAAAATGCAGGTTGCAATCTGTGAAACCGCAAAAAATATTGCATACTTTTTAGCTATATGTTTTATAGGCTGGACCCTTAACGTTTTGAACAGGCCTTAACACCAGTATGTTGAAAAAAAATACAAAAATAAACCGGTATAATACGGACAGCGTTGACTTAGGGGAACACCAAAAACGCATAAAGTTACGAATACTAATGGAGTAACCGTAGTATACTTACAGTCTTCTTTCCCGGCTTAGCCTTGGAGGGCTGCCACTCGTCTAGCTGTAGGTAGTCTTCCATGGAGAGTTGCGATGACCGTAGCGGCTTACTGGTTCCGTCGAGGCGTGCTGCAACAAACCATACCACGATATTAGCTCCGTGTTTGACTACTGATCTCGGGTTCGGAATTGACAGAGAGATAAAGTTGTTTTAAGGGCATGTGGCGACAAAGCATAAGTACCCTAGAAGAATGCGCTCTCGTGAACCAAAATTCGGTTGAACAAAAGACAACAAATATATACAATAAAATTAATATTGTTTGTATATTGTTCAAATAAGTTACAAAAGTATAGTAGTGCATACTTAATATAGGCAGAGGTCGACATAAACTCGGGAGAAATGTCGGATTTCTATCCCCTAAACTGAGCGTACCTAATAATATCCTTTGCCCGATTTCGTGGACTATTAAGACCTACTTAACCAGTTTCACAGTTATTTCGCTTTCCCCAACATTTATCTGTCACTAACAGCGCATTGTTACTGTCTTGGCCCTATTTATGTATATAATATATGAAATTTCTGCTGGTCAATTTTATTTATAAATGGCAGATAACGAGTATTTTTTTTAATTGGTGGGCTAAAGTCAAAGTCACATAAGAGAAGGGTTTGATAGTAAGGAGGACATTAGGGTTTAGTTGGCGAAAACGGGCATTAGATAACCTGTATCTTAGAGGATGTCGTCCATAATATGTTGTAAACACGTCCTAAGTAACTTTTGAAATTAAAACATCACATTTGTAACACCTAAATTACACAAGAAGTGAGCCAACATTCAGTTAGGTACCTACCTAGTTGGTTGGCGTCGTCCATTTTCTCCCACTTCGAAGTGAAGGAACTTTCGACCTGTGATGGGGCAGCAACTTTTGGCTTTAGGATTTAAGAAATCTATTAAGCTGCAATAAAATGATATTAAACCTAGCCTAATGTGAATCGAAGCCTAAAAAGGTGAAATTGTATTAGGTAACTCTAAAAGGCAATGTTTCTACTGGGTCACAGAATCGCCATTTTGTTTCTGGATGTGGCGCCAAATGCTCCTCGAAACTTGTCTAACCTTCGCAGTCATGCAGTTTCCTGAGCTACATTAAACACAATATTTTTTTCTGTCAAACATGATAGGCTTAATAAATTCTTGGCTTTACCTATGCTAGAATCAACATAAGCTACCCTTAAAAACAAAACAATTCAGTCCACTTAAACAAAAAAATTATAAGAGGGGTTCAATAGCCGATCCATACGATCCAAACGTCCCCCTAAAACTGCGGAGCTCATTGGCGAGCCCTCACCTCAGGCTCTTGATCCTCCATGATGACGTCATCGTCCGCATCCTCCATATGTACTTCAGTAATGGCCGCGTTCTGGAGTAACGTTGTCGCGTCTAGCTGTATGTGGTGCGATGGAGTCTGGAAGAACCTCGCGCATATCACTTCTATGTCCTCCAACGTACGATTGTGAATATTCCGCTTGTAGCATGTTTGAGCGTCCATTTCCATCGTACATATGTATACCTACAATGTTTGGGTGAGAAAGTGTTAAATAGGGTGTTTCATTTCAATATGGGTGACATTTAAACAATAAACAAAAAATACGGTTTTTCTCAGCAATAACATATTTTCTGTCAGCAACAAAAGCCTTTTGAGTAGCAACTAGTGGTCGCAGAAAACTCCAAATTCATCAGTACAAAATTGCAAATGCATTTATTTGTGACCATATTTGATGTATTTGCTGACCATGTCTTGCTGCTCATTTATTTATAGATTGAATAACTCATGATGATCTCGTCTTATGTCACTCACACCCTTCGTTATTATTTTAAGAGTAGCCAAGTGGCGCCCGACACATACGAAATGTGGGGGAGCGGAAGACGTGGGTACACGAACCACTAAAGTGGAAATGGGCGGGACATCTAGTTAGACGGGAGTACGGAGGGCGGACGAAAGCGGTCGCACAGTGGTGACAGAGAACTGACCGTCGTTCGGTCGTTCGGTGGGTAGGTCGATGACATTAAGAAGGCGGCAAGAGGGCAATAGAAGAGATTGGCAGAGGACCGGAGAGGTTGGCGTGGCGATGAAGAAACCTATGCCTAAAAGTGGGAGTCTGTCCTGGACTGTATGTTCGAGTAATTGTGCGTGACTTTTGCACAAAGTGTTGCACTTTGCCTAAATACACTGTTTGTCTTAAGGCTGCTCTTACGTGGACCATGCTGTCTCGCTCGCACAATTTAACATATTTTTTTTTTATATTGTAAATAATATGAAAAACTTTTGATAAATGTGGTCTGAGGATTTGATTAAACTACGGACATCTTAAACACACATATTTTTGTTTTCCTATACGTAGTTTATAATAAAGAAAAGTTGTTTCCAAAATTATTAATTTGGGAATCAAATTTTCTCAATGAAAAACTTAGTATAGGATACGAAAAATATGCCTTGAATATCTGCGATTTAATTATCCATCAAACCCTCAGACCACATTCGTGTAAAGTATACTAATTTTATTATAATCACTAAAAATGTTAAATTGTGCGAGCGAGACAGCATGCTCCATGTAAGAACAGTCTTAAGCAGTGATTAAACAAAAAGAAATTGAACACGATGTTAATTAATCCTAATAATGTAGTAGCCATGTTACTCAAACGGCGGCATTTTACGGCGATGGGATATTCACAAAAATATAAGTAAAGATTTTAAAAACGTGACAAAAGTATTTTTGTAAACTCACCTGGAAGCCATTTTGTCTGGCAAAATTCCATACATCGGCGTAACTCTTCAGTTGATCGTTTACTGCATCATAGATCAAAAATGGAAAGTAGCCATCGGTCAGAGATCGTTTGAACGCTCTCTTCAATGAATTCAAGTAAGTCTCCTCTAACTTTTCATCGTATTCGTATTTAATTGAGGGTTTCTTCACCTGGGAAATTTAAATGTTACTTTAATTAAGTAGATCAATGGTGTTGCTAGATTGATGACCAGCTAGATCATCAATCTAGCAACACCATTTGAAGTTTAAATTGTGTCGCTAGACTGATGATCGAATCTCGAATTATAAAGAAAATATTATGCTCTGTTTACACACTATAACTCAAGCTTACTTGCGTTGCTCATAGTGGCTGTTGGGGAACTTCAAAGCGCGCTCAAGTCTCTCAAGTGGAGATTTGAAAAGATATGACCCTTCACTTGCTGGCGTTTCACTTGGCTATTCGTATTCGCGTATTTGCAGACGCTTTATAATACATTACAGCTCTTGCATTTTTGCCAAATCCGCAATTACGAGTGGCCAAGTGAGGCGCCGCCATCAGGCTATCTAGCTAAGAGTTTACAAATTTGTAAGAAAATAGAGTAATAATACTAAAGATTTACAATTTTTCCTGTAGCAGGATCCTTCTCTTCCACTTCGATTTCCTGCATGAAATAATCGTCTATAGACATTATTCTTGCCGCATTACCGTACTCTGCTTCTCGGTCTCTAATTAGTTTAGCTAAATACGACTTGCCGCTCCCCGGTGGACCTAAAATTTAGAGAAAAAATTGTTATGAGAAAAAATCGAGATATAACTTGAACTAATAAACATTTAAACAGTCCTACCAGGTGACTCTGCCAACGTTGTTTTTGCCATATTAATAACCTATCTACGACCTATTCTCAGACCTACTAAATATACTCCAAAATTGTCATAAAAATCGGTTCAGCCGTTTCGAAGGAGTTCGATAACAAACACGGTGAGACGAGATTCCTTAAAACACCCTTCAGATGCAGTTTGAATAGTCTGCGGTAAAGGGAAAGACGTAACCACAAATTTATTTAATCTGCCTCTGAGGAGCGTTTTAATCGTGTTCATAAGACCGTTGGTCTTATTTATGAAAACACCATTCTTTAAAACACTCCTGAAATGCAGTTTAAGATTAGTGGAATAGTCTGTGGTAAAAGGAATGACTACCACAGACTATTTAAATTGCATTTGAGGAGCGTTTCAGAGCAATCGTCCTTCTGAGAGAGGGCCTGCAGTGGAAGCTGCTTATGTTATGTTTATTATTTGCAAAATAACATTTCTAATCACAATTTTAAATAACAGTACTGACCTCTCAAAATAATAACTAACTTCTCTGGTCTCATATCACGTCCAGGTTGTTCTATTAAGTCATCAATCATGACAATGTGTTTCGCATCTGAAACAGTGATTTTGCCCTTTGCCTTTTTCGCTTCGACATTGTCATCTTCTGTGCTTGTTCCTCTTTTACGGGATTCAGACTCGCGACCGCGGTTTCTGCTGTCATCTCTTCTATACCTATCGTCTCTTTCCTTTTCCCGTTCTCTATCCCGGTCTCTATCACTATCTCTTCTGCTATATCTATCGCGATCGTCGCGTCTTCTATCGTCATATCTGTCATCAGATCTCTTATCGTCATATCTTTCATCAGGCCTCCGCCTCTCATCGAAACTGTCTCTCGGCGGAGCTCTGGACTTCCAGTCGTCTCTCAAGTCTTCTCTAAACCTCCTCTCGTAGTCTCTCGACGGAGGCTCTCGCTCTCTCCCGTGTCTGTCCAAGGACTGTCGTGACCGTCTGTTAAAAATATCGTCGTCTCTCCTCGATCCGCGCTTAGTGAACAACTCGTCTTCGAACTCCTTGCCGAAGTTATCAGAATCTTTGCTCTTGTACTCGTCGTCCTTCGAGATATGGTTGTAATCGAACAAATGCACTGGTTCCAGGAAATCGCGAGCTGAAAAGTAAAATAGCTCGATCGGAATAGTGTCGAATAATGTATTGCTAACATTTAATAACAAAAACGATTTACATTACATGAGCTACCTACAGCAAAATTCTCAAGGCTCTGAAGATCGTAAATTAAATTGAACTAACTCCCAGTGGGGCTGGCTACCGCCACCCCGAAATTCAGTAAAGCAATAAATGGTGTTAAAAGCATGAAAATCAGAACGATTGATCCTTAGGCCATGCGAATGAATTTGACCCGTAGCACCCCAAATAAATAAAACAAGGAGAGGAGTTATGAATCGGTTCAATAAGTCCTTTCATTAGATACCACACACGATAGGTTTCAGATTTTTTTTTTCCATACAAAAAAACATGTCATAATCTCCTTTCTTATTTATTTGTTGTTGCAAATGATTTTGGATCAAATTCATTCGTATGGCCTAAAGATCAATCGTTCCGATTTTCGTGATTGTAACACCATTTGCAGCTTTTTTCGGCATATCGCTACCACTTCAGACAAATAAGTCATTTAACACACACGACGCAAGTGTCAAGTCAAGGCACCTCCCACCGCACGGCGACCTACGTAGTGACACGGTTTTGTTGTAGTTTTTTTGTTTTAGAAGTAGATAATGAGTAAAGATATAGGAGGGTTTTTAGAAATACGTAGTAGGCATGTAATGTGTTTTTAGAAACTGTCATAGTAATTAGGGTTCCGTAGTCGACAAGGAAGCCTTACATTTTCGCCATGTCCGATTCCGACATGGCGAAAATATATTAATGACATAATATATTATAGTCAAAAAGCAGGTATGAAAAATGCAACAAAAGTTAACCATCTACAAGGGCCTAAGACGGAGAAAAAAAAATTAAAACTTCGCTTTAATTACCTTTCAACCTAAGTGGTTTGTGTTCATATTCAACAATAATAGATGGTGCGAAGAGTGGCTCCTCTACCCATTTAGGTTTCGGCGGTGGTGCGACAGGAACCGAGGCCACATTCTCACGTTGATATGGCCTATTATTGGGTGTATTAGGGAATTCATTTATCTGCTGCAGTCCTGGAAGATTTGGAATCAGGGGACGGTTTGGCCGACCAGGTCTCTGTGCTTCACTGATGGTATGTCCGTGATTCTGATAGTCCTGCTCATAAGCACCATTGCCATCATTGTAATACTGATCCTGTTGCTCCTGCCCGCTTTGTCTATTATTGAACATGTTTCTGGGAGGGCCTTGCTGAGAAAAACCTTGCTGCATTTGACGATTTGGCCCTTGGTGGGGTTGACCTACCCCCTGGTTTTGTTGATTAGGTTGACCTGGCCCCTGGTTTTGTTGATTAGGTTGACCAGGCCCCTGATTTTGTTGAATTGGGTGACGTGGCCCCTGATTTTGTTGATTGGGATGACCTGGACGTTGGTTCCATTGCATAGGACCTTGATTTTGTTGCATAGGGTAACCTTGACCCTGATTACGCTGCATAGGGTGACCTGGTCTTTGATTATTTTGCATGGGGTGGTTCATATTATTGGGACCTCGATTTTGCTGGTTCACAAACTGTTGTTGCTGATTGCGGAATGCTTGATAGTTCGTATTGTCACCCCACTGACTGTTCTCACTGTTATTTTGATTGCCTTGTCCTTGTAAAGCTTGAGCATTTGTAGGCTCGCTTTTTCCTATGACCATGCTAAGTATATTCATTATCTTTGCATCCCCAAGAATGTTGTTAATGCCCTTTGAAATGGTATTGTAGTCAGGCCCCTTTTGTCCTTTCTCATCTTCAGTGATGTCAATTACATCTTGTTGTGAGGTATGTGTTTTATCTGCTTCTGATACCAGGTCTAGGCCCGGTATACCTTTGCTGGATGCGCTGCTAGGCAAGAAAGATGGGCTGTCATTTGAATTACAAGTATCCTCATTACTCATTTCTTGATATGAACCATATCTATCCTGAGTTTCAGCATTCTGATGGTTCGCTCGTCCATATGTAGACTGATTTTGGGCCGCATTTTGATTTAAATACTGGGGTGAATCATTGTAATAATTTTGTTGCTGATGATTAGATTTATTTAGGTTACCCTGGTGTTGATTAGTAGTAGAAGGTGCCTGGGTCATTGGTATATTCATAGGCAACACAGGAGGTTTATTTATTGTTACACTAGAAACTTGTGGAGGAGTGCCCAATAACTTGGCTCGTCTCAGATTCATTTGTTTACGACGCTCTAACAGCTGAGCCCTGCATGCCTCAAATTTTTGTTCATACTCATTGTATGCTTGCTTGTCTGGATGGTTAACATTTTCACTCTTCCACTTTTCAATTTCTTCTTCCCATTTCTTGAACTGAATATCAAAGAGCCTTTCTTCCTCAGCCAGCTTCTTTAAAGCATCAGCATTGACCTGTGCTAGCGGCTGAGATGGTGGTGGTGGTGGTGGTTGCTGATGCTCCGACTTTGGTGGCTGTGAGTGAGATTCTGATTCGTAAGACCATTGTTGGTTATTACCTATGTTGTTTTCATAGCTGTTTGGAGCAGCTGGATACAGGGGCTGGCTGGCAGCTGAGGTGGGGATCGCGGCCAGTGTGCGGGTTTGCATAGAGGTTGGAGCTGGAACTGGAACGGGCTGACCCTGTGAGTTGGCATACAAAGGCTGGTCATTCTCGTGCGGGGGTGGCGGCGGCTTGTCGGGCGGAGGCGGCGCTGGCGGCGGGGCATTCGTCGGCGGCAGGGGTGGCATCCCACCTATTTGCTGGATCGCTTGCATCTGTTGCGCGTACTGAGGGCAAAATTTTGTGTCAAATGTGTTTTAAATAGGTGATCAAAGTAATTTTTAATATTGAGGTATGTAGGCTTAGCAATAAATCTTATCACCAATTACTTTATTTGTAGACTGACGGTGTTATATACTTATAAAAACAAGATTACTCTAAAACATTTCTCAGCGGCAGTTTAAACAATCTGTGGTTAGTTGGTTACATCTTTCCCTTCACCACAGACTATCTAAAACGCCTTTAAGGAATCGTGTTCTTATAAATAAGACTGTTAATAACTAATAAATGCAACTTTAACAAGCAATTACTAACAAACGGGGGGGGTGGGTTTTAGATATGTCCTAAACATGATCTTATCTTATTTTTTAAATTAGTGCAGAGGGGTTAATGGTTCAACTTAAACCATTTAGCACATTTTTTTATTCAAGGTCTCACCAAATAAATTTATTACAATAAACTTAGCACAAATGATGCCACAACTCAGTGCTTAGGTTGATTAGGTTACTCGTAGGCTCAAGTAGTTTGAAAACCAACTCAGCACACCCTATAACCATGCAATGGTTGTGGTGACCTCCCTAAAATGTGCATGAAAGCCAGAAGCGCGGAGAGGGTAGCCCCCGTTCGCTGTAACAAATCCCAGACAGTTTGTACACCATTGCGGTTGAGACTGGTCGAAGGTTGGTTAAGTATACCTACGTATTTTGACCAGCCCCGGATCTCGGGGGGGTTAAGCCGGGCCCAAGCTCCGGGCGGCAAATTCCATCTTGACAGACGAATACACAACTCAACCGTAACGCAACTTGTGACAACTTTGGCCACTGATATGTCAATATTTTAGGCACATAAAATTTTTTTCGCGGGGCGCGTAGGCACAGGCTGGTCAACGCGGCGGCCCGTGCAGTGGGCAAGTGAAACACATTTGGGAGCAGTTAGCGTGAACGTGACGAAGTCACTGATTATTAAAGACATAGACACGCTAGGTAATCTCCATAGAAAGGCGCGAGCGCAGCCGCACACACACAGCCTCATTCCGTTCCGCGTTTTTACACGCCGCCAAACGCACACACAGACCAATATCGACCGGTACGGGAGGTATTCAGACGGGTTGTCCAATGCGCCCGGCGGCGGACCGGCGGCACGCCGAACTCGGATTTCATTCAACTTGCGCATGACCTGCACGCACTTTGCTGAAGACTATTGGCAAGATGGGACTAACAACAATGGCGAGAACAAAACGATATTCAAGGTACCCCGCGAAAAAGAAGTAGTACCGTAGGTACCTGGTAGAAAAAGAAGTAGTACAGTAAGTACCGTAGACAGTGGTTTGCAACGTAATCTACATGGAGGTAGAAATAAATAGGTTAATTATCAATGGTAATAATAAAAACCGGCCAAGTCCGAGTCGGACTCGCGCACCGAGGGTTCCATACAAATTTGTAGGAGTCCCGCAGTTTTTTTCGAACTATTCCCCAACTTCAAAAAATTACCCCACCCACATTCCACGTTCAATTGTGGGACGGCGGGCGGGGCACTGTCAGTGGGCATTGTCCTAAAAAAATTAAGTTTTTTTCATATTTTTCTTTAAGAAAATTGGTAAGTTTGAGAGCCGGTTAAAATTATTTGCGAAGCAAATAAGTGTTCAAATACCATAAAACAATATTTCCTAAGTTGGTTACACATTAACTCATACCACACATGAACGGCAATGCTTTTAGTGAGAGGTGTTGTGTGGAAATATTGAAAATATTTCAATTTCTACTTCTATAATTTTTTTTAACTTCACACAAAAAAAAATATATCCCATAAGTATCTGCATTTATCCTATATCTTTCGCCGAACAACAGAAGTAAATGCTTTGTCAGAGAGCAATAAAGCATAGTATTTTGGGTGCCAGTAAACCGTTTCCTAAACACGTTATAAAAACCCGCAAAATCGACATAGGCATCCAGACGGCGAAATTAAAGTGGAGTTGAATCAGCAATGATAGTGGAATTACCGGTGGCGACTCCGGTTAGGCGGACGAGAGTCAAAGTCGTTAAAAAAATTTAAGAAAAACACCTGTTTGATTGAAATTTGTGTAATAACTGCAGGCATTCTGTGATGTTTAAGGGTTGTGGTAAATAGCAGGGCTACTTAGGTAGCCGAAGCAAACAAAAAATGGTCAATCAAAAATGTCATAAGGGGGGTTGCACATAAATTTTCGAAGGATTTAAATTTTATTTTGTAACTTAAAAATAAATATGAGCTTTTTTTCTAGAGTAGTCATGAGCAGGTGCACTGTCTGTTGTCAGCTTGCTTTATGTTTGGGTTCAAAGATATTTATTTCTCATAAAGAACTTACAGTTCACTTAATTAATGAAAAAATAAAACTTAAATTTATATGGCATGCATTAAGGTAAGATTATAATTTAAGACATGAGTAGTTTAAGTCTATTTTTAAAAGCATTCATATTTTCTGTCCTCTATTTCAGTCAGTAAAGCAAAGTGGGACTCCTTCATACATCACATTTCTTTTACCATATTCAGTTTGTGGTGTTCTTAGTTTAAGTTTGTTTTTGCATTTGCTTCTCAAGTTATATTGAGGTGATTTGACTCGACTTAGGGTTATATTAGTATGTATATCTTTCTTCAGAATTTTTTTCTTAGTAGGTTTGCATGTTTTTATGTATATATTTGACAGATATTAAGTACTTTTGTCTTTTCGTATAAAGATTTTGTCTGGATATCATATTTGTTGTTAAATATGATTTTCGTATTTGCACCAACTACCCATCTCTTGTTCTCCTTCGGCAACCTGTCCATTACAAGGTAATCTGGAAGAAATTGCTGTTAGCAATGAGGCCACCCATTGTACTTTTTTATTATAACTTTCATATTTTATGTCTCGTTTCTTGTGTGCAATAAAGAATAATCTTATCTTATCTTGACGACTTTACTTTGTGACCTCTGCAATTCCTTTAAATTTGTTCTACTAGCTGTGCTCCAGACTTCTAGAAGATACTCAAGGTGTGATTTTACTAATGAATTAAAGATAAGAGTGTGCAGTTTATAGGGAACATAACAAACCATGTTATGTAAGGGTCCTCTTAAATGCACTATTTTTGATTTAACATGTTGTATATGACCTTTCCAAGTGAGTTAGTCATCAAGAATGAGTCCTAAATATTTTTCTTCTTTGGATCTATGAATTGTATCGTTTTCTATTGTAAGATGTGGATACCTAGTATTTTTAGCGGCAAAATCATGTATGATGTCTTTTGTGTGCTTGTAGTTAATAAGTTATATTTGAACCAGGAATTAAATCTAAAAGAGAATGCCCAAAATAAAAAAGGCATGGAGCCTACCAGTGTTACGTCCCCGTGAAGACTGATATTACTTATATTATTTACGGAGACTAAAAAGAGCAGTGGTGCTAAAATTGAGCAGGATACCATATGTTACAGTTTTCTAACCATATAGCTTTATTACTTATTAAATAAAAACTGATTTCAAAACACTACAGCACTAAAAACAGAGAAAAAATTTAAATGAATATGACCTTTAAATTCGATATAGGTATTGTACAAGTATAGTTTGGAGCTGGTGACTAGTTACAAGACAGCACTTACATTTTGGGCACTGACTCCCAAAATATATTTCTACAATACCTACATTGAGTTTAAAGGTCATATTCGTTTAAATTATTTGTCTGTTTTTAGTGCTGTAGTATTTTGAAGTTGGTTTTTATTTTTTATTTCACAATTTTTTGTGAATATCACGACTGTCAAATTATGTTTTCCGAAAGCAAACGCACGAGTCACTATAAAAATATCCGAATCGCTTCAATGTGCCTTTAAAATTTGAAGAGCTTCCGCGATTTCTCCAGGATTCCATCAATTCCATCATCAGATCCTGACTTGGTGAGTATGAGACGACCCTTTCAAACAAAAAAAACAATTTTCAAATCGGTCCACACATCTTCAAGTAATCAAGGAACATACATAAAAAATTAAAATATCCCCATGAATTGAGAACCTCCTCCTTTTCAATTAAAAATTATGGATCATTTGTTACTATTGTAATTTTTAGGACAATGCCCATTGTGTTACCAATAGACAGATAGATGGACGGACATAATTCCTTGTTGGCTACGGAACCCTAAAAATATGTGCAGGTGGGGACCGCAATTTCAATTTCCCCCCCATCGAAAAAATTCAAGATCCGGGGCTGACTTTGACACGGGCGATACACTAAAGTATATAATAGCATAGCTTCCATACAGTCTTTAGCCCACATTCAGGAACTGTACTATATTTTTCCACCTTGAAAAAACACGCTGCGCTTTCGTGACGACTCTAGTCTCATCGGGTCAAAACAATCTCTGTACTTATAGGCAGTTTACAAAGATTAGTTTTCAACCGGTAAGTGAAGATGGTACCTAATAAAAAAGAAAAATCGTTAACCTTGTCCCCATACTGGCTCTGCCACTGAGCATATTGCTGCTGCCACTGCGTCCATTGCTGCCAGTTCTGCTGCTGCATCAGCGCCCATTGCTCTTGAGTGTAGTTGCCAGCTTGCATGTCTGGTGTCATCATAGCAGGAGTCTGGGCAATGGCCCCCGGATTCCATTGCCCCGGAATCGGCATTTGCCACGACATATTATCAGAAATTACTCCTCCGCGTAAAAAATTAAGCGAAAGTATTCTAAGAGACAGAAATAATCGTGCACATCTACAGGACCTATCCCACAAACCGATGATAACCAACAAAATTGGTTCAATTTGCACATTCGCATCGCAATCGCACACACAAGTCAACAGCGGCGAGCGGCCATTTTGTTAAGGCTGAGTTCAAGCTGAGTTGTTCAGTCTATAGTGATGGCCTAAAATCGATAATATAAAATTAATCAAAATCCAAGCGCTATATTGTTGAAAAATAATACGTGTTATTTTTAAAGCTACAAAGTTATTACTACAAACATAAAGTGGACAGAAATATATTATTTGTACAAAAGACGCATCGCTTTTACTTTAATCCAAAAATGTCACAGAGACTTTCAAGTTTCAGACAATTAATTTTGCATTGAGAGTATTGAGAGACACATGTTGCCTCGGCGCGCCCTCCACAAACGACTGATGTAATCTGTCTCTGAAACACTAAACGCAATAATTAATTAATGAGCTTTTTATCTTAAATTTTGCGGAGGACGTATACATGTGTATATATACATTATATATATATATATATATATATATATATATACATAATAAATATATATCTCACTGTTGCCCGCGACTTTGTTCGCGTGGTAATTTTAATGTGTATTTTTTCGGGATAAAAAAAATTGCCTATGTGCTAATCCAGACTATAATCTATCTCTGTGCAAAATTTCATCCGCATCCGTTCAGCCGTTTTTGCGTGAAAGAGTAACAAACATCCATCCATACATACAAACTTTCGTATTTACAATATTAGTAAGGATATATAAATAGATACATCATCATCAACCCATTATGTCCCCACCGAGGGGCACGGGTCTCTTCCCTGAGGAAGGTTTAGGCCATACTCCACCACGGGGGCCAAGTCCGGATTGGTGGAGGCTTGTAGACTAGTGGCTCGTCTACTGTCAGAAGTTGTCATGCCGCCCTAAGGCCTCTGACTTGGCTTAACGACTGCCATCTATCGACGGCAGCCGGCAACAACAGCTTAACGTGCCTTGCGAAGCACGGAACCGCTCGGAAAAATGCCACTAGCGTTAGGCATAGACGGCGACCCATCCATGCACTGAACGCGCCCTGTGGTGCTTAACCTTCGTGATCGTTTAAGATCACTCAGGCAGCCGGGGCTACGAGCGATTCAGTAAATAGATACAGCCTCCTTAAAATTAAAGGTGAACTATAAAATGTGAAACAGATCAAGTCATATGCACTAACGTAAAAATAAACTACAAAAGTATGTGCTAAGTGGTTGTGGATTGAAATGTGGCGTATCCGCACTACATTTCACGATTATGGTCGTTTGGTATGATGCATTAGGTATTAAAGTAAATATGCATATGTTCCGGAACACACCAAGTCATATCAAAATGACGTGCTAAGTGGTTGTGGATTTAAGTGTGGCGTATCCGCGCTACATTTGATCATTATGTTACTTTGGTATGATGCGTTACGTATTAAACTAAATATGCATATGAATATATGACTTGGTGTGTTCCGGTTCGGAGTGCTTTATAAATGACACCGATACTCATCTATTGTGTAAAGCAATAGGATACTATTTTTTCATGGTCAATTTGCATGAAAAATACAAAACATACAAAAAAATAATAATTTAAGCTTTGGAATCTTGGAAGTGGTTTATATATCGTTACTATATAAACTCTCCAAAAGGTTTTCCATTATTTTCATAGTGGAAGTGAAAGCCGAAAAGTTATGAGTTACAAAAAGCCCTTTTCTAGCAGCTTCATAAGGAAAGTATATAACTATCGTGCACATTATGTTCCGTGATCCTAAAGCCCGATTCTGTGCGCGTTTTCACGCATATAAACGGCTCACATATGAAAAATCACTTGTATGTAACCATTTTTCACCATCTGTATAATCACTATTTCGATTTTTGACATTTTACATAATCGGTAAAATTAAAATTTATTTTTATCAATTTATCAAAAAATTTGATAGCGTTGTCAGAGCTTTTCTAGATCTTGCTGATTTCTCATCCGAACTTTGGTTGGTGAAAAAGTTAGAGAGTATTGTAGAAAACTCTATAGTGCACGTGGAAAAAACGTGCAATACTTACAATACATACTTACAAAAGATTAGGAAGATCCCTTTGCTGCCCCTTATCAAATTACTATCCAATGTGTATTTGTGTATTTGACCTACAACTTTAAAGTTTGGTTTGAAAATTCGTTATGAAAACCACGAGGGAGGCCTGTGTCCTACAGTGGGCGTCAAATGGCTGATGATGAAAGTTTTCTTTATGTACACCAGGTTGGAAACTCAATTGTAGTATCACATTTGAAATCCTCACAGTAAGACGTGAGTTAACTACCACTTGCACTATCTAGTGGACTATGAACTATTTCCGTGAGTGAACATAATATTATAATGAGTTCACCGCTTAATTTCAATTGATAGAATTCTTATACCTTTTCCTGTAATCTACAAGCAATTAACTAAATATTGTATTTTTTTTCAAAATTTTAGGCTAAGTAGTTTCGGAGATTAGGGGGGATCAATGGTCAATTTTCGTCTTCTTTCATGAATAAAATCAAAACATTTATTTTACAATATCAACATAAAATATTTTTGAGATCCTAATAACGAGCCCTTTCATTTGATATGTTATGATACAGTAAGGATTGCAAAACTTTTTTTCACTTCCTAATTTGTCCCCAGAAAATGAACCTTATTTTAAAAAAATATTTATTTTTTTGCATATCTGTGTTTAGGTCATAGGATTACAGCATCCTACTAAATTTGACCTGATTTGGTCCAGTAGATTCGGAGCAAATTGGCCGGTGACAGACCATTTCTCGAATGTGTAGTATGCAAAATGCAACGACAAAATGGTCTGACTTCGATATCTATTGTAATTTTTTGGCAGTGCCTCCACAGCCGGCTAAGGTTTTTGCCACGTCTGCCGGCTACGGTTTATTTTATGGAAGTCAGACCCTGCTAATTAGCTTGCTTCATTCATTCAGACACCAAAAAATATTCTTTGGCGAATGAATGAATGAAGTCTCTATAATCTGTCAATTCAATGTCAAACATAAACCAATTGCGGAGGTTGCCCAAAATATGTTTTTTAACCGACTTTGAAAAAGGAGGAGGTCCTCAATTTGACGGAATCTTTATTTATTACTTTTATTATTTCAGTATATGATTGCATTGCAGGAAGTGAAACAGGAAATGTTTTGGCGGAATTCTGCTATGTTTATCCAAGAAATACTACAAGATATGACAGGTGGTTAAAGCTAAAAACCAACTTAGCCCACGTATGAAACGCACGCTTGAACTTCTATTCCCGAATTTACCAACCAACAGAAACATTTATCCTACTTGACTTTGCGTCTAATAAATGTGATACCATACACGTCTGTTGTTTTGAAATCGCTCATAAAACTTGGTTGGTAAAGTATTGTTCAGAGGTCAGAGGTCGCGGGTTCAAGTCCCGGCATGGGTGGATTTTTTAGCCTCTAAGTAGGTTTTTAAAATTGTCCTCAGCTCGGGTTAGTGCAATATAAAGAATATAATATTGTTAAAGCTATTTTTAACTCTTCGTATGGTGAAAATTAATCTGACTTTAATTTTTTTTCCTTAAAATTTGAAATTAACTTAGCAGCACCCAAAAGCGGTCGAAAACAGATTTTGGTTTAAACAATAAGAAAAGAGAAGTATCTTGGTTATTTGACATCTGTGGAAAGAAAAGTTTTTTTTATTTATTGTTCCAATACGGCTTTTGTACTGCCAATTTAGCCGGCTGCCAAGGCATTACCAATTTTTTTCATCGCTACATTTATCGATGTGAAGAATTACGCAGCAATCGATAAAATTTCTATTCATTTCACATCACTACTTAGACGCCATTGCTCGCGATGTCGTTTGTGTTGCGTTCTTCGAAAGAATAATTTCGTTTTCATTTTCAAGTGTGTTTAGTATTTTTACTGTGAAGGTGACAAAAAGAACTGAAAACTGTTATAATAAAAACAATTTGGTACCAATTAGGTGTGACAACGAGCCAAGATATCGTGAATTTCACTGCGCGGGAAATGTGGCATCATTTCACCCAATGTTTCTCCCGTTACGGATACTAATCAAACTCCTGGGAATACTGTTGAAAGAACACTAATAAGCCCTCTAATCACGACCATGAAGCGCCAGAAATTGAATAAGTCTAGTAAAACCATTGACCGCTTATACAAAGAAGGGCAGTGCCGAGATTGCACTGTTGTGGTATCGCGAATGGACTTTGCCAAGATTTTAGGGAAATTCACTAAAGTGAAGATTCAGTATGAAAGCAGCTCAACGCCTAAGGAGAAACAGAAAGCTATCCGAGAAGTGGCATCACCTACTTCAAATTCAAGATTGAAAAATAATGAGAATGGTATGGTTCTCATCCACAGAAGTGCCTATAAAGAACACCCAGTCAAAGAGATCCTTGATCCCATAAAGCCAAATAACAGTGCGAAATCGCTCAACACTGCTAGCTTGAAGCGTCCTTTAAATAATAATATTTTAAAAGAAAACAATAGGTTAAAAAAAACACCAGATGTAAAAGATAAAGCTTTTAAGGCATATGAGAGAAAAAACAACAAAACTTTAACCTCAAAACGGTATGGTATAGTATTTGAAATGCCGAAATCCAGCAAAATTTGTGACACCAAAAACAAAATTTCACTCTTGGATTTATTGCCAAGCATTGATAAGAGTTTACTGCCATCAGAGGAGTGGTGCATAGATTACTTACCAAATACTGACGAGCCCAAAGAAGACAAGGTGTATGATAAAATTGCAGCAGAACTTGAACACTTAATGTATAACGAGAAAAGCAGTATAATACAACCAGAAGGAGGAAAGACGGACGACTCGCAAAGTAAAGGTGCTGATGACTTTCCATCTATTTTGGACATCTTGAATGAAAACCCTGCTGACGCCAAGATAAAGAAGAAAGAACTTAACAATACCAATTTGGCCTCTAGTGATGTTGAAGCAATGCTTCTTGGTCAACCCGATTCTACTAAACCTACAGATGCTTGTGATTCTAGCATAAGCAACTTAATTGATTCTGACTTGCCTGATAAGTCAGTTGCTGACGATATTGATGAGCCTTGCAGTCCATCTATTCTTGACGAAGCATTGCAAAAAGGCATTGCTGAGCACTTGCCTGAAGAGGATCAACGAGAAAATAAAATGCTTAAGGAAAATGGCAAAAATACAGTTGAACCAATGGAGACTGATGAGAATCAAGAAAAATCTACATCTGACACCAAAGTAGAGATTGATATGAAGGGACCTGCAAAAGAAATAACTCATTTGGTCTTTAAACTAATGAATAATGGAAGCTGTAAGAAATCTGTTACTTGCCCTAAAAACTTGAAATATAACATAGAGTTTGCAGGAAAGCCTGCTCAGTTGTTAGGCGCACCAAGTTTTGTTTCGAGTCGAGAAGACTTAAAAGTGTTGCTTCAGATTGTCAACGACAGTGAAATTGAGAGTTTTTATGTTTTACAGTAGTATAGTCTATCAACCAATTGTACTTAGGAGAAGTCCTGTAATTAAAAAAGTAAAATATTCCTGTAAATTAAAATGCATGCCTAATTTTCCTTTATTATTTCACCAATTCGAACTAATTACTCTAGTTATTAGACTGATAATATGGACACATCATAATTTTTTCTGGCATTGTTTATTTACTTGCACTCCAAATTATTAGGTACAAATTAATTACTATTTTATAAGAATAGTTACTGATTTTCTGCTTGACGAATGTGTATAAACTGTAGATTTACCTTTGGTATTTAGTTTATAAAAATTGTATGTATTTAATTACATAATTATTATGAAATGTGACATGGTAACAACAGCCTCAATATAGTGAAGTTTATACATGCAAGTTTAAGCTGGAATAATTAAAAGATAAAGGATGTATTTTATTCTATAATCACATTATCTAGGTAATAAAATATAATGTCCAGCTTCACTCACATTAGAAACATGATCTTGCTACCTATTTATAATCAAAACTTGTGTTTATAATGTATGTAGGATTCATTTCATGATAATGTTGAACTTATGTATTATTTCCTTTTTAATTGGTTTAAATATAGGTTACCTTGAAGGTTATTTCTTGTTTTTTTATTTATCACAGTATTTCATATTTGTATTCCTGTTTGAAAGCATTATAATTTGTGGGGTAACTGGTCTGTGTTCCCTCTTTCGTAACTGAGATTGTTGCTATTTGGCAAGCAGCTCCAATTATTTGATGCATTGGATAATCCTTGTGGGTGACCAGGAATGTTGCTAGTGCACCAACAAACGCATCACCAGCACCCTGAAACATCATAGTGCCATTTTCACCAATTTTTTAGATGCAGAAATTATCCTCATGCATTTTATATAATATTATACATACAGTTGTGTCTACAGGAGTGGCAAGCTCACAGAAAACATGAATGGGTTGCTTCTCCTGTTTTGATGCAAAAACTGCACCTTTTTCGCCCAGGGTTATTATAACACTTTCACATCCCATTTTCAGTAAACTCTGCAGAGCTTCCATGGCATTTCTAAAAAAACCACAAATATTTATTATTACATCATCATTCAGCCACAAGAAGTCCACTGCTGGACGTAGGCCTCCTCCATGGATTTCCAAAAAGACTGAATCAGAAATGATGAGATCCGTAGACAAACGAAAGTTGAAGTGGCAGTGGGCGGGGCACATAGCACGCAGAACTGATTATTACATAAATACATATCTAGAACATACTAGGGAAGGTTTTATCATACTTACTGAAGATTATTAACAGTAAGACTTGTCAGCAATGAGGCCTCTGATTCATTAACACACAGTATGGAGCATAAAGGTAAAATTTTCCCAATGTCTACCCTGGCAGGTGCAGCATTCAGCATTCTCAACTAAAAGGGAAGAAGAAATGTGTTGCATGCAATGCAACTGCATGATTAAATTCAGATGTAAAATTAAACCTAAAAGACTTACTCCTTTATTCAATTTAAAGGCTTCCAAAGTTGTTTCAAATGGTGTCTCTAATTGACCAATGAGGATATCAGCTGACTCAATAAGTTCTGAGCAGGCTTTCACATCTGCTTGGCTGAGTTTACCATTAGCACCAGGTACAATGACTATCTGATTCTCCCCACACTCGGCTACACATATTTGTGCTATGCCTGTAGTCACATTAGGCGTTACATGGGCTTGAGATACATTAACACCAATCTCTTGAAGATAGTCTTTGTACATCTTACCCCATTGATCGTCGCCAACCTGAGAAAAACAAGTAAACAAAAGAGACAAGGTAAGTATGTAAAACAAAGAAGTACCTAAGTAGGTACAATATAATTGGGTTTCTCATTTTACCCTGCCAATCATGTAGGTGTTTCCGCCAAGTTTGGCAGCAGCAACACATTGATTGGCTCCCTTGCCTCCAAAGCTAGTGGTAAACTTCGTACCATGTAAGGTTTCACCTGGAGTTGGAAGTCTCGAAGCATAACTACAAATTAGACCACAGTAATTTAAAGTTTATACCTAAATATTCAATAACAATAGGAGGTTAGGAATATTAAACTCATATTACTTAGTAGGTAAACACTTAAGATAGAATGTTGGAATCAAAATAGTAATTCAGCAAAACCTACGTTGTAAAATCTACACTGCACGAACCTATAACAACTATTTTTGGTGATTTCAACTCCATCGTAATAAAAAGAAAGTATTATGTAGTATAATAATATAGATGGTATTTGCGTTAAAAAAATAATTATGTAGAGAAAATGTGTCTTGCTTGCTTGTAGTACCTAGTACTGTTTCATAAATGTTATCAGTCAGTACATAGTAGGTAGGTAAGTACTTATGTAAAGATAACAAATGTCAAATAGATAAGGAGTGATATTAAAAAAAGTTATTAGTGATTGAGTCAATCAAGTACTAATAAAAAATCGATTTATAATATTTTATACCAGCTGACTCGGAAAACGTTGTTTTGCCATATTTATTAATAATAATTAGCCTGATAGCCTGTCTACGACCTATTCTCAGACCTACCTACTAAATATACACAAAAAAAAACATAAAAATCGGTGAAGCCGGAAGAGTTCGATAACAATTACTGCGACACGAGATTTTAAAATATTAGATACCCATATTTAAACTTTTTAAACAAACATTAGTAATTAGATGTTATTCACTTAATTTAATTGTGTCCTTGTTAGTTTTTGGAATTAATTAGGTGTATTGAGACAGTTTTTCGTTTTTTCATAGTTTACGAGCAGTCCAACACTAGTAGGGTAAGAGCTCCTAATATCATTAGGTCACCCACCTCATATTATCCAACGTCCAACACAGTCATGCTAATCCTGTCACTCATAATAACACAATGATGATATAGGTAAATAAAGAATATTTCAATAGGTAGGTAAGTAAAATAGGGTTTAAAACAAGCAAATCCTGTAGTTTTTCTTATTGACTAAAATCTACAGACGACGGAGCTGAGCAAAAAAAAAGTTCATATATCAAGCAGGGGTAGACCTGCAAGGCAAGCAAGTTTAGTACATTACTGAAGATGGCTGAGGAACACTGTAATTTTTGTGTTGAAATATTTTTTCTATATGAAATGGTTCACAAACAACAGTATTATTAATAGGAATAGGAAAGCCGCTGGAATAATTTTTCACTTGAGGTGATCTTCATCAACCAAGATAAAAAAATTAACCGACTTCAAAAAACAAGGAGGTTCGCAATTCGTCGGAATATATTTTTAATTTTTTTTATGTTTCCCGATTACTAGAAAAAGCCTGAACTGATTTGGAAAATTCTTTTTTTTGTTTGAAAGGGTAGACTTTACAGGTTGTCCTATGGTTAACAAGTCAGATTCTGATGATGGGATCCTGGAGAAATCGAGGCAACTCTTCAAACTTTCAAGGCGTAGGTACTTGAAACGATTTAAGTTCTTTTTACAGTGATTCGTGCATTTGCTCTCGGAAAACACAATTTTGTGGAGTCACAGTGATATTCACACAAAAATGCAAAATTTTTTTTAAATAAAAAATAAAAACCGACTTCAAAACACCAAAGCACTAAAACGCAGAAATAATTTAAACGAATATGACCCTTGAAAGGGATTGGACCTCTGTGGCATATCCACGCGCCGCCATTTTGAGTTTTGTTCAAAGTTTCCGCGCACGATGAAAGTGGTAAATATGGATAGAGGATACTTATACAAACAAAAAAACTTCTAGTCATTATGGTACCCTAAAATGTTACGTTTCCAAGATATTTGGAGTGAAAGATCGTCATATGAGATCTATGACAATCATTAAGAATACAGTTATTTTAAACGTTATTTTGTCAAAGTAGCTGGTTCTAATCCAAGAACATCTTGTTCTAACCGCAATAGTTGGCTATCATATATATCACATAAATTGTCGAAATCGGTTAAAGGATGGGCCCCATTAGGCCTTATTTAGTGCTGCCCATTGAAGAGTTCCGTTCTCCATATCTGAAAGACTTCATCACACACATCTTCACTAAATTAAAACGGAACCAATGGGACGTTATATCTATTCGAACAAAAAAACAATTGTCGAAATTGGTTAAGATTTGACGGAGTTATGCGAGAACATAGCCAACAAAAATTATATACATTTTGGCTATCATCATCATCATCACCAGCCCCTTGACGTCCACTGCAGAACACAGGCCTCCCTTATGGTTATGAAAACAAGGTCTTGCCATAATCGCCACGCTTGGCGTGCGGGTTGGCGATCGCAGTATGGGGTTGGAATCTCAGGAAGACGCTGCTGCCCGTCTGCTGGTAATGTATTTCCTTAGTCGCCTTCTACGACATCCACGGGAGGAAATTAATGGAGTGACGCTATTCTTAATCCGGCGCCACACGGATCTTAATCCGGCGCCACACGGATATGTATATAAAAATAATAAATAAGTAATAAATCTCACTTTTCTTGTTTTAAAAACGTACAATTATCGAAGATTTTAATATGTACGGATGTGCAATTTAAAAAAAAAAATATCGTATCACTCACAGTGAGTTCAAAATTTATTGCAAAATTAAGCGAGCGGTTTTGCAAAGGAGTAACGGACAGGACAAAAATAAAAAAAGAGATATTTTTAGCAATAACTGATTGTTTTGATTGTTTTATTTTAGGTAGGTATGTACCAATAAAACTGTTCTGGATACTACGAATTCGTTTTATTCAATTACTTAGTCTAATTAATTATCACTGTCGAGTTTTGGTAACGAACATGACATAATGTGTCTCCTATTTCACAATTTTCATTAATTTCCTGACAAAAAAACCATTAAATAAAATCTATCACTCCATTATTATAAAACAATAAATATAGGATCACACTACAATCAAAGATTTTAAGATTTCGGCATAAAATAGATGATCATAATTCCATTGCCGGGGTACATATTTTGGCGGCCATGCCCACGTTCCAAAGTGCTCAAAGAAGGCACCTAGGACAAGAGAATAATCCCAAAACCGATGTGTTTAGCTGCTAAAGCTCAAGTCAGAAAACGCTGGATGCGGCTATCTTTTTCATTGTGTGCCACCTTTATGGGAAGGGCCGCACTACGACGGCCGGCCGACAATGGAGAAGATAAATGCTTTTTTCAAAAGTGACAAACAAAATCTACAGAAAATTACAAGAATAACAGTGTTTTTACTTTTTTCGTATCTTTAAAAACGGCTGAGAAAATTAAGATCAAAGTGCACATTTTCGTTCGAAATTTCTCCTCTTACGGCTCCTCTCGCTGGCCGGCGCGCGGCGGCGGCGGCGCGGCGCGCGGGCGGGGCAAGTCGAGCTTACGTGACATTTTGATAAAGTTTATCTAGAAACAAAAAACCGGCCAAGTGCGAGTTGAGGTCGCGTGGAGAGGGTTCCGTACAATGCCAAGTCAAATGTTTTTATTCCAGACGAGAGTTAACTACTACTAGCGCTATCTAGTGGTGTTTTAGTGAACTATTTTCCATAAGTGAACGTATTTTATTGAGTTTACCACTTTATTTTCAATTGATAGAATTGAAGGAAGAAAGATTGACAAAACAAATATATCGAGCGAATGTGGATGGAAGGGCCGGTAAGGGACGACCCAGACGGACATACTTTGACCAAATAGAGGATGTATTAACAAAGGGCAAGATAAAAAGTACCCGAAACCGGCGTGCGTGCATGCAACGACTAATGAGTGTTGAGGAAGCGAAAGTGATCTGTCAGGATCGTAGCAAGTGGCAGTCCCTGGTCTCTGCCTACCCCTCTGGGATACAGGCGTGAGTTTATGTTATGTTATGTTATGTTATGATAGAATTCTTATAGGTTTTCCTGTAATCTACAAGCAATGAACTATATTTAAATGTTTTTCCAAATTTTAGGCTCAGTAGTTTTGGGGATCAGGGGGCGGAATGGTCAATTTCCTCGTCTTTCATGAATAAAACCAAAACCTGGGGTTTTTTTTGTCCCCAGCCGGGATTCGAACCCGGAACCTTTCGCATGGTATGCAGATGCACTACCGCTGCGTCACGAGGTCGTCAAAAAATCTCAAACTATACTCTCGACCTCATGGCTAAACGTCGCTCGTTGCAACTGCAGTCCTCCGAGGAAGCTCAGTCATATAGGCAGCTCAATAGACAAATATCAAAGTCTATACGGCACGATATTCGTTCCATTAATACCGAACGTATTAGAGCGGAACAAAGGCTCCAAAGTGTTCGCAAAAGACATGTCTAATGGGCAAAGCGAACTGACGAAGCTGGAGAGAGAGGACGGCAGTATAGCGTCGACCAAATCAGAGGTGCTGAGGGAGATTGAGGGTTTCTTTGGACAGCTATAAACCTCAGTCGCAAAACCTGTTAGCAGTTTGAACAAAGATCCTAGAGCCAAACTGACGCGACATTATACCGAAGATATCCCGGACATCAGCCTTTACGAGATTAAGATGGCCCTAAAACAGCTCAAGAATAACAAGGCACCAGGATAGGACGGAAATACATCAGAGCTCCTGAAAGCGGGTGGAGCACCGGTACTTAAAGTCCTTCAGAAGCTCTTCAATTCCGTCGTGCTCGAAGGAAAAACGCCATAAGCATGGAACAGAAGCGTGGTAACGCTTTTCTTCAAGAAAGGGGATAACACTGTGGAAGACCTACCGACCCATCTCGCTTCTAAGCCATATTTATAAGCTATTTCCAGGGTCCTCACAAATCGTCTCGAACGCAGGTTTGATGACTTCCAGCCTCCCGAACAAGCTGGTTTCCGAAAGGGCTATAGTACCATAGACCACATCCACACGCTGCGGCAAATTATACAGAAGACTGAGGAGTATAATTTGCCATTCTGCTTAGCGTTTGTGGACTATGAGAAAGCCTTCGATTCGATCGAGACATGGGCAGTGCTCGAGTCTCTCCAGCGTTGCCGTGTTGATTATCGGTATATCGAGGTGCTGAAGTGCTTGTACAACAACGCCACTATGTCGGTGCGAGTACAGGAGAAGAGTTTGAAGGCAATTCCATTGAAAAGGGGCGTGAGACAGGGAGACGTTATCTCTCCGAAACTGTTCACGAACGGACTGGAAGATGCCTTCAAGCTTCTGAAATGGCAGGGACGCGACTTCAGTATCAATGGCGAGTACATCACTCACCTTCGATTTGCCGACGATATAGTAGTCATGGCAGAAACGATGGAAGACCTCGGCATAATGCTCGGAGACCTTAATCGAGTTTCCCAACGGGTGGGCCTGGAAACATGTAACGAAGGACGTTACATGTCGAACGCCCGTGTTGTGCCTACCCCAATAACATTGGGGAACTCGACTCTCGAAGTTGTCGAAGTCGAAGTCGGGAATCTTAGAAGTCTTTTCGTCCTGTCAAGCAGCCTATATACGTCCCACTGTAGGGCACAGGCCTTCTCTCTCAGAGAGAGAGAGAAAGTACTGCGGACTGGCGATTTCAAGCGCTGAGTTATGTGAATAGCTCAGACACCCAGTGGCAGTGGGCGGGGCACATAGCACGCGGAACTGATGGCCGATGGGGCCGAAAAGTTCTCGAATGGAGACCACATATCGGCAAGCGCAGCGTAGGACGACAAGATGGACAGATGACCTCATCCAAGTGGCAGGAAGACGCTGGATGCAAGCCGCTTCCAACCGATCTTTTTGGAAATCCATGGAGGAGGCCTATGTCCAGCAGTGGACTTCTTGTGGCTGAATGATGATGGTGATGAAGGTTCACAAAACTTTTTTTTTTATTTCCTGATTTGTCCCCCTAAAATTAAACTTATTTTACAAACATATTTACTTTGCACATCACACCATCCTACTAAATTTCACCTGATTTGGTCTAGTAGATTCGGGGCAAAATCGCTGAGATAGACGGACGGACAGACAAACGTCATCACGAGTGATCCTATAAGGGTTCCGTTTTTTTATAGTATACGGAACACTAAAAATAAATAATAAATACTGGGTCGTGCCTCAGTGTTTTACCACCTTTATGGGAAGGGCCGCACTACGAAGTTACCCCGAAGTACGGTACAGCGTTGTATGGTATAGCGAAAGTTCATAGCTGCGAAGTACGTTACAGAAAATATTCTCTGCAGCGAATTACGCTGCGAATGTACCTACGTTGCAGCGAAAGCAATGGTTAAGATTTTAGCTTTACGAGAAACTGAAAGTAGACTTTTAACCTTTAGTTAATGAACTGGATGATGTCAAGACTACCCTATCTTGAAAAAAACTATCTACTTTCAGGCGGTTTTTTTTTGCGCGTAAGCGTGTAATGTAAGCATGTATGTATGTATATATGTATGTATACTTACAACGTATCCCAAAAGCCAACAATAAGCGGGCACCAGACGGTGCACCTGCTCCGGACTACTCTAGATAACCAAAAACCGGCCAAGTGCGACTCGGACTCGCGCACCGAGGATTTCGTATAAATTTGTAGGTAGGTACTTACATAGGTATTAGAAATAGTAGAGCTTTTCCCGAACTTCAACGACTATTTTTTGTGATTTAATTACAAATGTATAGTTTCAGGTTTTTCCTTGTACTTGTAGTATAAGACGATATTACTTGAAAAATGTCGTAGTTCTAAGTTAACGGAAAGATTAATTTTGATTCCCTTGAGCGTGGAAATATAGGTTTTTGCACATGTTCTGTGTTTTTGCAGCATAAACGGCCGTTATCTTTTTTTACGTTAACTAAGAAGTTTGATTTTCTCACAGCATCGAGGGTCTGTAGACTTGAGTAGGTATATTAACTATATGGTTTTAATTTCAACCTGATACGCGTTCCCGAGATAAAGGGTCTTGACAGACAGACGAACGGACGGACGGACAACAGATTTTGAGGTACGGAACCCTAAAAAGAAAAAAACGCTTAATTTTTTTGGAAGTTACAAAAAAATATTGAAATCCTTCGAAAATGTACACCCCTTTATCTACCACGACCACATTTTGTTGAACATCTCAGATTTTTTTTTAGCGTCGGCTACCTAAGTAACACTGCTATTTACTACAACCCTTAAAAATCACAGAATGTTTGCACATGTTTTAGTATGTTTGAATTAAAAAACGCCAAGACATTAACGGCTCGGTATTACGTAAAAAAAAAACAAAAATCCTCTTAACGTTTGCACGGATTAGAGGGTCTTTTTAGTTCTGTTTATAGCTCAGTTCATTTAAGAGTTCTTGTATCGAGTGGCACAGAGAAAATAATTCGAGTGGTATCACTAGAAACATTAGAAACTGACAGCTCGTAGGATCTCAGTTAACGACGTACCTACCTCCGTGCATGACGTACCTACTTCCGGTTTCGTAGACTATGGTTCTTTTTTTCGCTTTAAAATTTATTTAACCAGCCCAAATCAAAATATTTAACCCAGGTTCCCAACATTGCCCATTTTCTCCAAAAAAATGTGGCTAGGTAGGTACATATTTTCCTTGTAAAATCTCCGCCAGCCAGACTATTTTAATCGGCGTTTTTGAAGTGTTTTAAGGAATCGACTTTTTGTAGACAAGACCGTTAAACTTCTCGATGGATAAAAGCACTCTTCGAGTTTCAGCTTATTTGGTCGAGCTTGATAGGTAACTATTTTAGTGAAAATCGGTGACCCATAGTTTTTTTCCTGATACTCTGAAAGAGTAAATCACACAAACTGAATTCCACGCGAGCGAAGCCGCGGGCACTGATAGTAATTAATAAAAACCGAGTAAATGCGAGTCTGACTCGCGCACGAACGGTTCCGTACCATTGTCTATACTTACATTTGAATATTTCAAGCGTCTACCTGCTTTTATTAATATCGAGCAAAAAACGGCAAAAAATCACGTTTGTTGTATGGGAGCGGCCCCTAAAATATTTGTTGTTATAGCGGCAACAGAAATACATAATTCTGATTTCTCTATCTATCTATCATCCGTGAAAATTTCAACTGTCTAGCTACCACGGTTCATGAGATACAGCCAGTCACAAACAGACGGACAGAGTCTTAGTAATAGGGTCCCTTACCCTTTGGGCACGGAACCCTAGCAAGGTACACAGTGTTGAATTGTTTAAAACCGCTTCAAGTGTATTTAACTTATAATACTAAAAACCATTTCTGTGCTACATACAACTATACAAGTTAGCATATTTCGCAAAAAAAAAAAACAACGAATTATTAATAATTGTAATAGTTAGGTACAGTCAACAGCAGATCAACCTCTACATTGTAGTAAGTCGCCCATAACATAACTGAGTAAAGTGCATAGATATAAAGATTGATGTGCTGTCGTCTGTACTGTGTTCTGTGATACTGTAGGTGATGTCAAAAATGTTATGAGTATAGTGATAAATCATAACAAAAACAACTAATAAGCCTAAATTGTTATTTATTTTAGATAATACCTAATTATGAAACTATGCAACATTTTATGTACCCTTTTCATTCTTGTTTTCTTCAGTTTTAATACTATCTTTCGATGTTTCCTTAGGTACCTCTTTGCCAATATTTTCAGCTATTTCAGCATACTTTGTCTGCCTGTAGTCATGTTTGGCTGAATCAAGCAAGATATTTTGGATCAAAAATCTGTTGCTGGCATTTCTGGACGTCAGGGAGGGATATGGGTTTTCTTTGAGTTCCAAAACAGATTTGTCAATGTTGCGCTCAGCCTGAGGTTTTGGCGCTCGGTACATTCGAGTGAACGATGTATCATAGTTTTCATATCTTGGTACCAAGACTTTAAACAATTTGTGCACAAGCTCCTTCTCTAGTAGCCAGTAGTCGGCTAGTTTCATGGTGGGTTTGTGGCAGTCTCCATGGCGAATAGCTTCAGAGATGAGCTGTTAACATAAAAATTAAATATGAGACCCTAGGTAGCAGTGTTAGTAACAAAACTACAGGTTTGAAGGGAAAATAAGATGATTCACTTGGGCGATCAAACATTATAGGATCTGTTTATTAATGAATCCATTCGGCTTTAATTCTGTGTTTAGGGGATACATGCAGATTAAAAGAAGTAGAATGAAAGACGGTAATTAATGTAAAAAAACCGGACAAGTGCGAGTCGGACTCGCTCACCAAGGATTCCGTACAAATTTGTAGATCTGGGAGCACGGCAGTGCCCCCGCCAACTCAAGAAAAAAGGGGCAAAGAAGCCGTACCATCCTTTTCTCGAAGCAGTTCAGGCAATTTTCGACCCCCCTATAACTTCGTTGTGGATAAAACTAGAGGCCTGAATTTTCAGTAACAAAGCAGGCATGTTTGTCATTCACTCACTCACTGACCGATTGACCGATCATCAAAACTCTAAGGCACTTCTAGCAGACATAAAGCTTCAAATCTTGGTGGCTCTTGGTGGATATTGTATAGTTGCATGTATTACATTAAATTACATTACATTTCATGTAATGTAATTTAATTTATTGTAATATACAGGATTACAAAGTTACATTTACGGTGAATGAATCAGTGTATCATGTATAATATAATGGAATAATAGGTGTATAACCTACATATAATTATGTTCAAAGGTAACTTGTAAAATGGTCAAGGAAAAAAAGTAGTACTATCTACAAAAAGAAATGAGATGCCATCAAAAACATAACTTGTAAAAAAAAACCAAGTCTCGCAACTCAGTTCTTCTACCGTAAAAAGTTGTGAGATCCATGTAATACCAAGTCGGTTAATTTATTCAATTCAGTCCCTACTTAAGGGTCTTTCTGCCTTAAGTTATCACGTAATTAGCTAACCTAACAACATCTTATAGTGACCATATCAATGTTAAATATCTTTTGTTTTAAAAAAAGCGTAATTACGTAGTAACTTAAGACAGAAGGACCCTTAAGTAGGGACTGAATAAATTAACCGACTTGTAGAAGAACTGAGTTGCAAAACTTGGTTTTTTTACAAGTTATGTTTTTGATGGCATAGGTACTTAGATATTATAAATAGTTCAGGAATCGAGTCTCGTTTTTTCTGAGCTTTTCCCGAATTTCAAAGACTAACTTTTGAATGATTTAATTACAAATGTGTACTTTTCAGATTTTTTCCTGTATTTGTTGTATACGACGATATTACTTGCCAAATTTCATAGTTCTAGGTCAACGGCAAGTAACCTATCGTATCTTTTTTTTTTACGTTAACTTAGAAGTTTGATTTTTTCACAGCTTCAAGGGACTGTAGATGGTTTTAATTTCAAGTTTTCAACTCGATACCTCCACGCGTTCCCGAGATAAAGGGTCGTGCCAGACGGACGGACGGACGGACGGACGGACCGACAACAAAGTGATCCTATAAGGGCTCCGTTTTTTCCTTTGCAGGTAAGGAACCCTAATTATTAACTGTCCTCATAATGTAGGCAGCAACACTTTTTTTAATTAAGTCTTTCCTTCAAATGTATACCTACCTATTATGTTATATAGGTTTGTCTTCTGCCTAGACTTTAATTAGGTAACATGTATATAAATTTGAGGAAGCCTGAGTGTCTGAGGTGTTCACATACCTGTGCTTGAAATTGCCACTACGCGATGGGCATGCGTGGTAAGCTCATACTCTCTCTCTCTCTCTCTGAGATAAGGCCAGTGCCCTGCAGTGGAACGTATATAGCCTACATAAAAAGAAATATATATCTCTAATATATAAAAATCTCGTGTCAAGGTGTTCGTTATCGAACTCCTCCGAAACGGCTTCACCGATTTTTATTAAATTTGTCGTGTTTTTTGGTTAGGTCTGAGAATAATAGGCCGTACGCTAATTAATATTAAGAGTCAGCTAGTATAGTTATTATGTCGCCGACCACTCATTTAATCAGCCGTCCAATTCAACGCCTAGGAAGTTTACTAGGCGGTGGCATTCAATAACACGGCTAGCATTTTAGTTATAATACAGCATTGTCGAAAACGTTTGACTACTTGGCTGACGGAAAACTAGCCTTTTTATTATTAAAAGCTTGAATGAAGAGCCGCTATTTGTGTGAATTTAGGAAATTCAAGATGGCGTCAACGCAACAGCAGATTTACTTTACCTATCTGCTTCGGTAGTGTAACCATGATATTTGGTTGAAACTGAACTGATAAGGGACAAAGTAGTTGTTAAAAAGGTATTTTTGATAGAAAAAAACATAGACAAACATGTGTAGAAACTAAACGCATTATGGAGCGAAAACGAAAATTTTTAAATGTAAATTCGACGATTTTTTCCTTCCTGCGTACTTTCGAATGGTCAATAGGCTGAAATGGCTTAAAATCAGGATTGGGCACTCATGGTTTGGTTGCTGATAGGTTCAATGTTTTGAAAACGAACTCAGTGCACCCTAATTCCATGCAGAGGTTCTGGTTCCCTCTCTAGAGGGTATATTAAAAAGCCGGACCCGCGGAGGTTTGGCAGCCCCCGCCCGCCGTAACAAAGAGCAGGCACCACAGCTGTTCTGTGGCAGGCACCGGTGCGAGCCATAGCGGCTGAGGCTCGTCGCCGAAGGACGGCTCGCACGGATTCCTACAATTTATCCCGCAGCGCCGGAGCAGTTACAGAAGTAAATTACGGTGAACGAGGTCGGATAAACTGAAGTAGTTAGTATTTTCACTTATAGTACTGTATCTTTTGGTCAACCTACCGAAGCAGACGCACCGTCCAGTACTGACTACTTGGTTAGCCACTGTCAGCTAGGTTATTTTAACGTTTTGTTCAATTACATGGCTGAATAACCTTCAGCCCTTTAATTGGATGCCGCCGCCACTTAGCTAGGCAATTAAAATGACGGCTAATTTTACCAATTTTACAATGTGTCCCAAAATCCAACGATAAGCGGGCACCAGACGGTGCACCTGCTCCTACAACTCTAGAAAAAAAAACGCCAGTATGCCAATCTTCCAACAAAAATCTTCAAACCCCTTTCGAAAAAAATAGTACTTGGCTGCCGGAATTCGTTGCCTCTCGCCAAGCCATGACGAACACCAAGTTGCAAGAGACGACACGGTTATTCGCACACGCAGCAAAAAGATAAAACGGTTTTTCTGTCGCGTATTTGTCGAAACAACAAAGGGTAGGTGACTAGGGTTAACTTAGAAAACAAAGTCATTGGTACATGCCGTGATTTGTACCCACGACCTCCCGAATGAGAAGCCGGCGTTCTACCGCTCCGCTACTACCACCGCTTGTTGAAAGAGTAATAATCTGTTGTTGTTTATTTCGCCCGGGCGCAGGTAGCGCACTTTTACTATGTGAGAGAGAGATAGAGAGAGAGAGAGAGAGAGAGAGAGAGAGAGAGAAAGAGAGAGAGAGAGAGAGAGAAAGAGAGAGAGAGAGAGAGGGGGGAGGAGGGAGAGAGAGAGGGGGGAGGAGGGAGATAGGGGGGGGGAGGGAGAGAGGGGAGAGAGGGGGGGGGAGGGAGAGAGGGGAGAGAGAGAGAGAGAGAGAGAGAGAGAGAGAGAGAGAGAGAGAGAGCATCAACTTTTTTAAAAACTTTCCATAGTTTCCATACTTTTTTGCACCACAATGAGTGAAAATGGACTGTAGGTGGTGCAAAAAATAATCAGTAAAGTTTAGCAAAATCTGGTCACGATAGTTAAAAATCATCATCATCATCAACCCATTATGTCCCCACCGAGGGGCACGGGTCTCTTCCCTGAGGAAGGTATAGGCCATACTCCACCACGGGGGCCAAGTCCGGATTGGTGGAGTTAAAAATATCATAAAGGATTTAAATTTAAATACATTTTTGAGGGATTTAATTTTTTTTCACTTAAAAAAAATAGAGTTTTATTTCTAGTACACAATTTTCGAAGGATTAAAATGTTTTTTTGGAACTTAAAAACAAATTCAGTTTTTTTTTCTAATCATCAGCATAAGTAGCAGTCGAGCAGGTGCACCCTGGTGCCCGCTTATCATTGAATTTTGGGACACCTTGTATAAGTGTTGGGACATATCATGATTCGGACCCCGCACCCTCCGCCTCCTTCACCTCCTCACCCTTCTATATATCCTCATACAGCACATGACTGTCCCTATAGTTACATCCACGTTTCATATCGGCACCCATTTAGAAGAACTACTTCGTCTGACTTTTAAAACATAACAAAAAATATTACCCGTTCGGTGTACTGGCGGGCCTCATCTGCTCTCGGATAGTTCAATTCAATTCTTTCAAACTTGATCAGGCCAGTTACAGTTTTACGTAATTTGTTTAACCTGCCTTCGGGTCCCTGTGGGTTTCTCTGTCGTCGCGGTTCGGGTGGGACTCTGATTCGTAACTTCGACACCAATTTAGAAACCTCGGCTTGATTCATTTTTGTTACCTGTGATTATAGTAAATTTTTACTCTTTGCAAGTGATATCATTTGTACGCACGAAAACAAGAATTAGAAAATAGTTTTTAGGTTAGGTAAAGTACTCTGTGTACAGTAAAGTACTCTGTCGGTGTACCTAACTCCTCAAACTCCACAGACTATAGATCACAGAACACATACTATAGATAGACCACATAGATACAGAGATTTTCATAGATACATACTATAGATGCTTCAATATTGCAATGCTATTGCGCAATTTCATTGAAGGCTAAATCTCGGCAACGCTTTCAATGCGATTGCCGCAGACGATCATTCAATGCGATTGAAAAGTGTAAACAAGGTGATTGAACGATCGGGCGCATTTTTTATGTTCAATGCTTTTCAATGGCATTGCTTCAATTAGATTGAACCGTTTAAATACGTAAAGTCGTTCAATGTCCAATGTTCAATGGAATAGCTTCAATGTGATTGAACCGTGTAATATCACCACTACGGCTGTTCTTAGCTACTCACCCCCAGTTTCTCGTACACTCATCATCAACCCATTATGTCCTCACCGAGGGGCACGGGTCTCTTCCCTGAGGACGGTATAGGCCATACTCCACCACGGGGGCCAAGTCCGGATTGGTGGAGGCTTGTAGACTAGTGGCTCGTCTACTGTCAGAAGTTTTCAAGCCGCCCTAAGGCCTCTGACTTGGCTTAACGACTGCCATCTATCGACGGCAGCCGGCACCAACAGCTTAACGTGCCTTGCGAAGCACGGAACCGCTCGGAAATATGCCACTAGCGTTAGGCATAGACGGCGACCCATCCATGCACTGAACGCGCCCTGTGTTGCTCAACATTCGTGATCGTTTAAGATCACTCAGGCAGCCGGGGCTACGAGCGATTCACGTACACTAACACGCTATTAATCTACTGTTAACAGCTGTCAATTGACTAAAGTGCATATACAAAAAAACACCGACAGCTGTTAGCTTTTCATTTGTCCTCAATGTGCAAATGTTGTGTTTACCAGGGCCAGTCGTTATCGTTGTTGGGGGTGGTAGCCGGATCTCTGCCGGAGATTCTTAGCACCCCTTGCTCCGCCGTTACCGTGGCCGCTACCGTAGCCAGGTTATCTGGGTTATCTGAAGTCCGTCGAGAGGGCGAGGACACGATAACCCTGAAATCCGGTAACCTGCTCTACTACCGGGAGGGCGAACAACAGTCCCAGGGTGGTGTCGGGTTTCTCGTCCACAAGTCCCTCGTAAATAACATTTTGGCCATCAACAGTGTGTCGAGCAGGGTGGTGTACCTAATACGTAGAATATCTAAGAGATATTCGCTGAAGGTCATTCAGGTATACGCACCGACCACGTCACACTCCGATGAGGAGGTAGAGGCGATGTATGAGGACATTAGTAGGGCCATACATACCTCGGAGACCTATTTTAATGTGGTTATGGGGGACTTCAATGCGAAGCTGGGCACAAGAAGCGAGGGTGAGATGAGAGTGGGGCAATTTGGTCATGGGCAACGGAACCCGAGAGGACAAAGGTTGGCAGACTTCCTGGAGAAAGAGGGACTCTTTATGATTAACTCTTTCTGTCAGAAGCCACTTCACAGAAAATGGACCTGGTTGAGTCCCGATGGTTCCACGAGACACGAGATACACTTCATCCTGACCTCCAAGAGACAAATATTCAATGACGTCTCTGTGATCAACATGGTGAAAACCGGAAGCGATCACCGAATAGTTAGAGGCACATTGAACATCAATGTCAAACTTGAGAGGTCTCGTCTCATGAAGTCCACGCTCCGACCTACTCGTGCCCATATCCAAAACCCCGAGAACTTTCAACTCGAATTGTCAAATCGCTTTGAGTGCCTGGACATCATCGTTTAGACAGTGATATCATGCAATTTAAAGCCGTTCTAGACAATCGGAAAGACCCACCGACCAAGGTCACCTCGGTCGGATTGATATTCGTTCCACATGGTCGGGCGACTTGTCAGTTCTCTCCTGCTCTTGAAGGGTAAACACGTTATATACGGTGGCTCCTTATCTTTGTAAGCATCAAAAGGTTGGTTCAATGACCTTATTATTCCTGAGCGAAGAAGAAAAAGGAAGTGGATGAAACAGTGGCTAAAAGAGCGAATTGCTTTGAACCATCTAAAAATTTTAAGGATTCTTGATTCGTCTTTCTGATAAAAGCCGTTCGAATATGTTCCACCTTTTTTTAGTTGCGGCGATGTTTGCCTCTGGTTCAATTTATTTTAATTTATCGTTTAAAATCTCCCATGCTTGGGATTTCTGATTTCTGTCTTTACACTGATCGCACCCAATGTCCCAGAGACATGTTAAATCTGTGTATATTGATATGAATTACGTCAACATCTCCCGTTCGCGGCGCTCACGTTCACGGCTTTCAAAATGCGAATCCATTCCAACCTATGATTCGAACTTACTGTGATAGACATACCTACATCCGCTCGCAGCGACGGACAACGGCACACTGAAGCGCTCGCGTCGGACGACAGCATCCCACACGATCCATCCGACCGCCGACACAACCTGTCGTGATGGATGCGCTTCCTGCCAAGGCCGTTGGAATCCCACCAAATATTTGGTCTCATTTTTACACCAATCGAACCAAGGTCACCTTGATCGGAGGGTTTATCCGATCGTCTGGAAGGGCCTTTATTCTCCAGTTAAGTTTTATCTGACCATTCTGTACAGCTGTTAATGCTTGATTTTATGATTATCATAATTTTCACATTGTATTGTGCAAATCGAAGACGTTTTGTCGACGGTTCAGTTGAAAACGCATCAACTTTTACACGTGGGCCTACACTGCCACAGATTAAAAAGAAAAAAGACAACTTACGCTGCTACTACTTCTATACCTCGCCTAGCTACATCAGTCTGGCGTCAATCCGAGCTTGATCAAGGTCACGGTCTGAACTGACGCCAGACTGAACGTGTAATGTAAACTCCGTCTTAGCAATCGGGCTTATGTTTTAAAAATATTGCCAGATTTGTTTTTTAACTTATAATCTGTGATCTAATACTCAGATTACGCTGCTGTTGTCCGGCCCAAGGATATCCTTCCTTGTGTCCGGCCGCTGGGAGTAAACGAACGATCCTGACAGGTGACGATCGGATGGACGACGTCACTTTGAAGTGGCGTTGAATTTTCGATAAAAATATTTTTAAGGTCTATTAGTCCTATAAGCAAATAATTATCATTGAAACTATACTATTATGTAAACTTAAAATTAATGTAAAATTTTGCGTAGTGACTTAAATTTTAAATAAAGAAGAAATCAATATTTAAAAATGTTCATGCGTAAAATCGGAACTACGCTGTTACAAGGTTATGTCCATATCTCTATATAGTCTGTGGTTATGTCAACCGTATTTTTTTGTAGTGATGTACCAAAAATAACGAAAATAATAACGTTGCCTGTTATATATCGTACATTAATTTGCAATTTGTTGCAGTCTGGTAAACGAAAGCGCATTACGAAATTGGCACAAATTAAAAAATATTCATGTCTTATCACCAAATATACCAGGAAAAAAATACTTGCTGATGAAGTTTTGTAAGAGTTTTTACCCTTTTTTTATACCTTTAAAGGAACACCATTTTGTGACGAAAAACTAGTTGTCATGTCAGTCATCTAGGGGTGGGTCGTCACTGTACTTTTCAATAAAGAGACGAAACCCGTTCTCCAGATAGAAAAACTAGTCTTAAAAACGGTCTTTTAGTGACTGGTTTTGCTTTGGTGCAATTTCCGTCTTTATTGTATAGAGATAAGGTTCATATTTCATTATTTTAGACTACTTTTTCTGAATGCAGTGTTTCGTCTCGTTCGACGCACGCACGCCGCTCTCCGTCTCGTTGTTAGACTAGTTTAGGGACTAGACTGCTTCTACTCAATGCCATGTTTTGTCGCGTCGAACGTGCGCGCGCCACCGTTCCGTTTTATAGTTAGACTAGTTTAGGGAGACTGCTTTTGCTGAATTTGAAAAACGGTCTGTGCGTTCTTGGCAGTAAAACGGCCTTTTTAAACGGCGCGTCTTTGGAACGCTTACTTCTACAGTCGTCCGTCTATTGTCGTTTCGTGCGCATAGTCTTCGTTCTCCAATACTCATCGATTTGTTTGTTTTGTGACTCGGCTTTCTTTTATTTGATTGTTTCTGCTACTTATGCTGACATCTGCTCCAAAGTGGACTTCGATTGTGTTTTATACATTGACCCGGCTTTCTTTTAATTGACTGTTTCTGCTACCTACATTGACCTCGGCGCTTAATTGGACTTCGATTTTGTTTTGTACTTTTAGTGTATGACAATGCCGAAACATGGAAAAACAATGAAAAGTGAAACCCGTGAGCTAATCATTAAGCTACAACATTACTTTGAGCGAGAAAAGCAAAATGGCGGGCCCTTAGTTAGTTACCTCTTGAACAGGAACAAGAGCGCGTCTCTCAGGCACTTGGAGTAAGTAAAGCAACTATGTATTGCAAAAATTAATAAACAAAAGTTCGGCCCAACTGGCATAGAAGACAATGTTCTACATATTCTGAAGAAAAAACGCAGAACAAAGCCTGTGTCGCCACGAATTAGGGTGTAGATTAAGTCGCGACATATTTGTACACATAAGAAAACATCAGTCGTGAGATGAGAGGAATTGAGTTCGCTATCATTAAGAATACTTCCATGACGATATGGGTCACATATAGAAACAATTTACTTACAGCCATATAGACTTACAGGGTCATCATTAGGTAGGTGATCACTTACTTATCTGATAGAGTGTGACACAACTCTTTGTTTTCGGGCAACCATAAGGTTACCCAACTGGCCTCCTTAACCTCCCCTCACAGCCAGCCTCTCTGCCTTCCAGAACTTATAGACCTCGGTTTCTATTTCCAAATCATAATGCTCAACAGGGCAAAGTTCTGAACTAGCTCAACAGGGCCTAGCTCACGCCCAACTGGGTGTTCTTAAGTATAAATAGACCGAACGTGCTCGACAGGGCAACGCTCCGAACTAGCTCAACTGGGCATAGTTCACGCTCAACTGGGCGTTATTATGTAAATATAATAAGACTGAACGTGCTCGACAGGGCAACGTTCCGAACTAGCTCAACTGGGCATAGTTCACGCTCAACTGGGCGTTATTAGATAAATATAATAGGACTGAACGTGCTCGACAGAGCAACGTTCCGAACTAGCTCAACTGGGCATAGTTCACGCTCAACTGGGCGTTATTAGGTAAATGTAATAGAACTGAACGTGCTCGACAGGGCAACGTTCCGAACTAGCTCAAATGGGCATAGTTCACGCTCACCTAGGCGTTAGTAGGTAAATATAATAGGATTGAACGTGCTCGACAGGGCAACGGTTTGATGGTGAAGTTTTCCTTGTAAAGTCAACTGACCGGAATTTACCCGGAGGGAATAATATGGCTTAAGGGTCTTTAAACTACTTCATCTCACGACCGTGGGTATAACAAGGAAAATAATATCAAGCAACTCACCATCTTTCTGCTTACCTCCTACCTGGTTTCCCGCCAAGTCCTTCTTTTCTCGTTCCTTTTTACCTACCTGTCTACTTCCCCTTCTTTTTATTTTCTCTCTATGTCTACGGTCCATTACTTACAACACAGATTAAACTTACGATTGATTTTGGAAGGCGCGTCACGACGCGCGGATGTTACTTGCGGTTCTCCGCGACAGCCTGTGACGGATATAGATACATATATGGTTACTATTTGAGGAACGAATACCTAAACAGGACAGCGCTTTTAGCATCTTCGAATGCAGCTGGTTTGTTTAATGGAGGTAAAACATCCTTAACCAAAGTTTTAAAAGCTATTGGTTTTCAACATAAAAGAACAGACAAGAGAACAGTTCTTCTAGAGCGATATGATCGTTTTTAAGAGAAGCAGAAGATCAATGACTGGGACAACGTGGTTTTCATTGACGAGACATGGCTAAATGCTAATCAAATATCTTGTTCTTGGACAGATGACACTCAAGCATCGACGTCGAAGGTACCGATGGGCAAAGGAGCCCGGCTTATACTATGCAGCTACATTTAAAGAGTGGTTCCAGAATGTGCTACTACCCGACCTGCCAGAGCCCTCAGTGATATTGATGGATAATGCCCCTTGGGTACAACTATAGAAAGCACCAACACAAGCCAATAAAAAAAAAAGCTTTGGTAGCTTGGCTTCAAGAAAAGGGCATTGATGCAAACATGCAGTTGCTAAAAGCAGAATTAATAAAATTAGTAAAAGAAAATAAGCCGGGGAATGTACGATATGAAATTGATAAACTGGCTTTGGAAAACGGTCATCGCGTTCTCATAATCCCTCCGTACCACTGCCAGTACAATGCGATTGAGCTAATCTGGGCTCAAATAAAAGGTCACGCAGCTCGCCACAACACTTCCCCGCCATTCAGCACAAAAAAGATGATGACCATTCTAAAAAAAGCCTGCAAAAAAGTCACAAGACATGACTGGGCGAAGGTCGTCGAAAAAACAATACGAATTATATTCGAAGACTTCGAAAGACACGTTAGAATTGATGCACAAATTGATAATGATATAATAATAAGAGTAGGGGAAGAAGAAAGCGAAGACAGTTTATCAAGGGAAACGGAATCGGATTAATAAAAAAAAACCGGCCAAGTGCGAGTCGGACTCGCGCACGAAGGGTTTCGTACCATTATTTATACAACATTAGACACAAAGATAAAAAACAGAAAAAAAACACGTTTGTTGTATGGGAGCCCCCCTTAGATAATTATTTTATTTTGTTTTTAGTACTTGTTTTTATAGTGGCAACAGAAATACATAATCTGTGAAAATTTCAACTCTCTAGCTATCACGGTTCTTGAGATACAGCCTGGTGACAGACAGACGGACGGCCGGACGGACGGATGGATGGCCAGACAGACAGCGAACTCTTAGTAATAGGGTCCAGTTTTACCCTTTGGGTACGGAACCCTAAAAACGATATGCACACAATTATTTTATGTTCTAATAGAACCTACTAGGTTAAGTTCGTTTAGGTAAGTTTTTGTTTTATAGATAATAAATTATTTATTTTACGTAAAATTGGAAATTACAAAGATATGTTTTTGATATGTTTGTTTTATTATGTTGTGCAATAAAAGTAACGTAACATAATTTGTTTTTTTATTTACAAATAAATCGTGAGTCGGTGTTAAAAGCTAGTAAGGAATGCTAACGTTGATTATCTCTCATCACTAGTTATATGAAATGAAACAGACAGGTGTCAGGAACGTCTGTATTCTCCCAGAACTTTACCTCTATGGTTTTGTTAGATTCGGCTTTCGAGGTTTTGTTTATAAATTACCGATACATAGGTTTACTAGTAAATAAATGGGTGAAAATAGTATCTAGGTATAATGTGTTAGGGTTTTAATTAGGCCTTTGACCCTACAGTTATAATAACACCAAGAATGAGAGTAATAGTATCAATCCTGTAGGTACAAAACAAGTGCAAGACAATATTATGGCTGAGGACATTGGTCAGCGCGAGAATGCCAGCATTTACGTGCTCCTCACCGAGCTCTGCAACAAGAGCGCTTCAAAGTACTGTGCCCCAAGCAAAGCCCATACGGTTTTGGCCTCTAAAATGCGGTCACATGCTTATGAAATAATTCTGAAGAAAACTGATGATGTGAACTATTCGAAGCGTCCCCCCGTTTCTGATCTTGTTATGTTTTATATCACGAGCTCCAATAACGCAAAAAATGTGGCGGAGTACAAGAGGGCCAATGAGTTAAAGGAACTTATAGCCACACTCAAAGCCACAGACTTTGGGGACAGCAAGGACTGTGTTTACAATGGCTTGAGGCTACTTGTGGGCCTTAGTAATACTGTAAAGGAGGACTTATCTGATTATATGTATCAGGTATGTAATGAACCACATTACTGGAACATTGTACTTTGCATTCTTCACTAACTTTTCTTATTGAAATCCCATCCATATCCATTGCTAGTAAGTTAGACCTAAGATTTCTGCATTTAGCCTCTTAGCTGGGCCTTTGTATTCTTTGCTACACATTGAGCCAATTAAAATTTTACTTTAATCTTACTTTTTGTTTACTTTAGTAAGTAGTTTCAAACACCTATATCTTCTGTCAATGTATGTGCATCCATTTCAGGGGCTCATTATATAACTTCTCCACTGGGAACTGCTATACTTAGTTCAATGCATTATTTCAGCTTTAGCAGTGTCATTGACTATCAACCTGTTGACTTTTGGCCACTACTATTGTAAACATGTTTTCTTAACAATTTTTTCTATCTTGGCCACCACTTTTACAAACATGTTTTCTTACCATTTTGCATAGCTAGTTCTTGCTTGTTGCCAACAGCTCTCTATATTTTCATATCTATTAAATACATTAAAGACATTATTTTTTATTTGTTTCAGAACCCATTCTCTTTTGGCTTGCTAGAGCAAATGCTGCCAAAACCACCGAGAGAGGCATTTGGTTCGCCCCAGCCATATTCCTACTACCCATCTCATGTATTTGATCTGCCATATTCTGTGAAGCAACAAGGTGACTTAGAAAGTAAAAGGTCTCAGTGCTACACTGAGTATAGCATTGAAAGGTTCCAATCCAAGTCTCGTAAGTATAGGGCTAAGGTTAACTAAACAATTCTCCAATCGTCAATCTCTCAAGACAAAATTATACAACCAGTGTGTGTTACCAGTGATGACTTATGGCACAGAAACGTGGTCTCTCACTATGGGCCTCATAAGAAAGCTCAAGGTCACGCAACAAGCTATGGAAAGGGCTATGCTCGGAATTTCTCTACGAGATCGAATCACAAATTATGAGATTTGTAGATGAACGAAAGTCATCGACATAGCCCAGCGGATTAGTAAGTTGAAATGGCAGTGGGCGGGGCACGTAGCACGCAGGTACACATTGTGCCAAGGTTCATTTCACTTGCAACTTCAAAATGTCTTTACATTTTACTTGCAATGTGCAAATCTATAATTTAAAGATACTGTACTGAATAAAGCATTTTTCTTCTAATACTTGCAAAGTACCCTCCTGCGTCTTGCCCTCCTGCATCAAACAAAATTTTCACAAAATATTATTTCCAGTGCTGCAAGAAAACAGCTTCTTTCAATGGCCTGGCGTACCGGAGCCAAAGACCTTCCCTAGCCCGATGTCACTGGCGTCCATGACGTCATCACACGCTTCTCCCTACGCCAACAACTCGCTGTTCAGCTACTCGCGGTTGGACGGGCCTAGAGACCTTCAGTTGCCTTCATCTGATCAGTCAATGCCGTCTAACATTCGAGTGAGTATTCTAAGTATTCTATAGTCGACGGCGTCTTTTGCATGCGTGCACTTTATTCAACAGCTAAGTAAATGGCATGTGTGTGGGGGGTTGGTGTGATGTTGTCGGCCGCTGCGTTGGTACTATGGGGCATAAACTTTTTCCAAGTTAATAGGTTGTGAATAGGTTTGACAACAATTTAATATTTTAGTTTGATCGCATGCAACCAAACATTATTTGTTCTACCAGTGCTTTTTAACGTACGCTGTAGGTATAGTGATTAGATTCGGCTGGTATTGAAACGACCCTTATAAGTATAATATAATCATAAATTATCTATGTTTCGGCACATCAAATTTTATCGACATACCCACAATATTGAAATGTATCCGAGACTCCATGAGAGGCGTCGAAAGGCATGATGCAGGCTCGCCTAGTATGGTTTTCGATGTGAAAACATTATAATACAATTACACGCCTACCTACTAAGTTAAATGTATCCAAGACATGTATTTTTGTTGTATAGACGCATAATTTTTATTCTTATTCTAAGTGTACCTTTGTGTATTTAATTTCAATCAGCATTTGTCTATATGTTAAAAACCGTAGATGGAAATAGTTAAAATGCGGGAAGCAATAATATCTATCAGATTTGCTTGTCCTGACCTTATTAATTCAAGAAATATGAACCCCGATTACCAATTTATTATTTTTGATAGTATACACTTTAAATATACTTATAAAGCAATTATTGTATAGTACTAAAGTCCGTTTTTTAATTCGATGCAAAAAAGAAGCAGTGTCACCATTATAAAATATATCATTATACTTGGTAGATTCTTGTTTTATTGTAAAAAAAACCAAAAACTTTATTGCATCAAAGACATTTGGTTACTCATAAAAGAAAAGTATTTAAAGAAATACTAACGTAACACACAATTTTTATTTGGAAGTAAAGTGGGATTATTAGTTTTTTACGTATTCGCCACACTTGGATGTTGATAGCCTAGGGTTTGAGGTTTGGCACATTCATGAAGACGTAATTTATTTTCAAACATTCCGTTATTTTCTTCGTTCCGCGATTTTTGTTTCTCATGTTCCCGTGTGATTTCGACAATATTTTTATTATATAAATAAAAGGTCTTGTTTTGATAACAGTTTTTTATTGGCATAGATTTCATTGGAACTTTAGATTTATGGCCATCACAGATGAAGGCGTTAATATATGCGATATTTTTTCCCCACAATATCCAACATGCAACCCGCGTCCACACACGACTGCGGTCGCGCGATATATTATTATTTATAGCCTTCGTCTTTGACTTGACGTTTAAAAAATAAACTTTTATTGATGTCCACAGAGAGTACGTCAACAAATGTAATGAGTTGTGATGGTTTACGACCCCGGCCCATGTCAAAATAACAGTTTTTTTTGCATCAAATAAAGAAACAGACTTTACTACAATAGTATAATTGTTATTGTTATTTTTAATTTTAGTTTTTATGCGATGAATAAAGTCCAATTTATTTATTTATAATTTTTATATTATGAGATTTTTTTGTTATGTGTTGAAAGCCTCAACATGTTTTTGAACTTCGCGCTCGATCGGATCACGTTAGATGACGCCTCTAGCTGCTCTGATTCTCTAATGAATTTGACCATGGTAGTTCCGTCTCAGAAAGAATGGGCTCAATTATGCTTGCCCACTGCGGATTGGCGATTTCAAGCGCTTTTGTGTGTAACACCTCTAGCTGCTCTTATTCTCTAATGAATTTGACCATGGTAGTTCCGTCTCAGAAAGAATGGGCTCAATTATGCTTGCCCACTGCGGATTGGCGATTTCAAGCGCTTTTGTGTGTAACACCTCATTCTTCAAGATGTTAGAAAAGTTACCAAGTGGTATTGCTACTACAAATTCGCAAATGTGGGTAACCTTAAAAACCAGCCAAGTGCGTGTCGGGCCACGCGCAGTGTAGGGGGTAGAAAGAGGGGGTTTCTATCTGCTTTACAGAACTAACAACTTCATCAACGTTATTTTCAATGGATTTTTTACGGTGTTTTCCTTTTGTAAGTTGGTCGCCTATTACTCGTTAATTTGCGAACGTACTTAGCCGTAATAGTTTTCTTTTTAACGTCATTATATGTGCTACTACCCTGAATTTTTTCACGTTTCTGCAAGCAATTGTTTAGCCAGGAGAGGAAGGGGACGGGGGGACGGGGGGGGACGACGACGCTCTACTTGGACAAAATTTTGCGCTTTAAAGCTTAATATTTCGCAAATGGAACCCTAAATCAAAAAATGCTCTTCCTACACCCACAATATTTTTAACGACCAATCTAACGATGCCCGAAATTATGGGGTAGAGGAGAAAAAAAATCATCCCCACTTTTCATGTTACCCCTAGGTAAAAAAAAAAATTCCAACATTTTATTCCTTAACTTTGTCGGAGTGATAAATGTGTACGCACACCAAATTACAGCTTTCTTGTACCACCGGTCTTTGCGCTAGGCCGCGGACGGACAGACAGATAGACAGACGGACATGGCGAAACTATAAGGGTTCCTTGTCGGGCTACGGAACCTTAAAAAGTACTGTTTCTACAATGACCGCTAAATGGCGTGACCAAAGTATGTGCTGTCGGTAAATCCACACAAATATGATAAAGAGGTAAAGTTTGGATGTATGAGATAATCTCCGAAAATAAGTAATGTAGAAAACTAACACCAACAACTTAATAAATTTCTCTGACAAGATGACCCTTGCTCATGCCCAGGCTCGATTGGCCAACGTATCTGCCATTCACTTGATTACAAAACGTTTATAAAACGGTCAGGTGCGGCACTTGAGTGATCAAAAGTGATTTATTAGGTTGGTCACCAACCGTTGGTGGAAAGTGTTTAGTCCATACAGGGTGTCATGCACGTAACTGTACCTACACATAGCTCTAGTCTGAGTGCTTTGTTAGCTTACCATAGAACAAGATATCCTATTTCGGTTCCAAGCTAACTGTTTTAACAAGTGCATATAATTAATTTAATGTACAGTTGATAGTTTAGTCATCACAATTCTTTTGTTGCAAAAACGCCCGTTATAGCGGAGTAGAGTGCACCCGTTGGTGTGTCGAGTTTAATTTTGTGTGAAAATACAATTGCAGCTTTCTCGCTTCAGATATCGCAAGCCAGTACGAGCGTTAAAGAACCTACGAAGGTGGTGTTCAAGGCTAATACAGACTGTGATTCGATGGACATCTGGGAACTGGCCAGCCAGGTTGATAAAGACATACCTGATGACATTTGGGATATTGCTTGTGAGTATCTGCCCCTAACCCATAAATTTAAAAGACTGGAAACAAACTGAGACTGGCCATAAGTCTGCTATGTAAATTAGAGAACCATGCCTGCATTTGGTGACACTGCCATATGCCAATAACAGGGAAGGCCTAGCGGGTGAATGGCTATTTAAGGTACACTACACAACAGTACAAGGGTTAGCAGTATGAAGTAATGGAATTTAAGAAGACATTACAATAGTCGAGTTGACAGAAGTTATGTATTGTGCGTATCATCCGTGTGGCGCCGGATTAAGAATAGCGTCACTCCATCGTGTGGCGCCGGATTAAGAATAGCGTCACTCCATTTCCTTCATTTCCTTCCGTGGATGTCGTAGAAGGTGACAAAGGAAATCAATTACCAGGAGATGGGCAGTAGCGTCTTCCTGAGATTCCAACCGCATGCTGCGATCGCCAACCCGCCTGCCAATCGTGGCGATTATGGCAAAACCCCTCATGGTTACGAAAACCACGAAGGAGGCCTATGTCCTGCAGTGGGCGTCAATTGGCTGATGATGACGATGATGATGATGATCTATTGTGCCCCCTCTGCACGTGGACTTGTTGGTCCCGTCGCACGTTAAAGTGTTCCTGTTGAACTTTACTTCATTGAGTTGTAAATGATATTCTGGTATCTCACTTGTAATATGAGCATAGTGTTGATCTGTTTCGCATTTATGTAATAAGGTGTGGTGCTTACGAATGTTCGTTTAAAGTTAAAGTATGTAGTTTTATAAACAATGAAACACGAAAAGAAATACAAACATACAACGGTTGGTTAAAAGCATCAGAAGTAAAAATTCTATATAACCAACATAACAACCTTAATAAAAGGCAAAATATTATACATAAGAATTCACTAAAGTTTCGTCCACAATGTCAAAGTAAATATAAAAAATAAAATAAGTATAAAGGAAACAAAAAATAATCATTAAATTACACACCATACAGTACAGTTAATTAAATAAACCGCCCCGAGACATATCCGACTCAAAACCTACCCATGACACTGGCAGCATTACCGCGCTGCACAGCGAGGCATATCCTTTGCATCAAAAATGCCCCTGAGTGGTAGTCAAAGCCACGGTTCCTGAGACGACGCCCTATCTCCTTAGTAAATTTCCCCTAGGTAGGTACCCCAAACTGCAGTAGTTTCCAAGGCGAGTGGCACAAACAGGTTAAAGTGAAATAGCTAAGATAATAACGTAGTTAAAACAAGGACCTAGTCTGTCAACCAACTACCTGGTAGTTTACTTACTCCGCTGGCTCGGCGAGACGAGTGGGTTTTGGTCTCCGACATAAGAAGTCGCCACTTGTCTATGTCCTGCGCGTACTTGGCCAATTCATCCTTCCAGCGATATCTGGGGCGGCCAACCGGACCTGGGCCAAAGAGTTAGTAGTTTGGCAGAATTCATGCTAATGGTTTCAATATACACTTTCTTCCTTTTCCAGCAAAACTGCCGCCGATCAAAGAGCGGCAACTTATCGCGGAGGCGCGAAAAGACGTAGCGCTTTGGCGCGGCATTTACGGCAGCTCTCTCGCAGACATGGAGGTGGTGTCAGAGAGACAGTTCATTAGGCACGTCATGTACCTTATTAGTAAGTATTGGCACACGATATATACACAAGCAGGCTTATTTTTGGCTCCAATTTCTTATTGGCGAAAGAACCGCGAATGCTACAATGTATTCTTAGATTTGGGCAGACATTAGAATCGACCCTGAAATGTAAATCTTCTAGTATTTAACCTTATAATAATCGCGATTACACCCGTTTAATATATAACGATGTAAATCTTCTTTTCAAATAAATAATAATGTTGCCTATATACGTCCCACTATCTCTCAGAAGGAGAGAGAATATGGGCTTAATCACCACGCATGCCCACAGCGGATTGGCTATTTCAAGCGCTGAGACATGTGAAAAGCTCAAGATCTCAATTGTCCTCACGGTTTTTAAAATAAATTGTGTTTTAATGTTGACAACAAATGTGATAAGCACAAGAAACTTCAATTTTGGTCAAAACATGAATGCCAAAATGAATAAGAAGAAAATGGTGAACCAATTGTGCCCACATTTGTGTCATACCTCGGTGCAGGGTCCAAGGTTTACATTACTATAGCATGCTATAACCGATTCCATTTCAGTCGGCGTAGAAACCAGTACTTTCCCCTATAGTGAAGAATCAAGCTGCTTCTACATCAAAGAGAACATTCTGATAGAAGGAGTGACCAAAGCGAATTTACAAGGATATGTCTCAGACTTGTTGCTTGTTGGTACTTTCTACAAAAGATTGTACAACTTCGCATTCAATCAGACTTTGGAAGATCACGCTCATAAAAATGGGCTGGTTTATGAGGTTTGTTATTTCATTGACATCATTGGAGCAATAGAAACCGAGACAATCGCTGAAAACTGTTTTTTTTCCTTGAATAACTTACGACGCAGACACGAGATTTTATGAGACTTGAAACAACTTTTAGTATGCCAACATAAAGGAATATACGAAAATTCATCTCAGAAGCCATTTAATTTCCTTTCTATTCCTCCACACACGTTAATCATAGCAAGGCAGGTGATTAAAGTCCGCTTTGCGCCCACTCGTGAGATCCGGAGTGAGGTGCTGCGATCAACCTCGCCACCTTCGACCCGTTTATTCCCCTTGCTCTTCGTACATAACTAAGTTACATTACTAGCAATGTATAAAGAAAAAATATGCTTTCTTACAAAACTGGGTAATGTACCAAGATGTCTCTGCACATTGCCAGTTACAATGCCAGTTATCTTACACGGAGGTAAATATTCTTTCTACATAACCTGGTTCTGTACAAAGAAATAGCTGTTCCTTGTACAAAACCAATGAGGTTCTCCGAGTGCGTACTCAAATAAAAACCTACCGAGCCACTCAGGAGCATTCACAACTCTCTCTCTAAACTAAAACCTGAACTATCAATATGAGACTGATTACGGTTACAGTAGAATGTTAACGGTTATGAGTAAAACCGAAAGAGAGTGGACTGAAGTGTTCGAGTCGGGGAACAACTGCACGAATTTCGACACCCACCACCCATGCAGAGACAATCGCTGATCTAATGATATTTTTATTAATTACTACATCTTGTACAAGGAACATCTATTTCTTTGTACAGAACCGGGTTATGTAGGAAGAATATTTACTTCCGTGTACATAAGTGGCATTGTAACAGGTAATGTGCAAAGAAGGTAGGTTTCTTGGTACATTACCCAGTTTTGTACGAAAAATATTTTTCTTTATTGCTTTATGTACGAAGAGCAAGGGTTTATTTAACTTCGGGTTTACTAATGTATTGCCAAAAATCGTTTCCCAAAGTATTACTTCCCAAACTATTTTCCGCAAATTATCACTTGGCAAAAAAACATTTCTCAAAACAACTTAAAGCAAATAAACAGTTAGCAAAAGTTATTATGGCAAGTTATTGTTTACCAAATAAATACTTGGTCAAAATTCATTTTCGCAGTTCTAACCTAACCTAACCCACTTTTCTGGTAACAGTTCGTGTCTGTGGGGGTCGCAGTTCTAACCTAACCTAACCCACTTTTCTGGTAACAGTTCGTGTCTGTAGGATAAACGTTTGTCTTAATAAAACTTGACGCAGTAAAATTATGCGAAATGATAATTTGACCAAATGAATAAAATGCGAAATGAAAACTTGCTAAAGTTTCATTTGGGAAATGAAACTGATGCCATAAGTTTATTGGGAAGTAAAATTTGGCGAAAAATACTTTGGCTAAACGGCGATATCCCTTTAACTTCTTCTTATTACCACGAGTGGATGAGTAATTCTCAATTGGAAAACCGAACTTATTGGCTACTATTCATCAAGCGTCGAACACCCAAGGTACTTAATTTAAGGAGTTAAAAAGGCCCTCCACGTTTGTGACTTTTCGTTTTTCAAAATGAAACAGCAAAGGTTATTTATTTTAATTTATCATTATTTACTAGTTATATTAACGATTCTCAAACAATTTGCAGGCTGCTAGAGAGGTGGTAAGGCATTATTTGCTCGAGTTCCGACTGAAGGCGACAGAGATATTCGAAGTCACGACCAAAGACAGTGATGTCAACTGCATGCCGACCTTGCTCCAGATAATGATGCACATAGAGCCTTTGAAGTACGAGATTGAGACAATGGCGTCTATTTACAAGCTCGTTGATATAGGTATGTGAAAAGTTTTAACGTAAGTTTTAAGAAATCCCTAAAATGCAAATTGATAGAACAACAAAGGGCTTTGTAGCTGCTAGCTTCTGGGACTTCTAAAACTGACAAAAGTCTATTTCGGTCAGAATCAAGAATGCCATTTTAGTTTTAATGGGGAAACTCCATACCAGTCACGCACGCCGGTGTAAAAAGGGTTAATTCAATGACATTTAAATCTTATTCAATGAAATTTTAATTATAATTGTAATGTGTGTTGTAATCGATTTATTAGCTCTATATTTAAACAATTCTAATTTGCCATTGAAATGGAACATTTTGATTATTATAATTTATTTTTCTGTAAATAATTATTATTTGTGTCCTGTCGTTAGTTATTTTGTGTGATTAATTTTGAATTATCTATTAATTAGTGTTCTTTTAATTAGTGTTGTGTTCTTTCTAGCATAATCGTAATGGCGCATATGTAATATCTGTAATTTTAAAAAAGTTATTAAAAGGGACGGGCTGAAAACCAGCGCCGAGGCTACGCATCCAGTCTCGGCAATAAAGCTGAGCCCATTCCTTTTTACCACAAACATTGTGAATGAAAGAACTATTAAAAAAAAAAAAAAAAAAAAAAAAAAAAAAAAAAAAAAAAAAAAAAAAGTTTACGTCTAAAGGCGAACCAAAGCGAGCCAAAAAGAACTTCTGAATAGAAAACTTGTACAAAAAATGTTTTAGTCATTAGAGCGGCCTTGTTAAAAGGTAAATAATCATGGTAAATTTTTGCTTCAGCGGGGGACCTTGGCAAGGTTAGTGTGATGTGGCCTACAACGGTGGGCGTCATTCATTTGTGTCTGCGACTAATACGTACATTTCGAGCTCAAACTATGACATCACAATGTGCTCGTAGCGCCTTATAATCTATGAAACGTTTATCAATATTTGAGTGTAGTAAAATTATGTTTTATTTTATTTTATTAAGGATCACCAACAGGAGTTACACAAAAGTTGCATAGTATAAAAATTTAAAATCTAAAACGCTACACATGGCGTTTTAATATCTTATTATTACAGTAACCTGATTCTTCGTATATTATGAGATGTAAAACCTCGAAAAATATACTTTTATGAGTTTTTTTTAGTTTCTTATAAAAATAATTGTTGTATAAAAAAAAGGCCAGTCCAATCTAAATTTGAGGCAAGTCTACAATTCTTAATCCTATGGAACCTCGCTCACCAACTCGTGCCGTATCGAGGGAATTTGGAATTCGGAATTTGAAAATTTCGAAAGTTCACAATTTGGTTTTGGGTTCCCCACCGGCCTGCGGCTACAGTTCAAATACGTAGTGGTTATATTCTCTTTGGTTCAAATAACCGGTCAACAGTGTCACTCCCATGACTGACTCGTCATTGGCAGAAGTGGTCGTCCAAGACAGGACCGATTCGAGTTGCCATTAAAAAAAAAACTTAGCTAAGGTCGATTTGTTCGGCGCAAATAGGTGCACGTTCTCCTTTATGCAAAACTTGTGACACCTCTACTGAAATTATTCTATAGGTTTTGTGTTTACACACATACATACAGTTATAAATACAGGGTGTCTGTCGACTACGTTCTTCTTCTTTTGGTGCCATCTCCTAACGGAAGGTCGGCTATCATTGTGGCTACTTCGTCCCGTCGTGTTGCGGCTCGGAAGATCGAATATTTCTCGTGTAATTTGGAGCCATGATGTTTTTCTGTGGCCAAGTCACCTTCGTCCCTGGATTTTTTGCCTATTTCGCAACTATGTTTGTGCATAAACAATATGGAAACTGTCAAGTAAATGAAATTGTCATAAAAAGTTATTAAAGACATATTAAATTTTATATTTTCAGAGCCAGTTGTATCTATTGCTAAAGGCGCGGACCTCATGTCGTATTTGTTCAATGAAATATCAATGGTCAGTCACAAGCAGACAGCTCACACGACGTTCAACGCTCTGTTCTCTGTATGCAAAGTCTATTTCAAGTAAGTGATATGGTAACCAGACAAAAAGTTGAAAAATGTATTACATTATGCTTTATTGCATATACACCAAGAAAATACCAAGAATGAGGCCATTTGTATACAGCTACGTATAATGGTCCCCAGTGGGAATCCGAACCCATTACCTCTGTATTCATAGGATCCCTGTCTTAATTAATTTCTACTCGGTAATTCCATAGATTACTTAGGTCTCAAATCAATTTAACTATATTAAATGGCTTCCCTTCTGATTCTGCAAAATATTTTTTTCGTCCTATCTTGAACGTGAAACTTCGCCGCCAACAACTGGCGCCGACAGTTTATAATTTACAATATAGATTTTAAAAATATATGTAGGTGGATTATCAAAAATAACTAAATCCTAAATATTTTGACTGTAAATCCATTTTTATGTAGTTATTAGTATATGCCAGCAGCCGAATTCCGAGGTGAAATTTGTATGCATGCTGTACCTGCATAATTTACCCATCTAATGTCGTGAAACAGGAACCGGGACTTAGCAAAATTTCGATCGATTTAAGTATGAAGGCTAGACTTAGAAAATGATCCTCCAAGAGAATACTAAACTAAACTAAAACAAAAAAGAAATAGAAATAGAAAATGTTTATTTATCTTATACACATTATGGCGCAATAATCACTTATACTATAAAGCAATTGAATTGATGTCTAAATGACAAAACATTTTTAGAATTATTTTATCTTAGAATTTGTGGCCGGTTTTCTCGGTTCGAAGAACTAAAACATATTTTAGCGAAACAATGCGATGAACCAGACATAATTAAGTTTTGGTCCTACGAAGACGAAAAAACGGACCGAAAATAAATGTTGGTCCTTCGAGCCCGAAAAAGCTAAACACTTTAAGTGTCGAAGCTCTTAGTAGTTTATAATTATACCACCAGGGAGCACTGGTGTCGCAGTAAGGTTACTGTTCAATGTTCCACAGTGTGATCACTAGAGGTCACTGTACCAGTTTTCTACATCGCGCAAACGAGAAATTCTCTGCGCCGCTTATATACCCCGTTGATAGACTTCGAAAGCATACTTACCTGGCATAGGGGACACCGTGATCAAGTAGGCGGTTCCCCCAGGGCGAGGCCCTCCCATTGCACTGCGGTTGGGTTGACCCTTGCGATTATCCCTAATGTGGATAACTCGGATGCGTAATTTTTGGTAGTGGGGACTGCGTACGCGCCGTCCCCTTCTTGAAGTCTAATGTATAATCTAGTTTTCAACTACTTAATAACATCCGTCAATATATTTAAGATAATTATGACATAAATTTCATTGCTAACCCCATGTGAAAATTGAGATAGACACTGTTAGAGATTGCTGGCTTCGACAGGAGACTATAGGATAGGTTAAAGTGGACCTACTGGACTGGTTTCAAAACCTTTGCATGACGGGTCGTATTATCGGTAGGGAGCCTGCGTCTTATTTTTTTTGTGGGATTTGCCCACTAATACTACTTTTTACAATTATTAAAAATGTTAAAATGTGCGAGCGAGACGGCAAGCCCTTCATGTTTTTCGCCCTAGCATAGATAGCATTAAATAGGTTTGTAAAATTGGCATATTAATACAAAAAAACCGACACCGGCATGCGTGCGTGCATGCAACGACTAATGAATGTTGATGAAGCGAAAGTGATCCGTCAGGATCGTGGCAAGTGACAGTCCCTGGTCTCTGCCTACCCCTCTGGGGTACAGGCGTGAGTTTATGTTATATTGGTTTTGTAATATAATTATCCTCGTCTGCTGTAACCAAGAATGCTGTAACACAGGTGATCAAGCTCTGCCTGCGTACTCGACATATTGATGAAATCAGTTTTGAAATCAGACGAGTATTTTCCGAAATAACCTCCTACATGCAAAGTTTACCTTTTTATAATATTATTATTGTAGACTTCTAGCATTGAATTTTAAAAATAAATTCAATGCTTCTAGTATACTTACTTATCACTTCCAGATTCATCGAGCGATTCATATTCGAGGGCGAGCTCGAGGATCGCTACCATGAGTTTTTCATCCGCAAGGACTCGCAGTACGCGGGCAGCCGTTCCAAGCGCTATTGGGACAAGGGCTACCACATCAGTCAGTCGGTGGCTGTACCAGCGTTCCTTCAAGCGCTGGCCAAGTGCATACTGCTTTGCGGCAAGTCGCTGCGGCTGCTCAAGCTCTGTAACCCTGCCGTGAGTGGAAGCTAAAATTTACAAAATTTGTTACTGGGCCCAGTATATCATCATCATCAGCTATTTTTACGCCCACTGCAGGACACAGGCCTCCCTCATGGTTTTCCCGAACCATAAAGGGTTTTGCCATAATCGCCACGCTTGACAAGCCGGTTGGCGATCGCAGTATGCGGTTATAATACATCTGTGTTCAATATTGCTCACTGAACCCAACCATTGTCACTAGCCTCTTGTCACAGGACCGAATATGTAATTACTACCTTTTGCCCGCGACTTCGTCCGCATGGAATGTGTAATTTCCGGGATGAAAAGTATCCTATGTCCTTCCCCGGGACATAAACTATCTCCACCAAATTTCATCTAAATCCGTTCAGCCGTTATTGCGTGATTGAGTAACAAACATCCAAACATCTTTACAAACTTTCACATTTGTAATATTGAAGTAGGATGTGGAGTTGTATTACCACTTTTAGGATTGTCACTGGACCCAACATCTATTATTGCTATTAGCCGAGTGTTTTAAGGTGTTCACCGCCCGTGTTAGTTAAATTCACACTGTTTTCTCAATATCTTAATCCTCCGTCTATCCAGGACCCGCTAGTAGTCCTGATCTCGTCAGACCATCCGACTGTGAAATGCTGCGCCAGTTTTGAGCAGTTAGAACGGCAGCGGCGGGCGTTAGCCGTGTATCGTACTCGCTGCCTGTTCGTTAGCGGGCAGCCGGCGAGTCTGGAGCAGATATTACTGCGGCGCGAGGCCGAAAGGAAAGCCTTCGCCGAGATGGCTTCAGCGCGGCAGCACGAGACGATGGACAAGATTGTCGGTGAGTCCAGGGTAATTTTGGGAATGTTAGGTAGAGTTTAGTCGTTCTGATGATTAGCAGACCCAGAAGTGTAAGTTGTCAGGAGGCACGCCGCGTTAGCGCTTGACTTTATTATGTACACACTTGGGCCTCAATTCCGTTAGTGCGCTAATGACTTGACGCCTAGAAGGTCTGATACGTGTGCGCGCGTAGAGTTAAAGCATTGCTGATTTAAGTCTAGTGGATTTAAATCAGTGGTCATTGCACTACAACTTTACCTCAGCTGTTATGTTTATAGCTGAGGTAAGGTTTAATTAAATTGGCCCCAAGCACAACGGATTCCTTATGCTATTTCATAGTTTCTCGAATTGTTAACTTCACGAAAGTTTTCCAAACCTCACTGCAGGGAGCATCCGGGTTTCGGATCAATGAGTTTGCTATGGTCTGAATTCTGAGTCTGCGAGTGAAAAGAAGGTAAACAAAATAAATGAATAAAAATTGTTTATTTGTGTTCACACAAAGTTTAAAAAGAGGTTCGAAATTTCGCCGATGCCTGCACTTGCCCATTAACTCAGTTGGGAGAGCGCTGGCTGAGCGCAGCTGAAGAGCCAGAGGTCTCGGGTTCAAGTACCGGCATGGGTGGAATTTTTAGAATCTAAATACGTTTTTACAACGTTTAAGGACAAACATTTCACAAAACTGTCTCTAAACAACCCCAAAACAATATCTCCACATTTCTCTTCTCCCCTCAGCGGAGCGCAAGCGGCTGGCCCAACTAATCGTGGCCGAGAAGCAGCACTCGCTGCGCGTGCTCGAGGCCGCGATGGCCGAGGCCGAAGCCAGCCGCGGGCGCGCCAGGCAGCGCGGCCGCCGCCGCTCGCAGCTGGAGCGCGCCGCCGAGAAAGCCAAAGACGAGGCCGACGCCGCACTGAGAGACGACGAGAAGTGAGTACTGTTCTGATGGTAGCTAGCAATCTTATTGCAAAGAAACAGCATCCACTGCGCGAGTTTGAGGTCGAGGCCAATCGCGAGTGGGTGTGCTGCTCGCAGCTAGAGCGGGCGGCCGAGAAAGCTGAAGACGAGGCCGACGCCGCTCTGTGAGACGACGAGAAGTGAGTACTGTTCTCATGGTAGCTAGAAATATTGTAGCGAAGAAACAGTTACAGCGTGTGCTCGAGGCCGAGGCCAGTCGGAGGCGCGCTGCTCGCAGCTGAAACGCGCCGCCGAGAAAGCCAAAGCCGAGACCGACGCCGCACTTAGAGACGACGAAAAGTAAATACTGTTCTGCTCCTATATTACGTGCACCAAATGCTGAGCGATTCCAAATGTCTACGTGTTTCGTAACGCCGCACTGAGAGACGACGAACAGTGAGTACTGTTCTCATGGTAGCTAGTAATGTTGAAGCGAAGAATCACTGCGCGTGATCGAAGATGAGTGAACTGAAATATTCAATATACCGTTTCATTTATTTTCAGGAACAAAATAATGGAATATTACTCTAAACTGAACATGCAAGTAGAGAAGACTAAGCTGCACACAGAGTGGAAAATAAAACGACTACAACTAGACCATAGTCGGATGCAGCTGCTTTCAACAGAAGAACGAAACCTGAAGCGAGAGAAAATGGAACTTGTCCATCAAAGGAACGATGAAGTAATGTCAATGTCTATAAGATCCGACGATGAAGGCGAAACCACCAGTTTAGACCAGGATGCCAGCGGAAAGACATCGTACGAGTCTATTCCTGACGAAAAAGAACCGGCTGACTCTGAATTCGACGACAATAAGTCTAAAGCACAAGCGTCGACTGACATTATAAGTGCACTTTGCAATGTTGCTAAGAACTTCTTCATTGGTATGAAAAACGATTCGAAAAACTGCGATAACAAAAAAGATTTGGACGCTCAAGGAAACGTGATGTCCGTTGATGAGATTAACTCGAACAAATCGAGTAAAAAATCTAGTGACATCATAGGTGGCGGTATAGATAATTTGGCGGATCAAATCGAATATTTGAAGACGCGAAAGGAAGCCTTGAATATTAAGCAGAAAGTTATGGCATTAGAGTTTGGTCAACTAGACGAACAGAACAATCCATTGAAACAGTTTTTTAGGACTAAATCTGTTGATGATGAAAACAACGTTGTCCTAACGCCTTCAGAGGAAGCCCAAAGGAACAAAAACAAAGTCCTTGGCGCCGATTTTGATGTTGTAGAGCAAAAATCTTTACCAAAATACGCGGGACCTCGCACAGAAGCATCAAAAGAGGCTGCACGAAACAAACAGAAGGTTCTAGGCGTCGAATACAACCTACCAGCTCAACTGAAGGAAATAAGCGAACCAGCCAATATCGCCCAAAAAGAAGCTCTCGTGAACAAGTCGAAAGTCATGGGGGTAGAATATAACTTGCCTTCAGAAGCCAAAGAGGTCAATGAGCCAGCGAATTACGCTCAAGAACAAGCTATTCGCAATAAGCAAAAGATACTAGGGGTCGAATATAACTTGCCCTTAGAATCTAAGGAAGTCGTAGAGCCAGCGAATTACGCCCAAGAGCAAGCAGTCCTAAATAAGCAGAAGATTCTAGGAGTTAAATACAACTTGCCTGAAGATCCGAAAGAGAGGAAAGAGCCAGCAAACGCTGCGCAAGAGGCTGCCTTAGTGAACCGACTTAAAATCCTAGGCGAGGGCAACCAACCTATTGAAGACAAAACATTAACGTTTACTACAAAACAAGATGATGCGTCGAAAAACAGACGTAAAGTCATGGGAGTAGAGTATAATCTCCCTGCAGAGGAGAGAGAAAGGCATGAACCATGCACGGATGCGCAAGAGTCAGCCTTACGCAACAGGCTGAAAGCTTCAAGCTCAGATATTAGTGTCAGATCTGCAGACGTAGTTTCTAGACCCAAAAGGTTGGGTCTGACGCTGGATTTAAAAACGCACAGTGATACGGCGTTGGGCGCCTTTAGTCTTGGCATTACGCCGAATACCGGTGCTGTCACGCCTGGCGATTTATTTCCGCGGGTAAGTTGAATGAGATCATTTTTAGGGTTCCGTACCGCAAAAGGAAAAACGGAACCCTTATAGGATCACTTTGTTGTCCGTCCGTCTGTCTGTCAAGACCTTTTATCTCTGGAACGCGCGGAGGTATCGAGTTGAAATTAAAACCATATACTCAGGTCTACAGTCCCTTGAAGCTGTGAAAAGATTATACTTCTAAGTTAACGTAAAAAAAAGATATCTCCACGCGTTACCGAGATAAAGAGTCTTGACAGACAGACGGACGGACAACACAGTGATCCTGATAAGGGTTCTGTTTTTTTTGAGGGGTTGTTTTGAGGTAAGGAACCCTAAAAATGGTAGTACTTATGAACCATATGCGGAATGAACAAGTTTCCACAAGATAAGGAATCCTATAGTGACGACTAGGGTTCATCCTATAATTTCCCGTGTTGTGACACGCAAGCCTTTTTTTCTCAAACACCTGTGTTTGATTTCTTTTGTAGCTGGACCTAGAAACACCAACGACGGCCGATATACCTCACGACGACTTACTAACAGCCGGCACGTTTACACCAACGAGCGCGCTGAGTCGCGAAATTCATTCTGCGAAGAAAGACAAAGAATTCATGTCACCAGACGAGTTCAACTTTTCTGTCCTGGTAGACGATGAGACGAGCGAGTTTCAGGGAAGCGATAGCGTAGACCACTCACCGTGCAACCAAATTATACCTTCGAGAAAACGTCCCACTTTCAACTTCCTCGATGGATCGTACAGCTTGGAAAACTTCGACCCGTTCGGAGTGAGAGAACTGAAGATGAACAGTAAAGATACCCTGAGCTCCCGAATGGATTTGGATATGTCATCCAGTTTCTATACTCACCCGGCGAAAATAATGGAAGAGGTTCAAAAGAAACCTTACGGCAACATATTTGCGTCGCATTTTGCTCCAAAAGACGAAGAAGAAGATTCTAAAATCGAATGCGACAATATAGCGACGTTGACTGCTTGCCTGCAACGATCTGTAATGTTACCTCTGACGTATCAATTGGAAGTGGTCAATAACTCTATTTTGACCTATTTTTTGGTTAACTTAGACATGTACGAGCATTTGAGTAGTTTGAAAGATTACTTCTTTCTTATGGACGGGGAGTTTTCGAGGAGCATTTGTCACAATTTATTCTCCAAACTCATGACTACGATCAACCCCCAGGAGCTTCTGAACTTCTCTACGCTACATAACATTCTGGACAAGGCATTGGGCTCGTCTATATCGCGTAAGTTGTTTATTGTTTTTATCTTCACGCTTTTCGAGTTTTCCACAATAATTACATGGCTTTTCCAAATGGGTTTGTTTAAGATTACTGGCCAGTAATCTTGAACATCTCTTTTGCCTATTAAGTTTTATTAAGTAAAAATTATAATGGACATTTTAAAAACCTACTTAGAGCCTAAAAATCCACCCATGCCGGGACTTGAACCCACGACCTCTGGCTGACCGTGCCAATGGACATGTTGTTCTAGTAGATGTTGCTCACAACTTTATCTTGTATTGGAATGACATTGCAGTACATTGTTTCGTACACTAACATTAAGGGTGGTTTGCGCCAATTTAAATAACCATAACGTTGTTAACATCACTCTGTTAAACAACTATTCGTTTAGTTGCACGACGTTTTTTCTGGAAAACACACTCGTTTTTTTATATTTGTGCAATAAAGCGTAACAAACAAACAAACACCCATCCACAGTTCCGAACCCTACCAGAGATTGTCTCATCACGAACTAACCCAGCGTTTCTCACCGCAGATGTGCACAAATTCTCGGAGAACCTGTCGTTCACGATGTCGGAGCCCCCTCTGAGCTTCCAGCACAGCTCGCCGGACGTGCTGCAGTGCCTCTCCCTTACCTACACCGTGAGCTGGCCTCTAAACATCATACTGTCGCAGGAAGCGCTGCTCAGATACGCCAAGCTCTTCCAGTTTCTGCTCAAGATGAGGCGCATTTCGTGGGTGCTCGGTGAGGATTTTGGGGTGAGTGACTGCCTTTAGAGTTCAGTGGTTCACCAGGGTCGCCGTACACCTTAAGGCTGCTCTTACGTGAAGCATGCGGTCTCGCTCGCATTGAACTTTTTAAAATATTGTAATAATATGAGTAAACTTTTGATAAATGTGGTCTGAGGGTTTGATGTATAAAAAAATTACGGACATTTTAAATATAGTTTTATTTTTCTATGCGTAGTTTTTAATAAAGAAAAGTTGTTCTCAATCTAAAACTTAGTACAGGGTAAGAAAAATATGCATTGAATATCCGAAATTTAATTATCCATCTAACCCTGAGACCACATTCATCAAAAGCATACTAATTTTATTACATACACTAAAAGTGTTATATTGTGCGAGCGAGACCGCATGCTCCACGTAAGAACAGTCTTAAGTGGCTCCAGGTACACTAGCGCTACCGAGGAAAAAATCATATCTTTTTTACAGATCGAATTTGCAAAAAGTGTACAATCTCTCAAAAAAAAATCATATCTTTTTTACAGATCGAATTTGCAAAAAGTGTACAATCTCTCAAAAAAAAATCATATCTTTTTTACAGATCGAATTTGCAAAAAGTGTACAATCTCTCAAAAAAAATCATATCTTTTTTACAGATCGAATTTGCAAAAAGTGTTTGTAATCTCTCAAAAAAAATCATATCTTTTTTACAGATCGAATTTGCAAAAAGTGTACAATCTCTCAAAAAAAATCATATCTTTTTTACAGATCGAATTTGCAAAAAGTGTACAATCTCTCAAAACAAATCATATCTTTTTTACAGATCGAATTTGCAAAAAGTGTACAATCTCAAAAAAAATCATATCTTTTTTACAGATCGAATTTGCAAAAAGTGTACAATCTCTCAAAAAAAATCATATCTTTTTTACAGATCGAATTTGCAAAAAGTGTACAATCTCTCAATCAGGTTAACAGTGATTTTTAGGACGATAAAAGTTTATTTTTTTTCATTGGTGCCGCTAGTTACCCCACAGGATACCCTTAGCCGGGCAATGGCAGTAAGAGATTTTCATTGGTTTTGGACTTCATTTCAAGGTATGAGGTTCAATTTAAAGTGGGATCTGTTGCACCATGACCTGGTCAAGGGTTTACATAGATACACTATTACTCAGGTACATTACGGAGCTCTCCGCAACGAAAAATAACATTTAATTTTATTCACCGTTTCTCTAGACGTAAACACAAAGCGTTCATAGAAATCGTTAAAATGCGGTGAGCAATAATGTCTATGAAGTTGATTGTTTTGAGTAATTAATTTACCTCATCAATTTAAGAATTATCAAGCCTTATCAACTGCTTCATTTTCATAGTACATACTTAATAAAAAAATGTAGTTGACTAAAAATAAAAAGAATTTTCCGAGCTCTGTCTATATTTTTTGCATTGCTGACATGGATGTTCCGTTAGTTACAAAATCATATCAAAAATTAATCTGGTATGATCTCAAAGATGTGACGAGCCAGTTGCCCGTACTCAGACATTTTCTTTTGCATACTGTCCATGTATCATAATTATCTTATCATTTTGAATTCTGATTGTTTGTGTGAACATCGACGTGCTGTAGAGTTTACTTAACTAAAAACAAAGCCATCGTGGAACCCTTCTAATGTCCCTTTACTTCTCATTGCAGTGCCTGAAACTATCAGCGAAACTGTCACGGGGTGATTCGCGCAAACTCCTTCGCTCTCCTCAGTACATCTCCATACAACTCTACCGTCATGTTATGGCCTCCCTCATCCGAGGCTTAGACAACTATATCGTCACCACATGCATTCTGACCTCTTGGAGGGAGTTCGAGAACGACCTGAAGAAGGCGCGGACTCTAGACGATTTGTACGAGTGTCACGTTGTCTATATAAAGAAGGTGCTGTTCAGATGTTTGCTCAATAACCGGTCTACGCCGGTGATGAAGCTGCTGAATGATATATTCACTGTGATTCTGAAGTTTAGCCGGATGCTCAAGAGTGGGTGAGTGGTTTCCATTACGATAAGAGACCTGTCTATTTCATAGATAGGTGGATAGAGAACACTATTGCATATAAAAAAGGAAATTACACAGATATTTCTTAAGGGGATCCAGTGGGCTCACTAGCGCCACCAATGAAATAACAATCAGACCACAACGTTCTCTACTCAAACTATTGCGTCTTCTGTCATTCAAAGTAACACCACACATACTTCTCAAGGACCTCATTTCTAATGCATTAATCCTACTTTCTTGCTTCTTTTGCCATACCCAAGTCTCGATACCATACATAAGTGTTGGAACCAGCACTCCTTTATGGATAGCTAATCTAGCTCTTTTGCAGATGTTTCGGCTACTCACGAAGGAGTGCAAGGCACCGTTTACGGAATTAAAAAAAAATCCTCTTTTACAGATCGCATTTGCCAAAAGTCTCTGTGCAATCTTTCAATCATGTTAACAGTGATTTTTAGGACATACGACACAGAACCTAGGATCACGAACCTGGGAATAGATTGAGTTTGTGCCAAAAACGGCCGTTTTTGGCGTTAATGATATCTAGTCCTTGTTTTTTTTTTACTTAGGTTCGCGGCGATGGGTCCTAAAATCACATGATTGAGAGATTGTACTTTTTGCAAATTCAATCTGTAAAAAAAGATATGACTTTTTTATACTCGGTGGCGCTAGTGTTACTCCCTGGAGGCCCTTCATCATCAGCCATTTGACGCCCGCTGCAGGACATAGGCCTCCCTCATGGTTTGGGCGCCTCAAGGGCGCCTGTTCCGTGTGGCGCCGGATTAAGAATAGCATTACTCCATTTCCTTCTATGGCTGTCGTAGAAGGTGACTGAGGAAATACATTACCAGAAGACGGGCAGCAGCGTCTTCCTGAGATTCCAACCGCATACTGCGATCGCCAACCCGCCTGCCAAGCGTGGCGATTATGGCAAAACCCTTCATGGTTAGGAAAACCAAGAGGAAGGCCTATGTCCTGCAGTGGGCGTCAAATGGCTGATGATGATGATGAACAAATTTTAACTAAGCAGGGCGACACATTTTGATACCATTATTGACTTAAGATTCACATTGTTAATCTAAAAATACGTACTAATGTTTCTCCAAAAATAGATATGTACGAATGTTTCGTTATCAATAAAGCAAACACTTTTGACTAAGATATCATAGGGCAACACATTTCGGTAGCATTATTGACTTTACATAAGTACTAATGTTTCTCCAAAAATAGGTATAGCTATGTTTCGTTATCAACAATGCAAACACTTTTAATTAAGATATCACAGGGCAACACTTTCCGCTACCGTTAGTAACATAATACTCGTATAATATTTGCAAAATCTATAAATACTTTGTTATCATGCTATTTAATTATAAGAATAACTTAGTACATACAAATATACCTAATCCTAACAAATGCATAGCATAACATTTGGTCAGCAGCCAATGTGTTAAATTACACAATATTTTCATATCGTAATCAGTTAGTACGCCGCGATACAACGCGCCTTGTCTACTTGGTTAGATGAAATAAAACTGAGAGTATATATTATATCGTTCTGTCAATATCAAGTATATCAACAGTATCAATAATAGTCATCTTTCTGAGCCTAACGATCAAAGGGTAAGTATAAACAGCCTACGCCGACTACGTTAAAAACAATCTGACTTTGCCGGTGACATTTCATTCGACGTTCGAACTAGTTATGAGGGTGTGGTCGGATGCGTAGGAATTAGATAGATAGATAGAGAACACTTTATTGCACAACCAGGTGAAAGATATTACAAATAGTTTCTTATATCTAAGTAGTGGTATACAATTGGCGGTCTTATTAAGCCTATACTCTCTCTGAGAGGAAACCTGTGCCCTGCAGTGGAACGTAAAAAGGCTACATACCATAAAATTACGACTCAAAACGTATTCTTTTCCAGCGAATGGCAGCTAAACCCTCACAGCGGCCGCTTCTCGCACACCAACTTCTCCCACCTAAAGGAGCTGTTCCATCTGTTCGACAAACTTGCCAACTACCTCCACAAGGTGGTGACGAGGCTCATGGAGGTCGGCTACCAGAGACATCTAGTGGAGCTGCTGACCCTAGTCAACTTGAACGGGTATTATGACCCCGATAGATCGAAGGACCAGAATAGTAGTGTGCAATCGCCGTGAGAAGTGATAGCGAATGACGGAAGACAGAATGTGTTGGATGTTCGAAACTACTAGTTGACCAATAGTTGAAACTACCACTAATGGAAAGGTAAGTGAGTTCTTTGAAGTCAGGTTTTTAGTTTGGTTGAGTCATTTGCATTGTGTTTTACATTGTGGCGGACTGTCATTGGGTGAAGTATGAAATCGTTTATCTACTACGGCGATCGAGTGCGTGTCGTAGACTGGTCTTATCTTATGATTATAAAAGTCCAATCCCATGGACAGATGTGTATGGTACTGAATATTGAAATTGTTCTTCAAAAGAACCACTAACAACAAAGAAAATCACTGCAACTATTAGAGTGTGACTTCACTATTGTAGATGTGCTGTCTTATTATATTACATAATGTTACACTCTGGCATATCTACAGATTTTTAAACCATTTTGTTTGAACTTAGTGTATATTGGCTTAAGAAAAGAATTGTGTGGTCTCCGTTCTACTTTTTGATATGTAATATGGAGAATATTCCATGGGCTTCAGTATAGCAGTCAGATTTTTGTGTTTAACAGGAAGATTATGGTGTTATTATTAGTATTGTATCTATGTCGGACGGAATATCTATTTGTCTGGCAAAAAGGTCGAAGAGTGAAGAAAATCTACCCTAAATGGGAACGAAGCAATAACAGGACCGAAACAAAGGTTCTCACCGTTAATTTTATGAAACTCAATCTAGGGCCGATTGCAGATCTTATCTAAACGGAGTTTAGTTAAATTAAGTGGAGATTTTGACAGATCGTCCATACATTATCTGTCAAAACCTCGACCTAAATCAAATGAAACTCCGCTTAGAAAGATCTGCAGGTGGCCCCTAATGTATTTACAGTCTTCAAAAAACTGAGAGATTGGGAGATTTGCATTGTGTGTCACCTACAAAATGACTCACAAGACACGTTATTTGAATCTCCTAGAGTGAACCACAGTATGCTTGAGAAATAAGTGTGATGGTTCATGTATCATGAATATCATCATGATTCAGTGTGAGTGTACCTGAATGTGTATGAGCTGATAATTCGTGTTGTATCGTTAATACCTACTTTAAACTAGTTTTGGGTATACTAAACTGTATTCAAATCGATCACTTGGAATGTATGGTATTATTGTCTGTTAATGTATATCATCATCATCATCAACCCATTATGTCCCCACCGAGGGGCACGGGTCTCTTCCCTGAGGAAGGTATAGGCCATACTCCACCACGGGGGCCAAGTCCGGATTGGTGGAGGCTTGTATATGTTAATGTATATGATTTATTCTAAAGAATTTCGCAACTTCTCCCACCGAATTGGAATCTATGTTACCTATTAATACTCGTTTTGATGATAATAATGTTATGTTGCTTAGCTAACACGAAATGTGTTGTGTTTGTGTGAGTGTATAATAATGAATCTGGCTTCGTTTGTAAATATATTTTATTAATTATTTGATATACTAGCAACATATCACTAATACAAAATAAGGTAATTTCTTTTATAACATCGTGGATCTAGTTTGCAATCAGCATGGTTTTGTTAACGTTTATTATATTTTGATTAATAAAATGTTTATAGCGCTTCGACCAAATGTGTTTTTAATTTACCCAATGCATTGCGTCTAACAAGGATCAAACAAATAAGTGTAAAATTTATAGTACAGGATATGAACCTTTATATCCATGCACTTTATTAAAGTTGTGTTTACGGGCGACTTGGCAGCAGTAAAGTAGTGTAAAAGCTGATGTTATGTCATCTGTTTGCTACTGTTAACTGTGATACTGTTATCAGCATTGTTGGCATGTTTAGAAGAAAAAATACGTTTTTCTCAAATATGCTTGGAAATTTGAGCATTATTTTGACAACCTTCTTCGAGATAAATCGTAATTGCTGTACTGGCCAAATACATGCGAGCAACGGCCGGCAAAACTTGTATAAAAATCCATATCTGTCGTGTTTTAGCGGCCAAATAAATAAATGACACAGTAAACTCGTATCTGTCGTGTAATTTAAAAATGGAACGATCTTTTACTAAAACATGGCAATCAAGGAGGTACCTTATCAAATGTTTTGTTTAAAATTCGAACTGGCTTGCAAATAGAAAGCTGTTTATTGAAAAAAACAAACAAATGAACACTTTAGTGCGGGAAAACTGTTCGTTAAATCCGTCATTGATTTTGAAAAGTAATTGTACCCATTTTCAAATAAAAAGTTTTGCCTACCTACTTAGTTTTAATTTCCCCGCATTATTCTGGAAAAGTACTATTACCTATATACAGGCCTTGGCCATAACTAGGCATTGATGGACTTACGTATTTACACGTTCGTTCATCAATGCCTCTTGCTGGCCGCTGCAGTAATGTTCAAAGCATTTTTCGTTTCTAACTGTTTAAAACGCTTCAAATTGTCACTTGTTGAGTGCTTGTTTTTCACCAGATGGCAACGTTATACAGCGACATCTAGTAAACAGTAGCAAGAACTAAGTAACAACGCCATCTAGTATCGGTTAGCATATCACTTAATATTGAAATTTGTTTCATCATGTTACGATGAAATTTTATCCATTTATTTTACTAATTATAACTTCAAATTTTATTAAGGTGACATCGTTTTTTTTCCACACCTTTTCCGTTGTGTACTTTGCTGCTTATCACCGCTACGTTAGGTTTTCCAGAGTTTTCTAATTTGTCCACTGCGACAGTAGCGCCAATATTTTCCTTATAATTCAGGGTGTTTTCAAGAATACTTCATTCTACCGCCAAACGTCCTAGGGCGAACACCTATGCTGCGACTCTCAGTCGTGCTCCTGACATTGAAGTGAAAGCAAGTGTTTCAACTGTTGAATAGTTGTGTATGCTCGGAAAAGTCAATATTTACATTTTCAACGCAAACCAAGACGCACTTTTCGCCCCCGCAACCCAAAGAGCTGCAAAACAGTGCCGGCAATCAATATCGACGGAGGAATTTCACCGCGGTGCCCGCCTTCCCTTATCAAACACGTTAAGCCAAAGGAAACACCGTCGCCGCCGACATGGCGTTCATGATGCCCGTAATGAAGAACGACTGGGACATTTACAACTCCCAGAAGTCGCGCCGGACCTCGGAGTCGGCGGAGCGGGTCGGTGGCGGGCGCGTCCGGAAGGTGTCAGAGTCCCGGTCGGAGGGGCCGGGCACGGCGCCCCGCTCGGCCCCGCTGAGTCCGCACCGCAGTGCTCCAGCCATGCGCTCGCTCTCCTACTGCCGGCCCCCGCCGTCGCGCGTCTCTCTGCGAGTCCCGCAAGACAACCGCACGCAGAAGGGCTCAGGTAGCCCGCCCGCAACGCGCGCCGGCCCCGACAAGTTCCACAACAGGTTGGTGGAGAAGCTGCGGCGGGCTTTCAAGTCTGAACGCGCCGACGAGCGCACCTCGTGAGCTAAAACCCCGTGCTGTGTGTGCAGGGACGAGTCGCCGGAGCGCCCGCCGCGCTGCCTCGCTTGCGTGCCCTACCTCTGAGGGACGGCCCCGGCCCCGGCGCTCCCCACTCTGTGATACGTTTTCTGTAGTGATGCCGAGTTTATCCCTAAGTTAGTATACGCCGTCGTTTATGTGCTAACCGTTTTCGTTTTTGGAGTGACATATTTTTAACACGTCCTCCCAATACAATGCAATAGCGTAGTGACACATCGAGAATGTTCAGTTTCGCTTTTCTGTTTCACCGTTGCATGTTAGTCGGAGCACTTGTGATTAATCAGGTTGAGTCAGTATTAGGATTTTAATATGGCTGTATGTTGTATGGAATAAGACTGCGTTAATTTAAGATGTAGAAGATGTTGAATGGATTGGGCCGCTGGGTCTGGCATTGAACTTGTGGGGCCTTGACCGGCTCGGCGGTTCGTGGAGGCCCTCGGTCCATAGTTATGACAATGTGAGATGGTTTTCTGTGATTCGTTATTTGTAAGTCACGTTGTATTAATTATTATTTACTATTATTGGGATAATGATGCTGGAGATGCACTGTGGTCTTACTGGTGGTCTAACAACATCAAGTGACTGACAGCCAAATTTTATACAAAGTTAGATAAGTTAACGATCTAGAAGCAGTTATAAAGTTATAGTTTATTGATAATTTTGAAAAGAAAGTTCCATTGTAATTAGATTAGTTTTGTTAAAGAATTTTGTATGATTTATGCAATGTTGACTACTAGGTTTTATAAGAGGACCAGCTTTACTAAACATATTTGTAAATATTCAGTAGAACTGAGTCTAAATTAATGAATGTGAAATCTATTTGTGCGTTAAAAAGATTGAAAGGTAATTAAGCCATATCTAAAATCTAAATGGAATTTTAAAGTTCAAAATAAGTACCTAGAATTCGGAGGATTTCATTATCGATTCTTAAGTTCTATAGTTCCTTTTCACGTAAGTTTAATAAAACAAATTACTTTTCGTCTATTATGGTACTGCCATAATAATTGTGTACCCACTCTTCCCATGTTTGGGGATCAATATTATTTAAGACAAAATTAGATAGAATGTATTGTAATATCTTTGTATCACATGTATTATCCCAGGATACACTTAAGCAATCACTTAACAATATTTCTGAAAAACTGATCTGAAATGGAAATAATATGAATGAATATAAACATGCTTAATATTAAAGTTTGTGCCTTTCTTTTTAATGCATCCTTATCACTTATTCCATACAATACTAATTCATTAATAACCACACAATATAATGCATCATGCATGGATTATTGCGTCATAAAAATATTCCTTCACAGCCTAATGCTACATAAAATAAGTATTCGATTTAATTTTAGCCTTTAAAACCAAATGTCTTGAAACACAGTGATGTCTTATAAAACACTGTCCTCACACCAAATTGGTCTACTTTTGTTACACATCACATGTGATAATAGCAGACAAATTTTGGATTTTCGACCGTTAAAGGAAAAAAAGTTTAAGATGTTTGACCCCATCATTTACGTTGTGAAAATTTACGGAAATTCCGATATTTTAAATGTCATACTTAGGTATTCGTCAATCCGAACTTGATTGATTGAAAATCCTTTCATCATCATCATGCACAACAAAAAGATATTTGTACATAGGCGAGCTTAATACTAATCAGTATTTTCTTCCAGCTAACCTTTGGTGATGGGGATAATGGATGGGGTAGTGCCGGGATCGAACTTAATATGGGGACAACTTTGGAAGTCCTTAGCTAAAAACATGCAGTCGACAGCAGGTCAACCTTTGTATGTTTGTTGCGAAATCGCCCATACACCGTGAGTAGAGTGCACGCGTCTAAACGCGCGGTGTGCTGTCGACTGTATCCTACCTGTTATCGACACATTTTAGGTACCTTTTGAAATTTAATGTGAAAACATCCTGTACAACAAACTCGCTGATACGAATATTTAATATGTACCTATATAAAAATCTCGTGTCACGGTGTTTGTTGTCGAACTCCTCCGAAACGGCTTCACCGATTTATGATTTTTTTTTTGTGTATAATTGGTAGGTCTCAGAATAAGGTCGTAGGCTGATTAATATGGCAAAACGATGTTTGCCGGGTCAGGTAGTACCTAGTAAATTTTTTTTTCATTCCTTTATCTTTTGACGGCGTTAACCTTTGTCGAATGTTGTATCAGATACGGCTAGCTACTTACTCTACAATAATTACGCCATGGGCATAGTGCACCAAATCCTGTCGGTTGCTTGAAACCAGAAACTTAATATAGAATTTGACAGTTAGACGATTGAAATCGTTCAGAATTTGGTGCGCGTAATATAGGTATCTACCTAATGTCGGTGAGATGAGCACCGTCTCTACTTGCCATAATTAAGCTCCACGAATAAGAGCGAAACCTGTTCGTGCTCTTCCGACAAAAATTCATGTAAGTGATTCCGGAATTAAGTTAATAACTATGCAAGTGAAATGAACCTTGGCACAATGTGTACCTGCGTGCTACGTGCCCCGCCCACTGCCACTTCAACTTACTAAGACGAAAAAATGCAACTTTGCAACTTCATCCATAAATATATACTTACTACCTAAATGCTTCGATTTGTAGTAACACTTTTTAGGGTTCCGTACCAAAAGGGTAAGGGACCCTGTTACTAAGAATTCACTGTCCTTCTGTCTGTCTGTTACCAGGCTGCATCTCATGAACCGTGATAGCTAGACATTTGAAATTTTCACAGATGTTGTATTTCTGTTGCCGCTATAACAGCAAATACTAAAAACGGAACAAATAAAAAACAATTAAGGGGCTCCCGTAAAACAAACGTGATTATTTCGCCGTTTTTTGCTCGATATTAATAACGACAAGAGGTAGACGCTTGTTATATTCAAATGTTGTATAGATAATGGTACGGAACCCCTCTGTAGTTTTAGTCTTACTGTAGTTTTACAATATATCGATTCGTCAGCAGACAGTGATTTTAGCCCTACTATGTATTACTTAATGCATTAAATAGTCGACGGAACATCAACAATTGCATCTAAAATGTAAAGGTTGACCCCCACCTACACGCTTACTCAATAATAAATCTACTACCCACTATTGAAGGACCAAATCGCCTTCCACTCATTCAGGCATATACTGTCATTACTAATGTTTTTGTGTGAGTTTTCACTACACTAGTAGTGAAATTGAGCGAGGCAGTGTTCAATTTCCCGTTTTCGACCGTCGACAGATAGGGAGAAATCACGATTTCGTCTCTTTCAACTTTGTGTAGTTCTGCAGAGTCCGCTGGTAGGGAAAAGTGTCACAGCTGCACTTTGTAGTAGACAGATAGGGTAGAGTAGGTGTGTGCACAACATACACGCTGCCTTGCCCTAACACAACACTACTACATGCAAGGTGATCAATTGAATGTCACAGATCTCTGTGCATGTGCACTGTGTGTGTGTGTGTGTGTGTGTGTGCGTCAGAATCGATCGACGGAAGAGGGTCGCTGAGCAGTACCACACCCAAACCACACACTTTGAATGCGTTCTCGAGCGTTCTCTGCAATCATCGTTACGATGCGAAATATACTGGCCCGTAACTTAGCCATTCGTGTTAACTTTTTCTGCGTTTTTGTTTTCTTTTCACATGAACCTAATCTGTTTTATTTTTCAGCCAGTGCCGTGATTCTTTCTTTTTTTCACTTAGGCCTAATCCTGACGTTAGACCTGACTGTCTACCATAATTGACCATAATGGGGAACTTGCGTCAAACTTAGACAATATACCATAGGAAACATAAAAAAACTCAGGCATAAGCATAAGCAGCCTATATACGTCCCACTGTAGGGCACAGGCTTTCTCTCAGAGAGAGAGTATGGGCTTAACCACCACGCGTGCCCACCGCGGATTGGCGATTTCAAGCGCTGAGGTATGTGAATAGCTCAGACACCCAGGTTTCCTCACGATGTTTTCCTTCACCGTTAGCAAGTGGTGTTGCTACTATAACTTCACAAAGTACATAACTTAGAAAACAAAGTCATAGGTACATGCCCGCACTCGGAATCGAACCTGCGTCTCCCGTTTCCGAGTCCAATGTTCTACCCACTAGGCCGCCACCGCTCTAAAAAACTCAGGAAAAGTTCAAAAATAAAACCGTAAGAATATTTTTTTCGGGGTTTTCGGGGTCCCAAAAAATGTGAAAAATCAAGTAAATCTAATAATTAAAAACATTTCAGATTTAGTTATTTCATTGAATTCTTAACATTTTCTAAAAATAGTGTAGATGCATAAAAACATTATTTTACGAGATAACTCGAATATTGATAAATGCTTCATGCGTTACAAGTGTTACGCGCAAGTTGTGACGTCATAGCTTGAGTCCGATTTGTATGGCGCGTTTTTGTACCACGTGACTAGACTGAATTTTCGACAGGTCACATTATGAAAAGTATTAGTCGTAGAGAAAAAAAATTACCACGTTTAAAATTAATGTATAAATAAACGTATTCTTCTTCTTTTTAACATGGCCTCTCCGATTATATTAAAACATTTTTTGCGCAAGTTCTCCATTGTTATAAATAACACTTACAATTTTATCTTTGTGACGAAATGTGTCAGGTAGAGTCCAGCCGCACCTAAATAAATAAAAACTGGCTGACGTCAAACGTATGTACAGCTTTTATATGGATGGATTGTAATAAACCTACCGCGGTATCTAGCATGAAATTTGCGAGGAGATTAAGTTTTTAGTTTTACAGCTTCCTCGAAATATCCGTACACGTAGCGGAATATTTACGACTGATATTGATGGCTACCCTGAGTAATAAAGCCACGTTTTGCCCTAAGTAATAAAGCCATCTGAAGTGTTTCGGGTAAACTTGTTTTTTTTTTGTGTAGTTAATATAAAATTGTTACATAATTTATTGCACACGAAACATTGAACAGGACATTACATAAGAAATAGCATGTACAAAGGCGAGCTTATCTCTGTAAGAGATTTCTTCCAGCAGACCTAATGTCTGTGACGAGCAATCTCAATCGAAGTGAAAAGCAGAGTTTATAACACGATAACACGTCCACAAAACCATTTTATCCTCGACATTACTATCAGCCCTCGCCTTCGGCTCGGGCTGTATGAAACGTTTTTCAATATTTGAGTTATCAATGTCGTAAAATAATGTTTTTATGCGTTTACACTCATATAAGAAAACGTTTACAATTCAATGAAAAAACTAAATTTACTAAATTTTGTTACGATTAGAGCAACTTACATAACATAAACAGCCTATATAAGTCCCACTGTAGGGCACAGGCCTTCTCTCAGGGAGAGAGTATGGGCTTAGTCACAACGCGTGCCCACTGCGTGTTGGCGATTTCAAGCGCTGAGGTATGTGAATAGCTCAGACACTCAGGTTTCCTCACGATGTTTTCCTTCACAGTTAGCGAGTGGTATTGCTACTATAACTTCACAAATGTACATATCTAGACAACCAAGTCATAGATACATGCCCGCACTGGGGATCGAACCTGGGTCTCTCGCTTCCGAGTCCAATGTTCTACCCACTAGGCTACCACCGCGGTACCAACTTAGCAACTTAATTTTTCGCCATTTTTGTGATTCCGAAAATAAGGAAAAAATATTTTGACGTTTTTATTTTGTAATTTTTCCTAAGTTTTTATATGTCTTCTATAGTATAAAAGCAATGTCACTCCAATCTATTTTTTTATTTGTTTATTTGTAAGGGACACAAACTGTATAAAGTACATTGCATTCTTAAAGACTAGTTTTAGTTTTACATTCTGGTACTTATACTAATAACAATCTAAGTTAGACGCAAGTTCCCCATTGTTCTTTTAATTGTTTACGCATATCGAAGGAGAGAGACTTATACATTTAACAATTAGAAAACTGTTTTCAACGTCATGGTACTTCCTACCACTTTGAATTTGGATACCAATTTCGAGCAAAAAGTCGGGAATCACGAATATTTACAAATATGTTATAACATTACATAAGTCACTTTTGGTATTGTTTTTCGCAATGTAAGAACATTCTCTCAAAATGTAGCTAACGAATTCAAAATCACCCTGTGGTACTTACTAACCATCACTGAGCTATGCCTCGGAAGGACAGACAGACTTGGCGCAACTATAAAAGGTTTTTGTTAACTACGGAACCTTAAAAAATTACATGATTACATAAGGCATCATAGAAAACTTAGTGGGATATACATATAGTGATTTTTCACAATTTCTGTGCTAAGATACGTTAGTAATCAGTCTTTCAGTATTGTATTGTTTGTATTGTCAATTGTTCTTCTCACACAATACAATCACTTGTCCTGGTTCCAAACTAGGGTACCCTGTCCTATGGTAACCAGGCAAGGACGTCACAAACATGAAAATACACTCAGACTGAGGCCATTTGTACAAATGTACGGCGGCCCCCAGTGGGAATCGAACCCACGACCTATGTTTTGGTAGCTAAGCGCCTTAACGGCTAGACCAACGAGGGAGTATTGTTGTTAGTTTGTCCCAAGGAGACGATACACGTCTAGGTACTTTTGTAGTCAATTTTGAAGCAATAAAGTATTTAATTACATGACATATTGTTTGTAGGTGTCACAATAAATTATAGTGCTTAAAGTTGTTTTGTCTGATACTAGTATCGTATCTAAACTACATCTGTCTAGACACCAATAAATTCCTATCTATCGGTTATCTACACTTTTTGCTATTTACCCTTTGTTAAGTCTAGCATTCTTAGTTACAAAAACGCGATTCCTTAAAACACTCCTCAAATGCAGTGTAAATAGTCTGCGGAAAGATTTTACCGCAGACTATTTAAACTGCATTTAAGCAGTGTTTTAGAGGCATCGTGTTTTATATGAATAACACCGTAGCACTTACTCACTTGGAGTGGAGCAGACACTGCGTACGCATGTGAAGATTGCTGCTCTACTTTACCAGCCATCATTTAATCATTATAGGTAGACTAAAAATAAATACCTAATGTCTTCATAACTTAAGGCTTAAGAACATTCTGCACTGCTGTCGACTCTGATTAAACCCTCGTTTGGGCCATGCCGGTGCTGAAAACTTTCCATAACATCGAATTGAGTAACAAGTTAAGCAATTTTTTCACAGAACTATTAATCCTACTTACTGATTATTTATCAGTAATCAGGAGGTAGGAATTTATTTCCTAGTGATAACAAAATATAAGCGGCGGTAAAATTTAATGATCTAGTAAAGACATGTTTCACATGAATTTCTAGAACGTTTTTGTACTTGTTTGAAACCAATTACCTAAGTATTTGTCTACTTAATGGCTTCCATGCATTTGTAGACGAGTGCCGCCGTCCCTCTCACAATTCTCAAGGCATCGTCAATTCCTATCAATAGAAACAAAAAATATACTTTCTTTTTTTCGCCGATGGACAAGGCCCTGTCCAAATCTAAGATACTTAATTCTAAATGTAACTAAAATTGGTAGAAGCCTATTAAAAAAGATGGCCATAAGGGCAATTTTAATAGGGAAATATTATACAGTCATATTTAAAATTAGTCTTACCCCACGTGCTACCAATTGAACATAAATAGAATCGTGCTTGATGATGAACTAAATGTTAAAGCAAATGTGTACTTAGACACATTATTAACTTAATAGCGGATAAACCAAGTAAGTCTATCCGGTATTAAGTTAATAACTAATTTGTGGATTTCCAACTTCGGTATGACATTGAACTACACTAAATCGATTGTTGTTAACCACAGAACAGGAAAAGTGAGTTGAATTAGGGTAGGTCTATCTTGTGATGTTACAATAACATCGATTAATCGGATAATATCTTTTGATAATATCTGTTTAGCATTTGGCTCACTCGTGGTTATTTCAATCGAGTTATTGAAATAACCACGAGTGTATGGGTATTGTAGAGTACTGAAGAACTCACTGAAATAAGTCTTTTAGGTATTGCACTAGGAATATCAGGAATAATAAAACTGAATTATGTTCAATAATATTTGAAAAAAAAATATCAACATTCATGGCGTAGTTTAATGACGTCTTTGGTTCGTTTAAACGAGGGATAATATTGGAAGAGCAAATATTTTTCTTGTCTACTGTTAATCATGTTATATTGGTACAGTCAATGTGTGACTCACGCAATGTCACCGTGTACCTATAAAAGTTACGTGAATAAGGTTTGTCAAGTCTACCTATACTCTGTTCCACGAGTCGAACTCCTAGGGAACAAATACTTGCATCTCATTGGTCAATGTGGTCAATATAGATAAGCGAAACAAAAGCGAAGACGGAACGCTTCATAGGTTTACATGCATTGAAGGTCACGCGCATTAACCAGTGGGCACACATGGACGATTTTCTTTGGGAGCTCGTTTCGTGGAATGGAGTTTAGTAATTAGTTTAAAAAAACGAAAAAACAGGATTTTATTACCATAAAACCGAACTAGAAAGTAAAAAATAAATTTCATTGAAACGATTAAGTAACGAAAAAAATGCCATTGTAAAAAAGCGTGGGGTGCTTTGTACGACATTCTTTTAATTTTTTAGTTCAAATCGTTATTATAATCCTCATGATCCTGATCAGGAAAATGGGACAAAATTATTAACTTATTGCCATCGGTCCCGTGTGCAAAATTTTGTATTGATTTGACGTTTAAAGTTCAAAGATTCCGTTAAACGAACATACGTACAGGTAAAGCTAACAATAGCGTGTTTAAAAAAAATGAAATCTAACGAATCCACAAAATGGCCAGTCCTATAAGTCATAAGAAGGTTTAAAATCGCAAAGCGTGATGTTCTGATTTTGTCGTATGTTGTTAGGACCATTTTCGGATTTAATAGTGTAATGTAAACCCAAAATTCCAAACTTAAAAAAATATATTCGAACTATGCTGTTTTGTGGTATTTCGTAGTTTTTCCTAAACTATGCGTAATTTGGTTTGTATAACCATAATTATGTAGTTCTATGGTTAATTGGCTCTACTCGTCGATACAAACAAGTTATTATATAATTACAACTTCAGTATAGTAAATAAAAAATTTGTTACCTTCTTCAACCGTAAAACAGCCAATATTTTTTTCGTGATTATGAAGTTTTCCCCATAGTAAAGTTGTTCATATTGACGAGTAAAACTGCTATTTTCGGTTAGATGGGAGAATCTGTTACACCCTATAACTTATTTGCCTCATGTAGACATCAGGTCGGGTTTCGGGTTTTTGTAATTATAAAACAAAAATAAATACTATTAAATAAGGCTTACATAAGTTTTTTTTTTTAATTTTAAACCTCAGCAGCCGAAACCTCCCATTACATTTCTTGCAAGGAATGTAATTTCATCCAGTCAGCTGAGGTTGAAAATTCAAAAGATGTATCTAGGCCTTTTTTAAGAATCTTTAGTAGTCTGTTCTGTGTTCTTGTAATGTTCTTATACTTAATGTTTTTTTCCTTTCATACTTTTTTGTTACTTTTAACAATATAAAAGGTAAAGTTCATGACATTATAGCCACTAACACTCGACTAATCAATACCTTTAATTTGATACCTTATTTGTCAAAATCAGTCTAGTCGTTCGACCTTTGCGCGGTCATAAAGAAACATACTTACTTACGATACTTACTTACATACATATTGTGTGGATTCCGTAACCCTCCTTTGCTTTCGCAGGCGTATAAAACGAGGTTCACTGAATTCAGTTGAATTTCTGTCAGTCAACATCGAAAGAAAAACTTCTGTGAGTATTTTTCTTTAGATGATAGGCGCCTTTCGCGCCAGTAGTATGAAATCTACTGTCGATCTGCGCACCAAGTTAATTAACACTGTTGCGCGCTTTTAATGTAAATTGATCCATTGTGTTTTGTCCTGATAACTGAAACTGGTTTCAAGCGGATCGGCGGATGTGCTTGGCTGCTTTTCATTCCGCGCTCATTGCCTATAGACCGACTCTAGTGTGGCCATAAGGTGTAGATGTTTAGGAATTTTCATCGGAGGTTTTATTACTTTTATTGACATGTGCATTTTGCAACTTTGTGCATTTAAGAGAGTTATGCTGCATCGAGTTTTGTATGATTTTTTTTCTTTTACTTACTAAAAAAGTTAAATTATGAACAAAATTGTGTAATTTCGAAATCGGCTTCATGCGATGGCCGTAATCAATTCGGAATTGAATCAAAATTAGAAAGTTTACATGGAAATCATAGAACTGAAAATAGTATTAAAAACCTATCTAGAGGCTAAAAATTCCACCCATGCCGGGACTTGAACCCGCGACCTCTGGCTAACCGTGCCAGCGCTCTCCGAACTAAGCCAATGGGCAAGTGCAAGCATCAATAAAATTTCGAGCCTCTGTAAGTGATGTAAATTGCATCGGCCAGGTGTCGCTGCCTGTACGTAATACAGAGAAGTTGGTAAAGAGGCTCGAAATTTCGAATAACTTCGTTTTCAACATTAGCCAGCCAAAATTTACAAACACATCGGCTTATATGCAGTTTAGCAGGTTAAAAATTTACAAAAACAACCGTTCTCTAAAAGACTACTCAGAGCTAATTTAAATAATCTGTGGTTACGTCTTTCCCTTTATTACAGATGATTTAATCTGTAAAATTCTAAATGACCCGATCGGGCTACCATCACAATGGTTTTTAATTGTTCTTTTCAAGGTCATAATCTAACAGATTAAACTGCCTCTGAGGCGTGTTTTAAGGAATTGTATTTTGTAAATAAGACGGCAAATTGTTTATAACAAATAAACATTATTGCAAACTCAAAACTGAATTTGCACGGATACTACCGAGACCACGGAACTTGCAAAAGTACGGAAACGTCGGAAAATTGTAAAATGAAAAAATAAACGAGTAAATATCCTTGCAAATTCAGTTTTTATTATGCCTAGTGCTGGTGTTAACCTTAGAAAATACTATTATTGCGAACATTAGCCGAGAATCAAAATAATCTCAAGTCTCAACATTACCATGAGCATTTATTAACATCACATATTAAAAACCAGCCAAGCCAAGCTTCACGAGAGGCTCTCGTTAACCGTCCCGAACTGAATGAAAGAAAACTCATGTGTTCTAAGTATCTAGATACATGCATATATAAACTCACGCCTATATCCTATAGGGGTAGGTAGAGATCAGGGACTGCCACTTGCCACGATCCTGACAGATCACTTTCGCTTCCTCATTACCTCATTAGTCGTCTATTCACTATCTAAATACGTCATATTATGGTGCGACTTGCACTTGGCCGGTTTTTTATGTTAGTATTTCCTAACATAGTCACCCTACTCTCTGTGGTTAGTACAAAGTTGTTGATATTCAATTCGCTCTGCTCCACCTACCTACTAGTACTACAGTCATGCGTCAACTAGGTACTCAAGTAAGTCACATGCCTAACAAACATATTGCGTTTGCATGCTATATTATAGTATTTTCTATAGGTGCATTGATAATAGCCGTAGCCTTGTGGCTATTTGTAGACGGAATGCACCTAGGTTAGTTTTATTACGGTTCACATTTGTTTCACATTAGTAGCTGTAGAAATTTAATAGTTTACATATAATGGCTCCATTTCTTGCCAGTACTAAGTATCAGAATAGAGCTAAAAGAAAACGAGTTACACTTACATGTACTTCTGTTGCCAAACTGCTGTTTTCAGTACAAATTCAAAATGACAGACATAATAAACACATTACCCTCTTTTTGGGCTACGCCGCAGTCGGGTAAAAACCGACCAAGTGCGAGCCGGACTCGCGCACGAAGGGTTCCGTACAATTATTTATACAACATTAGACACAAAGATCGACAAAAAACCGCAAAAATAAAGTTTATTGTATAAATATTTATTTTAATTTAATTAATGATTTTGAAGCGAAAGTAGAACTAAATAATCTGTGAATATTTCAAGCGTCTACCTGTTGCCGTTATTAATATCGACCTCTTTGGTCGTTTTTTACGTTTTTTGTATGGGAGCCCCCCTTATATATTAATTTTATTCTGTTTTTAGTATTTATTGTTATAGAAAATTTCAACTGCCTAGCTACCACGTTTCATAAGATACAGCCTGGTGACAGACAGACAGACGGACAGTGAAGTCTTAGTAATAGGGTTCCGTTTGGCACCCTTCGGGTACGGAACCTGATGATTTGGATGATACGACATTGGGGCTATATGCAGTAAAGTCCACAATTGTTTTTCATTAACGAACTAACAACATTGGACAAAGTACTGAATGCATGCAGTGAATAGTGATGATGAGTCTCTGTAAAAAATTTCAGGAACCTTACGTATTGGGTATAAAAAATATTTAATTTAAATATGCAAGATGGAGCAGAAAAAGGGCATTGGTTGGTAAAAATTATTAGCCGTTTCATACATTCGCTAGACCAAATACAATAACGCCCTGACCTTTTCAACTGACCTTTCTGCAATACTCTGTACCTATGGTAAGCCAATCGTCAGTTAGGTACTATTTGACATAAGAAGTAGGTATAAAGAAGAACAGTAAAACTTTATGAGAAACACCCGTAAATCTATCGGGATAAAACACCCGATATCGTAGAGTTTCGTTAACAGTAGGAACGCCAGACAATAGCTCTCAACCGTGTCTCAATGGACGAGTAACTAACTAATAGTTTATTGTACTCGGATTCTCGGAAACGTGGAAGCAGGTAGAGTTACCGAGTCGTCACTGGCGCCAAGTCTGCAGTCACCCTTGAAGGACGTTTTGTGCACTGTTTTGTGCGACGCGTCTTAGATAAGTACAGGCGACAGCTAATCAACTATTAAGTATACCATTATATTTTCGAGCGAATGTGGATGGAAGGGCCGGTAAGGGACGACCCAGACGGACATACTTCGACCAAATAGAGTATAATCTATAACTTCTGCTTATTGAATAAAGATTTTATTATTTTATTATTTATTTTTTATTATTTATATTAACAAAGGGCAAGATAAAAAGTACCCGAAACCGGCGTGCGTGCATGCAACGACTAATGAATGTTGAGGAAGCGAAAGTGATCTGTCAGGATCGTAGCAAGTGGCAGTCCCTGGTCTCTGCCTACCCCTCTGGGATACAGGCGTGAGTTTATGTTATGTTATGTTATGTTTATTTTCGATTCTTCTATGTTTGTACATCCATCTACCGTCTATATTCTTCCTGCAATCCACTCCATCCAAAGCATTAGGCGCTCATCGCGCTAAGCGGTAAGGCCGCCAATTTATTGTATACCACTACCTACTTAGATATACCTAAGCAACCATTTGTAATTCTTTCTTCTGGTTGTGCAATAAAGTGTTCTTTAGCTATCTATCTGTTTATACTCGGTTACGTTACAGCTGACTTTGCAACCAAAAAATTAAGTCTTATCTATACTAACAAGATTCCTTAAAACACTCCTAAGGTGTCGTTTAAATAGCCCATGGTAAAAGTGAAGACGTAACCACAGATTATTTAAACTGCATCTGAGGAGTATTTCAGAGTCGTGTTTTAAATTAATAAGGCCGTTAGTTTAATAATGTGCTGTCGATACATATGTTACAGTCATAGTGATTAAATAGCTATTATACATAATGACTGGTCATTATATATAAAAGCCAAATTCACTAGACAAAGTAATAAATTATTATGCTAACGTTTTATTTTGGCAAGTGTTATATAGCAAATAATTGTTTGATTAAATTTATATTTCGCATTTTGTTTGTTAGGTCAGTACACATAAGCAAAAATAGGTTCGAAGTTCCAGGAAGTTCCCTGAAACTTCGGGTGTTAGTTCTTTTTTTTTATATAAAAGCGAAAAAAAATATTTCACTAAAAAACTTAGTTTTGTGTCAAACTTAAACAAGGTTGGTGCATGGAAAAGTCATAGGTACCCTACATTATGATATGGCAAAACGTGGGATACCGTTAATTTACCGGATTTTGTGTTAATTATCACTTTATCTAAACTGAGTAGACATTATATATAATGACTAGACAATATATATAATATCCAGATTTATTACTTTGGCTGTAACACATATACTATTTACGTATTCGACAGGAGACAGGTCCCTATGATACCTATCTTCGTAAAAATATGTTTTGAGCGGCTACCAAGAAATGCGAGACGTCGATCACGTGAATTGATATTACATGTACTGCATAGGCAGCTAAACATGCAGCAAAAGTGCCAAACCTAAAATGAGTCTGCACTGCCATTAGATACATTATCACGCCTTTATCTATGTGACTTAACTGAGTCTTAACTTAATTATTTAACGTATAAACGTTAACTAATTATGGACGTTGCTAATAATTGCAAAGAAAAAATATCTTGCGATTAACAAAACTTGTAGTCCGTAGAGAACCTACTTATTGAACCACGTCGACGTGGAAATTTTTAAATAATTTAATGCGATCGTTTGTTAATTTGTTTTTGTTTTACTGTCACAGCAACTTTTTCCGCAAGTTAGCTTATGGACGGAGAGTGATAGCTTCCTTTTAGGTTTCGGATTCCAACGGGATAATAAAAAACTTGCAACAGCTTGATTTTATTTTATTTGGTGTACAAAACAGATCATAACCATTACACGATATAAAAGTAATAATATGACATGAGTACTAAGTTGTGGTCTAAAGCATGCACACACAACCATCATCAACCATGATTGAAGAAAGTTGTGAACTGAAAGAGGATGTGACTGGAATTGAGAAAGGAATGTTGTGTTGGTTTGGACACATGGAGAGGATGAAGAAAGATCGAGCGAATGTGGGTGGAAGGCCGGAAAGGGGCGTCCCAGGCGGACATACTTTGACCAATTTCAAGCGCTGAGGTGTGTGCACACTTCAGTCACTCAGGTTTCCTCACGATGTTTTCCTTCACGTTAGCGAGTGTAGGTATGACAATATTGTTAGTCCGTCTCCCGAATTGAATAGAAGAATTCTGCTATTCAATAAAATTCTCCTGGACGTAACTTTATAAGGAAGTCGCGCGCACAGCTAGTAAGAGCCATAAGCGCAATACACTGACGCACTCACTCATTACAAAATCTCCGGAACTCCAGGAAATAAACTTGACCGGTAGGTTACGAACCACAATACGACATAGAAGAAGTTATACTTGAAGTGAAGTCGCGGGCAGTACTAAGCTAAAACCTACCTACAACCAATGGTAACAAGCTACATTTTGATGCCGGCAATCGCACAGCCCTTTGCCACCGATTTGTCATCTATGAGGCACCTAAAACAAAGGTAAATTAATGTACAATGAGACAGACAATGTTATTTAGCACGAAAGATATTTACCTATTTAGGTTTAAGTTAAGAAATATTAAATGGCACTCATGTGGTACACAAGGTTGTTACTCGTACTTAAGGGTAAGTACAGTACATTAACACTATAGGGCACTGTAAGTAATTTACACTTAACTCTACATACACGAGCAGTGGCGTCACTATAGGGTGGCAGGGCTGCCAAAATGCCACGGGCCCCCGACCTATGAGGCCGCGAGCTCAGACGTGACAAAACCTTGTAACAATTATAATTTTTATATAATATAAGTACTTACTGTACTAAAGACCATAATTATATATTTTTTATTTCTACTTGGAGGGCCCCATCTAATGAATTTGCCACGGGCATCAGATGGTATAGTTATGCCACTGTACACAAGTACAGTTACTTAACAATATTAAGTATCTAATATTCAACATCTTTCTAGCTACTCACCATGATTAAGCTCTGCGAATCAGAGCGAAACCTGGTCGGACTCTTCCAACAAAAAACCAAGTAAGTGCATCCGGAATTAAATTAATAATTATATTAACACATGCCTGTTTCCCGGAAGGGTAGGCAGAGACAATTGTCACGATGCTGAGAAACCTCTGAATCATCGTTATTAATTGCGTTTCATAGAATGTCCTTCCTTGTCGATTGTACATTTACGCGATAAGATAAGAAGTATACTTAACATGTACTTAACCCATATTTTGTACGTTCGTTATCGACCTCTAGATAGAACGTTTTGAGCACCCCACAAAACCCAATCAGTTAATGATACCTAATTATTATCATTTTATTGGGTTTTTTGGTCAGCGTATTCATTATAATAGGTACTAATAAAATTTGTTTCAAATAAACAGAGTCATAACAGTGTACATTCGGCTTAAATCGACACCTCCCAAACTCTCGACGTAAAAATAAATTAGCTCTGCCTTTCTCAAAACTGCAAGTACATTCAAATAGTCCCTATGTATCACTGATAAAAATATATATAATCAACTACCTGAAAACATAAAAGACGAAACAAATGACAACTTATTTACAAAAAACTCAATAATATGTTAATCAAAAACTTTAGAAACCTATTTAGAGACTAAAAATTCCACCCATGCCGGGACTTGAACTCGCGACCTCTGGCTAACCGTGCCAGTGCTCTCCCAACTGAGCTACTAATGGGCAAGTGCAAGCATCGGCTATCGATCCTTGTATTGCCTACGTACATCTGGCCGAAGTAATTTACATCACTTGCAGCCCCGAGCAACCCACTTTGCAGTTAGGTTTTTACATCGGAATGATATCGCTGTACCTACCTTCATGATTATATTTGCAATTTTTAGCCTCTATTTTTAGGTTTTTTAAATTGTCCTCAGCACAGGTTAGTGCAACAAAAAGAATATAGTAATAAAAACTGTTATTATAATTTAAATGAATATTTGTTTAACCCTCAATCTCGTCGAGGAATTGTTTATTATTTTGCATAAAATATAAGTAATTAGTATCTAAATAATAAAAATAATAATAATTTAATTTAACGCTAAGATCTGTCATAAGACTAACTGTATTGTAGTGCCCTTACAGAGTATCATGTACTTACCTACAAATACTAATATCTCCTGTCAGGTAATTATAACTATGAACGTGACTTAGCAATAAAGAATATGAGTAAATCTAAGATGATAAAAATAACAGTTTATGCTTGAACTAGTTGAACTAGTTTCAAAAATAATGTGTATCTCAAACGTCTATGGCATAAATGGTCACTAAAAGATCTAAATGTATTAAAAACTATTATAAATGAAAATATCTAATAATTACCTATAACTAAGTATTAAGATAAATAATGACTAACTTAATAACCTTTCTGTGTCTTCATAGGTCACGATTAGCAAACAATCTTGTAAATTGTGTTTGTAAAGTAAAGGGGCATTAAAGGAAGCACTGTTAGTTTTGTCAATAATATAAGTAATAATTCTAAAGTGAAGTTTACAAAATAATCGGGAAATGATCTGAGGTTTAGACGTTTTTCGCCGCCTGCTAACTAATTTTCAAGCCCCTCGCATTTATTTATGTTGCGTGCGATTTGAGCGTCGCCGATTATTATTATAATTATATGGCGCAATTGTAGCGCAGATGTCGTAATAAGGGTCGCAGTAACTAAGATCCAAAATGTAGAGCTCATTGGTTTGAACATGAAGAGAGGAGAAAGAAAAATAAAAGAAGAAAGAAAATGTATCGTCTAATATTTGGGCAAATGTAAGTTGAAGGGTTAATGACAATCTCGGATTGGTATGAATTGTGAATTTGGTAAGTGTTGTCAAAATATTTTGTCGTGAAAACTCAATTTTATCCTATATACCTACAATAAACAATTTCTTTTAGATGTCGTCTTTTAATGATACATATAACAAAATGCAAAGAAAAAAATATATTGGATGGATGGATAATCTAAAAAGTCAGGCTCTATGGCCGTAAGTACGTATCATAATGGCTAACTATCCTAAAGAATGAATTTGGAAATATTCCATGTGGACTGAAAAAGCAATCATACTATTTCTTGCATGCATGCTTATTTGTACCAATTAGGGTCCCGTGGAAAATTCTCAGTCATTGCGGGCAGTTTTATCTTTAGGTCTTTGAACCTAATTAGTGTAACGCTAACATCGTTAGTAATTTCCTGTGAGTAGATAAATCACAGGAGATATCTTTGGTTGGTTGGTTGGCTGACAATAACTGTTTCAATTGAACTGAATTTTCAATGACACTCAAACTGCTATTTAGTCACTCAATGTATTTTAAAATGATAATGTAGCCTATATAATATCCTACTGTCAGGCACAGGCTTTCTCTCAAAGAGAGAGAGAGAGAGAGGTTAAAACTGTAACCACCACGGGTATTCACCACGGATTGTCCAAATGCTGCGGTATGTGAACACCCCAGGCACCCAGGTTTCCTCATGTTTTCCTTCACGTTAGCGAGTGGTATTCCTAGAACAAATTCACAAAGGTACGTAAAACAAGGCTTTGAAACCACGACCCCTTGTGAATGTGATTCATGCATGCTACCGACCGGTGACCGCGCTACCAAGGCTTCGCCGTAATTTTCGTACATCTGTTCGCTAGTAAAATTCTAAACCAAAATATCCACCAGTAATTCCTGGTGTACATACAATAAAGAATATTCTATCTATCTATCTTCCCAATATTTTTTATTGAAAGAAAACATAATAGTCTTAGGTGATTTCTTTTAATATTTACTTACAATTATCTTAGAACCCTCATAACGAGAACTCTGTGTGACTACTCAGCTGCGTTACGGGCAACAAGGTTGATGAATTGTCGACTTACCTAGGCATCGAATTCTTTTACAACATAATATGGATTACCAAATCAGATTTGTTATCTGAATTGATATGTGACATGCAGTCGGAGCGTTTGGAGTCACGGTAGCTCTTATCTACCTCAACCTAAGGGCGAGTGTACAACAAAACAATAACAAGGCAGTCATGTGACCTGGAAGTCCTACCTTTTGACGCATAATGGTTGACATCAAAGGTATTCAGTGATTCACATTATCAGTTACTCTACTTATTGAAATTGCTCTTGATTTGAATGATAAAGCCAGTTGAAAAATTGACAGCCTTTAAATTTTCGCTGTAAAGTCGCCCGTATCGTAACTGAGTAGAGTGCACGCGTGTAAAGGTCGGCGTGAAGTCGAATGTTCTCGAGCCACTCAGACAAAGCAATCCTTATCTGCCATCTGCATACATTACGGACGTGTACACTACGCCCACTTCAGTCATTCATATGACGCAAATTATGAATTCTGAGGTACGAATTGACTGACACCACTTTCTTAAGTGAGGCTTAGTATCATTTAACTAAAGGTTTTTATTTTTATCTATCCTATATACGTCCCACTGCAGGGCACAGGCCTTCTCTCAGAGAGAGAGAAAGAGTATAGGCTTTCTAACCACGCGTGCCTACCGCGCAATCTCAAGCGCTAAGGTATTTGAACACCTTAGACACTCAGGTTTCCTCACGATGTTCCTTCACGGTTAGCGAGTGGTGTTTCCACTTCAACTTCACAAATGTACGTCAACTTAGAAAACAAAGTCATTCTGGGATTTGAACCCACGGCTTCCCATATGTGAGGCTGCATTCTACCCCTGTGCTTTCACAGCTCCTATGTGAGGCGTAACATTTAACTGAATGTTACATACAAGATTTTAAATGGCTGCTTAAGTGACATTTAAGAAGGAGGTATATTTAAATGTACTTTAAAATAGGTTTTTATAACTGTCAATTTAGATTTTCAAAATGAATGGTTTGTTCTATATATTTGCCGATAGTAACTTTAAACGAATCGTCTTTAATATTGCTACTTTTAACTAAAATTTCAACTGCCTAGCTATCACGGTTCATGAGATACAGCTTGGTGACAGACATACAGACAGACGGACAGTGAAGTCTTAGTAATAGGGTCCCGTTTGGCACGCTTCGAGTACGGAACCCTAAAAGAACAAACGAACACTTTAACGCGGGAAAAATTATTGATGTTCGTCATTTCGCAGTTTTAATTTCTACGCAGTACCTATTTGAGGAAAGTACTATATAAGCCTTGGCTACAACTGGGCATTAATGGTCTTACGAATGTGTGCCTCGGCTTCGCGTCAGCCCACATTTACACGTTCGACCACCTCTTTTGCTGGCCGCTGCAGTAATGTACTATTTTAGCTTACAAAATAAATTGTCTTATAATAATATTACATAGATAGATAGATAGAGAACACTTTATTGCACAACCAGGTGAAAGATATTACAAATAGTTTCTTATATCTAAGTAGTGGTATACAATTGGCGGTCTTATCGCTTAGAGCGATCTCTTCCAGACAACCTTTGGATGGAGTGGATTGCAGCAAGAATATAGTCGGTAGATGGATGTACAAAAAAAAAAGAGAATCTGGATTATAATGCTATGTACTAGTAACAAATATATAGTTGGAAGAGTCGAGAAATAAAATAATTACATTTCTAAGCATGACATTGAAGAATTTTTCCTGCAAGGTATTCTTATCGCATAAGCAAATCAGAGCATTGACCGAGATAAATTTTAAGAATATTAAAACAGCAGGTGTTCTATATCAATCACTTTATGTCATAGAATTTTACTGAACGGGAAACGCCTGTCTTGCGCGCCTTCTCGCACCTGCAGGTTTATCTCCCAGTGTGAAGGAGAGGATTTCGACAGGGTAATGTTGCGCAGGGCTGGAGGTTTTGTGGGTTAATGTACGCGATGTGACCCCTTGTGACGTCACTCACCTTCTTACTCCGCGGGGCTCGAAGGCTTGAAGTTTCCTTGTGGGAAACCAACCTTCGTGTGATTTATTTGTTTATTTGAGATGTTTCATTAAACTTGTACGTAGCCTGAGATTGCTAGCTGTAATTTGAAATTTCATTAGTAATCGATGATTGCCTTTCAACCGTAGCATTTACACTACGCGAGGTATGTACAGTTGAAAACAGCATATTTGTATCAAATTCCTTCCTAGTAGCCGTAGTTTGACCTGAGACCAATTTCACTATTACAATTGGGTATTTGACAAAATATCAAATGAGTTACTTTTAAAACGGAATTTTGTATGAAAATACTGGCTTATGACGTCACATTTCAGAGCACTCTTTTTATGCTTAATCTATTTAAAAATTGTAATAACTAGTAATTGACTAAAAGAGATACATTTTTCCGAGATATTTTGTAATTTTTGTTTTAATCGAGCATATGAAATAATTTATTGTTGATCGTGTCAAATACCGAATTCGATGTACATTGCGAAGTCAATTAACCCACAAATTAACAAGTAGACAGACTGAGTTCTGCAGTTTACATGGAATTGTCATAATAAACTATGAATTAACGACCTTATTACCAGCTTGATAAACTTGAACTTGATAAACATTATCGCTTCCCGTATTTTATTTATTTTTATCAACAGTTTGCATGTACAACAAAGCTGGCTAAATTAAATAAACTATATTTACGATATTTACGATTATACGATATTATTACATTATGACTATATTTACGATTCGAAACGAGGAGATCCGATAGAGAATTAAAGTCACTGACATAGCCCACCGAATTAGCATGCTGAAATGGCAGTGGGCCGGCCGTATCACCCGAAGAACTGATAACCGAGTTCTTGAGTGGAGACCGCGGATCGGTAATGATCTTCGCAGGGCGGCTAGCAAGAGCTGGATAAGAGTAGCCGAGGACCGTGCTCAGTGGCGTGCAATAGGAGAGGCCTGTGTCCAGCAGTGGACAAGCGTAGGCCGATGTAGGTAAGTAGTTGATTCGCAGGTCAAGACTTAAACAATTGGAAAATTATCATCACCGTCTTTCATAAAGGTATCGAGTTGAAATTAAAACCATATACAGTCCCTTGAAGCTGTAAAAAAATTAATATCCTAAGTTAACTTTAATAAATGATACGGCCGTTTATGCCACGAAAAACGTATATTTCGACACTCAAAAGAATCAAAATTTATAGGGTACTTTTCGTTGACCTAGAACTATGAAATTTGACAAGTAATATCGTCTTATACTACAGGTAAGTAAAGGTAAAAATCTAAAAACTATACCATTGTAATTAAATCATAACAAAAAAAAAAGTCTGAAGTTTGGGAAAAGCTCGGGAAAAACTGCGAGACTGGATTCCTGAACTATTTATAAAATTTGTAGGTAACAAATTTGTACGGTTCCCTCGGTGGGCGAGTCCGACTCGCAGTTGTCTGATTTTTGAACAAGAGATCTCTTCAGCAGATTCTTAGAGCTTCTTCGAAAGAAATATGGAAAAGTCCATAGATAAAACAATTAACATGCGATCAGCGACGTGTGGGAATGTGCCGGGGCCTGTTTCATAAAACTGCAATCCATCGTTTATTACGACAAGTCTTATACAAGTCTTCCTTCTATTTAATCTGTGGGTTAGACGAATTTGCAAAGTTGTATTTTATTTTATTTATTTAACAGAAATCCAGCCAGCGGTAGAACGCTGGCTTCTCATTCGGGAGGTCGTGGGTTCGAATCCCATACCAATGACTTTGTTTTCTAAGTTACGTACATTTGTGTAGTTATAGCAGGAATACCACTCGCTAACGGTGAAGGAAGCCATTGTGAGGAAACCCGAGTGTCTGAGGTATTCGCATACCTCAGCGCTTGAAATTGCCAATCCGCGCGTGGGAACGCTCTCCGACAGAAGGCCTATGCTCTGCTACATAAAAAAAATACAGAAACCCACAGCAATATACTCGTAATTACAGTAAACAATAGATACTTAATAAAGTACACGGAATGGGCATGGTCATAAATATTGACAAGAGTTACAAATTATATAAATTTTAAAGGTATAAAAACTTAGGCCTTTGCATTACGTAGTGAAATGATTTATAAATACAGCGTCCAATGGCACCTTCACTCACACTAGATGGATTAAAGGACCACCAGGACGCTGCAGTGCATCGGGCATTGTATTTTGGATGAAGTGGGCTTGCCCGCCACCTATACCATCCTGACAGTTTGGTCGGCTACGGCTTAGCTCACAGGAAAGACAAGTCAATGCGTTATGACTTTGTTTATTTTCAAAGTTACGTACATCTGCGAATTTGTAGTAATAATATTAATACCACAGGCTGAAGGGGAAGAAAAACATCGTAAGGATATTTGCGGCTTCATTAAAGGTACAAGGTTAGTAAATATAATGCTATAATTAGAAATTAATAATACTCACGGATTTCTTCTATTTTCGTGAATAAGTGTGTGACTAATTCGACCTTCTAACGTTCGTCTCACACGTGAATGAAATATAAATCTAATATATAAAAAAATCTTGTGTCACGTGCTTGTTATCAAACTCCTCTCAAACGGCTTCACCGATTTTTATGAATTTATTTGTATAGGTATATGTATTTGGTAGGTCTGAGAATAGGTCTTAGCTTAATTAATATGGCAAAATAACGTTTCCCGGGTCAGCTATCTTCTAATATATAAAAATCGCGTGTTTGTTTGTTATTGTACTCCTCCGAAACGGCTTCACCGATTTTTATGAAATGTTTTGTGTATATTTGGTTGGTCTGAGAATAATTAATAGGTCGTAGGCTATTTAAAATGGCAAAACAACGCTTGCCGAGTAAGCTAGCTCTAATATATAAAAATCTCGTGTCACAGTGTGTTATCGAACTCCTCCGTAATGGCATCAACGATTTTTATGATTTTTCGTGTATATTTGGTAGGTCTGATAATAGGTCGTAATCTAAATCGAAATATTCAAGCTCAGGTTCTCAAAATTACCTATTTTCTCGAAAAAAAAAAACAACTTATTTTTTCAGGAATATGCCCATTGTCATAGTAAACCATGCATTGCAGTTCTATGAAACAGGCCCCTGGGAACCTATGTGATTTTACTCACGTACGCTCCTATTTCCATTTTCTAAACGAGCGTAAACAACTGGCAGAAAACTGACTTGTTTGGAAGCTGCAAGCTTTGTTTACAGAACCCTTTACCGTTTCTACTGCAAGGAAATTAAAGGTAAACACTAATATAATAAATCTTCTTATGCCGGTTTCAGACTAACCGAACGAATACGAACGAACGAATCAGATCAGAAGTTTTTTTTTTATTATTGTTTTAATTAGGACAGGTTAACACTTAACCCCAGTCACGCCTGATGGCAAACGAAGACAGGGTATGTTACGTGCTTAGCTGTTAAGTGCCGGTTAGCGCTAGTTTTAAAGTCCATCATACATCACTAAACGTTACGTTCTAACGTTACGGCTAAAGCAAGCGAAATTCAGTCACCTCTACAGTGCCAGTAAAAAATATTTGACGTCGTTGGCTGACTTAGGTAATAGTACTATGATAGTAAGTACTTACTAATAATATTCCATACGTTAGTGGAGGTCAGTGAATCCAGCAAACGCCTAAAGATTATACGCGCCGTGTATTTCACGAGTCACTAATGATCAAGATGTAGATGATAAAGATAAAGATGTAGGACATTTCTGCCATTGTTATCTTTACCTGGTGTGAATATACCTACAGGTACAATTTCTTTAAGTAACGTATTGCCTGCAAATTTTTATTTTATAAAGGAGGATTAACAAAAATTGCTTAAATAGAGTCCTCTAAACAGTTCTCGTCGATAGATAAAAGCATGATATGCATGAAAATATACAACATGATGTTGCTGTTAGAATAACACGTAAAATACTCAACGTCATCATAACGAGTTTTTCCAAAGGAGCCATAATTACTGGGGAGATTAACGGCTTCCAAAATAGTGACGTTCAAAGTAGCAATTATTTTTTTGCATGTCATTCGGAAGATTAAGTCTTTTTAAGAGGTCGGTATTATATTTTATTCGTATAGTAAACGACTTATACTGATCAAGTTACTGCAGGTAAATTATTTTAATTTGTTATCTGTTTAAAAAAAAAACTTTACCGTCCGAATTACAGTTGTTATATCGTTTGTTACAGCCAACATCTCAATGAACCTTATGAAAAATTGTCTGAAAACGAATTTAAAATTGGAAACAAACCTACGTTTATACTTACGCTGCGTGCCATAAGGACGTTGAAAGTTACGCTTGCATTGGGTGCTAAAGTTTCCAACATTTTCCTAATTTAAATAAAAAACACTTAACAAAATTTTATGGATAAGGTAGTTTATCTTTATGTTCAGTATGCGTAGCATTACGGTAGTACGTCAGACTACTGTGGTGACAAAAGAACTGACGTTTCACAGGTGTTAAAATAAAATACTGAAGTCCGATGTCGTAAAAGTCGGCCACATTGCACTCATAAATTCTACGACTAAAGTGAGTGCAATATAGTCGGTAGTCAATGCTCTCATTCAATGTCAGTCTCTCTAATAAGCATGTCGTTTCCTGTTCTTGCCCCTTATTCTTATAATAAAGTCAAAGGAAAGGTATAGTTAAAGGTAAAATGGAAAGTCTAGCAAGATTAGTCTTGTTGCATGAACTTCAGTGATATCCTACACGCACTTCGTACTTGGGGTGGATAGATACTAAGCTAGCAAAGCAGCGCGTAGATCTAATTTCTGGGGTTCCGTATCCGCAGGGTGCCAACGGGAGCCTGTTATGATGCCTACGATGCTTTTTTGTTTGTCTGTCCGCCAGTCTGTCGTAAAAAGGACTTTTTCTCTTAATCACTGCTTAAATATTAAGATGGTAGCCAGATGATTTTTTCACAAAATATGTATGATTTTGGCGTATTGACCAACAACATAAAAAAAGTAAAAAACAAGGGATTTCCGTGAACGTGTCAAGGATTGTGATTTACGTATTCTTTTCGTTTTTGTAAAAACGGTAATATCTGTGATACCTGCGGTGATTGTCAGACCTGGTGTAAAGAATGAAGACGCAAGTCCTTAATATTTTAATTTTTATTTTTTAACGTAATCTGCCGCGACCCAGATCTGTGTGCAACTTAGTATGGGCCACCTATACGTTCCATTCCGCGAGGGCAGTTCAGGAGTTAAGAGCAATATACTTTTCCCAACGTCCCTCCCGTTTTTTTAAACCTTCTTAAAAGTACGATGTCTCAAACTCTTTTAAATAGGTCTCTGTCTGTTTCGACGATGACTTCCTCATTTGAGCTGTTTTTGTCCCCGCGAGCCACGTTTTCATGCTGGGGAACAAAAAGAAGTCGCAGGGGGCCAGGTCCGGTGAGTACGGTGGATTCGGCAACAATTCGTAGCGCAATTCATGCAAATTGGATGCAACGATTCCGGATGAGTGAGCTGGTACGTTGTCGTGGTGAAACAACACTTTTTCAACGTTAATTCAAAGCTAACCTATAAATCAACTTGAAATTTCGAAGGAGTCGTCTGAAAGAAGGTTGTATACAATGGTAATGCAAACTTTTTCCAGAAACGCCGCCTGGCTTCAAACATGGGCCATACTCCACCACGGGGGCCAAGTCCGGATTGGTGGAGGCTTGTAGACTAGTGGCTCGTCTACTGTCAGAAGTTGTCAAGCCGCCCTAAGGCCTCTGACTTGGCTTAACGACTGCCATCTATCGACGGCAGCCGGCACCAACAGCTTAACGTGCCTTGCGAAGCACGGAACCGCTCGGGAAAATGCCACTAGCGTTAGGCATAGATGGCGACCCATCCATGCACTGAACGCGCCCTGTGTTGCTTAACCTTCGTGATCGTTTAAGATCACTCAGGCAGCCGGGGCTACGAGCGATCGACCCAGGTATAACAGGAAATAATAAAAATAATTAGACCATGTTAAGCAGACATGTCTCACATGAAGTAACTTTCGGGAAAATGTCTTTATGTACAACATTGTTTTGTTCCATGTTTTATTACTTAGTTTTTATATTGAGTTGATGAGAGTTTTACATTGGTGGTCCCAAAGGCGGCATTACAATTACTCCTGTTGAAAAGTAATTCTACTCACAAATCACTTGGTACAAAATTGCGTCATACAAATCGAGCTCAAACTATGACGTCACAAGGTGCTCGTTTGTTTTTCTTCAGACGTTTTATATTTGTAATCACTATAACATTAAACATTTCTGAACAAAGACATGGGAAAAAACAAAGTAACGCATAAAAAAACTGACTTCAAAACACTACAGCACTAAAAACAGAGAAATAATATGACCTTTAAATTCGAAGTAGGTATTGCAGAAGTATAGTTTGGAGCGGGTGCCAAGTTACAAGACCAGCACCTACATTTTAGTCTCCGACTCCAAAATATATACCTACATCGAATTTGAAGGTCATATCCGTTTAAATTATTTCTCTGTTTTTAGTGCTGTACTGTTTTGAAGTCGGTTTTTATTTTTATTTAAAACTAGGTGCCACGGCAAATGTTGTTTTGCCATAGCCTAATCATTAGCCTAAGACCTATTCTCAAACCTATCAAATATATACAAAAACATTCATAAAAATCGGTGAAGCCATTTCGGAGGAGTTCGATAACAAACATGTTACCTGTTGTTTACTGTAAATGTATTGCTTTTAAAATTTAAAGAGTTCCCTCGATTTCTCAAGGATCCCATCATCAGATCCTGACTTGGTGACTAACAAACCACCTGTGAAATCTACCCTTTAAAAAAAAAAAGGTTTTCAAATCTGTTCACGCGTGTTCGAGTAATGGGGGAACATACATAAAAATTATAAAAAAACGATTCCCACGAATTGAGAAGCTCCTCTTTTTTGAAGTCGGTTAATGAATTCGGTTAAAAAGCGTTTTTTCTCGAAAGTTACTTAGTGTGGGTTAGAATGTTTCTGCGTAACACAGTCCAATTGTAAGTCCCACAAAACGGATTTACAATTGGACCGGAGGGACCGACTTTCGCTAAGGGTCCCGAACCGAACGAAAATAAACATAATTTTGCTCAGTACTGAATATCATATTTATGTTGGTACGGAACCATCGGTGCGTCAGTCCAACTGGCACTGGGCCGGATTTTTCTTCCGTTTCTTTGCTAAGATAAAATATTGTCAAACAAAACGAAAATATTTACAATGAGGCTAAATTAAGATTTTTGTCATCCTCCTGACGTAGTGTTTGCTTAAAGATTGAATAAGGGCTAACTAGCGCTTTACTAGCCCCTTAATGACAATAATGACACACAGTGACGTTTAAAATGGTCAGATGATCATTGAGCCTAATTTTAATCATACGAACATAGTTTATTTAATTGCTTTTCACCTCAGCGTTTAACACTCGCCCACGCGCATAAATTTTGAGCGCTCAAATGTTTCTAAAAAATATAGAGTTTATGTTTTCTTCGGATGTTTCGAAATTATCGAATTAATTAATTTTATTTTTCTGCATTTTATTGCAATTTTTAAAAACAAAGTTCGTAAACCTCAACAAGACTGAGACCTGCTATTAAAAAAACCTATTATTAACAAAAGCAAAATAAAACTTTTATAATAACGTTATTGTCACACATGTGCCACTCAAATTGTTGACATAACATAACATAACATAACATAACATAACATAAACTCACGCCTGTATCCCAGAGGGGTAGGCAGAGACCAGGGACTGCCACTTGCTACGATCCTGACAGATCTCTTTCGCTTCCTCAACACTCATTAGTCGTTGCATGCACGCACGCCAGTTTCGGGTACTTTTTATCTGGCCCTTTGTTAATACATCCTCTATTTGGTCAAAGTATGTCCGTCTGGGTCGTCCCTTACCGGCCCTTCCATCCACATTCGCTCGATATATTTGTTTTGTCAATCTTTCTTCCTTCATCCTTCATGTTGATTTTGAATAAATACTAAATAAATTTCATCTTAAGTCTGCTCTTATGTGGGTCATGTTGTCTCGCTCGCAGAATTTAATATTTTTTTGTGGTTGTTATAAATTGAGTATACTTTTGATAAATGTGGTCTGAGGGTTTGATAGATAATATAATTGCAGACATTCAAGTTCAAATTATTCTCCTTATCCCGTACGTAGTTTTTGATTGAGAAAAATTTATTCCAAAACTATTAATTTTGGAAACAAATTTTCTTTATTAAAATCTACGTAAACTAAAACAAAGATATATGTGAAATGTACATAGTTTAATTGTGCATCAAACCCTCAGACCACATTTATCAAAATTTTATTCATTTTAATTAATTAAAAATGTTAAACTGTGCGAGCGAGACAGCATGCGCCACGTAAGAACAGCCTTAACGAACACGATGATTCGATAGTCGATAATAATAAAGTTGATAACAATCAACAACTAGCGGCATCTGGTCATCATCATCATCTACCCATTATGTCCCCACCGAGGGGCACGGGTATAATAAATGTCTTTCTTCTTCTTCTTCTTCTTCTTCTTCCCTGAGGAAGGTATAGGCCATACTCCACCACGGGGGCCAAGTCCGGATTGGTGGAGGCTTGTAGACTAGTAGCTCGTCTACTGTCAGAAGTTGTCAAGCCGCCCTAAGGCCTCTGACTTGGCTTAACGACTGCCATCTATCGACGGCAACCGGCACCAACAGCTTAACGTGCCTTGCGAAGCACGGAACCGCTCGGAAAAATGCCACTAGCGTTAGGCATCTGGTATTCTGCTATTACCTTTATTGTGAGTTCATGAACCGTGCACGTCACAGACTAGAAACTCATAACAAAAGTAGCATATTCTTTCTCTTTAGTTGCATTACTTAGAACAACTACTGTTACTGTTTTACTTTTACCTAATACGCGTACGTGATAAGCCTCTGCTATCATAACCTCTCCAAAGCCTTGCCTGCCTGGCAGATCAATACTGTTTACATTTGGGTCACCGGTCCAAGGGCATAGTGCGTAGCGCCCGAGTCCTTGGTTAACTCCCGAAATAAACATAACCTTGATGTTTACAATAAATTATGAATGGAAGACAGTTTCTTTTGTTATTGTTGTTGTTTGTGTAGAGCACCTGCAGAACACTGTACTCTAGGTTCACCAATGGTTTTTCGTTTTGTTCTGAGATCTCAAAAACGCATAGTGCCCCACAGTAGCATTTGGGGTCAATTCACATATTTAGAACTTTTCTATCATTTTTAGGGTTCCGTACCTCATAAGGAAAAACGGAACCCTTGTAGGATCACTTTGTTATCTGTCCGTCCGTCCGTCCGTCTGTCTGTCAAGACCCTTTATCGCGAACACGTGGAAGTATCGAGTTGAAATTAAAACCATATACTCGGGTCTACAGTCCCTCGAAGCTGTGAAATATATCAAACTTCTAAGATAACGTAAAAAAAGATACAGCCGTTTATGCCGCAAAAACGTATATTATGAAAATCAAGGGAATCAAAATTGATAGGGTACTTTCCGTTGTTCTAAAACTATGAAATTTGGTAAGTAATATAGTCTTATATTATTTATTTGATTTTTATTCACTTGGCTGCAATGGCCCACATACAAAACTAATCTTAAAAACTAACAATAAAAACAAAGACAATCTAATACTACAAGTACAGGGAAAAATCTAAAAACTACATTTGTAATTAAATCATAAAAAAATTGTCTGAAATTCCGGAAAAGCTCGGAGAAAACTGCCAGACTCGATTCTTGAACTGTTTGTAATAGGTAAGTATGTACCGACATAATTTGTACGGAACCCTCGGTGGGCGAGTACGATTTGCACTTTTTTTAGTTTTGGAATTGCAACGATCTATAGATTGAATCAAACATTTTTCAAACAGCGGATCAATTTGAACTCGAAAGTTTTACGGTCTTATTTATGTAAACAAGAATCTGTGTTCACGCTTTTCCCTTTACCACAAACTATTTAAACTGCATCTAAGGAGTGTTTTAGGGAGTCGTGTTTTTTATTATTAAGACCGTTGGACTTTTGTTCCTGGCCTTCCACGTTATGTAGTGTTTCTAAAATTGCAAAGTGTAACCTCGACTTTAAGCAGGCCAAAATTATTTATCTCCGACTCTATTGCCGCAATTCCTTGGCACGACCCCTCTACTTCCTAAATCATTAGCGAATAACCAGACTGGCTAATAAAAATAGATATATTTGTGTACGATTCAGTTCAGAGCGCCCGCCAGGCCGGGCGGCGAGAATATTTACCAGTCTAAGATGGCCTGCCTACTCCCACCGGAACCTCCGCATACGGTAGAATCAGCAGACGTCCAGAGGGAGGCCAGAGATCAACGTCCCTGGTGATCGTCCACAAAATGTGTAAGTAGGTAGGTATACATTTAGATCTGGCACCGCCTCCGAGTATCGGACAAACATACGCCGTAGGAATTCATGACCAATAATCTTGTTTACAGAACAAGATGATTGCAGGCGGTGACGAGTTGTGGTGTTCCAAAATATTTCTGCTTTGATAGTTCGCGAAAAATAAGTCTTATGCTCATTAGCGAGGGCGTTGTATCCGACAAAAATATCTTCCTTTTCTCTAGTGGTTGAGCTCACTTTTGGATATTGCGCATCATTATTCTCATGCAAAACGATTCCTAACTGTTATATCAACAACGAATATCTATCTACTGCTTTATCCGAGATAAGGGTGATAGGAATTATTACATTAACAACGAATATAAGAATTAAGATAATAGAAATAAGAAATCAATAATTTATTTCAACGTAAAGAATTTACATTTTGTATGCCTCGAATGTCCATGTCCTCTGTGTCGATGTACAATGTTAGCTGGATAAATATGGGAAATAAGACCTATTTCTTGAAAGGGATATGATGCAGCCAATTTGTCACAAATGATGTACCATGAACCGGGGATATCCATCGCAAGATGTGATATTTTAAGTTAATTTTTTATTTATTACGATTTATGAAAATGTATTTATTTTTTAATGTAATACTTACAAATTTTAAGTTTTTGTTTAAAATGATTATGACTTGCAATATTAGTAAGCGTAGTACTTTATAAAATAGGTACTAGCTGTCCCGGCGAACTTCGTACCGCCACCGAATCCGTTTATACGATTCTTGCACAACGCCATCTAATTTTAAAACACAACGATCGCTCGCACAACGCCATCTATTTTAAACTTAAAATAAATATGATCCCGCGATAACGCATTACCGGGATATCAAGTATGCTATGTCTCAATTCAGGTTTTCAAGTAAATCCGTTCGGCCGTTATTGCGTGATTGAGTAACAAACATCCAAACATCTTCACAAACTTTCATATTTATAATATTAGTAGGATAGGATTATTTTTATACAAAAACTCATAAAAATACTTTTTTCGAGGTTTTACAAAAAATACAAAAAATCAAGTTACTGCAATAATAAGATAATATTAGAATCAGTTTATTCCATGAATTGTAAACGTTTCTTTAAAAAGGTGTAGATTCATAAAAACACAACAATGATTTTATCTAACAACAAAACCTCTTCACTATTCATATTTATCACATTTCATAATTATAATATTAGTAGGATGTAATCCCTACTATAATATTTAATGATGTTTTCTTAAACATGCTTGGAAGATATTTTGACAACCTTCTTCGAGATAAATCAAAATTGTTGTACTGGCCAAATGCATGCATGCGAGTAGCGGCAGGCGAAAGTTGTATGAAAATCCATAACTGTCGTGCTTAGCGGCCTTACATAGTAAACTCATATCTGTCGTAGAATTTAAAAATGGAACAATCATTTACTCCGAAACATGGCAACCAAGAAGGTAACTTATCAAAGGTTTTATTTAAATTTGGAACTGGCTTTCAAATAGAAAGCTGTTTATTGAAAAAAAAAACATATGAACAATTGAGCACTTTAAGGCGGGAATAGTTATTTGTTATGCAAGGCTGCAAAGTTAATTTTTGGCGCGAGTACCTTGTATTGAAACCTGAGCAAGCGAAGGATTCTAGGACTGAGCCACGAGCGAAGCGAGTGGTTCAAATATAGAATCCTGAGCGTAGCGAGGGTTTCAAAGGTAGGTACGAGACGCTAAATAACTTTGCTGCCGAGCGCAACACACAACTTTTCACCTCACTAAAGCGAGGAAAATGTTAGGTGCAAGAAAAACAGTTTTAATAAATATTAAATTACTGTTTATTTATTTCAAAAATTAAAAGTAAAATTACTACAATTGGTAATATTGAAAGTAATTTTTTTTTTTAAATCAAATTTTCTTGCCCGCCAGTGCGATTCTTCAAATGAGGCTGGCGCATGACATGAAATAAGTATTTGCATTTCAATCATCAATGGACTGGCTGCAGAGAATATAAACTATTACGAAACCAGTGAGGTTCTATATATATGTAATTTATTGTACGAAACCTTTATTGAATAAAAATATTCGAACAGAGCTTTTACGAGCTAGTGAGTGAAAAAATTATTGTTGTTTGTCGTTCGTCATTGATTTTTAAAAGTAATAAGTTCTGCCTAGCACTACCACAGAGGAGTACTAGGTACTTAGTTTTAAATTCCGTGCGTTATTTGAGAAAAATACCATAGTAGGTATGCTTATAAAAAATCCGAAGATAACAATTTCTACGCCAAGTGATCTTACTTTGATATTGAAATTGAAAAACGTTTATTCAGATACGACAACACACATAAAATCTTACAAATAATAAAACGCGAAACCAGTAAAAAAGCTTACAGTGAAAAGTAATAATAAATAATCTAATTCTAAACAATCACACAGTAGTGTGTTGAAGTGATATGGTAGAGATGCTGTGTGCCATATTACAAGATTTACAAGAAAAGGTTTTTGACTCAGCATATGTCACAGCATACTTGTTTGTCGGCTTAGATTTGAATGAATTTTTATTTCTTATTTCATTTAGTTTTAACAAATTTTTTCATTCTTTTCCTTCACGAAAAGAGAATTTTGTTTGAAAAGTTTTGGTAGAAAGTCGAAAAATATATGAAACATCATAAAAGCAGTCGATTTCGTGATTTCAGAGGCCGAATGTCCCATAGCTTTGTATAGCCTATGGATGACGCATGATAATACTATTTCACTTATCGATCGAACCGTTACCTACATCAATAGGTAATACACAAACCCTTGCAACAAAGGTCTCCACCAATCCTTGGTCTACTTACCCACTTTGGAAGTATAATGCCCGGCACTTAACTTAACAAAAAATGGCGTAATCAGGATAAGTTGGAATTTGTGCATAGGATTGTTTAGGTGACAAAGATGTCTGGAATTAAAGTCAGTTTAATGCATGAGTTCTAGGTTCTAAAATAACAATTTAAACTCTGTTAATTAAGGACCAAGGAAAAGACTAAAGTTTGGAATTTCTTTGTCCGTTTTTTTTTCCATAATTAGGTACCTACCTATCTAGATTTGGAAATGTATACCTAGTTTAACTTGTAACGTTCATTAAATCGCAGTATCAGTGTTATTTTGACTCAAAAACCTTGTTTAAGTGTTTTGATTTTGTTTGCGATGGTCACTTATTTTTTTTTTAATATTTGTTAATTTGACTTAACTGAATTCAGAAGAATTCTAAATCACCCCCGCCCTACGAGACCCGAAATTCTTTCAAGCGCAGTAAAAGTAATTTCGACAAGTAATTTGATGGGCATTATACTTACCTATATTTGTCTCTCAAGGCTTTAGATTATCGATTTTCTGCATTGCTGCCGTTGATAATCCAATTGACTGCGTCGTGACTGCGTCCTTTGTAACACCGAGCGAGCGAATCCTGTGTAGCCGTAGAGTTAGATATATAGAGAACTCTTTTTTGCCCAACGAGTAAAATGAAGCGGAAAGAAGTGTAGGTTTAGCCCATGGGCTTGCTCTCTCAATGACGCCACATTCGTCCATTGGTGGTCACCGTTGTGGGGTTTTCAACGTGCATTATCATTTTATGAATGAACGTCAGTCGTATTATGCCAACTCCGTGATGCGGATGGCAAGGGACCGCGATGGCAACGGGGAACTTGAGTCTAACTTAGATTGGAGTGTCATTGCTTTTCAATCATATAAAAGATTTAAAAATAAAACAATAAAAATATTCTTTCGGGGTTTTCGGGGTCACAAAATATGCGAAAAATAAAGTTACTCTAATAACAAAGGCTGGAGTTGACACATGATTATCATCATCACCTTTACCTTTTGTAATATAACCAGTCGAAAAGTCAATATAGTCACATGGTAATAAACGCGCCATACAAATCGACCTTAGACTCTGACGTCACTCCCTAACGTAAAGCTTATAATGTGTGAAGCGTTTATCAATATTTGAGTTATCTCGTAGAATAATGTTTTTATGCATCAACACCTTATAAGAAAACATTCAGAATTCAACGACAAAACGAAATCTAATAAGTTTTATGTTATTAGAGTAACTTTATTTTTCGCATATTTTGTGACCCCGAAAACCCCGGAAAAAATATTTTTATTGTTTTATTTTTAAATTTTTCCTAGGTTTTTATGTGATTTCTATGGCATAAAAGCAAAGACACTCCAATCTAAGTTAGACGCAAGTTCCCCATTGTTCAGGATTTAGTGCGTGTATTATAGCAGCAGGTCATATTAATCCTAACTTACCTGTGGCGATTCGACTTATAGTCCTACCAATGTCCATTTAAAATTATTCCTAATATAAATAAGTTTTACTGGCTGAAAGAAAAATCTTGACTCGAGTACATTGTTTCATAAATTTATACGAAAGTTTGGTTCTAAGCTATGTGTCTCTTGTTCGCTCGGTGTGTTCTCCACGTCATACAAATATGGCTTCTTTCCCTTGAAGACTATTATTATTTTACTACGGGATGGCTTTGAATTTGTACACCGTATTTTGAGGGAATGTTCTTTTCATTGTGAAAAACAGTATTATTAATGATTTATCCGTGTGGTTAAGAACAGCGTCACTCCGTTTGCTTCCGTGGATGTCATAGAAGGCGACTAAGGAAAAAAATTACGAGGAGACGGGCACTGGCAGCAGCATCTTCCTGAGATTCCAACTGCATACTGCAATCGCCAACCCGCCTGCCAAGCGTGGCGATTATGGCAAAACCCTTTATGGTTAGGGAAAACCATGAGGGAGGCCTATGTCCTGCAGTGGGCGTCAGGTGGCTGATGATGATGATGACGATGATAATGATTTATCAGTAGTGGTAAAATATATTTGGAAATATTCGTGATTTCCGACATTTGGATCCAAACTGTGAATCCAAATTCAAATTGGTAGGAAGTACCTTTTTTTATGTACCGTAACGTTGAACAATGTTTTTTAATATGTTAAATGCTTAAGAGTCTGACGTCCGATATGCGTAACTAATTAAAAAAAAAATTGACTTGGCCGGCGCCGACCATAAGACGCTTCATTTTTATTAGTTTTTGTCCTGATATTATTCGTTTAAGGGCCAATTTTTCAATAGCCAGATAAAACTTAACTGGAGAATAAATTGCATGTTATCACTGTCTAAATCATACGACAAGACGGAGACAACATCAGTCTTATTCTCCAGTTAAGTTTTATCTGACTATTAAAAAATCCGGCCTAAGTAAAGTAATTTTTGGCAACAATTTTTTTTGACACGTGTTTTTTTTTTAAACTAGCACCATATTAGGTTTCTAAATGTTGGTTAGAACTTAAAATACGGTGAAGTAATTCAAATATCAAGCACCACCTAACGCAGCATTACCTACCTCTGACGCCTGGTCATCTATATGTTTAGATGTTTTTGTATAAAAAGATGAGTTTAGATGCGAGATGAGAACTATCAATCCATCAATATCCGAAATGACTAGGTTAGGGGCTACCTAGAGTTAACTAGTGCCTGTAGTTCCAGAAAAATTGTGTCATAATTAATCAGTTGTACGATGTTCACTTTTTGCAAAAACGTTTTTTATGGAGACATACTTCGACCAAATAGGGGATGTATTAGCAGGGTAGATAAAAAGTACCCGAGTGCATGCAACGACTAATGAATGTCGATGAAGCGAAAGAGGTTTCTCAGGATCGTGGCAAGTGGCAACCCGTGGTCTCTGCGTCCCCCTCCGGGAAACAGGCGTGAGTTTATGTAATGTTACATTTCTCCATTGGTGGCGCTAATTAGCACCGAGTCGCCCCTTAAAAGTTTACCGATGAAAGTCTCTCAGTTATTGCCTTACTAAAAGGTATATCAGTAGGTTGCCCTTTACTGGAGTTTGTAGTGAGCATAATTCCATTTCAGCGCTCCAACTTTAGTGCACAATGTAGTTTCTGTCAAATGGCAGGAAAGTTTTAAGGGGAGCCGTGCACCTACCTACTCTTTCATAATATTCTTACAAGTGTAGTGGCGACAAGGGACCTTTTCCATGTTTATTAATAATAAAAAGAAATCATGGGTGGATCCTACTCAGTGACTTGAAATCGTTCTAAACTTTCCAAATTTAGATGCCGGTAGCCAGTGCAAGATTATTCGAAGAATATAATCGTCACGGAGAAGGCATAACTTAACAAAGCAAGAAACTCGAGAGTTGCAGTAGTTTTTTTTTTATTTCGTACGCATACTTAGTTACGATAAATAGTTTTTAATACAGTTGCTCAACGTATTGCAGGGACGTATAGCGTTCAGGATGTGGGCTATTACACACTCGTGCTTTTTTTTTACCTTTCCCGCACTCGTGCGTTCTCTTTCCCAACTGTCAAAATAATGTCTATTAAAAAGAAAAACCAACCATGAAGTTTTTACTAAAAAAATTCATAGAAGTTTTTATGATTCATGCAAATACGTATATTTCTAAAAAGAAGCTACTAATTTGTTTCAATATCAGATTTCATTATTTGATTGAATGAGTTTGGTTAGGTTTCATTTAATTTATTCATCTCATTAAATTTCATTTTCATTTCATATCAATAAAAAACTTCTACTGAAGACTTGGCTGTATGGGCATAGTTCCCTTTGCCTACCAGAATGGGTGAAGAAAAAAAAAACTCTGCTTATATTCTACGGTTGGCGCCATTTTTCAGAAATTTTCTTTGCGAGTTTAGTTGTTTGTTGCACAAGATGAGTAATTTCGACCCTAGTTTTTTTGAATTAACACCACCGGAACTCAGTATAATTGCACAAAATGCTTCGGAGAACATTTTACCGGAAAAGTCAAAAAGTCGCTACATATCTACATACGACGAATTGATTGCGTGGAGAGAAGAGAAAAAAGCAAATAGTTTTTCATTTTTTCGCAACTGTATTAAAAATTGTCGTTCAGTACACGTGCGGAACCGTCATTGCAACTTGTTCCGACTGTCAACCCTCGCCTTCGGCTGCGCCTCGGCTCAGGTAGACATTTGTCGGAACTCTTTGCAATGACAGCCTTTCCACACTTGTAATGAAATATACTATTTCGCTTCTTAGCTTCTATATTTACATAAGAAGTTGCTTCATTTGATCATTGGTCGTCCTTCTCAACAAATGTGTAGCAATCTTTGTCCACGCTTGTTTTTCTTCTAACCAACTAATTGGTTCCAATGATTTACTTCTAGAAACGTCAGTACAGCCGGTATGAAGTGACGAAATCTGGTCGCTACTAGTCCGCACTTCATTGGTTGAACATCTCACTGAGCAAGGCAATTTGACTCTAGTCACTCTTTTAATAGATTGTTCACTGGTTTTTTATTGGAGTACTTTACTGGAGAGGAATAACAGGTTAGCTTATGTTACCAGTAGGTACCAGTAACCAGTATTTTATAATCATATTTGTAGGTTGTTGTGTTGAATCTCCAAAGGTTTTTTATATGAAATATTTTATCGTGGTTGATTAAGTCTCGTTATAGCTTTATGAAAGCTCGATTCCTCAAGTCCGTACTGAGGACTAGGCACTTCCTACTAGCCAAAAGTTCAAAAGTTTCATTTTCATATAAGAAAGCATTTGGAGATTCAATACAATAATCTACAAATATGGTTACACAATTTTGGTTAGATTCGGTGGCAGACGTCCATTCTCAGAAGTTTGGCTGTACATAAATAATAACAATAATAACATCCACACAATACAATCACTTGACCTGGTCCCAAATTAGGATACCATGTGCTATGGTAACCAGGCAAGGAACAAACAACAAACATGGAATACACCCAGACTGAGGCCATTTGTACAAATGTACGGCGGCCCCCAGTGGGAATTGAACCCACGATCTCTATCTCGGTAGTAAGCGCCTTAACGGCTAGTCCAACGAGGCAGTCACGCTCCAAAATTGATTCGTTAAAATAGTTCATATCCGTTTTCCGCCTTTTTTGATCGTAAGTGAAACTAATAAAAGACACGTGTGTTGTTTTCTTTTAATATCACAAAAAATAATGAGATGTGGCCGTACACAAATACTTAATGCTTTGTGGCTCTAACTTTAAATTACCATTTCTATGAATATGGTTTCACAATGCTAGCTACAAAAGATAACCAATGCGTACCTAATACTTTTTTCCTCTGTGCTAATACTTATCTAATACTAGAAAATACTACATCTCTATCTCCCTGCAAAGTGGCTGATTCCGTATTATCAAAAACCTTTTTTTTTAGGGTTCCGTACCTCATCACTTCTCGGGAAGGCATGGAGATATCGAGTTGAAATTAAAACCATAAACTTCTAAGTTAGCGTAAAAAAAGATACGGCTGTTTATGCCGCAAAAACGTATATTTCGACACTCAAGGGTATCAAAATTTATAGGGTACTTTCCGTTGACCTAGAACTATGAAATTTGGTAAGGTATATCGTCTTATACAACAAGTACAGGGAAAAATGAGAAGACTATACATTTGTAAATAAATCATTAAAAAAAGAGCGTTGGTAGCCTAGTGGGTAGAACATCGGACTCGGAAGCGAGAGACCCAGGTTCGATCCCAAGTGCGGGCATGTACCTATGACTTGGTTTCTAAGTTATATACATTGTGAAGTTATAGTAGCAATACCACACGCTAACGGTGAAGGAAAACATCGTGAGGAAACCTGAGTGTCTGAGCTATTCACATACCTCAGCGCTTGAAATTGAAGGCACGCGTGGTGATTAAGCCCACACTCTCTCCTTGAGAGAAGGCCTGTGCCTTACAGTGGGACGCATATAGGCTGATTATGCATTCAAAAAAAATGTCTTTGAAGTTCAGGAAAACTGCGAGACTCGATTCCTGAACTATTTATTATAATGTACTTATCTACCTACAAATTTGTACGGAACCCTCGGTGGGCGAGTTCGACTCGCACTTCTCCGGTTTTTTTTTAACGCCAATCGTGCGTTTGAGCCGTTTGGTAATGCTGACGTACAGTCGACCATTACATTTTTGTTGCTACGTTGGTCGCCCGTAATGTAACCGAGTAGAGTGCACGCGTGTAAAGATTGATGTCCTGTTGACTGTACAAAACTTTTTTTGCAAACCTTAGTCGCCCATGTGAGCCATTTGTTAATGCTGTCATACCATCATAACAATATGACCAGTGGGACTTCAAACTCATTCGATGATTCATACAGGGTGTGGAAAAATCCCCATTTAAGTACATCCAAAAATGGAGGCTTCCACTCGTCAATCAGAACAACTTTTACTACGGGAATACTGTTCTGGGGTGCTACTACGTAACTTCTCCACCTTTTCTGTGTTCTCCACTGTATAGACTCGTCCGATTTAACCTACTCCGAACTGTCAAATACATATTTTATTTTATTTTATTTACGAATACATGGAAAACCAACAGCTTTAAACTTTCTTAGTAACTTCTAAGTAATAACTGTAAGCTAATTACAGGTTTTCACTTATATACCACTCATTAATACCAGTTTTGAAAAATCTTACGTTACCCACCACCGAAAATTTAACAGGTTTAACTAAATAACATTTCAATTCTTATACTATGGATCTGAATATAAACATGTGTCCTCTGCAAACTGAGACGTGAGAAGTGCTTTGATGGAAGATCATCATCATCATCATTCAGCCACAAGAAGTCCACTGCTGGACATAGGCCTCCTCCATGGATTTCCAAAAAGACTGGTTGGAAGCGGTCTGCATCCAGCGTCTTCCTGCCACTTGGATGAGATCATCTGTCCATCTTGTGGCTGGTCGTCCTACGCTGCGCTTGCCGATATGTGGTCTCGATGGAAGATACACTAGAGTGAAAAATGTCAATGCGGTCATCGCGGCATATTTGATTGAATAGATTGGGAACTCTAACTAAGTAAGAGTTTTTTCTATAGTTAGTTCCACTGCTAGGCACAAATAGCGGAATATTGTGCCTAGAATTAAAAGATTTGGTTCTTAGTCCAAGGCTACTTAGGAGCTGGGGGCAATCAATTTTACCTTGTAATACCTACTTACATATTTTGACACTTCTAAAACGTAAAAAATTAGAACCCAATGGTACATAGGTCTGGTCTGAAAACTAAACTGTTTAGCCTCTAAATAGGTTTTTAGACTGTTTGTACCCTATTATTCATTCCCAACACTTTAATTCCGCAATTTTCTTGGCGATTGCAAAGTATTCCCGATACTAAAAGTGGTTCTCATTCACGAGTTGAACCATTCCCTCCCCAAATCTTCGGTTGTGTTACACCCTGTATAATCGCATAGGGTGTACCATATACGTAACTGCCTTCTTTGGCTGGGTGGATGATTTATTGGTGGAACTATGCGGTGGCGACGTGACGACGAGCACCTTGTTGATATTGCGGTGACGCGAAGTGACACTCGTGTCGTGTACGTGCGGCCAATGAGTTGATGTTATGATAGGAAAAAACCCATTCTTAGGAGCCACTTTTGTTATCGGATTAGGTATGGTCACTTTTAAAAAGGATAGATAGATAGAGAACACTTTATTATACATAAAAACAGATATTTCTTAAATTAAGAGAGTAAGGAATAGAGCAAGTAGAGCAAAAATTACTGGACTTGATTGGTTAAAAAAATTAAAAAATACTTTAAAACAATACTTTTTAAGAACTCACGTTGTAATCGATTGTTTTGTTTTGTCAATTGAGTTGGACGGGTCGTGATAAATTTCCTACAAGAATTCAAAATGGTGACGAGTCCGGTCCAGGCGCGGGTCCAGCTCCAAAATCGAAACCCAATAATCAGCCAAGTGCGATTCGGAGTATGAATTCGCACATGATCGATATGTGCGAATTCATACTCCGAATCGCTAGTGCATTCATACGAAAGATATGTTTACAAAATATATGACACCCTGACTAAGATTTTGTACAGTATATAGTTCCACATAGGCAAAGCCACGGGGCAGACACTAGTAATTTAATAAACCTGTAAAATGTTAGTTCGCTCACGAAAATTACAAAAGTAAATGTGTGTTTCTTTGCACATCATAGTGTTACATTTGGCCTTTAAACCGATTTTGATGAAATTATTAGAATTTCTAATCTTATTCGGTTCAGTAGTCTTCTATTAGGGTGGTGGGCATGCCCACTATGCCCACAACGGTTGATCCGCGCTTGGTCCGGTCCACGAATATGGAACTTCTTAGGCGATACTACCGTCCATGAAATATGATGTAAATAGGGCTGCAACCTGCAATATTTAAAAAAAGTCAGGCCTGGAGATTTTCCTAACTGCACGTCTTTTTTATTTTTACAGAAATAACAATTTAAACTAAAAAACTTCTCGTTAACAATTTGTAAAATAAAAACACAAGAACCATATTAACAGAACCGTATGTAAATAAGACAGATGTCAAATTAAATAAATACGTGTTTAAAAGATGCTTTTTAGTACGTATAAGTTAGCATTTATTATTATTTACCTATCGTAATTATGAAGGTAAATAAAGATGTTCTCCGGACCCGGAGAATTAATTATAACGTTAACCCGGAGCCCGGATATACAGCATTCAAACCCATAGACTCCGGGTCGGAGAGATGGCAGCCCTAGGTGTAAACCTAAGGCCTGGGGTATGTATGGCCCCTAGGGCCGGTTTCTGAATTGAGAATTTCACTAAGTAAATACTTAAGTAACGTTTTGTCCCGCTCTTTTCTGAGAAATTCGAAGAGACAGAACTACAGTTAACTATTTACTTAGCGAAATTCTCAATTCAGAAACTGGCTATTAGCCTTTGAGTACCTAAGTTATTTAACGCAATCTTCAGTTTCATTCACACTCTGAAGTGCTGAATTCTCCCGAATAACTTCTGTGTGTCCGCCGCGTCACGATATTGTGCGTGACATTGGCGTTCTTGAACTGTCTTCCCGACGAATGTGGTTTTGTGCATTACGAAGATGAAAACACCTAAAAATACGGAGCGTATTTAAATGCATAATTTTAAGTCGAAAGAAGTGTTGAAAAAATCAATTGCGGTCTGCACGGCCGCTTTTAACTTTGTCAACATGCCAAAATTGCATTCCACATGTTCATTGCATATCAAGCTTCCAATACCGCATAGGTATGTTGCAAAAATCATAATCATTGGTATCTTGACATTACTTGCGTAAGTATAGTGGTCCGTAAAAATTACCGAATCAGCGCGCAATGTACGGCGACTATGGCGATCGAGCCAAATAGGATGAATGGTGCGAAAATCGACACACACATGAATTTTTCATCCTTGCTGTGGGCGCCGCCGCACGACCTTGCTGTCCACGTGCTCCCCTCGTGCTCAGCAAACCAGTTTCAACCAGTTCTAAGGTGGAATGTAGACGTGTTATAAAAAGTTTGTGTTTATCGCAACGGTTCACAGTTTAGCTAACTTGAGTATGGTGGAAGTTGATGCTTAAATACAAAAAACATTTCGTGTTGTTTTTCTCTTTTAGATTTTAATATAGATTTTTGTTATCGACAAAAAATTACCTCGACCTTTATGCCTCTCCGCTGGCATCGAAATATATCACCATAATACTAAATCCGTCAATCATTTGGCAATATTCTTGGAAAATTTGTAAGGTTAATAAACAAACCATGGAAAGTTGAAAAAATATTTTTTCCAATATTAGTTTTGCTTAGGATCTGATATAATGTTAGTTCAGCCGAGATCGCCCAAACCGCCATCTTGGTCTAGAAAAAGGTAATAAAACCCGAGTTCATGTCTAGCGATCGTCCGTTGTTACATAAAATAAAATTCTCGTAGAGCAGCGAAGAGTCGAGAAGAGGTAACGGGCGTGAAGCTAGAACAAAATAGAAAGCAAGTGTTCTGGGTCAACGACCTCGGTGACCGCCACTAGACTCCAACACGCTCTGTAGAGTTAGAAAAACACATGTGTTGGCTGCGATGCCAATCCACCTTTGCTTATTTTGCATAAAAATATTTAAGTAGGCACGTATAAAAACTTTGGTATTATTCACAGTTTTAGCACTGCATAAAACAACCTGCAGATGGTTTGGAAATGTTTGTAGACATTATACTTACTACATAATACTTAAAAAATAGAAAGTCGAAGACAAGGCCATTGCCTGCACTAAATTTTGCTCTTGACTGACGCACTGCTTGTAAAGTTTGATTATATTATTATTATAATGGCAGATATGATATAGGGGCAGAGTTTTGGCAGCATACGGAACTCGTCCATTTGTTGATCAACAAAGCACGAGTGTTCGTCGGATGTCTATCAGCAATTTAAACATTAGTTAGATCAAGATGCCACTGTAAATTCACTGGAGCGTAGCGTTACTTTGAATTAAATCAAAAATCTAAATCAAATTATCTTTTTGGAACTAAAACTTTCGTAAGCACTACACATCAAATTACCTTTGTTTATTAAAGCTCAGAAACTGTGACTTATTACAAATTGAACATATTTGTCCATTTCAAGCAATATGTTTATTTACTGAGTTACGTAGGTACATTTGTCAAGTTGTAGTAGTAATGTCACTAGGTGACCGTTAAGAAATCTCAGTGTCGGAGGTGTTCCCATATCTCAGCGCTTGAAATTGCGAATCCGCGGTGGGCAGGCGTGGTAGTTAAGCCTCTCTCTCTGAGAGAAGGCCTGTGCCCTAGAGTGGGTCATGATAGGCTGCATTATTATTACGGAGAAAAATGGACGGAGGAAACTCCATACTTAGGCTCTTACTCGTTGTTAACCGAGTTTAATGATGTTTTGATGTCGATGCGTAATTGACATCTTCACCAACCGTAATTAAATAATGTAGGATAGGATGGTAAACAGTGTTTGCAAATCTAAAAATAGCTTTACTGACCTATGGATCAACATAACATCACCATATAACTAGGTTGGAGTACAGTCGAGAGCAGGCAAGCCTTTATTGCTGCAAAGTACCCGATGACATTGATTAGAGTGCACTGAAGTAAAGGTTGTTGTGCTGTCGACTGTACGTTCTATTATAACATTCCCTGGGTGTGCAATAAGGATATTCTTTTTTAGGGATTGGAATAGGCGTAGTCTTGATACGATATTTAAGCTCTTAAGTTGTTGTGATGTATGGACATTTTATTTTCTATATTTCTTAATGAAATCATGTTTAGAAGTCTGTATAACTTCATATCAAGAGCGTTTTTTAAGGAATTTTTTTTTTTAATTGCACCACCTACTAAATGTCACGTAAGTTGCCATTTAAATCGACATTGTATGAAGAATTTTAGTTAAATGCTGTTTAAGCTACAGTTAAGAAAGTGATGCGAGTCGGCCTAAGACTGCTAGACTTCAATTTACCAAGAACCGGACAGTGTGACATCATTAATGGTAGCCTCTCGTTTTTTCTAAACAATTCAGCGAGTCTCGCCCATACGTGATTGTTGCCCTCGACGCGTGGAAATTTTCCACTATGGGTTGATATAATGTTGATAAATTGCTGTTTTACAGTATGCAACACTCTAATTACAAAATGACGTGACGCCTCATGGTAATTTCCTCACACTATCAACTTGCGGCGCCACAGAATTATCATGTTGGTATGTAGGTACTGACATAATTTGTGTATGGAATATTTTGCTGTCCATGTAGAAACGTTTTTACTAACTGCGCCACTTCGCCAGCAAGGTATAATGTCCCACAAATAACTTGAACAAATTGATGTATTTTGGGTTTCATTGGCGGGTGACGCGGGTTGTGACTTAGAATTCTTTTAAATTTAGTTTAAAGTCAAATTAATAAATAATAAAAAAAATTTGGTCTTACGTGTTCATCACAAACCCATCCCGACTAAAATTTAATATTGAAAAATGGTAGGTAAATATTTTTATCGTGTTCCATCTACTTCACCACTTTAAATTTAAGATTCCTTGCATCCCTATCTTGCAGCAATATAGAAGTAAGGATATCTAAGCAGCCCTTAGACGTTCCAGTACAAGCCTTCTCCCACAGAGAGAGAAAGTATGGGATTAATCACCACTCGTCACAACCGTAGCTAGTTGGTTCATAACAAGAGCTTAGCCAGGCATGAAAATACCTCAGACAGTCAAGTTTCCTTGGCAGCATAACCTCATAAAAATAAATGACAAGATCCGTAAGCCCATCGTCGTGATGCACATTGTCATAAAACTATAACAAAGGCATACTGAGCGTCGATCGTTTTACAGAGTTCTGGCAATCATACCAGTTAGTTATTACTGACGTGGACGTAGACTCCTCGACCGTTAAAAATAATTATGCAAGCTTGACGACCGCGACGCGAAGCGACCAAACCGCGGCGCTAGCTGCTGCTAGGGATGGGACCTCGAGGTCACGATGGGGCCCATATCGATGTGTTTGCTTAAATTTGGGGATCGATCGTATTACCTCCATGGTAATTTATTGCTTTGTTTTTATGAATGTCATCCTCCTGCTGTTAACATTCGTAGGTTGTAATATAGTTCTCTTGTTTCATTAAAAGATTAAAAGTCTTACATATCAATCAATGTCTGGTGTGTACAATAAAGTGTTCTAATCTAAGCCAATCTGATCAAGCAGTCCATATTCAGTCTTTATTTTATTTATTTTATTCATTTTACAATTGCATAGTTTGAATGCTTATTTAAATCCCACTTGAAAAAAGAATGCGAGTCATGGCTAATAATAATAAATTGATAGCAATAAAATTTATATACTTTCGAAATTATTTATAAGGGGAACTTAATCACCTCAATTGACGATTTATAAAACGTAATGTTAATGCGTAGCGATCGCGATTCATTAGAACTTAATATAAGTGGGAAAGTTTATAAATACATTTTTTATTTGCTTAAACGGCAGATCTGTGTTAGATGGAATACACGCAGGTAGATTATCCTAGATTATTTGGTCTTTATAACGCTTTCCCGTGACATAATTTAAGTTGTTAATATAATTATTACAGGCGAATGAAGTTAAAACGATTAAGATTATGCAATACTTGAAATCTTAATAATGTTGTTCTTGTCGTTATCATCAAATACTTAGTCTTATGATTATCTATATGACCCATTATATCCCTTTACCACATGGATTGTTTAAAATGTTTGAAATTTTTTTACGATATTCTAACTAGTAAGTAAAGACTTTGGAAAAATACAAATAAAAATCTAAAAGTAATAAATAAATTATTTTAGGAAATAAATCGGTTGATATTTGGTCTACATTGAAAATATTTATTATTTATGTAGCGGTTACCCTTGCATGGTGTTCCAAATTTGTATTAAGACGTTTGTGCATGTTGTTCCAAATTTGTCTCGTTAAAACAACCTTTACTGCATTATGTTTGGAAAAATCTTTAATTAGTAAAAATAGTATTATAAGAAACATCATTCTCATGTGTTTTTCCGTAAAAACGTTGAGAATCTGTTATCGTACATAAGGAATTGTGATTTTTCCCAATTATCTCGATAAAACCAATAAATATCTCGCCACGAAGAACTGCAAATCGTCAATGTGACGAAAATGTCGACCTGAATGATTTTTCTGCCGAGAGTAGTTAGCAAATGTCTGTTTAGCGTTGATATCTGTTAATACGACGTATTGTAATATACCCTCAGCTAACACATTAACGTAAATTTGTCCACAGATTTGGTTTTTTGATTTTTTGTAAGTGTTCCAATTCTGAAACCATATGCGGTGAAGGGATATGTCCCGACATACCTAATATTTTTGAAAACAGTATTCTTCATCTTTTACTCCTGTAATATCTATCGACAACTCCCACATCCATCCATCACTGAGCTTCCTATACAGCCGTTGAGCCGTCGTCCATTGTCTGCAGTGGAAATTTCCACTTTAAAACATGCAACCTTCGCCTGTACTCTTCTAGCGCCTGGCTCTCAGTATATTGCCTTCTCGCTTCTTGATTTCGACGAAGGCGCTCTGACCTAACCGGTTTACACCGCTCTTACTTAGGCTAGAGCTCATAAATCGTTCTCTTTCTAACTCACGCAGTTGACGTTCTATTTTACGGATAGCTCTCTGCTATGTATACTTCTCGGTCGTCAGCCAAACGATTTTTGCTCGCTGTCTTTCTCTAGAGCTTGAATGGCATAAAATTTGTGTTACTTGATGAGAGCTACAGCTTCAAACTTAACAAAATACTATGGTTACTACGACCGAGCACGTGCTCGGGTTATTGACTGGACTGATACAAGGCAGATAACATTGAAAATAAATATAAACATTAATTGAGTCATCTCCTTGAGAGCTGGAATTAGTTTATTACAGAGAAGCGTTTTTTTTTAAATTATCCAAGTCTTAAATATTATCTAAGTCTTAATTTACCTGATGCCTATTCTTATCTTTTAATAAATACCTCTACAGCTCCAACAACTTTTTGTATTTCAAAAACCTGTTGACATAATTTATTATGCTGATATATAATTCTCGACTTTAGTAATATTTATATGGGTAGTGAGAATCAGTTCTATAATTAGGTAAGTATCTACATACCTTGTACATAATATTTGGCTTGTAGGTACTTAACCAGTTATAGAAATCTAGTTTGAATATGTTGAATATAATTTTTGCTTTAAATTTGACATATAGATTTCATATTGCGATGCAATACAGTCTGAGTAAAGAATTTAATAAATAACCTAATTATTGAGTATCTTTGAACGATCTACTATATCATAATTAGTTTTTTATTTGATGTAAAGTACCAGTCTACTTAGTAATATTTCATTGATCTAGAAAAATCGTTTAGAACCGTCCAACTTAACACCTATACACAAATTTGGAGATTGACTTCATCGGGGGTGTAACTCAGTGGTAGAGTGTCTGCTTCGCATGCTGAAAGTCCTGGGTTCAAATCCCAGCTCCTCCAAAGATTGTTTTGTTTATATTCTTTTTTAACAAAAAATATTCTCCCCTGTTTTGTTACATTACATTTTGGCTTACATATACTAATATACTTACTCCAAGTCTGCTCGAAAGTTCGCTTCGAATTGCCTTACTTGCAAGATCAATAAAAGCCAATCAAGTGTAACTAACAAATTTTACTTTAACCAATTGATAAATATACCTACAAAAGAATTGTCTGGTCCTTAGGGAATGGATGCTACAGGCAAATTATTAAGTGGTTGCAAATTTTGTTTGCGTTTGACGGACACACTCGCTCGTTTCGCCTGCAGTATATAAGTGCGAACACGCGTTAATAACTCTTTACATATTTCTTCCGAAAATAATATTTACAGCATCGCTGCGTGCTGATGTCACAGGCGACGCCCACCGCCGCGCCGCGCCGGGACGCGCGCCGCGTTTTAAAACATTGCTGAGACGACAACACAATTCGTTTCCAAATGATGGATTGACACGATAAGTTGGGAAAATTATATCGACACAGCGATCCAACTTGCTATAATAATTCCGATAAAAGCCTCTCGCTCGCTAAGTAAAGCATGAGGACTGATAGTGTTGCCATTACTAACTTTTTCTGATGCAACACGAAGCAATATTTTGCCGACACCCTGCTCTCTCAATAAAAATAAAGTAATATTTCAGACTTTTTGGCGGTGAGGCGGTAAAGGGTGCTTTGACCTAATTTTCTCTGTGAAAAAAGGTACAGTGTACATTGATGCATTGTTGATTGATACATAAATATAAGTATAGATAGGCACCTACGCGATACCAACGCCGTACGACATATTTTTATAATGTGTACAATCGAAAGTCTCCAATGAAAAAAATAAATTGATGTTTTTTTCAAGCCTTTTAAGTACCTAAGTATATCGTAGATTAGGCCTACAAATATTTCTTTACATTTTATACTCACAGTTTTGCACTATTTTAAGATTTTAGGTATTATGCATACTACAATAGTAGGAGGCAGGTGTTTCCCAGCTCAGTGAAAAAAATTCTGCATATAGAAGTTTTTGCGCTAACAACATACACACATCACCGAATCGCGTAGATGATAAATTCTCTAAATAAATTCTCGTCTCGCTCAGTGCAACAGGAACGCTGACTCTGTATGAAAATACACGAATGACGTGTGTTGTGAGGTAACACGTTGGCAGCCGCAGTGTTTACCGCTGGACGACAGGTGCTCGCTGCCTCATGCAGTTTGAACTTAGCCAATGGAACTTTATATGGGCACACTGGCCTCTAAGATGGTGCAGGCTGCACAGTGACTGAAGTAGGTTTCCTTATTTTTCTTATTAAAGTGCCTCTTTGGACGTTGGTAGTCAGCTGTCTGCATCGTTCTCGATACATTGCAATCCTTAATTGATTGATTTCATGTTGTCAAATACCTACTTATTAATGTAAAATGGTTTTTGTTCTCTTTGGTATCGTGATGTTTAGGTTTGCTGCCAAGTTTAGCACAAAAACTATAGAAAGGCCTAATCGTGCTAATTTCTACCTATGTACTTAGATATGAACTTAATATCGTCTCATTGATAAGTTAAGCTACGATTCATGCAATGCATTTGACTGAAACTACTCTTGATACCTAGTGTATTTTTTATCCTATTTAGTATTGGAAACTAATTAGCTCCTATACTGCCGTTCCGTTGTAAGTTTGTTCAGCTTGCAATCGCTGTTCACTTAATACCTACTGTGACATGTTTAGATCTAGTAAAATTATAAAACAATCGTCCCATAAAATTTGAGTAGGTACTGCCACCTGCAGTCGAGTAGCAGACCTACAATACAATTTTGTTTTATGGACTCGCTGCATTACACAAGTAAGACCTAGTTCGGCTATTGCCCAATAGATGGCAGAAAGAGGCTGCCTAGAGTTAACTGCAAAAACAACCTACATTCGTTTATAAGACGTTTTTTCATAACAGCCTAAATCTCAATAATTGTGATATCAATTTTAAGACATACAACCTAGAACCTCGGGGCAATAACTTGGAAGTTGATTGAAGAGGGGTGGCCGCTGAAAACGGCTGTTCTTCGCAAAAATGCTTTATATTCGTAAGTTTTTGACTCTAGATTCTAGAATCTAGTCTAGAGCAAAATCGCTCGTGTTCATAAATTCATACAAAAACACTTTCAGCTTAGCCTGAAAATTTCTAATTTTACTTTTCCTAAAATCATTAGGTATTTGCACTATTAAGAACAAATAAAAATCGGCCCACCCGTTCTCAATTGAGGCGCTTACGAAATGAAAGAAACCAAACAAGCTACTTAATTTCCCGAGTATGGTTTTGTAGAAAAGAACTCGTAATGCGGAGAATACCTACGTGGTGAATAAGTATCTAAAACAAGAGTCTGGGCACTGTATGAACTCACGCCTATATCCCGGAGGGGTAGGCAGAGACCAGGGTTGGCTACTTGCCACGATCCTGACAAATCTCTTTCACTTCAACAACATTCATAAGTTAACTTTCACTAAATACAATCACAGCTATGTGTCACAGTGTTTATTATCGATCTCCTCCGAAACGGCTTCACCGATTTTTATCATATTTTTGGGTAGGTCTGTCGTAGGCGCCTCTTCTCTTTGTTAATAATTGTCTCTAATTGTTTTCTGGTGTAAAATAAAGAATATTCTTACGGTCTTATTTATAAAAGCCTCTAAAGCGCTTCTCAGAGGCAGTTTAAATAATTGGTGGTTACGTCTTTCCCTTTACCACAGACTATTTAAACTGCATGAGTGCTTTAAGGAAGCGTGTTTTTATAATTAAGACCGCTAACTCAATTACTTACTAATTACTCGCTCGTAGCCCCGGCAGCCTGAGTGATCTTAAACGATCACGAAGGTTAAGCAACACAGGGCGCGTTCAGTGCATGGATGGGTCGCCGTCTGTGCCTAACGCTAGTGGCATTTTTCCGAGCGGTTCCGTGCTTCGCAAGGCACGTTAAGCTGTTGGTGCCGGCTGCCGTCGGTAGATGGCAGTCGTTAAGCCAAGTCAGAGGCCTTAGGGCGGCTTGACAACTTCTGACAGTAGACGAGCCACTAGTCTACAAGTCTCCACCAATCCGGACTTGGCCCCCGTGGTAGAGTATGGCCTATACCTTCCTCAGGGAAGAGACCCGTGCCCCTCGGTGGGGACATAATGGGTTGATGATGATGATGAATACCTAAGTAATGAGATGCCGCTTATATAAAACATTCATACTTACGGCCTCATCAATCAGAATGGATGAATGAATTAATAATGAAAGGAAATGAACGAAATGAAATGATATTTATTTGTTTCCTTTACAATTCACTTTACATAACATGATAGGGTACATTGTAATAAATGAAAGCAGTGTGTTTCCTTAAATGTAATGTAATTAACAATAAACTTGACCAGAACCGCGGAGATTAATCGGAGCAGCTATTTTTAGAATATTTGAAATGAAATCTCATATTTTGATATACCTACCTTTCAAGTTTTCGAACGGTACCTGCTTAAACATCCGGATTTACTTGTTATATTACGGTAGAGAGCGAAACATGGCCGGACTCTCCGACAAAATTACAAGTGGGTGGATAAGTGAATCTAGAATAACGTTTATTGCTTACTTTGCACTTAGGTACCTACTGTATAAACTTTAGCTGTAATAACTTTTTCTATCGACTAGCCGAAATTAATTAAAAATCCGGCCAAGTGCGACTTGAACTCGCGTGGAGAGGGTTCTGTACAATGCCAAAGTCGAATGTTTTTATTCAGTTGTGGTATCACATTTCAAATCCTCACAGTAAGACGCGAGCTAACTACTACTAGCGCTATCTAGTGGTGTTTTTGTGAACTATTTTCCGTAAGTGAGCGTATTATTTTAAGTTTACCACTTTATTTTCAATTGACAGAATTCTTATAGGTTTTCCTGTAATCTACAAGCAATGAACTATATTTTTTATTTTTTTCAAAATTGTAGGCTCAGTAGATTCGGATTTCAAGGGGGCGGATGGTCAATTTTCGTCTTCTTTCATGAATAAAATCAACACTATTTATTTTACAATAACAACAAGAATATATTTGAGATCCTCGTAACGAGTCCTTTCATTTGATATGTGACACTGTAAGGTTTGCAAAACTTTTTATTATTTCCCAATTTGTCCTCCGAAAATTCCCCTTCTTTAAATAAAAATAACGAGCCCTTTCATTTCATATATGACGCAGTAAGGTTTGCAAAACTTTTTTTTTTCTAATTTCCTAATTTGTCCCCCGAAAATAACCCTTATTTTGAAAAATATTTATTTACTTTGCACATCTGTGTTGTGCGCTTATGAGCGTGCAATAGAAGTGAACATTAGATTAAATTAGATTACATTATACTCTTTATTGAACATTATGAGTTTCTAAACTTATATGAACGACTGGAGCCGAGTATACGCGATTCAGCGTGTCACCGATCCGAGCGTGACGGTTCACATTTGTTCAGTAGGTAGTCAGGAAATTGTGCCTAGAGAAGTTTTCACTTCAAAAATATCGACCCTTTGGGGAAGAAATGTAGTTGAAGCCATTATACAAACTTTACAGGAGAGCGAAAACAAAAAATAAGTAATAATAAAAAATGCGTGAAATATCTTTTTTTCTTTTAAATGTCGTATTAATGCAACAAATAAAATAATTGCAGTAAATAAATATGTAAAAAATGTGTTTGCGACCAAAATTAAGAAGCATCAGTGTCTTTTACAGCATATATTAATTAAAAAAATAAAAACTGTGAAGCCTGTTCAAAGATGAAGGCCGTAAAAGTAATTTTTTTTGCGAATTTGAGGAAACGAAATATACAGATCGAAAAAGCTGGAGAAAACTGAGTAAAACTGCATTCAAAGTTCATTTTCACCAAAGATGGCTTTTAAGACAGTTCATCCTCAAAGGGTGGATATGTGCAACACACAAAACAGTATGTAGGTATGCCAGAGAGAAAAGGCTTGACGTTCCTTACACAGGGTTCTTATTTTTCACGTAACATTTTCCTGATACGAAAGCGTTTGCTTATGGTTGGCATTAAATTGGACGGTTCCATAGCTTCTTGTACGAAATCCTCAGTAGCTTTTACTTTCAACTTGAAGAGAAATTCAAATAGGGACAGAAATCTGTAACAACAAAAAAGAGAACGAAGTAGGAAGCTAAATGAAATTAATCTAAGAAACTACATACTATAATAATATTAACTTCCACACAATACAATCACTTGACCTGGTCCCACACTAGGATACTCTGTGCTATGGCAACCAGGCAAGGACATATAATAGGGGTTAAAGTATGAAATTGCCGTTTTATTGCAATAGGTTTGAGGTTTTCGAATGAAACTTTTTTCAAATGGTTTCTATGATGTTCTTTTTTTTAAAAATGTGAAACATTTGAATATCGACTTTCAATTATTTTTGTTATTCAATTTAGACAAGAAAGATGGATACTGCGAAAATTCGAGTGATTTTTGAATACGAGTTCCGACGCGGAACTAACGCGGCAGAAACAGCCCGCAATATCAATGCTGCGTTTGGAGAGGGGTCTACTAATGAACGCACCGTGCGATTTTGGTTTAATTTAAACGCTTTCGTGATGGAAATTTCGACTTAAAGAACGAGCCACGAGGAAGACCGCCCACACAGGTGAATAACGATGAATTAAGAGAGATAGTGGAAGCCGACCCTAGTCAAACTACCCAGGAATTAGCGGCATGGTTTAACGTTACCTTACCCACAATATTGACTCACTTGCGTCAAATCAATAAAATAAAAAAATACGAAAAATGGGTGCCTCATAATCACTCGAATTTTCGCAGTATCCATCTTTCTTGTCTAAATTGAATAACAAAAATAATTGAAAGTCGATATTCAAATGTTTCACATTTTTTAAAAAAAGAACATCATAGAAACCATTTGAAAAAAGTTTCATTCGAAAACCTCAAACCATGAAGATTCTTTGTCAATTCAAAGAACCTATTGCAATAAAACGGCAATTTCATACTTTAACCCCTCCTAATACAAGAATATTTTACCTAGGCCCTATTCAATATCGGAGTCACATCTAGCTGAATGTACCTATACCCTTCTAAGCATCAATGTCATAATTTTTGCATCTTCTTCCTGAATTTTGATCACTAGGTACTAACTGACTTTGTTTTCTAAGTTACGTAGGTACATTTTTTAGTAGCATTAGAAAACATCGTGAGGATACCTGAGTGCCTATGGTGTTTACATACATCAGCACTTCCAATGGCCAATCCGCGGTGGGCACGCGTGGTAATTAAGCCCGTGCTCTCTCTCTCTGAATGAAGGCCTGTGCCCTGCAGTGGGCCGTTATAGGCTGCATTATTAAATACCTAGTGGGGTCGTTCCGCAAACTACGCGCCCCCGGCACAGTGATGACGTTGTGTGGCAACAAATAGCTGAATGAGATCTGCTCGTGGAAGTACACCGGATCGAGCTTCGTCATATTTTCGAAGTGCGTGTGGAACTCTGACACTACTGTTAATTTATTTTTCAGGAGGAAATCTGTAAAAAGTATTAGCAGTTAGTCCAAATTCAATAGACTTTAATTTGAATGATCATAAAAATGTAGTTTGAGTTGGATTCTATATAAATCTGCTTAAATAATTCTCCTTTGCCTCCGCAGTCATCATATTTAACATCATCAGCCATTTGACGCCCACTGCAAGACACAGGCCTCCTTCGTGGTTTTCATAACCATGAGGGGTTTTGCCATAATCGCCACGCTTGGCAGGCGGGTTGGCGATCGCAGTATGCGGTTGGAATCTTAGCAAGACGCCGCTGCCGGTCTCCCGGTAATTTATTTCCTTAGTCGCCTTCTACGACATCCACGGAAGGTAACGGAGTACATTAATATAATTAATTAATTAACGGATTAGTCTACTTTTAATCATCGACATTTGTCAGTTCACGAAAGAGAGGTAACAATTCAAAGTTTATTAGACATTTCATTCAGTTTCAGAGTATATGTCATTTCAATTTTCAGTAAACAGTGACTGCCTAAAGTAACAAATTGGATCTTACCTACAAGATAACCGATGGCTTGATCTTCGGGGCGTTGAGTTTGCTCGCACATTTTCACAAATTTCCCATGGCTATAATTTAAAATGCAAGCTCCATGTGAGTTTGAAGTGGTAGTGAAGGGTTTCTTCAGTTTATAATTATATCGTTTTACTATGTATATGAAAGTGAGTTGATAAGTTTTATTTTCGTTGTAGATGTTACATAATTAATAGTCTTAGTTTAAATTTAAAACAACATTAACAAGTTATAAGTAAAAAAAATAATACATCCACAACAGTTTCGTCCAAAGTAGGTAATAAAAATAAAATATACATACGAATCAAGATGTCCAGAACGGGAAATATATATATATATATATACACACAAGAATACAAACGATAAATAATTAACTGTCAAGCAAACCTCCGAGACATACTCGAGCCAAAGGTTCCCATAACGCTGGCAGCATTACCCCGCTGCACAGCGAGAGAGATCCTCTGCATCAAGTATGCCCCAGAGCGGTAGTCCATGCCGCGGTTCCTCAAGCGACGCCCTAACTCCTTTATAAAGGCTCTTCCCTGGACTCCTCAAAGTGATGTATCTACTTCCTAACGGAGGTTGGTGACCGATTTAGCTATCAATACTCAGTACTTAATTGCATTCCACATGTTTTATGGTTGTTACATTTTAACTTAACAGTTATTTGATAAGACCTTTGTGGACCCTGTAGAGCACGTACCTAACATTTCAAACTGCTATATTAAAATATGAATTAAATTAACTTAAAATTCAAATGTTTAATTTAGTTAATAATCATGCAATTTTAGTTTATTATATTTGAAAAGTTATATTTATATAATTATACATTTATCTCATTTCATCTAGTTTTAGTTATTATTTTATTTCATATCATTCAGTCCATCCAGTGCCTCAGCATAGGCTTTACATCAATCAATCAACGACAGCCCCCAGTAATACAATAGTGAATGCTATTGCCAGATTAGTAAGTTGAAGTGGCAATGGGCGGGGCACATAGCACGCAGAACTGATGGCCGATGGGGCCGAAAAGTTCTCGAATGGAGACCACATATCGGCAGCCACAGCCACAAGATGGACAGATGACGTCATCCAAGTCGTCCAAGGCAGGAAGACGCTGGATGCAAGCTGCCACAAGAAGTCCACTGCTGAACATGGGCATCCTCCATGGATTTCCAAAAAGACCGGTTGGAAGCGGCTTGCATCCAGCATATCGACCACATATCGGCAAGCGCAGCGTAGGACGACAAGCCACAGGATAGACAGGATGGCCTCATCCAAGTGGCAGGAAGAAGCTGGATTTCATCTATATTATCCTTTATATATTCCTCTATTATAATGACATTTTGAAATTAGTATTTTCTTTAAATCTTCATTGAAATTGTAGTCGTTATTCAAGTCTTTAAGGTGCTTTGGGAATTTGTTATAATTTTTTACAGCCATTACCAATGTACAGGAAGTGTATAACAAATAACGATTATTTTTGTGTCTTATGGGTCTTATAGTAACATCTTCTTTTTTTGTGAAAAGCTTTTTATGTTGTCTGACGAATTTTGAGATTTCTTATATATAAATAGATGGTAAGGTAAATAGATTATATTTTATAAAGTATGCTTTACAACTGTCGATAGGTGTATTTGCTATTATAATACATTATTATTATACAAACAAGCTTCACATAAAATTCTGGGCTGAAGTGGGATCCGCACTCACCCTTATTGCATACCGCGCCAACGCCTTAACCAACCACACCATTCGGACCTCGCTCTTCAGCCCGGAGTTTTTCTTTCTACGTGAAGTTTATTTATCAGCCGTCTGACGGTCAAATCCCATACTAATAATTGCTATCGTAAACGTCAGGATTCCGATAGGATTTGGTGAGCATAACTAGGCTTCATTAAATACGCTTTACCAACCTCGCATAGGGTCTCATTTTTTTGGCCAGGCTTTTACTCAGGCAGTATCCACCTCCAAGGGCGTTCACGAATGTAGCCGGGAACCACAGCTTTGTCTAAAAAAAAAACATAAGTAGGAACATAAACTGACGCCTACAACCATGGGGTAGGAAGCGTCCACACCAAGACCCTGGCGTAAGTTCCACCATAATACAAAAGTGAACGTCTGAATATGGCCAACTGGAAAATCAATCCATCCATTCAAATTTAGCGAAGAATTGAATTATATTTTACGGGCGTTCTTAAAAATAAACTATCCATGGATAAATTTGCTTATCTTTCAGTTTAAATTCGGCTGTATGCCTCCAAGTCCGCAGCCTGGCGATACCGGACTTAACCGTGGTTAATTTGAAGGTTATAGCTCAACTAGTTAACTTAAGAAAGAACGCCCCAAAGCTGATTATTTACTATGACGATATTTGTAAACTTCGTGAAAAAATCTGAAAACGCAGGTAATACAAGTATATCTCCACCTCATTAGAACTTCATACCTTATTATGAACCACCTTGACCCTTATTTTTATCGGGTTTGTGTAGTTTTTCCCAAAGTACCAGGGCTGTGTGTGATCATATGATTGAAGGAACTTCAGCAGTCGAGGCACATTTACAAATACGTCGTCGTCGAAGTGACAGAACCAACTGAAAAGACAAAACAATCTTTATTACGCTTTTTGTTTATCTATTGCAGGATACAGGCGTCTCCGCGTTCCTAGTATTATTTTATAGTTTTGGATCACCGAAGTGAGCAAGCTTCTCTTATTAATAAATTTACTGTCGATTTCAAGTGCTGAGATACCTATGTATACACCGTAGTAAATAAAGATATCATAGAAGGCGGAGGCTCCATTTACAGAGCGAAAAGTAGAGAGAAAATAAGGAAAGCGGTTGGGGTTAACCTCATGTGATAACAAACAAAAGAGCACACTATTCTGCTTGGCTCCTGTTTAAAGGTGAACGTGCACCTAAACGAGTCGAAAGCATCGAACGAGCCGGACGAAACTAATTAGGTAGAATTTATTATTTTTATGAAATCCTGTGGAACCTCTTACTAATCAACCCATACCAAATCGAGCTAATGGGGAATTGTGATGGCGCTCATTGACTTCTTTCGATTCGTTTGGTGCGGAGTGTGAATTTGCTTAAATGTCGTCTTCATATATTTTTCTTTTTTTTTTCAACCACGACAAACTCAAGCGTGGTCAAGTCGACAGACAATCAGCTTTGTGGGTAGACAGCACACCTGCAACACATTTATTTATTTAGGTACACACTGAGTGGAGTCTATTCTAGAGACTCATCCACGCTGATCTGCTTCTTATTTTTTTATTTACCAATTCCGCCACTAAAATTAATGCCTGCAGTTCTTAGGTCCTATCTATTATTTGGTTTACTTTAATTTAGTTGTATTCACATATCATTTATTATCTTTGTTTTTTAAGTTTTGTATTTGGTAAATAAATCTATTTTCTTTCATTCTTTTTGGTAAATAAACCTATTTTCTTCCATATAGGGTGGAGTGGAACTATAGCTGAAAAGACTTACGGTCTTATTTTTCAAGGAAAACTCGTAACAACAGAATAATAAACTGACTCTTAGGAGCTTTGCTTTGGAGGAATCGTGTTTTTATAAACAAGGCTGCTTGAGATATGCAGATACTTTAAACACAAACGCTCTTATTTAAAAAAAAACTCTATTCCTCTAAAGCACTCCTCAAAGGCATTTCAAATTTATTTAATCTATGGTTACGTCTTTTCCTTTTGAAATGTTCACAAGAGACGATTTTAATCGGCGTTTATCGAGTGTCTTAAGCGATCGTGTTTTTATAACAAAGACGGTTTTTGCACGGTTAGCGAACGGTTTGTTAATCAATTAATTTCCGCGGCTACCTTAGGACTCTATCAATGTCAAATTTTGAAGTCATAAGCAGCCTACATACATCCCACTGCAGGGCACAGGCCTTCTCTCAGAGAGAGAGAGAGTAATCAACACGCGTGCCCACCACGAATTGGCGATTTCAAGCGCTGAGGTATGTAAATTGCTCAGACACTCAGGTTTCCTCACGATGTTTTCCTTAACGGTTAGCGAATGGTATTGCTACTATAACTTCACAAATGTATCTACATAACTTAGAAAACAAAGTCATAGGTACTATGCCCGCACTGGGAATCGAACCTGGGTCTCCCGCTTCCGAGTCCAATGTTCTACCCACTAGGCTACCACCGCTCGAATTTTGGAGTGGCAAAAACAAATTAATAAAAATGTAAGCTTACCTTTTGCCACTGCGAAGGTAAGTATCGTATTCCACGTTCGTTTTGCAGCAGAGGTCGGAAAGCGCATGTGTGGTGGGGCAGTATGTGTGTACGATATGGCCACCTGAGAAAGATCTAGCTCTTATATTGGGCGGCATAAGTCTCAGTTTGGAGCAAAAATGCACTTATTATAACCCAGTTAAATGCAAACTAAATCCAAACGAATGCAATTGTATTGCCGTTTCAGTTCCACTGACCAGGGACAATTCATAGTTTACTACGGCAATTCGACCGACAATTGTACTTACATTACAGAGACTATTATTTATGTTGATTCTTAATAGAACATGAAAAAACACAATTTCATTAGTTTGCCAAACTGCTAATGCAGTTTATCGGCAAACTATATGATAGTTTTATGAAACGCGTCCACATAGTTTTTTACCAGTAGTTGGGAGTAATAAGCAGGTGAAATTTAAGTGTTTCAATAGAGTGCGTGTAAAAAACAAAAATAAAAACCCCATGACGTTCAACGTTGAATAAGTAATAATTAAAAAAATAACTTGCGTGTGTATCTTTGTAGAACCTCGTCGTCTTTATCCGTGAAAAACCATGTCTGAAACAAAAATGTCTGAGCAACCTACGGCTATAGCCATTAAAGACATACTATTTAAAGACTGAAAGTGGCGGAAACAGTAATGCTTGAATCGTATGTTATGAAAATTTTATTCTGACGACATGCTATGGTGCCCGCGTCACTTCTCATTCTGATCTAGTAGACCGGGGGCGCGCAGTTGATATCATTGCGTCATAATTATAGTGTAACAAACCTGAAACTTTTGTAAGCGTTTGATTCATTAGTAATAGGTACTTTAAAGTGATAATGTCAGTTGTATGTCCTTACGGCAATGTCACATCAAATGTTAAAATTCATCGTCTTCCTTTTATTTTTGACACTATGTTATTCAACAAAAAATAATTCTTATGATAAAGCCTTTCGATCGGTATGATAAAGCTACAGGGTATTTTTTTTTCTCGTGTAGCGGGTTCGATTCCCGGTTCAACCATGTAATTATTTAAAAATCTATGAATGCAGTTTAAATTGCTTTTTAAAATAAAATAATGTCTTCTTTGAGTAAAATGTTCCATCTACAATATTCAAGGTACTTTCCCTCCATGTGACATAGCCGTGGGACGCCCTGTATAATAAGTATATTTGCATGTTAGAACATACCTAATAGAATGTGAGATCATTTATTTATCCATTTATTTATTTAGATTTGTAACTTACAGCTAATGCCAAATCGCTACAAACTTAGTAGTAAATAAAAGTTGAACATCGCAAGAAAAAATATAAATAACATTGCATTAATCCTTATACTAAACTACTAAAAACAAGAAAACAGAATCATCCTTCTTCAAGCATTCCCTTGCATACTTCAATCATTCTCCCAATTCCTGTGGTAAACATATCACACTGCGGCGCCGCACTGAGCAGGGAGTTGAGAAGTGCGAGAGCGCGCGGCACGGGCGCCTGCTGCTGGCCCGCCGTGCGCGCCGCCGGCACGTGCAGCAGGCGCGGCGCGCGCAACCGTCCGCATAAATAACATGTCATCATAATGTAATCGTACCACGTTCTAAGCAAATAAATTTATTTTATTTTATTATAGAGTGCTCACGAATGTATCCCCTTGCCCGTACGGTGTTAAACGCATCGTCATCGTAACGCCTACAATGATTCGTTTTATTATAGGGTATCCTACTTTGGAACTAAATCAACTGATAGATATAATGATCAGAATAATCAAGAATTCACTTCACTTTAGGTAAATTCGTTTGATCATTTAATTAACTTTTGTTCGTTCGCGTTCATTAATTTGTATGGCAATCTAGGTTTTAAGTTCCGTTTGCTCCGTTTGCGAAATATTAAGCTTTAAAGTGCAAATTTTTGTTCGGAGTAGGGCGTAACCTCTCCTGCCTAAACTGTTGATTGTAGAAACGTAAAATAATTCAGGGTAGTAACATATATAATTAACTTAAAAGAAAAACTCACGGCTAAGTAGGCTTTACAAGTTAACGAGCAATAGGCGACCAGCGTATAAAAGGAAAACTTCTGGGTTACCGACTGCTTGCTCCTTACCTATAATGACATCCAATACAAATAGAGATATTCAATTGATTCAACTACCTTCACAACTATCATTGTTGTGAAACATGTTCGTGCGTGAGTAAACACTGTCAAACCAAAACTCAATAACCATCCCCTTACTACAAATCGGTGTGACTGTTTAGCCGCCGGTTTCTCGTACAGTCAACAGTACATCAAGGAAATTACGATAAATTGTTCAAAATATGTAATCTTCTTCCAATTAACTATAACTTAAAATTTGGAATTTTAATGGAAAACTACAATAATAATTTATTCCATAATCCTGTAATTTACAAGAAAAACACTTGGAATGTAAAAATCAGTAAACAACTATTATGGAAAAAGGCCAACACAGTACTTGGTCCCTACTATACTAAAAGAAATGTTAGTGGAACTAAGATCCTCACAATATGCCAGTAAAATATTTTATAAAAAGTGTGTTTCTGAATTATGAACCAGTTTGTAACCAGTACCATAAATTGATCCTAATGTTAAGTATCTTGTTTAACTTTTCTATGGGCCAGTTTCTGAATTGAGAATTTTCGCTAAGTAAATAGTTAACTGTAGTGCTGTCTCTTCAAATTTCCCAGAAATGAGCGTGACGGAACGTTACTTAAGTATTTACTTAGTGAAATTCTCAATTCAGAAACCGGCCCCATGTAAACTTAAGTAACTTGTTAGGTATTGTAGGTAACTTAGTTTCAAACTGAGAGTAAGTCTGCCAATAAACTACAGTTTAGTTTAGTTTGGCGGAAACGAGATAATTTAAAAATTCCATGTACCTTTTATAGAATAAACAAATTAATTTATTTATTTTTATCAACCATCTTAGTTCTAAAGTAACCCATGAAGTAACTGAAAACAGTTCACGTGTATCGACTTTACGTTAACAATCTGTTAACAGTTGATTTTTGGGGTTCTAAAAAGGAAAAACGGAACCCAAGAATGACTGCCCGACCGTAAGTCCTTGTCTGTCTGGCCAGACCCTTTTTCACATAAACTTGAATTTTTTACCTTCTAGGGACCGTTTAGTATTTGACATTAATTTCCACTTGATTTACACTCTATTCGTTACTGACAAAAAGACCCTTCATAAACGGACAGACAGACGTGGACAGACAGACATTAAAAGTATGGAACCCTTAAAATGTAGGTAAATAGATATCAGTGGCGTTAACCTGGTTCATTGCGAGTTGATACCACGTCCTTAATATGATCAGTAGTCTTGATCTGTGATTTTTGTAAGTTGTTTTAACAGTTATAAAGATGTCGTCAAGGGTAATAGGTTTGATAGTTTTCTGCTCACTGAGTTCCTCTAATGTTCTTTGATATTGAGTATTTCCCTGAGACAAAAGTACACTGCAATAAATCAGTATTGCTATTTTCATTATTCTTCCCACCACACTAAACGCACGGTAGATAAGATGTGACTGAAATAATTGCCCTTCTATAGCTCTTAATAAATACTTTCTCCCGCCATTGAGAACATACTGAACATTTTGTAAATAACTCTTATGTAAGTAATACAATAGCTAAGTATAACAATTGAGACTGTTGCAACATTTTATTTTCACACACTTTAGAATGTCTAGAATTGCACGAGTTATAACATCATTGAAAAGTAATTGAGAATATACATATTATTTATTCTAGTACATTTTATTATATCCACTCGCTAATGGTGAAGGAAAACATCGTGAGGAAACCTGAGTGTCTGTGCTATTCATATACCTCAGCCCTTGAAAGCGCCAATCCGCGGTGGGCACGCGTGGTGATTAAGCCCATACTGTCTCCCTGAGAGCAGGCCTGTGCCCACAGAACACATGTGCCCTACGGTGGGACGTATAATGTATATAGGCCGCTTATTATGTTTATCAAGAATTAAGTTTATCAAGTCATTGCTGCTTCTGGGAAGATATCCCAGTGTTTCTTTAAAGGGAAAGGCTACCTCGGTATGTCGGTGTTATTAATGTGAAAACAAAAAAAAAAACTTGCGTGTATAATCCTGTACAGTTCAGTTTTCCTCGTCTGTAAAGAACCACGTCCACAACAAATTGAGGAAGAGTGGCAAAATCAGATGATAAAGGCATATTAATATCAAACGAAAAATCTGTCCGCAAACTCTACTACTTTAAAGTAGATATTTTTGTCGAGGGGGTTTTAATCGGGGGGACCTTACCTATATTTCTATATCTATAATACCATTGACTCAATGGTATGTGTTTACTTAAAATGCATTGATAATACCTCAGTCTGTGGAAATATAACATCGCTAACACAGTTAGCGATGGCTACAATTTGTAAAAATGAACTTCTCAGACGCTTAAATATCAATTTAGCTCTACCTCTGAAAAAAATTTAAAAAAATTGAAAAAACTTTATTTAGAAAAGGGTTAAAAAGTGGTTACTGGCTCCCAAACTAGGATTCCCTGTGCTATGGCCAGGCTTCATCCAAAATACATAATAATATGTGTTTTACAATAGTTACTAATATAAACTTTAATAAGTTTTTGTCTTTTGGTGGAGGTTTGCTTATAAGATAAATTGGTTCTATTTTTGAATTGTCACTTTGGAATTAAATCCGTATAGAATTGTTACAGCTTATTACAGAGAAAACTGTAGCCTAACTTCAAGACGAACAAGCCATTTCACACCACACAAGTATATCTTTCTTTCACCTGGTTGGGCAATAAAGTGTTCTCTATCTGATCTATCATTGCGTTTAATTACACTTACATTTTTCTGGTAAACCTTCACTACATGCAAACTAAAATAAAAAATAGCCAATACAACCTGTTCCTTAGCAAGTTGGTACCATGTCCTCAATGATGTATGATAAAGAATATTCTTATCTTATCTTGTCTTATAATCAGAAGTCGCGAATTGTTATTCTTGTACGTTGTGTCGACTCTTATGAAGATATCGTCTAGCGTAATGGGCTCGATGACAGTGCGATTCCCACTTGGTACCTCTGCTGTAGCAGTTCTTGTATGATTTTGAGTACACTTCGATATAGGATACTCCAAGAAAGTAGTAAATAAGATCATAGTAATGGCGTGGAACAACAGTTAACGTGATATAGTTCGCAACGGCGGGTTAGAAATTTTACATCTTGGATCGTTCCTTTATTCAAGGCTTCTCGTTGATATTGGAAAGATTCATGTGCCGTCGAGTTTGTCCGAGTAAAATTTATGTTAAGGGCTGTTCATTTATCACATAAAGCGATGTGGGGGCAGGGGGTTTTTGTATGGTATTAGGATTTATGCTGAATCATCTTGGTCTCTAGGCTTTAGCCTTTGTCATCCGTGCAATTATGACTAATCGATTGTTAATTTATTTGTCAGATAATTGGTTGATTTGTTGTTAGTTGACATAGAATCGGACATACATACTTACATACATAGGTACGCTCCAGCCACACACATCACAGGCCCCGTTTTGAGCACCGCAGCAGTCGAGCTTTTTGCAATTTCATATTTCAGTTTTTATTTCGTGTGATTATACAAAAATCACAAAATACTGTCGCTACACCGCAAATGATTAATTTAACTGGACTGTGGGAATTACGGACGGCTAAATAAAGATCCCCTCAACAAGTCGGCACTAGTGCTGTCCCAGTATCAATTACAAGCTAATTCTCTAACGGGGCGGGACGTTTGATTTCCCTTGACTGCAATTTTGCGCCATCCATCTAGTGGCCACGTGACCTATCAGCGAGTGGGAGATTAGGAGATAAAATGTGTTAAATTACTTAATAAGTAAGAATTACAAACCATTATTATATTATAATAATAACTTGAACTCAACCTATCCTGGTCCTAAACTAGGATATCCAGTGCTATGGTAGCCAGGCAAGGACATCAAAACGTGAAAATGCACCCAGACCCGGTCTGGGCCATTTTTACAAGTCAAGTACGCCGGCCACCAGTGGGAATCAAACCCACGACCTCTGTTTTGGTAGTGAAGTGTGTTAGCCTCTAGATTAAGAGGTATTCATGATTAGATTAATTCGTGGTGTGTAAATTTTATTTATGTCTTATATAATTTTAGCTATATGAGGTATAACAAGATGGATTTTACTCGTCAATAACTCTTATATATAAAAATTTTGATTTTTTTTTATTAGGTGACCCATGTAAAAATTAAGCATTAAGGTCATATAGAACACATGATATGTTTTTCGCGGTCTTAAAGTTTACTCCATAGCAAAAGTTGTTAGTACTTTTGGATGTTTATGAAGGGATGTTTTATTACACCCTGTATATACCGACATAAAGTAGTCTAGTGTAGTAAGTAACTTCTAGTGCTTTAAGCCCCCTTTAGGAGACAACACGGCCCGCGCCAAATGTGAGCCGCAGACGCCACAGTTCGCCACAATTTTAAAAGTAGGTACTGAGTTGAATGGATTCCATTTTTTTACAGTGTTATTGTTAAAATGCGCAGTTGCTGAGACATGTCAATTCGACTTTGTACATGTCAACAACTTTTGTTCTATAGGTTTTCTTCTTAGATGAATATTTTTGTTAGTTTTTTTTTTGTAAGAAGTCGAGTCCATTATTTCTGTCCATTAATTTATGCACCCTCTGTCTTATTTAAAAAACACGATCCCGCTAAAACGTATCTCAAAGGCACTTTCCCTTTACCACAGACTATGAAGACTAAGAAACGTGTTTTTGTAAATAAGACCATTAAACTTTATCACTACCATGGTGGGACAGTAATCTGAAATCCCTCGGCAACATTAAAATGAGACCCCAGAAGTATGTGCCAGATACAAATTAGATATCGGTCCTCGGGCCCTCAATTTCACGCCTCAACACGTGTCTATTGTTGTTACTGGCGGGAAATTCACTTAAAATGACCGTGTCCCAGCTCGCCCTCCGGCCCAGGGAAGTCGATATCTGTAACGAGCGTTAACAAGTTACTGTGTTAGAATTCTATTTACTTAAACGACAGTAAAAAAATCATAGCAATTTTAATGCGACAAAATCTTAGGACCATCAGAAAACGGGGGGCGAACATATTTAACAATGATTGGTTATACTATGCTCTTGTGATAAAATTATCAATGACTAAATGCTGTTTTTACTTTTGCATCCGTCTCGCTAGCACATTCTAACATTTTAATGATTAATAGATTGTAGAGTATAAAAAGTGTCTACTTTTTTGTAATTTGACATATTTTAATTTTATTATTGGACTCTTTGACATTGAAACATGGCGTAAGAAGTGTTGGTTTTTATTGTATTTATGTTGCTAAATATATGTCTGCAATGTTAAACGTAAACAAAATATAGTCTAGTATGTATTTGTCAAAAGTATACTATATTTCATACATAACCATTAAAAGTTTTAAAAGGTGATAGGGCAGGGGTGGCGAACCTGTATTGGATTACTCGCCATTGTCCAGTAAAAATTGAAAAAAAAATGGGACCATGATCTGCTAAATGTAAATGTTAATAAAAGTAAATGTAAATGTTAATAAGTCAATTAATCAGCTGCCGTTCAATCTCTTCAGTTTCCGAGTAACCAAATTTAGACGCCCACCCGGAGTACGCCCGAAGCCTTCTTTTCCTCTGTGCCGAAGCAGACTTCGGCCAGCGAAGCACATTGCTCTACTAGAGGTATTGACGATAGGAGTCATTAAATTCTCAGAATGCTCGGATTTGTACGGGACTTATTGCGCTGCGCGAGCGAATAGTTGGGGGAAAAGTAGGCATTTTTGAAATTACAGAAATGAAAATCCTATTAATAGAATTTTGATGACCGACGTCACTAACGCATAGTCATTCAGTCGTAGTCATTTTGGTATATTTTTTATTTTCCAAAACACAGTACAGCTAAATTAAAAGCATATCTACTGATAATTTAGACTCATGCTCGCGATTTTTTTATGCTAATTAAAAAATCATAAAAGTGATGACCGACCGCCATAGACAGGACATCAAAAAGTAATACATATTAAATACTAACAATTAGAGAGTAAAATGTATTTTAAAACACCTGACTCAGAGGTAATGTCGGAGAACCCACCCTTAAATTAGAGGTTACTTACCCAAGATTCTTTGAACTAAACTTTGATAGTTATAATCTAATAATAAAAATACGATCTATCTATGATTATACTCTGCGAATCATAGAGAAACTTGTAGAAGTCCATCGATGAAATTACAAAAGTGGGCCTCGCCAAAGTGTTAAAACATTTTATCCGATTTTTCTTAGGAACCGACCCGAGAGCTCTCACAGCCGCATATTACTGGTTTATAATAAATGTATTGCAACGTCGCATGCCTCCAGAGCCAGCTGCCGAGGGGTCGAAGTCTCGAGGGAGGATAGGGAGGTGTCTCCACTGCACCTGATCTCAAAGTTACAATCTATTTTATTGCTTGCTATCTCGCTTTATTGGGCTTGAGAGAAATCGGCCTAGTCCACTTAGAGATTCCAGTTTAGTACGTAGTGGACTACACCGTATGCGCTAGTCAGCATTGCAAGTCTAGTTACTTAATTATCGACATTTCTCATAACAATTTTATTGCTGGGGCTGTCGAAATCACGATAAGTATATTTTATCATCCCGAACACCTGTGTGCAAATTAGCGATAGCCGTTATCGACTGAACTCTTTTGATCAAGCCTTAATAATCAAATTTAACATTCATTTGTACTGCATCGGTCGTTCGGGAAACACTTTTCTACACCATCATGAACAGTTTTTGAATAGCACAGCAGAGAAACACAACGAAAATGCTGTGGCTAGTGTCATGTGTGTTTTTACTTGCGGGCGCAGCGCGTGCGGACTGGCCCATCTACCCCGATCAGCTGCCGGCCATGCCAAATACGGACATGAGATGCAGAATGTGGGGCGAACGGGTCTTCATTGACGGGTTTTGGAAGCTTGGCGAGTACACCGGACCGCCTCTACAAATTCTACACGAGTTCCTGAATAATGAAACGAGAAATGATGTTCTAACCATCCTTGAGAGCAGATGTCCAAGTTTACTCTACGATGAAGAAGGCAACAGAAAACCTAACGATGAGGTCTACACATGTTGCGCATCAGAACAGCTGCTAGGCATGTCTCAGAACTTCTTGCTGGCTGACAGTGTGCTCGGCCGATGTCAGACGTGCCTTCGCAACTTCGTCAGACAAATTTGCGAAATGAACTGCGCACCGGACCAGGCAAGATTCTTAGACGCTTATCCGGAAACTACCGCTGATGGATTGTCCTTCATCAACGAAGTGGACTATCGTATGCACGAGGACTTCATGTTAGGGTCACACAGTTCTTGCGCCGGTGTTCTTGTACCGCAGACAGGATTGCCCGCGATTAACTTGATGTGTGGCGACGCGGCCGTGTGCGATGCTGAGGCGTGGTTTGGATTCAGTGGTGATGTGCAAAATAATCCTTTTGCGCCTACTCAGACAAACTTTTTGCGTTGGCCTACGGCAGAAGACTCTATGAATGCCCGAGCGCTTCCTTGCAATGAAACCTTCGAAGGAGACTTCCCGTGCAGTTGTATGGATTGCCTCAGCACCTGCCCCACAGGTCAAGAGCCAGTAGTTCCGGACATTTGCACTGTGATGTCAGTGAACTGTACGGGTTTTGCGATTGGTATCACCTTCTTCGTAATCAGTGTTTTAATATTCACCGTACTTACTTTTGTTGACTATAAGAGAATGCGCAGTACTGAACAGAGTAAACCAGACAATTTGAAGCCGTTTGAGTACAACGCTATCACTAAGTTCTTCCAAAAAGTATTTGCTAGTATAGGTAAGTTCGCAGCAGGTAAACCAATGTTTATTTTTTTGTTAACAACCTGGGTGATTTTTGCTATGTACTTTGGTTTACGCGGAATAAATATCACAGCGAACCCTATAGATATCTGGTCGGCTCCAGGCTCTCGAAGTCGAAACGACTTCGATTATTTCAACTCGAGGTTCGGTCCCTTTTATCGCGCTGCACAGGTTTTCCTGACAGTTAAAGATAACCTTGATCCCCCTGTAGTAAACAACGTAACATATGGTAGAGCATTTAGAATTGAAGCTGTAAAGGAGCTGATTACTTTAGAGGACGCAATTATAAACATAGGCCGCGATGACAATGGAGTCACTTTAGAAGACGTCTGTTACGCCCCTTTACGAGTCCGCGGTTCGTCTCCCAACCTAGATCTGTGCGTGTCATTTTCAGTGGGCATTTATTTGGGTGACGATAGAAACAACATCAATGAAGATACGTATCTGAATAGGATTCTGAACTGCTTAAATAACTATTACGGTTTAGACTGCATGGCGTCTTGGGGAGGTGGGTCTGATCCCGAGCTAACCTTCGGTGGCTACGAAGGTGACGAAGTACTAACCGCCGATACTTTAGTAATAAATTTCGCTATTGCAAATCATCTTTACGAAGATGACTTAGTGCCAGTCCTAGAGTGGGAGCAAAAATTCATAAACCTAATGCGTGATTACGAACAGAACTGGAAGTCTGATTTCATTGACGTTTCTTTCGGAGCTGAGAGATCTATTGAAGATGAAATCCAACGTGTTTCGGAGGCCGAAGTTGTACCTATTGCAGCTAGTTATGTGCTTATGTTCATTTATGTAACGTTGGCTCTTGGCAAATTTAGATCGTGCAAGTCTTTCTTAGTCGGTAGCAAAGTCTTAGTAGCGACCGGCAGTATAATAATTGTGTTGCTAGCCATTTATTGTGCTCTGGCTACGATGGGCTACTTTGGCATGACAACTACCCTCCTAGCCATTAATGTAATACCGTTCTTTATTTTGTCCGTGGGTATTGATAACGTATTTTTGATGGTCAATGCATTGAACGACATCAAAGATAATTTAAAACAGTTTACAGATTACAAAGAAAACTCTAGCGCTGAGAAAAAGAAGAGGTTCGTATTCGGCAAGATGATGGAACGCGTAGGCCCATCTATCTTTGTCACATCAATCACGCAAATTACTTGCTTCGCGATCGGTACGACGGCCAACTTCCCGGCTGTGGTTACTTTTGCCATTTTTGCCACATTTGCCCTGGCCTACCTGTTCGTATTCCAGATTACAACAGTTGTCGCGTTGCTATCTCTAGATTATAACAGGGAGAACCAGAGTAGGTTGGATATCTTCTTCTGTATTCAGAAAAAGATTTTAGACGACACTAACCCTCTAACATCTGCTGAGCCTCACAAAAGTCTTACGCAACGCCTTATGGGACCCTACTCTAAATTCATTGTAAACTGGAAAGTTAAAATTATTGTAGCCCTTATTTTTATGATTATCGTATCCATAAGTGTCATCTTGATTCCTCAATTAGAAATTGGACTCGACCAACAGATGGCATTACCCACAGACTCTTACGTTTATAAATATTTGATTGCGGTTAACGAACTACTAAAGCTTGGGCCCCCAGTGTTCTTTGTGCTTAAGTCCGGCCTTAATTTTTCGGACCCGGTACATCAGAATACCATATGCGGTGGACAACTGTGTAACCCTGACTCTCTAACGACGCAGATATTCTTAGCTTCCTTGCACCCTGAAATAACGCATATTTCGAGAAGTTCAAACTCTTGGATCGATGACTTTTTTGACTGGAGTAGTCTGACAGGAACTTGTTGCAGATACAATGTTGCAGATAATAGTTTTTGCCAGAGCGCGAACACATCTAGCGCTTGTGCTTATTGCTCCGTAGATATGACCGATAATGACATAAGACCCTCAGGTGCCGCATTTGAAAAATACTTCCCATTCTTCTTACAAGATGCCCCGACAGAAATATGTAACAAGGGAGGTCTCGCGAGCTACTTTAGTAACGTCAACTATTTGTTAGACGAGGAAGGGCGCGCCACTATCTACGATTCAAACTTCATGGCGTACCATACGGCTCTGGGAACTTCGAAGGAATACATTACTGCTGTGAAATACGGCTATGAGATAAGCGAGAATATAACTAGGTCTATACAGGCTAATACTGGCTTAACAGACGTTGAAGTAGTCCCCTATTCAGTGTTCTATCCATTTTTTCAACAGTATCTCACTATGTGGTCCGATACGTTTGCTTCTATTGGGTACTCATTAATTGGAGTTTTAGTGATATCTCTATTAGCTTCAGGGTTTAATTTCCTCACAACTTTTGCTATCATGTTTACAACCATTTTAGTAGTACTAAATATGATGGGCATGATGTATATATGGAGCATCCCATTAAACGCTGTGTCTTGTGTTAACCTCATTGTCTCTATTGGTGTAGCTGTCGAGTTTTGTAGCCATATTGCATATGCTTTTGCTACAAGCAGTTGCCCACCCAGAGAAAGAGTTAGCGATGCTCTGAAGAAGGTGGGGGCTACTATTATAACAGGCATCACCTTCACCAATATCCCTATTATTGTGCTAGCCTTCTCCTACACACAGTTGATAGAGGTTTTCTTCTTTAGAATGTTCTTTGGATTAGTTATCATAGGTTTTCTCCATGGAATGGTATTCTTGCCTGTATTGTTAAGCTTTTTAACCAACATTACTACCAAATCTTAATCTTTGTTAACATTGTTTTATCATTGTTTACTAACAAAGTGCTGTGATCTAATTAAATTAATTAATTTAAGAAAAAAGAAATACAAGCTTCATATACTCCATTGTATTTTGACTTCATAACTAAACTTATGTCTTTACAATTGAGGCTTTTACTTTGGTTTATACGATTAGGTAATTAAAAAAGAGTGACTAGAATAAATTACAATATCAATTATGTACGATTATTCTCCTTGTTAAATACCTAAATGAATGATTTCAAACTGGCAGGTATAAGATACATGTTTAAGATTTTATAAATAAATTATATACTAAACTAAAACTATTTTAATTACATAATCAAAAGGAAGACTTCGATTTGCCTGGCATAGGTAAGTTAACGCATAGCGGGCTCTTATTAATTTGTTGTTATCACGTCTACAAGCATTGATTGTCCATCAATGAGTTAAGAATGATACGTCTAGGTATACTACCTACCTATATTTACTGATAAAATATTACAGTTATTAGTCACTAAGCTGCGGATACTGGGTTCTTATTCTGGCTCATTTCCAAAAATAAAACTGCCTGCGTAAAGCACAGAAAATACGAAATGCATATGAAAATGCATATTCCTAAAACAGTTTTTAAGGTCTGTAAGATAATTAAAATTCGATGTAAATTAGAATAAAACATTCTACCCTTCGAAATTATTGAAAAACAATAGATGTTTTGCGATCGAAACGAATGCCTGTTGCCACTTCAAAGTTTTGTTAATGCACGATACGCATTAACAAAACTTTAAAGTGACAAAAGAGTTTAAATGTATCGTGTCAAAACTATCAAAAGCCCCAGAACAGCTTCTAGTTACCCAGTATCCTAGCTCCAGATCGAGACGAATATGTAAAAGTAAACACTTTCCATTGATTGCACTGCACCCCTCAAGCGTCAAGCACGTGGTTCAAGTACGCGATGTAGCAAATGGCCAGGCGCAAGATCTCAATCTTTGATAGCTTCTTGTCGGGCGGGAGTGTCGGCAGGAGCCGTCTGAGGGAGGCGAAGGCGGCGTTGAAGGCCTCTACCCTGATTCGTTCCCTGGTGGCGTGGGCAGTGCGGTACTTGAGGGTGGCGCGGCGGCGGCGGCGGCGCTCTTCGCGCGAGAGGCCGGTGCAGGGCGAGCCGCCGCTACTCGAGAGGTAGGCCTCCTCAGACAGCGCGCAGGGCTCCAGCGAGCGGTCTCTGTTGGGGCGAGAAGAATATTGTCTTTAAACCAACTAACCTTTGTGTGAAATGAAATTCATTTGTCTCCGAAAAAAATTATAAGTTAATTTATAATTGCATGCGGTTCAATCAAAATTGGATTTTTAAAAGACTTAAAAGTAAGCAGTGGTCCCCACACTTGGCTGAGCCTGTCTTTTGTGTAAAGGTAAATATAATGTCAGGTTTGCATTGCTCTAGACCTCTGTCAGGGAAGGTTAGTAAGATATCACTTTTTTGAGATGTTCATGGCGATGGGACACGCAACTCGTCGTCTCGTCTATTTTTGCAACAATTACTTTATCTTATAGACATTTATCTTTTCTCTTGGCCCAATATATGTAATTCGATTAATAGAGTTCGAGTAATCTTGGTAACTATGCATGTAACAGGCAAGCACGTACCATCGTCGGCCACGTTTTTACTTACTATCGACTTATCAAGTGAGGCAAAGGATGGGAAAAGGTAGAAAAAGTTGAGATCTACTTTATCGTCGAGCCAAACGCGCTCTACTCTACTCAAGTAAAGTAGGCGCGTACTCGTCCTACAAAAACATGATCGATTCACGAGCATTGAAATAGACTTTTACAACTAGAAATCGAAATTTACGACCCCGATGATGTAGCACCCTTCAAACTTTTCGCGAAATGCTGAAATAACTTTCCCTGTCGGTGTAGAGCCGTATGAAACTACTTCATCCAAAATGGAACAGTTTCACATAAGACGATAGTTTCATAGGTACATTTGTTAAAAAATTTAATGAAAAAAATTGTCGCGGAATTACCTTCGTCATCCAGTATGGAATCCAGTGAGAGCTATCAATGGTACTGCGGCATCTCTGCACGTTTTTTACCGCAAATAAATGTATGTTACTAGGGGGGCGAGTCCCAAAAATGCATAGTTGCTCATAATAGTTAATAGTTGCAAATAGTTGTTTCAGTGACACTGATGATAATCTAGTAACCAATCTCAGTTCAATGGTTTTATATAAACCGTGCCACTTTACTCGGCGCCTCGCGCGATTTGACCTTCTTCGCGAGATATGCCTATTTAATTTTCGCGGTTTATACCATTGGAATGACATACTCGTAGTACTGCTATCATTGCTATATAACCTACCAAATAGAAGCAAATCATTTGTATCATTCTATTAAAAAACTATTGTGTTTGTGTTAGAGACTAGACTCTAGGGCCTGTTTTTTGAAGACTGGCGATCAATGAGCACAGCGTATACCTGGTTCACGATTTTATGGAGCTTAGACCGATTGATATTTCACAAAATTTTAAAAATATTTCTGGTTAGACAGGTTACAAATCTCAATTTGGTGTTGATTAACATAACTTAACATAACATCAATCAACGACAGCCCCCAGTAATGTACCTATTAGTGAAGGGTATTGCCAGATAATAAAGTTGAAGTGGCAGTGGGCGGGGCACATAGCACGCAGAACTGATGGCCGATGGGGCCGAAAAGTTCTCGAATGGAGACCACATATCGGCAAGCGTAGCGTAGGACGACCAGCCACAAGATGGACAGATGACCTCATCCAAGTGGCAGGAAGACGCTGGATGCAAGCCGCTTCCACCCGGTCTTTTTGGAAATCCATGGAGGAGGCCTATGTTCAGCAGTGGACTTCTTGTGGCTGAATGATGATGATGATGATTGCCAGATCCGTCGATTATGTTGGTGATCACAAATTGTCATATTTGAACTATTTTTCTTCTACCGATACGCCGAAAATAGCTTGTAAGGCCATTGCGTGATACTCGACAAGTGGAATGTGGACAAATTGGTCTGCCTACGAAATGCAACATGAGAACCCAGGGTAGTCAAATTACTGTTTATAAAAATCAGGGAAAATAACTTTATACTTTTACATTTACCAAAAGAATCAAGATAGTATAAGCATAAGCAGCCTATATACGTCCCACTGTAGGGGACAGGCCTCTCAGGGAGAGAGTATGGGCTTAATCACCACGCGTGCCCACCGCGGATTGGCGATTTCAAACGCTGAGGTATATGAATAGCTCAGACAGTCAGGTTTCCTCACGATGTTTTCCTTCACAGTTAGCGAGTGTTATTGCTACTATAACTTCACAAAGGAACATAACTTAGACAACAAAGTCATAGGTACTTGCCCACACTGGAAATCGAACCTGGGTTTAACATATTACTATGAATTGAACTCCATTGAATTAACGCCAAAAACGGCCGTTTTTGGCATAAATGCTGTTTAGTACCTGGTCCGGGATACTAGGTGTACGGGCTTACACTAAGTTCTGATAAATGATACGAACTGACTTTGGGAACTTATAACTATTTTCAATAGTACTAGGACTAAGATGAGGGGTGAGATGAACTGGTATTGTACTGATAATGAGGACGACGAGTGTCCGTCTGAACGGATCGGCTCTATATCGTGAACTAACTTAGATTGCTACCGATAGGTAGCGGGTGACGGCAAAGGTCCGCGGCCTCGCAGAATTGCTGACAAGCAATTCGTGTATACTATGAAACTGTTCGGGTTGGCCCGTACACTAGGTTCTCGGTCGTGGGTCCCAAAAATCACTATTGCAATGATTGAGAGATTGGTCTGTAACTTTTTGCAAAAACGGTCTGTAAAAAACATATGATTTTTCACATTGGTGGTGATGGCGATTTTTACTAGGAGGAGAACCACCCACCTTTTCTTCGGCGCCAAGTTTTCTCTCCCGCGTATGGGCAGCAGCGCCTCCCTGGGCTCCGCCAGCATGCAAGAGAGGGTGGCCTCGTCCATACCGCTGGCCGTCTCCAGCCAGCTCTTCATGGTCAGACTGGTCTAGTGAGAAGGGGAAAAGGTTGAGAAATTTAAACAATTGGAATTGAAATTTGAACTAGGCAGCAGTTCTAACAAGCGACCTCGAAATATTTTTTGTGTAAGTTCCCCATTAAACCTCTTCCATTGATACGCAGAAGTTACCAACCATACTGAAGATAATGTTTTCATATTTTACGTTATTCCAATAACTTCTTTTTCTTAGCGTGTTGATACTTAAAACAATTTTCATGAGTCTTTATTAACTCCTGAACTGCCCTCGCGGAATGGAATGTATAGGTGGCCCATACCAAGTTGGACACAGATCTGTGTCGCGGCAGACGAGTGGTTAAACAGTTGTGGCCCAGAACTTAGCGACGCCGAGTGCGTTATCACTTGCAACCATTAGGTCCTCCTGATGGCAGGTGTTAGGGCACACATGGCACGATGAAAGATGGTTCATCGTCCAGCTATGAATTTGTAACTATGTAGCTCCTCATACTCGCGATACTCATTTAAATTACTTTTCTAGGATGTTTCAAGTGATTTAATTGATTTATCAATACTGAAGAAACGGTTTTCAAGCTTTGCGTTCATTCAGAGGTTTGCCAGGAACGTGGCAAATGGCAAACCTTGGTCTCTGCCTGCCCCTTCGGGATACATGCGTGAGTTTTTATAATGTTATGTTATCATAATCATCATCATCATCAGCCATTTGACACCAACTGTAGGACATAGGCCTCCCTCATGGTTTTCCAAACTTCCTGGTCTTTTGCCGCCCGCTTCCAGCGACTCCCCGCCACCGTAACCAGGTCGTCAGACCATCTGGTGGGGGGCCTGGCCACACTGCGTCATGTGGTCCACGGTCGCCAGGTCAGAACTTTTTCGCCCCAACGGCCATCAGCTCTCCGAGCTATGTGTCTATGAGCCACTTCAACTGAGCAAGTCTTCGAGCTATATTAGTAACTCAGGTTCTTCTTCGGATCTCCTCATTCCTGATTCGATCACGCAATGAAACTCCTAACATAGTTCTCTCCATTGCTCGTTGGGCGACCTTGAGCCTTCTTATGACGCCCATAATCAGCGACCAGAGCTTCTAACAGAGTGGGTCTTAAAATGAACATGGACAAGACTAAGATAATGCCGAACTCCCATGTAGCACCCACTCTTATCAACGTTGGCGGTTTTGACCTCGACCACGTATACCTAGGACTAGGACAAACAGTCCAGTTAGGTAAGTCCAATTTCGAGAAAGAGGTCACTCGTCGATACCAACTCGGATGGGCGGCGTTCTCGAAACTAAAACACATTTTGGCGTCCAAAATACCTCAGTGTCTTAAGACGAAGGTGTATAACCAATGTGTGTTGCCAGTGATAACTTATAAATGTAATGTTATGCGTTCATCCAATTACAGGTTTTATAAGTAACAAATCCCACGCGTGCCTGGGGCGCGGGAACCGCTATAATCAGTTGGATCCACAACAGACCAACCCTTTACGTATTCCCTTGAGTAGCCGAACGCCACGACTTGTTTTGATTCCCGATCAAATCAAATAGACTGCCCGTAGGAGTGAAAGCTTGGATAAATAATACAACGCGCGTCTTCACACCTCGCAGAAGTGCCTCTTAGGGGTAATAAATTCTTATTTATTCTTTTTATATCGGTCCTAGGGTCGTACCCTTTTGGTAATCTAATAAATTTCGCTAGCCGCATAACGAAATGTATATATTCATTGTTGGTCGGATTAGGAAGTTTTCAGTAGCAGACCTATTAATCCAGTTTCATGTATTTAACTAATGACATGTTTTAAAATTTATTTCATATTTTTTTTTAATTGATAATTGAATGGAATTTATTTTATATTTTTTTAATAGAAATTAATGTTGCTACCAACATTTATTTATTATGTAAAATGTGTACTGCACTATCGCAATAGGGTTACCTGTAATGATAGTTGTGACTTTCATGAAATAAATAAATAAAAAATAATTCAAATGTTTTAATTCAACACAGATTCATTAACTGAACATCATATTTACATACGTTATATTGTCTGTTTGCCAGGTACCCTACAGACCCCTCGTTCTCCAGTACCTAAGTACTGGAGAACCAGAACAATTTTTTTCTTTGCCTACGTTTAAAATTTTTACGGATTCTGATATAAACTGCAGTCACTTAATGATGTGCCCCATATTGTGTTATCACTTTCAAACCGAGTTTGTAAGTAAAGTCAACAAACTTTACGTTCTTAGATAAAAGCCACCAAATAACAAATTGGGGCCAGGTCTTGTTCAGATGGCACCGTAAAAAGATAATAAATTTTTCATCATCATCATCACCATCAGCCATTATTACGCCCACTGCAGGACACAAGCCTCCCTCATGGTTTTTCCTAACCATAAAGGGTTTTGCCATAATCGCCACGCTTGGCAGGGGCGGGTTGGCGATCGTATGCAGTATGCGGTTGGAATCTCAGGAAGACGCTGCTGCCTGTCTCCTGGTAATTGATTTTCTTAGTCGCCTACGACATCCACGAAATGAAATGGAGTGATGCTATTCTTAAACCGGCACCACACGGAATAAATGTTAATTATCATATTGTTAGGTAATGACATTACCTAATAATCTTCTAATATATAAAAGTCTCGTGCCACAGTGTTTGTTTTCGAACTCCTCTGAACCGGCATCGCCGTAATTATGATTTTTTTGTGTATATTTGGTAGGTCTGAGAATAGTCGTAGGATGTCTGTAGTATTAGGCTAATTAATATGCTAAAACAACGCTTGCGCATTGTAGAAAATGACAAATTGTGAAACATAAATGTCAAGTGAAATAATTATTATAATTTATATTTTATTTTATTTTTAAATATCGTCATAAACTCACGCCTGTATCCTGGAGAGGTAGCCAGAGACCAGGGTTTGCCACTTGCAACGAATAATTTAATCTACTCTAATCATAGGATCGAGCGACTCCCCGCAATCGTAGCCAGGTCGTCAGACCATCTGGTGGGGGGGTCTTTCCACGCTGCGTCGTCCGGTCCGCGGTCGCCAGGTCAGAACTTTGTGGCTGTATGCGGGCGGCATCGGCACAAGATCGGGAAGCTTGGAAAACCATGAGGGAGGCCTATGTCCTGCAGTAGGCGTGAAATGGCTGATGATGATAATGAATCATAGGATAGAATTCAGGTGAACCGTGTAAAGGTGATATCGCCTGTAATTAAAATGGAGTTTGATATCGACTGTAATTAGAATGAAATAAGATTTTAAACTGTAAGGTTGGGGTCCCCGTTTTAAGCATGTCCACACTTGAATAGATGTTTCACACTCAAACTGATAGAGTTAAATTGACCCGAGTCTAATATGAGGGGTTGCGCGAATTGCTTTGTAATTGAATTAGAGACTGGATGGATCATCACACGCGTTAGGGCCATATCACATTTTATTTTTAAAGAAAAAAATTGTGAAATAACTTAGCGAGTTATATGACGCGATTTGGTTCTTAAATGGATCGATAAAGAATACGTCATTTTAGGTACATAAAAAAGGAAATTACGCAGATATTAATGAAATTTGATAAAAATGTAATATTAAATAAAATTACATTTTGATAGTGAAAAATTCACTTAAGGCTGCTTTTACATCAACCTTTCGCACATTCTAACACATTTAATGATTGTAAAATAATAATATGGTCTGAGGCGTTGATAGAGAGTAAAATTAGGGACATTTTAGACGTATTTTTGTTATCCTGTACTTAAAAATAATATATAAAAAATTAAAAATAGCCTTTATTTCTCTGACTTGACATCTAAATTACATTGCGAATTACATTTTTAAGTTATTATATTACATTTGTTTCCTCCTCCATCCTGTACATAGTTCTTGGAAAAAGAGAACTAAAATTACGTAGATACTTCTTACTACTACCTAAAACTATTATGAAAATTAAAATATTTTATGTCTAGAATTTCCGTAATTTTATTATCTAATAACAAACGCCTCAAACCACCACAAAAATTAAAAAGTACACTGCGTTGAAAGTCAAAATATAAAGCAAGCAACTTTCTCAGGTCTCCGAGAAAAGAGGTTACCTCCTTTAGGGTTCCGTAGTCAACAAGGAACTATAATTGGCCTTTAGCTATTAATTTATTTTATGTACAAGTGTTATGCGGCTGTTAATCTTCTTCACAGAAATAAATAAAAATAAATAAATAATAGATGTCCGTCCGTCTGGCTGTCCGTCTGTTCGCGGCTTGGCACAGAGATGACAAGTACTGGAATGATGAAATTTGTCATAGATATACATATTAATGATGTAGAATAAAATGCAAAAAACAATTTTTACGCTACCTCGCCTATATCTAAATTATAGTTGCAATTTTTTTCTCACCTATACCATAGTATGGGGCATCGCTGGATTGGTCGCTTAAATATATTGTGAGTATATTCTTTTTATACTACACCTGCTTGGAAAGTACCTTGATACTTTATCAAATTTACGGTAGAAAGTACGTCATTGCATATCGAACAAATATGCGGGGAGAAAACGCATCTGAGCGGGAGAGAAAAGTGTATGAAAATCCATTTCTTACGTGGTTTTTCTTTTTTAATTTTGGGTAAGACTATGCGCCGGTAACCTAAATATCAAAAGCCAAAAAGTTTTTACAGTGAGTTTTTATCTCCAAGTTCGCAAAATGACACTGGCCACTAGCTGTGTGTTGGATGGTGTTGGGCTGGCAGTGCGACCCTGCGGCGGCAGGATAAACAATTTGAAAAAAGAACATGTGAAAATTGCAGACGCCATTGGCGCCATTTCCAATTTGTGTGTTGTTTGAGGATTCAGTTTTCGTAGAAAGTAAAATAAAACTATCAAGCAGGTGTAGTATAAAGCACTATGTATCACTCGAGAGAAACTGCGATTCCCGATCTCGGGTGTTTTACGATACGGAGTCCGTATTACGTACAGGCAGCGACATCTGGCCGAAGCAATTTACACATTTACATCACTTGCAGCCCCGAGTAAGGTTTCAAAATTGTCCTCAGCACGGGTTAGTGCAACAAAAAGAATATAATATTTAAAATGACTAAGTTTGGGGTTACTATGTCCGTTTTTTCTCCAAAGTTTTACTTGTAACGTTCAATAAGTCACAGTTAGGTTAGCAGTTAGGTTTTAACATCGGAATGATGTCGCTGTACCTACATGATTATATTCTTTTTGTTGTACTAAACCGAGTTTTTTTTTAAATTGTCCTCAGCTCAGGTTAGTGCAACCAAAAGAATATAATCATATAGGTACAGCGATATTATTTTTCGATTCAGGGTTCCGTTTGCGAAATATTAAGCTTTAAAGCGCAAATTTTTGTACGAGTAGGGTGTCCCCCCCCTCGCCTGGATAAACGGTTGATGGTTGAAACGTGAAAAAATTCAGGGTAGTAGCACATATTACATGAACTTGAAAGGAAAAGTATCACGGCTAAGTAGGCTTTACTAGCTAACGAGTAAGGCAACCAACTTATAAAAGTAAAATTTCGTACAAAATCCATTGAAAATGACTTCGATGAAGTTGTTAGTTCTGTAAAGCAGAAAAAAACCCTCTTTCTACGGAAACCTAAATTGTGCGTGGCCAGACACGCACTTGGCCAGTTTTTTACAGTTGAGCGTCTCCCCCTCTCCCGGCTAAACAGTTAATTGTAGAAACGTGAAAAAATTCAGGGCAGTAGCACATTAATGCACTTAAAAGGAAAAATATCAAGGCTAAGTAGGCTTTAAAACTTACCAAGTAATAGGAGACCAACTTATAAAAGGCAAACTTCGTATAAATTCCGTTGAAAATCACTTTGATGAACTTGTTAGTTCTGTAAAGCACGTGAAAACCCGTCCTTCTACGGAACCCTACACTGCCCGTGGCCCGATACATACTTGGCCGGTTTTTTTCAAATAGTCACACTAAAGTGGTCTCTGTCTCTCTTTCTCTACATCTGTCTGTGTGTCTCTTTCTCCCCTATTCTCTCTTCCCCCCTCTCTCTATCTCTGTTAACAATATCTACATCTATCTAATCCAGACCTATCAAACTGCTGCTCGTGCTAATATTATTTGTAGGTTTCCCATTTACGCTACAAAGCTTAAGGCTGGGTTCTCAGAGCGCACGGATTTTTATGTGACTTTTTGCGCTGCGCGAGCGAATACTCGAGGGAGAAGTAAGCATTTTTGAAATTACAAAAATATAAATCCTATTAACAGAATTTTGACGACGAACGTCACTAACACATTTAGTGTTAGTAATTTTGAGATATTTTTCAATATCCAAAACTCGGTACAGCTCAAATAAATCCATATCTAGTGACAATTTAGACTCATGTAAGCGATTTGTTTTGATGATAGAAAGTTTAAAAAAATATATAAATAATGACGGACGACCCTACATAGGACCTTGAAAAGTAATATGTAAAATGTGTTTTAAAACACTTGATTTAGGGGTAATGTTGGAGAACCCAGCCTTAAGTGACCACTTAGATATTTTAATGCTAATGACCTGTGACATTCTCCATTATAGAGTAGAGGTTTTCCTGGTAGCGAATACATTAAAGGTTAAGAACCTATAACCATGAGTGTTACCATTTATCAACGGGACTCTTAAAAACTAGATATCAACTGACACCTTTTTAAAATCAAACACATGTTTCGGCTACTCACAGTCACCTATAGTAGTAAAACGTCTCTGTCAAATCCTCCTCGCCTACTATGAATCCAAGCAGAACACCGACACATCCACAAAATCCTTCAATTAATTGCGACAATTCATCACGAAGCAGCACCCGCAAATTGCACACGGCTACTAGTCAATTTAGAAACATCTCTGTGCCTTTATGTGGTCCTACTGAGGGGATGGGATACCCTCTCGGTTCAGAGGGGCGGTGCGAGAGACGTGGCATATTGAAACGGGCCATGGAGGCAGGAACGCTGGAAATTGCCAGCTATGCAGAGTAATAATAATAACATCCACACAACACAATCACTTGCCCTGGACTCAAAATAGGACACCCTGTGCTATGGTAACTGGGCAAGAAAATCACAAACACGAAAATAGACCCAGACTGGGGCCATGTGTACAAATGTATGGCGGCCCTCAGTGGTAATCGAACCCACGACCTCCAGCACGGTAATCAGACATGATACAGTCATCAACCAACAGAGATCAGACCAACGAGACAGTCAGTAATCATAGGCCTTTGCGTCCGTTACGGACGATTAAAACGCGGTGAATGTAAATTTTTTACGTTGATTTCTTAATTTCTGATTGGATAGGCACCTTTTTGGAATGACCGAAAAGTCGGATTTGGAATCAGCAGTACTGAACATAGGAGATACAAAGGAAAACTCCGGAGCGGGTCGGTATAGATTTGGTGCCTGATGGCTATTTTGTCCGCCATTGCCTAGCACCATACTTCCTTAGTACATTATTTAGAGGATATAACAGTGACGTCTGCACATTTATTATTTTAAGGATTTTCTTGATATCTTTTTAGCAGGTGTCTATCGAAGGATAGAGATTAGAACCACGATTTGACTAACTTGTAAACATGACACCAAATATTACATGAACACCTGCATACAATGAGTCATATTACCGTACACCTTTTATCTATTTGTCTGCTTTGTGGCTTACTGTTGGGATTATCAGACAATACGATGTGTTAAGGAAATAACGCAAAACTTTAAAATCAGTTCTACAGTATTTCAACCCATAGCCATCCAATGCTGTGTGTACTAGGTGACGTAACGATGTGATCGCATCAAGGATATTTAACTTGATTGCGTATTTATTCTGTCATACATTTGTCTTTACCATAATTTTGTTATATGTGTATATTACTTAATATTGCATATTAAGTATAAATATATGTGTATATGTACGTATGTGTATATGTATGTATATGCACAGATATGTACCTATATCTCTGTTTATTGATGTAAATGTAAATTTATTGATGTTTATTATGTTGAATCTATTTATTATGTGAGGTACCTATATAGTTTTATTTATTAGTTAGCAACAAGCCACACAGCGCTCTAGAGCACTTCGGGCTATCGGTTCTGACTGAAAATAAGCGATGAGGGTTCACGCCCTCAGCACTATGCTGAGTCAGCTGCCATTTGCAGCAGCAGAGAGCCACCGCGATAAAGTAGGTAAAGTGTTTTTAATTTTTTTTGATTGTCAATATTTTGTTTTGTCTTTAGTTTTATTTAATGTGTGTTGTCTGTTGTTGCAATAAGTGTCTCTTTTTTCCTTTTTACTAGGTCTATGCCAATGAACGGCGGTCTTCACTTCGGTCCTGGGATTTTTGCATCCAGCCTTTTCCTACCACTATGACCAGGTCGTCAGTCCATCTCGTTCGTCGCCTGCCCACACAATCTCTAGGTCTCTAGACTAGTACCTTTTTAACCCAACTTTTGTCTTCGGCATATATGGTCTGCCCATTTCCACTTCTTACGGGGTGAGGTACCCAACATTGCTCTCTCCATAGCACTTTGAGTCACCATAGGCAGTCGGCAGTCAGTCATAGGCAGAATCAACTCTCTTGAAATTATCAGTCTTATTTTCCTTACAAATTAACCGCGTCAAGTTTCAAGAAGATAGATAACATTCTCTGTTTTATTATTTCAAAAACGTATGAAAAATAAAAAATAAACTGAGAATTTTAAACTTTTGTTTATTGGAAGTGAAGAGATGTTTTTGTAGGTTTTGCTTTATTTATAAAAGCCGTGGTAGCACTAGGGTAGAACATTGGACTCTGAAGCGGGAGACCCAGGTTCGATTCCCAGTGCGGGCATGTACCTATGACTTTTTTTTCTAAGTTATGTACATTTTTGAAGTTGTAGTAGCAATACCATTTGCTAACGGTGAAGGAAAACATCGTGAGGAAACCTGGGTGTCTGAGCTATTCACATACCTCAGCGCTTGAAATCGCCAATCCGCGGTGGGCACGCGTTGTGATTAAGCCCATACTCTCTCTCTGAGAGAAGGCCTGTGCCCTACAGTGAGACGTATATATAGTTAATTACAATATATAAGCAGCCTATGCTTATATATAGTAATTAACTTATCAGCACTGAAGTGCCTGATGTTCCAACTCACTGTAGTCATCATCAACCCATTATGTCCCCACCGAGGGGCACGGGTCTCTTCCCTGAGGAAGGTATAGGCCATACTCCACCACGGGGGCCAAGTTCGGATTGGTGGAGGCTTGTAGACTAGTGGCTCGTCTACTGTCAGAAGTTGTCAAGCCGCCCTAAGGCCTCTGACTTGGCTTAACGACTGCCATCTATCGACGGCAGCCGGCACCAACAGCTTAACGTGCCTTGCGAAGCACGGAACCGCTCGGAAAAATGCCACTAGCGTTAGGCATAGACGGCGACCCATCCATGCACTGAACGCGCCCAGTGTTGCTTAACCTTCGTGATCGTTTAAGATCACTCAGGCAGCCGGGGCTACGAGCGAAATCACTGTAGTAATCACATAGAAACTTTCACTCTAATCTGGTTGCTTAAAAGAGCTAGAGATTAATAATAAGACTGCCATGCCTCCTGTGTTCATACGATAAAATAAAAATGTGCACCGACTACCCGTCATTTAACTTCTCAATTTTTTTCCGTCAATGGTTGTCTGGAAGAAATTACATTTAGTAATAAGGCCGCCAATTGTACTGTACTATATTATTGTTTAATTCTCATATTTTATGTGATTCCTGTTGTAAATACAATAAAGAATTGTCTATCTATCTATCATTAAAACTGACAAAAGCATGTTTTTCAGTAGTTTTCAACTATATATTTTTATTTTATCGTAACAACACAGGCGGCATGGCAGTCTTATTATTAATCTCTAGCAACTAAACAATGCTAAACAAGTTGTTTCTATATTTAATACACATACATAAACGGTACATAAATAAAAATTGTCTTATAGAGTGAGGAGATGAACGAAAAATATACTTACTACTAGAGAGAGATTTTACCAAAAATAAAAAATAGGATAGGAAGTGAGAGAGACTGGGCAAGCGCAGTCTTGGCGTAAAGACTCTTTTTAAATCGCAATGAGGCTCGTTAAATGTTTAACTAAACACTCTTTTAGTGGTAGGTAATTAACTAGATTCGGCTCCACGCTTTTAGTTTTTCACGCGTTGTTCTATTTTCAGTAAAAATGTGTTTTTTAGTTTTGTTTAAACTATATTTAGCTTAAATTTTTTACTAAAACTATTTGACGGTTATAATTAGTATGGTTCCGCAATGGAATTTAATTTAAAAGAAATAATTTAAATTAATAGAAAAATATATATGGCCCTTCCGGGTCCATCATCAGATTAAGGCGATGATACCAAATTATTTCATTGTCACACGAATTTCATCCACTTGTAAAGTTTTTTAATACAAAAACGTCACGACAGTTAGGTTAAAACGGAGTTCCTAATTTTGACACATAAATTGATGAAATAATGACTTAAATTGTTAGTTGCAGACATGCAAGTGAATGAAGCCAATATAAAAGTGTGTTAAATAATCTTGTGTTCTTGCATTTATCATATTGGTTGTGTGATGGTTCCCACCTCTCTGCCGAGACCACATCTGCTCCTCAGCATCCAGACCCCGCCTCCCATTGTCCCGGACCAATCACGGCGCAGCTCCGCCTATCGATCGGACTATCCCGTCCTCAGGTGCTAGGCGGTAATTGACGCCTTATGGTTTTGTATGGAATTAAATGAAACAAGATCTAGGTTAGACCTTGAATTGGGAGTTGGAGCGACTCGCATCCGTAGATCTACCTTCGTTACCCTATACGTGACCCCCATGGTACTAAGCGAGTAGGCTTACCTGCTGGCGGTAAGCCTAGGCCGCAGCTAGCAACTACCCACCAAACAAAGATTTAGTATAACGATTTAATTATAATAATAACATCCACACAACAAAATCACTTGTCCCAGGACGAGCCAAACAGAATTCCTTGTGCTGTGGCAACCAGGCAAGGACATCACAAACATGTAAATGTACCCAGACTGAAGTAATTTGTATAATTCAACTGGAAATGAAGCCCACGACCTCTGTTTTTATAGTCAAGCCTGTTAACCGCCATGCCAACGAGGCAGTCTGAACGGCGGAGCAGAACGATGCCAATGTAAGCCTCTTAGTTGTGCCGTTGTACGTATCAAGCGCTGGTGTGTAGGTATATCTCAGACACTTAAGTTTTCGAATGTTTTCCGTAATCTGTAGAATTCTAAATGATCCTATCGGACCACCAAAACAATGGTTATTAATTGTTATTTTCAAGGTTATAATCTAGCAGGTTAAGCGTGTGGTAATGCTAGTACGTATGCACAAATATACTTAACTGTACCAATGACTTCATCATCGAATCCGGGACTTTTTGGGTGTGAGGTAAGCGTTTTATCAATAGTCTACCACCGCCTTGCGTTCGTATAGATGATACAATAGAATGGCTACCCAAGCTAAATGTATGAAAATCAAATCAAATAATTTATTTACAAAAAAGCTTAAGTACTAATGACATGAAAGTACTTAACTTAATGCAGGTAGCAAAAAATAAGCTGCATAGGCGGACCTGTTTCGCGAGATGTCGTGCTGCCGTTATCGCCCAGTATCACCGTCCATTTGCAGCATTCCGTATCTTCGTAGCGCCGTAGCCTGGCCGTAGCCCGTAGCGTCGTAGGCATATCTACGAAAGACTACGCCGCGTAGACCTCTATAAATATCGATACCGTAATTTTTACTTGTAAATTAATAATTATTACGTCAAAGTATTCTGTACCTGTGACTTCTGTCGCATAAGATTGTGTGCAGTGTTAATCAAAACGTGGTTTGTCTATGTGCCAAATTGAGTAGAAATCTATTGACTTAGTAAAAGATATGTGCAAACTCCCAAACTTTGAAGTTGGCCATTAGGTAGTAGGTACTAGGATTTCAGGGATGCTATAGCAGTAAGTGACAGTAATAAAACCATTACATAGTTACATTATTGAACGAACTTCACAACGATAGGTAAACTACTTAATTCCGTTTTTATATCGTTAACCTGACTTCATGTCATGACTATCGAAGGCCCTAAAACAAATGAAATTTGAAACGTTAGGGTGTTCATTATTCAATCATGCATTAAAAGCTAAAACACCAACACACACACACTTTCATATATATTTTTCGCGCGACCGAAATCGAGGGTACAGCTAGTGAGTGAGCCCAATATTAACAATCTTCGTGTTGCCTCTTCGTGATCCTTTCCCAGCAATAATGTTGCTCTCCTACTTGCTTACAATTTTGTTGAAATATAATTTATGCAAAGGCACCGTGTACCGCTCGGGGACATCTTCAGCTAAGGTTCCCGATAGACGATCCGATTTTTTCGGTGTGACTCATGTTCCGCCACATTTCCGAAGCTACAAAGCCACTTAAACATTCCCGGCGACAATTCGCATGAAAACAAAAAAAGATGAAAACGTCATGTAATCAAATATTGCGTTTTTTAGTTTATGCCGTCATGCTGGCAAAAAACGACAGCGATTGAGCATGAACATTGAGATGCTAAGCGAGTTTTAAAATTCTCGAAAGTTAGTTCTAAAATGTTGGTTTTTCTAGTCTTTGCGTCTTACAACAACTTTTGTTCTACGTGTTTCATCTCAGAATTACGCTGTTTTAAATATCAGGGCTTACATAATTTTATTAACTTAATTGATTTTTTTCTGACACATCGCATTTAACAGGAGCGCAATTTGCAACACAATAACTTCGAGAGTAGCTAAGGTTTGAATGATCTAAATAAGCCTTCAAAAAGAAATTAAATAGATCGACTCTATAAATTGTATTCAATTATACTACCACCAAACATGACGTCTAACCGTCTACTAACAGTAAACAAAAATCTTAGACTAAAACCATCTTGAACACTGTGCTCCTAAGAGAGCACAAGGGCTTAGTATGCGGATATTATGGTCATTTTATTGTCTATTAAACCCTCAGACTACATTTATCAAAAGTACACATTTTATTCACAATAATTAAAAATGTTAGATTGTGCGAGCGAGACAGCAAACAGCAGCCTTAAAAGTCACTACGAGGTTTACTAGCGCCACCAAACATCTCTAGTCTCCAGCAAACGGTATAGACTTACAAAAACGGTAAAGTCTGACGGTATAGTCTTAGCCTCCAGCAACCGGTATAGTCTTACAAAAACAGTATAGTCTTAGCCTCCAGTAACCGGTATAGTCTTACAAAAACAGTATAGTCTTAGCCTCCAGTAACCGGTATAGTCTGACGGTTTAGTCTTAGCCTCCAATAATAGTTATAGTCTTACAAAAACAGTATAGTCTGACGATTTAGTTTTCGCCTTCTGTAACCGGTATTGTCTTATAAAATCGGTATAGTCTGAAGGTGTAGTCTTCGTCTCCAGCAACCGGTATAGTCTTATAAAAAGGGTATTGTGTGACGGTATAGTCTAAGCCTTCAGCAACCGGTAGTCTTAGAAAAACGGTATAGGTTTAGCATCCAGTAACCGGTATAGTCTTACAGTTTAGTCTTATTTGGCCCTTATTTTAATTCAAATAAGAGCCAAACAAGGTGCGACACTCAGAATTCGCTAGATATGCCCATCCTGGCAATTCCGAGTGATGGTTCTCTGCAGGGGCCCTATTTAATGATGCAATTCTATGTTAAGCCGTGTAACAAACAACATAGGTACCTACCCAAGCGTAAGCTTTGCAAGGTTACGGTGAATGCTAATTTTCCTTCCGGCCTGACATCATTAAAGTAACATTGCGTGTTAGGTAGACACCTATTGTGACTTTCTTGTTAATGATATCTATGAAAAGACATTACCTAAGTTACAGACTTCAAGCTAAGGTTTCAAAGGTTAAAGACACTTATCAACAATGATCACAACTTTTAAGGTCAAAGGCCAAAAGTAAAATAATAGGGCCAAGACATAAATGTGCCGCAATTGTCTACAGTTTTGGCGGTAGGTAACCTTTAACGATATTATAAGCTTAAAATCGATAATAAACTTGTAAGCCTAGATTAGTATCTCTTTTTCCACAAACGAGTATAAAAATCGAGCCCACGACCTCTCGAACGTGAGCCAGTGTACCGACCGTGCTACCATCACTACAAACACTAAAAAGAAATCAAGTACCCAAAAAAGACTAAAGGGCTAACTAGCGCCACCAATGAAAAAACTCATAAATATCTTCTTTTACAGATCGTTTTTGCAAAAAGTGTGTGTACGATCTCTCAATCACGTTAATAGTGATTTTTGGGACCCACAAAAGATAACCTAGGATCACGGACATGGGACTAGATAGCATTTATGCCGAGAACGGCCGTTTTTGGCGGTAATGTTATCTAGTCCTAGTTTTTTTGCCTGAAGTTCACGGCCATGAGTCCTAAAAATCACTACTAAAATGATTGAGAGATCGTATAGACAGTTATTGCAAATACGATCTGTACAAAAATATATGGATTTTTCCCTTGGTGGCGCTGGCTCTAGTGTTACTCTTATCCCTGCCATTTCGTACCCTGTCTGTGTTATAACTAAGCAACTACGCGATAACATCGAAGGCAGTGAATGACGGAGGCTTGATTGGAAAATGTTTTGTCCAAGTCTGCAACACAACGAACCCCCGGGAAGCCTAAGGATCGCGCGGTAGCCATGGTATCCGCCTAGTTAAGTCAATACGTTTTCCCATTTCCTGGCTGAAAATAGCGGAGCATTTCCGGATGCCAAATAAAAATGTGAAAAAAACGTGTTTTCGAATTGACTTTATCCGTGAATAGATCTGTCATTCCTGACGTTTTGGATGTGCTCTCGTCAGTGACTGTGATATTGTTATCTCTTTTCAAGATTTTCCAAAATAAATTAGGGTTTCCTCACGATGGCGTACAATTTCGACAGTGAACAAGTAAGTATTATTCAGTAATTTATTGACATAAGACTAAATGTGCATTCTCGTCAAACTAAAATCTTTGTCTTAGAAAGTCTAGGTACTTTAGACGCGTAATCGCTCTTGTGAACTTGTAGAACTTCCTCATAGTTTTGGTCGGATAGAGATTACGAGTAGGTAGGTACTTATATGCGGTAGATACTTAGATGCTTTCAAAATAATAGAACTGTTTATGAATGAATGAATGAATGAATGATTTATTGCCACCAACATACTTACATAAAAATAATAGTAGTTATAGACAGTGTGCGTGTGTCAATGATGCTAATAGTACCGTCACACCAAATAAAAAAACATATTATGCAGGTAGGGCTAATGGCTACAAAAACTTACAACTACAAATAAAAGTTAATTAATCAATTAAGAATATTACATTATTGCAATAGTCCAGAAAAATTATAAAAACCTTCATTTAACAACAGATTGCTCATTACATAAAATAAAATAATAATAGTTCGGTGAAGTTGTTCTTATAATGTCCTTTAGTAGTTACTGCAATGCAATTTCAGTTATGTGAGATAGTCAATAAAATTCATCAATAAAAATCAAACATTAATACTAAAAATAATGACAGGGCTACTTAGGTATTTATTATTTTGTTGTTTATCAAGAAGAATTCGGCGAAATTAATGTATACCAATATACCAGCCAGAGTTGGGTTGTCACAGCCGGGTATATTTAGTATTCTTACTACTAAATATACCCGAGCTGAAGTGTAACCAGGTATATTTACAATTTTTTATTTCTTATTTAGACCATCTTCATACCTGACGAAATAAATTACTTTATACTACACCTGCTTGGAAAGTACCTTGATACTTTATCAAATTTACGGTAGAAAGTACGTCATTACATATCGAACAAATTGAAAAAGAAAAACCACGTAAGAAATGGATTTTCATACACTTTTCTCTCCCGCTCAGATGCGTTTTCTCCCCGCATATTTGTTCGATATGCAATGACGTACTTTCTACCGTTGATAAAGTATCAAGGTACTTTCCAAGCAGGTGTAGTATAAAGCACTATGTATCACTCGAGAGAAACTGCGATTCCCGATCTCGGGTGTTTTAAAGCCCTCGCCTACGGCTCGGGCTTCAAACGACACCCTCGACGGTAATCGGTCACTTTCTCCTCTCGGTGAACAATGTACTATTCTTATTCTGCTACACACTGCGTAGGTAGTTAGCCCGGCATTTATAATCTCATATTCTGTTTTTTTCATCAGGCTGCACCTGCAACACCTATTACAGACCCTCGTTTTACTGAGATTTTTTATTGCCAAACAATTTTGGATAAATCCTAATTCCTTTAATCCAACTTGCATAAAATACCCCGGCTCCAATCAGTCCTAAAACTCCACACAATCATACGAAAAGAAACTGCAGTACTGTCAGATAAGATTAAAATTACATTGTGCAGTGCAAGGACTAGTTAGGGTCATCTCCGGTCACCCCTTGTTTGTCACAGAATGACAATTTTTCACGGCATTGTTGGTGCCGCTAATCCGTGTTTGACACCTCTCACTAGTAGTATTTAGTTAATAGCCCTTGTTTTGGGATAAATCGTTTTTTATCTATTGTTGTTTTCCTGCAGAGAATATGGGATGATGGGTGAGTGGTTGCATGGTTTTGTTTCGAAATAGATGGTATGCTTGCACAATTTGCAAAAATGACTCATTGGCTGTTAGATTTACTTTCGAATCGTGAAGAGGCTCAGGGTCTTAAGAATCCAAACTAATAAACTGGTTGTTTAATTTTTAGGACGATGAATATCGCGCCTAACCTATCATGCGTGAGGTTATTTACCGCGTGTATTTCTAAAAATCACTTCAGAGTCCCAAAGTAAGTCTATATTTGTATTTCAGACCTGTTAGAACTGTACAGCAGTGGTAGCGTAGCGGTAGAACGCCGGCCTCACATTCGGGCGGTCGTGGGTTCGAATCCCGGCATGTACCAATGACTTTGTTTTTTAACTTACGTACATTTGTTAAGTTGTAGTAGCAATACCACTCGCTAATAGTGGAGGCAAACATGGTGAGGAAACCTGAGGTATTCACCTCACCGCTTGAAATTGCCAATCTGCAGTGGGCACTCGTGGTAATGAAGCCCTTAATAAAAGAAGAACAAAGAAGGTTTTTTTTTTGGAATTTTCTTGATTTCTCACACCCTCCGTAAATAAAAATGATTAAAAAAATAAAATCAAGATTGGAAGAAGTATTTAGAACACTTAAAGAACCATGGACAAACAAGGGCATTGAAGTCAGCAGCAGAAGGCTCACAAACCTTCGTTTTGCTGACGACATTGTTCTGTTTGCTTCAACCGCATTTGAGCTTGAAGGGATGCTACAAGAGCATGAACTCTCTAAGAACAGGTCCAAAACCCAAGTAATGACTAACAGTCGGAAGCACAAAATTGAGGTGGACGGACGCGAGATACATCTAATAGGGCGAGTCAACGAGTACATCTAATTGGGCCAGTTAGTAAGCTTCGAAAACAGGCAGGGCAAAGAAATCGATCGCCGTATCGTTAACGCCTGGAAGTGCTACTGGTCCATGAAAGATCTCATGAAGGGCAACCCTCCGCTTTCGTTATAGCGGAAACTTTCTTTCCGGATGGCTTTCAGACTTGGTCGTTGACCGAACAACAAAAGTCCAGGCTTAAAGTTTGTCAGAGAGCGGTGGAGCGCAGTATTTTGGGCGTCAGGAGAGTGGACCATGTCCGAAATACCACACTACGCACAAAAACACGAATAGTCGACGTGGGCGTCCAGACGGCGAAATTAAAGTTAAGCTGGGCCGGTCATGTCAGTCGAATGCACCCGGATAGGTGGGCGAGACTCGCCATCGAGTGAGTGCTACAAGGGGACATCGAAGTTGAGACCGGCCTAGAAAACGGTGGAGAGACGATCTCGACCAACATCTGCCGGAGTGGTCTGAGGTGGCCCAGGACCGAAAACTGGACTGAATTGGGGGAGGCCTTTGACCAGCGGTTTGACACAAATATAGAAGCTACGTAAATGTTGGGATCTTGAGTGTGACAATGTCGGTCAGTGTAAATAAAGCCGTTGTCCTGTACGCCCGTCTCTCATTTATAACAACTGGCGAACGATAGGTACCGGTCACTAGTTCTCGCGCGGCTACCTTCAATTTACTCGGCTACAAAATGAACACTGCGCTTATCGGAAATCTTCCTAGTTTCGAAATAGGAAACGATTGGTGTGTCTTCAAGGAGAGATTAAACATCTGGTTAAGTGCAAACCTGATAACAAAAGATGAAAAATCGACGAGCGTTGTCGATAGGCGTCGGGCAGTATTGCTTAGTACACTCAGTGAAAACGCGTATAAGTTGGTACGCGAACTAATAGCTCCAAAGACAGTGGAGACTACGTCATATGAAGAAATTGTGACAGAAATAGATAAACATCTATTACCGAAAAAATCGCTTTTCGCCGAAAGACATTTCTTCCATAGTGCAACACAGAGGGTAGGTGAAGACTTCGCCCAGTGGGCGGCGCGCGTACGGCAGTTATCAACGGACTGTAAATTCGGCGCAGGAGTAGAGGAGATGCTGCGGGATCGTTTTATCCTCGGGATGCAGCCAGGTGCCGAGCGTGACAGACTATTCATGGAAAGTCCAGAAAATCTCGCGCTGAGCAAAGCCTTGGACATCGCAGTGTCGCTGAGTAGCGCGCGGCAGGCGGCGCGGCAGTCAGCGGCGCCGGCGCGGGCATCCGGGGACCTCTATAGGATCACGTCGGAGTCATCGTCGTCTACTAAAAGTGTTCGGTGTGAAGGATGTGGTTATTATAACCATAGTGTCGAAAAGTGCAGATTTAAAAGTCTTAGATGTTCAAAGTGCGGTCAAAAAGGCCACCTAAAAAAAATGTGTAAAGCTAAACAGCAAATAAATTTGGTAGGACAAATTGCTGACGAAAGTCACGGCGATGACGGTAAGCAAGACGCAATCTACAACATACGTAGCTACTGTGGCGAGGCGATGAAGTTGTCTGTCGAGGTATGTGGAGAATTTATTACGTTTGAGGTAGATAGCGGGTCTTGTGCGACAGCAATTCCTTTTGAAACATATAAACAACACTTCGGCCATTTATCTTTATCTCCACCGAGAAAAATTTTAAAGTCGTACTCAGGACAAATCGTCAGTGTTGCAGGTATGTTTCAAGCTTCCGTCAAATACGAAGGGAATTGTAAAAACCTAGAAATTGTTGTTGTTAGAGGTGGTGGGCCGGCCTTATTAGGAAGAGATTTTTTAGCGTTATTTGAAATGCAAATAGCGAAAGTAAATAAATGCACAGAGGTTACGGATCTCCAAAGCTACGCTGAAAGGTTCCCTAAATTATTTTCGGAGAAGTTGGGATGCTTAAATAAATTCAAAATTAAACTAAACCTGAAACCCAACAGTCAACCAATATTTTTTAGGGCCAGAACTGTCCCTTTTGCTTTGCGGTCAAAGATAGAAAAGGAGATAGACAGACTCGTGGGAGAGGGGGTTCTGCAACCAGTAGATAGATCAGATTTTGCTAGTCCAACCGTCCCCGTTTTAAAACATAACGGAGAGATCAGGTTATGCGCTGACTTCTCGGTAACCCTGAATAAGCTGCTTCAAGTAGAGAAATACCCAATGCCTAGGACAGAAGAGCTGTTTTCAAAGCTGCATGGCGGTCAACAGTTCTCCCAATTAGATTTAAGTAAAGCCTACCTTCAGCTGTGTCTTGACAATGACTCACAGTCATTGACAACAATAAACACACACAAAGGCCTATTTAAATTTACTAGGCTGGTTTATGGTCTATCTAACGCGCCAGCAATATTCCAAAAAACAATGGAAAACTTATTGCGAGGGCTAGATGGAGTATTGTGCTTGCTAGATGACGTTTTGGTGACTGGACCTACGAAAGAAGTGCATTCTCAAAGATTAGAAGAAGTCTTCACTCGACTTCAGGAGGCTGGGCTAGTTCTGAATAAGAATAAATGTCATTTGTTTCAGGAGGAAGTTACGTACCTAGGCTTTCGAATAAGTAAAGAGGGCATTCACAAATGTCAAAGTAAAGTCGAAGCGATGATCAATGCCAAGCCACCCAATAATGTCCATGAATTAAAGTCGTTCCTTGGATTAGTAAATTATTACAGGGTGTTTGTACCGAACGCTTCGTCTATTTTATGCCCATTAAATAACTTATTGCAGAAAGATGCCAAATGGGAGTGGACACAAATTCACAAAAACTCTTTTAATAAAATAAAAGAGGAGTTAGGATCAGAAAGGGTTTTGGCCCATTTTAACCCAGACTGCAAATTAGTGCTGACTGTAGATGCGTCCCCGTGGGGGTTGGGTGCAGTATTAGCGCAGATAGAGGGTAATGTTGAACGGCCAATCGCGTACGCATCTAAATCGTTGAATGCGGCTGAGCGTAATTACAGCCAAATACAAAAAGAGGCAACAGCAATTATATTTGGCGTCCGGCGTTTTCACCAATATTTATATGGTTTGGAGACACCTTTCATACTGCGTACGGATCATAAGCCGTTAATGTACATTTTCCACCCTCACAAGGGGGTACCAGAAGTCAGTGCAAACCGACTGCAGCGCTATGCTTTGTTTCTTAATAGTTACAATTACGAAATACAATACGTACAGAGTGCGCTAAACTGTGCAGATTTCTTAAGCCGGTCAACAGCTGATCGGGAGACCGCGACAACTGATAACGGCGTGGTGACGTCACGGCCGCCGCCGCCGCCGTCGCAACCCGACTGGCAGCTGATAGATCGGGCTACTTATATCAATTTCGTAACCGACGGCGATCTCCCGATTACACTGTCTGAGATTCGCGAAGAAACAAAGAACGACGTTCTATTGCCATTGGTTTGTCGTTACGTAATGATGGGTTGGCCTAACAAAAAAGATAACAAAAACTTGATTTCCTTCTATAATTGTAGAAATGATTTGTCCGTAGATCAAGGATGTTTAATGAGGGGGCACAGGATAATTATTCCAAATGCATTACGTCAGCGGATACTAAGGGAGCTGCATAGAACTCATTTTGGCGTAAATAAAACAAAAACCGAAGCGCGTTCTTTGTTTTGGTGGCCAGGGATAGATAGCGATATTGAGTCATTGATCGCAGAGTGCTCCGTGTGTAGGCAGTTAAAGCCGGCTCCGGCCCGGGCACCGCTTACCCCGTGGCCATTCCCACCAATTCCATGGTACAGGGTGCACTTAGATTTTTTCGGGCCATTACAAGGAAAAATGTTTCTTGTGATAGTTGACGCGTATACCAAGTGGATAGAATGTTTCCCTTTGAACCATGGTTACAGTACATCAGTAGTGATTGGAAAGCTGCAAGAAGTAATGTCTAGGTTCGGCAATATTAATACGTTAGTCAGCGATAATGGAACCTCATTTACGTCTCAACAATTCAGAGATTTCTGTAGGCTCAACGGAATCAAACATTTAACGTCCCCTACGTATTCACCTGCAAGTAATGGACAGGCAGAAATATGCGTAAAAATTGTGAAAAAACACGTAAAAGGTCTTTGCTTAGAAGGTAAATCCTGGGCGGAAATAAATACGCGTCTTTTAGAATTCTTGTTTAGGTATAGGAATTCAAAGCATACCACGACCGACAGCTCGCCTGCCGAATTAATGTTTGGCCGGCAGCTGAAAACTCGTTTTGATTTGTTAAAACAAACCGAAGCAGTAAGTACATTGCCGTCGCTTTCTTCACAAGAGTTAAAGGAATTAATAGACGACAAACAGTCCTTACAGGTTAAATATTACAAGGGCAATAGAAAAGTACAGTTTCAGCCCAACGATGCAGTACTAATAAAGTTACATTGTAAGAATAAGTGGATAAAAGGTATTGTAAATAAGAAAATCGGCAATAGCCTTTACGAAGTCTTTGTACCAGAAATTAATCAAACAATGAAAAAACATGCGAACCAGATGCATAAATTAAAAGTAAATTCTCAAGAAAGAATACCTGGCAATACAAGGGATAATTCGCTGACTGAACGAGAACAGATAGAAGAATTTCCATATTGGGCCATATGGGAAGAGTCAAACAGTCAAAGAGTGACAGCTGAAGCAGCGACTGAGGAGGAGGGCCTCTCGACTGAAGCGGAGGAGTGGGCCGAAGCCGACCCTGGTCTGGAGTCCGATGTGCCGGGAGATTCTGCTGAAAATGATCGGCCAGAGAGCGCCAACCAAAACCTAAATGTATTGCCAGTAGATATAACCAGCATTGGTTCAGTTCTACCTCGTTCTCATAATATGTCATTAAGAAATATACCCAGGGTTAATTACCAACAATATTTTTAGTATAAGTATATAGGTGTAAACAACTTAGAAATTATGGTGGAGGGATGTTGGGATCTTGAGTGTGACAATGTCGGTCAGTGTAAATAAAGCCGTTGTCCTGTACGCCCGTCTCTCATTTATAACAGTAAAAAAATGTGATAAGTAAAGGAGGTTGTGCAGAAAAACAAACCCTAATTTAAAAGAAAAGAAGTGTGGAGAAACCATGTTAAAAGATAAATAAACACGGTATAGTCCGCACAGATCTTTTTGGCGGTCTGTGATCCGCCAAAAAGATTTGTGAAGACTATAATTGGGTCTTCCAATAGGGACTTCCCAACTTTGGCAGTTGATAGCGGCCGTCTTGTTGAAGCTAGACCTGTCAAATTGGCTCTCATTTATTCAGTCTGTTTTGCCAAATCACCATGGACAGGTATCCTAGGGGTGCCATAAAAAAAGCGTTCAACAACACGAGCATATAAAAAAATTGTCTTATATCAAAATGGGTGTTCTATTTTGGGCAACGTTCCGCGCGCTTCACCCATTGTACGGTCGCCATAATCGTTCTGGCGAGCGGAATGTGATGGATTCGCAATGTGGTGGATAAATTTGAGTCCACTGGTTCAGTACAGAAAAATTACCAACACCCGTACGTCGACGAAACGCAAGATCTGCCGAAAACATCGCCGCTGTCCGTGAGAGTGTGCAGGAGAATCCGAGGCAGTCGATTTTCCGTTGTGCACAAGAACTCGGCCTTTCGCAGACCACAACTTGGCGAATTTTGCGTCTTGAATTGGGCCTGCACCCGTGCAAAATTCAACTAATCCAAGAGCTGAATATAAACGACCATACACAACGACGTGTGTTCGCTGAATGCGCTCTGGAGCAGTTGGCAACTGGCCCTAATTTTAATCGAAAAATCATTTTCAGCGATCGGGCCCATTTCTGGATAAATGGAAGGGTACGGGAACAAAAAAAATTGTCGCATTTGGGACGATACCAATTCACATGAGATCCAAGAGCGTCCAATGGATCCCGAAAGACGCCTGGCGGCGTCATCGGTCCGTATTTTTTGAGAACGACGTTGGCCTGGCCATCACCTCGAGCGCTATAGGTCGATGATTACCAACTTCTTTTGGCCTAAATTGGATGATGTGGACACCAACGACATCTGGTTTCAACAGGACGGCGCTGCGTGCCACACAGCTCATGCCACATTGGACATTCTGCACGAGTGATTTGAGTTCATAGTCATCTCACATGGAGGTGATGTGAACGGGCCAACGAGTGTAATTAGACCCCATTAGACTTTTTTGTGGGGTTTCTTAAGTCGCAGGTCTATACCTACGAATAAGCCACAAACCACAGCGGCCTAATGCCATCGGTCGAAATAATCCTGATTTATGCGTCAAATTATTCCCGAGTCATGGAAAATTAGACATTTCGGATGCGCGCCACCCAGAGAAGCCGCGGCGGACATTTGAACGGTGTTATATTCCACACATAATGGCATCGATAGGCCTTTCAAACGAATAAAAAAATCGTCGATATTTCTCACACTTTAAATTTAAAGTTAGGAAGCGCTTAATGAAAGACCCTTATATCTCTGAGAGAAGGCCTGTGCCCTGCAGTGGGATGTATCTAGAATACGTAAAGAAAGTCTTGAATACCTACGGCGTAGCTTTATATATCAGTCTTTTAGGCATAGTTGCTATGCATTTTTTCCAAAGCTATTCAATGATCGTAAAACTAACCAGATGACTCTGTGTGACTGCATAAAAGGAAAGAATATAACCGGAGCTTTTTGAAAAAAAATAAGTCAAGGTGAAAGAGACATTCGCTTTTATTTCTCATTCGCCATGCAATACTATCATTAGGCCTTCTTTTTGTGTTCTGAGCATTAGGCATTATAAATCTAAGTCAGAGTCGTAACTAGTTGAATAAATATCGACAATTTGTTCAAAGCATTAGTTCTGCACGCACAGGTTTCCTTTTAGGGTACCTACCCACGTTTCCTAGGTACCTAGAGATTAAAGAAATATAAAAGTAGATTTTCTTTTTAAGGGCACCTTAGTGGCAGTTTTTTTCAATATTTTTAATGCATTTTACAAGCGACTCTACGATCTAACTTTCAATGAGAAAAAAATCCTTTATAGTACCTTGCATGCAAAATAAATATAGCTAATTCAAAATCCCGATAATAATACTAGCTATTTTAATCTGTAGAATTCTAAAGGACCCGATCGAGCAACCATAACAATGGTTTATATTTATAATTGTTCTTTTCAAGGTCATAATCTAACAGGTTAAGAACCTGCAGCCTGGAGTCCAAGAAATCCTTAGAATACAAGGCTGGTACAAGTTTTTGGCAAAAACAATAGTTTGAATATTAGGTGCTTAAATGTTAGGGTTCCGTACCCAAAGGGGAAGGGATCCTATTACTAAGACTCCGCTGTCCATCCGTCCGTACGCGCGTCCGTCCGTCTGTCACCAGGCTCTATCTCATGAACCGTGATAGTTAGACTATTATAATTTTCACACATGATGTACCTATTTTTGTTGCCTATAACAAAAAAACAGAATAAAATAAATATTTAACGGGGGCTCCCATACAACAAACGTGATTTTTTGGCCGTTTTTTGCTCGATATTAATAACGGCAATAGGTAGACGATTGAAATATTAAAATGTTGTATAGATGGTACGGAACCCTTCGAGCGCGAGTCCAACTCGCACTTGGCCGGTTTTTTTTAAACGGCCTTCATTGGCAAAAGTCAAAAACATTGTGTGGAAGTTATTATTATTATTTGTTTTCATAGGTGGCGCTATTAAGGTCTTCTTGAAGCCGTATTTAGGTTCATTTAGGAATATTTAGAGCAATGAAAAGTGCGGTGGTAGCCTAGTCAGAGCGGTTGTAGCCTAGTGGGTAGAACATTGAACTCGGAAGCGAGAGACCTGCAGGTTCGATTCCTAGTGCGGGCATGTACCTATGACCTTGTTTTCTAAGTTATGTAGGTACGTTTGTCAAGTTATAATAGCGATACCACCCGCTAACGGTGAAGGAAAACATCGTGAGGAAACGTGCTATTCACATACCTCGGCGCTTGAAATCGCCAATCCGCGGTGGGCACGCGTGGTGATTAAGCCCATACTCTCTCCCTGAGAGAAGGGTTTGGCTAAAACATTCTTGGGTTGTGCCCTACAGTGGGACGTAGGTATATAGGCTTACAATGTAAGTAATTAGAGCAACGAGCGAAGATTACTACAGCAGTGTCAAAATGTAACAACAGTTACGAAATTAATCTATTATATCGTTTCGGGGAAGGTGATTAGACTTTATTAATCTGTAAATCTATAAAACGTATGCCTGCTGCATGCTAATGATTTAAGAGGTACCTACCTACCTAACCGTTCTATTACGTCGTAGTTCCATTTAACATTTTCAATTTGGTGCCAATTTTGTAGCCACCGACGACAGACTGCGTTCTATATTTGTCACAAAGGCCTTTGGTGATTCTATATAGTTTGGAAACTAATTTACTTTCCATGCTAAAAGTTTTTAGTGTTCAAGGCCTTATAATATATCCTTTACGTTTACCAAGTTGTTAGGATGTATTTATCTATTGCACCTTAAATACCTTATCTAAGTTTAATTAATATATTCGTATGTAAAGCGAATCATGCTCCCAAAAACTCCAAAAATTAATAGCAAGCACCAATTTGATTAAAAAAAAAATTGCAGATAATTTTTTGTGTTGTAGTATATTAAAAAGATCTGTAGCATGCTGTTTTTTTCGATAAATTTTAGTTTGGCTGTCAACTTATACTGTTAGCTTGTTAGCTAAGTTGTTACTTTATGTGAATTGTAGGTACCTGTTATAGATTCTCATCCCTTTAGCGCGGACGTTTCCAAATATTACTAAGTTACTATAGGAAGGTAACCGTTTCGCCAATTTTATTGCTCCACTTGTTCTGTCCTTGACAAGATAATTCCAAGTTATTATGGTCATTTATAATGTAGTCAAACAGAGGCATGACGTATCGTGTAAATAACAATTTGCAACCCTTTGTTGTTCGAGGGATGAATATTGCTACGCCCTCCCGCGTGGCGCTGTTGACACCTGCTTCTTTAGCGAACGCGTGGCGCGCCATTGTCATATACGCTGCGTTTTTATAATGTAAATTATTATAAAAATCACGTCGCTTGTCCCTCTATTCTGACTGATGCAATACCCAATGTTTGGTGGCAAAAATATTGTGTCCAACTTAATAGGACTCATTCTGTTAATTTTATTCAGACTTCACTCAAGTCTAGTATCCTCCCAAAAAGCATTTAATAAAACAGAAAATTTGCTCTTGCTGCTATGTAACTCTTTTGCGTCCACTAAAGCCCTAAGGGGGCGCCTTATGGATCCTTAGGGAGGAAGCTGACTCCTGTGTGCATAGCGCGCTATAAAGTCTTCAGCTACCACAAAAGCCCAAAGTAGGCGGTGACGCTCTACATTCACGGACAATTGATAGGTATTTGAATGCATCAATATTTTTTTCATCCCCCCATCTTGGAAAGAGTATTTTTGCTCTTCCATATCTGAGTGCAATAGCATTACATACTCTTTGTGCAATAGTACATTGTTCACCGAGAGGAGAAAGTGACCGATTACCGTCGAGGGTGTCGTTTGAAGCCCGAGCCGTAGGCGAGGGCTTTAAAACACCCGAGATCGGGAATCGCAGTTTCTCTCGAGTGATACATAGTGCTTTATACTACACCTGCTTGATTGGTTTATTTTACTTTCTACGAAAACTGAATCCTCAAACAACACACAAATTGGAAATGGCGCCAATGGCGTCTGCAATTTTCACATGTTCTTTTTTCAAATTGTTTATCCTGCCGCCGCAGGGTCGCACTGCCAGCCCGACACCATCCAACACACAGCTAGTGGCCAGTGTCATTTTGCGAACTTGGAGATAAAAACTCACTGTAAAAACTTTTTGGCTTTTGATATTTAGGTTACCGGCGCATAGTCTTACCCAAAATTAAAAAAGAAAAACCACGTAAGAAATGGATTTTCATACACTTTTCTCTCCCGCTCAGATGCGTTCTCTCCCCGCATATTTGTTCGATATGCAATGACGTACTTTCTACCGTAAATTTGATAAAGTATCAAGGTACTTTCCAAGCAGGTGTAGTATAAAAGCAGTTTTTATCCGCTAGATGATAAAGTAGGTAAATTGAATTTAAAACATATCGTGTGCACTGAGTTTGTAAATTCAAAACATCATTAAACCTATTTAATTCTACCTCCATGGTGCCGAATTTATCATACAACTTTTTTTAATTTGTTAAAAACTCACGACTCGGAACCTCCTTTGTGTTTTTTTTTTTGCATTTAGTCATTTCCTCGCTGAGGTGGGATGAAAAGTCACGTGTTGCACTCGAGTGCAAAGATTTTTCACCTCGTGCTCTTTTGATTCGTTCGCTAACGCTTAGGATTATAATTTTTAAATTCAATTTTAGAGTCCTCGGTCATCAAAATTGAGCACTCGGTTAAAAAGCAACTTTGCACTCTTGTAAGTATAACAAATAACTATTTCAGGACTAAGAAGGAGGTTCTTAGTTCGTTACCTATATTGTTATTGTTCAGCGACAATCCATTACAACATTGACCGATTTTATTGATTCTTTCCTGTCGCCAGCACCACCTAGTATTAAAATTATATACCTAAGTAGATTTGTAAATAATTTAGCGAATATTGCGTACTTTGCTCGAAAGAGGTTGTTATGTCTTTATCAACTTCAGCAACAATGTTAGGCGATTTGATAAGTTAATGATTAAATTATTTATGATAATTTTGTAAAAATGTGATTGGATGATTCACAAAGGGGTATGATAAATGTAATTATCAGACCACAACATTGGCCGGGTTCACATAGGAAGGTCTATGTTACGTACATTTGTGAATTTGCAGAAGTAGATAATTACCCCTCGCTAACGGCGAAGGAAAACATCGTTAGGAAACCAGATTGTACTTACCGATTAGAAATAATAACTAAGTTTTTTTTGTGAATTTTCTGATTGTGTTCCTTTTTCTATCGTATATTAGAGATTGAAGGTTTTAATTATAGAAACACGATTCCTTAAAACACTCCTTAGAGTATTTAAACTGAGTGTTTTTGAGGAATCGTGGTTTTATACAAAATTTCGTAAAACTACTCATCTCACTCACTCTTTTAATCAATCAAACTCTAATCTAGTCTCACCGACTCATTCGTCCACCACCTCTTTTCATTGTGACGCGCCGCCTCCGCACTCTCTGGAACTCGAAGAGAGGGTGACACGAGAGTGCAAGTATGTGAACGGTGCTCACAACACTCCCACACAAAGACAGACGGTGTTATTTATATAAAAAAAGGTTCCTTAAAACGCTCCATAAACACCGTAATATAAATCAGGACTTCAAGGAAAGACTTTACCACAGACTATTTGTACTGCGTTTATAGAATATTTTAAGGGAATCGTGTTGATATAAATAACACCCTGTGTTGAGCAAAGTTCCGCTTAAAAGTGAGGTGACACGCACATATTAACGTAATATTGTGTGCGCCTAAGCAGATTGTAGCATTGATTATAATGTATAGTTCGCAGCATACAAACATTCCCATTAATACTTCAACACTGACACCCAGCTACGCTAAGCATGCCAATCTGACTTCCAATTTGTTGTTTCACTTTGGAAGCTCGGACTACGGTTCTACCTTATAATATTCTATGCTACCTGCTTCTGCTAGAATATCCCCAAGGAATCCCCTGAGAGTGTAGATCCATCATAAGTTAAAACTTTTAAAAGGGTTGGTGCGGTTGTTTTGAAGATTACACTGCTGATGTACTTTAATTTTGACTCTTCAATTATGGTGTAAGAATCAAATAAAGTCAGATGAAATTTAATTGTAAATATTTAGTAATTTCGCAAAAAAACAGCTTAACCCCATTTTTTTCAATCCGGCCGATCGACTTAGATTGACACTAAAAGCTTTATTTACTTTCTAATAGAATTTTGAACTCAGATCAGTGGCCTAATTACGCTCACCAAATCCTGAGCGATTCCAATCGTGTAACTGTCAAATTCCATACTAATTTGACAGTTAAACGATTGGAATCGCTCTGGATTTGGTGAGCGTGATATAGGGGCAGGTTAGCTAAATAATTGGCTACTTTGGATAAGTACCTACCTCCTAGTTTTTGTCATATCACCAACCATTATTACCGATGAATTATGTAGAGACAGGCTACGACTCATAGGTACTTTTCCTAATATGATCCGTCGAATAGTACCTAATTCTAAACTTATAATGTATGATCAAGGTTTTATCACTATTTGAGTTTCCTTAATTAACTTTTTTATGACTCTTGTTAGAAAACGTTTCACATCCTTGGTTTCTTAGAATTAATTGATTAAAACTAAACTCGTCCCAACCAAAATAATACAATTGACCGTATTAACAATTGTATTATTATTGAATTTTACGTATTAACAAAACAATATTACTCTTCGTCTGTCCTCTAGTTCAACGAGGAGACCCTTCCGCGGCGTATGGGCAACTGGGAGGTTCCGCACTGGGCGCCCGTCGCGCGCGCGTCCGATCGAATACAACCCCAACCAAAACAATTCCATTGAGCATTGCATTTTAAGTAGTAACTCAATGCATTGAGTTGTCTTCGTCTGTCCTCCAGTTCAACAAGGAGACGCTGCCGCGGCGCATGGGCAACTGGGAGGTCCCACGTTGGGCGCCGTCGCGCGCGCGCCCGCTCGAGTACCGCCCCAATCCCAAACCGCTGTGCGATAGTAACGGACACTTCCTGCCGGGGGCCCCAAGGGGCACTTCCAAGTGCTTCGGCCACTACGTCGGCACCTGGGATCTGCCGAGGAAGATCACTCGGAAAGTAGGTATGTATGAAATGGAGAACTTTCACAAAAAAATGTTTTAATATCGTTGGAGAGGCCATGTCAAAAGATGTCTACGATACAACTACGATAACATAATATTACCAGTCAAGAAGTAATTGTAATTACTTCTTGACTGGTAATATTATGTTTCACAGGTCACGAATAAAACTGCATAAGAGAATGCCATACCTACCCTCACAACGAATCGTAATTTAGCATACAATAGAGCCTTGAGTCAACCTTCACCAGCAATAAAACTGTTCGGTTTTATTTGTCAACAACATTGCGGAAATGCTTCCTGCGTCATAGTATCACGTTGCATGTTACTTTCCTCAGTCACGAAGGAATAGGTACCTATCGATCAAAATGTATTGTAAGTAATATGACAGACAGAGGTAGGTAATTCTTTAATGATAATTGTGCACCAAGCTGGTATTGAGACTATTATCTCTTTAGGGGCCATCCATAAATTACTTCACACGTATTTCATGTTTTTTTGGACATTATTGTTTTCCGCATTTTAACGATTTCTATCAAATGTTTCTTTGCACTATAAAATAAACTAGTAAAGGCACCTACAACTGCAAGATTGGCCGGCCACATACGGTCAGAATTCCGTTTCGGATTTTAGATTCGAAATATCGATTCAGAATCCCGAACGCACGAAATGAATACAAATCTATCTATGGAAATATACAAACAGCAGCGTTCCGTTCGAAATTTTCCCCGATTCGGAATTCCGCATGGTAGCCTGTGCGTTCGGAATCCCGTACGAAAAAAAACGGTCCGAACGCAATTCGCAATGTAGGTATTTTTTTCTTGTTAGGGCCAGTTTCTGAATTGAGAATTTCACTAACCAAATTACCTACCTACTTAAGTAACGTTCTGTCACGCTCTTTTTTGAGAAATTCGAAGAGACAGCAAGTTAACTATTTACTTAGCGAAATTCTCAATTCAGAAACTGGCCCTTAGCTAGATACAGCAACAACGCAATCGCAATCAGAAAATCGTCGTCCATATTCGCTGAAAAAAGGTCGAACTCAATAGCCTAGCGTTGCTATTCCGATCGGAAATAAACGTATGGTGTGTGATGTATTTACGCAATCTGGAAATTCCAGACATACCTAATTCCGACTTTAGGTAGGTATATGGTCGGCCTCTAACAAGTCATCAGACTTATAAAAAAAAAATGTTTTTATTTTCTTTATTACATTAGGGACAACAAACAGAGGTACAATGTATCTTGAACAGATAACTTAAACGTAAAAAATATAGTTAATTGTATATACAGCTCCGTTATCCACATTTTACAGTGTGTATTATGTATTATCAAACTAAGTAGGTACCTTATAAAAGAAACGAACGCACGCTTAGTCCAAGGATTGTTCATGTTCAATAAACAATACCTGAAAAGAAAAGGACAAAAAGAAGAAATGGAATGACTTTAAACAAAACTTTTTTTACCCTTAACTTCTAATTGAAACATCCTTTACAATATCTGTGATTTTGTGTTGTGTGATCTGTGATAATATTAAGCTAGTCATTTCGTTAATTCATCTACCAAATGAACTATAGAATAAGTAAGTAGGTAAGTACTCCAATCTATGAACATATTGATCCAAGCCACTTTATGTCGCTAATCCTCGATAACAATTAATTCGTTATCAGAGCCCCTGACAATAATCTATTGTTGAGCTAAATGGTTATCTTTTCAATTTGGTAAGAATTGTGAGGTTGACTATTCCAAGAGGTTAATAACCCTGATTATACTGACTAAGATTATAGATACCTAAGGTATGCTCTATAGTGTAGCTACTTGTACCTACAAGCGCGCGGAGCGCAACGCTTTACGTATGTTTCCACGTCTTTTCTATGTTGAATAGTAATGATTTTATTTTTATTTTACCACAACCTATCAAAAGTTGAGAAGAGGTCAAAATGTAATCCTGTAAAAACCCTTGGAGACAAGGGACTTCATATTGTTAATTTTTTATTTATTTTGCCACAACCAGGCCGCAACTTGTAAAAAGTTGGGAAGGGTCACAATGTTATCCTGTAAAGACTACCTCAGTAAAAAAACTTTCTGTCCCGTAGCCGAAGAGTTGGCCAAGGAGCCGCCAGATGGCCGGTTCCCCGACTGGCTGCACCCTCGTGTGCAGCGGCCCAAGCATACGTCAGCGAACTTGCGCAGAAAGAAGGGCAAGAAAGACGACCCATCCCCGCCGAAGCCCGACCCAAGCGAGTTCGGAGTGAGTCGGCTGCATGACGCACGCCCTTTGCCCCGCGCACTAGATTAGCCGCGAAATTTGTTTCGAAAATCGAATAGAGGAACAAAAATATTGTAAAATATTTTCCCGCGAATTTAAGAATAAGGTTGTGTAAACTTTTTGAATAGTTTTTCTTTGTTGATATAATTTTTTTTTTCTGTTTATCTAGAAAAGTGTTAGATAGATTATATTTACCTATTGTTGTATTGCGTGTGTAAGTAGTTGTAGTGTTGTGTCGGTTGAATTAATGTATTTATGTCTTCCGGCAAGTAAATTTTCTTGAATTTTTACCTATACAGGATTATTTTTGAATTCCAATACTTATATAATTATTTCTATCTATCTATCGATACCTACCTGAAACATGTCAGTTACAGTTTGTCATTCATAACAACTTTTAGAAAAAAATATGATCGATTTTTCTCTTGATTAAATTACTTACATTAATTTTCGCAGTTTTTATGGTTTTTAGTAGCGCACGCTCTTTGATAGATAATGATATTTACCATATTACGTCTTACACAGAATAGACATTATTCTATGTAGGAATAGACATTTAAACTTTTTTCTATGTATGTGCTGCGACACTAGTAGAGCGCGAATTTAATAAAATTATGTAAACATTTCACATTTATTACCACATTTCGGATTTCAGGCATTTTTGGATTAAGGCGAATTGAAATTTCGACAAACTGAAAATAAAGTCATTTCGGATTTCAGGCATTATCGGACTAAGGCAAATTGAAATTTAGTTACAATGAAATCATGGCATTTTCGTATTTGGTCGTTACGGACCGAAGGGCGTCAAACTAGTCGAGTTTTAAAACATGGTCACAATGCTCTTCAAATTTTGCTAATTTTGTCACCTACACCTCGACAACTATGCTGTTGAACACGCAACTGTGAAGTAGATTGGGTTTGGAAAATTACCTTCATTACTAAATGCCAGTATCACCATCAAAATTAAAGAAAATTTTTAATTACGTAAACAATTGGAGCCTAAACACAGACGACAAAATCCACCTCAATGATTTTGTTGCCCGTATAATAAAGTGCACGCAAAATTCAACGAAATTATATATTCTACTTATTATATTTTTAGGGTTTCGTACCTCGAAAGGAAAAAACGAAACCCTTATAGGATCACTTTGCCGTCCGTCCGTCTGTCTCTCAACACCCTTTATCTTGGGAACGTGTGGAGGTATCGAGTGGAAATTAAAACCATAATACATACTCAGGTCTACATTCCCTTGAAGCTGTGAAAAAATCAAACTTCTAAGTTATACGTTAAAAAAATACGGCCGTTTATGCTGAAAAAAAAAACGTATATTTCGTCACTCAAGGGAGTCAAAATTCATAGGGTACTTACCGTTACGTAGAACTATGAAATTTGTCAAGTAATATCGTCTTATACTACAAGTACAGGAAAAAATCTGAATACTATACATTTGTAATTAAATCATAAAAATTTAGTCTTTGAAGTTCGGGAAAAGCTCGGATAAAACTCCTAGAATCGTTTCCTAAACTATTTATAATATGTAAGTACCTACAAATTTGTACGGAACCCTCGGTGGGCGAGTCCGACTCGCACTCGTCCGGTTTAAACGAGCTATATCGACTACACCACTTGTAACTGGAACTTTCACGGGACTTAACAATAGCACTGCTTTGCAAGCATCTTAGCCTTTTTAGCACCCACCTAATTATATTTTAAAAACTACTTTTTACAATTATTTTTTCTTTTTATTTCAGCCAAAGCAGTGTCCGTTTCATGGTCGCCGACAGAAAAAGCACAAGCTTATTGAATTATAAATACTTATTTAGGTAGCTCTTAGTGCTTCGTTTATTTTACGCACACTATTAGTTTTACTTTGTATTTGGCTTTAATTAAATTATTCTATACAATTTATTTAACCCAATCTCCCTTAACATTTACATGTCTGTACAATAAAGGATTCTATTCACATAGAAAATCAAACAGATAATCCAGAATATACAAACCAAGATGATGATCAAGGTATTGTAAATAAAGAAGCAGTTGAACACGGCAAAGATGATTCATTTGATTGGAATAAGGTAAAGAAACCGGTGGACGACGACGGGCACGGACCATACGTTCCAGGGTCCCTGACAGACCCCGACAAACGACACGAGAGCCACACCCTTCTGGTCGACAAAGCTGTCGAAGAAGTTCACGGCCCTCAGGAGAACGTCGAAGAGAAATTCTGGCGGAAAGTTGCTGAAAATGCCAACGATAATGCACAGAAAGATATGAAATACAACAAAAGCAAGACACCGAAACTACCAGCCGTAAATGTAACGCAGAATTTTCAGTTCGCCAAGAAAATGCACGTGGGGAATCTGGAGCATCAGCCGCTGCCCGACACGTTGGGTTACCGAAAACTCACGAAGATAGCGGAGCATAGAGACTCTGACATCGTTGTTAAGCCGTACGCCATAGGGTGGAAAGGCTACGGCGCCTCGGGGCCGACCTGTTGCACGAAGATGCGGGTTCACCGACCCAAGACCTGCGACCCGAAAAAGGCCGAAACAGAACAAAAACAACGACCATCTACCTCAGCGCCTAACCTCGGAGGACAATACGTCAAACCTATGTCCTTGATGGATTTAGCGATCTGCTGGGACTTCAGGCCCGATGACGCCAGGAAGGAACCAAAGCCGCCTAAGCATATAGATGGTTCGAACGGCTCTAAAGCTCCCGCTGTCTTTACGATGGTACATACCCCCAAAGAAGTCGCCGAGCCAGTAAGAGCTGGCCTTACAAATCCGATATTCAACCAGAATAGGATCGAAAGCGACATCGGTCATCACCCTGTTCCGTATTTTGAAAGAGATATGACTAAAGACAAGCGTAAGGACTCTTGCGATGTCCAGTACTGCCCTCAGCATACGTGCAACAATGAAAGGGGTAAATCCACGAACGGTAATAGTAGAAGTTCCGCCCAGTCGGTTTCCAAGCCCGAGTGTGACGGCATAAACGGCTGCGGTACTCCCAGCGAATCCAGTCGTAAGTCGAGCCGCGACCTGAATTCAAGGCCCGAAAAGTTACGGCCAATAAAGCAGGCATGGCACGATAAACAAGACGAAATGCCCAACCCTAACCGTGCCAGGAACAGTTTAGAATCGTATGAGAAGACGCCGTTAGCCCAAGGCAAGCTACACCAGAGTTCACCCAACGAGTCGCAAATTTCTAGAAGATCGCCAAAGGAGAGCGAATCTACGAACAACATCACGAAACATAAAACTTGCGTGTCCTGCAACGGAGCGAAGATGTACTACGACTCGAAGCACAAGGAGGATTACAAGTCCGCGTTCAAAGCTGGCAATCCGAATTCCGTACAAAGCACCACGAACAGCAGCACAGACTCTAAAGGTGTGAAGGTACCAAAAATGCGTCATCCGTATTCGAAGAAGTCTTATACGATACCGACCCTGGCCCCGCCATTTACGATTTGGAAGGACGCGAATGCCACGGGGTATCCGGAGCACTGGCGACTTGCCAGCGTTTATCAACACGCGTACAAACCGCTGGAACAGAGGCGTAAGCCGCTAATACCGAGCGTTTATCAATAATCATATATGTAACATATTATTATAAAATTAAAACCCATAAGTATTGTAAAGGAACATTTATATTGGGTCCAAATTTTGATCTCTTTTCACATTGTTTAGGCTATCTATTTAGCAATAAAATATTTAACTTCCATCAAAATAGATTGTTTTTCATTTTGTTTCGTGCGCATGTTAAATCTCAACAGTTAGGTAGTGCAGGACAACACGATTACAGCATATAGGGTTATTTTCCAGGATTGTGGGCCCTTGAAGAGCGATAGTTCATTTCACCGGATCCCAATGCATGTATGCAGTAACCCAACATCCTGGAGTAGACTTAGACAATCCTGGGGGACTCGGCCCATTGGCATGGATAGGGGAGGGAGGGGGGCTATGTAGGACACCATTCACTTGGTAATGAAGGCTATAGTTTGTCTTAAAAACTCGCTGGAGATTGGTGGACGAGTAGAAACTTATCACACTTGCGTTTATTCCGCGCATGATAAAAGATGCTGTTCGTCTCCGCCCTCCAACAATTTTTCAAAACACTAACACCCTTCATTATAAAATACACGTGCATTTTCTGATCTTCTCCCAGGCTTCGTGGCATTATTGGAAGTGCACTTCAAGTCCACAGTAGTAATAATCAATTCAATTCAATTCAATTCAAATATTTTTATTCATTGTAAAAACAGAATGTTTACTTAATGAACGTCAAAGTTGTTAGTTTCACAATTAATGGATTATGTGGAGAAGAAACTAACAAAGAAACTCCACATTTATTCTTTTCAAAACACGTTTTAACTTAATTAACAGAGTTTTCAACTTAAAATATTAGTCATTAATGTGTTGAACACTAGTCACAATCGTCCTTTAAATAATATTAATCTACTGTTTAATGCCAAACATCTTTGTCTTCTAAATAATCCTTGATGTTATAGTAAGCCTTTTTGCACAGAATGTGCTTAACACATTTTTTAAATCGCGTTGGAGGTAACTCTAATATATCTTGAGGAATTTTGTTGTAGAACCTTATACAGTGCCCCATAAAGGATGTGTTAACTTTTGCAAGTCTAAATAGTGGAAATGACAATTTATGTTTATTTCTAGTATTAACATTATGGTGGCCACCAACATTTTCGAAGTCTTTGATATTTTTTCTAACGTACATAATATTTTCATAAATGAATCTAAGAATTTCCGTAATTCTCTCTCAATCTTTGCTGCAGTATTGGAGTATACTAAGTCCATCATAAAACTTCGCATATTCATTAAGAAAGTGCATGTGATCGTCTCCCAGGATTTGCTACAGCACTGAAAGTATAATCCAAGGTCACGGTAAAAACCTTTCATATTCCACGAAGAATGTGCCCTTTATATTAGTTTCGAAGCGTAGCTGCTGTTCACGGTAAAAACCTCTCATATTCCATGAAGAAAGTGCACTTCCTGATAGTTTCCCAGGTCTTGCTGCAGTATTGGAACCATCCCTTCTCGGATAGGTTAGGCACATTTGACACTTGATGTCTATTAACGCCCAGGACCATGGCTCTCAAGCGCTGTGCTAACTTCTCGAAGGGCGGATGTCCTCGGTAGATTTCTCTATTATCTGAAATTTTAAAGAAATATTAGTTGTGAAAAATCGTTTATTAAATCCAGTCCCATAAGGAGGGCGACTCTTATAGGATCACTGTTGTCCGTTCGTTCATCTTTCAAGATTTTTTTTTAATAATCGATAAATCGATCAATTTCAAATTAGTATGAAACATCTACGATCCTTTAAATGTATAAATAATTCAATTTTTATGTCAATGCAATGAAAAGATATAACCATTATCTAATATATTTAATAGGGTACTTTGCGTTGACAAACATTTACGCGTTGACAGTTACATTTCGCAAGAAACGAGATCCTACACCACAGGTAAAGGAAAAAATCCGAAACCCTTTAATTTAATTTGTAGCTATAACCATAACCATAATAATTAATAAGTAATACTTTATTCATTTATTTGCTTCTTACTAAGTAAGTTACAGAGTAAGCCTAAAAATAACGGGCGATATAAAAGGATGTTCTTTGATTAAAAATAAACTAGGTAGGTACCATAAACTGAAAAAGCTTTGCCGTTAGGTTGTAACTTAGTTAAGTTTATAGTCGCAATCCTCAGAGCGAGAGACCTAATCGCACATGTCCAGTTTTTTTCTTATTTAATTAAAGATGGGCGCGCGTGGTGATTAAGCCCAGACTCTCTCTAAGAGAAAGCCTATGCCCTGCAGTGGGACGACTATGTATGTATGTGTCAATCAGTCCGTATTCTTCCACTTCTGGACATAGACCTCCCCCAAGACGCGCCATTTCTTTCTATCCTCGGCCGTCCCCATCTGAGGCAGCTGCCAGCAATCTGCCTCAGATCGTCGGTCGGGCGAGATGGTGGGCCTTCTACTTTGAGTTCTCCGTTCTCTCCACTCGAGAACCTTTGCACCCCATCGACCATCGGTTTTTCGGCATATTATGTAACCAGCCCACTGCCATTTTACACTTTCTAAGACCAAGATAGCACAAGCACATAGAACAAGCTTGACAGACTCCTTAATTTATGCATCCGATACATTTTCGGATTGCGTAAGTATGACCACATTTCCCAGTTTCGTGCCCAGCTTAAATGGCTTAACATCCGATTCCGCAGGAATGCTCATATTCTCTCTACTTTATATGGCATATTACACAATCAGTGCTCCCCTTCTTATCTCAAGGATCGTTTTGAATTTCTCCAAACTGATGGGCGCCCTCTGCGCTCGCCCCGGACCGTTCTTCTCCGCACCCCCGAGCACAATGCGGCTAGATATTCAAACTCGTTCTCCGTGACTGCGGTTCGCCTGTGGGACAGCCTACCTCTGCATATTCGACAGGCGGAATCATTGAAGGTTTTTAAAACCAAAGTATATAATCACTTTATTTATCTTCAAAATCATAATATCGTATCTTAAATACCCTTCTACTATTCATTATTATTTTTAGTAAGTTTATTGTACGTCTGTTAGGTATATATATGTATGTATGTATTTATTTATTTATTGACCTTGTATATAATTATGACCCCTCCCCCGCCCCCCTATTTTTATTTTTTTATTTTTCTTGTATTTAAGTAATTTATGTACTTATAGTATGTATCGTGCATTGCCCAAGCTACTCTATCCACAAACCCAAGGTTGACTGGAAGAAAATGCTATTTAGCATTAAGTACGCCTTTGTAAGAAAATTGTTTTCTATGCAATAAAGAATTTAATAATAATAATAGTAAGATATTAAATTCAATTCATTTATTTGCTAGAATGTGGAAGTACATACATAAATATAGGTACAGATCATAAAACATAAAACATATAGCAACATTTATAGACATAAACAACGTAAAGTCACTTATTCTAATTAATATAAATTAAATTAATCATCATAGCTTAACTATTTTCTGGCAATAAATGTAATAATTTTTTTTTCCTTTTCTCGTTAAAAATATCGTTTATGGAGTAAAAGCATTTTTCTAAAAGCCACTCTGTTAATTTGTTCTTAAATTCGACAATATGTGAGCAATCCCTTATTTCGTTTGGCAATGTATTATAAATTCGTATAGCCATAAAGTTAGCAATATTTTGATATAAACACAATCTTATTGTTGGAAGAAAAAGTTTGTCTTGTGTCTTTTACTGCCCTGTATAGCCTGCCCATGCTTCAGAAAAAGATTATTCTGCTGTCTAACCAAGATGCTTATCTGTTTTATATACATACATGGTAAGGTCAACATTCTAAGTTTTTTAAATAGTGGTCTGCATGACTCTGTGCTCTGTCTGCCGCATATAGCACGAATATATTTTTTTGGGTAACGAATGCACGTTCAGCATCTACTGAATTTCCCCTTAGGAGAAGTCCGTAGTTTAAAGTTGAAACTAGATACCCATAATAAGCCATCATTGCCGTTTCCAAAGAAGAAGTTTGGCGAAGTTTTCCGAGTGCAAACACAAACCTATCTAATCGTTCACATACGTGTTGGACGTGTTGTTTCCAGCTGTTTGTCAATAACAAAGCCTAGGAAGTTCACTGTGTCCTCCTGATAAAATGAGTCTTACCGTAATCCTCGTCAATTTCCGGTAACAAGAATAGATTGAGCGGCGTCCCGCAGGTTTTCAAGTTGTATCCCTTACACACGTTGTCAATGTTGAGGCCGTTTTTGTTCGAGTCGCTGTAGAGATACATCCCGGTGGTCAGCTGCAGATTGGATTTTTGGAAGGCTTTCCTGTGAACCAATAGAGGCCGATCCTAGTATGTCTGATTCTATCTATCTATACAGCCCATGAAAGACACCGGCTGTTGGCATTGGCCTCCTCAAACAGTCAAACCGGTCTTTTTATGTCAAATGTAACATGTTCTGTTTATATTAATAAATACATACATACATACCGTCACGCTAACTAATATGTAATTATAAGTGTTCCGTGTGGCGCCGGATTAAGAAAAGCGTCACTCCATTTCCTTCCGTGGATGTCGTAGAGGGCGACTAAGGAAATCAATTACCAGGAAACGGGCAGCAGCGTCTTCCTGAGATTCCAACCGCATACTGCGATCGCCAACCCGCCTGCCGAGCGTGGCGATTATGGCAAAACCCCTCATGGTTATGAAAACCATAAGGGAGGCCTATGTCCTGCAGTGGGCGTCAAATGGCTGATGACTATGATGATGATGATTCTTGCAATCTTTTACTCTACATATTTGTTACTTCACATACCATTATATTTCGGATTCTCTTAATTATGTACATCCATCTACCGACTATATTCTTCCTGCAATCCACTCCATTCAAAGGTTGTTTGGAAGAGATCGCTTTTCCAGAGAGGACCGCCGATTGTATACCACTACTCAGATATAAGAAACTATTTGTAATTCTTTCTCCTGGTTGTGTAATAATGTTCTCTATCTATCTATCATCTATCTATCTATCTAACCTCGCCAGTCCTCTGCCTAATTGGTGGGTAACAATACATGCGGATTGACATTCGTGTTTTCACGTCGTATTCCTTCACCATTAGCAACATACTGCTACTTAAAATTCACAAATGTCTGAGACCATACCCGTATCGCGATTAGACTTATTAAGCCGTCATGCGGCAACGTTATCTGACAGCACTAGGTATTTATATGTTTATCCGTGGGTAAGCTCTATTTATCCAATGAATCGAATACGTCCAAAAACATCTTTCAACGTGACATTTGCAGAGCTAACCATAGATAAATTGCATAACAGACAACCCTGTCCATCAGCTATTTATTGGTTAACCCTTGGAAACGTATTTATCGATTTACTTACTTGGCGCATTGCAGTAACACTGGCAAAAAAAACATATCTTTTTCAACAGATCGTTTTTGCATTTCGCAAAAAGTGTCGGTACAATCTCTCAATCATGTTAATGGTGATCTTTAGGACCCATGACTGTGAACCTAAGGCAAAAAACCTCGGACTAGATAGCGTAAACGTCAAAATCGGCCGTTTTTGGCCTAAATTCATGTTAATGAATAGTGATTTTTAGAGATTGATCTGACACTTTTCACAGAAGCGATCTGTAAAAGAAGACAGGATTTTTTTTTCATTGGTGGCGCTAGTTAGCCCCGTAGGTCCCCTTAGGAATGCTAACCTGTACAAGTCCTGCGCAGTCCGCACAGCGTCGGTCTCGAAGTCCTCGAGCCGGCATCGGTTGTGCAGCAGCAGGAGGTGCGGCTGCGCCTCGCCGCCGCCCGTGGCCTCAGCCCCGTCCTGCGGACTCGGGGCGGCCGAAGCGGGCTGCGACGGCTTCAGCATCTCCGCCGTTTGAATGTACCTGCACAATGAGGGGATATCAAAGTGGTTGGGGATGTATTATCCGGTTCAAATGCTGTTAGGATACGACCTTTTGGAATGGAGCGGCAAATGACGCCAACTGACGCCTGCCAGTACCGTTAGCAACGCTAACACGTGAGTGACGAATACAACTTGATACGTGATAGACATTTATGTATGTAAAGACAAGAGAACCTTCCAGAATAATCTATGTGCTAGTAAGAGACAGAGCTATCTGTTAGACAGAGATAGATACACATTCTGGAATGTTCGATAGTCTTCTAGAACCTATTTCTAGTATCTTCTATGTGATTCTGGGTACTTCCGGAAGATATTGTGAAATGTTCTATAGTTCTCTAGTAGCTTCGACGTCTTTATAGGTACTTCCCATAGTTTCTAGACTGGTGAGAGCTTTTAGTCGCCTCGATACTTGCAAAAAAAATAATTAACTGATGAATATTATTCATCTGACTGTTTTTCTGTCCCTACAAGTCATCACTGTCTTGTAACGCAACTCCAAGAGGTCGTATCCTAACAGTATTTAACCGGATAATATTACCGAGCGGCAATGCAAAAAGTACCCTAAACCGGCGTGCATGCTCGCAGCGACTAATGAATGTCGATGAAGCGAAAGAGATTTGTCAGGATCATGGCAAGTGGCCTCTGCCTACTCTTCTCGAATGAGAAAGGCGTATGGTTGTAAGATTGATCGCTACTGACCGAAAAGTTTCCTAGGTTTTGGTCTACCTAGAAGAAAAGAATAAGAACATTCCTCATCCTTACCTTATAAAGTTATAGTCGGCAAACCAATCCTGAACAGCAATAAGTACGTGGCACACCGCCATGAGGTATGAGGCTAACTGGAGACAATCCACGGTCACCACGTTGGCACTTCGCGATGTGATAGGATTCGTATTGCATGCCTCATCTATGAGCGAAGGTGACCACAACGCTTGGCAGTCAAGTAGTATCACCCGGTCCTCTGTTACGTACATGTCTATGCCTGGAGAGTGGAGAGAGCAAAATTTGTCAAAATGTACCCACTAGGACAGAGCTGTGAGTTTCCAAGAATTTTGTGGTGCGATACGACACTCCGCGGCGATCCGAATGGACGCGCAGTTCTTTGTGGTCTGGCCCTAATTTTCATAGCGAAGGTTCCATAAGAATAAGACAAATACAAATAAAAAATGTTTGTTTATTTTAACCACAAAAACACAGCATTATCTTATGTTACACGGAGTATACAAAGACGGTGATGGACCTTGTCTAACTAAGCTTTATTCAGTTCAATCGTACAACTGATGATCGGCCGGCCCGATTAACCTCTCTTTAAAGCTGCGTTGACCCAGTAAAAGTCAGATTAAATTAGCTTTGATCAAAATTCACTTTACTACCCGTTGATATCCAAGCTCTTCACTTTGTTTTATAGCGTGATGTCAGTTTGTGCGCTCGGCGCCGCTCTTTTTATGCTTTGACATACAAGTAATCTAAGTGGACTTTGACTAGTAGAGCGCAGTCCAAGATCACATTGAACGCCGTCGCTCAAGTGCACTTTGATACCACGATCAAAATAGCATCCAAGTAGTCAGCAAATCTACATTGTCCATGCAGACTTTGATTACCTATCTTAGACAAGCCGCGTTCAATCAATGTGAAATCTCTATTTGGATCACTTGTATGTGAAAACACAAAACAATTTTGGCGTCAAGCATAGAAACGTGAAGAACTTTGATGTGTAAATGATATCTAATCCAAGTGAACTTTGCTAAAAGCTACTTCATCTAAGCTGACTTTGACTGTCTCTACACGGCTTTATGCCGTGCCTTCTCCCTTTTGTTTTGTTGCTTAAGGCCATTAAGATCGCAAAAGTTTTTGTGCCAACACCCGTCTCTTTGCTGGGCGAGTATTACGTCACGCGCCTAATCATTTAGCTGTTATGATTGCTGTCACAAAGTGGGTTATAATTATTGCGACATGAACTATTTGCAGTGCAGTGGTAGCACAATCCTTTGTAGTATGAATAGACCCAATGGCGACTTAAGAAGATTACTTGTCTTACCTTTAGTACAGTGTAGCCCTCTCTCAATCTGATCAATATCTTGCATTTTAAACTTGAAGCCATTGTCTTGATGTCTCACTTCAGGAGAATCCACAAAGTTTAGCTCATTTAAATGCTCTTGTAAAGTGTTAACATTGTTTTCGTCGAAAGTCTGCTCTAAGGGTAGCTCGTGAGAGTTCAGAATGCGCTGGCAAATATCATTAACTGGTTTGTTCTGTGCTATGAGGTTGAGTATCATCGATTTCCCAACGCCTTGTGTACCTGGAAATGGGTAAAAAGGTTGAAGACTAACCCCATATTCTAGTACACTAACAACCTTTAACATAATAGTAAGTACAAAGGCGACATTGCAATGAAAATGTAAAGGTTGGTCAGCATGGGTAGCTAAAATGTTTGAATTTGACAATTAATGTACGCCATACTGCTGAGGACAGTATCAACAGTATTAAAATAGTTCATATTAACATTGTGATTTATTTGGCCAGCAGCGCAAGGATAGGCAATGGCGAAACATATGACTACTCTATTGTAGATGGACCTAGTGTTGTGATTGGCCAACCAGTTAAATCAACCAGAGAATATTCCATGGTGGTAATTAAAAGTTTTAGCTCTCGTTACCAAGATTTAGGCTGGCATAGGTTAATACATCCTTTATGGGGCATTGCATATTATGTTTCTGCAATAAGATCCCTGAAGATATAATAAGCTTGCCAGAAGCGCAGTTCAAACGATGTGTAAAGCGCACTTTGTGCCAAAGGGCTACTATAGCATTAAGGATTTAATTAAAGCCAGTTCAATGCATTAGTACTAGGTTTTAGAAGATTAAAATATGTAAACTCTGTTAATTAAGGAACATATTTAAAATTACTAAGTTTGGAGTTATTGTCCTTTTTTTCTCGAAATGATCTAGGTTTTAAACAGACACCTAGTTTAACGTTCAATAAGTCACAGTTTCTGTGTTACTTGGAATAAAATTTTTTGAACTTTGAATTGAATTTTGTATTTGCACTGCCAGCCACATTTTTTTTCTATAGTTGTCCCACTGCAGGGCACGACCCTCGGGCTTAATCACCATGCGTGCCCACCGCGGATTGGCATAGGTATGTGATCACCTCAGACACTCAGGTTTCCTCAGACACAACATCCCGAATGAGAGGCCGGCATTCTATCGCTTCGCTACTAACCCACCCACCTATTATCCCCACAACTAAATAGTTGGTGCTGGAATCATTCATGAATTCTATAGCTGCCATATTGAATTCCATATTCTCGTCCAACAGTTTCACTGGTTCACACATCAGTTTCAAGGGTGGACTGGGTTTTTCTGAAATAATATACATACTTTATTATTTTTTTGGCCAATTATCGGAACAGTATTTATGCACTGTGCCATATCTTTGGATCTCGAATATTATTAGTGCACATAAGAGTGAACTTCTTATGTCATCTTCTACAATATGTCTACAATTTCTGTTATTTTATCATCTATTCTAGGCCTTGATCAATCATCACATTTGTCAAAAGTATGCTCATTCTTTTACTATCACTAAGTATGTTAAAATGTACAAGCAAGAGGGATGACAGAGGAATGAGCTTTCAGCAGCATAAGTGACATACTTGGTAAGGAAGAGTAGAGATTAAAGGTTAACACGATTCCTGTCAGTTTAAATAGTGTGTGGTAAAGGGAAAGCATGTGTGTTTTTATAAATAGGACTGTAAGATATATTGATCAGACTTTTTCGGCCTTATTTATATAAACACGATTCCTCTAAAGCATTCCTAAGAGTCAGTTTATTTAATCTGTGGTTACAACTTTTGCTTGCAAATTCTTCACCACAGACTATTTTAATCGGGGTTTTAATAAATCGTATTTTTTTATAAATAAGCCAGTTAGTCTTTATATATTAGTCTTTATTGTAGAACTAAATGTTCTGAATTTTCGTTAAAACAATAGGTGAAGTTTCACTTTCGGTTTCTACTCTTTTAGTCTACAGAACTGCAAACCATACTTCACAACCATTAAAAATAATAAAAGTGAAAATTAATCTCACAGCCATGGTTGTGAAGTTTGGTTTGTAATAATTTAATTAAAAATAAAACAAACCAACAATAATTTTCTTCTCCTTATTCTCATTTTGAGCAATTTTGCAGGGTTGAGACAAATCCATATCAGACTTAGGACTGTGCGGGCGATCATCTTTGGAAGCAGACTGCTCTCGAGTTTTCAATATTATAGTAGGTGGCTTCTCTTTCTCTGGTCTCTCCTTTTGTTGCTCTTTTGCAGGTTCACGGTCCGATTTTAATATCACTGGGCGTCGTGGAGTGACAGGATCCTGATCAATTGGTTTTTGTTTAAGGTTAGAAAGGTACCAATTTCGTTCGTTGAGTATTAAATCGTTGAGTATAAAATTGGATGGGGTTACTTACCTTAACTGGATAGAGCTTTTTCTTTTTATCCGACATTATTTAAGTACCTAGGTAGTAGCGTTAGTTTACTTCAATAAAATAAAATATACTGTAAAAATTAATGACAGACAATCACCAATGGTAATTCATACAGTTCGGTTTACATTGAGCTATTGAGCGCTATTTGCGTTGTGAGCAGGCTGTAAGTCGGTTCACAATGCGCTTATTTTTACCAGTGTAAACGTCGTGACCTCATTAGTGACGTCATAATTGCGCGCTCACGGCGTTCACGAAAAACAGGTAGTGCAGCGTGTGCGGAAACGTCAAATTGACATTTGGTATCTGCGTTTGTTGTGGTTTGATGTTTTTTTATCGAGAAAAGAATATTTCAAGTCTGAATTTTATCGAAAACCCATGTGCCACCTAGGAACACCAAAGCGACACTCCCCAACCAACAATTAACTTAGAGATGTTGTTGTGTTCCATTTGAATGACAGATAGATGACATTAGCGCGCTTTCGCCGGTTTATATTGAACGATGGCTATTTGCGCGCTCACAATGTAAACCAGCGAGTATACAACGATTGCAGTGTTCGCACCAATAGCGCATTTTAAACCGTAAGGATAGACAAAAGCAGGGCCTCGTCACTCCATACAAAAAATATTATGAACGTACTTTGTGCCAACATTGAAACAAAAAATATAATCCTGCTAAAACAACAGACATTAACTCAGCAGTGAATCACGTAGATGTATCATGATTTAAAATTAAGTCGGGTTATATGTGAAATCTAATGTTGGTATTACGTATTTTGCAAATGGCCGGCACAGAGAAAATAATATGGCCGGTAATTTTGTTCGTTTGTCGTTTTTGTGTGGCATTATTTTATTTATTTTAACTTTAGCAATAGGTGTAGTGCGTGAAAAGTGATTAAACAAGAAATATGGGAGGAAAAGCATTGAGGAAATGTGAAATTTGTGGCATTAGAAGAGTCAGAAATTAATGTACGTCTGGCATATTCTTAACAAGATATCTACTGGAGCCAAACAGGTAAAATTAGCAAGTTTATCATAATAAATGTACGCAAATTTTGATATTTATTTAATGCGCTTGGATAAAACAACTGAATTATTTAGAACAATTTACGATTTTGACAAATTTAAATTAACGCCGGTTGTAGTGCGGTACCCATGTGGTACTTTTTTTTATCGATATTTTGGACGATTGATTTCTGCCAGATATTTCTACATGCTGTCTAAAATTGATCACAACTACTTAATTTTAAACGTCGAACACCACACAGCAAGAACAGAAATGATTTATGTTTTATTTTGCTCAATTTTGCGGTATAGATAATATATTTTTTGACTTATTGTTTTGTTTGTTGCAGACTCCAAAGATCTGAAATTCGACCAAAGTGCAAAGTTTTGATAGCGACGTGACGCATTGGTGACATTGTTGTCTACACCTGATGCTAAATAAATGATTTGATTTAAAAAAATGCCTTTTTCATTATGAAAGTAAGCGATAATCCATTCACACCATGTCATACTCGAAATAATTGAGTTGACCTACTGTGTTGGGATTTATCGCCTGCTTTAATTTTCAAAGAATGAAAATGAGGTAAGGGGAGAGACGTCTCGAATTTTTTTTTTATCGATATCGATAAGCAGTCCATCACTAATGTTTTGCAATTTCATTCTCATGTTGGTATTATACTATTTTTTGTTAGGTTGGTACAAACTACGTTCATAATTTTGAAAACGTGTTGTTAGCAAGTGCCGACTCTTATAACGTAGTGATTACATACTCTTTGGACAAAAGTGGTTTGGTTATATTCTCTTTGCAAATGAACAATGAACGGACAATGTATTGAATGTTGACAGCTTGACATTTTATTGTAGGGCTGAGCGATGTGCATCATTCGAGATAAACAAATTGAGAATATTGAGATGATGACGAGAGGCATAGAGGGATAGTCATATGATTTATGTATATGTACAACATCGATTTTTGTTTCCTGATTTAATGTTTTTAGTGTCAACATAGCTGATAAATATATGTATTTTATTCATTTAATTTTCACCTAAATAATCATTTAATAATCCTGTGGCTTAAAAGTTGCAAACAGACCATTTATTACTTTTTCTAAGAAATAGACTTTTTTTACTATTTAAAAATCGATTTTATATATATTACAAGCGTCTTTTCGATTTTTTCATAGCCCCATGCAGTTATAAAATGTTGGTAGAGCAGCAGTGTTTAACTGCAGATTAATTTGCAAAAAAAAAAACAATTACTTACACTGTCTCTGTTTTAGTTAAGTCATCCTAAGAATGCCGTTGACGTTGCATTTTAATTACAAAATCTCAAACTGTAAGTTAACTGCAAATATAACAAATGCTAATGTAATTTCTTATGTAATGCCCTGTTAAAGTTCTTGTGTGCAATAAAGTATAATAATAATAATAATAACATTTATATAAGTATACACGTAAAATTGATAAATAAAGCAATAAAAAGTTTTTGTAAGTAAAGTTCTATTAGATGATTTTTTTTAAAGAAGAAGAAAGACGTTTATTATACCAACAAGATACATCACAGAAACAAAATAAGTAACCTAATATGCACAACAACAGAAAGAAAACTAAATACACAACAGACAAAACGAATAAATAAAACAGGACCATACATGTAGCCTGTGGTGTATCTACATTGCCACAAAAGGCAGCTGACTTAGCGTTGTGCTGAGGAAGTGATCCCTCAGCGCTGATTTTCGACATCGTAATAATTCTTGGATAGAGTCTTCAAGTAATCCAGGTATTTTCTATTCAATTTATGCCTGAGTTACTCTGCGAACAATATGTACTTAAAAACATGGATTCTATTCAACTTTTTCATTTTTCGGTGACTAAAATCGATTTTTGCAAAAAAATCGATTATTTTGCTGAGAAATTTTTCACTAAATCGATTTTTCATAGAACAGAATAAATAGGTTATTAAGAAATACATTTTTTTATGCCCAATGTCACATCCCTACGATTCACAGATTAATCCAAAGGTTTGCCGCACGTAATCCTCTAGACACGACATTATTGGACAGGTACATAGCACGTACATAGGTACATTTACATTAGCGATGGGCCGAGTAAAATTTTGTCCAACTCGAGTAGCTCGAGTTTAAATAAGGGCTGACTCGAGCAGCAACTCGAGTCAGCGTTGTCTCAGCGCGCACACCGCCGTCAAGTTGCGCGAGTCAGTCGGACCTCGGACCTGACACACCAACGTGGTGGCGGTGGCCGTCCATACAAACGTCCATATAAATAAATAGTTCTGCAGTAAATGGATATGTAAGGACCGCCACCGCGTTGGTTTGTTTCATCCTTTATATATATCCACAGCCACGTTGATACTGTAGCTCGAGTTGCATATTGTACCGTTCTCACTCTGACACACAGCTTGGTCGCATAGTACTGACTCACTCAGCTACATTCGCGAGTCAGCTCGCTCGCGCACCGCACATGAAATTAGCACCAGATACCTATGTGGTTAGACCAGTTTTATTGGCAGAATTCTGCTGCGCTGCTATGATGATATACGTGCGTAATTGTGTTCTGTGGTGGTGAAGCCAAATCGACCGCGTCGCGCATTCTTTTGTGGTTTGATGAACCACGGAACTTTGCACGGATTAACAATAATATTTTTCACATGATTTTGGAACGCAATACAACTCTCGTCAAGCTATGCGGAATCCAACATTACGGGTCTTAATGGAAGCAAATTGCAAAGTTACCAAGAACTTTTTGGGCAAACTTTGTTACAACGGTGAAATTTCGGAATGCAAATTACCAAATGACAATCGCTGACATTTTGATTTTGGTCAAACAAAAATCAACTCACTCACGGTCATCATCTGGTTTTCATTCTTGAAAAACACGATGGAGAGATTGTTTGGTGTTACTTTAGTAATTTTAGCCTCCATTTTCACTTCGTCCGCTCAAGATGTGTGCATTCAGAAGGGCCCGTGCACTTGCGAGTTTGCCAATGGCACCGGTATAGACCTCACACTCGCTGCATTGAGTGGAACTGGCCCCACTGCGTTCTATTCTGCTCAAACATACGTAGAGAAGAATACACCCAAACAGTTTGTGCTTCAGACTTATTATTTCCGTCCGTGCTTCGATGTAATGTTCATGAACAATACGTCACTTTCGAACAACACCTGCAACAAAGCATTATCGGTAAGAACTGTTCTGATGCCGCGTATAGGACCAGCCTCATTGCAACAGGTCGGCAACGTGCGGGTGGCACGATTTCTGTATAAAAACATCCATTTTAATCGTAAAGTAAATCGCCTTATCTGTTTATCTTGTATGCGTGCCAGTTAATTTCTTGCACCACCTGTGGTTGACTGGTAGAAAATGCTTATAGCATCAAGTCCGCCACATTGCCATTGTATTTTTTTTACTTACGTGCAATAAAATGTATTAATTATAATAATAATAAAGATTTACTAAGTTAGAGACCACAATACCAGCGCAAAAAAGAGTTTGGCGGTATGGGCTTAGTTGTACTTGTATTGTAGTATCTAACTTCATAAATATTTGAGGATTATTTCAGATTCATGTTGCAACATGGATAGATCTTTATGTTTACCACGGCAAGAAAAGGAATACGCTTTACCAGTCTATTCATTTGTTCCTTCTAGCTGAAATGATGTAACCGAATTTGTATCTCTTTCTGGGTTGACAAAATTGGATTTATTTATACTTCAGTGATTTTGTCACAGATATGTCGTCATGAGTACACCTTGAGTTTGAATGGAAATGTAACAGACATTTTCAAGATAGATTCTGGTGTCTACAACTTCATGGGAACTAAGAATAAAACAACATTCAGTGCTGATGGAAGCAGTGTTACCTATGCTAATGCTGGATCGTGAGTGTATTATTGGTTACTTACTTGTCGACTTAGCTCAGATTTAGGGTGCCTATGATGTGTGTCTGTCTGATCTGCCATGGTCCTTTTCTTTTGAAAAACGTTGAGTTCTTTTGAGCTGAGTTTCGTCAATTCGGTATTTGACATGATCAACAACAAATTATTTCATATGCTCGATTAAAACAAAAATTACAAAATATCTCGGAAAATGTGTCTCTTTTAGTCAATTAGGTACTAGTTATTACAGTTTTGAAATAGATTAAACATAAAAAGAGTGCTCTGAAATGCGACGTCATAAACCACTATTTTCATACAAAATTCTGTTTTATAAGTAACTCATTTGATATTTTGTCAATTACCCAATTGTAAATCAGTAGGTAGGTGTAAATATTTATTCATGAATAACCCAATAAGGAAAAAGAAAAAAAATACGCCACAAGACAATGTGTGGAACTTTATTCAGAATCACCCAAGAATAACCTCCTAAGTCCTAATATTGAAATTAACAATTGTTTTCGTACAAAATTTAGCACTCTAGGTCTTAGGAGGATAAAGCAATAGGAAAAAATGCACCACAAGACATTGTATCATTAAAACTACAAAATTTTTCAACATGTCTTGTTGATAGATAAAGTTCTAAGACTGACGTGCACCACTTTAATGTCACTGCCATTTATTTCGACTTTTGTATGAAGAATTTAGTTAAATGCTGTTTAAGTCGCATTTAAGAAAGTGGTGCAAGTTGGCCTTAGTTACTACAAAGTTAAAACTTAGTTAAGTATGAAAACTAGTTTTGGTAGCTAATCAGTAGATAGGTATGTAAATGCACACAAACCATCATTAAACAGGTTCTTTAGAGCAGCATTAGTGACCAATGAGCTAAAACTTGTTTATTATTGGATTCACTAAAAAAGTTTGAGTTGGTTTTTTCAAGCTTTAGAAGTTTAGAAATATTATATTATAATTTTTCAATAAACTACCACCTTTACTACTTTTCTTTTCGTGATATACATTAATATCCCTAATAAAATGAGAAAACGGCAGAGGCTTTAGAGGCTACACACAAGTTTGCATTGTTACAAGACATTTTTTTGTCTTATGGCTTAAACAACCTAGATTGCGATGAAAAAGCCAGTAAAGTGTGGGTCGGACTTGTAAATATTTATGGTTCAAGAGATAAAACCCTTTTTACATCAGAAAGACAGACATAGTGGGCATGTTAAACATAATAAACTGTTTACAACCTTTGGGTATTCAGGGGACCCTAAAAGGTGATACCTTGAAAAGCCGATTTTACACCCAACAGAATATGGGGCCTAACAGTTACATGTTTGACTGTTAGGTGTGGCTACCCCATTATACAGGGTGTTTGCAAAAAGATCTGGTAGAAGTTAAGGAACTCTATAAAGCTGATTGTGTGCAACTTCAAGCTTCTAATTCACATTGTTTCACTTCACCCATCATTATTCAATTCAATGCAATATTATATTTCAGACATTACAAAAAATACAAAGTTTAAGAAAACACACACAATGTTAAATTATTTCCTGGTTTCACCACACTACACTATTTAAGGTGCCACTATTCCATCTGCCACATGACTGGGCAGTCATATCTGCCAGCTATAACTCAGAATGCTGTTATTGCTGCCTCGGACCCGGCTGAGCCGCCTGAGGCGGTTCTTTTCCTCATTATAGATAAAATTAGTATGGATAGCAATATTAAAAGAAATCTGTGATAGAAATAACGCATCAACTGATTATTAACAAAATATACAATATATTTTATCCTGTATGTGTTTCTGTGCAACTTATAATATTCCTTTTTTAACACTCATGTCGGCAAATTACAGTGTCTTGGATGCAGCCCTCGATAGCAACAAATATTATGCTTGTTTATTTGCAGTTCCACCATCGTGCAGCTAGTTTGCGCTCAGACAGAGAACAAACTTTATGTGTTTTCTGCGGAAGACCCAGCAGTTATAGTGAGTTTCCAATATAGCTTTTTTAATATTTAGTCAGTTGGTCCCCATTTTTGCAAGAGAATTGAAAGAAAAATTTTAATTAATTTCAGGGTTATATGAAAATTGTTAAGTGGTTTATGTTACCAGAGTTCTGTTCTGAGTGGACAGACTGCCTCGTTGGTGTAGCGGTATCACGTCTGATTACGTGATCGTGGGTTCGATTCCCACTGGGGGCTGCCGTACACTTGTACAAGTGGCCTCCGTCTGGGTGTATTCCATGTTCGTGTTGCCTGGTTAAGTTAGTTTTCCGATTACTCAGACGCCTGGACTGATTAGGAAGTCTTTTTTTCTTTTAAAGGGTGACTTTCCCGGTAGTCCCATTGTCATCAAGTCAGTATCTGATGATGGGATCCTGGAGAAATCTTTTATAGCGTGCGTTTCATTTCAGAAAAGCAATGGGCATTGTCCTAAAAAAATAAGTTCTGTTTGTATATATTTTTTTCGAGAAAATAGGTAATTTTGAGAGACTAGGCTGAATATTTCGGTTCGGGCTGCTTTAAGTAATTAATTATTAAAGCGAAAAAAAAAAAACTCAAGTCTGCCAAACCGGAAGTACGTCATGCACGGAAGTACGTCATCAACTGAGATCCTACGAGCTGTCAGTTTCTAGTGGTACCCTCAGAACACAAAAAGAAAGTGGTACCATAAGTCGATACAAGAACTCTTTAATTAAACAAATCTGAAGAGACTCCTAATCTGTGCAAACTTAAAAGATTATATTGTATTGTTTGTTTACGGAATACCGAGATGTCAATATCTTGGCGTTTGTTCAAAGATTTTTTTTCGTGCGACTCGTCTAAAACCGCATTTCAGATACCATTGATCGGAAGATCCCTTAAGAGCAGGAGACGATCGATGCTGCGATCAGGTTCTCGAATTAACCGCGGTTTTCAGTGTGGTGAGAAGTCATCGGTGCCTTCATCGACCTAACGGCTGCTTACGATACCGTGTGGATACAGGGTCTTCTCTACAAACTCCTTAAGATAATACCATACATTAGGATCTTCAGACTTAAGGAAGATGCTCTTACGAACAGACCATTCCAGGTATTTCCAGGCGAACATTCAAGCAGTAGAAGATCCTTATATAATGGCCTACCGCAGCGCTCGGTGCTAGCCCCGCTACTGTTCAATATGTATACTCACGACCTCCCTAGCACTCCATCGAGGAAATTTGGATATGCTGACGATCTAGCCCTAGTAACACACAAAAGTTTTGAAACTGCCGAAAAGGTAGTGGTAGCAGACTTGATAGCGATGGACGAGTACTACACACATTGGCGCCTCTGTCCCAACGCCACGAAGACAGAAGTATGCTGCTTCCACCTCAACAACAAACAAGCAGACAGAAAACTAAAAGTGAGATTCCGAAACACCACTCTTCAGCCCTTTCTTACCCAAAATACCTCAGACTTAGTCTCGATAAAATTCTCTCGTACAAAAAACATCTCCGAAAACTGGCAGGGAAGATGAAAAGCAGAAACAGCATTATACACAAGCTCACTGATACCTCATGGGGTGCTAGTGCTGCATGTCTGAAAACCTGGGCTATGGCACCAGCCGAATACTGCGCCCCTGTGTGGAAGAACAGCGCACACCTGGTGATGGTACAGAGCTCAACCATTCAATGAGGTTAATTAAGGGATAACGCCAACCTCAACGTAATGGCTGCCTGCTCTCAGCAACATCCGTCCTCCACATATCCGCAGAGAAATGAGCCTAGGACGGTAGCTTGAGAAAATTGGTTCAAATTCGTTACTCCCCATTTACGATGACCTGTGCCATCTTGTGACTACAAGACTTAAGTCACGTGATCCACCTGCGAAAACCTACCACACCTACACCCCTTCGTGGAGACCCAGCTAAGCATGGTTAGGCGGCTGGAACGCCAACTGCTCTCGTAATGACATTTCTGAGCTTAACAGCCATGAACGACTTGCTGGCTTCAAATCAACGCGAAATGTTTGGTGCCGCCTTAACCGCCTCAGGACGGGAGGACCATTGGCACATGGTTGCCATGATGGCCGCCGCGTGGCGCCGGATTAAGAATAGCGTCACTCCATTTCCTTCCGTGGATGTCGTAGAAGGCGACTAAGGAAATCAATTACCGGGAGACGGGCAGCAGCGTCTTCCTGAGATTCCAACCGCATACTGCGATCGCCAACCCGCCTGCCAAGCGTGGCGATTATGGCAAAACCCCTCATGGTTATGAAAACCATGAAGGAGGCCTGTGTCCTGCCGTGGGCGTCGAATGGCTGATGATGATGCCATGATGGCATGGCACAAATCGGGCTGGTGCGATTCAGCAGCCTGCGAAAGTGGACACCCACATAAAACCATCGACTATTATAGTCTAAGAATGTGAATCGACCAAGTCCAATGGGCTGAAAGATGATTTCGAAAACCGGCGATTCTTACCTTAATAATTGTAAATTTTGACCTAAAATTTTAATATTTTATTATAGTTAATTAAATATACAGTGCCATACGAAAATATTAAACCTACTTTCATTCACGTGTGAAACGAACTTTAGAAGGTCGAATTAGTCACACACTTATTTCCAAAAATATAAGAAGTCATTAAGTATTATTAATTTATAATAGCATTATATTTACTGGCCTTTATACCTTTAAAATTAAGTATAATTTGTAACTATTGTCAATACTTACGACAATGCCCATTTAGAAAAATAGTTTTTTAAAATAAAAACCAACTTAGAAACACTACAACTCTAAAAACAGAATAAATTTAAACCAATAAATTATGACCTTTGAATTCGAAGCCGGTGCCAAGTTACATGACTAGCACATATATTTTGGGCACCGACTCCAAGTACACGTACGTTTAAATAATTTCTGTATTTTTAGTGCTGTAGTGCCTAAAGGCAGTCGTTTTTTTTTTGGTAATGAAGAAACGGTTTTCAGGTTTTGCGTTGATTGATTGATTTGATTATCTAATGGCAGATAAACAATATGAGAAAAGTTTGCGTATTTCAATAACACGTTGTATAGACTGCTAAGAAATTGTACCTATTTTCAGGTGCTAGCTTTCTACTCCAGGGAAGCTTGTCTCAGGCAGATTGAGGAGCTGGGGCGGTCGTTCGGCTCAACACTGTGCATAATTTTCTTCACGCTGGTGATATTCTACCTGGCGCTCGGTGTTCTTACCAGGAAGTTCCTCATGGGTGCCACGGGCCTCGAAGTGATACCCAACCTTCCCTTCTGGCTTGGATTGCCAGACCTTGTCAAGGTACAGTTCGATTTTTTCCAGAGACCTAATATAATCTGGGTATCTTTGAAACTAGAGTTAACCGGCATTTATCAAACCCTGTCTTCGTTTACTATAAGCGGTGATTAGAGTCAAGTATTTACCTGTACTAATTAAAAAAAAAGTTCAGTTTAATTGTTATTATGGACTGCTGATTCATCTGGTACAATTTCCCCAATGTTAGTCAAGACCATAGTCAATCACAAGCAAATAAGGCACAGTCTGAATTTTGAGGCAAGCGAAGCTGCTTGTTTTCGAATTAATGAAAGTTTAAGCTCTTTAATTAATATTTTATACAAATGAAAGTTCATAGAAGCTCGTTTTGGATTTCCATAAAATTCCATTTTGAAGAGTATAATGTTTAAAAAAATTGCCTAAAACATAAACTTGTGTTTGGGAGAGGAATATTTTAAGTTTAGTAGGGCAGACAATGCTATAAGGGTGGACATAAAAAAGAGGTGACTTGATGTTGGTGCAAAGGAACATTGAATTACTTTAGAGGATATAAGCTGCCCATGACTTCCTCTATCTATCTGTATGCCAACTTTAATCCAAATATGGCTTTGCCTCCTATGTCAGATTTAGTTATAAAAACATATCCTAATTAGGTACAATATCCGATAAATGCTATTACACTGTAATGGAATATTTCTCTGAAAGATTGTAATACTTCGTTAGACATACCAACTTGAAATACCTAGTTCTACATGTTTGACATGCATTACCATGGCATATGACTCAAGAGCATATGACATGGTTTAAGTACCTACTTATAACGATTTTGACAATTTTATATTTGTTCCCTCCTATTTGGTGCTCTCTCTTATTAAAAAAATTGTATGTTTACAATGACCACATGCAGAACAAAAATTTATTATTGTACCACCTATTCACACTCATGTTTCGCAAATAAATATCGCAAATTATGAAATAGCCAGTTGCTTCAATAGAAAGTCTGCATTGCACGGGGGATCCTTAATAATAGTAAATAGTAGTTTAAAATATAAAGAACGGAAAGATATTTGCAGACTTTCTGTTGAAAAAGTTATTGAGCTATCATGTGTTGAACTGGCTAAGCACATTGTAGTAAGCGTATACAGGCCCCCCGCCAGTGACTACAGTTTATTTGAATCAGTACTAGAGGATGTCTTAAATGTAGCTTCAAGTAGTAGCAAGAACCTTATAGTCTGTGGAGATTTTAATATCGACTTGCTGGTAGATTCCACTTTAAATACTAAATTAAAACTTATTTTCAAGTCTTTTAATTTAGTTAATATTTTCTTAGAGCCCACTAGGATTACCGAAATCACAGCCACCTGTCTTGATAATGTATACTGTGACTGTGAATTTTCGCACTATTCTACAATAAATTGCTTAAAGTCAGACCACAGTGGTCAAATTGTACACTTTGAATCTGATTTTAAAAAATCAGAACAAGATATACTTTACAGGCCCATGACAATAAAAAAATTAGAATTATTTAAAACTGATTTACAAAGTAGTTTACATACCGAAAAAAATAAAACCATCAATGCTAATGCCCATTATGGAGATTTCTTTAAGGTCGTTTCAGATAGTTTTGAAAAAGTTTTTAAATTGAAAAAGCTATCATCGAAAGGAAATAAGGTAGAATTTAATGAATGGGCCACTGCCGGCATCCGGAAAAGTAGGGACACACTTTATTCACTATATGAGAAAAAGACATACACATATGACCCTAGTTTTCTACAGTATGTTAAATTATATTCAAAATTATTTAGGGCCGTCTGCCACAAAGCTAAATGCGAGCATATAAAAGCCAAAATTCTTAAATCGTCTAATAAATCTAAAACCATTTGGAATATAATAAATAAGGAAACCGGTAAATCCAAATCAGCGGACCCCGAATTCTCGCTTAAGATAGATAATAAATTAATAACGTCAAATGAAGACGTTGCCGCGGCTTTTGAACAATTCTTTACAAATGTTCCAATTATAACTACGGCTCCTTTAGATTCATCTCCTGATCTTGCAGAAAGTATTTTGAAAGATAATGTCCCTCCCTGCGATCACGATTTTTCGTTTGATTATATTGAAGCTCATACCGTGAATAAAGCGTTTAAAAAGCTAAATCTTAAAAAAACTGAAGACCTGTGGGGTATGTCAGTAATAATAGTTAGCTCAGTTATCGATGTCCTAGCACCCCATTTGGCCAGAATCTTTAACAAATGTTTAGATGAGGGTACATTCCCTGACCTAATGAAGTATAGTAGGCTCGTTCCTTTATTTAAAAGTGGCGACAGGCAAGATCCCACAAATTTCAGACCAGTCTCGGTTCTACCCGTTTTGAGTAAAATATTCGAGAAAATAGTTCTAGGTCAACTACTTACACACTTTAATAATTATCAACTTTTTCATAGTGAGCAATTCGGTTTCACGCAAGGGCGGTCTACGACGGATGCTGGTGTCACATTAGTTAAACATATATTTAGTGCATGGGAGGATCGGAAGGATGCTATAGGTGTTTTCTGTGACTTGTCGAAGGCATTTGACTGCGTAGACCATAAAACACTTCTCTTAAAATTAAAACACTACGGAGTGAATGGGAGGAGCTTAAAACTTATGAGATCATATTTAGAAGGGAGGGTTCAAAAAGCTGACATAAATAGGACTAAATCATCCGGGTCGGAGGTTAAGATGGGAGTGCCACAGGGATCTATTTTGGGGCCGTTCCTTTTCCTCGTATATGTAAATGATTTGCCGTTCATGGTTCAAAATATGTCAGAGATAGTATTGTTTGCAGATGACACGTCACTTATTTTTAAGATTAAGAGACAAGAAAATGACCTTGCGGGTACAAATAATGCTCTCTCTAAGGTACTATATTGGTTTACTTCTAATAACTTATTATTAAATTCAAAAAAGACAAAATGTATAAAATTTACACTACCAAATGTCAAAATGGTTGACAGCAATGTTATATTGGGGAATGATAAACTAGACCTTGTAGAAGAAACTGTATTTCTGGGTATCACAATTGATGCAAAGCTTCAATGGGGTCCTCATATAGGAAAATTGGCAAATAGGCTCAGTTCTGCAGCATACGCAGTTAAAAGAATCCGGGAACTAACTGATGTCGCAACTGCTAGGCTTGTTTATTTTAGTTACTTCCATAGTATTATGTCCTATGGTATACTACTGTGGGGTCGGGCTGCAGACATTGAGACCATCTTCGTCCTGCAGAAGAGAGCGATCAGATTCATATATAAGCAAGGCAATAGAGATTCGTTAAGAGATTTCTTTAAAGAAACCAACATCCTAACAGTTGCTAGTCAGTATATCTATGAAAATATTATGTATGTTAGGAAAAATATCAGTGACTTTAAAACTGTAGGTAGCCAACACAATGTAAATACTAGAAATAGACATAAACTTTCGTTCCCAAAATTTAGGCTGGCAAAGGTTAATACATCCTTTATGGGGCATTGTATACGTTTCTACAATAAGATCCCTGAGGATATAATAAGCTTGCCAGAAACGCGGTTCAAAAAATGTGTGAAGCGCACTTTGTGCCAAAAAAGCTACTATAACATTAAAGATTACTTAGATGACAATGATGTCTGGAATTAAAGCCAGTTCAATGCATGAGTTTTAGAACATTTATATAAATCCTGTAAATTAAGGACTTGAAAAGACTAAGTTTGGAGTTTTTTTGTCCATTTTTTCTCCAAAATGATCTAGATTTTGAAATGGACACCTAGTTTAACTTGTAACGTTCATTAAGTCGCAGTTTCTGTGCTACTTTGAATAAAAAAATTTGATTTTGATTTTGATTTTTTGATTTTATCTTTATTAATAACAGCTGAGTAGTGCTAATAGCTGTATCCAGGTGATAGTTTGCCCGACGATTATAATCATCGCCAGGCAAAATGGTGTGTCAAACTTTATATTTCGTTTCATTCAGCTTTGGTCTACATGTAAACAAACCGTTCATAAAAATCGTAAAAATACAGGAAGCTTTAATGTCTATCAAGTTGTTTGCTTGTTCTAGTTCATTCATTCATCTCATTAATTCGAGAAATATTAATCCTTTTTGTAAATTTTTCGACTTTGAGTGTTTAAATTGGTGTTTTTTTTTCACACCCAGATTAAATTACATCAGATTTACGATAAGATGACTAATACTCTTCGCCAAATGGTCTGTTCGCTCAATTAGGCTCGCTCCAAGTCCTGTCGACAAAACCGACTATAATGGAGTAATTTTGCTCAGCACACATAACAGTCTACTCTTACATGGAGAGCACTGGACACACAGATAAGATAGGCTGTTCAATAAGTAGTGACAATGAGGTAAAGAAAATACTGGCAGGCATAGCCCACTATTTATTTATTACTTATATGTCGACATAATAGAATGAGACAAGTTTGATGCTCTTTTGTTTTTTCAATCATAGAAGTTTCCTACTTGGTTTCTGTCGCAACGAGTAATCGAGAATAGAGGAAATTGAAGTTCGCCGTATCTGCCGTGTCACAGATCTGTGTCCAAGTTTGTATAGACCTCCTATCTATGTATGAAAAAATTCTACTGAACAAGTAAATTAAGACTTGCAAGATACGTTACGGCGTTCATGCTCCTCCTAATTCTACGAGTGCACGTTGGTGTGAGAAGAACATCCACTAATGACGACTCGCGCTCAGGTCGCCCTACGAATGCGGTAACTGAAGAAATGATGAAAAATTTTTTTAAAGTTGTTTTGGCGGATCGTTGTACTACTACTGTTCGTTTTATAGCTGGAGAACTAAAGATTTCAATAGGGAGTGTTCATAATATAATACATGACCATTTGGGAATGAACAATGTCTCAGCGCGTTGGGTGCCTAGAATGCTAACGGCCAAACAAAAACGAACCAGTCTGAGAATACAACTGTTACAACAAGATCCTGACCGGTTTTTGGCTCGATTTCTAACTATGGATGAAACATGGCTTCACCATTACGATCTTGAAAAAAAAAAAACAATCCATTCGAATTGGTGAAAAATCCGCCATATTCTCCAGACCTTGCTCCTAGTGACTTATCTATTTCCGAGATTGAAATAATATCTAAGAGGCCAGAAATACGACGATGATAACGCAATGATCGCCGCATTAAAAGGTTTTTGTAGAGAATCAAGATGAAGATATTTTTAAGAAAATAATTTAATTTTAGAAAAATTATATTCTAAGTGTATACAACTAAGAGCGGTGGTAGCCTAGTTGGTAAATAAGATAACATTTGATAAAAGTTAATTGCATCTAATTTATTCTCACTATTTATTGAGCCCCCCCCTAATATACTAATAAACCATTCCTTTTAGGCAACTAGGACCGTACAATAAATACCTTAACCTAATTATAAACACAACATGAAAATACCAAGTATAGTAGTAGTAATTAGTGGTTGTACTCAGTAGTGTGTATCGTTCGCTTGATACTACGGACCTGTAAGATTTGTAAGCGGTGTTGTTGTATTGGTAGAACGCTTGCCCGTTACTGACGCGTTTCTGGGTTCCATTCTGCCATGATATGATATGGCATGGCATGACTTTGTGGCATGACTTTTCTATTTTACCTAAGTGCATTTACGAACTTGTAGTTGGCAATACCACTCGCTGACGGTGAAAGAAATCATCGTGTGAAAACCTGGGTTTCTGAAGTGTCCATATATTCTCTCTCCGAGATGTCCTTTGCCTGGCAGTTGGAGCGTTTATAATCTCTTGTTGTGGTTCCAAACTAGGATACCCTGTGATATGGTAACCAGACGAAGACATCACAAAAATGGAAACACACCCAGACTGAAGTCATTTGTACAAAACAAAGTACGGCGTCTGCCACTCGGAATTGAACCCACGACCTCTGTCTTGGTAGCTCAACGTTTTACTGCTATAACAACGAGGCAGTCATTAGCAGTAACACGTTCGATAACCATACCAGAGGTCGCCAGAGGTCTTGGGTTCGATTCACGCTGGCTGCGGGCCGCCACACTTGATTTATACAAATGCCCTCATTCTGGGTGTTTTTTCATGTTTGTGGTTTCCTTGTACTATGTTGCCATATCACAGAGTATTCTGGTATGGGACCGGTGGATTCCGTAATTTCTCCACTGCATGGACTCGTACGATTTAACCTATTCCGAACTGTCAATTACTTATATATTTGGACACTTAAGAAACGTTAAAATGTATAACCCGGTGGACAGTTACGGAATAGGCTGATTGGACAAATTATTGTGAAATTCAAATCAATTCAAAGTACGAGTAACACAGAAAACGCGACTTGATGAACGTTACAAGTTAAACAATGTGTCCATTTCAAAGTCTATATCGTTGTGGAGAAAAATTGACAATATAACTCCTTTCTTATTTGTGGAGGTTATATCATTCATACGTTTTCTTTTCCAGGATGGCTGGGCGTTCGCACGGAACGGCTTCAAGCTACCGGCCCGCGGCTCCGGCGCCACCATCAGCCCCGACCCAAACTCCTACGACAGCATATAACAGCGAACCGAATCACCTGCCTCCCAGCTGGTTCTACTGGAGTGAACGCACCCGGATTGTCTCGTCGGTCGTCAATAAGAAATCGGACGGTTCACTTTTCGTTTATTTTTGTCTATTTACGCAGCTTTAATTTGGAATTAATCATCTAAACACAGAATGAACGTCGAATGCCGTTTGAATTGGTTAGATCCAACAATGTTGCATCAGTTCATACGGCATAAAAATGTCTCAACAGAGAATGAACGTGCATTCGGATTACTTCATTGCATTTTGGCTCCCGTATTGTGTAGCGCGGTCGATTGAAGTTTATTGAGCTCTTATCTGCTTCTCGCTCAAACGATGGATGGCACTATGTGTTAGCTTATTTTTTTGTTTGACCGTGTTATAAAAATGAATGTTCATTTTGACCATGTCGTTGATCCGAGTGAATCGTCTGGTTTTGCCTCAAGAGAATGAATTAGTAATTAAATTTAATGATTCACGTGTCCACACATACGTAATTCTAAATTAAATGGGTCTAATTGCGGCTGACTTTGTTAGGTAATCTTAAATGGTAATGATTTATCCAGCAACTGGTTGCAACCAGATATGACGCCAGGTGGCGCTTAAGTGACCACGTAGACGCTTTAGTGCCTGTGACCGATATTTACACGTTTATGGCTTACTTCATACATGCATGGCTTACCTAGAAACGATTGGCTATGTGCAAAGTGACTAGTGAGGACAATGACTAGCAGAAATGAAACATTTCGCGAATGAAATATAATCGGTTTTAATTCTTCTGTTCTCGTGGAACAGTAAAATAAGTCCCTAATAGTTGCGATTGTGAGAAGGAGTCGCTGTCGTACACATAGCCAATCCACTCGCGGTGTCTGCCTTCACAATAAAAGTGTGGTGTTCTTACTGCACAAATGTACGTAACTAGGCGGGCCCACGCAGAGCGAGCAGCCTCGCGAGGCGTTTGCCGCAGGAAACTGCCTCCGAACGAGCGCGGCAGCCTCGCTATCATCGCGAGGCTGTTACGCGCGGCAAGGCCGAGCCATTTGTTTGTTCATTCATAAGCAGCCTATATACGTCCCACTGTAGGGCACAGACCTTCTCTCAGAGAGAGTATGGGCTTAATCACCCTGAGGTATGTGAATATCTCAGACACTTAGGTTTCCTCACGTCACCGTTAGCGAGTGGTATTGCTACTATAACTTCACAAATGTGCATAACTTAGAAAACAAAGTCCGCACTGGGAATCGAACCTGGGTCTCTCGCTTCCGAGTCCAATGCTCTACCCACTAGGCTGCCACCGCCTTTCGTTCGTTTGCGTAATGAGATTATTCGTGCAGCGTCCAGTGGCACCTTCACTTATACTAGATGGGTGAAGGGACCACTCGGACGCTGCAGTGCCTGAGACAGTTTTATTGATCTAGTAGGCTTTCCCAGCACCTATACCATCCTGGCAGTTTAGTCGGCCTGGCCCACAGGAAAGACGTGCGGAGCCCACCAAGCCGCGGGTTTCCTTACAATGTTTTCCTTCACCGTTAACGTTATTGCTATTACAAATTCGCAAACCATATCGCAGGCAATACCATAATAAATCTATAATGAATATAGTTAGTATAGCGGTGATAGCGGAGCGGTAGAACGCCGGCTTCTCATTCGGGAGGTCGTGGGTTCGAATCCCGGCATGTACCCATGACTTTGTTTTCTAAGTTACGTACATTTGTGAAGTTACGGTAGCAATACCACTCGCTAACTGTGAAGGAAAACATCGTAAGGAAACCTGAGTGTCTGAGGTGTTCACATACCTCAGCGCTCGAAATTGCCAATCCGCATTGGGCAGGCGCGGTTTCAATCCCATACTCACTCTCTGAGAGAAGACCTGTGCCCTGCTGTGGGATGAATATAGGCTACATAAAAATAGTACATTTTTACCCTAGGAGTGAAAGTAACTCTCGCTACGCTCGGGCGCCAAACCTCGTCTCGGGAATCCCGAGTCGGGACTAAATAAGTCTTTCACCCGAGGTAAACATGTTTCATTACGAATATAAGGAAGTAAAAATAAAAACACGAATTCGCTAATATTTCAACCCGCTTCTCAGGCAACTTCAGGGTTGCGATTAGACCCTTTAAATGTAGAGCTAAGGTGAAGTTTGTGCGCTTGAGTCATATAAATTGCGCAGAGAATATTCGCACCAAGCCCTTTTCTTCTATTATTGTCTATTCCTGTATAAGTCTTGTCTAACTCCTGATGTTGGCGAAATTGAATTGCGTTGCGTTGGATTAAATCAAGTATTTTGTTCTTAAAACGCGAGAACGATTTATTGTTGAGTTTACGCTTGTCAATGATTATTTCATGCGAGTATGATTTTATTTAGAAAACATATACGACCCCTTGAGTAGGTTTGAAAATAATTAAAAGTAGATTTTTCCAAAGGTCTTTTCCATCTTCCTTACGCCAAATGAAGTTATTTGCTGGTTATTACTAGCGAACGCTCGCCTGATTATTTAGTATGTTGTGTGGAACTTTTCTTTGTAATCAATACAAGTCTTTGTTGCCTAACTCATCTTGGCTTTACGAATTTCACGAAATTCCTCTTCCCTAAATTGTTCTTCCGTGAATTGAATTACGTGCTACCTACACTTGCCATATAAGTCAAAGATATTGTAATAGATAATGTATATAAATATGTTTCGAACCGTGCCAATTTAGACTTTACAACTAGATTGATGCTTCGGTGATTTTCAAAAGACGGTGTCGAACGAAGATTCTTATACCTTCTTAAAACCAATTTGGTTCATACAAATTGGTAGTATTTTACATACATGCATACATACATAAACTCACGCCTGTATCCCTGAGGGGTAGGCAGAGACCAGGGACTGCCACTTGCTATGATCCTGACAGATCACTTTCGCTTCCTCAACATTCATTAGTCGTTGCATGCATACAGTACTGCTCAAACTAAAGATAAATGTGTTCAAGGGGGTTTGCGCTATTGATAGGCTAAGGGCCGGTTTCTGAATTGAGAATTTCACTAAGTAAATACTTAAGTAACGTTCTGTTACGCTCTTTTCTGTTTAATTCGAAGAGACAGCACTATGGTTAACTATTTACTTCGCGAAATTCTCAATTCAGATACTGGCACATAAGGACTATCCACATTACTACGGTGACGTGCGAACTAAACTTAACCCTCAAACTTTCACGGTTAGAGACTATTGTGGTCTGTAGGCTAGTGCCAAAAACCCGCCCTGTGCGGCTGACGAGCCGTTCATGGCGACGGGCTTTTTGCACTTGTCCTGTAACTTCGTAAGTATTCAAGGACTATTTTAAATTGAAACCGCGTCGCTCGTACGTCCCCAGCCCTTTGTCAGGTGAGTTGCCTTTATTGTCTTCATGTTAGTCCTTTTCTTTAGTTCACCATAACTTCTAAAAGCAATTAATTGAATCGATTTAGAAATATGTGTTGTTGTTAGAATCCTCATGTCATTCTGGGTAACAGAAGGGCACCTAAAACAAAACTGGCGGTGTTTTTGGTTTTTGTAATGACAGTTTAAAAAGTATACGTCGAAATAAATACGTGAACAGAGCACAATCGTATTGATTACTTGATTTTTATATTACTGTATAAATACAAATGCGCAAGCACGAGTTTTTTACTCGCATATTTCATAATATATTATTGTACTGCATGGAAATGATATTATTACATTAAATTGTCATAGAGCATAATACAAACACGGCTTTAAATGTACCGTAATAATACATGATATAACTAAAATCAATGTTTGATATTTCACTTAGGTAGTTAGCAATACTTATTTAAATAAATACCATATTATGTAATGTTATTAAGATACCGTGAATTAACTTAGAGTAAATGTTTATACATAATATCTGTAAACAGCGCATCAATGAATCATTTCTTTGCATAAAATAATAAACCACATGTTATTGGCTTATGTAACATAACCGCCGAATAAAAAAGAAACAGTATATTTATAGTTATGTTTAGAATCGAAGTAAGTAAATAACATATTTTTATACATAATTCCTCTGAAGCATATCTGAATGTTTTGGCAAGCAACGGACCAATGTGGTAGCAGAAGTTACAAACGATGGAGTAGTTTGTAGAGCTTAAACTTATTTGATAGCAACAAAAACATTCTCAAATGTCTCCTATCAGCTAAAAATCCGCTTGAAATAGAAGCAGCTTTAAAGATGACTAAAACACGTCCAAGTACGAGCCAGACCCGCCCACCGAGGGTCTTCTATAACGATGTATATGAAAATGGATTTTCTTTAATTAAGTTCTGTACTTTTCGCGGAAACTTAAATTTGGCGGGTTTTTATTGTTCGTTGTTATACCAGAAGTACAGGAACTGCACTATAATCGCACCAAGTCTTACACTTCTATGTAGGTATTACCGTTTTTACGATAGAACAAAAACAAAAATTGTAAAAAAAAATACATTTTCACCCCTCTTTATTTTTTAATTTTTGTATTTTTTATTAATTGTTGGGCAATCCGCCATAATTGCATATATTTTGTGAAAATTCCAACTTCCTATTACAGTTCAAGAGAAAATGCCTTTTATAGGTCAGATAGGCATTGTAGGAATAGTAATAGGGTCCGCTTGCACACTTCGGGTGCGGATCCCTAAAAAGGATAGCTTCGTCAGATTTAGCTTTCTGCACAACCATTATTGTTTCTAAGTAATAAAAATATAGTTCTTGTGTTGTATTAGAATCTCGGTTGTAAGTAAGTACAGTCGTCAGCACATAATTTTACCGTAAATCCGAAGTAAGCATTAACTCCCTCCATTACCATGCCGGAGGTCGACGGTTCGATTCCCACTGGGGCCGCCGTACGTTTTTAGACATGGCCTCAGTCTAGGTGTATTTCCACGTTTGTGATGTCCTTGCCTGGTTGCCATAGCACGGTGTCCTAGTTTGGGATCAGGATAGATTGTGTCGTGTGGAAGTTATTATTATTATGTAAAGGTTGATATATACCTATATTTTTTTGTGATATCGCTTGTGACGTAACCGGATCTGAAGCTTGGTACATCGGGCGGGCTAAGATCGTAGGTGTAGATACGGCCTTTATTCACGTTTCCAGTTTTATGTCTTTTTCTGTCCTACGAAACTGGAATTACCGTCTCGGTTAGCAGACAAAATTAAATAAATAAAAATCCCACTGCTGAGCGAAGGCCTCCCCTTTAGCTCTCCACCCCTCCCTGTTCACTTCCACCTGACACAATTGGGGCTACATGAAAAGTCCCGTCTACACCTGACATGTTACCCGGACAGGGCGTGTAAATATTTATGTGCTGACCACTTGTACCTACGGTTATACAAACCAATGTTTTTATTCGGTTAAAGTTTAAAAAGTGTATAATTTAGCTTACTAGTCACATGTTTTTGGTAGATTCAGTAACTAGTGAAATGCATCTACTTAATTTCAATGTATTGTTAGTTTCATGTGCATCAGTAATACATTTTTAAACTTGTACCGCTATAAAGTATGTGTATTTTTGAGTGTAATATAGGTACTCGTTTGGTTAAATAAATATGTTGTTTCTAAGGTTATTAATGAAAAAATATTTTTATTGCTCAATAAACAGTTTTATTCTTACGCTAGATATTATGAAACAAAGTGCACAAAATTCCGATAAAATACTTTGTGGAGCATTTGTCTGCGTGAATAACATACTTTATATTTTTACCAATACTATTTATATATAAATCTCGTGTAGGTACAGGGTTATCACTAAAATGCGCAATTCCTGAAAAACCCAAATAGAGTTAGAGCTATACAGGAAGTTGTTATGTTATTGTTTTTTTATTACATTTAGATTCGCGCTTAGCGGCACGATTTAATTCGAGGCAGAAAATTGCGTCAGTAAACCTAGTACAGTCGACAGCGGTCAACCTTTACATTTTTGGTCGCAAAGTCGTCCTTAACTTATCTAATTAGAGTGCACGTATGTAAAGATTGATGTGCTGTCGACTGCACGTATCCTGAAAGTACATAGAGTCATGGACTTACACCTTGGATTATTTTGTTAGATAAATTTTAAAATAATGCATGTAAGTTTCAAGGATAGGCAGTAATTACGCTGTTTAGTACTCAAACAGTTAAAGGTATCTGGAAGCCGTAATCGGTAGCACTGTCTAACAAGCACTTGGTTAGGTGGGTAGCTCGCTCGCATCCTTTGATTCCGTCACTCACTGTTTCATCGTTCACTGAAAAAACACGTTATCGTGTTAGGTAGGTTACAATAGGTTAAATACAAATTATAATCTTACGGTGTTATTTATAAAAACAAGTTTCCTCTAAAATATTCCTCAAATGGGTTTAAAATGGTCTGTGGTAAAGGCGTTCCCTTTACCATATACTTACTACAATTATTGTAAAGTGCGACAAGTTTTATTGGGTTTAATAATGTTATAATTGATTTTCAATTGGTCAGAAAATTTAAAAACATGCTCTGTGGGTCTAAGTACTATTTCTGAACCAGACCAGTCAAACTATTTCGTTACCGGGGGTGATGACACAAATAAAAAAATACCAGCCCTGTGTCTTGATTACGTAACTTTTCATATATACCTACCTACTATAGCACAGGGTATCTATCCTAGTTTGGGATCAGGACAAGTGATTGTGTTGAAACTTTTTCATTTTCATTTTATTTCTATGGGTATCTGTGTGCAAAAACGAAATATCTACTGAACTTTGTCCTACAATTATTATTATGGGTCTCAATACGACTGTCAGGTCTCAGATATCTACTGAAACGCGATATCCATTATCATCATCATCAGCCCACCTCTGCCCACTGCTTTTCCCCATTGCGCCATCTTTCGCGGTCTTTCGCCATTCGCATTCACGGGCCCTTTGACGACTTATTTATTTATTTTAATTCTTTATTGCACTAATTACATTGTAAGTGTACAAGGGCGTGCTTAATGCAAGAAGCATTCTCTTCCAGCAAACCTTTGGTTTTGAAGAGACTGGCGACGGGTAGTGCAAGAAGAAGATTGAATACAATAATAAACTTACGTAAACCTAGGGAAATAATTACAATTACTAAACACGATTACTTACATACCAATAAGCAATAAAATAACTGGTGATCGTTTACTGCCTATTCTGCAGATCAAGGAAGTGATAAAGAACTTTCTTTTTGAAAATCTCCAGGGTTGAAGCCTGACGAATGTCCAGAGGCAGGCTGTTCCACAAGCGAATCGCAGTCACGGTAAAAGAATTAGAATATCCCGCCACGTCACGATCACGATCACGTCATCCGACCAACGGGCTGTCGGATATCCAGTATGTTTGAAATATTACGCCTCATATCTATACGGCAGAGCTTTGTAAACATTCTGCTTTCGCACACATGTGTACGTTAAAAAATCGAGGCGCTGATTGCAAAGTTATTCCGATCTTTCCCGACTGCCACCATCTAGTCTGCCCAATTTAAAAAAAAAATCTCAGGCACCACACACAGTTTGCCCGGATTACAAAGGCGTGATATTACATACTCTTTGGGCGTGATCATTGGCACTAGTTTTTCTGATCTTTCCCATCTGTCACCCCCACCTGTTAGAAGTTGGTTAAGGGTGAAGTCAGGGGACTAGATATGAAGGCGGCACTAGGAACCAGAAAATTGATTAAAATTTAACACAACACACGCGCCATGGATTCGGCCACAGAGAGAGAGAGAGAGAGCGACTTCAGTCTTACCAACTTAAAGCGCCAAAAAAGGAAACATGACAAAATACTTGTGTTGCCATAAACACACCTAAGAGTTGTGCACCGAGTTGTAATTCTAGGGCTTCTAGCCAGCGACCACACCTTTGCAACTCTGCAATCTGATAAATATAGCACGCGGAACTGATGGCCGATGGAGCCGAAAAGTTCTTGAATGGAGACCACATCGGCAAGCGCAGCGTAGGACGACCAGCCACAAGATGGACAGATGACCTCATCCAAGTGGCAGGAAGGCGCTGGGTGCAGGCCGCTTACAACCGGTCTTTTTCCATGGAGGAGGCCTATGTCCAGCAGTGGACTTCTTGTGGCTGAATGATGATGATGATGAATCTGATAAATGTGAGGGATGGTCCGTCATATTCATATTGCTGCAAAATTAAAATAAACGATTCCTGCTACAAAAAAATACAGATGAAACAACCAACCTTTTTTACAGAAGTCGAATAGTTTCTTGGAATTCTCCATCTTAGATGCGTCGTCATGGTGTTCCTTTTCCGAAGTAATGATGGCGCTCTCCAAATCAAAGTTGCCTTTGTCATCCAACTATAAATCGAAGAAAGACAATGCTTAGAGTTTCAAACAAATGGTAACATTTTACTGTCATAGCTGCCAAATGAAGACAATTTGAAAATTCTATAAAATGCCAATTCAGTGTGGTTAGTAAAATGATAAATAAAAATAAAATAAAAAATTTAAATATTATTTATTACGAAATTTCACAATTCATAAAAGGGTAAAGACCCCGTACCTACTAGGTAAAAGCCTGTATTACGGGAAGTCCAGTTAATATTTAGATGTTTGTCATGGTACACGCACAGTTAAAAAATGGCTGAACGGATCTGGATAAAATCTATGTGACACAGACACACACAGAGACACACACACACACAAACACACATACACGCGTACACACTCGGACACACACACACACACACACACACACACACACACACACACACACACACACACACACACACACACACACACACACACATATACACACACAGACAGATACACACGCACGCTACACGCACGCACGCTACACGCACGCACGCTACACGCACGCACGCTACACGCACGCACGCTACACGCACGCACGCAAGCACGCACGCATGCACGCACGGACGCACGCACGCATGCATGCACGCACGCAGGCACGTTAAAATGTGAACGAACAAATCTTAAAATGTTGCTAATGTCACATACACGCGCGCACACATACACAAAGGTTTAAATGTTGCTAATGTTTTTGGCAGACGCTAGGCGGACATACCCAAGTCATCTTCCTGTAGACGCATGCCAGTAAGCACTTGGCGTTCTCCGTCTCCGGTATCTTGTGTTCGTGTAGCGCCTTTATCTCTTCTGGGGTGACGGGAAACTCGCTGTTGCACTCCAAGCCCATTTTCATGAAGGACGCTTTGATCTCAGCCTCGCTACGGCACTGGATACGATTTATACAGCGTTAGCTCTACAGGGTGACTTCGAATTCATTCGACAGTTATAAGGAGACATTCTAACCATGATTTAGAAATATACTTGGTGGTACTTTCGAAATAAATAGCGCGTCTATAAGTTTTTTTATTACCTAAGTATCCGAAGTTACTTAAGTAATAAAACAAAAAGTAATAAACATCTAAAATAGAATATGGTTTGAGCGTCCTATGGTTGGTGCCGGCCAACTTAATGGTTCCTTAAATTGTTTACGGATATCGGACAATAGACAACTTAACAATTTAATATAACTGAAAACAATTTTTGAAGTTACGGACGTTTCGAACCATTGCATAGGTCAAACATCATGAAAAATATGTTCTACCATTACTATTAAATGACTAATTATACGGTTTATAGTAATGAAAAGAACATTCCCTCATAATTTTGCGAACGATTTCAAAATACATAAACTCACGTTTTTATCCCAGAGGGGTAGGCAGAGACCTGGGACTGCCACTTGCCACGATCCTGACAAATCACTTTTGCTTCCTCAACGATTAATGAATCAAAATCGAAATTTCAAAATCTTTGGCCTACACAGCCCACGTCCCCTCGACTATAATGCTTTTCGTTTCGGATGACTGCAATGTTATCCATGCCTAACCCTGGTTCGTCGTACGCCCTCCGTCGGTGTACGGCAGAATCTGTTTTCGGCAGAATCTTGATTGGGCAGATTCGGCTTTAGACAGCGCTATTTACGTTAACAATTTGTTAACAAATTTTTGACGGTTACCAGTTGTTTTTATGCCATAGACCGAACAGACATTTGTTAACATTAACATTTACATACAGGCACATACATTGCTTCTGGCCCCACATTAGGATACCCTGTATCGTGGGAACCAGAAACAACGACATCACAAACATGTAAAATTGTAAACATCCAAGACCTGGGGTTTTTTTTTGTCCCCAGCCGGGATTCGTACCCGGGACCGCTCGCATGGTATGCAGATGCACTACCGCTGCGGTCGTCGCTTCTGTACCTAGTTAACAGCCTGTTAACGTACGAGAATGAACGGTTTCACATTGGACGATTATCTAATAACCGTAACGACACGCCTTCATCGGACTGGTAGTTTCTATTTACATTTATACTATAGTACATTATGATACAAGTGTGGTATGTTGGTCATTACACTCGAGTCGGTTTTTAAGCCTGAGCCGAAGGCGAAGGCTTAATGGAGACGAGAAGTGTAATGACCAATGCTCACGTGTTTCATACGACGTTTTTCAACACACTTGCGAGGAAAAGTAAATAAAAGTTCACATTTATTTAAACTTAACAAACAGAAACCCATTTAAAAGATGGCGGCCGTAATTTTATTTTTTCGCGCGCTCAGCGCTGCATGCGCGCGCAAGTCTGAGATAAGGGCACCGGCAAAGTAGCTAATCAGCCACATATTTATAAATTTTGAAATTGGGTATTTATAGGTAAAAATACACCGTCAAAATATAAATACCAACAAGCTAACAAGCAGTTTCATGAAATTCTTTAATTATTTATCACATTTTGAATTGAATTTTATATTTACGCAAATAACTACTTAGCTGTTTTCGAAACATTAATACTTCTTGCTAATATTTAAAAAGATATGTAATGAAAAGGCACTAGTGCGATAATATTGTAATGTAAAAGGCACGGCATGGGTAATATTCTGCATTATCAGTGTAAATACGCTGTAATAAGACCTACTTTACGAGCAGGTGTGTTGAAAAAGCTGTTGTGTGGCCGTTGTATTAATACCAGCCCAAAGATGATGTAAGAGAGGTTTAAGTAGGTTGATAGTGCTATAGACTGTGCCGTCCACAACGAAGTTAATGGTAGGTAGGTACTTACATAGACTGCACTGAAGAGACAAGAGCATAATACCATCTGATAAAAATTAGTCATTCTAGAGACTTGCAGCGATGTCGTGGATTAATTTTAACTAGGTACCGATTTGTGGAAACCGTCGTTTATATACAAACGAAATCCATTGCGAATAGGATATAGTGTTTTTGGGTATTTATCTGATAAATGATGCAGATACTGCTAATGACTCTGTGCTGAGATTGAGGTGACGAGTCAAGTAATATGACTAGCGCTGTACAGTACGTCGAACTTGTATAGGTACGTGTATTCACTCAGTAGTCAGTTTCGTTATTGGCGATTTTGCAGCCAAAATGTAAAAGTGAATCTACTGTTAACTGTACATTTCGGTGGCTAATGGTCAGTGGCGTAGCTAGTATGAGTACTCGGGGCGCCTAACGATGGTGTCAACCCGAGAACGAAAAGTAAGTAGTACTAAAATCTACAACATTACATACGATAAATTAATAATTTTTATAGTACAGTCAAGTTGGGTAACATTGAATTTCCTTGCAACTTTGAATAAATATTGTCTTTGGAAAATTGCACACATAAAAACTTCTAAGGTAATAGAAAGACTAACGGTAAAAACTTGGCCGGTTACAATACACTGATTACAATAGAGATAAATACCTAGGGAAAGAAAATCGGCTGGACGTCCGGATTACGAGTACCTACATTTTTTGTTACGCATTTAAGCCTAACAAAAAATGTAAATACTCGTAATCCGCCTAAGTGCGTAGTGCCGGGCCACGCGCAGTGTAGGGTTCCGCAGAAGAGGGGTTTTTGACCCGCTTTACAGAATCATAACTTCATCAAAGTAGAAATTGGGGGGACGCCCTACTCTAACAAAAATTGCACTTTAAAGCTTATTGCGCTTCGCTTGCTGAGTCCTCATGTTTTTCGCTAGATTTTCTTTTCTAACTCTTGTTTTAATTAGGCTGCATAAATTATGTAATTTTTATGTGTGTGCTTTTGTGGCAATGTAGGTAAATAAATGTTTTCTTTCTTTATTATTTCGCAAACGGAACCCTGAATCGAAAAATGGTTATCATACGCTCATAATATTTTTAAACGATCAATCCAACAATACCTCATACTCGAGAATAAAAATTGCATCCCTAATTTAGGTGTAGAGAAGTACTTAAGTAGGTACCTACCCCAAAAAAGATTTTTGTTGATGTTTGTTGTTATACTTGTCATAGTAAATTGTGTGGATGTCAGCAGAAAATCGCCGGAAAATTCCGGCGTTCTTAATTACTGTACAAAATAAAAAAACAATTTCGCTTGCAATAAATAAAAACACCTAAGCCTTTTCATTTGCCAATTTTATCGAGAATTGGGACTTGAAACTACAGATGTCAACCTTAAACCTCCTCTGAGAGTTCAGCCCTTGCGGGTTGTGTTTTGTTACTTTGAGCGACTTTTGAAAAAGAAACTATTCCCGAAGAACGGATGAAGGTGTATAAAGCGATCGTAGAAAATCGAAAAAAATATTTCTTCATCAGCGACCCAAAAAATCTGGGGTTAAAAATCTGATAGGTAGGTATAATATCGATGATAAAGGGCGCAATCAGAATATTTTGTTATTTCCAATTTTTCCATGCCCTTTTACGAGTACTATAAATTCTAGATAAGATTGAATTTTAATAACAATTATTAATTAATTTTATGGATTTTTTCGAAGTTTCATTACTTTACGCAGTTAGATGTTACTATCAGGCGGTTACTACCCCCCCCCTAGTTACGCCAATGCTAATGTGTTTTTAACCGATAGCATTCGCAAGTTGTTGCTTTGGCAAAAACATTTTTTTGTTTGCTTTTGTCGTCTACTTAATTTTAACACGCTATTCAGAAATCAGTAGGTAATCTGTACTTTTTGGTACTGTCGACAGCAGATCAAACTTCACAATTTTCTTACAAGGTCGCCCGTCGCGTAGCAGAGTAGAGTACATCAATGCTCAGCGCGCAGGTTGAGTAGACCGTACCTACTCCAGGGTATATTGGACCAAGTATCAAAACGTCCAAGGGGACATAATGTCCAGCATGGGTATTACGATGGCGCGAGTCACGCGTTTTGTGGCACTAAAATGTCAGAATTTGAAAATTATTAATGTATCGCGACTTTTGACGTTAAAACGCGCGACTCGCGTCATCATGCTGCCCGGGCAGATGCTAGACCGCTAGTCAATTAGTGCAGGTGTCAAAATGTCCAAGGGGCCATAATGTCCAGATGCTAAAAAGATCTCTAGTCAGTTAGTGCTAATGTCAAAATTTCCAAGGGGTCATAATGTCCAGATGCTAAAAAGTCCACTAGTCAGTTAGTGCTAGTTTCAAAATGTCCAAGGGGCCACAATAGCCAGATGCTTGAAAGACTACTACATATTACGGTTCAAAAGGCACAGTGCTTTATATGTCGGATGGACAGGCAGACAGACGGACGGCGTAGGCTTAGTAATACGGTCCCGTTCGGCACCCTTCGGGTACGGAACCCTAAAAATCACAGATCACACTGAAAGTACAGCGTGACATTGAGTGGGCGCCATCTAGAGGCCGTAAAGTAGAGAGCTCAAAATTTTTTTTTGTCCTTTGTGTTGCTCACCGCCTTACTTGCCAGCACGCGTTTTTGTAAAATTATTTCTAAAATCTCGTCCCAGGTTTGACTCGCCATATTTTATTCACTTCGGCTCTACAAACTGTGACTCCAGCAACTGAACGTTTTAACTACTAGACGTGTTGGCAATTAGATGTTTTAGCAACATGACGTTTTAAATATGAGCCCCATATACGTTCGCGGAATGGAACGTATAGGGGGCCCATACTAAGTTGGACACAGATCTGTGTCACGGCAGACGAGTGGTTAAACCTATAATTCCTCTCCGAGAGACACCTGTGCCCTGCAGTGGGACGTATGTACATAATAAAAAAATATATTAAGATATAGCAACAAAATCAAGCAGGAAGTGTGTCAGTCACGACTCACGATTCGTTGGCTTCGCGCAAGTACCTACTGTCGACGGCACATCAATATTTACACGTGTGCACTCTACTCAGTTACGTTACGGGTGACCTTGCAACTAAAATGTATAGTTTCTATAGGTAGTTCAATCATCTGTCTACGATCTACTGGTACTGTAATCGACCGCTCAACTATCAGCCGATAAACATTTGAGAGCAAAGTCGACCGTAACGTATCTCTGTAGAGTGTACGCGTATAAGGTTTGATGTGGGTTTGATATTTTGACTGCCTCGTTGGTCTAGCGGTATCACGACTTATTACCATGCCGGAGGTCGTGGGTTCGATTGCCTCTGGGGGCCACTGTACATTTGTACAAATGGCATCAATCTGGGTGTAGGTATGTCCAAACATGTTTGTCCTTGCCTGGTTACCATAGTGTATGCTAGTTTGGGTCGAGGACAAGTGATTGTGTTGTGTGGAAGTTATTATATTAAATTTATAGTTTGATATCCCTAAGTTCTGTCGACTGTAGGTCGCGTTGTTAGTCTGTTTTCCTATAGGTAAGCTTACTGACGTTTTTAACTTTTGCCTTATCTCCTTGGTAAATCTTTTTTGGATATTACCATAAGCCAAATCCAGGAATTGGGCATCAGTAACTGATGGCGGATTTGGCTTATTCGCTCTTAGACACCCAAGTTAAGCGTAGGGGTGGTCATTAGGGTGTCCCTAAAAAAAATAAAGTCGTGTTTTGTAACGCATACCTACTTTCATATTGTATTCCTACTTACGTGACGTAGCCACTATAAATAAACATTTATTTAATTTGAAGTTTTTTTTTTTACTTTTTTTAGGGACACCGAAGTGGTCATATTCTTTACCGAGTTGCACAAATATATACATATTTTTACAATAGAATGAAAGAGAAATATTGCAAAAACAGTTACATGCAAACATTAATTTTATTATTGCAACAACAGTTAAAACTTAAGACAAAACAAAATAAGGACAATAAAAAAAATTACTACAGACGTTACCTATTAGGTAGGTATATAGGAGTTACAGACACCGAAGAAACAGCCGCTCATGTGTAGAGGCCTGTTTCATAGAACTATAATTCATGATCTACTATGACAATTCGATGTACACTGCAAAGTCGATTAACCCACAGATTAACAAGTAGGAAAGCTCTGCTACGCAATGTACATCGAATTGCCAAATTACAATACGAATTGTAGTGTTATGAAACTCGGCCGAGCTGGGTGCACGGAGGTGGCCAGACAGCGGATGGCTCCCTCAGATCCCCGCGGACACTACGGGCGGCCTGCAGTGACATTCGCAAGTTGCTAAAATGTGAATGGAGAACTATGGTCGCAGGAATAGTCATTTTAACGCTGACGGTTGAAGAAAGGGGCTGGGCAACTATTTTCTCATTGCTCATAATATATTGCCGTCTGCACTGCTCTCAAGAGGGAAATAGCGGTCGTGCTACAGCCGCTATCTTCCATTACGAAAATAGGCTCATTACCAGTCGAGTTCTTCTTCTTAAAGTGCCTCTCCATCACTGGAGCTTGGCAGTCAGCTCTTTACTACTGTCTTTGTTCAGTGCAATTCTTAACAGCTCCACCTTGGTTTTAACACCGGTCCACTCTGATGATGCACAACCATGACATTCTTCTCCTTTCCGGCTTTCTCTTTCCTTCCACCTTGCCCATTGTAATGGTCTACAGCTCAGAACTTGTGTTCTGAGGTCTACAGTAATCGGTATCACTTGTTTCGTAGCATATGGCCTAAGTAGGCAACTTTCCGCTGCGTGATGGTGCGAACAAGTTCCACCTTCTTGCGCAGTCGTGTTGCGGAAACCCAAATTGCCACCAAAACCGAGGTCCACATGGAGCCTGTTCAGAAGACCGAAAACATTTTATTGCCAATCAAAACAATATTTAGTTGCTGACCATTAAAATGAGACCGTTTTAAAAATGATTTCCAAATTACTACCTTCAAATTTTGGATTATCAGCCTGAAATAATTTTGTGACACGACTTTATTCCCGAACTACGGCAGAAAATAGAATCCGCTTTTCTTGCTTCATCAAAACACCGACTATAGGTAGGTATATTTAATTTCATTCGGCTTTGCTCTTCACGTAAACAAACCATTGATAGAAATCGTTAGAATGCGGAAAGCAATAATGTCTATCAAGTAGTTTGCTCGTCCTAGGACATTCGTTCATCCCATTAATTCAAGATATTTCAAAAAATTGTTGGTTTACACCCAGACATAAGCTGACTGAAATAAAATATATGTTATACAACTTATGTGAAGTATTATAACACTGTTAATTAAAGAAAAGGACTGGATAACTGTTTGCCTCTCGTTCATACAATTTTAACGTCTACGTGGTGTGAGCAAGACGCTCGTAGTTATTCAGTCCCTTTCTTAAACTAACAATGCTATTAATCAGTCAGCCCGTACTAGCCCTATGGAGCTATGGAGAGAGCTATGCTCGGTGTTTCTCTGCGGGATCGAATCCGAAACGAAGTAATTCGCCAGAGAACCGAAGTGATCGACATAGCTGAACGGATTAGCAAACTGAAGTGGCAGTGGGCTGGTCATATCTGCCGCAGGACCGATAACCGTTGGGGAAGACTGGTTCTAGAGTGGAGACCGCGAATCGGCAAACGTAGCGTAGGACGCCCTGTGACCAGGTGGAGCGACGACATTCGCAAAGCGGTGGGCAGTGACTGGGAAAGAAGAGCCTTAGATCGAGCTCAGTGGCGTGTCTTGGGAGAGGCCTATGTCCAGCAGTGGACTGACACTGGCTGATGATGATGATGATGATGATGATGTACTAGCCCCACTGCTAGGCATAGGCCTCCCCCAATGCACGCCACTTCCTTCTGCCCTCGGCCATCCTCATCCAGCCACTGCCAGCAACCTGCCTCGGCGACGATCTTAGGCTAGCCAACCAACTAACCATGCTATAACTGTCGCTATTCCTATTTATAGGCAATTCGATTTATTTCGGAAAGTAAGAATACTGTGGAACTTACCTTGTATGGGTAATATGGGGTCAGTACCTAAGTACTTGTAAGTAGTGATAAAAATAAAGTTGGCAGCACGTTGAGGCTTTAAGATAAGATAAGAATATTCTTTATTGCACACAAGAAGCGAGACATAAAATATGAAAGTTACAATGAAAAAGTACAATGGGCGGCCTTATTGCTAACAGCAATTTCTTCCAGACAACCTTGTGACGGAAAGGTTTCCGAAGGAGAAAGGGAGACGGGTAGTTGATGCAAATATGAATAGTACATACTTAAAGTTAATAATAAACTTACATAAATCTTACTTAAATAATAAAATTGTTATATACTACTACATAAATAAGGCTTTAACTCATGCTCTCTAAGCAGTTACTGTACGGACGATTTTCCAACAGCTATGTAAAGGTAAACCAGCTGTAGTCTGTACAAAGTAACTGGCGAGGAAAAAAAAATGCAAAGTAACGCTTCGTAATAGTGGTAGTGTTAAAATGTAGGTTTGCGTCGTAGGAAAAGACCACTTCCTCTTGCTTCGTGCAATTATCTCTTATTGTAGGGTGATTTTCATTGTTTCCCGTAAAATCTAATATCACTCTTGGCGCGCTAATTACGCTAAAGAGATCAGGCTAAGATATACAGGGTGTAAAAAACTCTCCATGTACATCCGACAATCTACTCGATAATATGAATAACTTTAATAATAGGGAAAACGTTGAAATCGCGAAAAAAATATCAGCTGTTCCATACATTTTGATACTTTAGTATGTAAGTAGGGAATGCAATCCCGTGAGATAATTTTAATCTGGATAGTTGCCGGACTGAACCGTCTTAGACCCGCTGGATCTAGGTATTTACGGGTTTCAGCAGGGTGGACTTAGTCCTCTGAAATCAATCGTAATAAAGAACTTATAGACCTCGTTTACCTACATGGTTTTTTTCCATTTTACCGAAATTCTATAAGCTTTTTGGCACATTAAAAATGGTTTGTTAAAGTATTAGGTACAAGGAATTTAGACATCAAAATTAAGAAACAAATGGACATAAGAACATAAACATTGCAAACACAAATTTTCAATTGACATAATATTTCACATGAAACATCAGAAACATAAATTGCCATAGTCACTTAAATATCGCAATTCCGCCAGTCCAGTGGGATCCTGCGAGCATTTTCGACCGAGATTAGTCCCTCAAAATGTATGCGGGATCCCGGTATTTTACAGGCACAGTTACATATAGCATTTCCTATAGGTATGTAAGTAACTGTGCCTGTAACTGTTCTGTGCCTGTATTTTCTCCAAATAAATAAATAAGAGCAAAAAGTAGATAACAGTAGATAATGTTATCGAAGACGAAGTTATCTCCGGAGTAAAAGTTATTCGTATTGACGTATAGAAATTGCCAATTTTGGGATTTGAGGGGTAAGTCACCGTCTGTCACTGTCAGCCACCTCTGAATGGCAGATTGTAGTTAAACTATAGTTATATACACGACTGGCGGCTTACCTAATGACAGCTAGCAGATTAGTGGTCATTGGAGGGAATAATCGTTCACAGATAAAAAAACCCGGCCAATTATCTATACAACATTCGAAACAAAGATCGAGAAAAAACGCCAAAATATCACGTTTGTTCTATGGGAGCCCCCCTTGAATATTTATTTTATTTTAATTTAATTATTTATTTTTGAAGCGAACATAGAACTAAATATTCTGTGAATATTTCAAGCGTCTACCTGTCGCCGTTATTGATATCGAGCAAAGAAGGGGAAAAAAATCGTTTGTTGTATGGGAGCCCACCTTAAATATTTATTTTATTATATTTTTAGTATTTGTTGTTATAGCGGCAACAGAATACATCATCTGTGAAAATTTCAACTGTCTAGCTATCACGGTCCATTAGACAGTGGCGTAGCATGGGGGGGGGCGGAGGGTGCGGTCCGCACCGGGCGGCACTTTGCCGGGGGCGGCGCTGCGGAGGTGGCAGTTAGAAAAAAAAAATTAAAATAATAAAAAAAAAAATCTTTCAGTGTTTTTTTCGTCTTTTTTTTATGTTACCAAATACCCAGGTACCTATGCAGGTTCTATGCATGGGTGATGCAAGCGCAAGGTTTCTCAATAACTATTATTTAGGAAACTCCTTTCAATGTTATTTTAAATAAATATGTCTCCAGACGCATTCTTTGTACTTCACCGTAATACGGTAATGACAGACCGTCGTTTCACAAGGCATTGATGACTTTGAGTAAAAAGCAAGATATAAAAACAAGCTTGCGGATTGTTGCCCCAATTTGTCGATTTCCCGGCTTCTCGTATGAAACTACGTACATATTGATATTCTGCGTATCTAGTTTGCAGTATAAATCCTTTGATGAATACTTAGGCAGTATATATTAATATAATAGTTGGTAAACGGCCTTTTGAGCTAAAAGCTACTGGTAAAAAAACAGCGAAGATACGCGTTACGCGTACATTGTTGCAACACGAATTACACCTTGGAGGCAATCGACAACATTTTTTGCTTACCGAAAATAACGATTCAACGATAACCGATGACCGGTTCATTGGATATATTCACAAAGTTAGCGAGTTAAAAGATTTTAAATTTTTTTTTTAAACGGTACATGGATTACAAAAATAAGAGGGCGGCAAATTTGGAATCCGCACCGGGTACTAGTGACCTATGCTACGCCACTGCCATTAGATACTCGATCTTTGTGTCTAATGTCGTATAGATAATGGTACGGAACCCTTCGTGCACGAGTCCGAGTCGCACTTGGCCGATTTTTTTTAAGTCAGCCGATTCTGCGTGAATTTGTCATAAATATCCAACTGAAACATCTAAGCATTCACGGTCTTATTTATAAAAACACGATTCCTTAAAACATTCCTGAGATGCAGCTTAAATAGTCCGTGGTAAAAGGACGGACATAACCACACATGATTTAAACTGCCTCTGAGAAGTGTTATAGAGGAATCGTGATTTTATAAATACGACCGTCACACTTTTACATAATCAACTTAAAATTATACAACATAACCGAAAATAATAGTAGATAAGTATCGCAATCAGATGTACCTATATTTATTATTATTATTCAGTTGAATTAGACTGGGCGGAGAACTACTAATGAAACAAGCAACTAGCATAATATTTCACCTTGTATTATGGAAAGAAAAATATTGCAGGATTTTGATTGTAGATGCACTTTGTCGTATGGAACGATGCTACGCAGATGTCGTCCTTGTATTGATCGGCTGAAATTACGACAATTTACATTATGTCAATTATGTGTGACTGTCAACAGTCACAGTCAGCCCCCGCTGCACGGCCGCTGTCACTATTATGTACTGCGCAGTCTGAGCCGCCCTATCGAGATTCTTGTCCGAGAGCGGACGATATGTGCCATCTTGCTTTATGTAGCGAGTGCATAAATGTAAAGATCTAACTGCTGTCAATGCCACGTTTCACACGCGTGATCGGTATGACTGTGTACAATAGACAGTTACAGCTTCTATTTTAAATTTTGAAGGTTTAAAAAGTCGCCCCTAGGGCGCTTATACACGGGCGGCACGTGTACCAACTGCAGCCGTTGACGCGCCAACGGCACAGTCGCCGACACCTATATTCTTTTACAGATCGTATTTTCAATCAATAATGTTAACAGTGATTTTTATGATCCACGACAAAGAACCTAGGATCACGAACCTGGGGCTAGATAGCATTTATGCCAAGAACGGCCGTTTTTGGCGTTAATGATACCAGTCCCAGGTTTTTTGCCTTAGGTTCACGGCCATGGATCCTAAAAATTACTATTAACATGGTTGAGAGATTGTACAGACACTTTGGGCAAATTCGATCTGTAAAAAAAGATCTGGTTTTTTCCTCGGTGTCGCTCGTGCGGAGGCTCTTAAGACCATGTGCTTATGGGGCCCCCCTAATGATCTTGGAATATTACTAGAGGCGTATGCGTTTTTACAGCAATATATAAATTATGATTTTATATCCAGTTGTTGCCCGATTACAAAGAGCTGTGTACCTTTTATGCTACTGCCAATAAGAGATAATAATTAGTTCGATCAAGCAAAAACAAAAAACAAAATTCTTTGAAACAATTTTGGATTAGATTAGATTAAAACTTTTTATTGCATTAATTAGTTTTCGTTAGTGAATTTTCAGCTTAAGGTTAATAAGGGCTAACTAGCGCCGCCAATGAACAAAAAATCACATCTTCTTTCACAATCCGTTTTTGCAAAAAAGTGAACGACAAAAATGTCTGTGTTGGTAACATCAATTTTTAGAACCTACAGCTTAGAAATTAGGTTCAAGAATCTTGGCTACAATTTCGTTTCTGGCAAAAACGGCCGTTTTTTGCAAAAACGTATTATGAAAGAAGATGTGATTTTTTGTTCATTGGCGGCGCTAGTTAGCCCTTATTAAAGGCTTAAATGACGAATCGCCTTAGCCGCCAAACTTATGTCACTAAGAAGTCACAGTTTAAATACTGTGACGAAGTGGTTAGGTGCGGGTTTGATTCTTTGTATGTAGGTTTACTTACATTATATTTTTTATTTTGTTTTTTTTTTTCTATCTAAGTAGGTATTTACCAATTTTACGGCACGCAGTGATAGCCGCTTTTGTAGGCTCCTTCAGTTCTTCAGGCAACAGGAGGTCAACTTGCTTTATTGCGGCCTCGTAGTTCAATCTATTGTTTTTGACCTGGAATCGAAACCACGTTCCTGGGTAAATTGTGCGCCTGTACATTTTTGTTGCAAAGTGGTTATAAAATACGTTATTTTTATTACTAACTCAACTTTAATTTAATTGAAATTAATGTAATATTAAAAAAAATGAGCCTTAGTTGTCAATAAACGAATTTAAAAAAAAATTTACTCAGCTGATTGCACCTTATATATCATAGAGCCACTTTCTCCTGAGAATTCATTTGAACTACTTTAGGAGTAAGTTGCTTTATATAAGTAGAATATTTAACAACTCATAATAAAATAGGTAAATTAACATGTTACAAGGTATCTTTTATAATATTATTTCATAATGTCAATCACTTACTCACTTACAATTCAGTTTTATAAGATTAGTTTTCCGTTTTGTGGCGAAAAGTGTATTTTAACAATAGCATGCTGTTTTGTTGAGTATAATTTGTTGGATTTTACCATTTAATTTTTTTTTATTCTATCGTCTCTTCGAGTTTGCACGTCAACTCATCTAGCCTTTGACGTATCAGACATGAAAGGTCCTCAAGGTTTACTATTATAATTCGATGTATATTGCATTAGCCGATCAACCCACTGAGTAACAAGTAGGAAGACTAATCAACTAAGTCACAGAAATGTCATAATAAACTAGTGAGTAAATACTTAATTTATTAAACAATAAATATGATAGGTAAAACACTCAATAAGTGAATACAGTCTTACAAGCCTTGTAAGACTGTGTTCACGGTAGTGTCCTCCTAAACTAGGATTACCTGTATCTTAGAGGGCAATAAATGAATTAGCAGTTTTATAAAACTCGGTCCTGGCCTGGTATACAGTAGGTACTTATCGTTTGAGAATTATCTTCCTGATCACGTTTTGTCACCGAACCTGATTCTGAGTTCGTTATTGGTATTTGCTCAGACAGTTTAAATTTCGCAGTTCAGGCTAAACCCTTTGTTTGTCAGTAAATTGAGTTAAGAGGACTGAAGTTAGTTAGTGGCAGCTACTCTCTTCCATGTACAACAGACCAGATTTATTCACGAATTCTCGTATGCTAAAAAGCTGTTAACAAGCTGTTGTCGGTTGTCAGTAGAACAAAGTGCATAGTAAATAAAACCGTCAACAGTACAGAGGCCTATATATACACCAAATCCTGTCCTTTGCGAGAACAATTTCTATGGAATTCGACAGCTAGACGATTGGAATCGTTCAGAATTTGGAGCATATAGGGGCAGATTTTATTAGCGTACAAGCACGGGGACTAGTTTCAAGAGATCTCTACCGGGTACCTATTAACATTCCCGTATATTTTCACGAAAAGAAGAGAAACAATTTTTTCGGAAAAAAAGGTTTTACATCAGATCAAGCGATATATTGGCTTGAACTTACAGAAAAGGGAAACGTTTTTTATCCTTAACTGAATTTTATTATATATTTATATTAGGTAAATTCATCATCAACCTATGGCAGTCCACTGCAGGACATGGGTCTCTCCCTGTACGGGAGGTTTTGCCGTAATCTCCACACTTGGCAGGCGGATTGGAGATCGCAGTGTTTGGTGGTCTGGTATCACAGGTCAACGCTGCTGCCCGTTCCCTGGTTTCCGTTTTTTAGTCGCCTCTTACGACACCCACGGGAAGTAATGGGGTGGCTCATTCTAGGCCGGAGCCACACGGCGCCGGCCTAGAATGAGGAGGAATTAGTTATATTACATTTATATCAAAATAAATACTCTCAATCAAGTATACATACTGCCAATCTGAATTTGACTCTATGCTTTCGACGTAGGTAAGGAAAGAAAAGAAAGCATAAATAGTTAAACATACCGCATTAGCCGCTTTCATGATGCAAGCAATGTAACACATGACCTCTTTCTCCTCAACGAAGATGCCGTCTTTTATAGGGTCAATCTTTTCTGTTGAATAAAAATATACTTGTCCTTATTGCTGAGATCGATCTTCAGAACGCGGTACGATACTGTTTTGTTTCGAGGAGCCTCTTCAAGCGCACTCAAGTCTCCTTAGCTGTAAGACAGCTTTATTAAGATTTATTTAGCCCTCTCCTCCTGGCCATATAATCGGTTGCCAACTTCTCGGAAAACATTCCATGTAAAACTCGCAAATAATTGGACTAGTAGTGATTGTCCGTCTTGTCACTACTCTTAGGAGTAGACATAGATAAGGCGTCGGGGTGTACTGAGAATTTATTCTTATTTTTACTTTTTATATTTTACTGTCTTTTATTGTTTGACTCATTTTTTATTTTATTTTTACTGGGTTTAGAATTTTAGTTTTGAAACAATTTTAATATTATGACACGATATTGTATAATTTTTAACGATTTTAACATTATGACTTTTTTCAATGTGTAATTTTAATTTTTAGACATTAGTATTAAGAAAAATTTATTATATAACTTCTACCATTTTTACGAACAGAACGAAGGTCGCCACAAAATAAATAGTGGCGGTACCTGATTAAAAAAAAAAAAAAAGATTGTCCGTCTAAGATATACCGTTGGACGACATGCATATGCTCGTTGTGGAAGTCGTAACGTGCTTTTGAAGTAGCTCAAGTTCTGCTACATATAAATATACAATTTTTGGCTGTACGCTCAAGGTCTTTGGGAGATATATCAATCAATGAATCAGCCCGTGTTCATCCACTGCTGGACATAGGCCTCCCACAACACACTTCCACTTGCACTCCTTTCCGTCCTCCACACTCCTCATCTCACTGCCAGCAATATGCCTCAGATCGTTGGTCTAGCAAGCTGGTGGGCGCCCGGGCGTCCTACAGATATATGCACCTTAATAAGAAAAAAATTTGTAAATCACACTGTTTGTAAAAGATTATTTAGATGACAACGATGTATGGAATTAACCTCCTCAGTCCTGGCCTTGAAAATAACAATCGAAATCCATTGTTATTTTCAAGGTCAGGACTGAGGAGGTTATAGCCAGTTCAATGCATGAGTTCTAGGTTTTAGAATAATTATGTTAAACTCTGGTAGTAAGGGCTTTGAAAAGACTAAGTTTGGAGTTCTTTTGTCCATTTTTTTCTTCAAAATGATCTAGATTTTGAAATGGATACCTAGTTTAACTTGTAACGTTCATTAAATCGCAGTTTCTGTGCTTCTTTGAATAAACACTTTTGAAATTGAACTAGGTATATAATTATATCTATGTCTAACTATCACGCAATAAACGAACATCCCCAAAGTTCCTACTCGTAAGGTTTAGATAGTCTTACCATCTTCAGCGTTAGTTTTCGGCTGGCAAGTTTTCCTCATCATTTTACCCGTCTGCTTTATTTGTTTCATAGTCATCTGAAAAAGAAGTAAGATCGCTCGATATGGTTATACTACAAAATACGACCAGAATACAACAGGAATATTCATGATCATCATCATCAGCCATTTGACGTCCACTGCAGGAAATACGCCTCCTTCATGGGTTTCCAAGTTTCCTGGTCCTGTGCCGCCCGCATCCAAAAAATTCAAATTTTCAACTCTTCTTCAAATTTTAAAGGCACTCTTCAAGTGTTTTGGGTGTTTTTATGGCGACTCGTGCATTTCCTTTCGAAAAACACCATTTGGTAGCGACATTCACAAAAAAACAAAAATTAATAATAAAAACCGACTTCAACACTACAGCACTAAAAACTCTAAAATAATTTAAACGAATATGGCCTTTAAATTCGGAGTAGGTGCGTACATGTAGGTATTGTTTTCGAGTCGGTTTTTATTTTTATTTACAGATCGTATTTGCAAAAAGTGTCATTAAAACTTGTCAGTCATTTAAAGGACCCATGGCTGTGAACCTAATTCAAAAAACCTACGAGATATCATTAACGCCAAAACGGCCGTTTTTGGCATAAACGCTATCTAGTCCCAGGTCCGTGATCGCGGGTTCTCGGTCGTGGGTCCTAAAAATCACCATTTAACATGATTGAGAGATTGTACGGCCATTTTGGGTGCCATTTTATACTTTTTTTTATAGTACTAAGTAAGCGAAATTATGTATAACCTAATTTACACGCTAAACCATAACTGTTTTTAGTTTGATTGTGTTGGTCCCAGATAAACGTTTTCTATTCTATTCTATTCTATTCTATTCTACTGACACTTTTTTTTAATTACGATCTGTAAAAGGAGATTTTTCCCTTGGTGGCGCTAGTGTTATACTCTATGGCGCATCTTAAACAGCTTTACCGCATCAGAGAGCACCACGAAGAGCAGAAATTTGACAATCAATAGAAGAACAGCCATATTTTTTAACACATAATAACTTTAGGGTTTACGCAGTGCATAGCCAAGGTTTTTGCGAAAAATTGTGAAACCCTTGAACTCTGCGGTTTCTCTTTTATCTCGTGTATGGTAATTGATTATTCCACTAATACTCCATTCCGAGCCGCAACATTTAACACCTAATCATGGTGACTTATGTCACCATACGTTGAAGAAATCATTGATGACATTTTCAATTCTTCACAAAGAAACGGAATACACATACCTAACATAGCACACAAACCTACGTGGCTTTAGATTAGATTAGTTTAGAATATTCTTTATTTTACAGAGAAATTAAGTACATCAAAGAAAGTCTAGCCAAATATCATAGTAGTTATTAAAAATATTAATTTGTTGAAAAGTTACCAACTAAATTTGCATATTTTTTTGGGTTTCGTAATTATTCTTATTAGTGGTTATATTTTTGTCCTGCTATGGATCACCATCTGTTTGGCGGTAAAAAAACTGATTGCATGGTTATACTCTACATAAGTAAAACACGTATATAATTATTTCAAACTAATAGTAATTTATTATAAGCGAAAAGTAACTAACTAATTATTATTGTATTATTTTAGTGCGTCATTAACTTTAGAATGACTTCACGAACCGCTGCGGGAACAATAAGGGACCATCAATGGTCCACAGACCATATTTAAGGACCACTGATCTATATATATATATATATATATATATATATATATATATATATATGTATGGATCATGCTAACCATCTGAAAACGTTTCAGGGAATCATGGTCACTCTATTCGCAGCATTGTGAACTATAAAATTAATTTAATCATGGGGCTAATGTGATAATTAGCCACTACTGTCAGATTCCCGTGCTCTTGTTCACGCCATCGTCTCTACTTTGTAACAAGGGCAGGTAATTTGAGTTTGTAGGAAACAGATAAGAAAAGTGAAGTATTTTTTCGGGTAAGTTCACTATAACTTAACCGAGTTTAAGGATTAGTGCACAGATTAGCATACATTTTTATACAGATCGTCTAGGTAGTTAAAGTTCTCTTCTTCAGCAATTGTTTGTCCACTGTTGGATGTACACTTGTGCAAGAGTCCTCCGTCACGATCAGACTACGGCAATTGTAGTCCAGGTTGACCCTGTAGCAGCCCTAATGTCATCAGAGCACCATGCAGGTGGTCTGCCTACACTTTATGCTCCTATGTGCGTGGTTTCCATAACAGGATTGTACGGCTTCACCTTCCGTCCTTCCGACGACACACGTGTCCTGCCCACTGCCATTTAAGCTGCGCTACCCGTTTTCCGATATCGGCAACTTTGGTGTGTTAGCGAATGGTTACTCTGTCGTGGAGGGATGTTCCGAGCATCGACCTTTCCATTGCCCTTTGGGCGACTTTACGCCCGTTCACGGTCTTCACAGTGAGAATATTTTGCATAGAAATCGGATTGCTGTATCCTAGCAGAAGTAACGGCTTAGTAAGTCCAATGTAGCCTACAATCTGGAACAGACAATCTCTACTCCCTTCCTAAAAATTAAATATCCTGTCACATATGTCACTCATTATAGTCATAATGAGATGGTTATGTGACATGTTTTGTATATGTAGGTAAACACTCCATAATTTATTCAGACACTTGGCATATTATCAATCAATCAGATGTCTACATTAGTAAACGTTTAAGTGACTATTGAATACCCTATAAATACTTTTTGCGCGTGTTTTTATTACTCTTTTGCTGCAAAGGCGAAAGGAGACATTCTAAAATGACGATAATAATATCACGTTGCTTCTCAGTTTTTGTGGTGTGCTTGCTGATGGTTATAACCATCAATGCGGTGAGTGATAATATGTGTGGTATAATGCCCGACAAATAACTTGAACAAGTTACTTTGATTTCGTATGGACGTATTTCGGGTGTCATTAATTACTCTTTAAAATAAATAATTACTCTTGTGAGACCATCGCAAACTCATCCCAGCTGCGCGGATTTTCGTTCAAGTTATCTGTCTGCTATTGTAGTACCGGTAGTAGCGCATCGGCAGAACATTTGAGATATCCTAGGTTTCATACCATTATGTATCAATATCTTGGTATTCTAACGCTCGGTTTCTAGAAGAGCGAGAAAATGTTAATCTCACGTCAAGCTAATTTCAGCCAATCACGTGCCGGTATTTTGAATTAATCTTGGATTAATCTCTTGTTACATTTGAACACTCTTTCGAAACTGATGCTAAACGTACACTTATTTGTCAATTTTTAGTAAATATGCCAACAATGCCGCGGGTTTCCTTACTCACCCATCTAGTGTGAGTGAAGGTGCCACTGGACGCTGCATAAATCATCTCATTACGCAGATGCCAAGGCCAAGTTTAGTAAATATACCACTCGCTAACTGGAGGGGTATAATGAAGGAACCCATCTAAGGAAACCTGAGAGTCTAAAATGTTCACAAAGCTCTTTTCTTGATATCGCTAATGGGACGTATGTTGCAGAAAGGTTCGTTGTAACTTGGCGACTACCTGAAGCTAACTAGCTTACTATGGAAAAAGTAATACTTAACATTATAAATATGAATAATTGTGATAGCTATTTTTTGAATCTACAGTCCTAGAGCCTAGAACCTACGGCTGATAACCTAGAACTTTAAGGAATTCTTGCACAAGCAGCCGTATTTAGAGGAAATGCGGTTTTTTAATCGAAAATAATAAACATGGAGCCTCTTTGTTAGATTCTTCTTCACTCTATCATCAGCCATTTGACGCCCACTGCAGGACATAGGCCTTCCTTATGGTTTTCCAAAATCCCGGTCTTGTATCGCCCGCATCCAGCGACCAGTCCCACGCTGCGTTGTCCGGTCCGCGGTCACCAGGTCAGAACTTTGCCCACTGCCACTTCAACTGAGCACATAATCTATTAATTGTGAAACTGTTGTTCAAAATAAACATTTTGTTTTTATTATGAATAAACTAAATATTCGAATTTGAAATTTGAATCATATAAAGTCCTGAGTTGATGATACGTACTGGGCTGTAGCTTCTGAAAATTACTGGCACAAATATTGAGAATTGTAAGGTTCCCTTTTTTGAAAAACTTATGATAAAAGAATATATGTCTGCTGGACATCTTCTTTTTGACACGGTCTTTTTGGAAACCCATGGAGGAGGCCTATGTCCAGCAGTGGACTTGTTGTGGCTGAATGGGGAAACATATCAGCCTGCTTTTACTTTCATAGGATATTGTGTCGAGGGATTTGATTTTTAGTTAACTTTTTGTGCGATGTAGATGACGCGGCAGCAGTTAAAAAACTCCGGGAAACTGATGAAGAAGTCTTGTATGCCGAAAAATGACGTCACTGAAGGTAAACTGAATATTCTTTATTGCACACAAAGAAGAAGAAGAAGAAAGACATTAAGATGCATCACAGAAACAAAATAAGCAGATAAGTAACATAATATGCACAACAACAGAAAGAAAACTAAACAACAGACAAAACGAATAAATAAAATAGGACCATAGATGTAGCCTGTGGTGTATCTGTCGTAGCCATATCATAGAATTGACCATATCATGGTGTGGTTAGCCATATCACGAAATGTATCCTTTTCATGAAAAGGCCAAGTCAAACTGGCCGTATCATGAAATGGCTTAGCCAGATCAATGAGCGACCGACGTTTGACGATTTGAATAGCGAAATGCATGACTATTTCATGATGCGGCCAAACGTTAGCGGCCATATCGTAAAATACTTCCATTATCCACCGTTAGAGGCGCTGATGTTAGTTTGTTGTGTATTCCTACATTTATATTTTGGCTTTTTTTAGAAGCTTCATAGCTGAAGTTAGTTCTTTTTTTTTATATAAAAGCGAAAAAAAAAAATTTCACTAAAAAACTTAGTTTTGAGTCAAACTTAAACAAGGTTGGTGCATGGAAAAGTCATAGGTACCCTACATTATGATATGGCAAAATGTAGATTGCCATATCGTCAAACGTTGATGCTTAAACGATACGGCCAGTTTGACTTGGCCTTTTCATGAAAAGGACACATTTCGTGATATGGCTAACCACATCATGATATGGCACAATCTACGATATGGCTACGACATATCTAAGTAACAAAACACAAAAATAAAAGTTACAACGAAAAAGGTGCAACGGCACAGAACTACCTAACCAAAGGTCAGATTTCGACAAATCAGATCTCAATCAATTCGTCGTCTTTGCGCGAGCGTTATAGGCTCTAAAAACCGGCCAAGTGTGAGTTGGACTCGCGCACGAAGGGTTCCGTACCATTATCTTTACAACATTTGTATATTTCAAGCGGCTGTTGCCGTTATAATATCGAGCAAAAAACGGCGAAAAATCACGTTTGTTGTATGGGAGCCCCCTTAAATATTTTTTTTATTCTATTTAGTTATAGCGGCAACCGAAATAGATCTGTGAAAATTTCAATTGTCGTTCATGAGATAAAGCCTGGTGACAGATGGACGGACCTACAGCGGAGTCTTAGTAATAGAGTCTCTTACCCTTTGGTTACGGAACCCTAAAAAACAGCATAACCACAACATAAAAATAAAAAAAAACATCAAAAACATAAGACATGCGAGAGTGCCTAGGTTGGTCCCACCTGTTTATTAGTTAATGCTCAGCAGTCGGGTTTTTGGTAATGTTTTAGTCTTTTATTGTCATTTCAGAACAAGTCGGCGAAATAGAGAACGGAAAGTTTATTGAGAGTCGCAACGTCATGTGTTACATCGCTTGCGTTTACACTATGACACAATTGGTAAGTTTGTCTAGCTTTTTCCTTTACCATCGATGTCAATCGAGGTGCGTACAGCTGACAGCTCGTAAACCTTTACATTTTAGTTGCAAAGTCGCCCTTAATGTAACTGAGTAGAGTGCATGCATGTAAAGGTTCATGTGATGTCGACTGTACCTCGCCATCGCAGTAAAATAATTTTCTAATAAGCGTGAGGATTGCGCTTGTAGTTTTTTTTGGCTAATAGAGCTACCGCTGAAAGCACTCTCGAAAGCGCTGTCAAGCTCAAAAGCGATCTCAGAGGTAAGAGCGGTTTATTAATACGGCTCTCACCCCCGGTTTATGGTAACCCGTTAAACTACTGTTAAAAGCATGTCAGTTGCCAAAAATGCGTATAAAAAATCCACTGACAGTTGTTACAGTAGTTTAACAGATTATTAGGGTACGAGAAACCGGGGGTCACTTTCCCAAGAGTCATTATAGTTATGGTCTAATTCGTTAAAAATTAGGTTCGATCTTAGCATGATCTTATGTTAGCATGTACCACGCCTCAAATTTACTTATAATGGTGGTAGCAATACCACTCGCTAGCTGCGACGAAAAACAACTTGAGGAAACTCTGATAACTGAGGAATACACACGTATTGCGTACTTCAGAGCACGTGGTAATTAATCCGTAGTCTCGAGAAGCCATCCAAAAGTAGGCGATTAGGATCAATAAGTATCTCTATGTTTTTCGTGTTAAATAATACCCCAGGCCCTAAAGGACCACTGGTCACTGACTTTGTGCATCTAATAGTTATTTGTACACCTAATAGTTACCGCCATTAGGTGTATAAATCATCTTGTTACAAAGACGAAAAAAAAAAAACAAAATACTTGTTCTCCTGAATCTGAGAAAACAGGCTCAAAACAGCAACTTGTTTTAGGTGAAAAACAACAAGCTAAACTATGAAGCCGTATTGAAACAAGTGGACATGATGTTCCCTCCGGATATGAAGGTACCCGTCAAAGCTGCTGCTGAACATTGTAAGGACCTTGGTAAGAGCTTTACCTCCTCCTAATTAGCCTTTATGCCATCGGTTCCGAAGATTTTAGGTTAGGGAACTCTAACACGCCTCTTTTATTTTACGGAACCGAATATCAGAAAATATCAAAGTTCGTTTTCACTTCAAGGTTCTGAAGGTACAGCCAGTGTCCCATGACATTATGCGAAAAATGTTTGTAGCTAAAGAGGATTGATTCCACTTTTCCATTTGGGGCGATTATTGCGTACAATTTTACCCACTTTCAGAGCTTACGAAATAAAATATCAAGGCTTATTTGGTTACATGTACCTCGTAATATAAAAAGTTGACTTTTTTGGGGGTACCTTCCCCGATATTCATCGTTTATTAAATCGTCTTATGTTGCAAAAGAACTGAAATTGATAATTCTGTGAATTTATAAATGAACTGAAATTGAGAACGTTTATTGTATCGATTCTCAATATCGATTAGCGTTATTTCAATAAAAAGTTGCAATGTAAATAAATAAAAAGTACTTTATTCAAAACTAAAGAAAACTCGCTTAGTACCTCGTATTTTAATTAGATTTCTCTTTTCAATGATTTTTATAAATTTTTCTAATCTCTTTAACACTTGAGAGATACTTGATAGTATTCGACAGCAAAATTTTTTTGAAGTCCGAGCGAGGTTTTAAGTTAACTTTAGTGGGTTGTACCAAGGTCCAATCAGGTTTTATCATTATTTACAAGATAAATCCGACAATAAAATTTTAAAAACATTTTTAGAGGCTAAAAGACTTGAACCCACGACCCGTGCCAGGTTAGCCAGAGGTCGCGGGTTCAAGTCCCGGCATGGGTGGAATTTTTAGCTTCTAAATAGGTGTTTAAAATTGTCCTAAGCACGGGTTAGTGCAACAAAAAGTATATAATCAAATTTTAATACAGTATCTGTTCCTGTTTCAGCCAAAAAATATAAAGACGACTTGTGCGAAGCTTCGTACTGGACTGCGAAATGTATGTACGAATTCGACCCTAAGAACTTCTTCTTTCCTTGATAATAGAATGGGATCACAATAAAACATAATTGTCGCGGTTATAAATTTACAGTGTTATAAATTATTATTATTATTAGTAAATTATTTATGTCAATGAATAACCTGTCAGGCTGTCCCAAAAATACATTCAAGCAAAAGGCCAGAGGTAGAGAACCCCTCTCCCGCAAGGCTGTCCAAATAATATTAATAATAAACTAAATCCCCCGGGTGTTCTTCGATTTTTTTTAGTTTTTAAGTTAACGTATTTTTTCCGAAAGTATTATATTTGAAAGACCATTTTACGACCATACCGATTATTAAAAGTTGAGATACAGTGCTGGATTTTTATTCGATCAGCGGAATAGTATTTATTACCACTGTTGAAGATTAGGCTGAAGAAAAAACAAAATGAAAAATGAAACTCATACTTAAATAAAAAAATATATAATATAATATAAAAAATCCTTCATTTATTTTTGTTTGAAAATGTAACGACTTTAGTCCTGTAAGAACATTAGAGACCTGTAAGAACATTAAGCTCCCATCACCTGCAGATTCCTGTCCACATACTGGAGCCTATGGGGATTCCTTCTCGATTCATTCGGTCAGGTTGTGGAATGCGCTGCCGCAGAGTATTTTCACTAGCCCGTCACTCAGTATTTTCAGGAAACAGCTCGATATTTTATAAAAATAGGTTCTCAGAATGTACTTTTTAAGTATGTATATAGGTATATTTTTGATGGTTTATCTAGTTTATTCTTTTCATTACTGTTTTTCCTCATAGTAAGCGTTATTGGTCCGTTAATGGACCAATAACTAACACAAAATCCAGAGCGATTATAATCCTACGAACTGTTGGCTGCGATTTCGTTCGCGCAGAAGTTTTGATGTGTTCGGGATAAAAAGTAACCTATGTGCTTTTTATTTAGACGATAATCTATGCCTAATAGAGAATTTATTGTAGCAATACCACTCGCTAACGGTAAAGGAAAAAAGTGTGAGGAAACCTGGGTGTCTGAACTTTTCACATACCTCAGCGCTTGAAATCGCCAATCCGCGGCGGGCACGCGTGGTGATTAAGCCCATACTCTCTCTCTGAGCCCTACAGTGGGACGTATATAGGCTGCTTATGAATCTATGCCTAATTCTATTTTAGAATACTATCTCTGTGCCAAATTTTATTCAGATCCGTGCAGCCGTTCTGGCACGATACTTACATATATTCATCCATCCAAACTTCGCATTTATAATATTAGCAGGATGCTTAAAACATCATCGTTTTGAAACACCTTGAATATAATATAATAAATTGCGTGTGATCGCACTGCAGGCAATAATTTCAAAATCTACTTTTGTTGATTTGACCAGAGTTCCAATTAGTACCTAGTTGTCAAAATTAGCCATTGCAATGTATAATTTTTGAGTAAACGTTTCCTAAACGTTGTCCCACCTTCATTACGTGATATGCCGAAACGAATGGGTTTTCTTCTGTATAGCCTTTGTAATGTTGCCCAGTACTATTTTGTCTGTTTTGGTACAAACAAGTTTTAAATTGAATTTAGTTCCAGAAATTATTGACTTAAGTTTGGTTTCATCTGTTATCAAAGCCATGAAACTTGTTCTGGTTTGTTTCTTAGTAGCGTGTTTGTGTATGGATACAGCATTTGGGGTAAGTACATTATATTTTTTAAATTTTTCAACTAAAGGTATGTTGTAACATTATTTTGGACTGCCTCGTTAGTTTATCGATAACGCGACTGTCTTCAAAGAAAAAGCTCGTGGGTTCGATTCTCTCTGGAATTCGCCACAATTAATTTGTATAAATCATCTCACTCTCGGTGTATTACATCTAGTATCTAGGATATGTATGGTAACCAGGCAAAGGCACTGTAGGGAAGAGCGGGTGATCGTGCTCTTCCACTATAAAGGGAAATTTCCCGCCAGGCAGATCGTATGCCTGGGGACGGCCGGTCCGATTAATGTTCGTCGGACGTTATATTTATGGTATGTCATGTGAAATATTTTGCTTGCGCGATGCAGGAATGTTGGAGTTTATAGTGCGCGTGCAGAGTTGACATGTGCTCGCCACAGCACCTTTGCCTAGTTTAGACCAGGCAAAGAAACCTTTTTACATACATATCCTATTTTGGACCTATTTCTTAACTGTCAACTGTATTGGAACTGTAACCATTTTGACGTTTCCAAGGAGTCAAAATAATGTAGGTATTTGACAGTTCGGAGTAGGTCGAATCGGACGAGTCTTTATGTTGTCGATTTTATATTATTTCTTTTTAAAGACTGACAACAGCACATCAACCTTATCATTTTGCTGCAAAGTCACCCATAACGTTGCTACGTAGCGTGTACATAGATATGTAAATACTTAATACCTACTTAAGTGTTTATTTAACAGATGACAAGAGCCCAGCTGAAGAAGACTTTATCGGTTATAAAAAAGACGTGTATGCCAAAGCACGGCGTTAACGAAGGTTGGTTTTCTTTCCGCCGGTTTCTGAATTCATAAAGTATTTTAAGATAAAAACATCTGTATGTCTCATAATTTTTTTAAACATCTAAAAAGACAAAACCATAAGTATTTAAGTATTTACTTAGTTTCCAATTAAAAAATCGTCGGTAATAACTGTAAAGGGGCTATTCTTTTCATCAATACGTATTTTTGCAGATGCGTTTTTTACGATTTTAAAACTGCCTTTAAGCAAGTACTCATAAACAGAATTTTACGGCCAGTTTCCGATTTGAAAAAAAAAAACACTTGTTAATACTAACTTTTGCGATTCTTTTTGTATGGATTTCCAAAAATTAGTCTTACTCAAATCGGAAACCAAGAGAAACACTTTACTTCTCTTTATTTATCTTTCAGAGAAGGTTGGAGGAATAGAGGGTGGGAAATTTGTCGAGGACCACAACGTGATGTGCTACATCGCTTGCATTTATCAAGGGATCAATGTGGTCAGTTTTTACACGCTTTTATTTAACTTCGTATGCTTCGTACTTAAAACTTATGAGATCATATTTAGAAGGGAGGGTTCAAAACGCTGACATAAATAGGACTAAATCATCAGGGTCGGAGGTTAAGATGGGCCTGCCAAAGAGATCTGTTTTGGGGCCGTTCCTTTTCCTCGTATATGTAAATGATTTGCCGTTCATGGTTCAAAACATGTCAGAGATAGTATTGTTTGCAGATGACACGTCACTTATTTTTAAAATTAAGAGACAAGATAATGACCTTGTGGATACAAATAATGCTCTCTCTAAGGTACAATATTGGTTTACTTCTAATAACTTATTATTAAATTCAAAACAGACAAAATGTATAAAATTCACACTACCAAATGTCAAAATGTATGACAGCAATGTTATATTGGGGAATGATAAACTAGACCTTGTAGAAGAAACTGTATTTCTGGGTATCACAATTGATGCAAAGCTTCAATGGGGTCCTCATATAGGAAAATTGGCAAATAGGCTCAGTTCTGCAGCATACGCAGTTAAAAGAATCCGGCAACTAACTGATGTCGCAACTGCTAGGCTTGTTTATTTTAGTTACTTCCATAGTATTATGTCCTATGGTATACTGCTGTGGGGTCGGGCAGCAGACATTGAGACCATCTTCGTCCTGCAGAAGAGAGCGATCAGATTCATATATAAGCTAGGCAATAGAGATTCGTTAAGAGATTTCTTTAAAGAAACTAACATCCTAACAGTTGCTAGTCAGTATATCTATGAAAAAATTATGTACGTTAGGAAAAATATCAGTGACTTTAAAACTGTAGGTAGCCAACACAATGTAAATACTAGAAATAGACATAAACTTTCGTTCCCAAAATTTAGGCTGGCAAAGGTTAATACATCCTTTATGGGGCATTGTATACGTTTCTACAATAAGATCCCTGAGGATATAATAAGCTTGCCAGAAACGCGGTTCAAAAAATGTGTGAAGCACACTTTGTGCCAAAAAAGCTACTATAACATTAAAGATTATTTAGATGACAATGATGTCTGGAATTAAAGCCAGTTCAATGCATGAGTTTTAGAACATTTATATAAATCCTGTAAATTAAGGACTTGAAAAGACTAAGTTTAGAGTTTCTTTGTCCATTTTTTCTCCAAAATGATCTAGATTTTGAAATGGACACCTAGTTTAACTTATAACGTTCATTAAGTCGCAGTTTCTGTGCTACTTTGAATAAAAAAATTGATTTTGATTTTATTTGATTTCGTTCAAGTCTCTAAACTGAACCACTTCCTATAAACTTCCACTTCCAGGAAGTTTATGGGAACTGGTAAACCACTTCCAGTTCTGATGACAATAAACTAAAATGATAGAAATAACCTGATGCTGCATCCAGGGTTGTCTCCTCACGAGGGCATTGTTCAATGGTTAGAAGAAGCGTGGACACGAAACTTTGAATATATCTACGTTTAATTTTGATAGTTAAACATGATCTTTACGATGAACTGATGCTGCAGATAGGATTGTCTGACATAATGTCGGCATCATGACGGCAGTGTAGTGCCACATGAAACCTCAAAAAACCGAACATGACCACTGTTCTCTACCACAGTCTATCTCTTTTTACCGTGTGTAGTGAAAATAATTACCAACGAAAGCATGTTTTTAGTTTATCTTTAAGTAGGTACATATTTCATTTGTACGAATACATGTTAGGGTACGCTTTATAATTACATGACATGTTTTTTTTACAAATTTAGTAGACATACTCTCATTTAGCTACTAAACGAGAGTCTGGAGTTAATAAAAAAGACTAAAAATATCACGTCATTTTAAAATTGGTACTTTTTTATACTGCTGCGTGGTATCAACTACGCAGCGTTGGATCAGTTGCTTGCATTACGGGCTAATGTTTTAATTTTTCTTTCAGGTTAAGAACAACAGATTGAACTTTGACATGGTTATGAAACAGGTGGACAACCTGTATCCCCAGGACATGAAAGCGCCTGTCAAGGCCGCGATTAACCAATGCACTCATGTCCGTAAGTATACCTTAAAAAAATACCGGCTAAGTGCGACCGAGTCCTCGGGTCATTGTGCTGATAGACGGAGAGTATAACACTTTAAAGTTATGGTCTATATAGATAGCATTTTTAATTACTAATTACATAACCGCGACTTTCAAGCCACCCAGAATTCAGCGTTTATATATTTGTATTGTGTTTTAAAAGGAAAGTAAAAAAAATATATATTCAAATTAAAGTTGATAAAGATAACATATTACTCGTAGCTGAGAAACAAACATCGGTATAAATGTAAAGTTATGACTAATCAACAAGTTGACTTAGATGTTAAGTGTACGTAAATTATTTATCACGTTAGAAACCAAGTATCGTTAAGTCAAGTAAAGTTAATTACCAAAGAAATACAAAAAATTTAGTGAAAACTACAAACATGATAATTATAAATTTGCAAAGGTTATTTATATATAGAAGTTAGCAAAACATTTTTGATTAATTCAGTTCGAGACTCCTACCGGGAGTCCAACTCACACTTAGCCGGTTTATTATTTGCAATATAATGCTTCAGTTTTAGCACTATATTTGGTACATAGAATGCACTATCACCATCATCATCATCATCATCATCAGCCATTTGACGCCCACTGCAGGACATAGGCCTCCCTCATGGTTTTCTAAGCTTCCCGGTCTTGTGCCGCCCGCATCCAGCGATTCCCCGCCACCGTAACCAGGTCGTCAGACCGGTGGGGGCATGCCATGCCCACGCTGCGTCGTCCGGTCCGCGGTCGCCAGGTCAGAACTATTTCTTCCCAACGGCTCGAGCTATGTGCCCCGCCCAGTGCCAATCACAATATATTCGGTATTTGTATGATTTACCGTTTTAGGGTAGACAAAAGAACTTTGACTGTGTACTTTATAAAAAAATAAAATAGAAATATTTGCAATTTATCGCAACATTCACAAAAGGCCGGTCGATAGATTAGATAAGAACTCTTTATAATAGACTGTTTGACAGAATACAAGAAAATATTTTTTTTTCTATCATATGTTCAGTTAATATAAATCTATAGAGTAGAGCTTCTAAGTTATTCAGGACAAGTGAGTTTTGTTCCAGTATCGGCCGAAAGTATTTATTTTGCTAACAATCTCTTTCCTTCGCAGAGGACCAGTACTCGGATATGTGCGAAGGAGTCTTTTGGGCAGTTAAGTGTCTGTACGAGAAAGATCCTTCCAACTTTGTGTTCCCCTAAAACTGAAGCGAGGAATTTTCCGTCAAGACTCCATCGCCTACTGAAGAATGGACTAAGTAAATGATAAGCTAAATAAAAATTATAATTAATAAATATTTCATCAGCAACAAAAATCTGCAAAAAATTATTCGATTACCCACCAATTATATTGGCCAGTAGAATGAATAAATTAGCAGCAGTACGTGGTCAGCGGATAAATAAAGTATGGTCAGCAAATTATTATACAGGATGTGGTTTTGTAAAGTGACGTCCAACTCAGGGGTGTCTATATACACAACTAATATAAAAAAGCAATAATTAATAAAATCAATAAACCACAAAATTAAATCGTATGGTATTTGCACGCTCGGATCAACCCCTTGAAACCACACGCCGCTGTCATTTTAGATAGGATTGAACATTGAATTTGCGAATGAAAATTAGTTGTACGAAAAATAACAAGCATTACTTAGACTACCCTCCTTATTCGGGCGTTATTTACCAAAACCTGGTACGTCGGCTTAATAATTATTTTGGTCAACAAAATAAATAAATGAGCAGCAACATGTTCCTTCCAATCCCAAACTTTGGAGTTTTCTGTTGATAAAATGGACCGCGCTACGCAGAAACATCCTAACCCACAAAAAGTAACTTTCGAGAAAAACTCCTTTAAGTTCGTCATTTTTGAAAAACGCTTTTACGTCCTAAAATACAGTACTGCTCATTCCCATTCCATTCCCATTCCATCCCTTTCGTACATATTTTTTATTTTCAGTTTACGTTACACCAATCAATGGACTGCAACTTGTTGAAAAAAACGGTTGAATGAATGAAGTAAGCACGTTATTGTATTTCTATGTGTCTTGTATGTGTTTTTTATGAAGTTGATTTTCTTAACATTTCTCTACATTTTCTGAACATTGTACAAGAAACAAAAACATATTTCTAAACATTGTTTTTTTTTGCACTGAGTCTTTGCCACCCCCTTATAGCGTCTTCGCGACCCACAGGTTCAAAATCACTCTACCAGACGAAGGTTGCTTTGATATAAAATAACTATCACTAAAGTCGTCGAAATGTAAGAAGCCCGTTTTGACAGCAACACAAAATTGCATTTTACTTTGGATTTACTTCAACAAATACATAAAAAGATACATACTCTGGCATATTTTTTAATGCTCGAAAAAAAAAAGAAATTTTGTAGCCCGAAAAGTTACTCATAGTTTAGATTTTTAATTTGTATGATCCCAAACTAGGTTAGATTCTATTGTTTTTGTAGCTGTCAAAACGGGCTTCTTATATTTTGACGACTTTAGAGTTACTAATATTATGAATCCTCAAGTAACTCTGTGTCTATGTTGCCTGCACACCAATCTACTAAACGTTTGATATGGAAATAAATTACCTGTTTCCTAGTGCATTTAGTTGACTTCTCTCAGGCGTGACACCAGTTAGTGTTAATTAAATACTTTGTAGTGTCTACTTATGTGTAAAAGTACCGTTCATTAGAAGAATAACCCCCTGTTTGATTTCTTTATAAATACACCTCCACCTTTGCTTTTGTTACGAGTACAATGTTGTTTGATTTCGCGACGGACTCTGAAAATAAAATGAATTTGCATTTGATTGTAACTTTTTTGTGCATTGCCTCAATTCCATCATATGTTTCTTCGGTAAGTTTGGATGTTCTATTCTGTTAATACCACAATAAATTCCGATGTTAACATATTAGGACATAATGATGGGCGGGGGAGAAGGTTCTCAGAGAATGTTCGAAACTTAAAAAAGTATGAAAATATCTCTATTGAAAGAATTTACAATGAACACGGTATACGTGTGGATTACTGTGGATAACTTGGGTAACTGAGTCAAATTAATTAAACGAAGACATGACAAGATGAATAGTTCAGGCACTCAGGTTTCCTCACGATGTTGTCCTTTACCGTTAGTAAGTGTTATTGCTACAATAACTTCATAAATGTACATAACTTAGAAAACGAAGACATAAATACATGCGCGCACTGGGAATCGAACCTATGTGTCGCGCTTCCGAGTCCAATGTTCTACCAACTAGGCTACCACACCGAGCTATTCACATATCTCAGCGCTTGAAATCGCCAATCCGGGGTGGGCACGCGTGGTGATTAAGCCTATACTCTCACTCTGAGAGAAGTCCGGTGCCCTACAGTGGGACGTACCTATATAGGCCGCTTATGATGATGACAAGACGATGTGAGAACATTCTCGGAGAACTATTCCCCTGTCTATTAGGGCATGCACCCGGCTCCATTTTTGTATGGAGGAACTGTCCGGGAAAGGTACCGACGGCTAAAATTGAGCATTGACATTCAACAAACATAAATTGTTTAGATTAGATTAGATTAGATTAGAACACTATTGAACACACCAGAAAACAAAATAGGCTTACATGTCCAAGTTTTGCCGTATACAATTGGCGGTCTTATCGCTAAAAGCGATCGTTTCCAGACAACCTTAGGATGGATAGAACTGAAAGATGAAGAGAGTAGGTAGGTAGGCGTACATGAAATATATGGGAAGAAAATGTACATAAACTACCTAACTGACTTACAACTAATATTCATACATACATACCTATTTAATAAAATACCAAAACTAGCCATAGAATACAAATATATACTATACAAACATATATATATATATATATATAATTATAATATACTAATAAATAAGTTTCACATATAAACAAACAACAGACAACATTTATTATGGTTACTATATAGAGAATCATAGCAACAGCATACAGGTTTTCAGCGAGATAGTGAGACTACGATTTGTTTGAAAATAGGAAGGGACTTTGCTGTTCGCACTTCCTCTGGCAGGGCATTCCATAGTCGAACGGATTGCACAGAGAAAGAAGAGTCGTAAAAGTTGGTACGGTGGGAAGGGACCTTAAAGAGTAGAGTTTGGGTTGATATTTATGTTGAAATATATTTCTGATTTCTATGCCCTATACGCAACAACCACTCTGTATTCGAATCCGACGTAATTACAAGTCAGTAAAGGTGAGGGGCAAGTAAAATGATACAATTTATCGCACTGTCAGAGTAAAGAGTCCAGGAATGCTGAAGTAGCAATGTAGTTTTTTTCTCGTTTTTTCACTAGTATTTGATGTTGTTCTGACATGACATCAGCTTGCCTGCCAATCGAATTTTGTGTGCGACTTTTGTCCACGCATGAAAACACAATGTATCTCACAAGTAATACATATTATATTTAATTAGGGCGATTGCCAAGTCAATCTATGTATTGAATAAATTAACCGACTTGGTATTGCGTGGATCTCACAACTTTTTACGGTAGAAGAACTGAGTTGCGAGACTTGGTTTTTTTACGAGTTATGTTTTTAATGACATTTTATGTTGGGCGAGATAAATATTTAGCACCCCAACCTCTGACTTATCTTAGTTAAAAATTTATTTATTAACTCCTGCACCTTACTAGCCAGTCTCTCTACTCTCGGGACGTTATTGTGTTCAAATTGCGTCACAATTAAATGCAATAAGGCAGAAATAGCGACTTAGTAAACGTTTATTTGTAAGAAGTAGCATTAAACTTATTGGAGCTTCGGAGCGCATCGGGAACTGTAAGCATGTTTTGGTCAAACTATTAAATAAATGTGAGTACTCAATTGTAAAGCAAGTTGGCTAAATTAGCGTCGAGAGTAGAGGGGCTGGTCTTTCCGGATGAACAACGTTTCGCATTCGTACATCAGGACTGGTTTGACATTGGACTTGACAGCAGCCTAGTACGACGGGGTTCGAGGGCTCCATGCAGGTTTAGTTTTCGTGCAATAACACTTCTATCTTTACTGACGCGCGCCTCAATGTCGAAGTCCGTTCTTCCTGGTGGATCCACCAGACCTACAAGATACGTAAACCTACTAACGTTTCTTATAAAATACAGTAAAATATCCACCCTGTATATTCAAATTCTGATCAAAGAATAAGTGTATATTTTACCGTTTGAATTAATTTAAGAATCACAATTTTCAGATGACTAGACAACAGCTAAAAAATTCAGGAAAGCTCTTGAAAAAATCTTGTATGCCAAAGAATGAGGTTACAGAGGGTGAGTTATTGATTAAATTACGACAAATTTCAACATAATACATTTATTTTTATTAAATATCTCCACCGAAATTATTATAGTTAATGTAGATCATACTTTATTGAACACGAAAAACAGTACAGGAAAAATGACAATACGAAATTACATTTACAAAGGCGAGCATAAGCTCGTGATAACTCTATGAGAGATTTCTTCCAGCAAACCTTGAGGAATCGGAGTAGAGGCGTAAAACGGGTCTAAGTACCTGCACAACATACAATACATAATATACACTTACACAGATAACAAAATAGTGCTAATATGTCTAGCAAAAATATATATATTATGTTTGCTAATAATGAAAAGAATAGACTACATAAACCATCAAAGAAATATACATATATACAGAATAAAAATACATTATAAGAACCTACTTATATAAAATATCAGGGAGTTAGGATATTGAAAAATAATGCTCTTTCAACCGTTTCCTGAAAGTACTGAGTGATGGGCTAGTGCGAATACTCTGCGGCAGTGCATTCCATAGCCTGACTGAATGACCCGAGAAGGAATCCCCGTAGGCTACAGTATCGTGGGCAGGAATCTGCAGGAGATGGGAGTTTAATATTCTTACAAGTCTCACTTCAGAGAGCAAGAATTGGAAGCGCTCGTTTAAATAAATAGGATAAGAAGGATTATGGAGGATTTTGTACAGAAGAGTGTACAAAATCCTCCATAATCCTTCTTGTATACAGAAGAATTTGCATTCCGGCGAAGACGAATTACCAACTAATTTAGCTCGTGTCGAAAACTAGAGATACATGATCAAACTTGCGTAAACCGTAGGTATATGAACCGGATACCCAAGTTTTGAAGTCGTTCGAGTTAATGTAACAGCTCCTCGTTAGCATCCAAGTATCTGACATCCGCACAGTCAAGAAGGGGAAGGAGGAGAGATTGGGCAAGATTAGTTTTAGTTTTTCGGAGGAGAAAGTACTGAAGACGTCGGAGCGGATAAAAAGCCGCAAAGACTCTTTGACTGACTTCACTGATATGAGCGGCCCAATTGAGATGACAGTCAAATAGCATGCCTAAGTTCCTAGCGGTAGTCGAATAGGCAATATGTATGCCATCAAAGACAACCGTAGGAACCACTGTCTGCTTCATAAGTGACTTATAGAAGCGCGGACTACCAATTAGCATCGCCTAGCGAGCCCAATCCAAAATCCTAAGCAGGTCAGCATTCATGGCATCCACAGCCGATGTAATTTTATTATTATGAATAAAATAATGTAACGTAATGATGCTGACTCATATTTACTTAAACTGATTAAGCGATTATTGTAGGTACTGACCACACCCTTTGTTCTATAAGTTTGTTTAATTTACGAATACGTTACGAAGTTCAGTGAAAAATTTTAGTTATCAGCAAAAAAATACGTGAAAATAGAATAGGTCCTTCGCGAAATAAGAAATTTTGTAGAACAAACCAAAGTGTTCGAGCAACCGCTCTACGAGCTTTTTGGTATAACTATCATCAATTTAAACCAATGAGTTGACATTCGGTTTAGCTATTAATAGTTTTGGCAGAGGACTGTAAAATCTTTCGTGACTTCATTCAAATAAGCTCTGTTTACCCAATATCTTTCAATATGTACTAGCTTAATTACGTAGAGAGAACCTTGCTTATTTAACTTTATTTATTTATATTTTTAGAACAAGTCGGTCTAATAGACCAAGGCAAGTTTATTGAGGAACGAAATGTTATGTGCTATATTGCCTGCATTTATGCCATGGGACAAGTGGTAAGTCGAGTGTGGACTGATGTAAAATTGTCTTCAGCTCCTCTGTCTTAGAGTGAGGCTAAGCAGTATCTTTTACCCAGAGGTTTGACGAACCCAAACATCAAATAGAATTCTTGCTATACGTTTCAAGATTTTGACACATGTGCATTTAAATGAAAAATAAAAAAAATAATACCGTAACAACTTTACATTTCCTAACTCATAATTCACTCTAACTCACACGCCCATTAACCTCCTCAGTCCTGACCTTGAAAACACAATATCAGTGTTTCTAATCAAGCCTGTTAGGCGTTTCATAAAACTACAATTCATAAGATTTTTCGTAGTTTCCTTAAGAAAATTCTTCGTCTTCTTTTCTTATCTTTATTATGACAAATCGATGTAAATTGCGTAGCCGATTAGAACATAGGCTTCCTACTTCTTAATCTGTGGGTTAATCAACCATAAATTGTAATTCTATATATGCGGAGTTTTTGCAGGTAAAGAATAACAAAATTAATATCGATGCAATGATAAAGCAAGTGGACATGATGTTTCCGCCGGAAATAAAGGATGCGGTCAAAATTACCATCGACAAGTGCAAGGCCGTGCGTAAGTATACTTCGTACCGAATAAAAGCACCCTAGATGTACACAAATAGATCGAAACGCGTCTTTCACGATCTTATGCCAGACCCACTAAGATCGTGAAAACCTGGCATGAGATCGTGAAAATCTCATGCCGGGTTTTCACGATCTTAGTGTGCTCAGACCGAGTGAGCTAAGAAGGCTATTCGAATGCTACTCGTATTGTGTACAGCGGCGGTCTTAGCGCACTCTGATGAAAGTCGCCGGTGTAAACCATAAGTTACTCTGTCCGAGTGTACTAAGATAGAGATAACTTTATGAGAGAACGCGGCTTTAGTGCATTTTGCCGGAATAAGCGAAAATGGCCACTCAGAAGATGAAGATATTTATTTATTGAACATGGGTTTAAAAAGCATATCATGTACATTGGCGATCGTGGTACATTCTGATGAAAACGGTCAATTGTAGTGCATTTGAACCATGTTATACTCTTCCGAAACTAAAAATAATAATCGCCAATAGTAGGAACGCTTGCGTCTCGTAAGAAAAAATTTTAGTGGAAGTGAGATGTTGTTGGTTGTGGTGTTGAATGAAACTTTTTAGAACGGTGTATGATACCCACTGCCGAGATTATACTTTTCTTCTCTGTCTTTTATACGCTTCTACTGTTAAAGCTCGGCAATAAAAATATTATTTGATAATAAAATAAATTGTGATAATTTTCTTAACGAGCAGTGACATTGTTTGCTACAAAACGCCAATATACTGAAGCAAAATTCTGAGTTCACTAAGATGTATGTACACCATAACCCGAGTTTGAGCTAACTTAGCTATTAAGATGACCGACTCTGTCTGAGTGTACAAACGCCGCTTTAGCATAAAAATGTGCTGTCTTCGCCCTGTTGCCTTCACGCATATGCTTTCAGTAAATTTATAATAAATAAATTTGTTGAATCTCTGTCAAGTATAACATTTATTGATGTCTTACAGGAAAACGATTTAGAAAGTGCTTTCCTTGCTTTCCATGATCTGCTTATTTTATTTTATGACATTTGTTTCCCAGAAATTAAAATTAAAATTCTCAGTAAACCAATAAAAAACAAATGGTTAACTAAGGGTTTAAAAAAAAGTTGCATCATGAAAAGAAAACTTTTCCTTAAATATCATTTATGTCCAGAAAATAAAGAGAGTAACAAAACTAATTACACAAAATACGCAAAAGTACTTAATAAATGTATAATACAAGCACAAAAAAATATAAATACTACCTATATAAAATATGCCAAAAATACCTGCAAAGCAGCATGGGAAACAATCAAATCAGAACAAGATTTGAAAACAAATAAAGACGAAATAAAAGAAATAAAAATTGGTGATGAGACTTATAACGATCCCTCAAAAATATGTGAAATTTTTAACGAATTTTTCATAAATATTACTAAAAGCAGTAATCCACATAAACACACAAAAAAAAGCACAATTCAAACTAATGACAGCACAATTTATGTAACACCAATTAATGAAGAAGATACGGTCAAAATAATAAAGTCTCTAAGTAATACAAATGCAACTGGGTATGACAATATAAATACTAAAATAATCAAACTCGTTGCTGAATTTATAAAAAAACCATTAACACACATAATAAACTTATCTATAAAAGATGGAAAATTTCCGTCTAAACTAAAACTATCCATAGTCAAACCATTATTTAAAAAAGGTGAAAAAATGGATACAAATAATTATAGACCCATAACCTTAATACCCATACTTTCAAAAGTTCTGGAAAAGGCTATGTATAACAAAATATATAACTTCCTTATTAATTTTAAAATACTTAAAAAAGAGCAATTTGGTTTTAGAAAAAGCTCATCCACTACACTTGCGTGCTTTCATCTTATGAAAATTATAACAGAAAGCCTAGATAAAAAAGAAACAATAGCAGGAGTTTTTCTTGATATGAGCAAAGCTTTCGACTTTGTCTGTCACAAGAAGCTCTTAAATAAGCTTTCTCATTATGGAATAAGGGGCAAATGCTTAGAATGGATAGAGAGTTACTTAAGCGATCGACAACAATGCGTAGAAATTACTAGAGTTATTGGCAGAGAAAAGAAACGTTTTCAATCCACATTTAAACATAATAATCGTGGTGTCCCTCAAGGGAGTGTCCTAGGGCCACTCCTCTTCTTGTTGTATATTAATGATTTACCAAATGTTACGGAGTATGATTGCGTTCTATTTGCAGACGATACCACACTCCTCGTAAAAAATAAAAAAGAAATTCTAGAAAATGAAATAAATTTAACGGTAAAACAAGTTATTGCCTGGTTGACAGATAACAACTTAAACATAAATATAAATAAAACAAAACTAATAAGATTTCAAACACATAACTCATCAACAGTAAAACTAGATATAGAACATAATAATAACAGAATAGAAGAAGTCGATACTACATTATTCCTGGGCTTAGAGATAGACAAATACTGTAACTGGAAACCACATATCAACAGGGTCTGCTTAAAATTAGATAGGTTTGTGTACGTCCTAAAACGTCTTTCTAAGATAGCTACTAAAGAAGCAGCCTTAAATGCATATCATGGCTATGTGGCATCGGTTCTCCGATACTGTATAATCATATGGGGCAACTCTGTTGAGACTGAAAGAGCTTTCAAAGCACAGAAAAAATGTATCAGGGCACTTACAGGGGCGGGTTGTCTTGATAGTTGTAAGCCCTTCTTCAAAACCCTAAATATACTACCGGTTCCATGTCTGTACATTCATGAAATATGCATTTTTGTTAAAAAATATCCGCATATCTTTAAAAAGAACCACGAAATATACAACGCAAGAGGCAGAAATGGAGATAAATTACATGTACCGTCCCAAACACTAGCTTTACACTCTCGCAACTCTTACTGTATGGCTATAAAGATTTATAATCACTTGCCTCAAAACATCTCAATCCTGCCTCTTACTAAATTTAAAACACATTTACATAAATTCTTATTAGATAATATGTATTACAGTGTAAGAGAATTTCTTGACGACCGTCTCATTAATTAACAACTTGGGTACCTTTATAACAGAGTAAAAAAAAAACAATGTTCCTAATAGATTAATACAACTTCATTTTTTTTCCTCCGGGATACAACTAATTAATATGCTAACTTTCAGTTATATAGGTACCTACTGATAGTTAGTGCTCAATATTCATTCTAAGATTCTAAATTTGTTATTTACATTATTCTCAAAGTATAATATTTGCACACCTTAACTGGTAGAGCATGCATGTTCTTTTCATTTACTTTACCAGCTACTTTAATGTATTTACCATGCTTTAGCAAATAAAATGTTTTATCTTTATCTTATCTTATCTTTATCAGTCTCTCAGAGAGAGAGAGAGAGAGAGAGAGAGAGAGAGAGCATGAGGTTAATTTCAATTGCGTAAACCTCAGGTTTTCTAAAAATATTTTCCTTACAGTTAATATGCGAATAAACGTAACTGCATTAAACAACCTTAATTTTCTTTCATTAAATAAACTTTTAAGCCCATTTTTGCATTCTGTGTGACCTAACAAATTATTCTTATTCATACAATGCCCGACAAATAACCAAATAACTTGACGAAATGATTTCGCAAGGACGAATTTCCGGTCTCATTGGCGGGGGACGCGGGATATGAATTGAAATTTATTCTTTAATTTAGTAAAATTTAACAAATAATAAATAAAACAGGTCTTATGTGTCCATCGCAAAACTCTTTCCGACTGCGCGGATTTTTGTTCAAGTTATCAGCCAGACATTATAATAAAGTCGTTTTTTTTTTCAGAAAAACAGTATAAGGACATCTGTGAAGCATCATACTGGACCGCCAAATGTTTGTACGATAACGATCCAGGCAATTTCATGTTTCCGTAATTTGGTTTACCTACGTTTGTTTGCTTCCGTGGACAAATGAACTATTTAGAATTGATTGCTTTGTTTCATTTTACCGTCGCTATTCGTAGACCATTTGTATACTTAGTAGGTAGGTAACTCTGATCATAATCCATGATATTGGTTCTTGTTCAGGCCCTACAGTCTAATACACTTATAGATTTTCAATAGAATAATATAAATAGGACATCAGCAGCTGTTATTCGCCTCTATCTGGTAGTCTACTAAGCAATAGCAGCGCAATGTAAAACCCGCGGAAATTAAGTAGACATTTCTCGCGAAGATGTTCGAATCGCGCAAGGCTCCGGGTTAAATTGTATGGGTTATGCCATAGGAAAGCGGTTGGTTACTACACTACCAATAAGGTCAATGAAACAACTATTACTGTACTAATTATGAGTGATGCCTTGTTTTGATCAATGACCGCCTGGACCGAGTTTCATAAAAGTACAATATAAGAAAATTATGTACGTTGCGTAACGGTGTCTGCCTACTTATTCAGCTTTGCAATGTAAAAATTAAGCATTTTTAAAATGCTTCATTCCTAAAACACGTCAATTCTGACTTTTTGTTAAATTTCCTTTTTAAAACCACCTTAGAAGTAGGTATAATAGAACCTATACCGAAAGGCGATAACGGACAAAAACTCGCGCCTTCCGCTACGCTACTTGAGCGCAGAATGGGACGATTCCCTTCTCTCGGAAAGAGAGAGGAAGCTTGGCGTTTGTTAGCATGCAAATTGGCAAGGTAGCCACTGACTAAGGTAGCCACTGAGTGGTGGCCAAGACGGATCTACGGTCGGTGGGTAGACGACAATGAAAGCGGCTGGGAAACATTGGACGAGACTGGCAAGGGACCAGATGGGTTGTCGTGAAAGAGAAGAGCCTTATGCTCAACAGTGGGCTCTGTTTAGGAGCTGATCAGATAGAGAATTGGTAATAAGCGTGCATTAAAAGCGAACAGAGCATAGGCCTGAGAGGAAAGAGAGTTTGGGGTTAGTTCGCACACGTTACCCACAAAGGGATGGGAAAGTAGTGTTCTACAAAAAAAATACGCGGCGAATTGATAACCGCCTCCCTTTACGAAGTCTGTTAAAAATTTAAGATATTATAAAGAATTCGATATATTTCTTTATGTTTTTTTATTGCGCCGTGAGTCTAAAATCATCGATTGTAAAGTAATGCGGGTTATTAGATTTTAATAATTTTTCAGCCTAACCACTGACAAAATCCGGCTAGCAACCGACAAAATCCGGCTGCCGCTGCTAACAACTGCTAACAACTGAAGCGTAATTTAAAATAAAATATTGTTTTAAAATAAAATATAAGCAATTAAGTTTTCAATTAGTCTGTAAGTTAAGTGTAACACATCTGTCTTATTGGCAATAAATGGTTATTCATTCATTCATTCATAATTTTTGGAAAATTTTCAATCGCTACGTATTTTGTCGAAATGTGACTCGATGACAAATTAAAAATAAGTAGTAGATATGCAACGAAAGGGAAGGGACCTATGTCTAACAGTGAGCCCTGTTTAAGGCCTGTTTATAAATTGAAAGATATAAAGAGGATATAGAAAAAAGGAGACCGAGAGTGAGTGATAGATAGATATAAAATTAATCATGGCTACAGGCATACCACTTACGTTTTGCTAGTCAAGATCGACTAAGTAGTAAGTAAGAAGATGAGTAATACAAACTGTTATTGTTATGTCCAGTATTAAAATTTCATGTTTTATTTATTTAGGTACTCTACAGGGTAACTTCGAATTCGATTGACAAATTTTAATTGCGTAGACACTGTAGTTTGAAAAAAAAATGGGACTCCAAAAAAATTTTTTTAGTTACCCAAAATTACTTCACTTAAGCATAGACAAAGAATATCAGGACGAAAAGTTACAAAAATCGAAAAGAAAAACTATGGGTCGAGCGTGTTATGGTCGGTGCCGGCCAAGTGAATTGTTCCTTTATTTGTTTACGCATATCGGTGGACAGACTCTTAAACGTCATGGTACTTCCTACCACTTTGAATTTGGATTCACAAATATGTTATACTGTTACCGATAAATCATTAACAATACTGTTTTTCATAATGAAAAGAACATTCTCTCAAAATATGGATTTCAAAATCACCTGTAGAATAAACTCACAATACCATTTCGAGGAGTGGTACAGAGAGGTGGCGAGGTGGTACAAATGCTAACGTAAGACGTAAGTTAAGTAGATTATGCACCTTATTATGTATGCTTTTTTCTTATATCTAAATACATAAATTATTCTAAATTGTAATCTACTAGTCAAGATCGGCAAACAACCGAGGCAATGTAAATTGATCACTTGATACGATGAAACAACCTTTTGATTTCCATTCATGGGCCTAATCATGCTCACCAAATGCTGAGTCATTCCAATCGTGTAACTGTCAAACTCCATACTAATTTGACAGTTTGACGATTTGGTGCGCGTAATATAGAAGCATAGCAGCTTCTGTATGCGCTTACATTACGATATCATCGCGCGTATCAGGAGGAGTAGAGATAATAATAATAACTTCCACACAATACAATCACTTGACCTGGTCCCAAACTAGGATACCCTGTGCTATGGTAACCAGACGAGGACGTCACGAACATGAAAATACACCCAGACTGGGGCCATTTGTACAAATGTACGGCGGCCCCCAGTGGGAATCGAACCCACGACCTCCGGCATGGTAACCAGACGTGATACCGCTACACCAACGGGGCAGTCTTACCACTCCTGTTTTGGTAGCTAAGGGCCTTAACGGCTAGGCCAACGAGGCAATCATATAGATAGAGATCACTTTATTGTACATAAGTAAAAATGGAAAGGAGTATCGCACCGTAGTATGAGTGAAACAATTATCAACACCCATGTGAAACAATGGGGTCTTGTATTAACTCTCAATTATCTCTCCAACAAACCAATACGTGTATGATACAATCACACACATCAAGCACATGTAATGACCGAATGAACAAACAGTTATACCCTGCAATTCATATGGAGAGGCTTTATATGACGGCATAGGATGCGTGCGTAGCGCAGTACATTTCTTGTTGGCAGTTGGAGATTGCGTTTCCTTTTGTTTGTGTCAAACAATGATGGAGCGAAAAGAGCTGATTCTACTGTTGATTGCCGCGGTTTTGGCTAGTGGCACTGATGCCGTAAGTACCAGAATGATGCAACTATGAAACAGGTACAGTCAACTGCATATAAAAATGTACTTACGTGCACTTTTCTCAGTTACGTTACTAGTGCCATTGCAACGAAAATTTAAAGACTGATGTGCTGTCGACTATATCTACTCAAAGAAACTACAGTCTCTCTGGTCAAAAAGACTTTTAGTATGCCACACCTACTTTACTGCACATCAAAATTTACATGCGCTTTTCTCAGTTACGTTACCGGACTTTGCAACGAAAATGTAAAGACTGATGTACTGTCGACTATATCTACTCAAAGAAACTATCAGTCTGTCATGTCAAAAAGACTTTCAGTATGCCATACATACTTTCAGCTTTTATCACAAAAAAAACACCCTGAGTATGAGGCTCTTCTAAAAATAAGCATAATCTTGGGAAACTCTTTATTACCTAAGTTATTTCCAAGGTTGGTTCCATAAAAGTTATGTAAAGACACTATAATGTGTTCATTATATTGGTATTCTTAAAAACTAACATTTCCAATGTAATGGAAACAATAACTACATTTCAAAATTCCCTAAATGAAAACGATTTCGATGCAAACAGTTGCGGTTAAACTTACGTTGGTTAGTCTACACATACGAACATAAATTAAGTAAATGTGAACAAACTTTATTATAGGACTAACCCAGGAATCCTGGAATTGCAACCAGGTGCGAATCAAAGGAACTTTTTCCTTAACCGCAACATCGTTGCGAACAAAGAATAAGAACTTCCTAAACTTACATAGTAGCGATGCGATGGGAGAAAATCGTTTCTTTATTCGCAGCTATAGTAGTTAAGATAAAAAAGTATGCAATTAAAACGAATAATCGCAATGTCAATACACATATTTTATTTAAGAAAAACATAAAAAGTAGACAACAAGAAACAAATACAATGTAGTGCAATGAAGAAAAACGCAGTTTATTGTTATGGTTGTTGATTATAAAGTATGTAAATACAACATTTGTATATAAATATTATTTCAGTAGCCTCTTGAAAAGTTTGTATGCAAATCAACAAAATAGAGTGTCAACAAACATATAATTAAGGTTGCGAATAAGGAAAAAATCCTTTGTTGCAACATTGCGAAATTTAATCATCAGGATGCTTAGTTGCGGTTAAGGAAAAAGTTCCCTTGATTCGCAACTGGTTGCGAACAAAGAATACAAGAATTGAATTCTCAATTCGCAATTGGTTCGCAAACGGCCGGAGGGCTGTATTTACATCTGCTCCTATATTACGTGCACCAAATCCTGAATGTATTCACATCTGCTCCTATATTACGTGCACCAAATCCTGAATGTATTTACATCTGCTCCTATATTACGTGCACCAAATCCTGAATGTTTTCACGTCTGCTCCTATATTATGTGCACCAAATCCTGAATGTATTCACATCTGCTCCTATATTACGTGCACTAAATCCTGAATGTATTCACATCTGCTCCTATATAACGTGCACCAAATCCTGAAGGTATTCACATCTGCTCCTATATTACGTGCACCAAATCCTGAACGAATCCAATCGTCTAACTGTGAAAAACGTAAGGATTCCAATATGATTTGGTGCGCATAATTAGGCCTCAGGAAATAATGACTTTAAAAGACTATCGATCTTATTTATAAAGACACGATCCCTTAAAACACTCCTCAGAGGCAGTTTAAATAGTCTGCGGTAAAGGAAGAGACTTAACTACAGATTGTTTAAACTGCATCTGGGGAGTGTTTTAGGGAATCATCTGAGGAATATTTTTATAAATAAGACTGTATACATGTATTACTTAAATAACAAATCTATTAATTAAATACTTTTTATTTATCTAATACAGCTTTTAAATCTTTCAAGATGACCAAGGCTCAGCTGAAAAATTCAGCGAAAATGTTCAAGAAGAACTGTTTGGCCAAGATTGACGTAGCTGAAGGTATGTCTTTCATACGATCTTTCTTTCCGTGAAATTAATCCTAATTAGTTACACCTGACATTTCGACACTTAGAGAGATAGATAGAATATTCTCTATTGTATGTACACCAGGACTTACAATATGAGAATAAACAATAATATAGTACAGTATGGCTGATGGCCGTTGGGGCGAAAAAGTTCTGACCTGGCGACCGCGGACCGGACGACGCAGTGTGGGAAGGCCCCTCACCAGATGGTCCACGACCTGGTCACGGTAGCGGGCAGTCGCTAGATGCGGGCGGCACAAGACCGGGAAGCTTGGAAAACCATGAGGGAGTCCTATGTCCTAAGCTTAGTTCAACCACTTGACACTTTTAAAAGTCGATTTTAAAAGCGTCAAGTGGTTGAACTAAGCTTAGCCCCTTATGTAAACTCTTACTGTGAACAGTAAAGAAAAATCTTTTTCTTACTAAAGGGCATATACCTTCTCTCAGAGAGAGAGTGTACGTGTCGATTGCGAATTGGCGATTTTAAACGCTGAGGTAGCTATGTGAATACTTAAGACGCTCAGATATCTGAGGTATTCACATTTCCTTACGATGTTTTCATATATGTTGGTTGCTTAGGAAACAAAGTCATTGGCACCGGAATCGAACCTAGGTTTTGGGGAAATTATAACATTTGGACAAGTTATATTATTAATAATAAATATTATTTGTAATACCTACTAAGCAATTTTTTTTAGATATGATCAAAGACATTGAGAAGGGAACGTTCATTGAAGAAAAGAATGTTATGTGCTACATAGCGTGTATTTACCAGATGTCGCAAGTTGTAAGTCGACTAGTTTTCGTTTCTTACATACATACATACATAAACTCACGCTTGTATCCCGAAGGACTAGGCAGAGACCACGATTTGCCATTTGCCACGATCCTAACATGCCATTTTCGCTTCATCCACATTCATTAGTCGTTGCATGCACGCGCGCCGGTTTCAGGTACTTTTTATCTTATTATTTGATAACACCCTCCTTAGTAATATGTCCGCCTGGGACGTCACTTACGGACCCTTCCATCAACATTCGCTCGATATATTTCTTTCGTCAATCTTTCTTCCTCCATCCTTCAGTAATTGATTATCATGTTATGTATCTCTACAATATGTAAGGTTTCGAAGACTGTGTTTTTGGTTGACAATAAACTCTCTATGTTATATCGTATATTTTGTAAGTATTATGCAAACCTTGAATTGTTGCCAGCCGTATCTACGAGCCAGAATAAGAAGATAGCATAAGTAACATTGACATTCAAAACAATGCTACTTGGACCACAGATAAATAGATAAAGTACCTATCCACTGCCACGTTCGTTAAAGGCATGAATAGCAATTTTAAGGATTGCAATTTTCTCCAGATAAAGAACAATAAGATAAGCTACGACGCATCTATGAAGCAAGTGGACCTGATGTATCCCCCGGAATTGAAGGATCCCACAAAAGTGACCATTGAGAAATGCAAGGACGTGTGTGAGTACCTAAGTTATTTTGTATAATACGGGTTCCCTGAATTGAAATAATTATAACACAGCTGTTGATACTCTCATCAATAAGAATATAACCGACCAAGTGCGTGTCGAGCCATGCGCAGTGTAGGGTTCCGTAGAAAGAGGGCATTTTATCTGCTTCACAGAACTAATAACGAAGTACGAAGTTTTCCTTTTACGAGTATGAGTTGGTCGTCTATTACTCGTTAACTTGTAAACCCTACTTTATTACTAGCCGCGATACTTTTCCTTTTAAGCTCATTATATGTGCTAATCTACGCTGAATTTCTTCACGTTTCTACAATCAACCGTTTAGACAGAAGAGTACGCTCTACTCGGACAAAAATTTGCGCTTTAAAGCTTAATATGTATTTCGCAAACGGAACCCTTAACTAAAAAAATATCTTTCTACACCCACAATATTTTTAAACGAACAATCCAACGATATCCGACACTATGGCGTAGGCAAGAAAAAAAATTGCAGCCTTAATTTAGGGGCAGGGAGCAACCTAAAATTTTTTTATCAAGATTTTAGTCTACAGTTTTGTCGGCGTGATTAATATGTACGTCTATGCCAAATTTATTCTCTGAGCTAGGCCGCGTACAGACAAACGTACAGACGGATAGACAGACAGACCGATGAACGGACATGGTCCTTGTCGGACTACGGAACTGTAAAAAGTAGTAATGATATTTGCAAATTTTTGATTTAGGTGACTAATCATCCGAATTTATGTTGGTTTGTTATCGTTTAATCAAGCTTTACTTGTAGTAATTTAAGGCTTTAATTCAGCGGCCCCGTATTGTACAGTTTCTCCAACCCAATTCAGTAGATAGTTACGTATAATGAGAGCTGAACCTGGAGTGACTATCTTTCTTTGTCTTTTCTCGGAAAAAAAAGAGGAGGAGCCGCAGGATAGGTATAAATATTATTGCAGGTGTAAGTAGGGCCACGTAGGGCTGATTGGTAACCGTAGCTCGGTCTTACATGCTACAAGGGTCGCTATGCTAAGATCAAGCTTAGGTTTTCGCTAATTATTTAAAAGTATAAGTACTTTTAACTACTTTAATTTATCCCACGTGTACTTTTAAGTATGATTAAAAGTATGAACCATGGGGGGTTTTGCCATAATCGCCATGCTTGGCTGGCGGGTTGGCGATTATGGCAAAACCCCCCATGGTTATGAATACCATGAAGAAGGCCTATGTCCTGCAGTGGGCGTCAGATGGCTGATGATGATGATGATGATGAAAAGTATGAAAAATAATTTCGTACCGCACGTGGTAATATGGGCCTCACCTCAATTTTATTATGATTTTGTGGGTTTTTTTCCGCATTTATGTCACTATAACCCAGAAAAAAGTCTTTGTGCTGCCTTGTAAACGAAACACCAAGAACGCAAAACAGTTAGCTTTGAAACAATTTCAAATGCGCACTATAAAAGTATAGGTTTTAATCTGTATAGCCTTGGCATTGCACAGACCTCCTATTAGCAGTTGTCATGTCAGGTTCAAGAAAATTGCCGACGTAATAATACCTATTTCGTTTTGAATAAGGGTTGTTACTCATAATAATACACTGCCATTAAATTGAAATCCGTACACACTAGTATTATCGGAGTAAATGTTTATGGCAATGTTTTACATAATAACCTGTCTAAAGCTGTCGGCACTACTCGTCCAATTTAACCGTAAAATAATAAAATGGACCCAATACACTGGACAGTCATGGAATAAATGATAAATAAATAAATAACTTCCACACGACACAATCACCTGACCTGTGGCCTAATTATGCGCCCCAAATCCTGAGCAATTCCAATCGTCTAACTGTCCGTGTGGCGCCGGATTAAGAATAGCGTCACTCCATTTCCTTCCGTGCGTGTCGTAGAAGGCGACTAAGGAAATCAATTACCCGGAGACGGGCAGCGGCGTCTTCCTGAGATTCCAACCGCATACTGCGACCGCCAACCCGCCTGCCAAGCGTGGCGATTATGGCAAAATGGTTATGAAAACCACGAAGGAGGCCTGTGCCCTGCAGTGAAAGTGACTAGAACTAGAACTAACTAGATTTAATGTTCTCCAACTATAAGTACATCAGTAGTTCTATAATAGCCTACTATCATACTATTAAAGGTACTTTTTATTTAATAATTTCAGCCAAAAAATACAAGGATATCTGCGAGGCATCATACTGGACAGCGAAGTGCATGTACGATGCTGATCCGAAGACCTTTTTTTTCCCATAATTAGGTAAAGTTGAGTGACATTTAAGTACTTTAGATTAAAGAATTTTATTGTAACTATACGACTGGTTTTCTTTTATTTATTTAATCTTTACAGCTCAGTAATTCCAGGAATTACTATATATACAGTGTGTATACTACATACACCATTATATGCTACAAAAAACAAAAAAAAAATTCTGCTGTATTGATGATAAAACTACTTCCTAGCAGAAGCAGAAGTGCAAAATTCTTTTTTTTATTTGCTTACAAAACCGATGGTCGATGAGGTGCATAGGTCCTCGAGTGGAGACCGCGAACTGGCGAACGTAGCTTAGGACCCGTCAGCTCGCCGGACCAACGACCTACCCCTATATTAAGGGCACCAAATCCTGAAGGATTCCAATCGTCTGACTGTCAAACTTCACACTAATTAGGTACTATCGCAATCGTCAGAATTCCGACGGGATCTGGTGCGCTTAATTAGGCCCTTGAAGCAGAGGCTGGATGAGGAAGGCGGAGGATAGAGAACAGTGGCGTGCCTTGGGGAAGCCTATATTGAGCAGTGGACGAATATAGTAAAAGCTGTTAGTATTGATGAGTAGAAAGTACCCTGAGTTGGGCGTTACTTTACAAATCAACAACTTGTATAAGCTAGATAAATCCTGAAGTTGTATACTTGTCATAATCCTGTTTTGTATTCTGCAGGTCTCTTTAAGCTTTTAGTTTTGTCTCAAACGTTTGAAAACTAAAACGTTCAATTTATTATAGCCGGCCAGCCGGCGTTCCAAGTTCAACATAGAAAAAACTCTATTCTAATTAACACATGTGGTTTTAAGCATTACCTATCAAACAGCATCATAAACACACTGCAGAAAAACATTAAAAGCATTAAAGAACAAATTCGTACAATATTTTTGTAAATGACAAAGTGTTTCAGAGATCGCGCATCTCTTAGGCAGTGACTTTGAAATTGGATCACCATCTCGAAACGAAATAAATCAAAAGGATGGTTTACCAATTCTGCTATTAAGTCGTCTCTGATGACCTTTTGTTTCACTTATAATTATATTAAAGTGACTGTACTGTGACGATCTTGATTGTGCGCGTTAAGTTAACGAATAATTAAGCGTAAAGAACACCATATAAATACAAGGGCACTTGGCTGCCTCAAAGATGTTCATTAACTATAGAAGGTGCATACGTGTGACCGGATCGTTATTATCCGCAACAAAAAAGAATACTTTAAAAACATTGAAAACATGGGGCTTCGTTATGTATCATTGTTTGTCTTAGTTTTGGCTGTGACGCAACAAAATGCTCACGTAAGTATTTTATATTTATTATACACTAGCTTTTGCCGGCGACATCGTCCGCATGGAATGAGTAACTTCCGGGATGTATAGTATCCTATGTCTTTCCCCGGGACTCAAACTATCTCCATACCACTTTTCGTATAAATCCGTTCAGCCGTTATTGCGTGATTGAGTAATAAACATCCAAACATCTTCACAACTTTCACATTTATTATATAAGTAGGATAGTAGGATCTGCCTAGGGTTTTGACCCGAGGTTCTATAGGCTGTAGGTTCTAAAAATTGCTTCTACAATGGGGATTTATTACGTAATTGGAAATACCTATAATCATCATCATCATCAACCATTTGACCCCCACTGCAGGACATAGGCCTCCCTCGTGGTTTTCATAAACATGAGGGGTTTTGCCATAATCGCCACGCTTGGCAGGCGGTTTAGCGTTCGCAGGATGCGGTTGGAATCTCAGAAATACCTATAATAAAAAACTGAAATAAAAAATAACCAACAACCCGACTGCTGAGCATTAACTACTAAGCAGGCGGGACCAACCTATGTTGGTATACATAATTACATAATAAATCTTAATAATTGTACTTAGTAGCAATTTTGTTTTGTTGGATTTATGCTGAATCATATAGCCAATGACACTCGAGAAAACACCAGGAATCGATTGACATATTATCAAAATCTGTCCATTGGTCAAGGAGTTATGAGGGAACATAGAATCGGACATACATACGAGCCAAACACATTACCCTCCTTTTGGGCTTTGCCGCAGTCGGGTAAAAAGGAGACATTATTTTTTTTTTCCATTATCCATTGGTGCTTCTGGTTAGCTCAGAGTACCATATTACCAACACTAGATTGATGAAGTATCTAGGGATTGAAAAGTATCATTTATAGCTAGCACGGAAATCCTGATAGCTTAGTAGGCCTAGCCTACAGAAAAGACAAGTCGGGGCGAAGCTACCCAAGTCACCGGTTTCCTCACGATGTTTTCCTTCACTCTCAGTATGACTTTTCCTGCTGTGAAGTGATTAAGACCATGTGTCTAAGTGTGTCTAAAACTTTATCTCCTGCAGCTGCGGTGTGGCTACATTAATACTTAGATGTCCGTCTGTGAAACGATTTTTCCAGATTTCGCAACTCAGTTTTAATTTACGTCTATACTTAAAAGTAATAGTCGCAATAGTTTTGCACTTTTAATAATAATTACATAACCCGGGACTTTCAAACCACCCAGATTTCAACGTGTATATGTCAGTAACATCACAGATTACAACATTTCCTCAGGGTTTCGCGGATTCTGTTAAATCCAAATTGTTAGAGTACATCCAACCTCTAGTTATGGAATGCGCGAAAGAGATGGACTTCACTGAGGAGATGATCGAAGAAATGAAGGAGAAAGGGAAGATTGTTGACAAACCTTGCCTGATCGCTTGTTATTTTAAGAAGGGAGGTGTGGTGAGTAGTTTTCCTTTTCGTACTGCAAGCGACTATCTGTCTGACCTGCCGATTTTTTTATGTAATTTTTTTACATGTAATGTAATTTCGGGTCAGTCAATTTTATGTAAACCGTAAATAATAATTAAAAAAACTTACAAATCTATTACAACAATAATTAAAATAGGTAAAGCTTTTACTAAATTTGTTTGTAAATAATGTATTATGATACAATCCGTTTTGTGTGACACGGCGCGCAGCGTGCGGCGTTTCTATAAGCGGTGATGCAAAACACTTGGTCGTTACCCGTAAAAACTACCCAGTTGCAATGATCACACACTATGTGTTTTATGATGGGTTCACTTAAAAACAATGAAAAGTAAAAAAATAACATAAAAACGTGATTACTTGACGTATTTTTTTGTTATTGTTATTGTAACATTGGTTATACATACAAATGTCAACTTGGTGTGATTCTAATGCAATTCTTACAAAGAATGTGGCGTTTTTTTTAATAATTGTGTTCTTAAATTATGGACCAAGATATTTGGTTCAAACTGAATTGATAAGGGTCAAACTAGATACAGAAATTGTCCTTGATAAATTAAGTTACTGAATAAAAATTTGTATATTTTGCTGAAGTTTAGATTATTCAGATTACCTTTTGAGCTGTTATTAGCTATTTTGTGCAGGTTAAGAAATTGTTACTGTTATTTTATAAAGGTGATTTGTACCCTAACACTGCAGTATCAAATCTCTTGCTTAGTTACACATTTAATGGGTCTAATCTAATTATTTATTAGGTAAACTTAATCGCCTTAATGGACGACGTTTCGGCAATGTTGAAGTTTCGTGGTCACGGGTAGACTAAAGTGGCGAGTACTGTATCTCGGTGTACCAAACAAAGCAGATGCCTTCTAGTACTGACCACTTGGCTAGCCTCCTGCAGCCAGGTTATTGAACGTTTCGTTCAATCACAAGGCTGAATGACCTTTAGACCTTTAATTGGATGCCGCCACTTAATGAACGTCCTGGGTAGTTAATTTGACTGCTAATTTTACCAGTTGGCGGCTACATTTCTAAACTTTCAAAAACTATTTGTCACGTAATAGTAGGTGAGCCATCTATTCGATCTTCTTAGCGAGAGATGCCTATTTCTGCTATTGCTTAGTAGACTACCAAATAGAGACTAATAGCAGCTATTGTCATCCTTATATCACTGTGTTGAAATACTATGAGTGTATTAGACTCTTGGGCCTGTTGTTATTCATGTTACAGCTAGACGGCGATGGCATGTTCTTAGTTGAAGAAGCTCGGAAAATCGTGAAGGAAGTTTTGGAAGGCGAAAGTCCCGAAGACTTAGTGGAGTTCGACAATATGGCTCTAAAGTGCGCTTCCGGTAAGAAAATCTCACAATATTTTTTTGTTCCGCACAAAGGGAGAAAGAGAGAGATGTTTCTCTTTTTCATTCCAAGCCTAGGGCCGTGTTTCACATAGAAATAATTAGTAGGTATGTAATAAATGTATAATTGTCAATATTTTTTGCCCAACCTAGTCACACGATTGGGTCGGTTGGGCGAGAACGACTGACAATTTCATTGTGAATTATGAAACCCCACTTTATGAAACGGGGCCAAGGGGTTACTTCTTAGATCCAAATGCAATGTTAATTCAGTCCAATTTGAATATACACATTTGAATAATGAGCAAAAATTTACAAAAGGCTGTCTTTTTAACGGTTGGTAAGAGGGCTCATGACGAAATATATTTCGAAAAATTATTAAACAATTTAAATTAAGTTAAAAGACTCGATATATCGAGCGAATGTGGGTGGAAGGGCCGGTAAGGGACGACCCAGACGGATATACTTCGACCAAATAGGGGATGTATTAGCAAAGGGCAAGATAAAAAGTACCCGAAACCGGCGTGCGTGCATGCAACGACTAATGAATGTTGAGGAAGCGAAAGTGATCTATTAGGATCGTAGCAAGTGGCAGTCCCTGGTCTCTGCCTACCCCTCTGGGATACAGGCGTGAGTTTATGTTATGTTTATGATAAAAGACTCTATCATAACGCAACTTTTGTCACCTCTTGCGTAATGAAATTCGAACAAAAAAAAAATCCCTTACAAAATTGGCTCATCCTAATGCACATCGAATAAACAAAGAATTGTAGAATGAAATAGGACCCTAAATGTGATAATGCCTGAGCCCAGAATTGGAATGCAGGTACAGTCGAAAGAAGGTCGACCTTTACATTTTTTTAGCAACGTCGCCCCTTGAAGTAATCGTATTTAAAGTTTGAGGCGTTTTCACCTGTCCAATTGTGCATAGGCTAATTCTAATGAGTTTGTTGTTTTCTGTTTCCAGTTAATGATGAAAAAGTTGGAGACAGTGAAGAAGGCTGCGATAGAGCGTTGTTGCTTCACAAGTGTTTTAATATGTAACTCACGAAAGGCGCATACTGCAGCCGACTGTCGGATTAAGAAGACAAAGTAAGTTCAGTCGATAGGTGCTCGTCTAGTCCTTCATGTTCTTCTTTTCCACATTGCGCTAGAAATACCTAACGAGTTATAGTCCAATCATTCTAAGAATGCCGATGACGTTTCATTTCTGTGACAAAAATCTAATAAAAATTGCAAATGATATGCAAAAGTAAAAATAGAAATGGGTTGTTTGTACTACTATAAAGTACTTGGATGACCGAGCTTTGCTCAGTATATTATTTTTTTGTTAATCTTGTGTTTTGGAAATAATATTTAGGTACGATGAAAAAAAGGGGAAAAAAAGGAAAAATATTCGTATTCTAATGATATTTTAGCAGTTTTGCTTTGCACGGATAAAACGACTTTTTCTAAATATGAAACCTAGCTTAGGGTATTGGATGTAAGCACCTATGTATCTCTTTCTGAAACAGTGGCTTTATTGTTTGTTTATTTTAATCTTAGAACTAAATCTAGAACAACATCCTGTATTGCGCCTTTTACTTATTTATTATAGTAAGCACTACCTATCTGTGGGAAATGCTGAGGAATTGGCGAAATGTACTATATTGATTCTAATATTTTTTATCTTATAAGTTTGTCAATTCTGTTTTTTCTCCTTGAATAAATAATAATAATTAATAAACAATGACATTACAAGTTTTGGAAAGGTACGTTCTATGATTGTTTTGGAAGCTGACTTCGGCATTCTTTCAATAATGTAGGTTTTACTATAACTGTGCTTGTATAATCTTTGCGGCATAAAAAAGTAGCATTAAAAGTCAACTCTTTAGAGTGAATCGGAAACTACAGGATTTTTTTTTGGCTAAAGAAAGAAATTAGAGGAAGAACAATTGTAGATAGATTAGAACAATGTACCGTATGTATGACATACATACATAGGACATAAGACTAGACAAATATTGTGTAAGCGAGAAGTACATATTTTTCAGTCTTTCTCAAATTAACCGTGCTAACTTGCCGAGAGTATATGGGTGGTCAACGTTCACGTTTGCACAATGGGACGATTCGTATGTGATAAAAGACCGAATGTAAGAGTCGGATTCAGATCTAAAAAAATTCTGTTTACTTATAAATATCATTAAATAAATGGTATTTGTCTTCCACAAGCTTTATCATCTCACGTAACGACGTGTGAGAGAAGGCCTTTGCCCTACAGTGGGACGCTTATGAATATGAATGATGAATGAATGATTTGTTTGGATATTAAGTAATTTTAAAGTCCCTGCAACTTTGCTTGTAAGTATAAAAATGAAACCTTTTTGACCTTTCTGTTTCAGTTAAATAACGACTGTCTACTCTACTATGGACCATGGATTATTACTGTACATTCTGATCATTGAATAAATATATCTTTATACCAACTCTAACAAGTGTTTAATGAACTATCAAGTTTTTATTTATGTTTCCATACTTACGGCTTTATTTATAAAACACAATTCCTCTAAAGCACTCCTCAGAGGCAGTTTATTAAATCTGTGTTTACTAGTAAAATCCCACCGACAGACTATTTTACTCGCGGTTTATCGAGTGTTCTAAGTAATGGTGTTTTTATAAATAAGACCGTTAGTTTAATACACAGCCTGACTTGTTAGTCACCATCCAAAGTCGTTGTCCAACTGATAGCTGTTATTAACAATAGATTAAAGGACTGTTAGCGTACGAGAAACCGGGAGTAATTTTACAAGTTTAGCACTGAGTGTTCAACATTCATTCAAAATTATAAGAGGACTTAGGGCGAGTTTTCCGAAACTGGTGTTAGGCGTTGAGTTCCTGAAGACGCGCTTGTTCAAAGGCGATGGTGCCTGAGCTAATAGCTTTCCGCCATACAGGTTTTTGTTGTGCAAGTTCCTCCCACTTATTGACGGCTATATTGCTTGAGACTAGGTGGCGCTTTAGGGCATCTTTAAACCGAAGGTATCGACTACCTACTTTGTATTTTACGCAGCTAAGATGGGAGTAGAAAACAGCTTTCGGCAGTCTTGAAGAGCACAGTTTGCATATAGAGGCAGATGGTCTTGTGGTAAAGATTCTGAGTGCCATATTTTTAGTACCAATTTAAACAGCCTATTATGTATATGTGGTCCTCCGTACTTATATATTTCAGACGGCAGACTGTCGAAACCGGGAGTTTTGACATTTTTAAGTCGTCCAATGGCCTGCATAGCATAAGCAGCCTATATACGTCCCACTGTAGGGACTCTCTCTCTGAGAGAGAGAGTATGGGCTTAATCACCACGCGTGCCCACCACGGATTAGCGATTCCAAGCGCTGAGGTATGTGAATAGCTCAGACACCCAGGTTTTCTCACGATGTTTTCCTTCACCGTTAGCGAATGGTATTGCTACTATAACTTCACAAATGTACATAACTTAGAAGGAAAAGTCATATGCCCGCACTGGGAATCAAACCTGGGTCTCCCGCTTCCGAGTCCAATGTTCTACCCACAAGGCTACCGCCGCTTATGGCCTGCATGAATTCATCAAAAGAAGGAATGTCTTCAAGTTTACTTGATATTAGCGAGTTCTCAAGCGATTTTAAATAGGAAAAATCGGCACCGTGGCTGTTGGGTTTAAGCACTTCCTCAAAGTGCTCCGCCCATCGCAAAAGAACTTCTTGAGGATCTGTAATGCGCTTACTCCCATCACGCGAGAAAACTGGAGCTGTCCGTTTGCATTGAGGGCCAAAGACAGTTTTCAAACCCTCATAAAATTTTCCAGTTTGATTGGAGTCTGCAGCTTTCTGAAGTTCTTCCGCTTTTTTGCCACCAAAGATTTTTTAAAGCCCTCACTTTGCACTTTAGATCTTTCTGAAGTTGTCTACGCTGTTTAATAGCGACCGTCTTGTTGCTTAAAGCCTATTTATAATCACCACCTAGTCTTCGCAATTCAGAACCCGAATCATCAAACCAGTCATGAATCTTTGTTTGCGGTTTACCAATAACACGCTGAGAACAATCATGTAGAGCTCTTGAGAATGTGTGCCAATCCTCATTAATAGAGGAGTCTCTGACGGCGACAAATTCCGATTTTCCAAATTCCACGTCGAGTTCTTTCATTATCATCATCATCATCATCATCATCATCATCATCATCATCAGCAATTTGACGCCCACTGCAGGACATAGGCCTCCCTCATGGTTTTGCAAGCTTCCCGGTCTTGTGCCGCCCGCATCCAGCAACTCCTCGTCACCGTAACCAGGATGTCAGACCATCTGGTGGGGGGCCTTCCCAGGGCTATGTGCCCCGCCACTGCCACTTAAACTGTGCAATTCTTCGAGCTGTATCAGTAACTCGAGTTCTTCTGCGGATCTCCTCATTCCTGATTCGATCACGCAGTGAAACTCCTAACATAGCTCTCCCCATTGCTCGTTGGACGACCTTGAGCCTTCTTATGAGGCCCATAGTCAGTGACCAGGTCTCACATTCATAAGTCATCACTGGTAACACACATTGGTTATACACCTTTGTCTTGCGACGCCGATGTATTTTGGACGCGAAAATGTGTTTTAGTTTCCCGAACGCTGCCCATCCCAGTTGGATTCGACAAGTGACCTACAGGACCACAATACAAATTCTATTCATTTGCAGTGCGGAGTGAGACAGGGAAATGTAATATCTCCGAAACTGTTTACAGCTGCACTTGAAGATGTATTCAAACTTCTGGACTGAGAAGGATCTGACATCAACATAAATGGCGAGTACATCACTCACCTTCGATTCGCCGATGATATAGTGATTATGGCTGAGACCCTGGAAGATTTGAGTTCCATGCTTAATGACCTGAACAGAGCTTCTAACAGAGTGGATCTTAAAATGAACATGGACAAGACTAAGATAATGTGGAACTCCCATGTAGCACCCACTCCTATCCACGTTGGCGGCTCTGACCTCGAACTTGTCGACCACTATGTATACCTTGGACAAACAGTCCATAATAAAACTGCATTTTAACGGATACTAACTCGTTTACTTTTCTATTTTACAGTTTTCCGACGTTTCGGTACTTTTGCAAGTGCGGTAGTCTCGGTAGAGTGAGGTGACAGGCGTCTTTTTGAAAGCATTAACTGTTATCGAGCGAATGTGGATGGAAGGACCGGTAAGGGACGACCCAGACGGACATTCTTCGACCAAATAGAGGATGTATTAAGAAAGGGCAAGATAAAAAGTGCCCGAAACCGGCGTGGGTGCATGCAACGAAGCGTTGAGGAAGCGAAAGTGATCTGTCAGGATCGTAGTAAGTGGCAGTCCCTGGTCTCTGCCTACCCCTCTGGGATACAGGCGTGAGTTTATGTTATGTTATGTTATGTAACTGTTAGTTTACTACCCTCGGCAAAAATTAAGATTAATTAATTAATTGGAGTGCTAATTTAAATTTAAAAATTTGCCAAGATATTTCTGGAACGTAACTTCATAATTTTTGCCGAGGGTAGTAAACTAACAGTTAATGCTTTCAAAAAGACGCCTGTCACCTCAGTCTACCGAGACCACGGCACTTGCAAGAGTACCGAAACTTCGAAAAAATAGTAAAATGGAAAAGTCAACGAGTAAATATCCATTAAAATTCAGTTTCATTGTGTCTAGTGCTCGTGTTAACCTCAGAAAACACTATACAAATAGCCCAGTTTGGTAAATCCAACTTCGAGAAAGAGGTCAGGAGGAGCCTGGTCAGGCTCCAGGAGACGGGCAGCAGCGTCTTCCTGAGATTCCAACCGCATACTGCGATCGCCAACCCGCTTGCCAAGCGTGGCGATTATTGCAAAACCCCTCATGGTTATGAAAACCACGAAGGAGGCCTATGTCCTGCAGTGGGCGTTTAATGGCTGATGATGATTACATTCGGTACCGACTCGTGCGTTAAGTCTCCGAGCAGGACCACTTTGTCGCAGGGTATAATCATGTGCAACGATTCACGCAGAACCCCATAAAACTTTGCTTTGCTCTCGTCAGACGCTTGAAGTGTAAGTGCATACGCATTTTTCAGGTGGAGATATTTTTTGGTAGCTAAGTGTAAGCGTAGTGTCAAAAGCCTATCATTAATCCCTTTAGGGGGCTCAATTAAAGATTTTGCTAGCTCGTTTTTAATGGCAAAACCAACACCACTGGCTGCTTTTTCAGAGGAAGGCTTGGAGGAAGGCTCTTTTTTAGACGGAGACCAACCTAGTAGTAGGTGTACCCACCCAAATCTTCGCAGAGCTGTCTACTGTTCGACAAATAAGTTTCGCTGATTGCAGCAATATCAATTTTCTGTCGCGACAGTTCTCGAGCTATAAGCGCAGTCTTTCTTTCGGGACATAAATTCCCATCGTTGTCCAGTAGTGTTATCACGTCCCAGGATGCAAAAACGAGAGTCCTAAATTTATTTGCTTTCTTGTTACGATTAATTGGTGCCTGAGTGACCACGGTTTGCCATCCAGGAAGGGGTTGAGACGAACTATGTTCAGGCCACGTTTTCTAGGCTCCTCCCCGTATTAGGGAAAGCATTGCGATCTTGAATAGGGCTGCTTTGTCTTTGGACGATCTGCTGAACCCGAACTCTCGTCTCTGTCGATTCTAAAAGCGACCATCCCCGTCCGACCGCCGTACGTGCAGAAAAATGGCTAGGAGCCGTTCGCTAGTCCAAACTCCTTCCACCATCTCTCCATCGCCGGTTAAAGTCGTAGTCCAGTTAATTGCCAAGGGTCAGAGGGTATTTGCATCAAAGTTCTCTTCTCTTAGGCAAAGAGACTTATGGAACAAACAGTATGGAACAAACAGTTCATAATATTTTTGTGGTTCCAAAGTTGTCGCCATACTCGAACTAGTTCGTATCGATGAGTAGAACCCCTTTTTAATTATTTACTTATTTCTCCTCCTTTTTCGGAAAAATAATGAAAGGTATTCTGATACACAATGTACACAAAAGCCGCAAGATAAGTGATCAACTTCATTTGTCACATGGAATAAACAAATCCTTTATTTGTCTAACATCAGATTATATTAAAATTGCTGCAAACTGGGACCGTGGTCGTGTAAATTATAGGGTAATTTAACTAATAAACATAAAATGTTACACCTATAAATAAGAGATCAGCGTCAGCGGCTGTGAGAACACTAGGCGGAGGGGTGTAAGCCGAATAGTGATTCCTATACGTAATTTCTATACGTAAAATAAATAAGTGGCTGGGATTTAGAAACTATGGGGCTGCGTGTTGTGTCACTGTTTGCTTTAATGTTGGTTGTAGCAGAAAAAAATGTTTACGTAAGTATCTTTCGTATTCTTGTGTGTGTATATGTATACTTATATATGTTTCCCGTTTTCGACATCTTGATTTATTACTTTGGACGAAACAATAATTGTTTTTGTGGATGTATTATTATTTATTTTTTTTACTTATAATTATTAATTTATGTTTTTATGTTCTGTTAAATGTTTTGTAAGTTTTAGAATATATTGAGAGATTTTAATTTCTTATGTAATGTCCTGTTAAATGTCTTGTGTGCAATAAAATTAAAATATTTAAGTATATTTTATTTTATTGTGGGGAAGTCCGTGCCAATGCCAATATCACAGGGAGGTTTCCATAGACTGTAATTAACTGACCTATCGGATTTTAGTACACTGATTTCGTTAGCGATACGGGATACCCACATATTCTCTTCATAGATTTTATTATATTCCGTTCTCGATACTCAGATATTCTCTGGATAACCCTTTTTTGTTCACCCCTCTGCAATAGGCGTAAGTTTATATATGTACTGTATAGGAATATGAAAAATTCACGAATTTTCTACATAATGGGGTGTAAAAAATTTTTTCGAAGTAATCATGTCTGATATTTTATATTTGATAGAGTTTTCCGGCCCATTTTTGCTTCGTAACAATCTAGGTTTTGCTTGAAATGAACTGGACACCGCTATTTAATTTTTATTGTAACTATTTTATTTAATTTTCCTGGGTTCAAAGTAGACTTGTTTAAAATATTTTTTCCTAAAAACAATTAAGCCACTATTTTTCTTTTAAATTGTGGCAATGAGGTTTAAATCATGATTAGGTTTTAAATCATATCACATATTATTTATGTGTCCTAAACTTTAAAGTAGAACGTTTGTTTGAAGTTGTTTTTTTTAATTAGTTTTGATTTCAGACAGGCACAAGGTAAACTTTAATATCTTATTCTACCAGTGGGAGAAAACCACAAAAGGTTTATCTGCCGCAGTTAGTTATTGGAGATTTCTTTGATTGCTACTTTATGACCTGCGTGGTAGGCAAGTGATGTACGTTATAACAAAATAGGTTCATCTGTTGTCCGTATAGCAGTTATGTCTATATCATCATAAGATGTCTCAGAACAATAAGGTTTTGCCTCTCCGGTTCTTTAATCTGTAGTGTCGAATTTTTGTGCCAAACTCTGCTTACGACGTTAACGTAATTTAGCGATTACTCTGGTAAAAATTGTTAGGTACTATTTTTATGTTATCATAGAACTCCATCATTGGCTAAATATTTGACTGTTATAAATCAACCATTAAGGGCTGGTGCCTATTTCGGGCAGCGGCTGAGCCTCGCTGTTCAGCGGGGTAATGCTGCCAGCCTTCTAGGCAGGTGCCTAGAAGGCTGGCAGCGATTTGGCCTCACTTTTCTATTTATATTTCTAGTTTCGTTCGCTAATACACTTTAATTATTTAGTTATTTTAAGATTTTGTATAAATTATTTTAAGAGATATTTAAATGTACTTGTAAATTGCAATTGCAATACAATTGTTTAAATTAAGTACAATTGCTTTAATTTCATTTAAGCAATTTAATTTAAGCAATTGCTTCTAAGTACAGTGGCTTAAATTAAAAAATATATTTTATTAAGTACGTACATTATTTTTAACAGGGAAAGCCGCAGTCCGTATTGAATAAAATCATACGCCTCGGTGTACATTCATTAATGGAATGCGCGGAAGAGATGGACATCACCAAGGAAATGGTCCAAGAGATTATGAAGGAAATGGAGGACCACCCATGTCTCGCCGCTTGTACTGCTAGGAAAAATGGAATTGTGAGTTTTCAGTTTCGACTTGAGATGACATAAGGACCTTCCAAACTACACACTTTTAAGCAGATTTAAGTATTCGGAAGACGATAAATAAACGGAAAAAATACTTTGGGAACATTAAGTACACTCTTGTTTCAGTTGGGCAGTTATGTAAAACTCTTTCTGTCTCAACTTTACTTCTAAGGTTAGGACGTATTATCGCTAGCTTATCATTGATGTTACAGGGGTGGAACTAAATCCCTATATACTAACATAATAAAAAATAGGGGTTCTTAGGGATTTACCTTCGGGCAGAATTGCGAAATCACGAACAAAAATATCAACTATACCTTAAGTACGACAGTTATCACCTGTGGTATTGTGGTGTTGTTTAAAAAAAAAACTTATTCCATTAAAACAGCCTTCTAATGCAGTTTAAGTAGTCTGTGCTGTGGGGAAAGACCAACTTAAAATGCATTTGAAGAGGGAGGTACTGTTACTAAGTCAGCGAAGATTAAGGAACCGTGTTTATAAGTAAAGGTCATGGCACATTATACCGGTACCACAACGACACAGCTACAGCACAGCTCCGTCTTGAATTTAAGCTACCGCTAGCCGTCAGCACGCTAACCACGCGTCGCAAGCTCACCGTATGCGCGCCGGCTGCAGCGTGCATGCTCGCTGCCACCGGGAGTACCGCATATTTTATGGCATTTGTGATTGAACACGCCTAGGAGGCTAGGACTAGAACTAGCTGGCGGCTCGCATTCAGCGCGCTGGAAGCATGCGGGCCGCTCGCCGGCTGCTAGTTGAGTTTTATGGCACGAAACACTAGCTTTTGCCCGCGACTTCGTCCGCATGAATGAGTAATTTCCGGGATGAAAAGTATCGTATATCCTTTTTCGGGACTCAAACTACCTCCATACCAAATTTAATCTGAATCCGTTCAGCCGTTATTGCGTAATTAATTGAGTAACAAACGTCCAACATCTTCAGAAACTTTCTCATTTATAATATTATAGTAGCTTTTGCCCGCGACTTTGTTCGCATGAAATGAGCGATTTCCGAGATCAAAAGTATCCTATGTCATTCCCCAAGACTCAAACTACCTCCATACCAAATTTCGTCTAAATCTGTCCAGCCGTTATTGCGTGATTGAGTAACAAACATCCAAACATCTTCACAAACTTTCACATTTATAATATTAAGTAGGATAGTAGGATACTATAATGATGTCACGCAACTGAATGCCCAAATTTGAATGAAAAGTGAATCGCTGGGTTGGAGCCATGCCGTTGCGGTGCCATTATAATGTGCTACGACCTTAAGACAGAAAAATATATGGTATTCAATATTTTCTCTGTGCGACACTGTTTCGTCTTCTGGCTTTATGCATTATGTTTTTATTAAAGATGGACGATGCCGGCATGTACTCGTTGGAAGGTGCTCAAAAACTCATCAAAGAGATTATGGAAGGCGAGAATCCTGAAGATGCCAAGAAGTTAGACGATGTGGCACTAAAATGCGTCTCTGGTAATTTGCTCTTCTATGCTTTTATAGTGTGCCAGCCAACTATATTACTGAGCCTGTTCTTCTGTTCATCCGACTGTTGTTCTGTCCATCCGTCCCGCCAGGCCGTCCGTCCGTCCTGACGTCCTAGTTTTATGTTTTTTAAATCAGTTTTTTTATTTAAAGCTTTTTGGTATCTTTTTACTCATAACATGAGAGTTGGCGTCCACCATTTTGTATTTTTTTGTGACGTGAGCCAATTACTCTTGGTTGATACTAGGGGGGGTTCAATAAGTAGTGAGAATGAATAAGATGCAATTAACTTTTATCAAATGTTATTTTATTTTTCAACATAGTTACCTTTTAATTGTATACACTTAGCATATCTTTTCCTAAACCTAAAATTCCTTTCTTAAAAAAAATCTTCATCTTGATTCTCTAAAAAATTCACTGAGTCACCATTGTCGAATTTCTAGCCTCTTAGATATTCTTTCAATCTTGGAAATAGATAAAAGTCACTAAGAGCAAGGTCTGGAGATTATGGAGTATGTTCCACCAATTTGAAGCCATCATCATTGATGATCATCATCACCATAATACCATCTTTGGACTCATTCGCTGGGGCGTTATCTTGATGAAACAAAACAATTTTAGCGAGTTTGCCACACCGCTTTTTGCGCATTTCGTCTCGCAACTTTTTGATTTGTCCTGCGTACATATTCCCCGTAATAGTGGCTCCATGACTGAGGTATTCAATTATCACCACCTCTTGGCTGTCCCAAAAAAGAGAACCCATGATCTTGCCGGCCGATGGAACGGCCTTGAATTGCTTAGGGGTCGGTGATGATGGTCTCTTCCAAGTCATGGATTGTTTTTTTGTTTCAGGGCCGTAATGGTAAAGCCATGTTTGATCCATAGTTAGAAATTGAGCCAAAAACAGTTCAGGATCTTGTTGTAACAGTTCCAAACAGCTTTGTGAAATTCTCAGCCTGGTTCGTTTTTGTTCGGCTGTTAGCATTCTAGGCACCCAACGCGCTGAGCATTTTTGAGCCTGAGACTTTTTTCATCCCCAAATGGTCATTTATTATATTATGAACACTCCCTTTTAAAATCTTTAGCTCTTCAGCTATAAAGCGATTTTTTCAACATTTTTTATCATTTCTTCAGTTACTGCAGTCGTAGGTCGCCCTGAGCGTGAATCGTCATTAGTGAATATTCCTCGCCCTCGTAAACTCAGCACACTAACCGTAGAATAAGGAGTAGCATAAGCCTCTAACGTATCTTGCAAATCTTGATTTACTTCTTCCGTAGTTTAATTTTTCAAACACAATTTTCTCTATTTTCGATTACTCGTTGCGATAGAACACAAGAAGCTTCTATGATTGAAAAAAACAAAAGAGCATCTAACTTTTTTTAGATAAGTGGGCTATGTCTGGCAGTATTTTCTTTTTCTCTATAGTAGGTACTTATTGAACACCCCTCGTACATAAGTATGTATGACAAGCTATATGTAGTAAATATAGTGTTTATAAATGCTCTGACAGTGAAAAATGGTGACATGAGGAAACTAGTGACAGCAGAAGCAAATCGAGCTCAAACTCCAATTAATTAAAGCGAGTGCAGCATAGGTAGCACAACGACGCGAGTCGCGCATTTTAATATCAAAAGTCGCGAATTGACATTTCTATTTATTTCTACAAAGAACATTTCTGACATTTTAGTGCCACAATACGTGTGACTCGCATCATCGTACTAGCCATGCTGCGCCAGTGATAGCTGTGACGCAAGCTAACTGATTTTAGATGACAACGTATAAAGTTTTGAGTGACCCAATAGTGCTAGGACTTTTATGGCTACAACTCAAATTACGCATCGTGTCGCTGTTGGGTAAACTGTAATCAGTGATTTGACAGACATATAAATTAAAAGACTGTTTTCGTTTTCAGTTAACGATGAACAAGTTAAAGACGGTGCGAAGGGATGTGAGAGAGCGATACTGATTCACAAGTGCTTCAAAATGTAATTCAATGAAGGTATATCGACGAACTATTTTTGCACGATTGTAAAGAAAAATATACACACATGATTTCAAACAAAAATATACACATATTTTTCTTCGGAATCATCGTTCCTTCAGCGTTTCAACTGACAACGGGAAGGCACATGTTAAACGCGAAGTTGAACAATTAGAAACATATGGATACAATCATACAAACAGTTAAATGTTAAGGTGCGACTCGGAGCTAATGAGCGCCATAAATAAAGTTCTTTTGTGGCCTAGAACCAAGTGCCAAGAACTTAAGACTATTTTGCAAAAAAACAGCCGTTTTCAGCAGAATAATAGTCATACAGCCCTATCACACTAGCGATTTGCGAGCGATTTGAAAGCGATGTGATTCGCAGCGATTACGCGGCGAGCACGCCGCAACGACGCTGCGCCGTCGCGGCGAGCTCGCGGCGTTAGATCCACGTTTTGGACACTCAGTAGTAAAATGGATTGATCTAAGGAGGAAATACTAGTGCTAGCCTTGTTACTTTGAAGATGCAAGAAACGAAAGCAGATACAATTCAACGTCGAGTCTGGGAGGATTCATTATCAAGTAATCGACTTCGGGAGAGATATTACTACGTATTCCATATAACAAGACGATTTTGAATTTTAGTTACAAATAACTTCGTATCCATTTATCCAGTATAAGATTAAAAGTAACTTATTATTAAGGCTGGGTTCTCAAACATTACTCCGAAATCAGGTGTTTTAAAATACATTTAACTCTCTAATGGTTAGTATTTAAAATTTGAAAAATATATGTATTAATTTTCAATGTCCTATCTAGGGCCGTCATGTATTATTTTTATGATTTTTAAAATTTTATAACATCAAAAAGAAATCGCGAAGGTGAGTCTAAATTATCACTAGATATGCTTTTATTTGAGCTATACTGAGCTTTGGATAATAAAAACTATACCAAAATTACTGTCACTGGGTGACGTTGGTTGTCGAAATTCTATTAAAGGGATTTGTATTTCTGTAATATCAAAAATGCCTACGTTTCGCTCGCACAGCGCAATAAGTCCCATACAAATCCGTGCGCTCGGAGAACCCAGCTTTAAGAACTTTTCTAGCTTATGTAGTTTATTTTGTATAGACTAGTTTTTTACCACTGCTCCGACTCTCTGAGGTTTGCTGGAAGAAATCTCTTACAGAAATAAGCTCGCCTTTGCAAATGTTATTTCTTATGTGATGTGTTATGTCTGTTCAATGTTTCGTGTGCAATAAAGTAAAATAATAATATTTTTTCAAATTGCTTACGCCTATAATTTAAACAAGTCTTAATTTTGTTTCTGTAACTTTCTGTTTCAGTTCGATGTCTCATTGGTGGCTCTACATCACGCAGTACAAACCGACCCTTTCATCATTGGACTATCTGCTCTTTAAATAAACCAATATTTAACCATAAAATAAATAACTCTGACGAGAGATTTACTAACTTATACTACGTTTTTTAATTTTACGAGTATTAGTTCATCACCAGTTCTGCGTGCTATGTGCCCCGCCACTGCCACTTCAACTTACTAATCCGCTGGGCTATGTCGACGACTTTTCGTCTACGGATCTCATCATTTCTGATTCGATCTTGTAGAGAAATTCCGAGCATAGCCCTTTCCATAGCTCGTTGCGTGACTTTTAGCCTTCTTATGAGGCCCATAGTGAGAGACTACGTTTCAGTGCCATAAGTCATCACTGGTAACACACACTGGTTGTATAATTTTGTCTTGAGCAATTGAGGTATATTAGACGATAATACTTTTCTAAGTTTCCCGAATGCTGCCCAGCCGGGTTGGATTCGACGATTGACCTGTTTCACGAAGTTGGACCGTCCTAGTTGGACTGTTTGTCCTAAGTAGACGTATTCGTCTACAACTTCGAAAGTCGAGTTCCCCAATGTTATTGGGGTGGGCACAACACGGGCGTTCGACATGACCTTCGTTTTGTCCATGTTCATTTTAAGGATCACCCGTTGGGAAACTCGACTGAGGTCTTCGAGCATTTTTTCAACAAATATAAAAAAAAAATATGCCGAGTTCTTACATCGTTTCTGCCATGACTACTATATCGTCGGCAAATCGAAGGTGCGTGATGTACTCGCCATTGATATTGAGGCCGCGTCCCTGCCATTCCAGAAGCTTGAAGGCATCTTCCAGTGCGTTCGTGAACAGTTTCGGAGAGATAACGTCTCCCTGTCTCACGCCTCTTCTCAATGGAATTGCCTCCGAATTCTGCTCCTGTACTCGGACCGACATGGTGGCGCTGTTGTACAAGCACTTCAGCACCTCGATATACCGATAGTCACTACGGCAACACTGCCCATGTCTCGATCAAATCGAAGGCTTTCTCATAGTCCACAAACGCTAAGCAGAATGGCAAATTATACTCCTCAGTCTTCTGTATAATTTGCCGCAGCGTGTGGATGTGGTCAATGGTACTCAAGCCCTTTCGGAAACCGGCTTGTTCGGGAGGCTGGAAGTCATCAAACCTGCGTTCGAGATGATTCGTGAGGACCCTCGAAAACAGCTTATAAACATGGCTCAGAAGCGAGATGCGTCGGGAGTTCTTTAATAGATCCGTTTTTCCCCCGAAGGGTAAACAACGGATATTTAGGTTTCTGCCGTAGCTTGAACCACAGGTGAGATAACACCCTTGTAACTCAGCCCTGTATAACCCTTTTCCTTGACAGATAGCGCCCTCTATCGGCGTTAAATGTACTAACACTCGCCCGGTGTGCCGCCGCCGGCTGTCACTTTCTCAGTACGTGGAGCCGGCAAGGCCCTCAGGTGTGGTTCAAGCTACGGCAGAAACCTAAATATCCGTTTTTTACCCTTCGGGGGAAAAACGGATCTATTTAGGTGTTCGTGCCTACGCTTGAACCACAGGTGAGACGTGTTTAATCTCTGCCGGCGCGGGACCGGGCGTACTGTGATGAAAAAGATGTTGTATGAAGTTAATATAAAAATAAAACCTTGTGATTTCTAGAAAAATTAATGCTTTAATTAGATAACATAAGAAAAGTAGCTTTTTAACATTTAATATGAGTTTTAATAGAAAACAAAAATAGTCTTAAGCAACATTAATCAGTCTTAATTGGCAATATTATAATATATTAATTAATCAACAGGAGAAAAGCAGGTGCCAAGGTTAGCGCTGTTGCTCATTGAAGCAGCCGTTTGTACCTCACGGAAATAATGATTGAAAAATGTGAATTTCGATCTCCAATTTCCTCTTTTTAGAACTTCATCGATGTCCATGTTTCTCTGTGTCCAGTTATTTGTAGCTACACCAGCTCTGATGCTTCCCGCTGGGGATGATATATTTGCCTCTTTGAAGAGTGTTTTTATCCATCCGGCGATGACGGCGCGTGACGCTTCCTTGACTACACCCCGTGTAGTAATAAATAAGCTTTGTATTTGTGTCGAGCCACGACGACCTTGAGATAGAGAGATTAACTGCTTTACCCAATAGACTATATTTAATCTCGTGGTTGGCATAGCCTTGATAGACCATCCTGATTGTCGGTATGAGGTGCTATCGGTTTTTGATCCATATATCGGCCAAAAAATGAGTTCATCGTCCCTCTCTTCAAAATTCTCTTGATGTAAGCTTAACAGAGTCAAATCATGCACCCTTCTTCCTGACGCCAGTAACAGTAAAATACTAGTATGACGGGATACTGCGAACAAGCTTTTACTGTCCAAGTCATAGGACTCAATGAATTTCATCAGGTCATCGATCTTCCATGAAAGGGTTGCCTTTCTTTTCGGTTGTTTCGATAGGATCCCTTTGATTGCGTGGACGACAATCGGATGTGAACACAAATAAGAGCTCTTATGTGGGTTGGTAAACGTGGCTACCACAGATTTATGAAGCGTTATAGTACTAGGTGCTAATTTCACAACTTCATGTAGATAACAAAGGAACCGTGCCAGGTCAGCTGGACTTGGGTCATCAACTTTAATATTGTTATCGAATGCCCATCTGCACCACTTAAGCCACGCTGGTCGGTAAGTCTTTAGGGTCGACTTTCTCCAGGAAGCTTCAAGCAGCTCTACTTCGAAGTCATTCCACTTGTAAATTTCACTGGCCCAGCCCGTACTGTCCAAACCTGCAAATTGAGGTTGTCTACTCCCGGAGGGGGCAAATTCGTTTGCAGGTCTATGAGGTAGCGAGAGAGGTTCGGGATTTTCCATGGATGTTGGGTTGTTCGTCTCTTTATTTCCGGTGCCCAAAATGCTTTGTGCCACTCCGGTGCTACTAGAAGGTAAGTCCCCGTTGATTGTTGTAGGTGGTGAAGCACTCTTGGAATCAGAGCAGGCGGGGGAAATATCCATCCTAGGTTGTATTCCCAGCTTCGGCTGAAGGCGTCCGTGAACTGGCTCTTCGAATCTGTTGCATCCTCCGATACGTAAGTTGGAACTACCGCCGAGCGCATCGAAGCGAACAAGTCTATTTCTGGGGTACCCAGACAATGGAAAATAACTCTCGTTATTGAAGCCTTCAAATGCCATTCCGGTAGACTTTTTGTCCTGGAAAGGCTGTCGGCTAGTCCGTTGTATGGTCCTGGAATGTAGCGCGCCATCAGGTTGCAATTGTATTGGTCGCATAGATGAAGGATGCTTACTGTTGTTTCCAGGAGTCTTCTTGATTTCGTGCCACCTTGTTTCGTTATATAAGCAGCTGCCGTCCGGTTGTCCGTCTGCCATATTACCGTTACGTTTTGTAGTGCAGGACCCAGCAGTTTGACGGTTTCGTAAAGTGCCCAAATCTCTTTTTGGTTGCAGTGCCAACGTTTTTGTGATTCCTTCCAATGGCCCCATAGTTTCTGACCGTTTGCTATCGCGCCCCACCCTGAGTCTGCTGCGTCGGTTGTTATGAACATTGTTGGATCGGGATTGTGAATGGCTGTGCTTCTGTTTACATTTGTCATCCACCATTCCAACTCGGCCAGGGTTGTGTTTGCCATGGGATAGTGGGCGTAGCGATTTGATTTTGGTAGTCTGTTTGACTCTATCTGTAACCAACGACAATGCAGTCTTCCTAGTGGAACCGTGAACGCTGCAAAGTTTAGCTTTCCTAGACGTATTTTTGCGTCCATCCAGCTCCATTTTCTTTTCCTGGTGAATGTTTGGCAAAGTGATTCGAGTTGTTTGATTTTTGTGTCCGAAAGCAGCTTTTTGTTCGTGCGAGTGTTCCAGATTATGCCTAAATATTCTAGGCATTGAGTGGGTTCTAATCGGCATTTCTTGTTGTTTATGAACCAACCTAGCTCTTCTAACTTCTGCGGCACAAATGCTGTTTGTTCTTCTAAAATGGTTGGATTTTGATGGATCAGGAGGAAGTCGTCGAGGTAGACTACCATTTTTACTCCCGCCGTTTGTCTGAACCAGTGTGCCAACCAGTTTGTTACTTTTGAGAAAGCATGTGGGGCACTTGATAGCCCGAATGGGAGACATGTCATTTCGTACGTTTCCCCTTCGTGTACTAGAGACAAGAATCTGCAATGCGTTGGTACTATCGGTACATGATAGTAGGCTTGCGAGATGTCTATTTTTACCATATAATCTTTTGGGTTGAGAATGGAAGGTATTCGACAATGGTTTAAGAGTTTGAATTGGGGGGCATGAACATACTGATTCAGCCTTTTCAGGTTGAAAATTGGTCTGTTTGTTCCATCGGTCTTTTCTCTCAGAAACATTGTCGAGAAAAATCCCGTTCGATGTTCGCTCTTGCGAATAGCGCCGTTGCTTATCATCTTCTGTATTTCGATTTTCATTTCTCTTGAAGAACGAACCTCGAACGATTTCTGTCGGCTTGATAAGTTTAGCAAAGGCGGCTTTTTTCGAAAAGGAATTCTGTAGCCTGACAATATTTTTAGGACTGTTGATGGAGCTCCTATTTCGGCCCATTTACCTCGATGGAACAACAACTGACCCGCCTTGAAGTCATGCCCTCTTGAGGCCCTTCCATTTACTTTGTCCTCCAGCATTTCTACTATTTTGGTCGTTGAAAGATTGACTTCTCTTACTGGTGTTGACATTGGACGTGGGATTAAAGAATCTGGCAACCTGTTTCGCCGGCCCTTTTTTAAATTGTCCACTTCTTCCCTTGAAACCAACTTTCTGCAAAGACTTATTTTCAACTCTTGTCGATCGATGGTATGTTGTCCTTTTGAACGGAAAAAACTTGTGTATCCCGCCTTGGTCTTTAACGGTCTGAGACAGCTCTGGTTCTTTGAATAAATGGGTGTCTGAAGGCGGTAAGCTGTGAATTATGTCGTGTAACGTTCTATTATTTTTGACTTTATATACGTCTCTCCTTTGCTGAATAATTTCCGCTCTACGTCCACAGACATACTGAAGAAGATCATCCGAACTTTTACGAAATTTGGAATTACTGGCTAGAAATTCCTTCCCGACTGTGTGCTTTAGCTGCCGAGGCATTTTATCGCATAACTCTTCAAAAATTTTCCTTTGTTGAAGGAGACCATTTGTTATAGCCCCCAAGGTAAGGTCCGATTTCTCCAATATGGCAACAGAAGTCCAATTCGGAGTGATCCCCGCAAACTGGTTATTCACTTTAAAGGACGAAAACACTGGTGTTGCCTGAAACTGTTTCTGTACGTCTGTGAAACGAATATTTTTCCAGCCGTCGGTTCCGAGCCTTTGACAATCTACTGCTTGCTCTGCTAGAATCGGGTCCGCCTTTGAGAATTTTGTCTCTGATTCTGTCGTATGAGGCTTAAAGTCAAACAATGATGGCTCTTCGTTTGGAGGCATAGACGTGCCATTAGAAGCTTTGGCTGACCGAAGCTCTTTTAAACGCTGTTCAGTTCTAGCTATCTCAGCGGTGATTGCCGCCTCTGAATCAACCTCTTCCTCTTGGGCGTCATCGTAACAGTAGTTGGCTTCTTCTGAAGCAGGCGAACGATGAGGCCTGATTTCAATCTCTTCAGTACTATCCGGAATCGACTCTTACGATTCGTCCAAAACAGAAGTTTTCGCATTTGATTGTTTTAGCTCATCAAGCTTTTTGTTTTGTTCGGACTGCATTTCTATGAGCTTGTTAAAAAGGTGCATTTGTTGTTGTAGCACTGAAGCCAAAAGATGGTCACTACTTCCTTGGTCCATAGAACTTTGCTTCGGAGAAGGTGAGTCACCCCTGGCCACACGCGGGCGCTTGGAGCCCCTTGGGCCGGGGGTTGTTTCTGGCTCCCCCCCTCTTTTTCTGCTACGAGACTCTGTCGAGAGAGGAGAACTGCAAGCTCGTTGAGAGTGAACGTCTTCGTCAGCTAATATCCTGGAGGTCCTTTCTCGGTTGGTAAGTTTGCCTTGGGCTTTTAGTTCCCGTATATTATCCATAAAGACCTTATATGAAGGGGCGTGGAGCTTTTCAACTATGGCGTGCGGAGAGTAAATCAAGGCTCTTCCTAACGGCCATTCTATTAAAATCTTCCTAATGTGTCTAAAAGCTCTTTCGGGAAGATCTTTTGCATTTGGGAAAAAAGCTCGTGCAATGTCAGTGGTTGGGAGACCAAATCTTAACTTGCTGTCCGTGTTTGGTGATAGTTCCTTGCCAAACACGTCCCCGTAAGAGCAATCTAATACTTTCCATAGCTCCCAGCCCGTGGGATAATTCTTTTGTATGGAGTCAAGTATTGCTAAGAAGGCCTTCTTCTCGTCGTCGTCGTCTGGAACCTGCTTGGCCAATTCGCCCATTGTTTGCGTCGGCGTAGTCGCCATGATCTGTAATCAACCAAACAACTATTCAGTAATTCTGTTTGTCGCTGAATGAGACGACACGACCCATTCGTCGCTTTGCAAGGCGACATGCACTTAATGGCGTTATGTGAGGCGACGAATTGCCTACCCACACGACGCGTCGTCTTATAGGGCAACGCACTCCTTGCCAGGTAAATAATGCGTCGTCGTCAAGTGAGACGACGCTCGTCGCCTCATGAGGCGGTAGACGACATGTACGGACAAGTACATCATGACGGTGCCTAAACAGGCAACTGCGTCCCGTCGCTAGGCTTAGGCGCCGAGCGGAACTAGATGTCGTCTATCGGGCTTACAAGAAGACTCTTACCAAAGATTTAAATTTCTTGTTTCAACTTGTGTCTGCGTATACGTGTTGCACGGCTGAGTTACAAAAGCGTACTGAGAAAGTGACAGCCGGCGGCGGCACACCGGGCGAGTGTTAGTACATTTAACGCCGATAGAGGGCGCTATCTGTCAAGGAAAAGGGTTATACAGGGCTGAGTTACAAGGGTGTTATCTCACCTGTGGTTCAAGCGTAGGCACGAACACCTAAATAGAGAGTTATCCAATCCAATAAGATTTATTACGCCTCTGTTCCATGCTTCTGGCGTTTTTCCTTCGAGCACGACGGAATTGAAAAGCTTCTGAACTGGTGTTCCACCCGCTTTGTTATTCTTGAGCTGTTTCAGGGCCATCCTAATCTCATACCAGCTGACGTCCGGGATATCTTCGGTATAATGTCGGGTCAGTTTGGCTCTCGGATCTTTGTCCCTGAAGGGTATCAAGACAAAGACAGTTCATTCGAGACTAAAGACTTTATTGTCACTTGCAGGTAGACACGTTTTATAATTAATATTGGATCACCCGCAATAGCAATACATTACAATTTTCCCCTTTTTAAATTCAAACTCCTAATATGAAAATGACAGCTGACAATAACTGACGCAACTATCCCCCCAGAGCTATTACAATAATGTTCTTAACGCTAATCTATGCCTTCTTAATTTAATTAATTGCTAAGTGTTTCTTATACTAACAAAAACAGTATTTATGAAATTTCTGATTTTCTTATACTAATAAACATAGTGTACAACTTACACACCTCACTTCTCCCTTAGCACTACACTAGAGCTACAATATAATATTAAGTATAGTATTTTTTTTTTTTTATTTTTTTTTATTGTAAAGTAGGTTACGTACATATCTGTTGACGGTATGCACACACACATAGCAGAAGTTTACGCAAAAAATACCACATACTATGGCGAAGGAGCCGACTGGGTTTGAATATGGCGTGGCCGGGTATTTACCCACTCGCCAGATGTGGAGGGATGGGCAGGGTGTGCGTGAGCGGCGGCGGCGGCGGCGGGCGGGGAGCCCGGCGAGGGCGCGGGGCTGCTGGGGGCGGAGGCCCAGCCCGGCTCGACGTTGGCTGCAGTCACCTCTGCGGGCGTTTCATCCTGTATTGGCCAAGAAAATCGCACAGCTTTTCGTGGTATTAGCTGATCTATGTGTTTGCGTTGTGCGCCTTGGTTTGTTTTTACTTTGTATGTTACTGTTCCGTTCCGTTCGATTATCGAACCTTCACTCCATTTTGGAGTATTTCTGCCGTAGTCCCTGAAAAGAACACTATCACCAGGATTCACCTCTCTTATTGTACCTCTAGAATTGTCTACTTGTTTTTGCTGCACCGCTCCGACTGTGTCCGCCGTGTTGGGCCGTAATAGGTCCAATCGCATTCGTAGTCTTCGGCCAAGCATGGCTACCGCCGGCTCTCGTTGTGTTGTGGTATGAGTGCTATTTCTATATACCAATAAAAAGTTTTGTAAAGCTCTGTCGACATTCTCTCCTTCCATGACTGCCTTTTTAATAACCTTTTTGACGGTCTTTACTGAATTTTCAGCAGCTCCGTTGCTGGATGGATGATATGGCGCAATGAGAATGTGTTTTATGCCGTTACAACTTAAGAATTTTTCTAGCTCCACCGATCTAAATGGCGGCCCCCCATCAGATACTATCTGTATGGGCAGGCCAAACCGTGCAAACGTCTCTCTTAGTTTAGACTTTACGGCATTGGCTGATATTCCTTTGTTCATGACAAAAACCTCGATCCATTTTGAATGGGCATCTAGGATTAGGAAATAATATTTCCCTTGATATTGTAGGAAATCGACGTGTAGTCTAGTCCATGGGTGAGCGGGCCACACGTAAGGCTGCGGTGCGTGGTGCGGTGGCGCGTCTCGCTGCTCGCGGCAGGCTGCGCACGCCTGCGCGCGCGCTTCGATGTCGGCGTCCAGGCGCGGCCACCACACGTAGTTGCGCGCGATCTGCTTCATGCGCACGATGCCCACATGACCCACGTGCACTTCCTCTAATATCTGTGCTCTTAAACTTGCTGGAATGACGACCCTGTATCCCCATACGATGCAGCCATGATCTATGTATAAATTTTCACGTCGATGGAAGTAGGCATTTTCTTCCTCCATTGTCACTCCTAGCGGCCAACCGCTCATTATATAACCGTACACTTTACGTAAAACGCTATCCTTAGCCGTTTCTTTTGCCACCTCTTTGTGACTCATTGGAAAACTGTCTTCCACGAAGTGCAAATAAGCCGCGTCATCCGGTTCATTCTCCATCTGCTTGGGTAACGGCAAGCGTGACAAACCATCTGCATTTCCGTTCTTTTCTGTTGCGACAAACACGATATCAAAATCGTAAGCTGCCAACCGTACTGCGTATCGTTGAAGTCTACTGGCTGCCGTCTGTGGTATGCCCTTTTTGGGGCCAAAAATATAACTTAAGGCCTTGTGATCACTCCGCAGCGTGAAGTGCCTACCGAATAGGTACTGATGATGACGCGTGACTCCGTACAGTATGGCAAGCGCCTCCTTGTCCACCTGGCTGTAGCGGCGCTCGGCCTCGTTGAGCGTGCGCGAGGCGCAGCACACGAGGCGCTCGCTGCCGTCGGGGTAGCGCTGCGCCAGCACGGCGCCCAGCCCGTACGCGCTGCTGTCCACGGCCAGCACCAGCGGGAGCTACGGCTCGTAGTGCGCCAGCACCGGATCACTGGAAAGTTTCTCTTTTATCTGTCGAAACGCACCTTCACAAGCCTCGGACCACTCCCATTTCGCTCCCTTTTTTAATAATGTATATAGCGGTTGTAGTACTGAACTTATATTAGGTATAAAACGAGCGTAATAATTAATCAAACCCAATACGGCTCTTAATTGAGAAACATTTTCGGGAGCTGGCATTTTAGTGATCGCGTCAACCTTGCTCTTGTCTGTATGCAACCCGTGTTTATTTATTATATAACCCAGATAGCAGACTTCATCTCTGAAAAATTCGCACTTAGAAAATTTTATCGTCAAGCCCGCCTCCTTTAGTCGATTTAATACAGCCCTTAAATTTTGCATGTGTTCCATTTTATTACTCCCCGTGATACAAATATCATCGATGAAAGCCACTACCGACTTAAGACCATTTAATGTTTCCGATATAAGTTTTTGAAATACTTCTGGCAAACATTTTAACCCAAAGGGCGCTCGGCGATATACAAAAACCCCAACATGGGTTGTAATCGCTGTCAGTGGCTGTGAATCTTCCACCAATAACAACTGTAAATACGCGTTTTTTAAATCTAATTTTGTGTATTGTTCCCCCCCGCTTAGCGCTGCAAACAATTCTTCAATCCGTGGCAGTGGATAATGGAAATCTTTTAACACTTTATTAATGGTAACTTTGTAGTCACCACATAAACGCAACGCCCCGTCCGGTTTGATAACCGGAACAATAGGCGTGCCATAGTCTGATCTCTCCACTTTGAAGATTATTTGCTCACGCTGCAACCTGTCTAACTCTTGTTCAACGGGCGCGCGCATGGCTAGCGGCAGCGGACGGGCTTTGCAAAATATCGGCGTTTTATCGGTCAAATATAACTGTATTTTATGTTTAAAAGTGCCAATTTTATCCGTAAATACTTCCGGATAGTCATTCTTCAACTGTAAAACGACCGGGTCTAAGTCCTCTTTCATATGAAATAAGTTAATCCCTTTTAAATTTAGTTCACGCATCCAGCGGCGGCCAAGGAGCGGCGGCCCTCCGTGTTCGATAACAAACAATGGCAAGGCGCTCGCCTCCCCGCCACAGCTGACTCGCGCGGAAACCTGTCCTAACGGGACTATTGCGTCACCCGTGTACGATTGTAATCTAGTCTTATCTTTTATTATTGGCAAATGAGACAAATATTTATCGTAGAATTCTTTTGATACCGCCGATATTTTGCTACCTGTATCAATCTCAAACAAAAACTTTCTATCTTCAATTGTTAACTCGCAATAATAGGGGCCGTCTTTTACATTTTGTATCGAAATACCTTTAATATTATAAAGTCCTTCATACCCATCGCTGTCGGAGTCCGATGATTCACCAATATCTATGAAATTTTGATACCGGGAACTGCCGGCACTTTTATTGCATGTGGCCGATAAGTGGCCTTTCACTTTGCACTTATCACACACATATGACTTATATCGGCACCTGTTTGGCGCGTGGCCTTCCTTGCCACAGCGCCAGCATGACTGCCTGCTGCGAGTGCCGCCCGCTGCTGGAGCGGCGCTGGCGCGCGAGAGCCTCGGCCCCGCGCCCGCGCCCGCGGCCATACCTACGCGGTGCACGCGCTCCTCGAGTCCCGAGCTGCCGGCTGCTGCCCACGGCGCGTGCCCGCTGCGACCCGCGGCTTCCACCGCGTGTCGCTCGGCCGCCTCCAGCGCCAATGCCAGCTCCACTGCCCTTTTGTAGTCGAGGGTGGTCTCCGCGAATAGCCGCGAACGCATCTCCTCGCTACGTAGTCCCGATACGAATTGATCCCGGAGGTTCACTTCAAGCTGATTCCCGAAATTGCAATGGGTGGCCAAATGTTTTAAATTCTGAAGGAACACAACGATAGACTCGCCTTCTCCTTGACGTCTTTGACGGAATGTGTGTCGCTCGGCGATCTCTGACCTTTTTGGCTCCAAATGGTTTTTCACCAACTCCACCAGTTGTATAAACGTTACATCCTCGGGATGTTTAGGTGCACACAAGTCACACATCAGCGCATACGTCTGCGCACCGACATGAGTAACCAACGTGGCTACGCGCAACTCCTCTTTGATTGCATTTAGTAGCACAAACTGTTCCACAAGTCGCACATACGCGGGCCAACTCCCACGTCCGTCTAGATCGAACTCATGTAGTTTTCCGAACGGCATATTCACGAAATAATGGTTTTTCAATCCTGTCGCCACTGAAGGGTATCAAGACAAAGACAGTTCATTCGAGACTAAAGACTTTATTGTCACTTGCAGGTAGACACGTTTTATAATTAATATTGGATCACCCGCAATAGCAATACATTACAGTCCCCTTCCGGGACATGGCTGTTCACGTGACGGGATGTCTAAAGGGTTCGAATGTGTAAGTGTCAAAATGTCTAAAGTTTAATGGTTAAAATGGTGCGGTGACAAAATGACAAAAAATCACATTGTATTTATGTTACATCATGCTTATGTCAGAATGTAAACATTTAACAATGTGTTTATGTCAAGTTATGTCAGAGATAAAATATATAAATATTACAATATTTTAGTGACTAATCATGTAATTGATTGAACAGCTGATTCTTACAATGGCAAAAATCTTATACCTATTTACCGAGGACTGGTGATCGTCGGTAAGCGGAGGATGAGGTGAGGTGCAATGAAACACTTACTCGTAGTACAGAACGTAATGAGCTTCGTTGCCCTAAGCAGATCTGGGACCGTTGGCTCGTGCCACGGTGGTAGTGAGGAGTGCTGTTGCGTCCCTTGTATAGACGTCAAGACACAATGACATTTGAAAAAAGGACCTGAACCGAGTGTACAATTGTACATATTATGTGGTAGTCGCAACACTTACCTATGAATGGGTAGCTAGGGGTCTAATGTGTAGATCCGAACGAAACCTTTTGGCCGAGAGTAATTGACTGCCCCAAAGTACTAATTCTAAGCACACGAAGTCGCAGGCAGAAGCGAGTTAGGAAATAATGAAAGAGCAAAATTTTAAATTTAATTTTAATTTTAATGAATGATATAGGTTGTTTTTATGGATAACTAACTCCATGATAACAAACGGGTTATTCACCAACTCGACACAAACAATACATTGTAAGTATTAGTTATTATGACATTGATACAAATTGGACATTTTGTCACTCATTCATTCACGTCGTTAAGATTTTACGATTTTATACATTCTGACATAACAATCGTTCTTTCAAACCATCGTATTATATGTCTGTTGTGCATTTTGACTCTTGTATTATTTAACACACAGGTAATCGAACAATTTGGACATTCTGTCATGTGGGCGGCCATGTGCCGAAAGGCTTTGTTCAAACTGCTAACAGGTTTTGCGGCTGAGGTGTATACCTGTCCGTAGAAGCTCTCAATCTCCCTGAGCACCTCTGATTTGGTCGACGCTGTACTGCCGCTCTCTCTCTTTAGCTTCGTCAGCTGGCTTTGCCCAATAGACAAGTCTTTTGCGAACACTTTGGCGCCCTTGTTCCGCTCTATAGTATCTTTAATACGTTCGGTATTAAAAGACCGAATATCGTGTCGCATAGACTTTGAGATGTGTCTATTTAGCTGCCTATATGACTCAGCATCCTCGGAGGACTGCGGTTGCAACGCGCGACGTTTAGCCATGAGGTCGAGAGTATAGTTTGAGAGCTTTTGTGGTCTACTCGTACGGTTGGGTCTATAGAACCTCGAGCCCACTGTACGAACAGTTTCATCATCATCAACCCATTATGTCCCCACCGAGGGGCACGGGTCTCTTCCCTGACTAAGATATAGGCCATACTCCACCACGGGGGCCAAGTCCGGATTGGTGGAGGCTTGTAGACTAGTGGCTCGTCTACTGTCAGAAGTTGTCAAGCCGCCCTAAGGCCTCTGACTTGGCTTAACGAATGCCATCTATCGACGGCAGCCGGCACCAACAGCTTAACGTGCCTTGCGAAGCACGGAACCGCTCCGAAAAATGCCACTAGCGTTAGGCATAGACGGTGACCCATCCATGCACTGAACGCGCCCTGTGTTGCTTAACCTTCGTGATCGTTTAAGATCACTCAGGCAGCCGGGGCTACGAGCGAACTTTGCGTTTTCGTGAACAAAATCACTCAGTCCCTCATAACATTGATTTGCATGATACTATGTTACTAAATTACTTGTTAAGTTTAAAAAGAGTATATTGCTTTAGTTACTGAGTTGTTTGTATACTAATTTTAATCTATATCTGTAAATGTTGTGGATGCTTGTAACTGGGATGCATATTAGAAATTTAAACATAAGACTCTGTTACTAATGTATTGGTAGATATGTAGCCTGTTGGCATTCCTAAATAAATAAATAAATACATTGCAAAGTAGATTAACCCACTGATTGACAAGTAGGAAGACTCTGCTGCGCAATGTACATCGAATTGTCATAATAAACTACGAATTTTTGTTTTATGAAACTCAGCCCTGGCTGTGATGTGACTGATTCACGACACTACCAGCCTCCAAAAAAAAAACAATGTTAAAACCTTAGTTCCTTTCCTAATCGAAGGATTAGGAAATCCTATTCACGTTGGACAATGAATGAGTGCGAACACGATTATTTTACTGGCCCTATAAAAGGTATTGGACACAGAATCAATCGTTACTATTGATCTAGTTTCAATCAAAATAGGACGAACAAATACAATAAGTAATCATGAATAAAATTGTCGGGTTTATTCGTTTGATGGTATTATTTATGCTTACTGGCAAGACATTGGTAAGTAGGTACAGTGTGAATATAGTTAATAATATAGTTAGGGCCAAAATAAGGTCTTTCACCAACTATTTTCGAAGAGTATTTAACACACAATTGGAACAGATTGGAATAATTATTTTCTGTATGCAAATTATAATATAATACTTGTAATTTACAAAGTTTCAAAGAAATTTTCAGTATAAATATCGGTGGTTTCTTCAGTAACTATAAAGTTATTTGAAATGAGAATGCAACCATAATTTGACAGTTATTTGTAATTTTTTTTTTTTCATTTGCCTTTATTCAAGTTCAAAATAGAATAGTCATTTGTTTACATTGCTCGTTATTTCACGGTACGAATGATTTTTACTAACATTGATTTTAGGCTATGAACGAAGTGCAAAAGGTTATGATTCAGTCGAAGTTCCTGGCTGGAGGCATGGAATGTATAAGGGACCACCCCCTTTCTTCTGAAGAAATCAAGACGTTCAGAGCGAAGATGATGCCGGAAGGCAAGGAGGCGCAGTGTTTTGCCGCGTGTTTATTTAAAAAACTTGGCATTGTGAGTATCGTCGGAGATCATTCGGATTATACATATATTTCTGACTTGGCAAAACTTGTTTCGCCATATTAATTAGCCTGCAACCTATTACCAGACCTACCAAATACACACAAAAAAATTAATAAAAATCGGTGCGGCCGTTTCAGAGGAGTTCGATAACAAACACTGTGACACGAGATATTATAGTAATTTTAAGTATTTTTACTAATGTAAGTCATTTGCTCTACATACATAATTCATGTACGCCTACCTACTCTCTTCATCTTTCAGTCCTATGTATCCTAAGGTTATCTCGGAAGAGATCGCTTTTAGCGATAACATCGCCAGCTGTATGAGATGTAACTTAGCTATTTAAGAAATTTCATGTTATTTTATGATGTATGGTGTGCAATAAAGAGTTCAAATCTAATCTTGTGTACGTAGGAATAGCATCCAAAAAGTAGGGAACCCCCCGTTTCTCGTACATTAATAATCTGTTAATCTACTGTTACAGCTGACAGTTGTTTTTAGGGTTCCGTACCCGAAGGGTGCCAAACGGGCCCTATTACTAAGACTTCACTGTCCGTCTGTTTGTCTGTCACCAGGCTAGATCTCATGAACCGTGATAGCTAGGTAGTTAAAATTTTCACAGATGGTATATTTCTGTTGCCGCTATAATAACAAATACTAAAAACAGAATAAAATAAATATTTAAGGGGGCCCCCATACAACAAACGTATTTTTTTGCTGTTTTTTGCTCGATATTAATAACGACAACAGGTCTATCTGTTGTCGCTTCAAATATTCACAAAATATTCAGTTTTATTTTAGCTTCAAAAATAAATTATTAAATTAAAATAAAAAAATATTAAAGGGGGGCTCCCATACAACAAACGTGACTTTTTGCCGTTTTTTCTCGATCTTTGTGTCTAACGTTACATTGATAATGGTACGGAACCCTTCGTGCGCGAGTTCGACTCGCCCTTGGCCAGTTTTTTTGTATGCATTTCGGCCAACTAACAGCTGTTGAGAGTAGATTAAAAAGTAGTTAGTGTACGAGAAAACGGGAGTGTGGGGACTGGAGCTTTATACAATGTGTTATTGAAATAACGCGTGGGGCGAGGCGGAGCGCGGAAAAGACCAGTCGTGTTTCCAAATCACTTTCGTACAAAATGAACTGAACGGGACGGGACGAATCCCACACAGAAGAGATGGGCGAGGACGAGAACTCTATACAACGCGTCGCGTCTTTTCCGCGCCCTCGCCTGATGTCCCTTCTTTCCTTCCCTTTTTTCAGTCACCGTAATTTAACTACTACCAATGAGAACAGGCTTATTTATAAAAAGTCGTTTCCATTAAAACAGTCCTAAGACTGAGTTAAAACCTCTTTTGTGACAGGAATTCCTGTCATAAACCGGCTTTAACTTCGTCTTAAGAGTATTTTAGTAGAATCCACTTTTTATAAATAAGACTGTAGAGGCTTAAAATTTTCTGTCACACTTCTATCGTTTCAAGTACAGCCACGACTTCTCGAAACGTTCACCAAGTCATAATGTTTCTAGATGGACAACATGGGTAAGCTATCTCAAATGGGCGCTGTAGAGAGCGCAAAGCAAGTATTTACTGACGATGATCACGTAAAGAAGGTTGGCCAATTTATTGAAAAATGTTCTTCAGGTAACCAAATAGTCATAGCTATTCCTTAGGGCCAGCTTCCGAATTGAGAATTTCGCTAAGTAAATAGAAACCGTATTGCTGTATCTTCGAATTTCTCAGAAAAGAGCATAACAGAACGTTACTTAATTATTTACTTAGTTAATTTCTGAATTCAGAAACCGGCCCTTTTTTAGTCACTTAACCAATTTGCACTTTCTATTTAAGTGAGTAATGAACACCAATGCAATTCTAGACTTTTGAATTATGTATTTGCTAAAACTAATTAAAAGCCGTAAAGGCTTTTATAGTACATATGGTGCTACATTACCGCACTAGTGCGATAATGAGCACTTTACGTGCCTATGTCGAAACTTCAAAGGGCCATATGTACTATAAAACGTTGTACGATACACGTGCGAATAGGTAATCCGCAACTCGTGTCGATATAAAACACTCCCTTCGGTCGTGTTTTAATTTATCGCCACTCGTTGCGAATTTCCTACTTTTCGCACTAGTATCGTAATGTACTATTATTTAGTTCTTTGCTTTGATATTACCATGTTATTATTACATGACCAGTAAACAAAAAAAGGGTAATATTTTCAGATTTATTTATTGATTGATATTTTTATAGATATCGTGTCGGTATGTAGGTTCTTCCATTTCTTTACTCGACTCGAACTTCTTAACGCTTGAGCCGATTACAAAGTTTGTGGTGTCATTAAAATCCTTTTATCATCCCGGATAAGGCAATCCATACGCCTTGGATTATATCGTGCGATAATGTTATTGAACAATATTAACTGACAAACATTCGTAGACCCAGACGATACAATTAACTAATGGTAATGAATATTGTGCAATAAAATAATATTTTGTTCACTCCTCACACAATCTTCAATAATATGTCAATACTGTCCCTAAACGGTCGAGAACACTGCGGAATTATAAATACTGCGCTATATCAGTGTCGCCTAATACACACTACCAGCATTCCTGTTACGTAGGTAACTGTCCACTGCTTTGGGTTTTTCATGTTGATGTTTCCAAAGTGTAAAAGTATCAAAAGTTAAATCGGTCGGGTTCGAGTCTGTAAAGTGAAGAAGTTACGTGATAGCGCCTCTGAAGTAGGTGTTTTGTCTTTGTTATTTTTAAAATAAATAATAAGTAAGCTTTTTTATTCCAGTAAACATGCAAAACGTTTCTGATGGTGAAAAAGGATGTGACAGAGCAAAGATGGCATTTTCCTGCTTGGCTGAAAACGCACCCAAAGTTGGTCTTTTCACTATTTTGAAAATGAGCCTCCGATTTATATTTTAACAGTTTGCTAACGTTGACGTTCTGTTTTCTTTTCAGTTTGGCTTCAATCTGAACTTCTAATCGTAGGAGAACTATACTTCTTATTACTGTGAACTATCTGAACTATAAATTAATACTGACGATAATGTATAGTGGATTATTGTTATTAAATAAACTGCAAGTGAAGTAAATGCAATTATATTTATTTTGAAATCGATTTTGTTCGCAATCCATCCTTACCTAAATATACATAAAAGAACAAATTAAAAACTACATTCTACGAATTTATAACTAAGTAGATGTCTCCAAGTCTACTTTCTTCAGAATTCGATGTTGAACCCGAACTGCGAAAGTAATGAGAAACAAATTAGAACAAACTATTTTAAAGAGCGGTAAGTATGAAGTTCCTACAGTGCATGAATATCTTGCCGACAAAGCGGGTTGAGAGAGATAGAATAGGCTTGGTTTGTAAACATCTTAGAGAAACCACTCAAAAACCTGAGTGTGGATGGATGTACTTATGTTTGTAGGTACCGTTGTACCTATTAGTTAGTAGTTAGACCTTTAGTCAGGTAGTTTTTAGTCTTCGGACAGAGTAAGACAGGTAATTGCTAGCAACTAGGTACCTACATGTAATATGTCTGCGTAGGCTGTCACATGAAGAAGAATTTTATATGATAATGTTGAAACACTCAACAGGTACGGTGGCTTCAAGCCCTGCGAGATATTTGCCGCCATCGTGTTGACGCGTGGACCGTTTGAACAGACCCTAATTCGAAGCGTACCTTTGTGGATTGGTCGTTCAAGCAGGTGAACACCAGTTTAGCGCGATCACATCCCTTGTCGCCATCGGAAACCTCTTCCTCGTTCACTGTAAAGTAAAGAATGTTGTCAGCACTCGAATTTTATTAATTAATTTACTAAAACGTTTTACAGTCTTTGGGAAAATCAGTGGATATGCCAGTAATTTCACATACGCGTGGTTCTTAATTTGAATGCTATTTAATAAAGAAGCGCTATTTATCAAGGACATTTACGAAAGGCAGACACCAACCTTTGTCACAAGTGGCGATGAATTCATCAAAGTTCTTGATGTCATCTTCTTGGTCAAACACTTTCTTGGCGTGCTCCTTAGCGTTAGCAGCAGACAACTTTCCGCTATCGTCGAGCTGAAAAAAATTAACAATGAAGGTCGAGCAAAGCGATCCAAAACCGGCGTGCGAGCATGCAACGACAAATACTGTTGATGAAGCGAAAGAGATCGGTCAAGATTGTGGCAAGTGGCAGACCCCGATCTCTGCCTACCCCTCCGGGATACGGGCGTGAGTTTATGTTTATGGGAAATTGCTTAATTTTGGAGCTATCACAATATTTGAAGTAATTCTTTTTTGAAAATGTACAGCTGTTATCCGTACATCGACTTCGAAGAGTGTAAAATGGAACTACGTTGAACTCTACTGACAAGAGGATATTTTTTTATTTAACACTCGTTAGATACTTTTCTGACATTTTCTTTGTTACACGTTTTTTCGATCGTTCCTAAGAGACTGCCCCCTCCCCCCGGTTTCTCGTACACTAACAATCTTATAATCTACTCTTAGCATCTTAGTTTGCCAAAGTGCATACAATTAATACCACTGACAGTTGTTGACAGTAAACGAAAAATCGGGGGTGTGTCACTTAGCCCCTGTTTCTCGTACACTAACACTCTTTTAATCTACTATTAACAACTGTCGGTCGGCCAAATTTTACAAAAAAAAAAAAAAACTGATATCCGATAACAGTAGGTGGCTTGCTAGAATATTGCTTACCAATCCGACGTTCTTGAAGATGCACGCCATGAAGCAGCCAGTGTTAGCCCCGTCAGGCAGTTTGCGGTTCTTCAGAGCCGCCAAGTCTTCGATGGACATCGGGTAGTCCTTGATGCACTGAACACCGACCTGCAGGAACTTCGTCTGGATTTGAGACTTCTGCTCCACTGTTATAGCCTGTAATTGGACGATTAAGCAAATTGGTAACTTACGATAATATTCTAGCAAGGCTATATTGGCTCATAGGCAACCATAAGATTAAAATTATGTATCGCACACAAGAAACAAAATATACAAATAATAAAACGAAAAGAAAGAAAGACACTTATTCACAAGAAAGTAAAGGCATAACACTCATCGTTACAGATAAGGAAAAGAAAAACAATTCAAATCAATACAAGATAGGACAGGACAAAGTCAGAGCGTACATCTTCAATCCTCATCCTAATAGTTGTGATGAAGAAAAAAAGATGAAGATGAAAATGAGCGGTGTTATTGCTAATGAAAACTTCTTCCGTATTAAAATAATTTCGAACCCAGTGATTTTGAAGACTTTTTAATGATGGAACGAGAGAGAAAGATATTTACTTTGTACCGTAAGAAGAATATAGACTTTCCCTTCATCAACATTCATTAGTCGTTGCATGCATATGCACGCCGATTTCGGGTACGTTTTATCTTGCCCTTTGCCAATACATCCCCTATTTATTTTATTTTATTTTATTTGGTGTACAAAACAGATCACAACCATTACACGATATAAAAATAATAAAATGACATGAGCACTAAGTTGTGGTCTAAAGCATGCACACACAACATGTATTTGGTCGAATTATGTCCGCCTGGGACGTCCCTTACTGGCCCTTCCAGCCACATTCGCTCGATATATTTGTTTCGTCAATCTCTAGTCCTTCCTTCATCCTCTCCATACGTCCGAACCAACGCAACATTCCTTTCTCAATTCTAGTCACTACATCCTCTTTCAGTCCACACTGTTCTCTAATCAAACTATTGCGTATCCTGTCATTTAAAGTAATACCAGACATACTTCTCAAAGAGCTTATTTAGAAATAGACCATCTCACCCATCTAGTGTGAGTGTAGGTGCCACTGTAGATGCAAAGGCCAAAGTTTTTAAAGTATGTAAACAAGAGGCAAATAATTATTCAGTCCCTTTCTTATATTGCATTACTATATTAAAAACAAACCGAACAAGTGCGAGTCGCCCACTGAGGGTTCCGTACAAATTTGTAGGTACTTATATATTATAAATAGTTCAGGAATCAAGTCTCGCAGTTTTTCCCGAAGTTCAAAAACCATTTTTTATGATTTAAATCCAAATGTATAGTTTTCAGATTTTTCCCTGTACTTACGCCAATTTCAAAGTTCTTGGTCAACAGAAAGTACCCTATAAATATTGATTCCCTTGGGTGTCGAAATATACGTTTCTTCGAAATATCGGCATAAACAGCCGTATCTTTTTTTATGTTATTTTAAAGTTTGATTTTTTCACAGCTTCAAGGGACTGTAAACTTGGGTATATGGATTTAATTTCAACTCGATACCTTCACGCGGTCCCGAGATAAAGGGCCTTGACAGACAGACAAACGGACGGACGGACGGACAACAAGTGATCCAATAAGGGTCCCGCTTTTTCCTTTTGAGGTACGGAACGCTAAAAATATGATGATCATCAAAGGAGTTTAAAATTTTACACACCTTCAAATTTACTACTCACTGAAGGGAAAAGTTATACGACAAAAACGGTGTACTTAGACAGAAAGTCACTTACCAACACATTCTCCAAAAGTGCCAACGAAGCAATTAATAAAACAAACTTTGCCATTGTGTTACTTTACTGTGTCAAGATAGTCCTTATTGCGTTGAAAGCAAAGTAAGATGTGATAACAAACCAATAGAGCCAAAGAGTTTTATACTAAACCCCAATGAAGCCACGGGGACCAATATCCTGTTTTTCATTGTTTCATTGGCCAATGCTAATCGATTGGGCAGGCCTAAAGAATGATCATGATAGTAATTACGACTGTGAACAATTAAAAGTATGCTAAGTCAAAAGTTTACAATTTAGAATGAGTCTCATTGAAAGTGAGGTATGATCGACAGCACATGTTAGGGTTAATATATGTGCATTGTTGAGTACAATACATTATGGGCAAATTTACAGCAAAAGTGTAAAGACTGAGCTGGTGTCGATGTTAGGCAGATAAAGAGCAATGAAGCCCATACTCTATCTCTGAGAGGGGTCTGTGCCCTGCGTTGGGTCGTGTAGAGGCTGCTGTTCGTTATAACTTTGCTTGAGCTTTCTGTACTAATTAGGAAGCATCTGTATGATAAGCCAGGGCTCTTATTACAATTGCAGCTTGCGAACAGTACCTACTCGTTGATATTATTCGTCAATGTCAAAAAGCGCTAATTGTAATATCTGCTGGTTAAAATACAATACTGCTGGTTTGGGTCGTCCTCTAAGTTGCCATTTGCATAATAAGAGCTCGGGATATTATCTATAGAACTAGCTAATAGTAAATGCTTAGGTCTGCAAATCACCCGGATTCGGATGCTGATTTGTCCGCTAACGTGATAATTAGTTACGGCTCAAAAGATGAAACTCATCGTAGTCATTGCGTACCTAGGGCCTGGTTGTACTAGGATTTGCAGACTCTCAGTGACATTGTCGAATTCAGTAACTTTAGTTCAGTTGCGGATTGCTTATTGCCAGCAACTTTGCAAATTGGTGTCCAATTATAGTGTTTAGTGTTGATTACGTAATGGATAAAACAGTGCGTTTGCTTTATTTCGCACACTGTTTTGTTATTTGGGCGGTGTTCAATGTTAAGGTGAGTAATTAATTTTAGTTTAGCATTTCAAGTTTGATATAAAATACTGAACTTAGAATGAAATATTCCGCTTTTTTGGAAACGATTATTCTTTCGTTACAATCCTAGCGATCCTATAAAGCACTACACTTTAACACGACGCTTGCGACACGGCTTCGGCGTCAAATTTTTGTCCGTTTTTTCTCCAAATGATCTAGATTTTGAAACGGACACCTAGTTTTTCTTGTAACGTTCAATAAGTCACAGTTCTGTGTTAATTTGAATAAAAAAATTTTGACTTTGACTTTGACTATTATTTGGAAATAATAGTCAAAGTCAAAGTAAAATTTTTTTTATTCAAAGTATTATTAGCTTATTATCTTTAGCAACTGAATCTACATCAATGTTGTTTATATTTTTGTGTTTTGCTTTGTTTGTTGTGTACGTTTTCTCTCTGTTAATTTCATATGTGTCTCGTTGTTATAATAAATGTCTTTCTTTCTTTTCTTTCTTTCTAATTTTCTAATGATGAGGTGAAGTGCTTGATTCTATGACTTCTACGTTGAAGATTTCTGAGTGGCGGAAATTCTAAAGAAGACGTCATAATAAAACCTAAAGAAGAGATTTGCATCCTAGAATCTGCCAAATTCAATCTGAGAAAATGGAAATCGGCTCACGAACTTGGTAACTGACAGATCAGCAAACGTTCAAACTCAAGATTTGTAGGAATGTTTACTGGAGCGTTGCTTACTGACTATATGCAAATGATATTGATCATGCTACCATCACCTGCGCTCAAAAACGCGCTAGTTAGACAGCCCGGATGTTAATGGGGCCGTATACAGCTAACTGTGCGCAACTTCAAACAAAATTATTTACACTGTTTTATTTGATTAACAATTTTAATAAAATAATAATTCATTCATTCATTCAGCCACAAGAAGTCCAATGCTGGACATAGGCATCCTCCATGGATTTCCAAAAAGGCCGGTTGGAAGCGGCTTGCAACTAGCGTCTTCCTGCCACATGGAATAATACTGTGACTAATAAAATAAAAAATACTATGAGTAAATAAGCAATAATATAAAATAAAGTGACGTGACAAACTCATACTTTCCATTACTCAGAGAGTATGGAAACCTAATGGGGACGCCTTTACCCAGCAATGGGACACAAAATCGGCTAAATAAGAAAACTGGACTGGCCAGTGGTAGGTACTCAGAAAGGTGTATGAAACTGGCCCTTCGGATGAAGTGGGTGCCCCAAAAAAAGCTGGCCGGCCAAGAAGAATATAGAGGAAGGATCTCGCCCATTCAGAGAAAGGGGAGGCCTATTTCCAGTGTGACAAACTGATGAAGGTTAATAAAAGCCAGTACGATACATGTGAAATTTGGTACCTAAGCAATCTTGGCATGATTTTTGCATCGACCAAGACAGGAATTTTCCTATCATGCATGTGGTTGAAGGATAAAGGATTTGCTTTATTTTCTTTTCAGGCAGAGCCAGAATTCCGCCTGACTGAACTACACAAGAGTAAACTCTCCGATCACTTTACAAACTACGGCGTTACCTGTGTGAGCGAGTACAATATCAGCTTCGATGACGTCAGGGCGTTGCAAAGCTTTCAGATGCCAAAGGGCGCGGAAGCACCGTGCTTCTTTGCTTGCGTTTTGAAGAGGGCTCAGCTGGTAAGGAACGTTATGGTGGACCGCCTCCATACAAAAGTTAACATGACGGTATTTGGTCTGTCAGTTCAGTAGTAGGGGGTCACTTGCTAAAACCGCATGCAACAAAAACATGTCGCCGTGGCGAGGGCTGTAACTCTGGAACTACGTACTGTGTGCAATTATTTATATCGTGGAGCAAAGTAGCCATCACTCAGATCCTTTTGACTTGTGCCGCTAGATGGCGCTAGTACCACGTAACACATTACGCAGTTTGAGCTAAAATGAACGCTTACTTATAGAAATTTCACCTTAAACCAACGGCTGTGTAACCCGACTAACCCTCAACCGCCTTTTTTACGTCTGAAACGCTTGCTCTTAGACCCTGTCTCGTCTGGAGGCCTACCAGGTTACATACTTTTCTGTTGGTTCTGGCGTCACCAGACGTTACTCCGGAACTCGACGAATCGCTTGGCGGAGTGTCTTTGTTTGGTAGGTAGTTACTAGTCACGGCCTAGGCCTACATTCAGAAACGCTACTGTTTGTCACCATCTGGCACTCACTTGTAGGGAAATAAGGGTACACCTACTCGTATATACGCTGATCATCTGTTCTATAATCAATTTATTTTAATTGTTTATTTTTAATGTTCTTTCTTCAGCCTCTTACTAATGTATCTACCCAACTGCAGAGCACAGACCTTATCTTAGAGGTAGACTATGGGTGAATTCACCACGCACCGCTAATTGGTGATCTCGAGCGCTGAGGTTTCGTTCGTGAACACTTCAGAAACAGGTTTCCTCACGATAAATGTTGCATAAAATTTTCCTTTCATGAAAGTTTCCATTACTTTTGTGTACCAAAATACACAGACTCTTTTATTTTCTCTCTGTACAAAACGGCTCATTATAGTGCTGATGGATGCACTTGGTTTCAGATGGATGCGCAAGGGAAGATCACTCCAGAAGCTGTACTGGCCGTCGCTAAAACCGTATTTGAAGACGAAAAGGACTTCAATGAAGCTGTCAAAGTGTTCCAGGCTTGTGAATATGGTAAGGAACTGGTGATTTCTACGTCGCTCTCGCTGTAGAGTATAAAGTAAGATGGTACCTACTGCTCATTTCGAGATTACCACTCAAAGTTGTAACCGCTGAACTACATGCAGGTGCTGAGGGGTGGTGTACCTATCCGCATCACACAAGACGTATTTCATGTTGTCCTAATGCGAATGGTTGTCATCAGTACTACGGTTTGCTTGGAATCAGTATACCTTTAGCATTTCACTGAAATGCAATGCGTGCAGTGCGGATCGGTACAGATGAGATGCTGAGTTGCTTCACACGATTTTGATTTTTCCTGAAATTCGACTGCATGATATGCGATTAGGTGCTCTTTCACATTAAACCTTCAGTATTGAATACCCAGTACAATTACTTTACAAGCAGAGATGGATGAGAACTAGGCGTTCGGTTGTTCACATTGCCCAGATGAGACTGGTAGTGGGCGAGACTGACACATGATTGGCAACTGGCAGTACCTACTGTGGGCGTCTTTCATGTGTACCTACTGGGTGGTTCGTAACGGTCAGGTGAAAATTCGATAATTAGGAGTCGCTCTTAAAAGTTGTTTGTTTTTTGAGTAGAATGGGCCCTAGTTACACCGAACCTTACTGAAATACTCAGTAGATACATTGATTTTAAATTACAACTTTTCAGTTAACGATCGCGCAGTAAGTGATGGCGCAAAGGGCTGTGACCGGGCGATGCTCGCCCTTTCCTGTCTGATGGAGCAGTCGCAACTCGAGGATGCTGATGCACCAGCTCCAGGAGTCGGCGGGATCAGGGTAATGTGAAGCCGTGAATGGTCCTTTCTCTTTGCTAATAAACATAAATTAAAGGATAGATTGAGGCGTATTAATATTCTGCCTAGTTACTTAATTGTTGAAAATTTTGCAAAATGTAAAAGGAAAACCAAGTAGATACTTAGAATAATTACAAATTAGCGTTTTATTTGTTTTTAAATAATTTGTCTGTTTTAACATAGTTTATTTCTTTTTATGTAAAATTTAACAATTTTTGCAACTTATACAACCATCAAAACTTGTGAGCCGGAAGGAAACCATCAGATTGTACTGTAATACAGTCATTTGCGATTTATTCACATTTATATAGAACGAGCTCTGTTCAGGATCGTGGCAAGCGCCAAACCCAGGTCTCTGCCTACCCTTCCGGGATATAGGCGTGAGCTTATGTTTACAAAAATAGTCGCGCCGGCTCGGTAATATTTTTTTCGACTTGTTTAAGGCTGGGTTCTCCGACATTACCCCTTAATCAGGTGTCTTAAAATACATTTTCTCTCTAACGGTTGGTGTTTTTAAAATCTAGGGCCGTCGGTCATTATTTTTATGATTTCGTATAGCATAAAAAAAAATCGTGGAAGTAAGTTTCTATTATCACTAGATATGGTTTTATTTGAGCTGTGCTGAGTTTTGGATAGTAAAAAATATACCAAAATGACTATCACTGAATATGTTAGGTGGACGTCGGTCGTCAAAATTCTATTAATAGAATTTGTATACCGGTAATTTAAAAAAAAACCTACTTTTCGACCACTATTCGCTCGTGCAGCGCATTAAGTCCCATACAAATCCGTGCGCTCGGAGAACCCGGCCTTAACCTACAAAAATAACGAAAAATTGTTCTTAGCGAACAAGATAGTCTGTCAAACAATACTATGATGACTTGCCTAGAGCTCGATATTACGATATGATCCATAGTTTTTTTAACGGAATATATTGTTTCATGTTCTTCGTGGTATAAGAATGATAAACATACGATGTATTGTTAAGGGCGTCACACACGGCGAAGATACGATAATATTTTATCTTAAGATACATTATCGCTCGCCACACAATTTACGAAAATATGAAAATATATATATATTATCTTCGTGTGCGGTGTTTGATGGTCCATTGAATTGTATGGTGAGGGATATTGTATTTTAAGATAAAATATTATCGTATTTTCGCCGTGTGTGACGCCCTTTATCGTTCTTCTTCCACGCACTTGCCGTTATCTAGCATGCGGTCAAACGCCCGCATTTATATAAAGTATTAAATTGTAGCTGCTAAAGCACGTGCACTTGCGGTACGATTTCTGCAATGAAAACTTGTGTAGGTTTACTTTGAACCCTTTGAACAGTGATTAGTGACGCTGAATCGGGTATACCCACTCTTCTCTTGTCAGTTGGTGGCGCAGAAGTTTTCACTACATTCGTTTGGTCGTATTATGCGGCTGCGACCTAGCGGGTAAGCGCCCGCAACTGCGTTGTCCCAAAGTGTGAGTTGTTAAGGACTATTTACATTACAAGCGGGCGTAACGTTACAAAATAAATTAAACCTTAAATACTTTGAGTTTAGAGAATACAATACCTACTTAGCGCAAAAAAGCCCGGCCACGTGCGGCCGACAAGCCTACTTTTTTAGGCATATTAAGGCCCTTTTATTTTATTATAAGGAAACAGGTTTCCTGAATTAAATAAATACTAAACAAAATGGATACACCAATTTTTTTTCGCTCATCTTACGTAACGTAAATTTTGGTAAGTATTTATTTATTTAAGAAGCCTTAAATCCCTAATCTAGAAGAAAGGAGTCTGATAGTAAAAACGAACAACTTTTAATTTGATGAAACTCCAAAAACCGCGAGCGAAAATATTTGTTTCTAAAGTTATCGCCTGAATTATTAAAATGTATGGAATATTTAAGGTTTCATAAAGCTACAATTCTTGATTTACTGTGACTATTTCATGTATATTGCATACATGAAATAGTTCACAGTTTAACAAGTAGAAAGACTCATTTCTCCTGATTTGAGAGTTTTGACCATCGTTTACGAAGTTGCTCTTATTTACGAGAAGAGCCTCCTATTTTCGGATATAGAGATCTATTTACACCATAGAATGGAACAGCTGATATCACACAGAGTTTTATGAATAGAATAATCCTAAAGCAGTTCCGCCTGGGCCTTATTTCTTAAAACTACAATTTAAATTTATGGTTTACTATGACAATACCGGTCCCGACCCCTCCACCCACTGGACTTTACCACTGGTTGGTGGACGGGTCATTCCCTATTACCCTTCCACCCACTACACAATTATAGTGCGTACCTAGTAATCGATTAATTCGATAAATTCAAACAATTAGTAAAATTTTTGCCTTTACTCGGTAAATGGCAGATTCTTTACGATGTACATTGTATAGCCGATTAACCCATAGTTTAGCAGTAGGAAGGCGAAGAGCGGTGGTAGCCTAGTGGGTAGAACAGTGGACTCGGAAGCGAGAGACCCAGGTTCGATCCCCAGTGCGGGCATGTACCTATGACTTTGTTTTCTAAGCTATGTATGTTTTTGAAGTATAACGGTGAAGGAAAACATCGCGATTAAACCTGATTGTCTGAGCTATTCACATACCTCAGCGCTTGAAATCGCCAATGCGCGGTGGGCACGCGTGGTGATTAAGCCCATACTCTCTCTTTGAGAGAGTGCCTGTGCCCTACAGTGGGACGTATATAGGCTGCTCATGAAGGCGACTCGATTCCGCGATGTACGTAGAATTGTCATAATAAACTATAAACTGTTATGAAACGCGGCCCGTACCTTTCTGGAACACCCAGTATTCTTGTTTTTTTCAGCCACCTCCAAAGGGACATCCGGCGAGGTTCATAATGGGCGGAATAATCAACCATTTGCTCCAGCTGGCTTGCGCAGGAGTTAACACGGCGAAGCAGATCTTCCCTCTACGCTTGATCTCAGGCATTATACCAGTTGATACTATCGTAGCATTGTGCAGCCTTATTTCAGTTTCATAGTATTGTTACGCCTAAGATATTATCTCTGTTCCTAATTATATAATGTCGCGAAAGAATTAAAACCATTTTTTTATGCGTTTTATTGTTGCTTACCTAACTAAGGATATTGGTGTAATGTAAAACTAAGTGTAAAACTATATGGGTGCTTAAAATACAAATAGCAGTTTTACCAATTTTATAATAAGCGTTGGGTGACTCAAATGTTCACCCGTTAGTGAATCGATGAAGTAGAAATTGGAAACAACGTTCAAAAAGTTAAAATATTTTCTTGAGAGTGTTGCTAAAATACCGGATTACCTAAAAATGCACAATTCGTGAGGCACCCGTTTAATAAAAAGGGTTTGTATTCTAAAACAACTTTCATTACATGCGTTTTTTATCAGATTCGGCGTTAACACAATTTTATTCGCGCTTTACGCACGAATGTCGCAGCTCCAGTAAATCCGATATTTTTTTCTACGTAAATTACCATAATTTTTAACATGCATTGTTTTAAGCATTATCTTTCAAACGTCGCTATAAATAATATTTGAAAAAATAATCAAACAAGATCAAATGGGAAATTGGGAAATTGACCAAAAATTCCCAAAAGTCACAGAACATAAATGAAACAAATTATAAACTCTAAAGAACGTGTGTGATTTTTTGGGGTAATCCTGTATATTCAAATATTTAACTGACTGAGCCCTAAGGATGTAAAAGATGAAAGCATCAATATCAGTAAGGACCCGTACACAAAACTGCGACGTCGCATCGTAAAAATCTGTGAGCTCGAGCGACGCATCGCAAGAACTTGCGAATTGATTGGCGTCGGCGTTCATAATAGTAATAAATGGATGAACCCAAAATCTTCCTTGAGCACTTGAGCACTTCTTTTTACGATCCATGTCACGACCTAGTTTACAAGATACGTTTATTACGGTTGATGGTCGTCGAAGGAATGGTCACCCGAATCGCGGAAGGGAGATGCCTAGCCGTACGAAATCGCATCGCAGCAATAAATTCGTGTCGCAGTTTTCTGCGTTGCGAATTCGCATCGCGCCTGTTCCCAGTTTTGTGTACGGAGCCTTAGATATCAGTAGAATTTTAGCAAAAATAACAGAACTCATGGCTAATTTAAATTTTTGATTTAAAATTTCGATGAAATTAATTTAAATTCATCGTATTATTGTGATCTTACACGTCAAAACCAAATTGAGCACTGTTTTCAACCATACACTTGTATGCCAGCATAGACCGCTCGCAACCCTTGTCACCATCGCTCACAGGTTGAGAATTTACTGAAAGAAAAAATAAGTCGTTACAAAGAAGTTTGAGTAGTTACAGAATTTGAATCGACACACGTATTGGGAGAACCTAGGACCTGAACTTATTGCTCGGTTACCCAATAGAGGGATAAAAACATAGCATGGCAACGGTTTTAAGTTGTGTAAAGGTTCTCGATTGGAGACCGTTAACTGGAAAACCCACAGAACACAGGAATAAGGAAACCCAGCGCAGAACGTTGTAACGTTTCTTGGGGGAGGCCTATGTCCAATAGTGGACGAATATGGGCTGATTAATGTTGATGGTTATGAATAGCGGTTTAGACAATACGTCTAATAGTATTTTTTTGTTTTTATTCAATAAGTGCTTGTAGAAGTACGGTATTAGGTTGTGATATATCAACTACAAACAAAAGAGTTTAAACTTACGGCGTGAAACGCTCCTTGCCAATCTATGTAAATTAATCGATCGATCAAGGTACTTATGATACTTTTATTATAACTGCTGTATTATGTTATGTGGTACAAGAATAGAGATTATTTTTTGAAAAGGTTATTCAATCAAACTGTCGTGGAGCTGTCAGAGATCAAATTAATTGACCTGTGATAGCACCATGGTAAGAAAATTAAAACACCATTTTGTTTAGGAGACTATCAGTGGTGTCAAAAACAGACATTGCCGAAAGACAGAGAAAGAAGGAAATAATAAAAAGAGTCGCTGAAAAATGTAATCTGATAGAACGATAAAGTGGAGAAATGTCGGTTTTCATAGTGGATTTTATTTATTTGTGGTGTAATTTATGTAATTTACCTTTTATACCTAATTGAAATTTCTATAGAAATAAGCTCGCCTATCTACTTATCTACATTAGGTTCATGTTTTTTTGTAAATGTTTCTTTCTTTGTGTACAATAAAGTACAAAGTAGTAGTAGACCCCTTGGAAAAGAAATGTAGTAGAGCCATTTTACGAATTTTACAGGAAGCGAAAACAAAAAAATATATAAAAAATGCTTTACATCTTTTTTCTTTGAGATGCCGCAATTCAGTGATTACAGGCATACTATAAATGTAATGAGTTTTATAAATACGAGGTACCTTCTTGCTTATTCAAATTCAATATCTTTGGTAGTTTAGAAGTTAGCATGGCTTATACACGGATACGGACCTCGAGACAAACCAGTTATGGTTTTAGGAGGTCCGAATCCTTTTAACCTGTATCTATATTATGTGAACCTAAATAAATAAATAATAAAATACTACAAAAAAGTGCATCCAATGGCTTTTACAGCAAAAAATTACTAATTGTACTAATAAGTTGGATTGCACCGAATAAAATAATTGTAGTGTAGGTCATTAGAGTACATTAGGCCACAATTACATTAGGCCACAAGTATGTACATTAAAAAAGGTCTTTGACGACAAAAATTAAGTATCATCATTAACTTTTACAGCATAATAAAAAAACTGTGAAGCCTGTTAAAAAATCAAGCTACTAAAAGTATTTTTTTGCGAATTTGAGGTAACGAAATTGAAAGAGATTGAAAAACTGAGTAGGACTGCATTCAAAGTTAATTTTCACCAAAAATGGCTTGTAAGACATTTCACCCTCAAAGGGCCATTATTACTTAGAGGACTCTAGCTGCACGGTAATTGAATTTGATACATTTAGAAATTACTGAGATTTCCAATATTGTAACAAAAGTCGCCTGATATTTAATGTAGGTACTTAATAAAATACTTTGTTAAATTATCAGTACCTCTATTGCAAAAAAAGTCTTTTTTCGATCCTTTCAGTGAAGTTTCTCCCCTTTAGGCGATAAAACAATACTAAAATGTACATTTATCAAAATATTTTTTGTCACAACCATGGAACTCGGAGTCATTTTTAAATATTTATTACACAGTTTATATGCGGCTAGGTTCCCCTTACTTACTTCCATTGCAAGAGTGGATGTAGTCCGCAATTTGTTTTAACTCTTCTTCGTCGTTAAACACTTTCTTCGCTAACTCCAGCGCATTCTCTTTCTGTAACATCCCTTTCTCGTCGAGCTGTAGGAAAAGGGAGGAATAAAGTTTATCTTTTGGATAATAATGCTAGCTACTCGTAGTTACCATCTGAAGCAGGCCAACCTTTACATTTTTTATTGCAAAGTCGCCCTTAACGGAACTCATTAGAGTGCACAGATGTAAAGGTTGATGCGCTGTCAACTGTCCTCAATGCCGGAGCGAATCAAGATTATTCCGAGGAAAGTTATTCCGAAACCAAATTGCGAAACCTGGTACGACGTTTCAGTCAAAATTACTAGTAAGAGTAAGTAGTGAGTAAATAATCATTTACATTACATTTCTCTTTCCTATGTTTGTTACGCTTGCCACTTACCACGCTTTCATAACAGAACATGTGACAGGCTATTAATTAGACGGATTAATTGAAAACACAATCAATAAGTTACAACATACATTACATAAACTCACGCCTGAATCCCGGATTGGTAGGCAGATACCAGGCGTTGCCACTGTTAAAACAACGTGTTCTTATGCTATTTGTACTCACGATGCCAATGTCTTTGAAAAGGCAAGCAAGGAAACATGGTGCGTTTTCGCCACTTGGCATCGTCCTGGCTCTCAATGCCTTGATGTCGTCGGCCGTGATTACGTGGGTCTTCAGGCACTCCATGCCAAGTTTTTCGAAGTGTTCACGCACCATTGTCTTCTGCTCATCCGTCATGGCCTGTGGAGATTAGGGAAGCATTTTGTTGTGGAGACAGCAATGTACTTTGAAGTTGGAAACTTGACGGAACAACTGTCAGTTGATAGTATGACGGGAAATAATTATTATTTAATTAATGCTGTATAATTTTGTTTCTTATAAGTAAAAGTATTTAAAACCATTGATAACCACAAGTAATTCAAATGCTATGCTCAAAAAATGTCTGTTGTACTTAGTTTAATTATTGTCAGACTGTTAAGTAAAGCTTCGATAATATCAGGTTTACAGGTATAACTTGCCAAGAGCGAAGGAAAACCTCGTGAGGAAACCTCACTAAATGAACTGTTGACATACTTCGGCCAAACCACCAATACAACTCGCTTTGGTTATGCATGGTGAGGTGATAATTCTCTGAGAGAAGTCCTAAAAATAGAGCCTGCTTATGTTATGTTAACAAGTAAGCTACGATTAATGCCCAATTACTCACAGATGTTAACGGAGTCAGAGATAGGACATAAAAAGCACAACAAAAGAGCACCAAACGGAACATGTTTATTTTTGATTAGACACCTATCGAGCACCGTACGCGACAACGTTTTGATGAAGTATCTGCCGACAATTCGGGTCTTATATAAAGATCAAACTGCTTATTAGAGAAGCGCGGTTTGGCCTTCAGTGTACAAAATTATAATCAGATTATCGGGCCTGATGAGAGGCTGCAGAGCGACACGAATTAGCAGTGCCAACGGAACATAGATTCAATTAGCCACAGGCAGTCATTATATTCTTAGCTTTGAACATTGTACCCACGAGGGACGTACGACCAAAGTATGACACGAGGTCAGTACTCTGCTCATTTGCACTACGAATTTGTAAATGTTGATCAGCTAATCAGCTGGGGTAGAAAAGTTCTCGAGTAAAAGCGACGAACAGGCAAACGCATAGGGCGCCTACCAGAGCTCGCTGGTGCGACGATCTGAGGCATGTATAGCAGTTTAAGAAAACGGGATCATTGATGATCCCGGTGAAGGATTATCATTAGTCGATCATTACGGCTCCATTCCGTGTGGCGCCGGATTAAAAATAGCGTCACTCCATTTCCTTCCGTGGATGTCGTAGAAGGCGACTAAGGAAATATTACCAGGAGACGGGCAGCAGCGACTTTCTGAGATTCCAACCGCATACTGCGATCGCCAACCCGCCTGCCCAGCGTGGCGATTATGGAAAAACCCCTCATGGTTATAAGAACTATGAGGGAGGCCTATGTCCTGCAGTGGGCGTCCAATGGCTGATGATGATGAATATAGAAGAAGATAATCTGTCAAACAGCCCTATTAACTGACGCGAGTGCATTGCTATCGACTATACAAACAGAATTATTTTGTATACAACATGCAACGCCTCTCTTGCTCTCTTGACCTTTGTGAATTGAAGGTGAGTTTAATTTGTTCGATTAGCAATAAGGAGTCGAGTCACGTAGAGGTAAAAGTTCATCTTTTGATGCCCGTTATAGAGTTGGAACGTTGAAAACCCGCTGTGCAGCTAACACCTGTGTCATGATTATTCCGTCACCGTTAGAGAAGCTAAAACTTCTAAGTTATGAACACAAATGTTCGTAACTTAGAAAACAAAGTCATTGGTAAATGCCGGGCTTCGAACCCACGACCTCCCGAATGAGAAGCCGGCGTGCTACCGCTCCGCTACCACCGCTCCATCGTGAGGAAACCTGAGTGTCTAAGGTGTTCGCATACCTCAGCGCTTGAAATTGCGAATCCGCAGTGGGCACGCGTGGTAATTAAACCCATACTCTCTCTTCAAGAGAAGGCCTGTACCCTGCAGTGGGACGTAATGAGGCCGAATCTCATATATATTATTCACTAAAACAAATAAAAGAAATTGATTTTGCTTTACGACGTTTAGTAAACGTAAATCCATCGAATAGAAACTCTAGGGAAACTGGGCGCAGTATGTGTTGCCTAATTTCACCAAAGTCTAACAAGCCTTAATAGCTTCATTGGTGATGAGTCAATTTTCTGTTACAATTACAAATACAAAATACAAAATTTCTTTATTTCATGAACAGAATGCATTTGACAGGGGTTGGGGCTCTCCTGTTAAGTTAAAAAACCTGCGTTAGGAGAGGTCGTTTTTTCAGCGAATATAAATTTATGCTTGTATTAATTTATACCTACCTGTTATAAAAATAGTCCAAGTTTGTTTCCCAACTATTATGTTTAAATATTTAAAGTAATACTCTCCATATTCTCTTTCTGAGAGAAGGCCTGTGCCCTGCAGTTAGACGTGTAAAGGTTATGTATAAAAAAAAAAGTAAATTTTAAGACAAGAGAAGCGATCTCAAAGATGATTTGTTTTTAGTTACCAGCATAGCATGAATAGTACGACGACGCCAGTCGCGTGTTTCAAATGTCAAAAAGCGCGACTTTCCAGTACATTCCAGTACACCACATTGTCAATTTCTGACATTTTTGCGCCACAAAACGCGTGACTCAGTACTTATGATTAGTACTACTCGTGCAAAAGTAAACTTAAAATAGACAAATATATCTGGTATTAAACAGTGCAGTATCTTTAACGGTTATTTTTAATTAGTTTTTAACACTATTGTCGAACACTAGACGAGTGAGTCTAGTGTTCAACAAGTGAGTTAAAATCTTCACTATTTAGACCAAAAACTCAACTAATTAATGTGGAGTTTATTTATTATGATCAGTCTCATCTCCCTATAGTCAACTTTGATGTCCATTCTGTGAATATTTTGAAAGTCTTTGAATTAAATTATACTGAAAATGGTTTTGTACCATTCCCACTCTAAGCGCAACTTGCACCATCCCACTAACCCGGAGTTGACCGGTTAAACCTGGAGTTACCATGGTTACCAGTACAATTTAACACTGGGTTAACCGTCATATCGGGTTAACCCCGGGTTAGTGGGATGGTGCAAGTGGCGCTAAGAAGCTTATTTTATTCACTGGAACAGTGAATAAATGGACCTTTTAATCACTATTTTGGTGTTTGAATTTAGAACATCCCAATGTATTCGACCTCCATCTCAGTGCCTATACAATCCTTGCGCAACAAATACTCGATGCAAACTCCTTGCAAACCCTTTGTGCAAATACCTCCTCGAGATTTCATTGGTCGATATTTGCGACAAGGAGTTTAGCATTAGAATAATATACTATTTTCTCGTAGTCATGGTATAAAGTATAGTAAGTATAGTACTCGCTACGCTTGTGATTCAATCATCATGAATCACTCCCTACGGTTGTGATTTAGTCGATAGAATCCTTCACTTGCTCGTGATTCATCTATGGCCCTCGCTTTTAATCCGTCCTTTATTCACTAATTGCATAATATGCTATTTTTCTGTTATTATTACCACTAAAATTATATCTAGCAGATTACTCTATGAATATTCTTATAATATAATATCTCTCATAAAAAAATAAAAAATACCATTAATTATTAAAAAAAAATACTCTTTTGGCACTTACATAAGCAGCCTATATACTTCCCATTGTAGGGCACAGGCCTGCTCTCAGAGAGAGTATGGGCTTAATCACCACGCGTGCCCACTGCGGATTGGCGATTTCAAGCGCTGAGGTATGTTAATAGCTCACGATGTTTTCTTTCACAGTTAGCGTGTGGTATTGCTACTATAACTTCACAAATGTACATAACAAAGTCACAGGGTGCATGCCCGCACTGGGAATCGAACCTGGGCAAATACGTAAAGCTGGCGTTTCACTTGGTTGTTCGTGTTCGAGTATTTGTCGACGATTTATAATACATTGCAGGTTTTACAAAGTGAGTACTAAAGATTCGTCAGAAAACCTGGTAATGGATGATTTATAAGCTAAATACGCAAATACGAGTGGCCAAGTAAGGCGCCAACAATTTTACATGATTGTTACGGTCCCCTAATATTCTTGCCAAGTTGCATATTCAGCGGCAAAGAACCCAAACAAGATTTCTTTTAAAAGAAGTAAAGAATACAATATACATGTCGCAGTAAGGTGGCTGAATCTGAGAGTTGGTTGAGTCTCTGGAGAGTTAATTGGGGATCGATATTCAATCAAGTCGCTAAAGTTTCGTCAGACAAGTGAGTGAACGAAACGTTTAATGAGTTTCCTAAACGTTTCTAGGCAACAAGACGCATTTGAACCTTGGTAGGGTGACCAAGATATTTGATTGGAAAAAAATGGATAGTAAAAAGACATTGCTTGTCTTATATTTATTCATAAGGCGTAATACCCTCTTAGTTGGTGTGGATGTTTGTAGATCTGACAAGGGCCACCTTTGCACGACACCAAGATATTTCATTATTTAGGAAAATGAATAGCGAATAAAAATATATTTTTTTGTTTTATGTTTCTTTAATTAGAAAAAATAAAACCTGCTCTGCTGGAGATATTTGGTACATTTGTTTGGTTCGTTTTACCTTTATTAAACACGGAATTTCCAAGCTCTCAGTTCTTCACGATCACACAGAAATAACAATAACAAATGAAATAATTATGGTGGAATCGACAACAAACCAACGTTGCACAACGTTTGCCAAAAGAAAGACTCTAAAAGTAATCAGCTGTTGTCGTGACCGCCATCTTGTTTTACATTATTAATCAACATGCTGGCTTTCGGTCAGATAGATAGTTAAACGTTGTCGACGCTGCTTTATTTAAATCAAAATGCTAGCGACTTGATTAAATATCGATCTTTGATTGACTGTCTAGAGATTCAATTGACTCTCTGATTTAACTACTTTACTGCGACATACACATGTAGGCTACATTATAAGAAGAATACAATGCCTTTAATATATTTTTAACATGAGTCCCATATTAGGCTTGTTAGGCGTCAAGGCGATGCCCGAATGAATGCTTAGTTAGTAGAAGCACGGTATGCTAGCGGAGCGGGTTCAATCCCGCTTCGGTTCGAAATTTTTCTTACTATCTATCGTTATTTATCAAGCATTGTTTAATGCTGTTTTTTCGCAGCTATGATTTAAGGAATCGCCATAGGATATTGCGTCAATTTAAATCCAAATTATTTTATCGACAATACTGACCACCCTGCATTTTCATTGTAGCAAACATGGCCGCTATTTCACATTTATGTTTTGGTGGGACACTACTAACATGAAATGCCTTTATTGCTTCAAAAATAATCACGGACGATGATTTCGTTCACACGATGCGTACAATGTGACAATGATAATCAACAAATTGACACTTAGAGTAATAAACATATTTTGCAACTGTGTAGTATTGTGAACAGTTAGTTCAGTGATTAGATCGTATTTTGTCATAGTGCTACAATTTGCAGTATAAAAAATGGATGTTTTCACAACATAGGTCATTTTCGTATTGAACCCGAGAGAGTATGAGTCGATTATAAAGAATATTATAAATGGCGGTGTCAAAAATAATTAACGTCATCGTGTTCATAAGCTGTGCCATCTTTTTTATTTCGGTAAGTATTTGTGTATCCGAGCAATCATAGCAATAAGATGGTGCAAGGATCATAGTAAGTGCAAATGTGCTCACCCCTCCGGGATACAGGCGTGAATATGTATGAATGTAAAATAATAGCACCATCATTTGGAAGATCCATCGATGAATAGGTACAGGAAGTTAAAATTTAAGTACAACTTACGTCACATATCAGGAATCAAAACCGGCTAAGAGAGAGTTGATGATGTTGTGCACCTGTGGTTACGTACCATCATAAATATAAGATAAGTGTGTTCTCCATTATTTTATTACGTATTTAGCAAAAATGTGTTTTTACATTCAGTTCGGAACCTTGCAAATTACCATAGAGCAGACACAAATACGAGGAAAAACATCACGTCACTTGTATGGACCTCTCCTTTCTTTACTTTACCTTTTACCATAAAAATGCTATTTGGATCATTCAAGATTTGCCTTGTTCAGGTTTTTGCCAGTACTCCCGCTCTTTTCAGGAAGATTCGAGGATGTTGAGAAACTCAGTACAAGTAGCCTTCCTCGTTTTACTCTATCTAATTTCAGGCGGCAACAATGGACGAGGAAAAACAGAAGTACGCGGATTTATTACTAGAGTGCGCTAAGGACTACCCAATCACTGCGGAGGATCTGGAATATCTGAAGAATAAAGTGATGCCAAACAGTTACGCCGTTAAATGTTTATTCGCTTGCACCTACAAGCGGAGCGGCATGGTAAGAAAGTGGCTCTCTTACTTGTCTATATGTTTTTGTTCATTGGTAAAATTATTTCCGTTTCTCAATTACGTAAGACATACACGCATCACTATGTTCCTCATAAGGAAGCTCAAGGTCACGCAACGAGCTATGGAAAGGGCTATGCTCGGAATTTCTCTACGAGATCGAATCAGAAATGATGAGATCCATCGACGAACGAAAGTCGTCGACATAGCCCAGTGGATTAGTAAGTTGAAGTGGCAGTGGGCGGAGCACATAGCACGCAGAACTGATGGCCAATGGGGCCGAAAAGTTCTCGAATGGAGACCACATATCCGCAAGTGCAGCGTAGGACGACCACGCTGACGGACGCGGACGATCTAATTGATAATTGGTTGCAACTGTTTACTAGAGACTTTTAATAAAATTTGTTCTGTCATCGACACACTAAGAGCAAGAAGAATCTTCGATGCGACTTAAACAGGAAATTATTGTCTGAAAATCGGGTCTCACAACACACTCTGCGTAGTAGCCTACTGGGGTCATTTGCTAACAAATAAAAGGTACCAGCAGCTACAGACTGTAATGATAGGCAATTTTGAAAGAAAGAGAAGGTCCGGAAGAAGAAGGATGTCATGGCGAATCCCAAGTGCCTCGCTTATACATAATTTAATTTGATCGCTCTCTCACAGTAGTATGCCATAGAACGTAATTCTATGGAAGTCAGTAAAATAAATAAACCAGGTAAAACAACACATCCAGTGATTACATTTTCCATTACGCATGTGTGTACGTGTACGTTTTTGGACAAGGTCGGGTCAATTTCACGGTGTATGCTTCGCGGACAAAGCTGGCTAATGATTAGGACTCCATTATGTACCTACTGTGGAACTCTGCGTCACTCATGAAAATTTTATTGAAATCAAAAATTTATTTCAACGTAAAGAATTTAAATTCTGTTTGCTGAATATCAATATATATATATATCTACTATGTCATCCACTGCCTTCGGACCGTTTTTGTAGTGGAGAAAAAGACAGTGGAAAAAAAACTCAACTCTGACCATCTTTTCTAAAATCATCTTATACCAAATACATCAGTTGTTGACACTTTTGCCCGTAGATTCAACCCTTTCTGAAGTTCCCGCATTTATAATCATATTGTCGTTCTATGCGATATTAAATCAAACTCAGAAATAGAAGCAAAAGCCACTATAACAAAATTACTTTTAAGCCTGGATTACACAGAAAAATTCTTGTACCTATAAGGAAGAGATGATATTAGGTTAATTTTAGTTCATGTTTTATATCCCATAAAAATAAAGAAATGTTTTCCATAATGTTTAGCTTATTATAAGAAATTATGTCGTTAAATTTAAATTAGTTCCTCGCGATACAGGCTAAGCCTAGTGCGAGGACCCCTGGTAATTTTTGTAGTTTTAAGTTTTTAATAATAAAAATGTATTTTTATTTTTTTATATTTTCTTATATGATAAAATTCAATTAGTTTAAATGCCAGAACATTAGTTAAATTACTTGCAAAGGTAGAAAACAAACATTAATGCTGCGGCCAGACACACGAACAGCACCCGTTTCGGATGCATACAGACACTGAAATATGGAAATTTCAGTCGAGCCTAGTAGATAATAATCTTCATGTGGGTTTCGATACATTTGCGCGTTCCTTATCTTTATTTCAAACAAGCTGACCCGCAAACCTAGTACCGCCGTAAATGTAAAATGATTTTCCCACGTTTTAACAGATATTCTGCCTCCTGCGACTTGACTACCAGTCAGCATTATTACCAGATGCCAATATAGCATTAAGTCCGCCTTTTGTACATTTTCTTTTGTGCAATAAGGAATTAATAACAGTACTAACGTGTGTAACCGGTACTTATAGGACAATTTGGTTTTGGTTCCTTAGGAATTATAGTTGAACCGACTTTTTGAACCTTTTCTTTTTTTACTTTTATAGACTTTTCCGTCGGGGTTTCTCAAAACTTGTAGTTTACTTTTATTTAATATTTTTTAAAGTTTCCTTAATATTGAAGATAATAAGACTCAGAGAACATGCCCTGAAAATTTTTTTACGTGTGGGTTTCAGGACTGCCTCGTTGGTCGCTAAGGCTCTTAGCTACCAAAACAGAGGTCGCGGGTTCGATTCCCACTGGGAGCCGCCGTACATTAATACAAATGGCCTCAGTCTGGGCGTAATTTCATGTTTATAACGTCCTTGCCTGGTTACCACAGCACAGGATATCCTAGTTTGGGACCAGGTCAAGTGATTGTATTGTGTGGATGTTATTATTATTATTACTTATACGAATAAATTAAATAATATCTTTTAGATGGACGATCGGGGGTATCTATCAGTAGAAGGAGTTGATGCAATTTCTAGAAGGGTATTCGCCGAAGATCCAGCTGGCATGACCAAAGCAATGGACTTCACGGCAGCCTGCAAAAGTGGTAAGTTTACTTTTAAGTTCAGTTAAAAAATAACTTCCAACTCTACTCTACTGCAAAAAAAAACATTGAGGCAAAACCCGAGTGACTGAGGTGCTTATTCATATATACCTCAGCGCTGGCTGACGACTGTTAAGAGAAGATTAACCTACTCTTAACAGTTGTCAATTGTTTCTAGGGTTCCGTACCCGAAGGGTGCCCAACGGGACCCTATTACTAAGCCTTCACTGACCGTCTATCTGTCCGTCTGTCTGTCTGTCTGTCACCAGGCTGTATCTCATGAACCGTAATAGCTAGGCAGTTGAAGTTTTTATAGATGATGTATTTCTGTTGCCGCTATAGCAAAAAATATTAAAAACAGAATAAAATAAATATTTAAGGGGAGCTCCCATACAACAAACGTTGTCTAAAGACAGCGCTCGCCATCTAGCGGCCATCTATGTAACTTTCACAGAATCGATGTCATGTCGTTAAATGCATGTCAATGGTAAATGCTTCTTGTTGGTTTCTATAGATAGCGCTGTTCTGAAATTAGATCTTTATCTAACGTTGTACAGATAATGGTACGGAACCCTTCGCTCGCGAATCCGACTCGCACTTGGCCGGTTTTTTCTGTATACACTGGCAACTGATAGACAGCTGTTAATAGTAGATTAAGAGCTTGGTAGCTAGTCTAATTAAGTTAACATAGACGAGACGATCGTTACACAGTATGGTTGCCATTTATTCTAGAGCTCGGTATTGTCGCTGTCCTACAAGGATGCTCTAGCGTCATCTGATTACGCTAGACCAACGAATCGATTCGCACGAGGGCCTCCCGTACATTTGTACACAACACATGGCCTATATATCCATGTTTGTAATGTCCTTGCCTGGTTACCATAGCCCAGAGTATCCTAGTTTGGGACCAGCGCCCTAATTATGAGCACCAAATCCTGAACGATTCCAATCGTCTAACTATCAAATTTCAAACAGTTATTTTGACATTTGACAGTTAGAAGATTGAAATCGCTCAGGATTTGATGCTCGTAATATATGAGCTGTACAAGTGATCGTGAGGTGTGGACGTTATCATTCATCATCATCATCCGCCATTTGGCGCCCACTGTAGGACATAGGTCTCCCTCATGGTTTTTCAAGTTTCCCGGTCTTGTGCCGCCCGCAGACAGCGACTCCCTGCCACCGTAAACAGGTTGTCAGACCATCTGGTGGGGGCTCTGTCGACGCTGCGACGTCCTCTTCGCGGTCGCCAGGTCAGAACTTTTTTGCCCCAACGGCCATCAGTTCTCCGAGCTATAAGCCCCGTCCACTGCCACTTCAACTGAGCAATTCTTCGAGCTGTATCAGTAACTCGGGTTTTTCTGCAGATCATTATGAAAATGTATTGTCAAACGCGAGAGATCTTGTCCAATATAGGACCTAAAGAGAATTTTACTCTTTCCAGAACAGTATCAAGGAATTGTGATTTATAGAGGTTTTGCTTGCTGTTTCTTTTCAGTAAATGAAGAAGAAGTCAGTGACGGTTCACAGGGATGTGAACGAGCCGCACTCATTTTCAAGTGCAGTGTGGAGAAAGCCCCTCAAGTAAGTTCATACATAAGCTAGTAATTTTTTGCGTGAAACGTCTTTCAGCTCGATATTAGGGGGTCACTTGCGTAAACCGCATACAAAGAAAACTCTGAAACTTCGTGCCGGTGTGTAATTTGTTAAATATCGTTGAGTAGAACAAAGTAGCCATTACTCAGATCCTCTTGAATCGTGCCGCTAGATGGCGCCAGTGCCACGAAACACACTGCGCAGTTTGAGCTAAAATTATCGCTTGTAAACGTTTCCCCGACACAGCCCCTTCGCATCCAAGCATCGTTTGATAGACTATATTATCTTTATTCAATTTCTCGGTGGATGTAAGATTGGTGAAGGCAAAAAATATAACTTTTTTAAATACAGATCTTCATCGTTCTCATGTTTGTGTCTTTTCCTAAACTTACCTGCGAGTTCACAATAATATGTGAAATTATTATAAATTATTATGTGTAAGTATTATACTAGCAATAACTATATCTACTATTAACACCTGTCGGTTGTTTTTCTGTAAACACCTTGGCCATTTGACGTTGCTGGCAGTAGATTGACAGGGCCCTTATTATAAAAAATGCGACATTATCGGAAGGGTCGTCAACGTCGCGCTTGAGCCCGACAACTGACTCGAATCTAGCGACAAATACGGTTCTTTTTTTGAATGGCTATTACTATTTAACAAAACTATTCAACTACGGAAACTATTAAAAAAAGAACCGTATTTGTCGCTAGATTCGACGATGCGACGTTGACGACCTTTCCGAACATATCGCTGCTTCATGATAAGGGCCAAAATTATTTTTCACCTCACTAGCTCGTAAAAGCTCTGTTTATCATTCGAAATCTGCGTGGAAAATCGCACTTTATCCGCTAGCGTGGAAAGTGTTTTTAAAATTCGAATATTTTTATTCAATAAAGGTTTCGTACAATAAATTACATATATATAGAACCTCATTGGTTTCGTAATAGTTTATATTCTCTGCAGCCAGTCCATTGATGATTGAAATGCAAATACTTATTTCATGTCATGCGCCAGCCTCATTTAAAGAATCGCACTGGCCGGCAAGAAAATTTGATTTAAAAAATTAATATTTATTAAAACTGTTTTTCTTGCACCTAACATTTTCCTCGCTTTAGTGAGGTGAAAAGTTGTGTGTTGCGCTCGGCAGCAAAGTTATTTAGCGTCTCGTACCTTTGAAACCCTCGCTACGCTCAGGATTCTATATTTGAACCACTCGCTTCGCTCGTGGCTCAATCCTAGAATCCTTCGCTTGCTCAGGTTTCAATACAAGGTACTCGCGCCAAAAATTAACTTTGCAGCCTTGCATAACAAATAACTATTATTAGTGTGCGAGAAATAAGTATGTGCTTTAATCGTGCCTGTTTTTTCAGTTTGATTTGGGTTCCTGAGAAATTCCGGTTATGAAAACTTATTTACAGTCTGCTGAATGAACTATTAGCTGAAATGAATGTTCCCATTATTAAAATTTTTAAAGTATCGAAAATTGCCATGATAACCTTGTGTTGTAGGTTATACCAGTTGTAGAGGAATTTATGTAGTTCTTGCTATTGCCTAGATAAATGTAGTGAAATCAATATTGAAGTTTTTTTTCCCACGTTCTACTAATTTTGTCCCCAAAGTAAACACGACGTCAAATCGATGTGATTGCGATAGGAAATGTCCGGGCGCAAATCGCATATCCAAGGAACATTATCATCATATTCATGATTTATTTTAGAAAAAGAACTCGACATTTCCACACTATCTATCAATCTATCTATCAATCTATCTATAGGCCTCTTCTTTTTTAAATTTCAACACGTGAAGCTTTCAATGGGTTTCAAAAAAGCGAAGCTCTGATAAGAACGGTAAACATTTTAGAGATAAAGTAGTTTGTGTTGATACCCAGAAGGTATGCGTAGCTTTCGGGTCGAGCATAATTTTTTTGACACCCTATATTTTGGTTTTCGGATGTTTGTCGAGCATTCGCGCTTCTCACGCAAACGGCTGAACGGATTTATTTTATTTGGTGTACAAAACAGATCACAACCATTACACGATATAAAAGTAATAATATGACATGAGTACTAAGTTGGATGCAGGTATTAGTGATCGATTATGAATTGTACTCAGGGGTTCTACTACGTAACTTTTTCACTGTAAGAATTCGTCCGATTTAATCAACTCCGAACTGCTACATTTGTTGAAACTACATTAGCCTTCCCCCGCTTTCTTTTTTAACACTAAAGTGTTCAGTCTCACTGGAAGAAATTTCTGTTGAAATAAGTCCGTCTTTGCATGTAATTTTTATCACGTACCTATTGTTTAAATTTTTATTTATGTTAATATGATTTTGTGCAATGAAATGGTTCAAAATATGTCAGAGATAGTATTGTTTGCAGATGACACGTCACTTATTTTTAAGATTAAGAGACAAGAACTTGCGGGTACAAATAATGCTCTCTCTAAGGTACTATATTGGTTTACTTCTAATAACTTATTATTAAATTCAAAAAAGACAAAATGTATAAAATTTACACTACCAAATGTCAAAATGGTTGACAGCAATGTTATATTGGGGAATGATAAACTAGACCTTGTAGAAGAAACTGTATTTCTGGGTATCACAATTGATGCAAAGCTTCAATGGGGTCCTCATATAGGAAAATTGGCAAATAGGCTCAGTTCTGCAGCATACGCAGTTAAAAGAATCCGGGAACTAACTGATGTCGCAACTGCTAGGCTTGTTTATTTTAGTTACTTCCATAGTATTATGTCCTATGGTATACTACTGTGGGGTCGTCGGGCTGCAGACATTGAGACCATCTTCGTCCTGCAGAAGAGAGCGATCAGATTCATATATAAGCTAGGCAATAGAGATTCGTTAAGAGATTTCTTTAAAGAAACCAACATCCTAACAGTTGCTAGTCAGTATATCTATGAAAATATTATGTATGTTAGGAAAAATATCAGTGACTTTAAAACTGTAGGTAGCCAACACAATGTAAATACTAGAAATAGACATAAACTTTCGTTCCCAAAATTTAGGCTGGCAAAGGTTAATACATCCTTTATGGGGCATTGTATACGTTTCTACAATAAGATCCCTGAGGATATAATAAGCTTGCCAGAAACGCGGTTCAAAAAATGTGTGAAGCGCACTTTGTGCCAAAAAAGCTACTATAACATTAAAGATTACTTAGATGACAATGATGTCTGGAATTAAAGCCAGTTCAATGCATGAGTTTTAGAACATTTATATAAATCCTGTAAATTAAGGACTTGAAAAGACTAAGTTTGGAGTTTTTTTGTCCATTTTTTCTCCAAAATGATCTAGATTTTGAAATGGACACCTAGTTTAACTTGTAACGTTCATTAAGTCGCAGTTTCTGTGCTACTTTGAATAAAAAAATTTGATTTTGATTTTGATTTTGAAATGTAGCAAACTGACAGGTACATACATATTTTGACACTTCGGAAACATAAAAATGTCCACTCCAATACTGTGGACGGTTACGGAATGGGAGGGTTGAAGAGTACACCACCTGCAAAAAAAGGCACATACACTCACCCCTGTATCCAAGAGGGGTAGGCAGAAACCAGGGACTGCCACTTGCCACGATCCTGACTTTGGACATGTGGAAAGAATGAACGAAGAAAGATTGACGAAACAAATATATCGAGCGAATGCTGACATACTTCGACCAAATAGGGGATGTATTAGCAAAGGGCAAGATAAAAAATACATGAAACATAACAATCCGTTTTCCACCGCACAAAACCATTGCGCTTTGCGGGCGTTACATACATACATACATAAACTCATGACTGTATCCCAGAGGGGTAGGCAGAGACCAGGGACTGCCACTTGCTACGATCCTGACAGATCACTTACGCTTCCTCAACATTCATTAGTCGTTGCATGCACGCACGCCGGTTTAGGGTACTTTTTATCTTGCCCTTTGCTAATACATCCCCTATTTGGTCGAAGTATGTCCGTCTGGGTCGTCCCTTACCGGCCCTTCCACCCACATGGAGGCGTTATATTTATGAAAAACGTCTGCAGGAGACCCGGCTTCTGCTAACAGAATTGAATGAATGAATGATTTATTGCTACAAACATTCTTACGTAAGAATAATAGTAGGTAGTTATAGACAGTGTCAATTGATAGCAGATCAACCTTCACACTTTAGGTGTTACTGAAGTTTTCCCGGCATCCCAAACGCACCCAGTACAATAACCGCAACAAATCATTCATCCGATTCTATTAATAAGCTTGATTTAGATGATAATCTTATCTGAAGAGTAATTTATAGAATTGCTTTTGGTACCTATAATAATGAGCGTTCGTGGTATTATCCAGCAGTCAAGCTGAAACATCAAAAACCTGTTTACCAATAAAAATGTTGTTTTACATTTTTTTCCTCCTGTTTGCCATGGTCCGGATTTCCAACGTAAGTACAATTTTTCTTTTACTGTTATTTGAAATATTGTATTTATTTTGTAGAATAATGCAGCCTTTATACGTGTCACTGTGTAGGGCACAGGCCTTCTGTCAGAGAGAGAGAGCTTGGATTTAATCACTACGTGTGCCCACCGCGGATTGAACACCTCAGGCACTCGGGTTTCTTCACGATGTATTCCTTCACAGTTAGCGAGTGATATTGCTACTGCGAATTCACAAATGTACGTAACTTCAAAAACAAAGTCATTAATACATGCGGACATGCCGGGGTTCGAGCCCACTCTCTTGAATGTGACGCGTGCTGCCGAAAACGTTACCACCGTATTTGTTGGTATCTAATCTAAAAACAAATTTTTAGACAAAAATTCTTGGGTACAAACTTTTCAAACTGAATTCAATACAATTGTTTATATTTTATTTGCAACCAAGTCTACATTTTTTGGCATTCTGAAGTTCTTCTAGCCTACGCTAGACTAGAAGAGTCTACGTTAGCGGCCGCTAGCTACGCTAGAGCTAGTGTGTTGTCTTTGTTATGAATTCGTCAATCCACGATTAGTAGAATATCCTTATTTTCAGTCGACGGCACATAAACCTCTACATCCGGTTACGTTAGGGCGCTTATACACGGGCGGTACGTGTGTCAACTGCAGTCGTCAAAACTCGTCGACGGCCGGTGACGAACGTGTGTGGACGGCAGCCGTCGACGCGCTGACGCGGATATTCGACGCTGTCATATCGGCGATTGCGTCGATGCGTCGACGGCTGCAGTTGGCACACGTGCCGCCCGTGTATAAGCGACCTTACGGGCGACTTTGCAACTAGTTAAAGTTGATGTGCTGTGTCGACTGTACTTCGATACGTTCATAGTCTTTACAGAAGGTCTTAGTTTCATTTAGCTTCTGTCCACATGTACAAATAAACCGTTGACAGAAATAGTTAAAATGCTGAAAGACATAATATCTATCAAGTTTTCGTTTGTCCTATGTCGTTATTAATCTCATTAATTCAGGAAATATAAACCCCTTTAATCAAATACTTGACTTAAACAGTATTAAAAAAAATACATCCGGACAAAAGCTGGATGAATTAAAATATAGCTTGCACGGCTGTGGTACCACGTAAAGACTTTGTCGCAAGGGAATCCTTACCGTCATACCGTCAATGTAGAACTTGCAAACTGATGCTACGTACCTACACAATGGACGCGATGCGTCTAGAATGGTGTGCACGTGTGCACACTAGTGATACGCGACGTCACGCGTATTTGGCATCAAAAGATCGAAACGATGCCGATCTAGCGAACTAGCTTGAACGGCGCGTCGGATTCATTGCATAAGTAGGAGTATGTTTCTTCTAAGCTGTGTTTCAAATGACCGATCGCACGTGGCGTGGTTTACGTAGCTTCAGTCATCCTGATGTTGGACTCCATAGAAGTATGAAACCTACTTTGTACTCCCCCAACATAATAGATATTGTATTTTGTTCTGGAACCTCATTAAATAGCGTTGCCGTTTCATAAGTAATGTGTGCACAATACCTAGGTACATAATTGAAATAGGTAGGCCAATGCCGTTTCAATTCATCATGATAATAGTATGTAAGCCTCAATCACCATAACCTTGCCGTTTAGCCTTTATTACTCCTCGCCCCTTCCTGGCATTTCAGTATAATATCTTCTATAATTTGTGAAGTTGTAGTGACAATACAGGCAAATACAGAGAAATCAGACACTCGAGGTTTTCTGTCACCGTTAGGGAGAGCCCTAACGGTAACAGAAAACCTCGAGTGTCTGTGCTGTAATTAAGCCGATACTCTCTCTCTCTCTCTGAAAGAAGGCCTGTGCTCTGCAGTGGGACTGCACTGGATAGGCTACATAAAACAAACCAAAAAAAAAACTTCTGTCTCGTGTACACCGTGTTATTGAAATAACGCAAAATCAGAAAACAGTTTATCTAGTTTCGATAAATTCCAAACTTCGAATACACAAAAGTTTACTACTCTTTTGTTTTTACTTTTCGTACAAATAGAGCACGTCAAGTTCCGAGATTGCATGAAAAATTTAAATGAGAAATTGAGTATTGTATGCTTTTGTTTAGTTGGAAGTGATTTAATTATCGTTAGTAACAAACGTGTATGTTAATATTTTCCGTGACTTCAAAAATATGTTATTTAAGGCATTGAATTATAAATTAAATTTTTACGGCCAATAAAATAGGTACTAATAGCCATCTCCTACAATCAACCCTTCAACAGTTGATGTTTTATAAAATTTGTATAAAAGAACTGCTAAATTCTAACTGACGGTAAGCTTACCTATCGGCAAGCCATTCTTGTAGAAAACGGCCTTTAGTAGACTTTAGACGTTGCATCAAATGCCATGACAAAGAATAACCAATAAGGTCGTGTTTTAGGCCGAGATGACAGATGAAGAAGCAAAGATGGAGATGACGAAGATCATAATGAAGTGCACGAAGGACGTCCCGGTCGAGATGTCCGAACTGCTGAACCTGCAAATGCTGAAGACTCCGACTGACCAGAAAACCAAGTGTCTGCTCGCTTGTGCTTATAGGAAAGAAGGATCGGTAAACTAGCCCCTAAGCGAAAAAAAGTCGTAATATAAGCAGCACTTCAGTAAATTCAGAAAACGGAATGCCAAACCTTGTATGGAGGGTGTTAAAATACGGACAATTTCTATTTCTCAATTTTATTTTTATATAATCTTGAAACTTGGCGCAGTCAATGCAAAAAATAAAAAAATCAAATGAAGAATTTGATTTTTTTTGCCAATAATTAATTTAAATTATGGGTACCAAAGAAACAGTTTTCAGATTTTACGATATTTTAATCATTCATTATAGACGTACGTAGATAATGTAGGACTTATTTCATTACACACTTTACTCACATAAAGGGGAAAAAATGTTACTTGGCTTAGCCGCCGATTTCTGAATTGAGAATTTCACTAGATTGATACTATGTATACTGATATTGATACTTATCTGTCTGTGTCGCTATTTTTGAGAAATCTAATAATACAAAAGATACTGAAGAACTTACCTTGTGAAATTCTCTTTTTAGAAGTCGCTGGTAAGTGTAAAATAAAAAATAAAATGAATTTAAACACACAAAACTAATGTTACTTCTGTGACAACCGATTTTTCATAAGAAATCAGGATATTTGAGAAATTACGGGAAATATTGAGAATGGAAATCCGCGAACACAATGTGTAAGCTGTTGAGGCAAGGGACAAGTAAATATATTACCCCTGTTGACATAGGGACATTTCCTATAACCATTGACTTTTACAGATGAACGAGAAAGGAATGATAGACGCCGTGCATACAGCCAAAAGGGCTGCGGAGATCGCTGGTGATGACGAAAAACGACTGGCAAGAGCTCAAAAACTTGCGGAAATCTGTGTCAAAGGTAACTTGTTGATTTTTTTTATTATTTACTAGAGAAAACTAGCAATTGTATAAAAAATCTTGTGTGACTTACTTGTTGAATTTCAGAAACTGGTATTTTTTAGTGTTTCGTGACAAGGAACCATTATAGTTTCGCCTTGTCCGACCGTATGTCTATCTGTCTGTCCGCTGCCTAGCTCAGAGACGATTAGTACTAGAAAGCTGCCGATAAAACGGACAAATAAAATGATATTTTTTTTTTATGTTAATTACCTCCTCTACACCTAAATTAGGGATGCAATTTTTTTTCTCGCCTACACCCTGTATTTATAAAATAAGAAAATACTACAAATAAGTTTCCGTGATTCGCGCATCGACCAAAAAATTAATTTTATTTGTTTTCAGTCAACGACGAAAAAGTTTCCGATGGAGAAAAGGGATGCGATAGAGCCGCTCTGTTGTTCGAATGTGTCATAAAAAATAGTCCCAAGGTTAGCTATCATCGGTTATTATTACCTATTATAAGTACTTATACGCAATAAATAGTTTTAATGTTAAGAACCTGGAATGTTTGTGTGAATGTCAGGCAATAATGCATGTTTATGATGTCTCTAAATATATGCTGAAAGGACTGGATGAATTGGCACGAAGGCAGACAATTTATACCTAGTTGGCCACCTCCTCGAGGGGCTAATCTAGAGTTTTTCAACTGGGTGGATTCTAAGTAACCAACTGCAATAGTAGCTAGTAAATAATTTTAATAACGCCGAGCTGTCAAAAATGCATCTTCACATTACAATAATAATCATGAAAATCCACCCAGTTGCGAACGGTTCAGTGAATCAATGAGGGCCCGTTTCATAGGACTTATTCATGGTTTACTAAGACAACTCGATGTACCTTTATTAACAAGTAAGACGACTAATTGTACTGATCGGCTACGCAATCTACATTGAATTGTGCCCAGCCCTCCTATTCCGAAACTGTATATATATGGGGCTATCCATTTTCACCCTTCCAAAGTATTTAAATGTGTATAAATGGGATGAGTCTGTCGGGAGCAGAAGTTACCTAGTAGAACCCCTGACCCAAGTTTCATAAAACTACTATTTATAGTTTATTATGACAATTCCAGGTGCATAGCAGGGTCTTTTTCCTTGCCTGTGGGTTAATCGGATAGTCATAGTAGGTAAACCATGAATTGTAGTTCTATGAAACAGGCCCCTGAACCGAGTTTCATAAAAGTACAATTCGTAGTTTATTATGTACGACAATTTGAGGAACATTGCGTAGCAGAGTCTACTTGTTAATCTGTGAGTTAATCGACTTTGCAATGTACATCGAATTGTCATAGAAAACCGTGAATTATAGTTCTATAAAACAGACCCCCAGGCATACTGCCTCTTTACTGCGCCTTTACTGTCGACGCTATTTATTTAGATGATCCAAATTGCGCCACAATTAGGTAATTGCAGTATGTATAAATGCATGTTTTAGCTAAGCGGAGAACTTGCCTCAGAGTTAGATTGGGGTGGCATTGTATTTAAGATACTATAAAAGACATATAAAGCTCAAAAAAATAATAAAACAACAAAAATGTATTTTTGAGAGGTCTGAAAAATGCAAAAATAAATTGCTCTAATGAACAAAAAAATATTAGAATAAATATATTCTGCAATAAAAAAAATATTACATTCAGTGTTTCTAACAAGATACATTAAAACATTATTTTACTTGATTACACAAATAATTATTGATAAATGTTTCATACATTTTAATAAGTTTTCAGTAGGCCTTATGGTGTCACACTCTACGACCGATTTGCATGGAACAATTTTGTACAAGTCTATGTACTTTTGACAGTACCTATTAGTCGTAGAGACAAATCTTTGTCATGATATTTATCTTTTAAAATGGCTTTTCCTATGAGAACATATTTGCTAGTTCTCTATTATTCTGGGGTCGAGTTTCAATCTGTTCTAATTAAAGAATATGTATAATACATGAAAGCACAAAGTTATAACAAAAGTTAAAAGAAGCGTCGATAGTACTGAGGCTTACCATTCTTCTTCTTTCGTGTCGAAAGCGTCGTCTCCTCCTCAGACATCTCGCTCTCAAAACCATTAGATTTAAAGTAGCCTCTGGATCGCGTGTGTCTTTCTTGTCACCACTTTTCTTGTATGGGAATGGGTTTCTATCCCAACTTAAAATCCAATTGCTGTACCTACCATTAGGCTCACCGTCCTGAGTAAAAATTGTTTGAAACTTTGCTTTGAATATATCTATACTTTCTTCTTGTTGCAGCTCGGATTCAAAGTTTAAACAACAAAAATAAAAACTATAACAGGAAAATCACCTGGAGAACAACATTTTGTTTTATTTTCGCCTGCCTGCCCTCTAAAGGAATTCAATGATACCAATGTTCATTGCGAAATCTGCTACGCAGAATATTCAAATACATTATACTATGCTCGCATAGATGGCGTTGCTTGTTATTTCCAAGCAAAAAAATAAAATTTTGAAAGGAGACACCTACCTACTCATACCAATTTGCACAGGGGTTTGATTTGCTATACCCAACATGCCATTCAAAAAGTCGAAACATACTATTTATAGTCCTTATTACGTGTTGAACTTATTGCAACGTATTATTAAAATAAAGTGAAACCATTCGTTCTTTCAGTATCGATAGTTAAATCGCTTCTAAAAAGGGGAAAGTTTATGCAACTAACAACATACTTTTAACTTTAAACTTTAATTTAGTCACAGTTTCTGTGTTATTTTGAATAACATAAGTACTTTGATTTGTTTAAAATTGACTAAAGATAAAAATATGACATTTTACTCTTTTGCTTCTTGGATAAAAGCGGTTAATAACAGCTACCTACTGAAAAAATGGTTTCAATAACATTTTGATACACGAGTGTAGTAATTGAAAAACAATTGGAAATAGTTTTTACGCTCTTATTAAACAACTTCGTTCCATTTTAAAGAGACTGGTATGAAACCATCATCAATGATATGATCTTGAGTCTGGGCACTTAGCGTAACTGCTTCTATTGAAGACTCTTGCATAGGAAGTTTTTTCAACAAACGCTTTTTGTTGTGTGAATCTTTGTTTCGCGTCTTTAAATTCTTTTTAAAATAATCATCATTTTTAATACCATGAAGAATTCGATTTTCAATTCTGACCATGGCTCTATCTGACCCTCCTTTATCGTAGTTTTTTAATTTACTCTGTTGAATGCGATCTTTAATTCTCTTGTCCTTGGATAATCTTTGCACTATATGATTTTCCCTGATCTCTGGTTTGGAAGGCCAGTTTCTCAGTATATCCAAATCGAGACCAGGGCCAGTGGTTGCTTCGCTCGTGTCTCGTCTTCTTCTCCCAGAAACTACGCCTAGTTGAAGAAGGATTGGATTGCTGACCAAGGCTGCTGCTGCCCCCAATAAGGCTAGACCGGCTACTGGTAAAAGAAACTTGGCTGATAACGCCTGGAAGAAAAAAAAATGGAATTGAATACCCAGGAGTTTTCATTTATCTGGTTGAACTGTGTATGAAGAGAAATGGTTTTTATGCATTAAACAGATGTTAATAGTTATTTCCTACCATTGTAACCAAAATCTTATCAGAGTCCATTGAGTTCTTGCATTGCTGAAGATCTGATTCACTATGAGTCGCTTAGAATGACAAATAAAGCCAAGGCAGGGCATCGAGTCATGCAGCAGGACGTACGGATGGTGTACTAAAGCGGTCACAGAGTGGTAGCAATGGTTGAGTATCGGAACAGGTCTCTACCTGACCAGTGATCCGATGGATCGATAACATTACTAACAGGCAGGCAGGCAGGCAGGGGGGTCCCTGCCAATCTCTGTTTTTTTGGCAGGAGAGGAAAGAAACTCAGGTATGCCAAGATTTTTTTTTATCGATACCTACCGAAGAAGTTCGATTTGTATGCACGCCTTGAGAATGGTTTTTCCTTAGTCAGAAGTCGCCCCTATCCTGCCTTTACTTAACGGATGAGAGCGGGATGGCGTGAGTCTTTATCTATTCACGCCTTTCGCGAGGCATGTTTTTTTCTGTCAATCTCTCTTACCGTGCTCATCAAAGACATACTAACGTGGTCATAATGCTTATGATAATGTCCTCCGTGACCGAAACCTGCGTGGTGGCCTAGATGTTCGTGGCCATGCCCGTACCCATGATCGTAGAGGCCAAAGTCGTGATGGTGGTATCTTGCGTGATCGAATTGGCGAACGCCGTCTTCGTAATCCTGTGGGCCGTAACCTGAAAAGAGTTCGAGGTGTCATTTACGAATTTATACCATAAATATCTTTGACATGAATTACAAAATTTACATGAGATTTTCTTGAGGCTTACCTCCATGCTCGTAAGCCGCTAGGCCCCTGCTGTGACTTGAGCTTGAGATGACGTTGTCCGGGGCCTCCTGTTAAAATGAATAATGTGATCACTATGTGTAAGTCCATCCATTCACTCCATTTCCTTCTGTGGATGTCGTAGAAGGCGACTAAGGAAATTAATTACCAGGAGACGGGCAGCAGCGTCTTCCTGAGATTCCAAACGCATACTGCGATCGCCAACCCGCCTGCCAAGCGTGGCGATTTTGGCGAAACCCCTCATGGTTAGGAAAACCGTGAGGGAGGCCTATGTCCAGCATTGGGCGTCAAATGGCTGATGATGATGATGTGTAAGTCAGCGCATCATCTGTGGCTCATGGGTCGTTCAGAAATTTATGGAAAGGGAGGTAGAGGGCGGGGGGGTCCGGGATATAGACATGAGAACGGGTTAGGAGTTTGTTAAAATCTTTTATTTTTTAGGGAAATGACCTTCTAAAGTTTCCATTTTATCTTCTTGCGTGAATTGATCTGAATCTGAGAGATTGGATCAAATCCCGGCTTTGGGAATATATATATATAAATAATGACATATACCACATATAACAGACATTTAACAGGGATTTCTTAAAAATCTGCGTTGTGTTCAATACAACATGTATGCTGATCAAACTCCTTTTTATCAATATCCTAAGTTATCTGGGTGTATTTACATGTTTCTGACGTACTTGCCTGGTCACCATAGCACAGGGTATCCTAGTTTGGGATCAGGTCAAGTGATTGTATTGTGTGGAAATTCTAGTTTTAGTCCAGGTCTAGTTCTGGTGCGACCGGAGATTTCCGCAGTTAGCCTCATAGTTGGGCCATTGTACGTAGCAAATGCTGAGGTATGTAAATACCTCAAACACTAGGGTTTCCTCGCGTTGTTTTCCTTCACAGTTAGCGAGTGGTATTGCTACCGTAACAACACAAATGTACAAGTAAATATTGTGTGGAAGTTATTATTATTGTTACGATGAATAATAGGTATATTTTTTTCAATTTCAATATTTGTCTTTAATGATTAGAATAAAACCAAAATAGTCCCTTTATTTAATGTCACGATACTTTGTACGCGCACTGTTGGCTGGAAAATTATTTGCAAAATCTGAATTAATACATACTTTATTAATTTATTTGCTTATTAATAAGTAGATTAGGTACAGAGTAAATTGTAGAACCATAACGGACCATTACGAACGAACATTAGGACCTACCTTGTATTGGGCGTAATTATGCACTGGCACAAAGCCCCCATATGGAAAAGGAGCCACTGGACCTTCCTTTTGCAACGTTCTCACTTGCGATGTATCCTGAAATAAATAAATTGATTGCACAAAAAAAACATCAAGTTGGAGAAGCCATGGTAAAACATAAATGATCATGGTATTCTAGCGTACAAATTTGCGCCATATAAATTGGGCTCAAACTATGACCTCATAAGATGCTCGTTACGCCTTAAAGGTTATAACATAGGTATTATGTAGCGTTTATCAATATTTATATTCATAAAAATTATGTTTTATGGATCTAAAGCTTAGCAGAAAAGCAAAGTGTGCAGTGTAGAAAAGACAACTAAATCCGATGAGTTTTTAGGGTTCCGTACCCGAAGGGTGCCAAACGGGACCATATTATTAAGACTTCACTGTCCGTCCGTCTATCTGTCCGTCTGTCACCAGGCTGTATCTCATGAACCTTGTTAGTTAGGCAGTTGAAAGTTTCACAGATGATGTATATCTGTTACCACTATAACAAAAAATACTAAAAACAGAAAAATGAATAATTAAATTAAAATAGAATATTTTTTTAAGGGGGCTCCCATACAACAAACGTGATTTGTTGCGGTTTTTTCTCGATCTTTGTGTCTAATGACAATGGCACGGAACCCTTCGTGCGCGAATCCGACAAACAATTGGCCGGTTTGTTTAAATTATCATCTCTAAATAACTTGACCTAAAACTCCGTTTTTTATGTTTGATTTTTTTTATTTCTTCAGTGTTTTCTATGTCTTCTTATTGTATAGAAACAATGTCACTCCAATATACGAGTAAGTTAGACGCCAGTTCCCCGTTATATTGATTTCATTCGATTGACGCTCACTGCTAAGCTTTGTGTTTTTTATGTAATAATAAATACCAGCCCATGGTCTGACCATTACTACAAATACAAAATATCGACAAAAATCAACACAACAACAACACCGTTGACTTTCACCGGAAGCTTTCTGAAACACCCAATTTTTTTTCTTTTACCCTTCTTTCATACGCTATTAGGTACATACTTCAAGACCATGGCTCGCGGAAACTATAAGAGCTTTATGAGAGTATTCCTTACACAAGTTTGAGCAACTGCCTAAATTAAAAGTACGTTTTTTATGTACTTGGCTTGACATTCTGTACATATCAAGCCAATTAATTTTATTCAGTATTATTTTGACGCCACTAGATTATACGTTGTGTTCGCAAAATGAAGAGAATAATCTCTCCCGTAAATTCTCGTAGATAATATATGATTAATTTTGATTTCAATAGCATCAGAAGGTTTTAATAATACGGGTTTTTGGCGCCACTATTTTTTTACTAGAAGAAAAACAAGACAAATTACAAATTAGTGCGTTGTCATACTACGGACATTTCCTTGGTTATTGTTTCCCATCTTCGTCAAACATTTCGGAAATTAATTTTAAAAAGGAGATGTAGACTTACGTTGCTGTCCTGCAAAGCATAATCCCGGATGCTGGCATTAAAGTTAGAGATAGAAAATGTTGCAGGCAGCCCGTTGGAAACCGATAATATCAAAAACAGAATCCTCGACGAAGACACTCTGAGTATCCGGAACCACATCCTTCAGCACACGTTACAATTCAAGAAAGTAAATTCAATAAATGGCTAGACACAGCATAAAACTACGCTGTTTTATAAAAAAATGTGGGGTGGGATTGCAGACAAAATAAATACTGCAGAAGAATATATTTTAGTACCTGCTACTCCCGCGACTAAGTCCGCGTGGGATTCGTCCTCGTTGGGGGCCAAATGATACATATATTAAATGAAGAGTATATAGTAAATATTACGTAAGCACCCATAAATAAATAAATAAATAAATAATATATGCAATTCCAAGTTTGTAGTTTTGATATTGGAAATGTATTTTCGTTCGCTCCAGTGCAGATTTCACGAAAAAGTGCGATCCACTTATATCTCAAAAATTTGTGAATATATGATATTCAAAAAAGGCTCAAAAGACGCATGTTTACGAGAGCTGCAAGGTGTAAAAAGAATTATTCGAGAAAGTAAAAAACGAAAAAAGTTATGGCCGTAATAGTGAAAAAAAAAATCGATTATTTATTTCAGATTTTTTTATTTTGGCGCTCGATATTTTGGAAACGAAGAATCATATCAAAAATTTGAGAATTATTCTTCTGGAAAATTTAGTCAACTCCAATTTAAGCCTGAAACACTTTTTGAAAAAAGTCAGAAAGACATTTTTGACATGACATTTTATGACTCGATTCAACTCCAATGTGCTCGATAGTCATGTGAGGCACGAAATCTATGAATCTTTGTAGTTTATTTTTACTTTTTAAAGTGGCAGACGGCAAAGATTGGAATAAATTGTGTCAACGGCCAGTCTTTTGCCTCCACTAGTAGTCAATGGATTTTTTTTCATTTGATTCATCGATCCCGGCGTTGGTGTGCACGGGGGTGGCAGATGAGACTCTACGATATGGATTATAGGAGAGTGTCCCAAAACTCGGAGGGGGTACTGAGCGACGGGATACTGATTTTTTTTTTTTTATTTATTGAAATTTGGTATCGCAGAGTTTTAAATTTTATAAATTATTCGCCAAACTGCGTGGCAGATGATGATATGATGATGATGATGATGATGTTGATATGATATTTACGCGATGGGCAACTAGGACCCTCGAGTGATAATTATATTAAGTTCTATCGTTTGAATGTGGTGCTTGAATACCTGAATACGGTCCTCTGTGGCATTTGATTATGGTTAGGATGACAATTTGATAGCAGCGAAGAACAATGGGCCTGTCCCCGCGACGGTTACAGTTTGTTGACTCGATTACGCAGTGGTTTCACCGCCTTTGTGACAGCCAATCTAAACCAACAGAATGACCGATTCATAGACTAATAACGCTTGGATGGATGAAGCAGATGGTGACACACAAAATATGATTCTAAAAAAGTCATCATCATCAACGTCAGCCCACCTCTGTCCACTACTGGGTATAGGTCTTTTCCCCATCACACCATCAATCGCGTTCTGTCGCCATTGACATCTGCGGGCCCCCTGTCAACCTGACCACATCATCCGATCGAGCTTTTGTTCTACCCACTGACCGCCGCCCGGTTCTCCGCCGCCACTCCATTACTACCCTGATCAACCTTCCGTCTTCCCGCCTCGCCAAGTGTCCCGCCCATCGCCAATTCAGACGCCAGGTTCGGTCACCCTCCATAGCTCTTTGTGCCACTCTGATTTTGCATATTCTGCTTCGTGAGCGTCCATGTTTCGGCCTTAAATATGAGGATGGGCAACACACACTGGTTGAAAGTCTTGGTCTTCAGACACTGCGAGATATTCGACTAAGAAAAGTGACAGAACAATATTGGTTTATTTAATATTCGAAAGAGAATGCCCGCCAACTCACTGGACCGACGATATGAAGCCTTTGGCAGCTGGATGAGGATGGACAAAGACTGAAAGAAATGACAATGTGGACTGATGAATTGGATTAAATTGAGAACGACCTCCGTATATGGGAAGCAGTAGACAGTGTAGTGTCCGAACACTAAATTTATGTTTATCCGGATTTATTTAATAACGTCGGAGGGTCCGAGCAGGTTTCAGATGCGGGCACCCGATGCAGGCTCCGTTTCTCACTAGAGACTAAGCGAAATCTGTCGCACTTCCCCGACATTATTACAAGTAATTTAATCCAAAAAATCGTATATATTAAAAAAGCGAAACCAGAGTCAGGTATCGTATCTTATTCTTTTTCATCTTACATTGAGTTAGAACATGTTGATGGCGTGCTCGTTTCACGGAATATGCGCAAATTGCTGAATTGCCCATCTAATCTGCAGTTGTTCGTTACATGTTTGAGTCGATATAACTCAAATTATTTTGATTATTCTCATCACATCGATGTTAAAGGTCTGTAAGCTACAGAACAATTTAGCTCCTCCCGCCTTTCGCCTTTGTTTCAGTAATTTAGACACCGAGAGAACACGCACGCGTCGCGCACCTATACATGCCGAAAGAATCGACCGCGCCGAAGTCGATAAAGTTGCATAGGACCTCTCCCATGTAAGTGCGCCAAAAGAATTTCATGCACTTCCATGGCGCATCTCAAACCGGGTCCAGTTCAGACGGGTGTAACGTGTAATGTAATCTAACGAGTTATGCAACGCGAATCGTGTGTGTTGACGGCGCTAAGAGCATTACATGTAACACCATATTATGAGGTTCTAGTAGCCACACCATTTGCTATCTGTGAAGGAAAACATCGAGAGGAAACCTGAGTGTCTGATGTGTTCACATACCTTATCGCTTGAAATTGCCAATCTGCGGTGGGCACGCGTGGTAATTAAGCCTATACTCTCTCTCTGAGAGAAGGCCTGTGCCGTACAGTGGGACGTATGTAGGCTACATAAAAGAAATCGGCCAAGTGCGTATCGAGCCACGCGCAGTGTAGGATTTCGTAGAAAAATGAGGTTTTATATGCTTTACAGAACTAACAACTTCAGCAACGTAATTTCCTATGGATTTTGTACGAAGTTTTCCTATAAGTTGGTCGCCTATTACTCGTTAATACTTAGTCGTGATAGTTTTTCTTTTAAATTCATTAAATGTGCTACTACCCTGATTTTTTTCACGTTTCTACAATCAACTGTGAGGTCAGGACGGGTGACGCCCTACTCTGACAAAAATTTGCGCTTAAAAGCTTAATATATTGCAAACGAAACCCTAAATAAAAATGAAGATCCTACACCCAAACGACCAATCTAACAATACCTCACACTATGGTGTAGGTGATAAAAAATTGCATCCCTAAGTTAGGTGTAGGCGTGTAGCCTAAAAAAAATTTGACGTTTTTAAGTATTAATGTGTTTGTGAACTGATGCTACCTTAATTTAAATGATTAACGGCCGAATACTGAAACGTCTCTCAAATACATCAATCAGTTGAAGGGCTCTTAAATTTAAATTTCTCCCAAATTTAAGTGGTATACACAACCACTACTCAAACGATGAGTATGCATTATCAGCTAAGCAGCACTCAAATATTTAAGTCGTGGCAAGACCATAGCAACATTATCTATGCTTCGATTTACGCAAACTTGCTTCATTAAAGAATATTTACTCTGCTACGTATTTCTCCTCAAAATTTTTTCGAATAATAAAAGTTTTGATTAATACACTATTCTATTCATATGCACAATGTTCTGATATTTAAAATAAAACATATCACTTAAATGAACATTAAACAATCTAGAAAAGATTTCTTTGAATGAAACGTGTAGCTGAGTGTGAGTGACACTTTGCTATCGCACGCGCGAATTTTTTTCTGTCGTCTTGAATTGAAAATATGTTTTGAATTTTCTGGATAGTTATTTGGAATATGGAAGAAAGAAAGTAACGTGGTTGTAAATTATACTATGGCGGAGAAAGACATTCTTCTAGGACTGGTAAAAAGTGAGTATTTATTACGTATAATATTATTACGAAACTCCACATCATCGTATTTTTCAAAAGCATTAAATTTCACTTCATTTCGACGACTCACAGATGGTCTTTCATAATCAGAAAGAGAAGATAGCGACGATAAAGACATTGTTTTAAAGTGTTTAGATTATTTGGGAGACCTCTTGACTACTTTCAAATCTTGGGGCACTCAAATAAGTTTGACAGTTCATTTGACAGCTAAATAAGATTGAGCTACGTTCCAGTATACGAATTGTGTACTAAGTAGCGCTTGAGCGTTACTTATGCTAAGGTCCTCTTAAATTTAACACATGCTTAGAAAAGACGTTTGAGTATACGAAATTTGGGTTTGAGAACTACTTAGATATTTAAGCAGTCGTTAAATATTTGAGAGACGTTTCAGTATTCGGCCGTTAAAGTGTAGATTCTTTCTTAAGTAGGACTTGGCTCCAGTCACGCTGATGGTAAACGAAGACGGGGTCTAAGATGTTACGTGTTTACATTTATACGTTGTCAAGTTTAATGATCAAAGAAATACAGCAAATCTAAGGAAAACGATTTATTAACAATAACAATCAGATATCTAAGGTTTAGTTGAAATTGAAAAAGTCGTTCGAAAGAGTGGGTAGAATAAATAACATTTAATAGTAATAATAATAATAAAGCCTTTATTAAACCTATTTGAAAATTTACAAATCATATAAAATTCAAAAAGATCATCTACGTTTCCTAACACTTATTAAGGATATCAAAATGACAATCAATATTAAAATTCTACAGGTAAGGGCTTAATTTCCACGCGTGCCCACCGCGGATTGGAAATTTGAAGCGATGAGGTAGGTGAACACATCAGACACTCAGGTTTCCTCACGATGTCTTACAGGTAAGTATTTTTATAAAATTTAATTTGGAATTTATGTTGATATTAATAAAATTTCATTCAATAGTTAAATCAAAACTGGTTTCAATCTGATAAAATCAGATTACAAAAAATATTAATAATTATTTTTAAATTTTTGGACATCAAACAGTCCAAAAATATAAAAATTAAATCTCTCCATAATAAATAAATAAATTAACCTATTACTTTAAAATATATCTAAAATAAATGATTAAAGTAGTGCATAACAAAAAATTAAACATTAATACCGAGTTGTCATTGTTAAGTTTGAGAACCCATTTGCGAGTGAAGGCCTCCTCCATATCATGCCATGCAGATCGGTCTTGTTTTTGGCGAGCCTGGTCCAGGTTTGGCCGGCTAGTGCTACGATGTCATCACATCAGCGGGTTTTTGGTCTGCCGACGGGGCGTGTGTAGTCTCGAGGGTACCAGTGAAGAACTATTTCGCTCCACCGTCCGTCTTTCGCTCTAGCGACATGTCAACTAACATTTACAACAATAGAAATAAACCAAAACAAGCCTCCATCAGCAATCGTGTTGTTTGGTCGTGGAGACCGGTCGACAGTTTACGATAAATACAAATAATAAACCGACGCGAAGCGCGATTCACACCATTACCTATACAACATTAGACAAAGATCGAATTTGAGAACAGCGCCATCTATAGAAACTAACAAGAAGCGTTTAACATTGACATTTAACGAAATGGCATCGGCGCTGTGAAGGTTACATAGATGGCCGTTAGATGGCGAGCACTGTCATTAGATAACGTTTGTTGTGTGGGAGCCCCCCTTAAATAATTTTAATAATTTTATTTGTTGTATTTGTTGTCATAGCGGCAACAGAAACACATCATCTGTGAAAATTTCAACTGCTTAGCTATCACGGTTCATGAATACAGCCTGGTGACAGACAGACAGACAGACGCACAGTGAAGTCTTAGTGATAGGGTCCCTTTTGGCAAACCCTAAAAATATGAATTGCGTAATGTTAGACCCTCAGGTTAGACCAGTGCAATTTAATTTAAAGTTAAGTAGAGTGCACGGGTATACACACTTTTGTACTATGAGTTTTTTCTGAGGTTAATAATATTTTTCATAATATCATGATTGACATAATTTTATGTCATAAATCCTGATATCAAAAAGCACCAAAACAAAGCAGGAGAGACATCAAAAAAATTTTAAGAAAGTAAATTTTATCAAATAAATTTAAATGTAGAACAAGTGAAATGAAATGAAACGAAATGAAATGAGTTTATTTGCATGAAACGTCGTACAGGTACAGGTGGTCGGCTAAGTATTTGGCTCTACACATTTCACCTTTCTAGGCATGCAAAATTTGTTATATTCTAACATTGTAAATGTTATAACGTCAGATTACAACATGTCATAATTACTTAATTTAAATCATACGTATTTCCAAATAAGATATATTTACAATTGAATACTATTTACACAATTTTTTTATTACATTATTATTTTTTATTAAATGTCAATATTAATATTTTTAAAGTAAAAAATTCGACGACAGTATAAAAACTTTCATCTAAAAGCCATCTGTGCAAACAAGACTTAAAGCGAGTCAGTGGCAAACGTTTCAGCGTCTCTGGAAGCTTATTATAAATTTTTATAAGCATGCCGTAGCAGTTTCTTTGGCAAAATTCAGTTTTACACGGTGGATAGACAATTTTGTTTGGATGTCTTGTATTGAATTTGTATTGCTTACAATATTTCGTAAAAATGTTCGGGTTATTGTGTGCAAAACATGCCATTTCGTATATGTAGAGACTTGGCAACGACAGTACTTTTAATTCCTAAATAGAGGCTTACAAGAAGTAATGTTCTAAATGGCAGTAAACTCTAACCGAAATGTTTCCTATATAGGTTGATGTTCTGTAGACTGTACTTATGCGCCATCGGTGAAAATCAATGAAGTGTCACAGGGCAGGCGGAATCTACTTAAAAATCATTTATGTCCTCCGCCTCGCCTATAAAGTAAGGAGAGACGAAAGCTCCGGTGAATTCTATTATGTAAAGGTTTTCTTACTTGTCTGGCCTATTAATTAGTAAGTATTTTTTAATGACTTGCGATGCTCTTCATACGTTTGATGGGTTTGCAATTGTTTATTTGGTGAACTCATTGAATTTAAAATTCAATGGTGAATTTGAAAAAAGGAACTGTTTGTTAGGGTTCCGTACTCGAAGGATGCCAAACGGGACACTTTTACTAAGACTTCACTGTCCGTCTGTCTGTCTGTCCATCTGTCTGTCTGTCGGTCACCAGGGTGTATCTCGTGAACCGTGATAGCTTTTATGTTGCCGCTATACCTAACAAAAATTACTAAAAACAGAATAAAATAAATATTTAAGGGGGCTCCCATACAACATACGTATTTTTTGCCGTTTTTTGTTCAAAATTAATAACGGCAACAGGTAGACGCTTGAAATATTCACAGAATATTTAGTTCTACGCTCGCTTCAAAAATAAATAATTTAATTAAAATAAAATATTTATCTAAGTGGCGCTCCCATACAACGCACGTCATTTTTTGCCGTTTTTTTCTCGATCTTTGTGTCTAATGTTGTATAGATAATGGTACGGAACCCTTCGTGCGCGAGTCCAACTCGCACTTGGCCAGTTTTTTTTTAACCGCAACCGACACAAGAAGAGAGAAATAAATATACAAAAGGAATTGCAAAGAATTAACTGAGAAATATTTAATAGTACGTTACTGCAGCGGCCAGCAAAAGAGGCATTGATACAACAACAATATTTTTTCCAGTGTTAAGGCTGCTGTTACGTAGATCATGCTGTCTCGCTCGCACAATTTAATTTTTTTTAATATTGCGATATTTTTTAAATAATCTTTTGATAAATGTGGTCTGAGGGTTTGATGGATATATAAATGTTTCTTATCCTGTACTACGTTTTTCGTTGAGAAAATTTGATTCCAAAATTATTAATTTTGGAAACAACCTGTCTATTAAAAACTACGTATCGAAAGACAAAAATATATTTTAAATGTCCGTAATTGAATTATGCATCAAACCCTCAGACTAGATTTATGAAAAGTTTACTCATTCATTACAATAATAAAAAAATGTTAAATTATGCGAGCGAGACAGTATGCTCCACGTAAGAACAGTCTTAAAGTGCTCATTTGTTTTTTTCATCAATAAACAGCTTTCTATGTGCAAGCCAGTTCGAAATTTAAACAAAACCTTTGATAAGTTACCATCTTGGTTGCCATGTTTCGGAGTAAAAGAGCGTCCGATTTTTTAATTACACGACAGATTTACAGTTTACTAGTAATTTATTTGGCTTCTTGTTTTAAGATATGGATTTTCATACAACTTTTGCCGGCCGCTGCTCACATGGATTTGGCCAGTACAGTAATTTCGATTTGTCTCGAAGAAGATTGTCAAAATAATGCTCAAATTTCCAAGCATGTTTGAGAAAAAAAATACATATTAGGGTTCCGTAGTCATAGGAACCCTTATCTATTTTTACTATGACTACTTTGGTGGTTTTTACAAGTTATAATAATATAACTACTAAATTCTCAAACGTAGACAGTCTCGCTTGCACATTCTAAAATTGTAAGTAATCTGCTCCTCTCTTTTCACCGTTATTGTGTTCAATTGTATTCATTTTGTTCAGAATTTTAAGTAGCGATGACAAATACTATATTTTTATATAAAAATAATCAAAAATGTTAGAATGTGCGAGCGAAAGAAAGGCAAAAAGAAATTAAGGTCTTGAGGTAAGTGTAAAGGCTAACACGACAAAGATACGAAGAAGAATTAAGAGGCTAGCATGCAGGAATTCACCTCTTAATTTCTTCTTCTGCGTCAGTACGCTCTTGACAGAGCGGTCGTGGTCCTAATGAAGACGTGGCATTATGGACTAATATTACCTAGCTCACGATGCCTCGCTAATCCTTTCTAGCAGATGTTGTTATGGTTCATTCATTTAGCGGCCTCTTACTTCAATCAATGAATCAGCCCTTATTCGTCCATTGCTGGACATAGGCCTCCCCCAAGGCACGCTAATTCTTTCTGTCCTCGGCCATCCTCATCCAGCCACTGCCAGCAGTCTGCCTCAGATAATCGGTCCAGTGAGCTGATGAGCGTCCTACCCTGGGTTTGACAGTTCGTAGTCTCCAGTCAACGTCTTACATACGTGAGCTAAAAATGAGTGAAAGATCCTGCGAAATCTTGCCAAGAATTTCACAAAAACTTTAGATAGGTACCTATGTCGAACCCTTATCGGTGAACTTCCGTAGACTTTTCTCCTTCGCAGCTCCCCTTCATTACGCTTGTTAATTTATTGAAAAAGATTTTCTGCAATTTGTTTCAATAGCCAAGATATTTTAATTTAACGGAAGTCCTTAACGAAATAATGGAGTTCTCCAGATTGTTTTTCTATATCGCTTCCATATTATTCAATCGGGATAATATGGCAGCAGTAATAGATAGCGCATGGTCGAACAATTTTCGAGGTCGATTCAATTGCGGCATGTACTTTTCTTAATTAGTAATAGTAATTTGTAATACAATTGACCTGGACGATTACAAAAGCTGAGGTATGAAACCCTAAGATGTTCGTACATTTAAGCGCTTGAAATCGCCAATCCAAGGCGGGCACACTTGCTGTTCAAGCCCTACTATCTCTCTGAGAGAATACCTGTGGACTGAAATGGAATGAAAGCTAAAGGCTGCTTATGCTACCTACTCGTATGTTAATATGAAAGAGAATCTTAGAATTGCTCAAACGAAAATATCACTTTTTCTACGACACTCGTTTTCCATTTATTATTATAGTACCTACCTTTCTTTACAGAATCTGAGGCCACCCGTAGCAGCTGGAACTGTGGTCCACGCAATCAAATGCCTTTGACAAGTCACAAAAAACACCTATAGCATCCCTACGATCCTCCCATGCACTATAAATATGTTTAACTAGCAAGACACCAGCGTCCGTCGTCGACCGTCCCTGCGTGAAGCCGAACTGCTGGTTATGGAGAAGTTGATAATTATTAAAGTGCGTAAGTAGTTGAACTAAAACAATCTTTTCGAATATTTTGCTCAATACGGGTAGGATCGACACTGGTCTGAAATTTGTGGGATCATGCCTATCACCACTTTTAAACAACGGAACGAGCCTACTGTATTTCATTAGGTCAGGGAATGTACCCTCACCTACACATTTGTTAAAAATTTTTGCTAAATGAGAAGCGAGGACATCTATTACTGAACTAACTATGATTACTGACATTCCCCACAAATCTTCCGTTTTTTTAAGATTTAATAGTTTAAACGCTTTAATTACGCTATGGGGATTAATGAAGTCGAACGAAAACTCGTAACCGCACGAGGGGACATTGTCTTTTAATAAACTTGCAGCAAGATCAGGAGACGAATCTAAAGGAGCCGTAGTTTCAATTGGAACATTTGTAAAGAATTGTTCAAAGGCCGCAGCAATGTCCTCATTTGATGTTATTACTTTATCATCTATCTTTAGAGAAAATTCGCGATCTCCTGATTTGGCTTTACCAGTTTCCCTATTTATAATAGTCCAGATTGTTTTAGATTTATTTGAAGACTGGAGGATTTGTTTCTTTATATGTTCGCATTTAGCTTTGTGGCAGACGGCCCTGAATAATTTAGAATATAGTTTAACATACTCTATAAAACTGTGGTCATATGTGTATGTTTTTTTCTCATACAATGCATACAGTGTGTTTCTACTTTTTCGGATGCCCGCAGTGGCCCATTCATTAAACCCTACTTTATTTTCATTGCTAGGTAATTCTCTTAATTTAAAAACATTTTCAAAACGAACTGAAACGACTCTAAAGAAGTCTTCGTAATGGGCGTTAGCATTTAGGGTTTTACCTTTATGAGCAGTTAAGCTACTTTGAAGATGTAATTTAAATGATTCTAGTTTTTTACTTGTAATGGGCCTGCATAGAATAACTTGCTTAGATTTTTCTGAATCTATTTCAAAATTTACAATTTGACCACTGTGATCTGACTTTAAGCAATTCACTGTGGAGTAATAAAAAAAAATTGCAATCGCAATAGACGTTATCGAGACAAGTAGCAGTAGTTTCAGTAATCCTGGTGGGCTCTAAAAAAATATGGACTAAATTGAATGATTTAAAAATAATTTGTAATTTAGTTGTCAAAGGGGAATCTATTAGCAGGTCGATATTAAAATCACCACACACTATAACTTTCTTATTACTACTGGAAGCTACTTTTAATACATCCTCTAATACCGATTCGAATATACTGTAATCGCTGGTAGGGGGCCTGTATAAGCTTACTACAATGTGTTTAGACAATTCAACACATGACAGCTCAATTACTTTTTCAACAGAAAGCCTACAAATGTCTTTCCTTTGTTTAAATTTTAAACTATCTTTTACTAGTATTAAAGATCCCCCATGCAGTAAAGACTTTCTATTGTAGCAACTGGCTATTTGATAGTTATGTACAGTAAAATTCATTTGAGTCTCTAGTAGCCAGTGCTCTGTGACACAAAGTATGTCAACTTCATGTTGTTCTAAAAATAATTCTAACTCTAGTAACTTTCCAGAAAAGCCACCCTGTATGTTCTGATTAGCTAAAATTAATTTCTTTAGGGGGGGCTTTTCTGTGGTCTGCGCTGACAGTTTAAATCAGCAGTCAAGCTTAACTTATTTATGCTATGTTTTTTTAAAGCCTCCGAATACAGAGGTTTACTAGTAGAACTTTTTCTACAGTTTTAAACGAGTTCTGAACAGAGTATTCAAGACTCGTTCAGCCAATATTACTTACTTCAACATAATTTCCTTTAATTTATCTTTTAAAGTGCTTATTTTTACTTTATTTTGGTCTAACAAAAACGAATATTTACTTACAATGTGGGAATGTAATATTCTCTGGTTCTTTTGGTAGTTTTTAGCAGATGGTTGCAACAACTGGCCTTTTTTAGCAGATCTGGTGCAGTATTTATGAGGGGTCTTGTATTCTTTAGAATAATATGCTTCTAGTACAAGCATATAATCAATCTTAAAATGAACAGGGAGAAATTTACACACATTAAACAGTTTATCATATCCAAATTTTAATTTTTCTTTGGTTTTTTTGTCTGAAAGGTATTTTGTAGTTTTTTTTCATTTGGTCCAGGCAAGTTCTAAACGTAAGTCCGACTCGCACTTGTCCGTTATATATATAATATTGTGGGTGTAGGCCATTTTTCGATTCAGGGTTCCTTTGCGAGTTCTGCGGTTCTAAGTGCAAATTTTTGTCAGAGTAGGGCTCCGCCCCTCTCCCGGCTAAACGGTTCATTGTAGAAACGTGAAAAAATCCAGAAAAGTAGCACATATAATGAACTTAAGAGAAAAACTGTCACGGCAAAGTAGGCTTTACAAGTTAACGAGTAATCCAACTAATAAAAGGAAAACTTCGTACAAATTCCATTAAAAATTACTTCGATGAAGTTTTTAGTTCTGTAAAGCTAGTAAAAACTTCTCCTTATTCGGAACCCTATACTGCGTGTGGCTCGACACGCACTTGGCCGGTTTTATGTTATGTGTTCCTAAAGTTTCTTTGTAGTACCAAGATACCTATCTCGCTAACTATGAAGAAAAAGTCGTGAGGAAACCGAATTTTCGGAGATTTTTCATTGGAATAAAGACACATCCTACTTTCTACATACCCCTCCAGAATATTGGCTTGAGATTATGTGTGTCTGTGTAGCTGTAGTAGGTAGATTTGCTTGTAACTCTTTATAGAGTGCAATAAAATCAAAACAGTTGCAAAAATCCTCGAGGGCTATAAGACAGTAAAACCATAATAATTATTAGGTTGTAAAGCTATAAAAGAAGCGCCTTTGTAACGTGAATTCCGCAGAATCTCTTCGAGGACTTACCCTAGGTTTCACGTACAAAGGGTCTTCTAATCAAATACTGTTAACAGCTGTAATTTAAGAAAGTGGTGCAAGTCGGCCCTAATCCGTTAGCAGCAACCAATTCATGGCAGCAACATTATGAAATTTTAACAGAATTATGGCATTTTTATCCGAACCAACCCCGCAACTAATTTAATTTAATAGTTCCTAGGAACTATATAACGCCTTCATGTCTGAATCTACTAAGAACAGTGTTGGTAAATGTTGCCCGCACTAAACCTGCAGGCGACTAGAATCAATTACTATATTTTGTATATTACTCTGTGATATTACTACATATTGTTGACACGTATAAAGGTTTTATTGTCCAATGGGGAAAAAGTGGACACTAGTCTTACAATCGCTAGTGACAGATTTGACTTTGTAGAGCGGTATTTTTAGGTATTAAAGCAGACTCATAACGGCCCCCATCGTGGGGGTCTTCGCCCCGTACAGTGTTACCCACACAAGACTTGGCCTAGTGTGGGGACCACTGTTATGACAAAATTGTTAACAGTCAAAATGTTGCTATCATGTACTTACTGTTTTATTATGTAAACAGTATTTTTAAACTTTATTTTGTGCATGCAACCTGATTTTAAGAAATTATTCTTATTCTCTTGCTGTTATGGGGTTGGCACATAGAAAAACTAATGGGTAGGTGGAGTTCAGCTGCATTTGGGTCTTCGCCTAGTACAGTGTTCCCCACACAAGACTTGGCCTAGTGTGGGGACCACTGTTATGACAAAATTGTTAACAGTCAAAATGTTGCTATCATGTACTTACTGTTTTATTACGTAAACAGTATTTTTAAACTTTATTTTGTGCATGCAACCTGATTTTAAGAAATTATTCTTATTCTCTTGCTGTTATGGGGTTGGCACATAGAAAAACTAATGGGTAGGTGGAGTTCAGCTGCATTTGCAGTTAGAAATATTAGGCAACTAACATTATGAAGCGACTACGAGGCTAGTCTAGTTCAGTAGTTGCCACCTATAAAACACGCAATTTATTAAGCACGTCAAATCAGTTTTATATTTACACAAACTTGCTGCTTTATGATGCAAAACCTAATGGGTTTAATAGAATGTACATTTGTTTTTTTTTGTGGAACAATCATTTACCTGAGGCTACGACATTTTTCAAGCACATAAAGCGTATGTAAACCTTGATTTTTCAAAAAATCTATGTACGACTCATATAAAAAATTTAATATTATCATTAAATGCAAACTTTTGTTGACGTGTTTTAGGTATGGCCATTTTTTGAGGTAACCCTGTATAAAAACACACCAACACGCCGACGACATTGTGGAAGTTGCTGGGAAACACTGGACGAGACTAGCACGGGACCGGATGAGTTGGTGTGAAAGAGAAGAGGCCTATGCCCAACAGTGGGCTCTGTCTACGGGCTGATTAGATAGATACCAACTCTACCACTGGTGTGGCCGTCTATGGAGTAGCCAATTTTTTTTGCAAATAATTAATTTCTCAGCTATCGTAAAATTTGCCCAATCTTTTGACGCACGCAGGGATGATAAGCATTATGTACGGTGTACGGTGTCCAGTCATTTTTCTTATCAGATTCCCTAATAGTTATTTAAATAGTTATCCAAAACATAATTAAGCACGAAAAGTTAACAATAATCTAATATACTTATTAAAATCTCGTGTCACAGTGTTTGTTGTCGAACTCCTTCGAAACAGCTTCACCGATTTGTATGATTTTTTTTGTGTATACTTTTGTAGTTCTGAGAATAGGTAGTAGGCTAATTAATATCGCAAAACCACGTTTGCCGAGTCAGCTAGTCTAATATCTTTAAATAATAATATCGTGTCACAGTGTTTGTTATCGAACTCCTCCGAAACGGCTCCACCGATTTTTATGAATTTTTTTGTGTATATTTGGTAGGTCTGAGAATAGGTATATGACGTAGGTTAATTAATAACGCAAAACAATGTTTGCCAGGTCAGCTAGTAATTTATGAAAAAAAAATCATAATTGATACATAATAATTAATGCTGTTAGTTTTTTTAGGGTTCCGTACCTCAATGGGAAAAACGGAACCCTTATAGGATCACTTTGTTGTCGGTCCATCCGTTTGTCCGTCTATCTGTCAAGGTAACGCGTCGAGGTATCTAATTGAAATTAAAACTATATACTCAGGTTTACAGTCCCTTGAAGCAATGAAAAAATAAACTTCTATCATCATCATCATCAACCCATTATGTCCCCACCGAGGGGCACGGGTCTCTTCCCTGAGGAAGGTATAGGCCATACTCCACCACGAGGGCCAAGTCCGGATTGGTGGAGGCTTGTAGACTAGTGGCTCGTCTACTGACAGAAGTTGTCAAGCCGCCCTAAGGTCTCTGACTTGGCTTAACGACTGCCATCTATCGACGGCAGCCGGCACCAACAGCTTAACGTGCCTTGCGAAGCACGGAACCGCTCGGAAAAATGCCACTAGCGTTAGGCATAGACGGCGACCCATCCATGCACTGAACGCGCCCTGTGTTGCTTAACCTTCGTGATCGTTTAAGATCACTCAGGCAGCCGGGGCTACGAGCGATTCTTAACTTCTATATTAACTTTAAATGAAGATACGGCCGTTTATGCCGCAAAAAACATATATTTCGACACTCAAGGGAATCAAAATTTACAGGGTACTTTCTGTTGACCTAGAACTATGAAATCTGGCAAGTAATATCGTCTTATACTACAAGTACAGGGAAAAATCTGAGAACTATACATTTGTAATTAAATCATAAAAAATTGTCTTTTGAAGTTCGGGAAAAGCTTGGAAAAAACTGCGAGACTTATCCTGAACAATTTATAATATGTGAGTGCCTACAAATTTGTACGGAACTCTCGGTGGGCGAGACCGACTCGGACTTGTTCTATTTTTTTTTACTTTAGCCATCAAGGGCCGGCCCTTTCTGAATGGAGAATTTCAGTAAGTAAATACTTAAGTGACGTTCTGTCCCGCTGTTTTCTGAAAAATTTGAAGAGACAGCACTACAGTTAACTATTTACTTAGCGAAATTCTCAATTCCGATACTGGGCCGTTAATAGTAGATTTATTAACCCCTTGCTAGTATACATTCTACAGCACATCAACACTTTCATGCGTGCTCAGCTGCTCAGTTACGTCATGGTTAACTTTTCAACAAAAATGTAAAGGATGACCAGGGCTGCGTTTCATAAAAATACAATTCATAGTTTATTATTACTATTAAATGTGATGTACATTGCATAGCAGTCTTCCTACTTGCTAATCCGTATGCTCATCAACTTGGCAATGTACAACGAATTGTTATAGTAAACCGTGAATTGTAATTCTATGAAACAGGCCCCTGCTTTTGACCGTACGAGAAACCGTGGGCTAGTTTCATCTACCTATCACAAAGTTGGTTGGAAGCTCCACGATATAATGAGGACCTATTGTTCATTGTTCACTTGGTACTGGTGACAGAATTGCTTTCGTTATGCGTTCTAAATATAATGTCACCTGAGTGAAAGTTGACAACACTATGACGACAGAGTACGGTCCAGAAAGCTGATGCAGATTCTTTAGTAAACGTGTGTAAATTAAAATTTTCAAGTTAAAATAAAATTTGAAATTTTGTAAAAAGTACACATTCCATGCTATCTGATACATGTTATACACAACACTATTTTTATCTTATAAGTAACATTATTTAACTTAAAAAAATCTCTTCTTTGTGTCAAAAAATTATCAACAAAAAAATATATATACTCGTCGAACCTCCTCCTTTTTTGAAGTCGGTTAAAAATGGCCAAACAAATTCATAACGAAAACAATAGTCGTTAATTAAAATAAAATTTAGGAGCCATCATCGGTTAAGCACAAACATTTCTTCGATAAATTTGGTTATCTCAAATCAGGTAGGTAAAGAACTGTTAACTTACCAAACACTGCCACGATTGGCCTTGTGGTGGTTATTCACTTTTTACTCCATCTCTTTCTAATCCACGTAAGAGGTCAATACTACTAAACACAAACTTAAAACCTTTTACATTATTAAATAAATGTCCAATATTGCCTTAAGTTCCTTGCTTCCGTTCTGTGAATTGAGAAGAAAAACTAATGTAGGGAAATGGGAAAAACTACCACGGACATGCGTTTTGGAGCAGGACAGCAAGAGGCCCAACGGCTGTCTCAGTAAAACGTCAGTTGAGTCTCGTTCGGCGAGGCGCGTGTCGTGTTCACTACCGCTTCGCGTTCCTCATTCGAAACATTCTGCACATATCCAATTTTCATCGAAAATTTGATATTGTCGTTGTATCGTTGTGACCGATTGTGTGAAAAGTTCGCGTTGTTGTGCACCGGTAAAGTTTGTTTGAAATTTCCCCCGTTTTTGGTTCTCTGCTGTTGTTGTTTTTTTAGAGACAAGTTTTGTGCTGCAATAATTTTTGCATTGTTGAGTTACCTGCCTACAGCGGTTTTTGTTTTGCTCGGTGATTTTTCTTGTGTTTTTAGCATTAAAGGTATTACTTACTATTATTTTCATTAACATTTTATTATCACGCTTGTTTCAGAGTAGGCTTTATTATTATTTGTCTAGTTTTTAAGCATCGTGTATGTATCCTCAACAGAGTTGTCTTATCGATTCGATAAACTTTATCAGTTACTGCATAGTTGATTACAAGAAGTAAATTTTTTACTTTAGTTTCATAGGATATCTATTATATCTGAAGGAATTGCTTTGGTTTTAAAAATCCTAGTATCTAGTCTGTAAACAAACTTTATAATTGGATCAGGTTATCAAATCATACGTTCTTATTGATCGTGACAAGGCAGTGTCTGTAAGACTTTATTGTAAATCAGATGCTGAATAAAATACCAAAGACAAAAGGGATTTGAATACAAGACGGGAGTCCCTTGAAATTGATCGCCTCTCCCCCAACTTGGTTAACCGAACCCCTAAGAACAGTCGTGTGGTAGCTACTCGCTTAATGTGCGGTACAAATTTGATTTGTTACAAGAGAATCGCTTAATAGTACGGATGCAAATCCTTGAGCTCCTTTATTAAATTTTGGGCATACATGCATAATGATCATGCATATCGTATGCTGTACGAATTACTGCGAAACTTAACGTAGGTACTGGTAAACATTTCTCGTCAGCAGACACAATTATGTCATAATGATGGTCCATAAAAGTTGATAACAGGAATCAAACATCATTTGGGCATTTAAAATGATATCAGCTATATTTCGGTGACCATTCATTTGGCAATTTGGGCCGGTAATGGCGTAGGACCCCTTTTTATTCCCACTCTCATTGTTGTAGGTGCCCATAGGGACCGGGTCGTTGACATTGACAGCCCCCTTATTTCGAATTTGCGATAGATATTCCATAAATAATGTCAGATTACAAAAATAAATTATTTTAATCTCCTTCTCTAAAATCTGGCTCACATAAATGGTAGAATATTTTTGCTGAGTTAAAGCGAAGGACATATTTTTTGAATTTTATCCTAATCCCAGTTTACCTTAATACTCCTATATTACGCGAAAAAATCCTGAACAATTCCTATCGTCTAACCGTCAAATTAGTATGGAATTTGACAGTTAGACGAGTGGAATCGCTCATGATTTGGTGAGCATAATTAGGCCCCTGGACCCCAACCCAGGAACAGACATCACAAACATGAAAATATACACACTCACCGTACTTTATTCAATTTGATTTATGTATTGTTCTAGGTAGAACAATATTACACCAACTTTTTAATGTGCTGCAGAGTTTAACAATGCAGCCTGTATTTCAACTCTGTTCAGCATTCGACGCGGTTGCTATCGTACCTAATCCATTCTTTTTGTACCTGTCATTACCCGTAAGCAGGTCTTTTAGCACTGTTTGGCAATACCTTACCCCAAGTCACCTAGAGCATTTTTTCGGATGCTTTTTAGTAGTTAAAGACGAAACGATTTTTTTTCAAAACCGCGACCCATTTTACGACAACGCGAATGAATACTTAGTTATTCTATCAAAATAATTAAAACTTTCTATGTCATACGTTATGAATTTCAAAGGGATTGTTAACAATTGACTTAGAAATATACATTATATATAAATATATATATAATGTATATTTCTATATATAAATGTATATATATATATATATATCGTATATATATATATACATCCTCACTTCATTATAAACGAATCCTTAGGCTGGTTTTAGAAATTAAAAACGTAGGCAGTAAACGCCTCTCTCTCTTTTCATTATACGATAACTAGATTTAATTACAATTCAACTATTTCCGATTTATCGCATTAGTTACAAAAACACTCGGACTGAAGACTCAAAAAATCTTTACATAAATGTTCAGCTAGCGAAAAACTATTGAATACCTCAGGCAATTATGAACATGCGGCTATAATTACTATATTACTATGTGTATATAATAATTAATTTTTCACCTCACTAGCTCGTAAAAGCTCTGTTTATCATTCGAAATCTGCGTGGAAAATCGCACTTTATCCGCTAGCGTGGAAAGTGTTTTTAAAATTCGAATATTTTTATTCAATAAAGGTTTCGTACAATAAATTACATATATATAGAACCTCATTGGTTTCGTAATAGTTTATATTCTCTGCAGCCAGTCCATTGATGATTGAAATGCAAATACTTATTTCATGTCATGCGCCAGCCTCATTTAAAGAATCGCACTGGCCGGCAAGAAAATTTGATTTAAAAACAAATTTAACTTTCAATATTACCAATTGTAGTAATTTTACTTTTAATTTTTGAAATAAACAGTAATTTAATATTTATTAAAACTGTTTTTCTTGCACCTAACATTTTCCTCGCTTTAGTGAGGTGAAAAGTTGTGTGTTGCGCTTTAAGCAACCAATCATTAATTAAGTTTTGCGTAGAAAGTAGGAAACAATTTTGCTGTTCACATACCTCCCGCCTTCCGCTCTTCCATAACTAAGGTATTTTTTTATACCTCAAGGTGATATTATACTTGCCTATAATCTCGAACCTAGTGATATATAATGCAAGTTTTACAGGAAGTATCTTGAAACTGATTGAGTAAAAGCCGCAATGGGTATTACCTATGCTCAGAGTTCTATGATTGTGTAATACGGGTAATACGGGTAACGCAGACTCATCTTCTAACTCATTCACAGTCAATGAAATCTAGTTCATCTAAGTATGCATCACATGTCATCTCACGGTGGTGCTTTTTATAAAGTTGGCTGATTGTATCAGGGACCAGTAGCCTATCCTGAGGGGCGTTGATCTTTGCGCCGGCGCCGGTTGAGGAATGCGCCCGATCGTCACTAGATAACTACGACAGTGGTACAACTTAGTACTGGGCGCAAAATGTATTATTCATATTTATTTATTAGCGTTCATAATGGTACATAAAATTATGTTAACATGTTCAAGTCTCACATTATAGGTCCTGGTCAGGGCATTGCTAAAGTACGCTTACTTATTTATACATAAGATAAAATTTTAGTCTTCACAAACATTAATTATAAATTTCTCATTACAACACTTATAACACTTATTTCCTTCGTTGCCATTTTTGTTATTTAAAGTGCCGACCTGAGTTGTAATAATTTTAAACAAAGTGTTACTGAGATAACGCATAACGTAAGAACCGTTTCGTCAGTGTCAATAAATTCATACAAATTGACCGCTTTAAGTTTCAAGATTGTATGAAAAATACAAAAGCAAATTGGGAATCTAATTTTTTTTATTATTTCTTCTCTTCTTCAACCAATAGCAATCCAATGCTGAGTGTAGATCTCTTGTTTTGGTTTTTGTTTATTTGAACTGGTTTAATTATCGACATTGACACCGGTTTTCAGATTTTTAATTCACATCAATAACACGTTGTATGTATAGTGCACCGAGCTGACTGAAAAATTCACCTTATATAATGATACATGATTGTAGCTTTATGCAAGGTGAATTTTTCAGTCAAATGATACGTCTTTTTGTACTATCCTCTTTTGTGGACGCGGCCAATCGTGCTGGGCTGTGTTACGAAACGAAATGCCTGCCTTCGCGAACTCGCCTCTCTTGTCGAATGTTCTTACAATAAATTAAAGGTTGGTTACAACATTTGTTTTCACTAGCGCGGTCAATCGACAGCACATCAACCGTTATCCGCCGTACCATTATTAAAGTACCAACTGTGCATTTTCAAGCGATAGACATGTTAAGACCGTTTCAAGAAACTTTTTTACCTCAAGAGCTAACATTCCAAGCAAACTTCTATTTTTTACCCCAAAACAACACTTAGGCCGACTTGCACCACTTCTTAAGTCACTTAAGTCGCCATTTAAAACGACTTTTGTATGAAGAATCTTAGTTTAATGCTTTTAAATGTGGCTTAATTTAAGAAATTGGTGCAAGTCGGCCTTAACTTACACTTTTGCTTTTCGAATTTCAAAGTTTATAATAAGTTTCAAAGTCAATTTTCAGTCAAAGTTTTTTGTGTAATAAAAAAATAAATCAACATTTTTTCCTGCTTTGTTAGTGGGTCTGTATGATAAATAAATACGCGTAATACCATGTGTTAAATAATTGAATTTTTAAATTCAATGGTCAAATACAATGAATTTTTTTTATGTAAGAGAATTGTTTACCGGAGGCTGTGACATGGTAGAGCCGGTAAAGCATGAATTTAATAAATTCGACTCTAAAAATATTAATAAATATGTAAATCTAAAAAATACTCCTAAAAGGAAATATGTCGTAAACTATTATTAGGGTGTTTTAGATATTGCGCATTTTAGATAAAATATAAGAATATTTTCTCTCCTTTATTATTATAGGAATACCAGAACAAAAAACAAGCATAAAAATTAACCCTAATATTAAAACCCTAACACTATTAAATATCTATTATGTTATTAAACATAATAAAATATTATATAACCTTATTTTTCATTCTGTAAGACCTTCCCTTTAGGTACCTATTGACTGTCAAAGAATCTAAATGGTGACTTTCCAAATAGGAAATCGAAATAATGCCGCGCTACATATTCGGCTATCCTAATAGTAATTCTTACAGCTCGAGTGTACTAACATTTCTCCTCATAGATTTTTAATTACCTCCGCGTATAAGGCGGAACATTCGCTAATGTGAACAGTTATGGTTCTCCGGAACACGCAGCCCATTGTATTGCTCCTTCTACAGCGAGTAGCGGAGCTTCACAGGCCCCGATGTGACTTTATTCTGAGAATGTCTGCTGAATATCATTAGCAACTTTGGTCCCTTCGATTCAAATTGGTTCCTATCTGTTCCAGATGCCTTAAACGTCTAGAGAGTTAATGTGCGTTCAACTGTTAAAGCTAAGTTTATTTGCTAAAATTATTTGAAATTAATATTCCTCGTCTCATTTGGAATTTTTATTTCTGCAGCACCCTCCGTCTTAACATCACGAAATTCATTAATCAATAGGGGCTTTAACTTCAAAGGCGCCCTAAGTCTAAATTCTCTTATCTCCGCGCCTCCCACTTACAGAGCTGTGTCAAAGACTGATGGAAGTGATTCATCATGTTCCACGCGTTCCTCTTGACCCACTTTTTGGAGACTCGTTTTAGTAATCCCGTCACAGTTTATTTACGCCTTCTTGAAACTATTTAACATTATTTAGCACTACTATATCTCTGTCACTAACTAATGTTGAACGATAGAATAAGGACCCCTATGGAGAAATCAATCGCTCTCCTGCTGTGGTTCACATTTATATTGTTTTATCCTCTCTGATCTCAACAAGGAGAGGGTGACTACTGTCTGGAATTATTCCGTTTCATCGCTTATGTTTGCTACTATTTTGAACATTTTCTTCATTTGTAAAGAATATCTGTAATAGTAATGTTGCGGTGGTAGCCTAGTGGGTAGAACATTGGACTCAGAAGCGGGAGAACCAGGTTCGATTTCCAGTGCGGGCATGTACCCATGACTTTGTTTTCTAAGTTATGTATATTCGCTAACGGTGAAGGAAAACATTTTGAGTGTCTGAGCTATTCACATACCTCAGCGCTTGAAATCGCCAATCCGCGGTGGGCACGCGTGGTGATTAAGCCCATACTCTCTGTCTGAGAGAAGGAGTGTGCCCTACAGTGGGACGTATATAGGCTGCATAAAAAAATATAGTAATGTTATTCCACTACGTATAATATTTAATCAGATAGTCTGAAAGCTTAGGATTAATAGTTTACACCGTCGTTGCGCGATCAAAATTGGTTATGTAGCAAATACAATTTTTTAGGAGACTAACCCCCAGTTTCTCGTACACTAACACGCTGTTAATCTACTGTTAACAGCTGTCATGTGACCAAAGTGCACACAAAAAAAACCACTGACAGCTGTTAACAGTAGATTAACAGCTTGTTAGTGTACGAGAAACCGGGTGTAAGAATATTAAAGTACTTTTCAGATTTCTTGTTTAGAAATCACATACCTATGTACTAATAATATATTCATTGCTAAACTTGAGATAGGTACACGGCAGATTTTGAAATACTGTCATAAGTAGTGTTTCAGCTCTAAGAGCTGTGTTGTGTAGCCATATATTTTTGATACACAACTCATTAGATTTTGTTTTATTAATTTTTGTAGTACTTTGACCGCTTGGCTTTTACAAAAAGTGTTAAATCGCAAATGTCGCATCGCCGGTTTTGACCGTGCAACAACGATGATTGTGTCTACTAGTAGTTGACATTACATCTTTAATAAAATGCTCTGTAAGTGTTGTTAACATCACATTAGCTATTCAATGTTCTGTTAACAATGCAATGTACAAAAATACAATGGCGTAAGAGCTCTTTATCACAAAATTGTCTAAAAAAAAGTATTTTGGACTCGGATGATTAATACTTTTTTCCGGAAAGTCTATACAACACTAAGCAAAGATTGTATCCACAATGTATGCATTTTTACCGATATCAAGGAACTTAGTCAATGACAATGATTCATGGTATTTGATCTCATATCGCTTTTACTTTTACAATCGGTTAACGTGTGAAACGATTTCTAAGCCTCAAATAAGATATAATATTAGTAAGGATTACTGTAACCCTTTGAGTAAGTTCTATAGATTGTCCTTAATAATACTCATATGTTGTTAAGATTTTTTTCTTAATAGTGTGACTTTTATCCATCTAGTCTGCCTTAACTCCTGCTGTAGTGGTAGCCGACATGTTAGCTGAGCTCTCTCCAATTACCAAAATGGTAGGACGCAATCTAAAAAAATATAAATCTTTGCTATTATTGCTTTTTTATATTGTTTGTGTTTTGGTAATAAACGATTTCTATTCTATTCTATCATATAATATTATGTGTGTGTGTGTGTGTGTGTGTGTGTGCGTGCGTGCGTGCGTGCGTGCGTGCGTGCGTGCGTGCGTGCGTGTGTGTGTGTGTGTGTGTGTGTGTGTGTGTGTGTGTGTGTGTGCGTGCGTGCGTGTGCGTGTGTGTATGCGCGCGTACGTGCGTGCGTAGTTGCACGGATGCGAGTGCGTGTGCGTGCGTGGTGTATTTTAGTGTTAGTGTTCTCAATTTGTGTCTATGTATCACAACAATCGAGAGAACATAGTGGGAATAGTATTTGGCTACAGCTGATCTATATTCGTGTAACGGTGATTAATACCAACATTGATGTCTGCGACCCTGCCAACTGAGTCCCTGTTTGCTTTGTTTACACAACATGAGGTGAATTTCAATCTCTTTACATTGTTAAGCCGACCCCATCGTTACTATGCCGCTTCTACAGGGTGTAACAAAATCCTCGTATTACATCCGAAAACAGGGGGGCCAATACAAGCAAATTTTATTAGGAGGAAAACTATGAAATTGTCAAAAAAAATATGTCTGCTGCTTCATACCCGTACATTTTAATCAAGAATGAGAAATCAAAAACATTTTTCAACGTAAAGAATTAACATTCTGTTGAATCTCAATGTACCTACAATGTTAGCCGCTGCCTCGGGCCGCATTTATAGTGGACAAAAAGGCAGCGAGAAAAATAACTTATCTTTCATTCCTCCCACTCCTGCCTTAGGTGGTAAATTTAGTATGAAACAGCTGATAGTTTCTTCACGATTTTGAAGCCACGCTAGTAAAAGTGGTTCGTATTGACGAGTAGAACCCCTCACTTTCGGTTGTATAAGGGGATTTTGTTGCACCCTTTATATGTCGGAATCAAGTAGGAATCGGAACCGCTGTTTTCTGAATTAAGAATTTCACTTAGTATAAACATTTAAGTCGATTCGGGTGCATTCGGCTGTTGTGGTCCAGGGCAGAAAGATCTCATGCGAGTTGGAGGAGGCTTTTGCCCAGCAGTTGGACACAGAATATGCTTTCTGCGTTGAAATCTAAGAGACTTAAATACCTAAATGCTCAATTTAGAAACCGGTGGTTAGTAAATTTTAACAAATAAAACGTAAGTTGTATGAAAATAATTTAACATTTGAGAATTTTACTTGTTGAAAATTCGTTTAATTTATTGATACCCAGGAAACGGTTTGCAGGTTTTGTGTTATATTGGAAACGATTGACCCCCAGTTTCGCGTATACTAACACACGGTTAATCTACTCTTAACAACTGTCAATTGACCAAAAAGCATACAAAAAAAACCACTGACAGCTGTTAACAGTAGATTAATAGCTTGTTTGTGTACGAGAAACCGGGGGTGAGTCACCTATACAACATATTGAACAGGAGTTCCCACTAGTAGTATTAGAACTTGCCATTAAACTGCATAGATAGATAGATAGATAGAATATTCTTTATTGTATGTACACCAGGAATTGCATATGACAATTTAACAATAATATAGTACAGTACAGTACTACGTCTAGCAGTTAATAGTGATGTAATGACCTTAGATCGCCGTCTCAGTTGCAAATAAAATTGCTTTAAAGCGCTTACGGGCGCCAATTTTAAATAACAAGAAACGTTTCATAAGTTATTACTGCGATAACAAAAAATACAATAAATGTGGTCTCATAGAGCAGTGATATCCTATAGAAAAAATTGGCAAAGAACGAATCAAACAAAACTACTCATACAATGTGGTGTTATGGTGCAAAAATATTTAGCGGTTTGAAAGTTGAAATTATGGCTATATTTATAGTAAATAATAAGTATCCAAGAATACTCAGTACCTACCAGATAGGGGCCTTTGACGGCAGATTCGTTGGAATATTTAATTTATTTAGGTAGATATGGTGACCTCAAAAATTCGCAATTCCTATTAAATATAGTTTGTCATTTACTTTTACTTAGTTAACTTTTGTTCTACAACTGTCGTTTTTAGGGTTCCGTAAGAGACCCATTACTAAGACTCCGCTGTCCGTCCATCCATCCATCCGTCCGTCTGTCACAAGGCGGTATCTCATGAACCGTGATAGTTAGACAGTTGAAATTTTTACAGCAAATACTAAAACAGAATAAAACAAATATTTAAGGGGAGCTCCCATACAACAAACGTGATATTTTGGTTTTTGCTCGATTTTAATGACGGCAACAGGTAGATAAGCTTGAAATATTCAAATGTTGTATAGATAATGGTACAGAACTCTTCGTGTGCGAGCCCGACTTGCACTTGACCGGTTTTTTTATTTTATGTTTCTTCTCCTTATTAGTGACGCTGTTTGATAGATATTGTTTAAAACTATATGTGCTAAATAGAATGCAAATTCTTCTATGTACGAGAAAGATTTAAAATTAACCGGAGGCTGAGATATTGACAGAACGTGTAAAGCGCGAATTTAATAAAAATAACGTTATTTCGTAAAATAAAAATATGAGAAAAAACTGATAGAACAAAAGTATATAAGGGGTGGTCCGGAAGTGGTCATTATAGAGGTAACCACCATGTATAGCAAAAAAATTGTTTCTTTTTATATCCATACAGATACACACACACACACATACATAAACTCTCGCCTGTATCCCAGAGGGGTCGGCAGAGACCAGGGACTGCCACTTGCCACGATCCTGACAGATTACTTTCGCTTCATCAATATTCATTAGTCTTTGCATGCACGCACGCCGGTTTCTGGTACTTTTTATCTATCTTTTTATGTATCCTGTTGTCTTCATTTTGATGACCTTTGCCTAGGACCACTATAAAAATAAATCCGTCTTTTATAACTTTTATGAACGGTTTTTTCATATCAAAGGACTTTTTATCTATAACAAATTAAAGGAATGGAAATATAAAATGTTTATTTGTCTTCAAACATAGTAAGGCACGCACTTATACTACAAAACAAGAACAAAATTTTAATGAGACATTTATTTTACAGCCTTTTAATTAGAACTAAATACAAGGGTTTCTTAGTGGTTTGCGAAACCCTAAAAGCGAACGCCATTAGCGTCCTTGAGGCTGTTATGACTTTTTTTGCTCTTACTGATGTCCTATTTGGCATGCGCTACGTAGTACATTTTTTGTACCACCAGCGTTCCTCGTACAGTCGACAGCAGGTGTAAAGTTGTAAAGATTGTACAATTTTGTTCCAAAGTTGCTCTTAACGTAACTGATTAGAGTACACGTATGTAAATGTTGATGTGCTGTCGAATGTACCGCCAACAGCAGAGCTGATTAACCTTTACGTTCTAGACGTTAGAGCTTAGGCTTTTACCTAAGTATGCTGGATGATTTATACAGCGTTTAATGACATTTTCTATCTACACTCAGACGTTTTAGTGTCGTAGACGTTTTAGACGTTTTAGAGACGTTTTAGGGACGTGAACCGCTCTATGTTAAAAAAATTAAATTCAAGTTGTCAGTGTACACTTATGTGTTGTTGACTATACCTACAGAGTCCAACTTTTTAGGGTTCCGTACCCGAAGGGTGCCAAATGGGACCCTATTACTATTACTTCGCTGGCCGTCTGTCAGTCTGTCAGTCACCAGGCTGTATCTCATGAACTGTGATAGCTAGGCAGTTGAAATTTTCACAGATGTTGCCGCTATAACAACAAATAGTAACAATAGAATAAAAAAAATATTTAAAGGGGGATCCCATACAACAAACGTAAGTAATTTTTTTGTCGTTTTTTGCTCGATATTAATAACGGCAATAAGTAGACGCTTGAAATATTCACAGAATATTTAGTTCTATATTCGCTTCAAAAATACAAAATTAAATGAAAATAAAATAAATATCTAAGGGGAGCTCCCATACAAAAAGCGTGATTTTTTTGCCGTTTTTCCTCGATCTTTGTGTCTAATGTTGTATAAATAATGGTACGGAACCCTTCATGCGCTAGTCCGACTCGCACTTGGCCGGTTTTTTGTTATTTTGCTTCTACGCAATTTTCAAGCTTTGAATTACTGATTAAGGAAATAAAGATCTGCGTTGCGAATAAAGGCACGGCCATGTATCCAGTACACAAATCGGAAGTCGAGTCAGTAGGCGTAAGGTAATGTGGCTTTTGAATTTTATTCCTGTACAGTCCACACAGATGTTTTTGGCGGTATCGTGAACATAGTCACAGATTGTTTGCACGTACTGTCTTTACAGCGTATTGTGTAATTGACTACTTTAGTAATTAGTACGTCAATCACTCACACATCAGTAGCAAAGACAGTAAGCGATGTGCAAACGATCTGTGACTATGTTCACGTTACCGCCAAAAAGATCTGTGCGGACTGTACAGTCGAGTGATCACTAAACTTTACAAATTGGCGTTTTTGAAAATAACTTTTTGTTTTCAACTACCACCTGGAATGAAATTGCTCTAGGGCATTTTAAGTCCAGGGCCTTATAATGCGCACCAAATCCTGTAGGAATCCCGACGTTTGCGATAGCAATTCCTATGAAAATTGACAGTTACGCTCGGAATTTGGTGCGCGTAATATAGAGGTGTGGCACCGGATTAAGAATAGCGTCACTCCATTTCCTCCCATGGATGTCGTAGAAGGCGACTAAGGAAATAAATTGCCAGGGGACGGGCAGTAGCGTCTTCCTGAGATTCCAACCACACACTGCGATCGCCGACCCGACTGCCAAGCGTTGCGATTATGGCAAAACCCCTCATGGTTATAAGAACTATGAGGGAGGCCTATGTCCTGCAGTGGGCGTCCAATGGCTGATGATGATGAATATAGAAGAAGATAATCTGTCAAACAGCCCTATTAACTGACGCGAGTGCATTGCTATCGACTATATAAACAGAATTATTTTGTATACAACATGCAACGCCTCTCTTGCTCTCTTGACCTTTGTGAATTGAAGGTGAGTTTAATTTTTTCGATTAGCAATAAGGAGTCGAGTCACGTAGAGGTAAAAGTTTATCTTTTGATGCCCGTTATAGAGTTGGAACGTTGAAAACCCGCTGTGCAGCTAACACGTGCGACTGTATATAATTTGTGACGGGTACTTTATAACGGCTCAGGGACTTTTCATACAGGGCGTATAAAATCTCCAAATACATCAGAAAATGGTGGGTTCTGCGGACAACTTGTACTATACTTATCAGCAAAAAACTGCACTAAAAATAGCCAACAACCCGACTGCTGAGCATTAAGGCTGGGTTCTTCGAAATTACTCCCCAAATCTTGTGCTGATTTTATCACTATGGCTATGACACTCCCGCACACACGACTCAAATCTGACCATTGGTTAGTGAGTTATGATGGAACATAGAATCGGACATACTTACATACATACACACATACGAGTCAAACACATCACACACGTTTGGGCTCCGCCGCAGTCGGGTAAAAAAATCAGCTGTTCCATCTACTAAAGTTACCACCTGCGGGATTAAAATGTAACAGCTGACATTTTTTTCGCGATTTCCTAATTTTTGGGGGACCATTTTCGGATGTGTATGGAGATTTTATTACTGAAGCTGTTGTATTTCATAACATATTTTCCTCCAGTCTTGCAGATGAATAAAATACTCCATATTATTATGTAAAGTTTTTTTGGGTACCGTAGTCGACAAGTAACACCTATAGTTTCGCCATATTCGTCTGTCTGTCTGTCTCTCTGTATGTGTGTCTGTCCGTCCGCGGTCTAGTACGGTAAATTAGTACCAGAAAGTTGTACATATTAATCACGCCTGCTTTTTTTCACGGCTGGTCATAGCGTGAGGTATACATAAGCAGCCTATATATGTCCCACTGTAGGGCACAGGCCTTCTTTCTGGGGGAGAACGGATTGGCGATTTCCAGCGCTGAGGTATGTGAATAGCTTAGACACTCAGGTTTCCTCAGGTTGTTTACCTTCATCGTTAGCGAGTGGTATTGCTACTATAACTTCACAAATGTACATTGTATAACAGAAAGCAAACACATAGGTACTTACATGAAATAGTGTGGGTGTGGGAAGACTATTTTTGCGATTTAGAGAATATTTGCGTTTGCGAAATATTAAGCTTTCAAGCTGAAATTTTTGTTTGAGTAGAGCGTGCCCCGCCCCCTCTCCCGGCTAAATGGCTGTTTGTAACGTGAGAAAATTCTGGGCAATAGCACTTAAGTTAAAAGGAAAACTATCACCGCCTACTTATTTTTACAAGTTAACGAGTGCTATTCGACCAACTTGTAAAAGGAATATTTCGTACAAATTCCATTGTAAATTACTTCTATGAAGTATTACTTTGTGAAGGAATCAAGTAACCCCGCCTTCTACGAAACCCTACACTGCGCGTGGTGCAACACGCACTTGGCCGTTTTTTTTCACTTTATTGTGACACCTGTCGCCCCAGTCCACGGCCAGGTTCTGTCTGCCCCTCTTTTTCGACATATTGTGTTCCAAATTGCTCCTTAAATGCAATGTCATAAATATCGACTGACGCTATCGTGATCTCTTTTTTGCCCAATGGAGGTCAGGTAAATATTACTTATTTTAATATTTCTTTAAACTTTTGTACATAGACATAATTGTAAAATAAATTATTATTATTTATGTAGTATCTAGTTTATAACAACTATTTAAGTAAGATTTATGCAATTTTATTCTTAAGTAGGTATAAGTATGTATTATGCCCGTCTCTCTTCCTCCTTCGGCAACCCAAAAAGGTTGTCTTGAAGACATTGCTATTAGCAATCAGGCCGCCCATTGTACATTCTCATTGTAACTTTCATGTGTCTCTTGTTTCTTGTGTGCAATAAAGAATATTCTTATCTTATTATTAAACAAAATCAACATAAACTCGCGCCTGTACCCCTGTACCCTGCCTGTACCCGGGAGGGTTTGCCACTTGCCAGGTATAGGACTTGCTAATTGCCATCACGGGCCCTTTGAGGACTTGCTCACATCGTCCGACTGTCGCGCCTGTAACCCGGAGGCCTGTACACCCACTTAACCACGTAGAACTAAATAATCTATACCATACATACATAAACTCACGCCTGTATCCCAGAGGGGTAGGCAGAGACCAAGTACTGCCACTTGCCAAGATCCTGAAAACCTCTTTTGCTTCATAAATATTCAGTAGTTACTGCGTGCACGCACGCTGTTTTCGAGTACTTTTTTCTTGCCCTCCGCTAATACGTTTGGTTGAGATATGTCCGCCTGGGACGTCCCTTATAGGCCCCTCCACCCATTTTCGCAGAAATAAATATCTGTAAATATAAATATCTGTGAAAATGGGTGGAGGGGCCGGTAAGGGACGTCCCAGGCGGACATATCTCAACGAAACGTATTAGCGGAGGGCAAGAAAAAAGTAATCGAATTTAGAATATTCATATTAACATGAATATTATTTTGTGGTAGAATTACCGTTTCTTTTACATTATTTTTATGTCATCGATTTTTTTCTATTTATAAGGGGTGGCCAATGGCCTTACTGGCTAGTTCAAGTCTTAAAACGGACCGTGCGTGGGCTCTCACCTGCGTGTGTACACCTTCGAGACAGATGTTCGTGCACACATTTCTCGGCACGCGATCTTTCCAAAAAAAGATATATTGAAGGCACATATGACTCAATTTCTTGGAACGAATTATTTAGGAGATATTTATTATCAGGAATCCAATTCACTTTAATTTCAATTAAAATATACAAACAAAATATTTAGGTAGGTAATTAATGAACTTCAAAGTTGTCAGTTTCACAATTAATAGATTTTTCCATCTTTTTTTGTTTTTCATCTCAATTTCTTATGATTTCCAAATCCATCTCACCTCATTCAATGATTTTACAATCGAACGATATCGTAATACCTCATAAGCAGCCTGCGTCTAAAAAGAGGTAATCTGCGTAAGGCAATGGCAGTTTTGATAGGCCAGTGCTCTCTGAATTAACATTTCCGTATTATGGGACTAAGCGACAGCTCGCTGTCGGAAATGCCTTAAAGAAAAGGAAACACCCGCCCACATGTTCAATCTCTGCCAGAGCGTGGAAAGGCAACGAACCGACATAATTGGGAATCTAGAAGCCAGGGCCACGTTTCATTTTATTTATTATTTATTTATTTATTGACTTACTTTGTTATCGCAGAGTTTTAAATTTTATAAATTATTCGCCAAACTGCATGACAGTTTGTTGGCGAATTAATCGCATAAAATATTAATTCATAGTTTATTATGACAATTCGATGAAAATTGCGTAGCCGAGGTTTCCTACTCTGCAATGTACATCGAATTGTCATATGTAGTAAACCATGAATTGGAACAGGCCTCTGGAGTGTAATCAGAGCACTGCTGGATTTCTATAAAATTATAGGTTACCTGGAGTAATCCCTCAGCCCTGCTACGACTAAGAGGCTAACACTCGTGATCTCGTACACTAACAAGCTGTTAATCTACGGTTAACGTGTCAGTGATTTTTTTTGTACGAACTTTAGTCAATTGACAGCTGTTAACAGTAGATAGCCGTGTGGCACCGGATTAAGAATAGCGTCACTCCATTTCCTTCCGTGGATGTCGTAGAAGGCGACTAAGGAAATAAATTACCAGGAGATGGGCAGCAGCATCTTCCTGAGATTCCAACTGCATACTGCGATCGCCAACCCGCCTGCCAAACATGGCGATTATGGCAAAACCCCTCATTGTTATGAAAACCACGAGGGAGGCCTGTGCCCTGCAGTGGGCGTCAAGTGGCTGATGATGACAGCTTGTTAGTGCACGAGAAACTGGGGGTAAGTTTTCTCATCTTCATTTTCCGCTTGTAAAACAGCATTAAATTGTAGAGATGGATGAGTTCCAGATCAAATTTATGAAATTCTGTCTTTGTTGTGCTTTAGTCTAATTTAAAACTATTTTTTTTTACTTTAATTCATTCAAACCAAGGCTGATGAAATCTACACAAAATTATCTCTACTCTGTGCAATATAGCAATTTTCAAACATGGTAAAAGCTAACAATAAGACAGGCTATGGACTAATATGGCTAATGTGGACTGAAATATCTAGTTAAATGTATTCCAATCCAGTAGGACATTTAGTAAAATTATGAGTGATATAAATTTCTTACAGTTTAAATCAAGCATTGGTCTATTTTTTCTCCAAAATGATCTAGATTTTGAAATGGACACCTAGTTTAACTTGTAACGTTCATTAAGTCGCAGTTTCTGTGCTACTTTGAATAAAAAAATTGATTTTGATTGATTGAGTGAGCGTCACTAACGCATTCAACATACCACTGAGACTTACCGACTGTGAGTGATTGGCTAAGTTAAAATTAACGTCGCGAAAAGACGACCAACTGATTTTGGTCAACCACGAATTTATAGCTTAACTTGCTTTACCAGATTTAATCCCAATAAAGAGTTTCGTTCTAATTCGTTCCCAATAAAGAGTTCCGTGTGGCGCCGGATTAAGAATAGCGTCACTCAATTTGCTTCCGTGGATGTCGTAAAAGGCGACAAAGGAAATCAATTACCAGAAGACGGGCACCAGCGTCTTCCTAAGATTCCAACCGCGATCGCCAACCCACCTGCCAAGCGTGGCAATTATGGCAAAACCCTTCATGATTAGGAGAACCATGAGGGAGGCCTATGTCCTGCAGTGGGCGTCAAATGGCTGATCATGATGATGATGATGATGAGTTCGTTCCCATCCTGTGGGGTTTTTATTGACCCAGAACGTTATATGATATGTTATACAATCTTCTCGGTCAATCTATACCTTTGCACGCTGTGATTCTGATCACTGATTACGTAGGTACGTCACTCACCACTAGTTGCACACTAGGCCGTTGTGGAAAGCCACACAGCATATTATTGAAACTGTCTCTTTGTTGCTCAGAACCACCAAAAAGATTGGGTACGAGTGTGCGACTCTTTACTTCAAAGCTCTGGCATTTGCATAACTAGTAAAACTAAGTGATAGGCTTCGCTTATGCAACGTATTATTTAACCATCGTGTTTGAATGTCTTGGTTGCAGTACACTCGCTAGTACAATAAGGTTGATGTGCTGTCGATGTTTCGACTATGGCGTTGTGTGAACTCTACTTAGACACCAATGGTTCTTAGGTCCGACCTCTGTCTTTTGAGTACTCATGGGTTTATATCTGAAATTGAAGTGTCAAGTGTGACTTGAGAATGTTTCCTTACAAATTGTTAAGGTGAACAAAGAAAACATAATATACAAGTAACGTTTTAATTTTAACACACAATTCAAGGGAAGCCTATTTTATTTAGATCAGTAGGTGAGGTGAGGCTCCAATAAAGCGCATTCTAATTATCTAAGTAGTTCAAGGTTAAACCATTCCACCGGAATAGTAACTCTGCTGTACGGAAGGACAATTCATTCATACAGGTGTCGGTACATATGTGTATGTATTTCGTAAGCTCTCATCTCTTACATACATACATGCTTACACACGTTTGTATTCTGGAATGGTAGAAAGAGACTAAGGTTTGCCACGTATCACGACACACCACGTTATGGATACTTTCCCCAATAAATACATGTATTTAGTTGAAATCATCCATATTTGTCCATCTCATTCTCATTTCATCTTATGATAAAATTAAATGGAAGGGAATATAGCGAAAAACAAATTTAATTCCGGTCACAATAAGCGTTTACTTGTTGCAACAACACCGTGTATCAGCAATCAGGATTAAATATTAACTTCGTTTCCTTGATTGTCTTGCTAAGTGGCTTCGTTAACAAATAACGGAGTTGCCTCGGTCCGAATGCGTAAGTCCATTAACCTAAATTGAACCCTATTGTCCGATATTCTCTTCATTGGATCGCATTCTTCTCCGTTGGCAGATTTGAGCGTCATCTCCTTGACAACAATCAAACACTTGAACGTTTGTAGCGATTTGATCAGTTAAAAACGCAGATACCTTTAGAGATTTAGGTCGATTTTATACATCGACTAACAAACCATCAGACAACTCTGTTGATATTATTTTACTAGTTTTGGCACTAACACTGTCCCCTTCTTTCCAGACGAAAATGTAGATAGCGCTACGACAGATAGAAGATACGATGTCAATAGACCAGGCGTCGCCTTTAGTGCCGATCACGCCTCAAGTGACACTGCAGAACAGCGCGTTCATAAAGAACAGCCACAACAGAAGTAGCTACTGTGGTGCGACGCCCTCGCCCACTAACGGTAACGGGACATTCAAGACGTTCGCGGTCAACAGGAAGAGTTGGAGTGGTAACGTGACGCTGCCTCTCCAGCAGTTCAGCTCCCCGCAGTCGGATCAGCCGCAACTCGCGACTTTCAGATCCGGCACCGGAACATTCCCTCGCAACCGGGAGAGGAATAACAACGCGCACAGCTTGCCGAACGGAACATTAACGCCGAACGGGAACACTGTTCAGAGTTCTAAAGGAAATGAAGTGAGGAGGAGCGGATGCGCCAACGGTAGACGCTACGCGGAGATCGGAAACTGGAGTAAAAGGTGAGTTCTTTAGCAGTGATTTATCGTTTGTTTTGATTTGGGTATAAGGGATTTTTGTTAAGCTATACGTAAGAGGTGCTTTTGGATAATAACGTTTTACTACTTACATAGTATGAATGTCCCAGAACCACAATACTCATTTGATAGATTCAATATGACCGCATTGAGTTTCGAGTACTTATATATGAATATTGGAGTTGATTTAAATGTCGATACTGAAGAAACAGTCACGGAAACGGTCTTCAATTTTATTCAACATCATCTTTAATATATAAAAATCTCGTGTCACAGTATCTGTCATCGATCTCCTCCGAAACAGCTTCACCAATTTATATGATTTTTTTATATATTTGGTTAATATGGCAAAACAACGTTTGTCGGATCAGCTAGTATTAATATAAGATACAGTAACTTGTGAGGTATCATATAGGAATTTGGTAATCGGATAATGTCAATAGCTATAATATTTATCACGTTGGGATACCGAGGGCGCACTATTTGACTTCTTGTGTAATCTCTATGTAAATATTTCGGTACGTCATTTCATTCATAAATGCGTTTATTTCGCAAGTATGAGAGAATATTGCGTTTACGATGCATTCGGTCTGTAAGTTAATTTTTATAGGTATCGAAAATATTTTCATTATCGAGGGACGTGTCTGATTGGTCACTTCATCGACCTCATTAGATGTAGTTCGCCAAACATGAAAAGGCAAGCATGTAGAAGAGGAATTGATTCGTGCCTGTTAGCGGATAAAAGCGGAAAATGAATACATTTTTGGGCTGTAAAAAAGTACTCATCAACTGAACTGGATTTTTTAGGTCAGATAGTGATCGCTTTTTTTGTACATAAAAAAGGAAAATACAAATATTATATTTCGTAACCTACGAGTACAGAGACGGCGGCCTAGTCGAACAGCGGTCAGGTATAGCTATAGGCTGCAGGCGTCCGTCTGACGAAACTTTTCACAAGGCTTTATTTATTTTCTTCTTTTTCGTCTCGAGTAAGTAATTGTGTAACAAGTTTTCCAATTTCATTCTCCCGTCGTCGCTTTCATTTCCTCCTGGCGTGCCTCGCCCCCTTAATATTACTTTTATTGGCTGAAACCGTTTAACAAACATTGCTTACAGAATCTAATAAAGATCGAATTTTGTGTTTTAATATTGGAGACTGGAGAGGAGTATAGAAAGATCTTCAGGATTATTTGTCCAGGCGCACGTTTTGAAGAAAGATAAAATAATATAAGATTTATTGTGCTTTCTTCTTGTACATGAGATGTCTTTGTAACTAATGTAAAAGTATCAAACAAGAACCCTGTTAGCGCACTGCAAATAGGCTTAACTAATTAAAATATTTTATTTATTTATAATTTTTTTGTTTTAGTGGCAATTCTTGCAATTCAAAAAACTTTTTTAGAGAATAGTAACTTTTTTGTAACAAATATTTATTGAGTGCATTCTTAAATATGTTGATTTTTTCTATTGATTTAATTGAATTAGGTATATGAGTCAATACCTTAGCAGCCAATAAATGGGGAACAGAATTTACTAGTTGTAATTTTGACGTTGATAATCTTTTGTGAGGTCTTAATTTTTCAGGGCATGTATATTGTGGAAAGAGGTTTATATTGTTTTTTTACAAAGGTGCATATTTCAGAAATCATTTATGCGGTCAGTGTGAGAATTTCGTATTTAGTAAAATACGAAATTCACTTCTTTTAGAGAATAAAAAGTTTGTTGGATTCTGTACTATTTCCCCAGAGGAAGACACATTAGGCTGGCCTGTGCGTAAGCGAAATAGGCATTGCACTTTTTAGATCCGTAGTTTTTTAAGCTCTGACAAGGCAAGACAAACAAGACAAGGTTGCTGTCTATTGTAATTCCTAAGAGACAATATGAGTTTACAACTTCTATGGGTATCGTTAAATAAAACTTTTAATAAAATAAAACATTTTGTATTGTAAACCCCTCATGGTTATGAAAACCACGAAGGTGGCCTATGTCCTGCAGTGGGCGTCAAAAAGCTGATGATGATGATTTTATATTTTGTAAATTAAAACGGTAGTTTATATTATATTACAAGAGTACTTTATATTCAGTTGACGCTTCTGGTAGAGCATTAATTGCATAAACTTTGTTTAACTAAAATTTATTTTAAGGTTGTGGTCAATTAACCAATTTGTTATTATTAATAGATTAGAATCCAGGAGTTCTACTAAATGATTGCTGTCGTAGCGGGGCACAACTAACGAGATGTCGTCCGCAAACAGGGTACATGGAATAAAAGTATCGATTGGGTTAAGTATGTTTTTTTGGACCTTATATTATTAATTTCACCAGTGGTGAAGTTGTAACGTTCTATATCTACTGTACCGTACTATACTGTACTGATATTTAGCTTAGTATATTTATAGATAGAAGGTAATGCTGATGTTTACTCGAAGGCTTATCTAATCGGGATCTTCATTAGGTTGTATTCGATGCATGTAGAAAGTTTGTCCATAATTCTCGCTCACTCAATTTGGGGCGAAGTAAGACGCTCGATAAGGCTCGGCGCCCAATAATCTCGCTCCAGTACTTTGCCTTTTTATTAGTGTTCGTTTAGTTTATCGCGTCATGATTCCCCGTCACTATGGCCGATGCTATCACCCCTCTATTTAGCGGTTCTTGCTCCGCCACCGCCTATTTATCTAACTTGTTTACTTCTTTCACGATGCCAATTATTTTCAATGCCTTCTCCTAAGGGTCTCTTTATTATCTACCAGCTAATTGTGGCGGGCGTGAGTTGGCCAGTTTCCTTATCTATCATTTGATTTATTAGCGCTTTGCTTGCTGCGCCTTTTCTTAAAAACCAGGCAGCGTTATTGTAGCAGTTTACGCTCTAACTAAACACAATCTCTCGTAATCACAGCGTCAAGGTAAACCGGTGAATTGCTAAGCCCGCCCCGCGCCGTGCATTGTTTTGTTCTCCCGTGTGCCGTGCCGGGTCTCTTGACAATCCAAGTGTGCTCTTAAAAGCACGAGTACAATTCTCTAATAAGATAATGACCATTGTCTTCCGAGCAGGCTGTTTTCTTTCACTATAATAGTGCTCGCCCTTTTGTTTTTCCTATTATTGTTCTGAATTTCTTGCAAAGACGATGAGCTGTTTAAGAGGTGAAATTTCCACACAGTTGATACTAAAATAAAAACAAAGCACAAGAGCGACGAGCTTCATTTAAGGCGGTCGGTTTCTAAATAGAAAAAGTGTTCGTCAGACGGTAACAACGCCGGAGGACCCTTCAAGAGTGTAATTTAGTTCAATTACCTACGGCTCCGGCTTTCACTCTTGGATCATTGTGACATGACTCTACGTTTTATTCGTCTCAAGTTGCTGTTTAGTTTTTGTGTAGCTGTCCGACGAAGTATGCTCAATCTTTAAAGAAACGTTATAAGCTGGAATGCCTCTTTTATATTTAGATGTTTAGAGGTAACACGCCTGATGGCCAATACTTGCGTTTACTTTGTTGGTTCGATTCCCGCTGCAATTCACCGTACTTTAATGAGTACTATATAGTGGCCTCGTTCTAGGCATTGGTTCACTTTTGTCTCACCTAGTTACCATATCACATATGTCTCATCTGGGTATTCTTGTTTGGGACCAGGAAAAGTGATTGTGTTATGAGGATGTTAGCTTTTTGCAGTAGTGAAGTATACTTGTGATAATTAGCTAGTAAATCGTGGACTATGTGTGTGAGCATCTTGGATTCTATATGAATGTTACCAAGTAGATCAAGAGGTACATGTCTGATTGAAACATAGATTGCAACTGTAATGCAATGTCATACATAACCTACTCGTAGGCGTTATGGCTGTAGAGCGTTGAGGCAAGATTTGCATGCAAATCCAGCGTCGTGTGATCGAGCACCCGATCAAGACGGTAAAAGTGAAATCGAAGCTTCTCACAAGGTTGATTGGGTTGGTGCAGTTTTCGTTATTTATATTTTGCTTACCCGATAGGTTAGAAAAAACCAGTCACGATGTTTGTTTCTCAATCACGCCAGATGTCCTGAGCGGATCTCGATGAAATTGCTACCTTTTGTGGCAACTTACACCACAGGCTACATCTACGGTCCTGTTTTATTCATTCGTTTTGTCTGTTGTGTATTTAGTTTTCTTGCTGTTGTTGTGCATATTATGTTACTTATCTGTTTATTTTGTTTCTTGGTGGTATAATAAATGTCTTTCTTCTTCTTCTTCTTTTTTTTAAATTTCGTACAAAGATGAATTTTAATAAATAAAAATACACATCATTCTGTCGCGGGAACCAGCTAGTACCTACTTACATAAACTGACGTCTATATCCCACAGGGCTAGGCAAAAGACAAAATAACAAGGTTTGGCACAAAATACACTACACTTTTTTGTTTCTATGTCTGAATTCCACGAGAATTTACAGTCGACAGCACATCAACCTTTACATTACATATATGCCTGTGATGTAAAGGTTACGTTACGGGTGTTTTTCCAACTAAAATGTAAAGAGTGATGTGCTCGCGACTGTACCTATCTAGTAAATTCAATAACATAATCACAAACAGTGAAAGAAAAAATTGTATTATTGGCTCTTTATCTTTTGTCTACTCTGTGGTTGGTTTGCCACGTGGAAACCCATATTCTGCTTATAGAAAGTGAGCTTACGCAATAAAGGCATCTAAGCAGGCGTGCGCGCAGTGATTTATGATTTCTTGCGGAACCCATAACCACGGAAAGTTATGGCGTTACTTACGGACCTTAATTTCATACTTTGTTTTGCTCCTTATTTTTACCCCACTGAAAGTGAAGAGGGTTGGCCACAGATGTTATTAAAGGAATAATTTACAGAAAAAAGGGCTGGGATTAAAATTTTTCCGTACAAAAATCAGTCGCCGGAGCACCGATGTCATTGCCCACCTCCTCGAAAAGCCTGACAGTGGATGCAATAATATTTTCCGGGCGCCATCTTTAAACGGATGCTGAGCACAAAAGGCAGACGGGAAAACAATTTTCTTCCCAGGACGGGACACCGTCCACTATTGTGAAAGGATTTGAAAGGCCCTTCGAGGCTTCCGAGGCTTTTTCTTCCTTCTTTCACAAATACACTATAGGCTCGCTTTTCTATATACTCGTCCACAAAGGGTATAATTAACGATAAAGAAACACGTATCTCTCTTGAAGTAAACGTAAAAACAATGTTAGGATAAAAAGTACGTAACCCAATACACGAAATGCAAAAGAAGCACTCAGGCTTATTTGTATCAATTTGCTTACCGAGTTACCGCAGGGCCCGACCCTGTTCGCGGGACCTTTGTCAATACGACAAGTAGAGGCATCAGCACCTGTCAGTAGTATTTTCTCAGCAAACAGCATCACAAATAATAAAATTTTTGAAGGAGTCCTGGTGCCATTCAATATTGAAGAGGCCTACTCTCAAGGTAGGTACATTAGTGACAATCTAACATACGTCAGTACACATTTTTTAAAAGACTACAAAGATTTAGAAGACTGCAAGCCACATTTTAGATACAGTAGATTTAAGAATTTGAAAGTTGGTTTGAAAAGGCAACTTTCAAATTCATAAAACTAGTGCGTCCATAAGACGCCCCTTCAAAATCAGTGGGTGCATAAGGCACGTCCTTAGGGCTTTAGCGGCTGCAGAAGGGCTGGACAGCTCAGCTCACTAAATAGCTAAATCTAGTGGATTTCTACTTGGTACTAGATGGTTGATTAATATGATTAATAAAGAAGCCACGAAGATTAATAAAGTGGACGAATAGCCCCCTTCACAGTCGACAACAGATAAACCTTCACATTGTTGTTGCAAAGTGATCCGTCGTGGAAACGAGTAGGCTGTGTTGACGTATGTTATAAAAAAAACCAGCCAAGTGCGAGTCGGACTCGCGCACGAAGGGTTCCGTACCATTATCTATACAAAAATAGAGACAAAGATCGAGAAAACACGGCAAAATATCACGTTTGTTGTATGGGAACCCCCCCTTTAATATTTATTTTATTTTAATTTAATTATTTACTTTTAAAGTGAATATAGAACTAAATATTCTGTAAATATTTGAAGCGTCTACCTGTTGCCGTTATTAATATCGAGCAAAAAAAGGGCAAAATAATTACGTTTGTTGTATGGGAGCCCTCCTTTTTAAATTTATTTTACTCTGTTTTTAGTATTTGTTGTTATAGCGGCAACACGAATAAATCTTCTGTGAAAATTTCAACTGCCTAGCTATCAGGGGTCATGAGATATAGCCTGGTGACAGACAGACAGAAAGACGGACAGTGAAGTCTTAGTAATAGGGTCCCGTTTGGCACCTTTCGGGTACGGAACCCTAAAAATGGAGAACTTCCACAAAAATGTTTTAATCTCCTTGGACTCATACTTTTTTTCATAGTAGGTATATCTATTTTGATTAGTCACGTCGTTGAAAAACGCGCCACATAAATCGGGCTGTCTCGGAACGTCTTAAGTCGGAAAAATAATGTTTTCCAGGAGACTACATCTATATTATAAGACGTTTAGAATTTAATGAAAAAACTAAATGTAATAAGTATTTTTTTATTCAGGTAAGTTGGTTTTTCGCATTTTTTGGAACAAGGAAAACCCGAAAAAAAAAAATAATTCACACAACACAATCACTTGTTCGACACAAACTATTCCCAGAAAAATTATCCCGAGTCACTCTCATCTAACTTATGTACTCGCACCAACCGAACCACCATGAGCTACTTATGTGAGTAATTCTTACTTAGATTGTAACATTTACTAGTCTCAAATAAATGCTTTTATTTTTTTTCACATCTAACTTATGTATGAAAACAATGTCACGCCCATCTAACTTTGAGAGTTCCTCATTTGCAGGCACGAACCGGAGTAGACGCCTCGGGTTCAAAGCTAGGGCCTACCTCATTGCGTATTCGGGACGCATGGCGGGGCATAAATATCCAGAGCTGTCGCTCTCTCATTACAATAACTTTGGCTCTGTTATGGACGTCCCCGAAGGATGCGTCCGATACATCCAATCGTAGACTTATACGGCGCAGAAAGGCAAAGTGAAGACGTGAAGCCTAGAAACAAAATCAGCACAATTTTGACGGGTTGATCAAGTTGTGATATACGTATTATAAGGTTCTGTGTGTATTTCCATGTTTGTGATGTCCTTGCCTGGTTACCTACCATAGCACAGGGTGTCCTGGTTTGGGACCAGGACAAGCGGATTGTGTTGTGTGGAAGGTATTATTATTATCTCATGATGAACAGAATGAAAGAAGAACGATTGGCGAAAGAAATATATTGAGCGAATGTGAGTGGAATGGATGTTGATGAAACAAAAGAGGTTTGTCAGTATTGTGGTAATCTGGTAAACCCTAGTCTCTGGCTATCTCTCCAGGATACAGGCGTGAGTTTATGTTCATGTTGTTTCATTACTTACATTTGCATTCAAATGCTTTAAAGTGATAAAGATGTACCCGGATACTCCTGGATAAAACGTTAAATTATTTGAGCTTCATATAGATACGTCGATATGTTTAATCATCGATTTGTTTAAGAAACTAGGGTTTGTCACTTTCCACGATCCTGAAAAAACTAATAATATGATGACAGAAATATGCATACAATTATGTTTCGTTGCGCTCCATCCATCCATATCTTATTAGTCTGTGTAGTTGAGCTCCCGCGGGATGTTGCCCACTTCCGTAATGGAATTCCGTTCTATGTAAATAAATAATCTTAGGTGGAGCAGACAATATTCTCTGTCTAGAACGTAGGTAGGTAATGTACGTGGTAATTTAACCCTTTTTTGTCCTTCCAAAAAATATGTGAAAAAATAACAGAAAACATACTCGCTTAACAGCATTTTGCCCTTATTTCTTACACGTAGAGGATGGTTTCTTCATGCAACCTTCACCACCCTGATTTCATGAGATTTGAGTTATTGAGAAAATTTAAACCTAAGTGTTTTTATTATTTGAAAAACTTATCGGTGTTTTGCATTTTGTAAGACTTGTGAAACAAAGAAAAAATATGTTTTTATTGGAAGATTGTTCATGTCCTTCTATACCACGAAGAACGGAAAAATCTTACAACAAAACTTTTCTTTTACAGTGACACTCCTATCCAATTTTGCGGTATATTCCTTATCGTTTGTTACGTCAAGGGGGAAGTACATCTGGTACCGAGTACCTATACCAGATTTGAGGAACAGAATACAGCCATAATAGGTCTGCGTCAATCCGCTTAAATCGTCCTTAATTAAGGGCCACAACGCTCCAGGCTAGGCGCCTTTATCTTTTGATTGACCTGCCGCTTTGATGGACTATCAATATTGACACGTACCGGTGTTTGCATAGAGGTTATGTTGCATCGTTTACGAGGCTTGGTTGATTGGATTTTGGTTTACGTTAGGATGTTATTGGGCGGTGTTCCGTGCCAAGAGTGTGAAGCAATTTTTGGTCGATATAACTTTCGCAGGTTAATAATGCCTGACAAATAACTTGAAGAAATGACGTCGTAGGACGTATTTCGGATCTCATTGGCGGAGGACGCGGAATGTGACTTGGAATTCTTCGGCCTTTTGTTAAGTAAAACTAACTATTAATAAAAAAAAACTCATACGTGTCCATCGCAAACTCTTCCCACATGAGCGGATTTTTTTATTATTTTCAAATTATGGTATTTTTTACAATTATTATCACATTATTGTGTCTGCGAACAAGTTTAGAGACCATTTTACCGTGCAAAGTGATATTACAACATCGCGCCAGAATGAGTCAGCGGCACCAAATCAGTCAGACAGATTCCGTACGAATGCTCTGCGAGGAACCATGCGGATGGATGAGTAATAGCGATGTGGGATTCCCTCCTTTCTTATCGAGAATGTTGGTTGAAGCTGCAACAGGCGCGGTGGGGTTTTTGAGAATTTTGTGTAGGTGTCTTATCAATATAATAATAAAAATAATGTAGCCCGTAAACGTCCCACTGTAGGGCACAGGAGGTCTTCTCTCAGACAGAGAGTATGGGCTCAATCACTACGCTGGCCCACAGTAAATTGGCGATTTGAACCGCTAAGGAATGTGAATGAGGCACACAGGTTTTCTTACAAGGTGTCCTCAAGTTTCTTGTGAATGCTGAATTAGGGAAAATGTCAATTTGTACATACTAAAATAATCTACTTGACTTACAATAAGAAAACTAGAGCATACTATTACACAAACTCAAGCCTGTATCCTGGAGGGGTGCCTACCCCTGGTAGGTCTACCAGGGTCTGTCACTGACGACGATCCCGACTGAGTCCTGACAGATATCTTTCACTTCATCAACATTCATTGGTCGTTGCATGCACGCACGCCGGTTTCGGGTACTTTTTGCTTATGGGGATGTATGGTATTTGGTCGTAGTATGTCCACCTGGGACGTCCCTTAGCGGCCCTTCCAAAACTAGGGCAATTTGCGTATAGCTTCGGTAGTTTATTTGAATTCGTGAGTTTTTTAGGTTAAATGGCGATATTTAATGATGATTTTGTCCTCGAAGTGAATTTATGGTACTCGTTGACCGCAAAGGAAAAGATTGTGACAAAACCTAACAGTCTGAACCTGAGAAGCTGGGTTGTTTCTATACCTTATCGCTAAAAAAAGAAACAACCGTATCGATAGTGTAAAGTCGGTAGGATAATATTGTTAAATGTAGCAGAGAATGAAAATTCTGCTTGCCTGAGGCAACGATGTGACACTGTATTATGACGTCCAAATATCATCATTATCATCATCAGCCATTTGACGACCACCACGCACCACAGACCTCCCTCATTGTTTTGCAAGCTTCCCGGTCTTGTGCCACCCGCATCCAGCTCCATAATTAGTACTTAATACTAATGCAATCGAGGCAACGAATTCTCCATAAAGCGCCAGTTTATAGCAAAGTATTAAACTACTCCACGGAGATGTAATTGCGGCGTATTTTCAAACGGATTTACTTACCACTGCACTCGAAAAAACTTGAACTCGGAATGTAAAACTTGAGCTGCAGAATGGTAAATTTCGCCGATAGCAGCGCAACTCGAAGCTACGGTCTGGTGGAGCCGACGAGTCTGAATGCCAAGCTACGCCTCTTGGTGACCTTCAGCCCTATACCATTAGCCTGATGGCGAAACGACCATAAGTTGAGTCACGTTCACATCCCCGTCGATACGTGTGGCAGATACCAAGCAGTCGCGCTGCATCCAGCACCAACGCCGCTCGTGCGTACACAGATCCGTTTGTTATGCTAATTGAGCTCTAGTCATTTGCACAATAAAACAACATTTTCGTCGCAGCCCATGCCCGATTTTCATTTAGGCTCGATGTTTTAACGAGTCGATTGTTTCTGTTCTACTGGTGCGAATGAAAGGAAGTGTGAATTGTGCAATAGATCGCTAATGAGCACGATAATTTCAGGAGGTAGGTACTCTGCAGCGCCATTGTATAATTTTGTTCGATATTATCTCTTACATCGTTTGAAATAAGAGCTGCCTGGAAGCAATTAACCTCTTAGCAAGATTTCTGTTTGCCCAACGGTATCTAGGTTGAAAATCTCGGAGGTAATTGCAGTTGCAAAGTTCATTGACAGTGGCTGTGTGAAGTAAAACGTATACCCCATAATGACGCAACATAGCGAAACGTGTGATTACTACAATTCCAACTCTACAATACTGTATCGTTAGTATACTCGTAGCAGTCTCTAGTCTACCAATGTAGAAGGGATAAGTTTTAAAGGGGGCCGTAGGTGCATTGATTTGAAATAGTGGTTTTAAACTAAAACGGTCTTAATTATAAAAACCCGATTCCTTAAAACACTTAAAAACGCCGATTCTAATAGTCTTTGGTGGAGATTTTACAAGGAAAAGATGTAGCAGATTAAACAGAGTTTTAGATTGGTTTTAGAGGAATCGTGTTTTTATAAATAAGGCCGAAAATATTTAAAGGACTGATAGAGCGCTTCTGGGGAAATTTAAACTCAAATTATTACTAGAAAGGTAGCTCTGACGGTGAAAGGGAGGTTTAATTAAATTTCATTCATAATTTGTGTGGTTCTGAAATGACCTGATGCTGAAGCCAGGGTTGTCTATTCACGAGGCCTTTCCTCAGCGGTTAGTCGCACGGCCACGAAAATTTGCATATACGTCTAATTTTCATAGCTAAACACTATCTTTACTGCTGCTGCTGCTTATATGCTGCAGCCAGGATTGTCTCCTAGTGAGGGTACTCATCAATGTTTATACACCATTTTAGTGCATTACTAATCAAAGCGTGTTTATTAGATTTTTTTAGATGTTTTTAACTATAATACAGTCATACATTATTAAGTTCAGTATTTGTTTAACAAACGACATAGCAACCATCTGTCGCGTGTATCTGATCAACTTTAACTGACTACTGTACAGACGACAGCATTACCATTTACATCCGTAACTAATTGACTCCACAACTTACTCTTTTACTCAGCGAACTCATAGGCGACCTTATTCATAAATTACTATGGCCCACTTACAGATCAATTCTGCATGACAATGGCTTGGCACAGTAACGTATTTCAAACAAAGACTGGGCTAATTACTATGCATTAAAACGCACCCACCAACTATGTTAAGTATGTAACTGAAGGAGTGTTAATTTTTTCTTAGCAATACTTAAGCAGCCTATATACGTCCCACTGTAGGGCACAGGCCTTCTCTCAGGGAGAGAGTATGGGCTTAATCACCACGCTGCCCACTGTGGATTGGCGATTTCAAGCACTGAGGTATGTGAACACCTCTGACACTCAGGTTTCCTCACGATGTTTTCCTTCTTCACAAATGTACATAACTTAGAAAACCAAGTCATAGGTATATGCCCGCACTGGGGATCGAACCTGGGTCTCTCGCTTCCGAGTCCGATGTTCTACCCACTGGGCTACCACCACTGTAAGTACATTCATTAATGTTAGCAATAAGTACATTCCTATTTTGAACAACGGTTAGTAATGAAGTAAACCTGAAGAGACCAAACGATACTCAAGTAGGTATTTATGCAGTGAAATTCTCAATCTCGAAACCAGCAAATTAGCAGCAAAACTGTAAAGGTTGATCAGCGACTATAACATAACCGTAGCTGTGAGAATATTAAAGTGTTAACCATTTAAGCGTCGGTGGAACGTCCATCACTCGCTCGTTGCCGTTGTCCATTATTGAATCTGTCTATCGCCTGTTTGCGTGCAATTTACCTCCGATGTCGTAAGATATAATTACGTAAACGTCACTCCCGTCCCTGGAGCGGCTGGCTTAGAAGTCCCGCTGCTGTCTTTTACACGCTCAATGTGTGATTTTACGTATCCTACATAGGATACGTCCCACTACAGGGCACAGGCCTTCTCTCAGAGAGATAGTATGTGCTCAATTACCACGCGTGCCCACCGCGGATTGGCAATTTCGAGCGCTGATATATGTGAACATCTCTCACACTCAGGGCCTAGATTCTGTTAATGCATTGTAGTAACATGACAACTGCATGAACATGGCGGTTTTCATTTCATGGCTGCTTTAAGTCTACGCGGGCACACCCATCAAACCTTCTAGGCGTCAATGGTACTAAAAAACACGTCACGTGACCCGACAGTGTACCTGTCATTATACTACAATGCACTAACAGAATCGAGGCCCAGGTCGTGAGTGTCAGAGATGGAACACGATGTTTTCCTTCACGGTTAGCGGGTGGTATTCCTACTTGATACTACAACTTCGCAAATAGGTGATACGCCTAACATTTTTGTTGCAAAATAACGTAACGCTTATTAATGAAGGGCGCAGGATAGTTTTGGCAAGCAAGCCTCTTTCTACGGGGATCCGCTGATTTACTAACAAACATTCATAAATCTAAAAATTCATCAATCGACAGTAGATCAATGTTTACATACATGCACTCTAATCAGTATCGTTAAGACCGACTTTGCAACATTTAAAAATAGTAGTTACTTAATTTAAACCTGTATTTGTTTCTGCAAGTTTCAATAAACCTTTGCCTGCCTTTTACTTACATATCAGCTTTATGTCGCTTTCAATAAAATAGCCACCGTAGGGTTTCTCTGCAGTTTTCAATGAGTGGGAGTGAGCCTCGAAGTTCAGTCGACTGCAGCTCAACAATACTGTTGTTTTCGACACATTTTGTAGTCTGCTAACAAATCTCAACCCCTATTTTATTAACTCGGCAACTCGCGCGAAGGACACCTCATTGTGCGAGGTGCGGATTTGATTTGCACGAAAATTACATGCGATTGTTTCGTACCGTACAAATAGAGTCAAAAGCTGCGTGCTTAATTAACAAACAACTATGGATTTAGTAGACAGGCTAGGTCAACCACAAGGATTTAAATTTTGCTGCAAAATCACCCGTAAACCATTTAAGCAGAGTTTAATATGTAAAGTACTTATTAAAGTTGTCCCCCGAATTGAGAAGTTTAAAGCGTGTCAACGAGAAATAGGTATAACAGTTAATTTATTCGATTTCCGTTGTCCTTCAATTGGTTTCATCGATTTAGGTGATTTTGTTTTCAAATTCTTTGTTCCGTCGGGATACACGAATTTGATGTGCCGTTAGTCACCGAATTGGTAAATGTTAGGATAAAATTCCCTTTGTATGTCAGAGTTGGGTCGATGTTGATATCAAAGAGCATCGTTTGCTGTAATTTTGGTTCTTCCACCCGCTCTAGCCTGAAGGGTTGATTTTAGCAAGCTATCAAATTACCGCTCTGAAGTTTTGCAACCGGATCTCGAATTCGCTCTATTGAAAAGGGACTCTACTCGTTAATTAAATTACCAATAGTAATATATAGCGTGATGTCGTAGAAGGCGACTAAGAAAATAAATTACCAGGAGATGGGCAGCAGCATCTTCCTGAGATTCCAACCGCATACTGCGATCGCCAACCCGCCTGCCAAGCGTGGCGATTATGGCAAAACCTCTCATGGTTGTGAAAACCCATGTTGTGAAACGCCATGAGGGGTGTCCTGCAGTGGGCGTCGAATGGCTGATGATGATGATGATGAATATATGGCTACTACGCGAATGCAAGTTAAGATAAGATAAGAATATTCTTTATTGTATACCGGAAAAAATGTTACAGAAACAGCAACGACAACAGAAAAGATACAATTGGCGGCCTTATTGCTATAGTAATTTCTTCCAGGCAACCTCATATCGGAGAATTTTCCGAAGGAGAAATAGACACGGGTAAGCCGTTAAGCTGTTAGTCCTTTCAACCAAGACGTAAACTGGCAGAATGCTGGGGCATCCCTTGGCCACTCGTATATTGCATGTGTATTTGGCACATATTAACCATTCATTGACAGGTTTTCTGACGAAGTAGCCAAGTGAAGTGCCAGCAGCAGACAATTACTTGGAAAAAAATGAACACCTAAAAATTTTAAACAAACAATAAAAACGGCCTTTAAAATACTACCGCAGTAAAAGGTTAGAAATCATTTAAAAGAATACCTTTTAATTAGAAGTACGTAAATATTTAGGTACTGTAGAAGTATAATTTGGAGTCGGTGCCCAAAATATATGTACTGGTCATGAAACTGGGCACCGATTAAAAATTATACTTCTAAAATACCTACATGTATATTTACTTCTAAGTTAAAGGTATTCTTTTATATTATTTCTGACTTTTTTGTGCTGTAGTGCTTTGAACTCGGTTTTTATTTTTTATTTAATATATTTTTTTAATTTTTATTGTGGGAGCGGGAGAAAAACATTACGTGGACACATGACCATAATTTACCTACCCAATTCCTTAAGTTGCTTTAAAATTTGAAGTTCTTAATTTCCATCTCCAAAAGTGTAAACCCGAACATCACCTAATTACCCTGGAACTACTTTTACGCTATATTTTATGAAACATATGCATATTACTAAAGGATGGGCCCTATTAGGCCTTATTTCCTACTTATACTATATTTATGAGTTCCTTTCTCCATATCTGAGTCTTCATTAGATCTGCACCAAATTAAAATGAGACCAATGGGACGTTATATGATTCGAACAATAAAGAATTGTCGAATTCGGTTAAGATTTGACAGATTTATGAAGGAACATAGCCAAAACAATAAAATAAAACCGGCTAAGTGCGAGTCGGACTTACGCGCGGAGGGTTCCATACATACATAATCTATACAACATTAGACAAAGATCGAATTTGAGAACGGCACCACCTATAGAAACCAACAAGAAGCGTTTAACATTGACATTTAACGACATGACATCGGCGCTGTGAAGGTTACATAGAAGGCCGCTAGATGGCGAGCGCTGTCTTTAGACAACGTTTGTTGTATAGGGGGCCCCTTAAATATTAATTTTATTCTGTTTTTAGTATTTGTTGTTATAGCGGCAACAGAAATACATCATCTTTGAAAATTTCAACTGCCTAGCTGTCACGGTTCATGAGATACAGCCTGGTGACAGACAGACAGTCAGACAGGCAGACAGACAGACAGAAAGACAGACAGTGAACTCTTACTAATAGGGTCCCGTATGGCGCCCTTCGGGTACGGGACCCTAAAAATATATATACGCGTCGAATTGAGAACTTCCTCCTTTTTGAAGTCGATTAACAAGAATTTACTTCGAAGAGTAGGAAATTTATCCGCAATAACATACATACATACATAAACTCACGCCGAGTCTCACCCATATCTTAGACGCCCAGGGCCAATTTTCGTAAAATTTTCGTCGTTTATTATGACAATTCGAGTTAAATTGCGTAGCAGAGTGTACTTGTTAATCTGTGGGTTAATCGAATTTGCAATGTACATCGAATTGACATAGTAAACCATAAATTGTAGTTCTTTGAAACAGGCCCCAGGTTTACTTCTCAGATAATAAAAATATTAGACGCCAACAAAATGTTTTCCAACGTCGGACTTTTTGCATTACCTACTGTATTTTTACTGCACTGGATAACGAAAACCAGTCTGTCGGGTCTCTGCCACTGTATTTAGTAGATGGAATCAGATACGGTTGGCTTACTGAGCGCCCGAAGGCAGACAGACAGACCTCTGCAGAACGCAGGACGCTAGAGGGCTTTGCTCCGCTTCGCTTTGCGTTGAATTTTTTTAAAGCTTCCACATTTAAATTCCATTGCAATGAGCGAAAGACAGTCTCTTACGCAAAAACTCGGGCCTTAAGGCTGTTTTGACTAATGGCATCACTGTCGGTCGCACACTCTAACATTTTAATAATGCCTGTAATTGGAGGCACATTAAGCAATGATATAATTATATATATTATATATTATTATATATATATAAAGCTACAATCCGGTATACTCACTCACTGATTCATCCATACGTTTTCTCCGAAATGACAATAGCTAGAGTAAAATGATGTATGACAAAGTTGTAGGAAATGTATGAATTACAGCCATCCTATGAAGCCGATTTTTGAATTTCGAACGCCTTCTCTTAGGGGAATGGGCCAACTCTTTTGTTTACCGGCCGATTTGGATGAAATTTGGAATAGTTGTTTGTTTCGTGATCTTATTGTGAAAAAAAATTTTGAACGTTCGAAATTCAAAATAGGGGCGAGAATATGGCCGCCCGAAAAATCGACCTCTGCGCAAAAAAGTCGACAGCCAACTGGGCACATGCTGGAGACGTGCCCTAAACGGCATCGGGTCGTCAAAGGACCCAGGTATATGAGAAAAATCGGACATTTTGACATTTCAAGATGGCGGCCGAGATATCGACGATTGAAAATGAGAAAATTTTGTATGGAGAATTTGTACTGAAAATCGACTTTTAGTACAAAATTTTAAACAAAAATGAACAATTTTTGAAATAAATAATTTTTCGAGGCCGAAGCAGGGACGAGGAACCTCGCCGCGGCGAGGCCGAAGGCCGAGCTCCGTTCAGGCCGAGGCCGAAGGCCGAGACCACACATTTTCCGGCGAACAAGCAACAACGCAAAAGCCAGATGGGACAAACTTGCGAGGCCGAAGGCCGAGCTCCGCGAAGCGGGCCCCAGGAACCCCGCCGCGGCGAGGCCGAAGGCCGAGCTCCGTTCAGGCCGAGGCCGAAGGCCGAGACTATACATTTTCGGCGAACAAGCAACAACGCAAAAGCCAGATGGGACAAACTTGCGAGGCCGGAGGCCGAGCTCCGCGAAGCGGGCATGAGGAACCCCGCCGCGGCGAGGCCGAAGGCCGAGCTCCGTTCAGGCCGAGGCCGAAGGCCGAGACTATACATTTTCGGCGAACAAGCAACAACGCAAAAGCCAGATGGGACAAACTTGCGAGGCCGGAGGCCGAGCTCCGCGAAGCGGGCACGAAGAACCCCGCTGCGGCGAGGCCGAAGGCCGAGCTCCGTCCAGGCCGAGGCCGAAGGCCGAGACCATACATGTTCCCACTCAAACAATCCCAACGTCAAGTGTCTAGCGAGGCCCTAGGCCGAGCGCCGCGGAGAGCGAAGCTCGGAGCGGCTGGGGGTTGGCGCGCGTAAGCGCGCAGGGGGTTCACCCCCTAGTAATAATATATATAGCTCCTAAATAATCAAAAAAATTAATGTAACCTCTATTGATAAATCAATAAACAAACCACATCAAATCAAAATTAAATATGTAAGAAATAAAGGATTTATTTATGTTTAAATATGGGGTAAATTTCGACTGTAAGACAGTTATTAAACACATTTTCAGACAAGCAACGTAATGCAAATGTATCGTTCCACAACTCGACATTTCATATAAAAATCTTTTATAGTACATATGGTGCTACATTACCGCACTAGTGCGATAATGAGCACTTTACGTGCCTATGTCGAAACTTCAAAGGGCCATATGTACTATAAAACGTTGTACGATACACGTGCGAATAGGTAATCCGCAACTCGTGTCGATATAAAACACTCCCTTCGGTCGTGTTTTAATTTATCGCCACTCGTTGCGAATTTCCTACTTTTCGCACTAGTATCGTAATGTACTATTACAAACCTTAAATCTTACGAATTAATTATTTCTTATATGATAAATGATGCATTTTCGAAATGACCGCATGTCAAATGAATCGTTGTATTTAGATGTTATTGTTAAAACAATAGTTTGAAAAATTAAATACAAATGTTGCTTGTCAAGTGATATTTTTGTAATGAATTGTAGGTAAAACATCATAGACCCTTGAATATGGACATTGGAGAAGTCTGAAATGAAATACTTAATGACACATTATGTACTCACATTTATATTCAAACTCGTCACATTGTCAATAATTATGTTACTACTATACAACGAATAGCTTACCCTAGTAAAAGGGATTCGTAGTGAACCACTTTTTGTTATAGTTCGTACACACGCCGATTTCGGATACTTTTTAACTTGTCCACCGCTAATACAAAATAACAATAACAAACAATTTCCACTATCGAGAATTGCATGTAATTTTCACCACTCTACATAATATAATGGCGACGAAAAACTTCTGTGGCTACACTAAGACGACTTCTTTTTTACCTTGTTATTGAAATAGTGCAAAATCAACTTCTTCCGTATCGATAAATAAATTAAAATGTGATTCAAGCACTACCAAATCTTAAAAAAAAAATTAAAATTCTCCTTTTTTATTTTAATCTTTAGGCAATTTTGAACTTTGAGGCCATGTATTAGTACATCGCGGCAAATTTCAAAATTGCCTGAAGGTTAAAACGAAAAAAAATAGAATTTTATACTTTTGTTTAATAATTATATTAAAATAAATAATTTTATTTACTTGTCGATTCCTACTGAAGAAGTTGACTTCGCGCTATTTCAATAACACGTTGAATGGATAGAGAACTACCCCGCAGACATTGAATACGGATAAACTGAACTAGAGAGATGTGTTACGTACCTAGTAATGTAAATTATTAGCGTATTTACCGCGTCACAGCGATGAATAGTGTTAAGTTAGCAATAAGTTGCATTTCAAATAAGTTGTGCCTCGTAAACTGAATACACTCTCTACCCGACTACACAGAATAAACATGTAAATTTATCCTGCGCTTTGACCGACAAGAACACTCAAATCTCACAATACTTGATGGCGACCCTTTCCAAGTCATGCCTGCGCACCAAGAATGAAATACTAAGAACCAAAAATGATGAAGAACCGAAAATAAAGAAGATTAAAGGAACCGCAACAATTTTTAAGACGGAAAAACTAAACATACATCCATGAAAGAACATACATAAACTCACGCCTGTATCCCAGAGGGGTAGGCAAAGACCAGGGACTGCCACTTGCCACGGTCCTGACAGATCACTTTCGCTTCCTGTGGCAGAACGTAAGGGATTCTCTGCTCAAGTGTGAAGGAAGCGAAAGGGTGGTATTATTAGGAGAGTTTAATGGATGGGTAGGGCTAAAGCGTGATGGATATTAAAAGAAAGAAGAATGCAAGAATAAACTCATTTCAAGATTAATCCACTCAACATGAAGAAAGAAGCGTTACCTATGAGTCACATATGGAGTCCAGGGAATAGGCCATCATACTTCACCAGCCTTTAGCAACGCGACACTCGTACGGTATCGCTAGGTGCGTTTGACATGTTATCCGGTAACTCTATCATATCACTATCCCTTTCAAACCTCCGGACCGGAACCCCACACCCGGGCGGTCGCCTAGCCGCGCCGTGTCCACTGAACCAAGAACGCGTAGGGAGTCGAGAAGGTCTACTCAAAAACGGGAGAATAAATAACTTACTAAATAATCACTTGTGTGTGTGTGTGTGTGTGTGTGTGTGTGTGTGTGTGTGTGTGTGTGTGTGTGTGTGTGTGTGTGTGTCTGTGTGAGTGTGTCTGTGTGAGTGTGTACAGTACATGCAGTCTTATAATATGACCTATATCTCAAAAATCTTGCCAAATTTCAACATTCTTAATTCCCATCTAGTGTGAGTGAAGGTGCCATTGGACGCTGTATAAATAATCTCATTACGTAAATGAAAAGGCTAAAGTTTTTTAACTTTAACAGTCTTTTAGTGGAATCGAATTTTTATAAATAAGACCATATGATTATAACTGAGCGAGGTTGTATAGGTGGGCATGAGTGAGAGGTTTTCGCTTTCAACTCAAATATGGCTTTCTGTAGCGTACTAGTGGCTATACCTTTACGTCATGCGCACGCCCGCATATGTATAAAATAACGGAACTAAATTCCGTTTCAAAATTGAAATCTCGTGCAAGTGTAACAGATGAGCAGTGGCAGAGGATAGTTGGCGAGGAGATAGCACGCTAAAACTTCCAAACTTCAAAACACCGTAAGCTGCCAAAACTTACAATTAAAACTTTGATTTTCATAGTAGGTATGTTAATTATGTTTTGACAGGACACGCAATGCCGTGATTAGAGAAAGTTGTGAACTAAAAAGAGGATGTAGTGACTCGAATTAAGTAAGGAATTTTGAGTTGGTTTGGATATATGGCGAGGATGAAGGAAGAAAGATTGACTGTGTGTGGAAGGGCCGGTAAGTAACGCTCCAGGCGGACCTACGTAGACCAAATAGGGGATGTGCTAATACAGAAGAGCAAGAAAAGCACCCAAAACAGGCGTGCGTACAGGCCTGGATCCTGGCACGTGGCAAACCCTGGTTTTTGCCTACCCCTCCGAGATAAAGACGTGTGTATGTTATTATGCAAAATTAAACGTAATTTATTTTAAATTATTTATGCTAGTTAGTCAACTTTTGGTTCTTGAATTTGATCTTTATGACTGAAAAGGCATGTACGACCAAAACTTGCCAAGTCGCATATTCAGTAGCGAAGAACCCAACAACCTTGCTTTTCGAACAAGTGAAGAAAAATAATAAGTAGAAGAATAAACGTGAATAAATTCCTGTAGGTAGACAAAGCCAAGAATCCAGCACTTCTTTATGTAGTGTCGAACTGTTTTGATGGGATTATGATTATGACATAGAGCATTTAATTAAAATTCGCTAAGTATTTCGATTCCTCATCTCCTAATTTGACGAACTGGTGACGCAGCGGTAGTGCATCTGCGTACCGTGCGAGAGGTCCCGGGTTCGAATCCCGGCTGGACACAAAAAAAAACCTCAGGTCTTGGGTGTTTACATGTTTGTGATGTCGTTGTTTCTGGTTCCCACGACACGGAGTATCCTAGTGTGGCGCCAGAAGCAATATATATGCCCGTATGTACATGTTTATGTTTTTTAATAGTCTAAGTTTCTTTAAAAAATACCAGTTTATATGTTTTTTAATAGTCGAAGTTTCTTTAAAAAATACCAAGTGCATTATACTAATTGAGCTATTTGCCTGTATCTGTACATTTATTTATTACCTCACCTGTATAATCCCCAAATGATAATTGAACATTGAAAAACACCACCGCAGTATACGATAGTCTGGCTTCTGATACCTAATATGTAACCCTACAGGGGGTGCACTGATTGACAGCTCTATTCCCTCGGCTATCCTAAATCAATGCATCCCCCATATAGTTCAGTAGAACACAAGGTTCATTTTGGTAGAGCTCCTCCCTACATTACCAGGAATTTAATAAACATAGTCCGTGTAAGCGTTGGACGACGGATATTACTAAAATGTGATATGGAAATTGGGATAGCTATAATTTCCGTGTGGGATACTTTTGGACATTCCACCAATAGCTGCGTTGCGTATTACGTACAAATGGAAAGGGTTGTATGTTTAGGTTTTTTTAAGTGAAGGAAGTGGCGGCGTGCTTTATTGGCCTATGTCCAGCAGTGGACGAGTACAAGTTATTTGATTGAAGTTGTTTTGAGACAATCACACTTCTACAATTGAAGGGATTACAATTAAATTAAATTAAATTGCCAAAAAATATTCATAAGAGTATTCGAATCTCATGCAAATGCGAGTAACCAGCTAAAGTACTGATGTTATATTAAAAAAACCGGCCAAGTGCGAGTCGGACTCACGCACGAAGGGTTACGTACCATTATCTATACAACATTAAGTACAAAGGTCGAGAAAAAAACCGCATAAAATCACGTTTTTAAATATTTATTTTATTTTTCCCATTTAGCACCCTTCGGGTACGGAACCCTAAAAGCCAACCACACAATCCTAAACTAGGATGCCCTGGTATGATAACCAACCTAACAAGCGCAAGTATAAAATGACGTTTTCCAAACTTAGGATGTTTACTATACATATTTGGTTATCTACCTACCTACCAAATAATTTAATGTAATATTCGCAATATTTATTATCCTTCGAGTACAAAATTAGTATTCCGCGGAATTCAATATGAGCTCCCCTTAATGCTGTTACATGTTGAACACCCGCTGTGATTTTGATTCAATTATCTGTGATACCCTTGTGTGGTTTGTTCCTACTTGCTCTTACAATACCTAGATCAATGAAATTGAAAAGCAGTGTCGAGTACTCAACAACGTATAAAACTATTCTTAGTAAGGATATAAAATTTCGGACAAGTGCCTGAATTCGAAAAAATCCTGTATAAGCTCGAATTGCTACCGATTCTCAAGTAAACTGCATAAACTTTCAATTTCGCAGACGTTTCCAAAGTAATTTTAGATTTCGGACGCTTAAAGTCTGGAACTTAATCAGTTGAGCGGTCCCGTTTGTTACGTTATCCAAGAATGGCTGAAACATTCTTGGCATAGGCGCTTCATCATCATCATCAGCCATTTGACGCCCACTGCAGGACATAGGCCTCCCTCGTGGTTTCCCTGACCATGAAGGGTTATAGGAAGCGCATAGGCGCTTATTAAATATTATATTTTCGCTGGGACATTTTCTGCTATTTCTGCGTTCTGTCATTTTGTTCGTTCGTTCTAGAATTTTAGTTAGTCAGTGTTAAGGTGTTCTTACGTGGAGCTTGCGGTCTCGCTCGCACATTTTTTAATTATTGTAATAATATGAGTAAAAAACACTATTATAGAATAGACGAGTATATGAACGATGTAAGCCCTTGGTAGTAAACCAATTCCACAGCAATTTCATTGTTATTTAATTATTAATATTATAATTTTTTTTTTTTTTTGCTCCTTAAACAGTTTAATACTCGTCTATTCTATAATAGGGTTTTTTACATAGCGATTTTTTCATGAATGTTTTAAACGTATTTTCAACTTAAGTGCAATAAAAGTCTCAAATAAATAAAATAAATCCTGCTGACTTAAATATGAGTAAACTTTTGATAAATATGGTCTAAGAGTTTGATGCCTAATTAAATTACGGACATTTGAAATATAATTTTTTGTTTTCCTGCACGTAGTTGTCAATGAAGAATAGTGGCTTAGGAAATTCTTAATTTAGGAAAAAAAAAATTCTCAATCAAAAAAGCTTGAATATTCGCAATTTTATTGTCTATGAAACCCTCCGACGATATTTATCATATGTATACTCATTTTATTACAATTACTAAAACTACTCAATTGTGCGAGCGACACAGCATGCTCCACGTAAGAACAGACTTAATAACTGGCATTCATATTTTACGTGTTCTGACGAAATTTTTTGAGGGTTTTAAACTTTATTCATAAAGTTTGTCCTTGATTTGGTTTGCACAAAGGCGAGATTAACACTAAAAAGTATTTTCTTCTAGCTAACCATGGGTGATGTGGATAGTGGATCACTGTCAATGCTACGCATTCCACAGCCTGATAAAGAGTCTACAACTTTGCCTCAGTTTTTTTGGCAATTTTTTTTGCCCAGTAAGTAAGTTATCTGTCTCCGACATGACCCATAAATTCTCAAATGCCAAGCACATAACAATGTGGCTCGTTGTTCGCTATCCATCTGTGTCGATGACTATCTGCAAAGTCGATCATGTAGTGAATGTATCTATTACGGGTGTAGCGTACACGTAATTGATATTCTGATTTATCGTTTCGACCGTCTCAGCTATGTTTACAGTTCTCGACTGTTATAACTGCCTAACTGTTCACTGAAACTTAATTTATGTGCTATCAGGCTGCTATGGTTTTTAAAAAAGAAGCTAATAGGATGATCGTGCAAGTTTTATAATGTTCTTAAGTTAGATTAAGTTTTGATAAGAAATGTCTACACTTGGCGTCACAAAAATACTTTACCTACCAGTACTATATTTTTGCGTCTAAAATCCGCAACACTTATATTTTTTAAAGCAAATATAATCGCCTATAAGGTACCTAAAGTCACCCTATTTGGAATCTGCCTTGAAGGTAATTGAGGTGTTTGAGGTGGGAACACTGGTAGCAGCGTTTGTGAGGCCGCCTCCAGACCATAAATGGATATTTTCACTATCCATTTATGGTCTATAAAGAAACAAATTGCCACGGCTTACCCTAGTACTCGATTTTTTTGTCAGCACTAATTAAATTTTTAACTGATTCTCAATACAATACAACCTTCGATTAATTCGTTTTTCTATTTCAAGTGTACTGTCGACCTTTAAATCTCTACCTTTGAACTCTGCGCTAATCCCCAATTTCTATCTTCACTACGGGAAAATCCTTCCACCGGGTGTCACCGTCCTAAATCAAACATTCCGACAATCCGTGCAATCCCGCCGGATCCGGACTGCATATTTTAATTTCGATAATGGCTTCCCAAATCAAAGGGATTCTCTTTGTATCCCTGTCATATGAATAGGTTGTCGAAATGTATAGTTTCCGGTTGTTCGCATTACAGTTTGCCGGCTTAAGGCGGATTCACACCCGAGCCGTGGATTGGCGACGAGAATTCTCTGTAAGAACTACGCGCAGCCCAAACTACTCGTACTACTTTCATTAAAGCTCGTGACATTGTGGAAGTGAATGCATTTACGTTATACACTCGCATTTTTCACCTACCAGGCTTTGCAACGAAGACGAAGAATCTACACGGACCAAAGAAAAGGCACCAGTCAGTGATTCTTAGTAATGGGCCCTTTAAAATAAAATAGATTTATCATTACCTGATAAAAATAATCTATAATAAAAATATTTAAAGTTAGATAAAGATATGTAAAGATAGTAAGACTACACTAGGTCAGGCCTGTCCTGTGAGGGCCACATAAAAATGTTACCAGCTAGTTTTTTTGAGTAGGTTAATATAATGTGAACGCTTTTTTATTTAACCATTATTAAATAAATCATTACAAATTAAATTGTAGTTATTTAAATTGAAATTAAATTATTCAAGAGCCCATTAAAATATTGAAAATTAAATCATTAACTCAAAATGTTAAATTTAGACATTTAAATCAACACTTCGATGTATTTTAATTGTAACAATCAACAGAAACTATATAAATAAAAGATTCCATGCTTAATATGTTAGTGATGTTATTTTAACACTTATTAAAATTTTTTATTATTCATATTATTATTAAAAAAATTAACAGCATCGTGTATGGAATTGGATTATTACTATATATGGAGTTTATTTACTTATTAGTTTTCAGTTTCCAGATAAGAGAGACCAGACAGCCAGTTATGTATTAAAAATCCCAAAATACTTGAGTTCACGGATACTCACGGCGTTAGTGTGAAACGGCCTTTACGCTGTAGCAATTGAGAGTGCCGCGATTTGTTGAATAATTTATATTCAACAGTATGCCCGTGACTCGATAAATATGCTATGAATAATATTTTTGGTAGTCTGTCCCAGGATTTTTCAATTACTTTTTGGACTAGAACCAATATTGAGATAATATTATTCACCAATATTTTTATTGTTATATAGATAAAAAACCCTTCTTTTCATGAATAAATTAAATCAAATTGCAATACTCAACTTACGTCTTCCAGTTTTGAACTTCTCATCTTATCTCATCATTATCACACTACAAGTTTACATCAGAACAATAAAGAAGTAAAGAAAAATTAAGCTTATACTGTAGACAGAGTTTCATATTACAACATTCGCTGTACTTACGGCTCCATAATATACGATACCATCAAACTTTGTTGCATGAAGCCAGGTGCTACATCCGAAGACCGTTTGCATATTTTAACCACCAACTACGGAGTGCACTCCAGCCAAATCGACTGAACACCAGGTGCGGGCAAATTGCAATAAACGATGTGAATATTTAAATCGGTCGTGTAAACTCCTGCCTATATTGCTATGAAATATAAAGGCATAGAAGGAAGGTTCTATATCCTCTTGACATTTTATAGTCGACAGCTTACATACATTTATGTTGCAAAGTTGTCCATAACGTAATTAATGAGGTAGAGTATATACAAAGACAAAGATATTTATTTGTGAAGCATGAGTACATTGACATATACGTACGACAGTACATCAACCTTTGCATTGTAATTGCAAAGTCACCCGTAACGTAAATGATTTTGAAATGGAAATGAATAAATTGAGACCTATATGATCTGGGCAAAAATAAGGCAAAATTTCAGTCTCTGTTAAAACTTACCTTATCTGCCCATGGGTTTTTTATAGGAAACGGCCGTTAGTTAGAAGTTATGAGGCCAAGGCACCAATCATAATCTGTATCTTTAGAAATTTGTGTCGTGTTCTCTGGTGTACAATAAATAATATTCTCTTGCTTTACGTCATCTTATACCATGGTTAGGTTAAAGAAAGTAACTGTATAACTATTTGCTTCTCGCTCACACAATATAGGCGGCAACTTCAGTTGTCCAGTCCCTTTCTTTCAACCAATCAATCAATCCCGAAATCGTCCGCTGCTGGGCATAGGCCTCCCACAATGCATGCCACTTCCTCCACTCACAGCTCACAACTTGCTGGACCGACGATCTGATGCAGATTGCTGGCACACAGAAGAAAGTCCCTTTCCTTGATTGACAGTGTAATATGAGCTTCTGTGTGCACCTACTATTTCGCCCTATGCTATCGCCCGATGCACACTCGCTCCATTTCCATAAAAGCCTCTTCAATCTCAAGGAGCGTTTCAGGAATTTCAATTCGCGCTTAGAGTTTTTTTTTTTCGCTAAGAGCTTTAGGTAGACGCGGGGAATCTCTAATTTGATTTCGGGCTGCTTAGTCAATATTTACTCTTTGTTTTGGAGTATCAAGAATTTAAGTCTCGAGCGGATTAACGTACTAAACGTGGAAAAAGAATATTAGTATCTACTAGGCATATTTCTGGGTGTGAAGAAAATGCAGAGACTTTTTTATGTTTTGGGTCATTTCAATAGCACTTTGTTGTTAGACCACGGTGGCCAATTTCGATATCGAATAGGCCGATTGGTAAGGCATCGTAATCTATATTTTATTTCATTCAACTTTCGTCTACATGTAAACAGACCGTTGATAATAATCGTTAGAATACGGAAAGCAAAAATGTTGTCTATCAACTCTAGGTCAATCATTCATTTAATTAATTTAAGAAATATCAACCTTATCATTTATCACTTTCAAGGATTTTACAAAAAATGTTTTCACCTAGAACAAAGCTGTCAATCAGCTTGAATATAACTTCAAATTTTTTTTTTTTATTCCAATTAGCACAAAAACTGCGTCTTAATAAACGTTACGAGTTAAACTAGGTGTCCATTTCAAAATGTCGGTAATTTTGGAGAAAAAATGGACAAAAAACTTAGTCTTTTCGAAGTCCTTAAAAGTAAAAGTAAAAAAATATTTATTGCCACCAACAACAAAGCGGTTGAATGTTAAGGTTAATTAACATACTTTTTAACAAGCTAATCTTAGCGAGGTAACAATTTATAGTCTCATTGGCACTTTCTATAAGCATATAAAAAACAGTGACCAATGAGATCAGCCTGCTATTAATGTGTAGTTGATAGCAAAAGGTGTAGTGCTCAGCATGAGCCGTCAGAACGGCGTGGGTTTCACACCCTGTAACGGCGCTGATTTTCAGCACTCATCTGAATTAAATCTAATTGCTTAAAACTAAACCTAAATAAAATAAGGGTGGATGGTATAAAACGGATGGTATAAAGGGATGGATGGTATAAAAGGCAGGTTGCCAGTATAAAATGAGTTACAATACAAACAAAAGTAAAACAGCAACATCAGTGATGTTTACATTATAATAAAATCTAAACATTAAATTAAAACCCCAATATATAGATCGGTGCTTAGTGTGTGTGTCCGCGTGTGTGTGGGCGTGTGTGTGTGTATGAGCATTTGTGCGTGTATGAGTATGGTGAGTCTTACAAAAGTGTATGTGTAGTAGAACAGTATGTTTTGTTTTAGAGGTGTCTTAGTTCGCATTCTGTTTTGATTTTGGAAGTTTCTTAGACGTTTTAGTAATGTAGGTGTTTTTGGTATGAGCAATTTGTTTATCTATAAGAAGTGTTTTTAATTTATATTTAAATGTTCTACTGGTCAATTTATTTCGAAAGGGTGTAGGAAGATCATTCCACACCTTTGCTGCTGCATACTTAAGACTTCCTCGGTAGTAAGCCTTAATTTACAAAGTTTATATAAATGTTCTAAGACCTAGAACTGATGCCTTGAACTGGTTTTAATTCCAGATAGATTACTTGCAGTGATTAAGCTCCCTACGTGCGTAGCAATTTCCAACACTGACTGTAACGCTGATTGCATGTGGTCCCCGATCCCTAATACTCAGTACAGTCAACAGCACAACAACCTTTATATACGTGGACCCTGACCAATTACGTGAAAGGCGTCACACGTCTTCTAAACAAAAATAATAATAGGGTAAACCTGCTGCCGACTGTACTAAAATTCGCTTGAGGCTGGGACTTCTTATAGTACAGTAGAGCTATGGTATATACTCCGTTCCACGAGTCGAACTCCTAGGGAAACAAATACTCACATCTCATTGGTCAATGCACGCGGCTAGAGGTAGGCGAAACAATAAGCGAAGGGTAGGTTTACTTAATGAGTGGCTATTAAAGGTCACGTGCATTAACCAATAGGCGCACATGGAGGATTTTTCTTGGGGTGCTTGTTACGTGGAATGGAGTATAGTTGAGAGCCAACGATACTTTATGATGAACCTATAAAGTTGACCATAGCATTACTGAGCAATGTGAATGCAAGTCAATCTAAAATAATCCTTCTAACCGTTGCATTAGAGACTACCTGGTAAAAACAACGTCAGTTGTGGCATCCTGTCATGATTTTTCTTACACTTGTATTGTAGTCTTTAATCTTGTAAGTATTTAGGAACTATTTTAGTTTGTATCATTGCGCTCTCATGTCGCCATCTATTAACGTTGTATTGTGGATAAACCTTAAAGATTGACTGTACGAACTCTTAAGCCAAGTTCCTATAAATACTAAACAAAAAACAGTCCCAATGAACCTAATGAGGCTCTCTCAACGAGATTCCAATAGTTTAAAGGACAAGTCTTTAACTTTCAAGAAATACGAGCAATATTCCCATTGAAATGCGTGTCCACTATGTGGTCCAATTAATTTAAATAATCAAAGACAGAAAAGCACAGGGTCAATTAAAGCGTTAATTTGGTCAGCGGCGTTAACTGAGTTGCAACGTATGCAAACGTATGAACTCACAAATTAATTTACATTATAATCAAATGACCTGAATGTAAAACGTACATAAACCTTTTCAAAATTAGGAACAATATATGCTCTTCCGAATGTTCTTCTGAATGCTCAGATTTAAATTAGGATGTTTTATTCGTAATTTTCTTTTAGTTTTCTGGAACGCAACAAAGCTATGCTGATTAACTGTCATAGTCTCAGAAAATGTGTTGTTTTAGGGGAATTTTTCAATCGTTCACTTTTGAAATGAATGAAAAAAAAAACCTTTTTCTAGCACGGGACTCATATTAAAAATCCATTAAAACGTCGATACACTTTGAGCACCGCCGTACATTTGTACAAATGGCCTCAGTTTGGGTGTATTTCCATGTTTGTAATGTCCTTGCCTGGTTACCATAACGCAGGGTATCCTAGTTTAGGATCAGGACAAGTGATTGTTTTGTGTGTAAGTTATTATTATTATTTTAGTTAAACTGACATGTCCATAAGCATAAAACTATTAACACTATTATAAGCATAAAAAGTTGTTGCAACAAATTACAGTGGAGCTTACGCGGAAATACGAGTACCTCCCCGTACGTTCAAATGAAATCTCAATTTACTCTTTCCCTGTACGAAACCGGCCTTGGTCAGTAAGGTAGAGGTAACAAAAGAAGTCCCAACTGCATTGTATCAAATCAGCAAAGGTGTGTGGGTAGATAACTGAACAGGAAAACGCAGAAGTTTCACTCGCGTTTGGGTAACTCTCGAGCCACAGTACAAATATTTAAAGATTCGAGTTTTGTGTCCCAGAACAATGCGAAGAACAGAACGACGGCGAGAGTGTAGTCGAACTGCGTACAATAATCTAGCTGCTGGGTGCATATAGAATACATGATAGGTACTTATGAATGTAGAGACAAGAGAACCTTCCAGAATAATCTATGTGCTAGAAAGAGACAGAGCTATCTGTAAGACAGAGATAGAAAGACATTCTGAAATGCTCGATAGTCTCCCAGAATCTATTCCGAGGACTCCGAGGAGATTCTGGGGACTCCCAGAAAATATTCTGGAATGTTCTACAGTTTTCGAGTCCCTTCGAAGTCTTTCTAGGTGCTTCCTATGAGTGGAGTGGCTGCGAGTGGAGTAGAAGACTTAGAACATTAGTTTTATTTTTATTCTCATTATGTACTATATACTACTATACTACTGAGTTGGGGGAGGCTTTTGCCCAGCAGTGGGACACAAACGAGGCTACGTAAAAAATATATATAGTATATTAGTTACTATATTTATTTAACATTTTAGTAGCATTGATACTTGCAAAAAAATAAATTACTTGATTAATATTATTATTCATCTGACTGTTTTTCTGACCCTACAAGTCATGACTGTCGCGTAACGCGACTCCAAAAGGTCGTATCCTAACATCATTTGAATTGGATAATATCCATCAGATTTTCTTTTCCTCCGCGTTTTTAATACTACCAACCAACTGCTCAATCTGTCACTAAATCACGGATGAACGAATTTGGGTGACATTTAATCCAAATTTCTCGCAAAATGTAAACACATTGTACTAATTTGGACCCAACTACACCAACTATACCTAAAAAAACTGGAGAAGTGCGAGTCGGACTCGCCCACCGAAGATTCCGTACGTAGGTACCGAACTTCAAAGACTATTTTTTTTATGATTTAATTACAAATGTATAGTTTCAGTTTTTTCCCTATACTTGTAGTATAATACGATTTACTTGTCAAATTTCACAGTTCAAGGTCAACGGAAAGTACCCTCTAAATTTTGATTCCCTTGAGAGTGTCGAAATATACGTTTTTTGCGGCATAAACAGCCTTAACAGTTTGATTTTTTTTACAGCTTCAAGGGACTATACTCAAGGTAGGTATATGGCTTTAATTTCAACTCAATACCTCCCAATAGTTCATGAGATAAAGGGTCATGACAGACGGACGGACAGACGGACAACAAAGTGAGTCTATAAGGGTTCCTTTTGGGGTACGGAACCCTAATTAAATGGGTAAAAGAGGTAAACGGGGCTTACTCACCGTTCAAGTGTATTTCTCATTTATTACTCTTTACTAGTCTTTTCTTTTATTCGTATATAGAATGAGCATTAATATACCTAATATATTCGAAGGATATTCTAGTCATCAATATGAACAAATCATACTGTGGGCATCAGGTAGGTGGTGAGATAAGATAAAAATATTGCATACAAATTTATTATATTCACTGGTTATTGGTTACATTTGTATGCAACAGCTGATAACTACTCTGCTATTTTGAATTGGTCACAATATTAAAAGTTGGTAATATTGATGAACCCGTACTTTGCCACATAAAGAAAGCAATTTTACAAAAATAAGTCAATCAACCAAGCCCGTACTCGTCCACTGCTGAACATAGGGCTCACCCAAGGCACGCCATTTCTTTCTGTTTTCAGTTATCCTCATCCAGCCACTGCCAACAACATATTTCAGATCGTTGATACAGCGAGCCGGTGGGCGTCCGACGCTGCATTTGCCAGGTCGTGGACAACAATTAGTATAAATATCATAATTTCACTATTATTATTAAATTCCTTATCGCAGAAAAACAATTTTGATACAAAGCCGTACCTAATTAATTAACTAGTTTAAATTTCGCTACCTCGGTCTGACCATTCAGAGGGGGAGTCCTGCCAGCATCTTGGGAACTCTCCGGCAGCGGTGTAGAGACATTTTTTTATATATTTAGGTACCCCTAGTTAATATTTATTGTAAATATATAAATATTAAGATTAATTTCATTACTAATGTTATTTTATATTAAGATATGCTATAGTGAAACTATGTACAAGCCAAAAAAGGCCGTTTAGCTACATATCTAAGCAGTCCTTCTGAGAGGACGTGCGTGAGGTCGGCGACCCCGGGGATGCGGGTTCCAAATTCGGAGGCAGACGGGGCGTGACATTAATCGGACGTCATGCCCGATCCGATGGAGACGTTCTTAGTAGGTGCAGAGTTTGTCTAACTAAATAAAACAAGATGTGTGAATGTTTATCTGCTTTGGGGACGTGCGTGATGATTTTTTTACTGATTTAGCCTCTCGCCTTTGGTGAGATTGTGAGATTGAGATTTGACGTGAGATTTTCCGAATGCATTCGGGCGAACCGTAAGACAATACAGCAAAGTGTGAGGGGAACGGAGAGTTTACTGCTTATTAACTTAATAACTAAATCACATGCTTAAATTTGTCGAAGTCGCAAGCTTCGTTTCTAGCCCTTCCCCGAATATAGTATTGTACAAAATACCATAATTCGGTTTTTGCAAGGTTTTTGTCATAGTTTTTGGTTAGCTCTAAAACATTATTAATGAACTGACAGCTGAAGCACAATAATATATGATAAATTACCTAATACCTCTGACAGGAAACCTAGTAAGAACTCCTCAATGGAGCTACTAAACTCCTTAAATAAGCTCTTATAAGATACCGTCTTACATGATGATGAGAGTGCGCTTTCTGAAAGCGCCTAGTCACTATTTACTTTCTAAGCGGGAAATGTATCCAGGAATTTGCCAGTAAATTAAGGAATTCGAGCAAAAAAAACTTACGAGTCGATGATAAACAAAGCTCCACTAAACACCCTAACCTAGAAACGAAATGTTATGATACGGTTTCCATGGCAACAGGTAGTTCTCTTTGTCAGAGTTCCTCTATAGATTTTTATACGTCTAGTGGTCTTCCTCATTCCATAGTTTCTCATGGTTACACAATATATATTTTTTTAACTTCTCATTTATATTTTATCTAGTTGATATCGACATTTCACATTGGCGATTTGATTTTCTGTCTAGTGAGTCTTGCTAAGACAATAAAATAATCTAAGGTGGACTCAGAAAAATCTGTTAATTCGTGTTAAATTACTGTATTTGGTTACGACTGACGGTGTTCTAGTGGGTAACGTCCCAGAAGAAATCACATTGTTGGTATGTGTATTAGTTGTTGCTTGCTACCATAAGACGTAGGTGTATATGGAGCAATAATTAGACAGTATTCCAGAAAATTGTATTTAACCCCACACCAAATCTGAATGAAACGAAATAAAGATTTCTAAAAGCCCAATAGCTTTGGATTGCTTCCCTCCCACTACAAAATGTAGTCCATGTAACTGGTTGTTATGGTAACCGTACCAACAACAATTGAAAACAAAGGACGACAGAGTCACTGCTGGTCATTGCTCTACCCAGTCGAATGAATGAACGTTCAGCACCTGTAACATCCACATCCGTCTGTCTTAGCACGATATATTTTGGAATGCTATTATAAGGTGATTTGTAGTAGAAACTTGAGACTTGCTTTTGTTGCTAAGTCAAAAATACATCAACCTTTACACGCGTGCACATTAAGCGGCTACCCGGAGCTGACGTCACCGATGGAAAAAAATATAATCTTAAGATAATCTTCTTTCATAATAGGATTTTGCAAAAACGGAGCTTTTTAAATGTCAATCATTGTAATAACTATTTTTGGACCTACTCGTAGAAGCTAGGAGCCAAAACCTAAAATTTAAAGTGCACATCGATTAAAGTGCATCCGGAAGGTCCTAGAGGGCTAATGATAATTTTACGCCTTCTTTTGACATGATTTTGCAATTATTCTCATCGCTGGATAAAAACTCACTTATATGACTACAGCAGCCGAATTTCTTTGGCGATGAAAAAATCGGCCATAAAGGTAGTAAGCATCTTCGACATCAATTTCTAACTAGCTAGCGTACCGACACTGTAAGTTATAATCATCATTGTTAGTCATCCCATGTGGGTGTGCCCGTCCTCAATTCGCTCTTCGGAAACAAAACCAAACTCGTGGGTACCACGTAATTGAATTTACTCATCAAGTCCTCGACACATGCGTCTCTATCGATTATCTCCAGGTTCTCGTCACAAGAAGCGAGTAATCGATTCGGATCACTCACGATTAGTTCAAGTGCCCTACAGCGGTGGGCGGAGATCACCGACTTATTTTTGCCGCTGGCTTCAAACTAAAGTCACCCTTACGTTCCAGTCGGAAGAGTTGAAACGGAGTGGTCTGTGAATGTGCTTTCAGCTGAAAAAGGGGCTTTTTTACACGAGTGAATTTGATTTAGAAATTTTCGCATCAGAAAGAATTCGCTGAGTCAGCTGCCTTTTGTGGCAATGTAGATACACCACAGGCTACATCTATAGTCCTGTTTTATTTATTCGTTTTGTCTGTTGTGTATTTAGTTTTCCTTCTGTGTTGTGCATATTATGTTACTTATGTGCTTATTTTGTTTCTGTGATGTATCTTGTTGGTATAATAATTGTCTTTCTTCTTCTTCTTCTTCTTCTAATTCCTGGAATGTTTTCAGGATTGGAACTTTGACAGTTCGACATGTGCGGTGTGCTTTCCTGTGCTATTGGTCAAAGGTAGAGACGTTGTAAGATAGCAGTGCTGTTAGTACACAGCAGATCAACCTTTAAATTTTCAACTTTGAGCCGTTATTATGGTTAAAGCATAAGGTTGAAAATTGTCAGCGTATAGATACATTTTCTGGTTCATTCGCCCGGCGATCTTTAAAGTCAGGTATTCAATAGCCGCTCTTATGTCGTGTGAAATAAGAGTACTTTGAATACTTCACGTTGTGTCCGGGGTTTAGGCAGTACTGGCTGCCATTTCACAGTTGGCTGAGTCTGCCATGGCCTACTGAATTTTGTTTCGTCATCTTCCATTGGCAGGCCCAATCTGTGAACCTTTTTAAAGGCACCTAAAATCGACTTTGCGAGCACGTAACATTATTTTGCTTGGTTTGGCCTGTAGATAGTTTTCTATTTGTTTCTGCTCGATGGGTATCGATTTTGTCCTTTATTTTATTTGCACCCTTGCACCTTCGTTGCGGTACGGGTGACTTGGCAACTAAAATATAAAGGTTGATGTGCTGAAAACAACAACATATGAAACAACAACTACAACACATCTCGATTCGAGACCACTAAGAGTTCATAAAGTCTTTATAGGACATAAAATAGGAAATGACAGAGATATCTTAGCCTCAGAGTACAGATGGTGGCTAAATGGGCCACATATCTTTGCTAAATTCGTAAGGCAAATCATACGCGATAAAAATTATATGGTATTACGGAATATTCAGCACGCGAATCCGGGTCACACTTGACCTGTTTTTCAATTACAACTCCTAATGAAAAGATGTTGTCTCACTTCCAGCAAAAATACAGAGACAATAATATATAGTCGAATACCATTATTTTTAAAACCATTAATTAGACCGCCAATGTTACCTTTTCTTTTGTTTGTCACTGCTGTTTTTGTAATTGTTTTCTGGTACACAATAAATAATATGTTTATCTTATTTCGAGTTATATTGAAAACCGGCGTAATAAAACAAAATACAGATGTCAGGGTACAGAACTGTCGCTTATTTCGACAAAGACTGAAGACTAACAGAAAATCAGCGCTGAGTGATCACTTTCTCAGCACAACGCTGAGTCAGCTGCCTTTTGTGGCAACTTATTTACACCACAGGCTACACCTGTGGTCCTGTTTTATTTATTAGTTTTGTCTGTTTGTATTTAGTTTTCTTTCTGTTGTTGCGCCTATTGTGTTATTTATCTGCTTATTTTGTTTCTGTGATGTATCTTGTTGGTATAATAAATGTCTTTCTTCTTCTTCTTCTCCTTCAAATACTTAAATGTTTAAATTACTTCACTCAACTCCGGCACTGATGAGAAACTCTGCCAATTTGTAGAACCTAAATGGGATTACTTCTTCAGACGAAAAATGAACGTAGAAATCCTCTGAGGTCGAGTATTACGTAGGTACCTACTTTTGCGAGCTGAGAAAAGGCTGTTTTACACGAGTACAGTTTTTCTTGCTCTGGATCACTTACTCGGCCATTCTCATACAACCGTTGCCAGAAATCTGCCTCAGGCGCGAAACACACAGATGGGACGTGGGGCGAGGGCGCGGTAAGATGTACACATGTACAGAGTCACAGACCAAGAGCGACCGCAGAGCAAGGACTCTTTACATTAATATGCGCGGTATACCGCGCCCTCGCCCCACGTCCCATCTGTGTGTTTCGCGCCTCAGATCGTCAGTCCAGCCAGCAGGTGGGCGTGGTGGGTGGTGGTGGACAGAAGCAAATGGCGTGCTTTTGGTTGGTTGAGTCACATACTTATGTAAGAGAATTCGGTTATGCGGTCATATCATCAGTGAGGAAATTTCGAAATGACAGTAAAAATGGTATCTAAACACTATGAAAAATAAAAAAAAATTAATAAGAAAATAATAACCGACTTCGAAACACTACAGCGCTAAAAAGTTACAACATGTAGGTATTGTAAAAGTATAATTTGGTGTCGGTGGTCATGAAACTGGGCACCGACTACAAATCATACATCTATATACAATGCCTACATGTATACATACTTCTAATTATTTAAATTATTTACAACTTTTTAGTGCTGTAGTGTTTCGAAGTTGGTTTAGATTTTTTATTTAGTTTTTTTTATTTTTAAATATTTAGTGGGGGAGCGGGAGAAAAATAAACATGTCCCTTATAACCATAATTTACCCTACTTAAGTCGGTGCTTTACAATTTAATGTTCTACTTTTACTTTCACGCTATTTTATGAAACATATGGATATTACTAAAGGATATGCCCCATTAGGGCTTATTTACTGCTGTCCATTGAAGAGCTCCGTTCTCCATCTCTGAAAGTCTTCATCAGATCTTCACCAAATTAAAATGGGATTAATCTATTCGAGCAAAAAAAAAATTGTCGAAATCGGTTAAGATTTGACGGCGTTATGTGAAAACAGCCAAAAAATATACATATATACGCGTCGAATTGATAACCACCTCCTGTTTTGAAGTCGGTTAAAAATTAAAGTAGCTGAACTGTAGACTTCTAGAAAATAGTCTGCTCCTTCTAGTCGTCCTTTACTTCTTTTTGTCTTGTCACATGACAAGACATAAAAGCGGAACTCAACAGCAGAAGTAATTCATGGATATTTGGGTACGAACCGGTAAGTTACTTTTTTTCCTAAGACAGACTTGCACTTAGACTTTGTCTCGTCTCAAGAATAAGCAAGTGAATACGAGGTCATAGGGCCATATCGATTGATTTTGATTTTCAAAAGACTTTACTAACATAAAAGTCCTTTACGATATGGTACACTTAATTGCAAAGTACGGTAGGTACAACATACAAGAAAAAAAGTGTTGTCTGTAGTGTACCTCCGTTACTTAGGGCCATATTAGACTGGCCAATGCAATATGCAGCGCGGGTTATTCAATTAATATCTTTAAAACCCACATTCGGCTCGTTTAATAAATATTTTAAAACGCTTTTTTGACTCCATTATTAGTTAAGTGCGAGTCGGACTCGCGCACCGAGGGTTCCGTACTGGCGCTTGGCCGTTTTTTTATTATTTGCCGTTGAATATATATAAGTCCCGCAATCACGCCAAGTTTGGTGCTCTTATGTATATAATGTACGATAGAGCATAAACAAAAAAACGGCGAAAAAACACGGTTGTTGTATGGAGACACTCCTTATTTTTTAAATTTTATTATTTGGTAGGTAATTCGCTGTAATAACACATTCTGTTAAATTTTCAACAGACTATGTGTTACGGTTCCAAAGATAGAGTCGGACGGACGGAGACAGACACCGGAGGCAGAGTAATGAGTCCCGTTTGGCACCCCTCGGCTACGGAATCCTAAATAGTACTTGTTCGAACCTCCTTATCCATACCGCCTATAACGTCAGCTTCGCAATAAATGAATATCATAATAGCCCAAAATAATAGGGGTTAAAGTATGAAATTGCCGTTTTATTGCAATAGGTTCTTTGAATTGACATAGAATCTTCATGGTTTGAAGTTTTCGAATGAAACTTTTTTCAAATGGTTTCTATGATGTTCTTTTTTTAAAAAATGTGAAACATTTGAATATCAACTTTCAATTGTTTTTGGTTATTCAATTTAGACAAGAAAGATGGATACTGCGAAAATTCGAGTGATTATGAGGCACCCATTTTTCGTATTTTTTTATTTTATTGATTTGACGCAAGTGAGTCAATATTGTGGGTAAGGTAACGTTAAACCATGCCACTAATTCCTGGGTAGTTTGACTAGGGTCGGCTTCCACTATCTCTCTTAATTCATCGTTATTCACCTGTGTGGGCGGTCTTCCTCGTGGCTCGTTCTTTAAGTCAACATTTCCATCACGAAAGCGTTTAAACCAAAATCACACGGTGCGTTCATTAGTAGACCCCTCTCCAAACGCAGCATTGATATTGCGGGCTGTTTCTGCCGCGTTAGTTCCGCGTCGGAACTCGTATTCAAAAATCACTCGAATTTTCGCAGTATCCATCTTTCTTGTCTTAATTGAATAACAAAAACAATTGAAAGTCGATATTCAAATGTTTCACATTTTTAAAAAAAAGAACATCATAGAAACCATTTGAAAAAAGTTTCATTCGAAAACCTCAAACCATGAAGATTCTATGTCAATTCAAAGAACCTATTGCAATAAAACGGCAATTTCATACTTTAACCCCTAATATAATAGCCCTTTATTTATGCGAAAATTTTCCCTCGTCTAAGGAGTCTTTAGATCGCATTAATTCCCGAGTCGTAAAGTTACCTGTTGAGGCAGCCTCCTGAAAGTCCCTCAAAGACGTCTCGGGGCAAAGATAAATTGTCTTACTTAAGTAGCAAGGGAACATCAAACGAATCGAAATATACGAGTATCTACGAGTAGGTTTAGTCGCTTTGCACGCTCAAGTAAGGCTGAAAGCTGTAATAGTGGTAATTGAGTGCTGATAATTATAAAGACCGGTCAAGTGCGTGTCGGGCTACGCGCAGTGCAGGAGGGTTCTATAGAAAGAGGGGGTTTTATGTTCTAAACAGAATAAACAAATTCATCAACGTAAATTTCAATTGATTTTGTAAGAAATTTCCTTTTATATGGTGGTCGCCTATTACTCGGTAACTTGTAAAGCCCACCTTGCCGTGATAGTTTTTATTTTAAGTTCATTATATGTGCTACTACCCTGATTTTTTTAGCCAGGAGAGGGGGGACCGCCCTATTCGGATAAAAATTTGCGCTGTAAAGCTTCATACTTCGCGAACGGAACCCTAAATCAAAAAACTATCTTCCTACTCCCACAATGTTTTTTAACCGACCAATTCAACGATACCTTACACTATGGCGTAGGCGAGAAAAACAATGGCGTCCCTAATTTAGGTGTAGGGTAGGTATAGCATAAAAAAAATTACGGTCTTATTTATAAAAAACACGATTCCTTAAAACGCCGATAAAAAATAAGGCCGTAAAGATTTTATGTTACCGTTTTGTCAGCGTCTTTAATATGTATGTCTATACCAAATTTCAGCTTTCTCATAATAATCGTCTCTGAGCTAGGCCGCGGAAAGACAGACGGACAGACAGACAGACAGACGGACAGACAGACAGACAGACGGACGGACATGGCGACATTATAAGGGTTCCTTGTCGACTACGGAGCCCTAAAAAGAGACTGTAAATGTATTTGTATCTAGCGCATCCAGTATTGTTCTCTATAATGGTGTAAGCGAGAAGAAAATAGTTTATATTTTTATTTTTTATTTAGTTTCATACAGGCACATTTCGCCCCTTTCTTAAATTACTTGTGCTTCTTTTATATCTATCTTTTATATATAGATAATATTTATTGTAAATATTTAAATATGAATTTTATTATTTTGTACCATCAAACATAACATAACATAAACTCACGCCTGTATCCCAGAGGGGTAGGCAGAGACCAGGGACTGCCACTTGCTACGATCAAATTAGAATAAAATTTATGTGCTCTCTATTGTGCTACATTCAAGCTATTAAAATACTGAGGCATACTAGACACTAAAAAAAAACTACTTTATTCATAAAAAAATGTTGGGAAATCAGTAAAATTTTTGGGTTACTCAAACATAAAAAATAACGGCACGCTATGGACGCGTACCGTTCAACATTCTTATAGCACAGAGCGCTGTTTGTTTTAGATACAAATCAAAGTATGTTTATTTATAGAAAAAAATGCAGAAAATACGTGGGTCTCGGCGACAGGGAAGGGAAGAGGGTTAGTTAGTTAACATCTGATGTAACAACCAAATAAATCTGAAGAAAGGTATTTGGATGCTAGGACGATTGTAGGTATGACATATTTTTATTCCAAACACGGTTCCGTGGGCTGATTTTGAAGCGAACAAAATCGCGGACATAGCAAGTTATAATTTGAAAGCTGACAGATAGGTAACCCCAGTGAGATTTGGTAAAAAGTAAAAGAAGCCTTATACCTCCTCGCATGAGATTTCCCAAATGTTATATCATATTAAAACGATGTAGTGCAATGGTTTATTGAATGAATGCAATAAGTGCTTGGAAACCGTTTCTTCATTATTTATTTATACTGTATACTTTATTGCACACATAAAATCACACGAATAAAACAAAACATTTACAGAAAAATTTAAAAGTGTGTAACCCTTGATGTGGTGATACGAACATTATAAACAAGGGGGAAAGTGTACAATAATTATTAAGTACTATATGTTAACCCAATACAATCATACATATGTACCATATATATTTATTGGCTATAAAGTTAAAAAGTTACACAAACCTATTTATGACTAGCTGTGGGCTGCGACTACATTGGTGCAGAAATTTTGGTGTGTATTTTTCCGGGATAAAAAGTAGCCTATATGCTAATCCAATTAATCTATAGGTTTCATGTTCTTTCTATAACACGTATTTATTTGATAAACAACGTTGACGTAAGATTTTGCGAATTCCTTCCTCCAATTTCGGCTCGTGTTATTAGACGTCCCCTATATATAAACTTTTCTGCTGCACCGTGTTTCAGAGGATTAAATTATCACTTTCGTTTCGTCTTGCAAATAAAAAATCTTTTCAATTTAGGGGCTCTACTTCAACGCAACGAACAAACGTAGGTATACTCCTCATCTTAAGTACATCTTTTCTGTTTACGCTCTACAAATTGCTCGTTAAAATTAGACCTCCTTCAAGTCTTGTTTAGGAGTTTTTACCTGCATCAGTCGAATTTTACGATCAAACAGAGACGGTACAAACAATTTTATTAGCGAAAGTAATATAAAACGTTTGGTTACTTGGACTGGCTGTGCTTGCGACTTTATTCGCGTGGGATTCGGATGATTCAGGATATTGTCTAGATGTTGTAATCAAATCTCCACATACATACGAAAATTGGGAGTTCTGGGAACAACATTGAGGTACTGTGGAGAAAACTTCGAAATCGCGAAAAAATTATCATAAGCAGCCTATATACGTCCCACTGTTGGGCACAGGCCTTCTCTCAGGGAGAGAGTATGGGCTTAATCACAACGCGTGCCCACCGCGGATTGGGGATTTCAAGCGCTGAGGTATGTGAATAGCTCAGACACTCAGGTTGCCTCACGATGTTTTCCTTCACAGTTAGCGAGTGGTATTGCTACTATAACTTCACAAATGTACATAACTTAGAAAACCAAGTCATAGGTGCATGCCCGCACTGGGGATCGAACCTGGGTCTCACGCTTCCGAGTCCGATGTTCTACCCACTAGGCTACCACCGCTACCTAAAAATTATCAGCTTAACACAATTTAAAGCTGCAGGTGCTTTTTCGCGATTCCACAGTTTTCTCCATTTTTGGAAGTATAAAAGGATTTTGTTACACCCTGTAGACAATATTCTTAACTATCCGAATCACGCAGAAACAAAGTCGTTTGGCACATAGTTTGTAATAGGTATGTAATGTAATGTAGGTAGTTCACTGGATTTGATCGTCAGAGAATCGTTAAAAAGATGAAAATTATTACTTTCAAGGGCAAATTGAACACTGCTCCTCACCCGAATTCGATCAATTTGGCAAGTAGTGGAAATATAGTATTTTTTTATTGCGTATGAATATTAAAATAGCGCATCGAAATATGGAATGATTTTTCCAAAAAGACTCTTCAAACAAAAATGTAAACGAGAACGCATATTATCTTCTAAATGAGTTTCATCATTACGATAACACACTGTTCGTTATGTTATCAAGTAACATACTTTCTTTAAGCTTTACTAATGTGGTTTGTTTGCTTGTTACAGGTAATTAGGACGTCCTTCGCTCATTCAACATTGGCTCTAGCACATGACGTAAGATATCTTTGATCTGAATTGGAATGGAAAGCACAGTTAGAAGTTGTTCTGGGAAGTGATGTTTTTATGCAGGTTTTTTTATGCCAATCAGCTTTTGCCATACTCTTGTTTGTCAACCATGTAAGTGTTGTGACCACTTTGTCGGCAATGTTGTCGTCTTGATTGCCATTTCAAGTAATATTGCCGGCAATAGCACATCAATAGTTCTAACCGTTTATAACACCGCTGCCAACATTTAAAATAGACACAAAACCGTCCAATTCCAGCCGCCATATTCACATTCACGATAACCAGCTTGCGTAATATGAAACAGCCGAGCCAAACTGTCGCAATATGGCCAATCGCCGTCTCGGCCCGGCATTTCCCCCGTAAAGAAACTAAAATAAGCCTTGTGATCTCGACACTGAACACAGAAGCCACTGTCTAGAGGCGAAAACAGCAGATTGAACCAGGGTTGGCATGGTTTGAAGAATCTTCATCAAAACATTTACTTATTTTAAATTAAATCGTAAAGGTTTAAAAACCGTCTTAAAAAACCGGTTTAAAAACGGCCTTAAGCCGTTTGTTTATTAACCTTGGGCCCGGTTCAAAGAAGAAAGGGATTAGGTAGTTATTTGCCTCGCTCACACAGTGTTTCTGTCTATTTGAGTGAGAGACAAATAACTTCACAGCTGTTACAGACAGCTTACTGGGCCAGATAAGAGCGAAGATTTCCATGTTTTTCGATTACGTGTTCAAAAGTCATGAAGAAACGACTTTTTGAAAGAAGCTGCAACTAGAGACCGCGCTTTACGTACGCACTAAATATCTAATCAACTATCTGCCAACTAGGTACTGCTAAGAAGGTAGAAAATCGGTCAATCTGGTTGTCCTTATTCTATTACAGTTGGAAGCAGTCAAACCAACTTTATAGCGATACTGCTGCTGTGTACCACGTTTTCCACTTATAACTTGAGACTATCAGTGACAACTGTATCTGTTGAACACATAAAGCGCCTTCTTCCACTCCCAACTATTTCTCTTTGTGGTTTTGTGACATTCTAGACACTGATTCGCACTTTAGTGACGAAACCATGGTAGCTGTAAGTCTGCAACGCTGCCGGAACGTCGCGCGTCGTCGGGAATTAGCAATTAAGGGGTGTACCTATTAATAGACTGATCTCAATAGCACTCTCAAGAGCAGTACCAGGTAAGTGACACTCGATATGATTTCTACAATAGTTGAAGGCTAATTAATTAGGTAATAGTTTTATGAGCAACTGACAAAAAAAAACATGAAAATTCGAATATAAAAGAGCACGTTAGACAAGGAGAAAGAACTGTTGTGATTATTTGTCATGACAAGGCGCTGTAAGACATTAACAATCCTTGTTGTCGACTTCGATGACCAAATAGTGGCATGAGCCTTGACAAATGACGTCTCAAGAGCTCTCTTGGTTCAGAGGATGTGGACAAGACTCAAGTGATAGTAACTTCCGAACACGCTCTCAAATGTGGCTTGATAAGAACAGAGTCTTGATAAAACTTTCAAGATCTATTTCAGCAGTGAGAACGCATTACTAATAATAATTCAGCCCTAAGCATAAAAAAACCAATAAAGCGCTGGAAGTACAGAAAACCAGTTGCTTCATTTGCATGAAGTAACCCTATACCAAATTTCACGACAAAGTAAGGCTTATTTTCTCCTGATAAAGTGAGAACTGTTCAGAACAGTACATTTCTAAACTTTTAGTAGCAATAGATAGCAGCTTAGTAAAAAACTGAAATAAAAAATAACCAACAACCCGACCGCTGAGCATCAACTACTGCGAAACCAATCTAGGAAATGAGTTGCATGGGGTTCCGCTTGCTTAGTAGTTTAATGCTCAGCACAGTAGTCGGGTTGTTGGTCATTTTTTATTTCAGTTTTTTAGGTTTGTGATTTTTTTATTGATGCTGATTTCATGTAGCCTATGATACTCGCACAAACACTTCGAATGTATTGAGATATTATTTGTCAAAATCTGACACGTATAATAGGTATGTCCTATTACATACATACATACATACATACATACGAGCCAAAGATATTACCCTGCTTTTGGGCTTCGACGCAGTCGGGTAAAAAGGACACAGAGGCCTAATTATGCGCACCAAATCCTGTCGGAATCCTGACCTTTGCCATAGCAATAAGTATGGAATTTGACAGTCACACGATTTGAATCGCTCAGTATTTAGTGCGTGTTATATAGGAGCAGGTCTGAAACTCAGAAATTTCCGGTTTATGAGGAATCTTGAGTGTCAGACGTATTTAAATCAGCGCTTGTAATCGCCAATCGGTGTAGACACGCTGTTTGAAGCGTAACAGTTGAAATGGTAGAGTAGGGGTACTACTTATCAATATATAACTTTGAGCTTCAAAATAGCAAACAAATACATTAACGGCACCTTACAAAAATTCCGAACTCAGCTTTTTTAGAAATAATTCTAATAGCAAACGTTATTTCCATTTATTGTAAAAGTAAAAAAGAGACATTTCTTATTAAAGATCCATCTTCCTTACTGAGGAAAGTGTTTGAGTTTGTCCCATCAAGCTAGCTAACAAAGTTTTCCTCAACGTCCTCTCGCTAGACGCTTCGTTAATCGTCTCCCGAGTAAAAACCAAACTGGATCCAACGCCCAGACAATTTCTTACTGGCGCAGCTCCTCTGCTCCCGATATCAATATAGCGAAATTGTGTTTATAAACTCAGTGGCCAAGCTAAAAAACGTTCTGTTAAAAGCTATGTCTAAATTATTCAATTAATTTTGTGTATCTGCTTCTAAGTAATTAGATAAGGCGCCCTACGCTGAATATTAACAAAATTTATAATTATTAGGGTGAACCAATTAAAAAAATGTTTAATTTACTGAGTAAAAAATTACCATCCATAACGGGATTTTCAATTTGTAAACCATTATTTTAATTTATACTTTTTACTCATAACTAAATTGGTTTTCCAGTAGAGCCACCATAATGAACAACTCGAGGACTAATATGCTTTTTTATACCATAACATACATTGCCATCCACTTATGTGATATCATTAGTTCGTGAGTCTACCTTTGAATCTAAAAGTTTATTTTAAACATTAGGCTGATACTTATGTTGTCATTTAACATTGTTCACTATATCTGATGTTATGGTTCATAAATAAAACATTTCTTACTCTTACTCTTAATTACATGCTGTTGCTGGTGTTGAAGTTTGCTTAATAATATAACACATTGACAAACCAGAAATAGATGGCGCGGTGAAGAGAGTTGACCTAATTGGAGAGAGTTGAAGAGCTCCAGAATTAGATCAGAGATACCAAATTATTGTAGAGGTAATTAAACACACTTGAAAGTTTCACATCGATACTAAAGAACTCGGATCAGGTAGAGTTAAAAGTGAATTTCTAGATTTGTTAGGTACATCATTGAAAACACCGTGACTTAGTTTGTCAGTTACAAACCATGAAAGTTAATAAAAGTGTGTTAAAAATTGATTCTTATTTTTAACATAAAATACCAACTTAATTGAAACGTAATATGGACGCAATGATGTTAAGAGTAGAGGCAGGACGGCCAGACAATTTCTTGCTGGCGGCTCTTTATCAACGCCCACCACCACTGCCTTCGAGCTTCGTTTCTGGAACCCGTTCCTCTGGATCAAGTTTTTGTCCGCTTCGGAATAGCTACCACTTTCCTGTAATTCTGCTGGCCCGGTCACTGGGATTGCACTTTCAGTTTTTATCTTGTGCGCTCTAAAATTATTGACTTTTTTTTCTTTAAAACACGCACATGACTTTTAAGCGATGTTTGCGTTTGTTAAACAGTTAAAAGCTTCCATGATACCCATCCCAGTGAACATGTGGTATGCTCTGTGGGAAATACGACAGGTACTTTTTGAATTAAATTTGGCCTTAAAATTTATCTTTTTTATAAATAAGGCATTTATCAAAACGTTTCACTTTCTTATCGCTACCTAAGGATTTGTTGTAAAGCTTGGAACTCAATTCAATTCAAACGAGTTTTGAGTGCTTTCAACTTTTCACAAATTGAACATGGAAAAGTTATTTACTTCCCCAAATAGTACGTTAACATACCCTTCAATTCTACAAAAGTAGGTAGTTCACCCTTCTTTGTAAAAAGCCCTGGTACCCTTAAGATCCCTTGTTTACATTTGCTACCCCTTGCAAGTACATAAATCTTTTTCAGTACATTCGTGTAAATACATCCCTTTCCATTCAATACACGAACTTACATTGCTTGCAATAAGACCTTCTATGACGAGACCCCGAAATTGTCCTTGTGTATCCACGACACTGTGACTATGTCTTCATCTGTAAAAAGTGTCAAAATGAATCTTGTTTCGAAGTAAGTTAAGTATCGGTCGGAATCAAATATATAAAGAAAAAGTTTATGATGCACAATTTCTAAAACATGTCGCTTAGTGATTCACAACAGCTTTCGTACTGTGAGGCTTTCCTCAAATTGATGTTTTGAAAATATCAGGACTTATATACTTTTTTCGGCTTTCCACTTACATTATTCGTTCTAATACCACATCCTACTAAAATTTGTGTCCTACTTTATCATTGCATTCCACTGCTGGACAAATGCCTCCCTCACTTCAGTCTACAGTTTATCGTCCTTGGGCACTTCAGACAATTCAGGCAGATGGTGGTCGAGATCATTTTATAAAAAAGATAAGTCTCTCCACAGTCTCAGTCAATACTACACGCAAAAACCCGCATAATCATCGTAGGCGACCGTCTGGTCGCTTGGCGTCTGGCAAGCAGCCCATTTAAGTCCCACTTCCGGGAATACCTTCTCTCAGAGAGAATGACAGAGTATGGGCTTAATCAACCCGCGTGCCTTCCGCCAATTGGCAATTTCAAGCGTTGAGGTATGTGAACACCTTAGACACTCAGGTTACCTCACGATGTTTTCCTTCATTACTAGCGAGGCCTGTGCCCTGCAGTGGGATGTATATAGGATACATAAAGAAAAAACAAATTAAAACGTCATGTTTTGGAAGTAGGCGGATAATGGCTCGTCATCGTTTAAGAAAGAACTGTGAAATCGTACTTACTTTGTTTACACGAACGGTCGTTCGCCATTGTTGTAAGGCTCACAGATGTGGGTCAGACAGTGTTTGTGTATTCAGTTTTATCTTTTCACACTTAACGTAAGGATTTGCATTTTGGAGAGCAATTGTAATTTTGACTAGTACTTAGATACGTACTTAAGTGATAATTAAGCAGCCTATATACGTGCCACTTCTACAGTGGCACGTATATAGGCTGCTTAATAAAGTGCCGGCTGTCTCTCGAAGGAGAAAGATGTTTCTTGATGTTTCGCTGGTACTAAAGTATACTTAATTAATAATTAATTCGTTTATTAACTAGTCAGATTCGTGTACACAGCTAACAGGCGATTTAAAGCAGTAAGGCATGTTAACACCGCAGATACTCGGGTTTCCTCACGAAGATTTCCTTCGCAGTTAGCGGTTGGTATTGCTACTACAACTTCACAAATGTACATAACTTGGAAAACGAAGCCACTGGCACATGCCGGGAATCAAGCAAACAAGTTTTAATTGTTGTCCTTTTGGAAATAAATAATATTCCTTTACTTTACTCAAACGGTTTCAGACAACCTAGTAGTCAAACCCCAGAACGTAGTCATTAAAAGCAGCTCATCGTGTCGTTAGATACGAGTTAACGACGTCCACCGAAATGCCATCGAACTCATAAAATATTCATAAACCATTGAACTCTTGAGTTTTGGCAACATTCTCGTGACCGGGTTAATATTCATTTTTAGGATTTGTACCCTAGTATAGCAGATGTGCAGTCGATTAGACCTCAATTAAATTATTTCTACGTACAGAATTTTTCCGCATATGTATAAATATCCCAGACACTCAGGTTTCCTCAAGATGTTTTCCTTCACGGTTAGCAAGCATGAGCTTAGATTAATCTCTCTTATTCCCATTAGAGACCGTGCGCTACGATGATTTATGAGATGGCATTTATAATACGGGAAAGAATTCCGTATCGCCCTATAAATTCTCTTTATTTTGACTGTCTACAAAATAATTTAACAGTTTACGTTGAACAATATGGCTTGTTGATGTTTCCCTAATAGCCAAACGAACGCTTAAGGAGTTAGAAAATAAACAACCACTGCCGGTGTGGTGTTAAAACAAAATAGCTTGCATATCTGGCTTATTTATCCCTGTTTATTTATTACTGCATATTGCACAAAAAGGGAATTTATGAATCACTTAGGAAAAAACTGTGATAGTAATCTTCTAGTTGTGTGTAATCATTTAGGGATATCTTATTGATAACAATTTCTATCAATAGGGCTTATCAAGGTTACTTACTTACTCCGCTGTGGAAGTGGGTCCCGCCTCTGATACAAGTAGTCGCCACTTGCCTTTGACCTGCGCGGTCTCCTGTCAGTCGTCTGCCTGGAGCTCACGTAGGTTCTTGGCCACTTCGTTGTTATAGCGTAGTTATAGATGAGGTGGCAAACCGGTAGCGATAGATGTTGTGGCGAACCGTTCTTTGGCCGCTTGGTAGCCCCAAGTGTGCCCTCTTTACTGCCCTATTCTCTGGATATTAAGGTGAGCAATCTGAAAAGACAATTTCATATTCTTCAGTGCCTCCATTAGATCCTCCATTAGTACACATCCGGAATGTCACTCAGAAAGAGAATAAAACTCATACTTGATCTTCGCTCTTATGCCACATGCGACAAAAGGCACGAGTTCCATGTTACCGTCAGTGAATAACTTTGTCCTTTGAATCAGTCGTTGAAATAAAGATGGCTCTCATGCCAGGGAGTGCGACATGAGAGCGAGTTTCATTTACTTCCTGAATATATTTTTATTCATTTTGGTCAAGCGAAACAGTTCTTTAATACTGACCACTCCATTTCATTGCCATAATTTTCTTCTTCAGATAAGTACGGACTGCTTTACTTCTGCATATTCCTCTTTTATTTATTTTTGCCAAGCAAAAAAGATCTTTAATACTCACAACTCCATTTCATTGCTATAATTTTCTTCTACTGTCGGCACACCTTTTTCCTCAATTTGAAGTTAGTGTGGACATGACCCAAGTAACTTATCTTATTCTTGTAAAAAAGAATCCTTAAAATAAATAAAGTGCATTGTTATACAACTTCCACATTACGAATCACCAAGACTATTTTTGGCGCGTGCTTAAAAATAACTTGTTTTTACACGCATAGCGGCATCGCCCTCCACAAGTAAATAATCTGTAGCATTAAAATAACCTCGTCGCATGCCAGTCTCAAGGCGCAAGAGAATTGAATTATACAGAAGGCTAACTGTCGTGAAAAACTGTAACTGTTTCCCAGGAAGACATGGTTTACGGGTTAGATTTAAAAAAAATACAAATAGTCCAACGCGACAGCGGTTGATCGTACAAGTTGTGCGTACTTGTATGATCAACCTCCTCCAGATATGCTTCGGATGAGTGGAAACCAGAGGGATGTCAAAACACTGGCAGGATCCCAAAAAATTATAGCGTTGTAATGTTAGCGTTGATAGCGTGTTCGTAACTTTAATGGTAAATTTTAATGTCGGCGACGCCGACGGTTTCTTTTTTAGAACCTCAGTAGTTTAGCTGCCCTCTGTCAAGTTTAGTGGTTTGTGGCCACGGTGACCCACTTCTCCATGGGATTTACGCTACGATTTGTGAAGATTTAACTTTACTGTCTCCTCGCCTTGATGGCTGATGTTTAGCAGTTGTTTTTGAAGCGTTTTTCATCCTTTATTGTTATGGGGCACGTTTGGATGGACACATTTATCAAGATCAAGATAATAAACTTTTTTTTTACATCAAAACGTAGAGCTGTTCTTAGTAGATGAAATTCGGTTTATGTTTTAATCTTTTGACACTTGATTTTTCCCTAAGACCTATTAAAAATATGCTCTGATCGTTAATGTTGATTGGAATTTCATCTTCTTATTGATAAAGTGTTGTGTTGAACTATTTTAATTCTGAGATCGCTCTTAAGTATACTTTCAAGTTACTATTTTGTTTCGAACAGCATCAAATCTTGAAATTGGCACCCAAGAACCATTTCAGATGCAAGATTGGTGTGTTCATTTACTTTTCTAGGTCTTTGCAATAGAGCCTAGTGCAAAATCGCCTTTACTCCTATTGTCATATTGAAAAAGAAGAAAATCTGTGTTTCAATTAATCAATCCACCCAATTGCCTACAAGGAAATCCACTCACAGCGATGTTTAAACTACCCGACTCAAGTTTCAAATTATGTTCCAAAAGTAAAGAACAAAACTGTCAAACTTTTCCCCCGAGCATTGGATGCGGTTGATCCAGTCCACTGTAGTTCAGATTAGTTCGGTCTGTACTGGAACTAGTTTTAATAAAACATTTAATAGTATATTCAGACATATTACTGGCAACTTAAGGCGGAACCTAATGCATTCGACATAAGGGCCGGTATCGAATAACAAGGGTTATCTCCTAAAGTCGCTGGCCAGACTAGCTACCGCTATAACTAAAGTCAGTTTAGTTACTGGCTAGCCGCAAATAGTTCAGAATGCGAGCTGCATTGGGCATCCAGTTCGTCTGCAGCCAATGCATACTTACATACCTAGTCGTAAGCAGTGACCAAGGAATTTATAAGTATTTGTGTTTGAAATTGTCGCTTACATTAGCCGTCTGAAATTAGTTAAATAGTACTAAAAACTCACGCCAAACTCGTCACATAGCTGCACAAAAATGAGGTATTTTAACAGTCGTTAATTGGTGCAGCAGACCAAACTACGTTTAAATTATTCAGAGACTAATGAAGTAGAGAAATGCTCCCAACTCGCAGCATAAAACTTTTTCTTTTGCCTCCTTTTACCAACTTAATTAAGCTCGGGGTAGTCACTATCCTCTAGAGAAAAAAGTGGATTTCCTTTTTATGAATCGTTTTTACGCTCTTGAGAAAATCTTACGTTTTCTGACTCTACACAACTTTTATTCGACACTTGTCATGAAAAGTGTTTACTTATATGGTAGATGGTGTAAATCGTATATTTATGTAAGTATAGCTGTTATACAAGATATCAAACATATCTTCTACTATATCAAAAACAAATTGTATCGTACTTGAAGAAAATATCAAGGTAAGAAGAAACTCGTACAGCAAAACGTTGTTCTTACTCATCGAACAATACTTTTTGGTCGCTTTTTAGCATTTTAAATACGCTCTGTATTATAGTCTAGCCAGTTGTCTAACTATAGTTTTCCTCGGCTAATGAACACGGCCCTCTTGGGGCGTGAAATTAAATATTCGGTACATTCGCGAGTGAATTTGTAGCGCATTTAGACGTCACCCAGACAAAGCTTCCTCGGCACAAAGGGGTAGTATCTGCCGACGTAAAGACACTGCCATCTGCCTGGTATATTATTAATGGAAACAATGCAGTACAGCATCTTTGGAAACACAGAAAAACCGGCCGGGCTGTAGAGTCTAATAAGAAGAAGAAGAAGAAGAAGGAGAAGAAGAAGAAATACCAACCAACAAGACACATCACAGAAACAAAATAAGCAGATAAGTAATATAATATGCACAATAACAGAAAGAAAAGTAAATACACAACAGACAAAACAAATAAATGAAACATAGATATAGCCTGTGGTGTATCTAAATTGCCACAAAAGGCAGCTGACTCAGCGTTGTGCTGAGGAAGTGATCCCTCAGCCACAGTTCCTTATACTGTGCCTCAGCGCTGATTTTCAGTCAGTGCCTAGTGTGTATTATCATTAATACACACATAGTTTTTCAATAGTATGGTTCAAGCACGACAATAGCTGTTAAATAGGCATTTCTTTCCAAGAAAACGTGTATAAACCTATCATTGGAATACGATTTCTTACTAAACTACCAGAAGTGTCAATGAAACAACCATTATGCATTTTCGAGACTATAGGCCCTCCGGGTCAGTCTCGCATAATGAGAATTCCGTACGGACAGACGGACGGACAATTGTTCGGTTTCATATAGTAAAGTAGACTTACAATTACACAGTGTCTTAGAGGAATCGAGTTTTTATAAATAACACCGTTACTGTGTACACATTGATTTGTATGGACGCTACACATTTCGGAGAAAAATATTTGGTCTTAAGACAAGCTCATTAGTTCCATGCCAACAGCTTGCTAAGAAGCGTCCATTCATCAAGCAGATGGCATCTTAAAAGATTACAATGCCATTAAAAATATTTCATAAGATTATTATGTATTTAATAACACTGTCATGCTGTGGTTGCATCTTGTTTTCGTAAACATAACAATTAGGTATAGGTCTCCAACTTATTTTACGTACTTACCTATGTTTAATGTATACTGTAAAAGCATTTGGTTACTTACCCCCAGTTTCTAGTACACTAACAGTCTGTTAATCTACTGTTAACAGATATTTGTCTATTTTGCTGCACTTTGGCCAACACTGCCTCGTTAGACTAGCGGTTAAGGCGCTTACTACCAAGACAGAGATCGTGGATTCGATTCCCACTGGGGGCCGCCGTACATTTGCACAAATGGTCAAAGTCTGGGTGTATTTCCATGTTTGTGATGGCCTTGCCTGGTTACCATAGCACAGAGTATCCTAGTTTGGGACCAGGTCAAGTATTGTATTGTGTGGAAGTTATATATTATTATTATAACAGACAATTTTATTTTCGTGATATTTTATAAGTGAGATCCTTATCACATACCTACTATTTGACCCCCAAAAATATGGTTGTCAATAAAAAAATATGTTACACCTTATGTATTCCATAAACCCTAATTAGGTACTTTAGAAAAACAATTCAAATTTCTTCAAATTTCTTAAAATTTAAAGTTAAGCGTAACATTATTATACGTTTATTCTCCCTTTAACGTTTTGTTTGCAATGTTTTGCAACACTGACTGTACTACCACTTGCAAACATAAGCTCATTTTTGAGTGCAACGTTTACATTTTAATACATATTTGTTTATTCATACCTATTGCTACTTTGTATTATTAAAACATAATGAAGTCAAAAGTAGATGGCTGCTGACAGTTTCAAACGTGTCGTCTGCACTCCGTCGCCGGCTCTTGTATGATGTAATAAGTTGGTCTCACCTAAAGTCGTGTGTGTTTTGTTTGAGCGTGGTTAGCGAAAGGCAAAGTTTGTGGTTTTGTTTGCCATAGCTGATGAGACGGCAGAGGAGCTCAAATTTGATGTTCGGTACGTAGATGTTTTATTTCACTTTTATTTTACTAAGCGTGAGTTTGCTATTTTCCTGGTTCATATTGGTGCTACCTAATAATGGTAATTTTAGACGTGTTAATTAGATTTTAATATGCGTTGACGATAGTTAACCGGAGGCTGCGACATTAATATTGCGTGTAGGTAGAACACAAATTTCATTAAATTATGTAGTACCTCATATTTTGAAAAATATCAATCCGAGAAAGAACTCATTGCACAAAAGTTGGTGTAAATGGTAAACGGTTTATGCATTTTAGAAACCCTTTATAGTTCTCAGATAAACTATTGTATATGTTCTTGCGCGACGAAAGTACGCGCCTGGAGTCTTGACCGGCGGATAGTTCCAAGCCGCAATGTACCAACAATAAATTACAATCTGCAGCCGCCTGCGAGATAAAATCTCGACGCACGTCGGATGCTCCCGTCATCCTGTGCAAAAGTACAGTTGACATAATAATCTAGATCTTGCTTGAAATGGATACGACCTATGTTATTGAGTTCTGTGCTACAATTAATAAAACAGAAAAGTTTGCAATGTTGTTGCAAAGTCGTGACTTAAGTCTGCTGTTAACAGTATAGTTCCTTACATTGTACCCAAATATGGCACTTATTGCCAAAAGCTTAAGTAAACATATTGCTCAAAACGAGAGGAGATAACTTATATCTCCAGATTTGGCTAGAGACCAAAGCTACCTCAATTGCAAATTGCACTCCACGGTTGATATAGGGAATATAATAAATCTGAATATAAAGAGAGGTAAGTCTTGAAATCGAAAATTTATTTTTCACCTCTGCGGCCGCTACTGTCAGTCCGCGCTCTACTGTTATCTTATCGAACGTCCTCAAAATTGACAAAACGCCGACTTACCTTAAATATATATAAACTATAAAAATACAACAAAGGTGAACACCCATAGAAAAGAAGACATTTCCTTCCACTTTCCGTCATAGTAGATATAACAAAAAATCGGCCGCCTCGGCGATTTGTATGAAAACCAAGCGTACGGATTGTTTGCTGTGCTACGGCGTGGCATGCAAGGACTCGGTCTAGCTAGTTTTATATCTGTGGTTCACGTGCAGTCGACTGTACATTTAGAGAAATACTATTCAGAGCACAGATCTTCTTCTTCTTCTTCTTCAACCAGTAGCCACCGAATGCTGAGTGTAGGTCTCTTCTAATGCACGCCATTAGCATGAGCACAGATAATTACGGGTAAATTTCGAACAAAAATGTAAGATTTACTACCTGTCAACTTTACCGCCATAGTCTCTCGCCATCGCCAATATTAACTCAAGAACCGAGTGAATAAATATTAATGTATCGCTCCGAAGAATCTAGTGTCACGTAAAAAGGTCGGTGACTGACAGCTCGTTTTTATGGGACTTTACATCGTATAAATATTATATCTAGGCGGAAAATGCTTTGTTTTATTTTTTTAACAATCTTTTCGACATAGCTTTTGCGGATCAAAGCTCAAAGATGCCAACGAAACCCGTTCAAACTTAAAATCATCTCATCATAAAAACTAAATCGTTCCAAGACGAAAGTAAGATGCTGCCATAAAAAACAAAAGTCATTTATTGCCACTTCGGATGAAAGGAAGGGGATTCCAGGATGATAATAAACATTGTCTTGATTTATGTCCGTTCTATGTTGCATTAGTATCGTAATATGGTTTCATATTGCGTAATTATCGTAATATTGTTGGTTTTTAGAGCTTTTTTGTTACTATAACTATGTACATCATGTAGGTCGATCTTTGTACACAGCAAAAATAATATTTCTTACCTATTTTATCTTTAAACTCCACAACTCTAATCAACTGATATTAGAACATATGAATGAAAAGAATTCTAATCCAGGACCTGTGCTGCGTATCATAGCACTCCGTCCATTGTTTAAAGTTTGATCGCATCCAATTTTTTGAGAAATTTATTCTATTAGTGGGTCTGATTTTTTATGATTAACGGAATCCTTATAGGATCACTTTGTTGTCCGCCAATCCATCGGTCTGTCTGTCAATCTTGTGAAGGTATCGACTTGAAATTAAAACCATAAACTGAGATTTACAGTCCCTTTAAGCTGTGAAAAATTCAAACTTCTTTCTTAGTTTATTTCCTCCTCGTGTAGATTTTTATTATAACTTATTTATGTATGTTTATCATAACTACATATGTAATGGTATATATAGGTATATTGTTATTTATATGAGTATGTATTTTAATATTCATAATTGTACGGAACCCTAGATGGACAGGTCCGACTCGCACTTGTCCGGTTTTTTTCTGTTGAGTACAATGAAAAGTTCTAATCTGATCCAATCAAAGAAACGAACAATATTTTTGAAGAAGCGGACTGTGTTTTTTTCATTTGCCTAAATATAGAGGTAATTAGGTGTGTGCTCACACAGCGAGTCGTTGATCCATCGATAATCTTCTAATTACGCCACCAATTAAGTTGTCTATTAGTGACAGATAACGTAAGATCAATATTGGCAATATAATCAATGTTACTACAGATATTATATATACAACATGATGTGTTATCACAATATAAATAATAAAAAACTAAGAACTGAAAAAGAAGATAGATTGAAGTAAACTTAAATCCACTCCAACTTGAATTACGCCAGAATTCTTTGCATAGTTTTTCCTCCACTAATAAGGAGTGAACTCGGATTCCATAGACTTCCATGGATTAGTTATCTTTTAATATCTGTGGTTGGTACCATGAGTCCCGCAATTTATTAGTTATTTAGCAAATACACTATTAGTTTAGAAATAAAATTGTTCTGCTAGTAAAGGGTCGCACCGAAAAAATATCACCTCCTCAGTTTTATTTCCCTTAACTTTCTGCCACATGGGGTTGGTCTTTCCTCTCTCGGTCGGGAAAATAATAAAGAAGACTTGAAAGGTTTCCCGCCCGCCCTATAAATCGTGGTCGCGTCTCCTATTTTCTCGTTTTATCTAGTCTAGGGTCATAAAACTCTCAACTGTACTTGTTTCAACACACCCGGGGACTTAAGGCAAAAGTTTACAAAACCAGTGGAAAACCACTAACTTTGACATATGTAAGTATACGGATACGACAAAGACTTGACCCGTTTGTGCGAGCAATGTCGAAGAGGCAATGCATAAATAAGTGTTAAGAGAGTGATTTGACGACAGTTTCTTGCACTTTGGTGTTAACAGAATCTATGGCCAGATGGGAAAAAATTATGGAAATTATTTTAGTGTTTAACACTCAGCGATAATTTGATGCTGCAGCCAAAGTTGTCTCCTCACAAGGGAATTCCTCAGCGGTTAGTAGCACGAAACTTTGCAAACCCAAAATGACGTGTTATGGTAGAGCAATACCGACAATAAAGTGTTTTTTTTTGTCAACTATAAGTTTAAACAAAGTCGGTCATAACGCGACAGATCTATACATTCACTACATCTATAGAAATTACTACCAAATTTAAATAGGACAGGAGGGAGAACTGGAGAATAAGGAGAACCAGAACACTTGTAGCTGGAGAAGATTCTTAAGAAACCACATCTAACTGTTGGAGCTATTACAAACCGCATTAACAGATTTTGAAAAAATAACAAAGCGTTTCAACACACACGGACATGTTCCTACTGCATTTATATTATATGTCGATTAACAAAACTTACATAATTTGTAATTCTTTCCTGGTTTTGCAATAAATAAATAACTTTCACACAACTCAATTGTCACAACAACTTGTCCTGGTACCAAAATAGGATACTTTGTGCTATGGTAACCGGGCAAGTACAACATAAACATGAAACTACATCCGGACTGAGGCCTTTTGTACAAATATATGGCAGCCCCCAGTCCTCTCAGTGTATGCTGTATGTCCATATCGATCAATCTAAGAAAATTTACGAGTAAAAACAAAACTCAAATTATTCATACGATCCTAATATTTCTGTCAACCGAAATGTTCCAAATGTCCTTTCTTGTCGCATGTTTGGACTGCTTCACAAGTTTATGAGGTGTGGGTGTTAATGGCTCTCTTTGGGGAAGATATATCTGTCATCAAGTCGTTATCGTTAAATGATAGATTATTAAGATCTCCTGTTAATGCTAAGGTTAATTCTGCTAAGTTAAATAACTGCGGTAAATAGAGACAATCAGTTACGCAAGACACGATCATTATTGTTTTTCAAAAAGTTGTATAACAATAACATAGAGTCATAAGAAAAGCAAAGGAGATACAACAACAAGTTGAAAACTACTAAGATTGGAAGTAAGATCATATTCATATTTGCACTGACTACGCGTCTCACTTTTCCTTCAGCAACTCTCTATCGTCAGTTGCCTTGAAGAAATTGCTATAAGCAATAAGGCTGCCAATTGTGTTTTTGTAAATATGTAATCTCTTATCTTACTAGATATCGTTAATATAATTAAACCAATGCCTCTAAAGTCGGGTCGTGATTGATTTAGGTTCTAAAAGGTCCGATCGGCCCACCATAACAAGGGTTTTTAATTCTTATTTTTAAGGTCAGACGCTAAGGGGTTAAACTGTAATGTTATGCAATTTAAGTAAAATAAATATAATAATAATGAAACATCCCTCCAATCCATTCTCATGCGCCAAACATTGTTTTGATTTTGCTTCTCCAAGTAACGAAAATGTTTTGCGCATAGAACACGGATTGATTCCTGTAATTTTTTTGCAATAGGCGTGCCTTAAGACAGTCTTTGCCTTTGGTAAAGTTTTTTCTGTACAGGCACCTACTCACACATCTACAAAAGTAATTTATTTATTCAAGTGTGTGTGCTAATGGTAATATAGTTCCTCAACATGCATTGTATGTGCTAGTTCGTATAAAGTAGTTTTCAGTACGTTGACCTGCCGTATTTGAAACTACCATGCGTTGCAATCCACCATTGTCAACGAACTCAACATTACGCTCAATGAACACGGAGCTTTACTTTTTCCACTGCTGCTTTGTGTTTCAGGAAGTTTCTGTGAAACTGAGTATTTACTCATCTTTGCAGAAAACTTTTAATATGAGACCAAAATAAAAAAAAACATCTGTTCCGTACACTTTTTTGTAGTATGTAGTAACTAGTAAGTAGGTATGGTATTTTTTTCGGCACTTCGGAGTGGCTTCCATCAAAACAGCTATTGTGTTAAATTTTATTAAATTTCATCGGACCTTTCTGAAACACTTGTAAAACAAAATTAAATTACAATTTTATCCATAAAACGACTAATGAATGTTGATGAAGCGAAAGAGATCTTTCAGGATCGTGGCAAGTGGCAGACCCTGGTCTCTTCCTACCCTTCCAGGATATAGGCTTGAGTTCATGTTATGTGATATCCATCAAGAACCCTCACACCTTATCATACTTCACCATGAATAATTTCTTAAGAAGTTTTGCTTTTATAAGTTGGTCGCCTATTACTCGCCAACTTGTAAAGCCTACTTAACCGTGATAGTATTCCTTTTAATTTCATTATAAGTATGTGCTACTGCGGTGAAATTTTTAAATTTTTCAATATTTTCACTGACACCCTCGAACAAAAATGTGCACTTTAAGTTTTAATATTTCACAAACGGAACCCTAAATCGAATGGTCTTGCTACACTCACAATATTTTTAAACGACTAATCCAACGATACCTCACACTTTGGTGTAAGTGAGAAAAAAAATTGCATCCCTAATTTAGGTATAGGGGGGAGGCGGGTAAACTAAACAAAAATTTTTTTACTCTACCGTATTGTCGGCGTGATTGATATGCATGTCTATGTCAAATTTCAGCTTTCTCGTACAAATAGTTTCTGCGCTAGGCCGCGAACAGAAAGACAGAGAGTCAGACAGACGGACGGATATGGCTAAACTATAAAGGTTCCTTGTCGACCACGGACCCTTAAAAAGCCGAAGAACATTCACATCAAACATGCAACTATAAAGAGGGCATTGCTACATGACCACAACGATCAATAGTAAATCGAGAAAATTAGCACAAAATCGTGAAATGAAAAGGAAAGAGGCATGAGCAGCGTCTCTGTTCATAAACTGGATTATAATTTAGCATATCTTGGCGTATCATACGTTCCGCGAGTAGTTGAACATTTTCAAAACGTGTACCAATTTCTATAATCGGGTTAGAACGTCAATTACTGCCTTACCCTCCCGGTTTGCTAGAGTGTAGGCATGTTGTATATAGTGAAAGAAACTAAATGGCCTGCTGCGCCGGTGTGTTGATGGATAATCCTCCGTATATTAACGCAGTCTACATTGGGAAAAGGCAGACACTCATTTTATGCGTGTCATGGTTGCTGCTTTCATGGTATGATGAGAACTAGACCATGGATTATTATAGGCCTGTGTAATCCACACTTTTGCGCTTCTGGATTCGCTCAAATAGCAGTTTGCGGCAACTTATTTTCTAGTAATTATAACAACAAGATAAACTGGGTCTCTTATTATGTATTATTTATTGGGAAAACTAACAGCTTATCACTAACACGTCAAATTTGCACACCTATACACAGATAGCAATATTCTGGGCAATTAACACAAATGAAAAAGAGATAACACACGAAACACCAGAGTCAGTAACCACATCGACAAAAAATTAAGGTGACGTAGATTTTTGTAGGAGCGTATAATAAATCCTAAGGTCTTGTAAGCTTTATTAGTAATTGAATTTATGTGAGTGTCAGAGATAAGTTTACTATCCATAATGATTCCAAGGTCTCTAATTTCGTGGAGTTTGGATACAGGTTAAATGTTTAATGAATAGTTGTTAATAAATACATTACTTTTACGAGTAAAAGACACACTAAAGCATTTGGATGCATTTAAGCACATTTAAGTCAAGTTTATTGTTAAGACAGTAGTTATCGAATCGGAGATGGTTGTCTTGCAGTAATGCTGAGTCATTATCATCGTTGACAGTTCTGAATATTTTCATGTCGACTTTTTTATGCCCTGTTTTTATCTGCTTATCTAATCCAGTCCATGGTCCCAGTTTTGTCATTTCCATCGTCAGTTCTCGACCACCCTGCTCCGGCCATCACAGGCAAGGTCGGTCCAGCAAGTTGGCGGGTGGTCTCAACTCGGGGACCTTTTTACCCTAACGTTCTGAGCTAACCAGTCCGATCCATCGGCATTTGCGTTAGTTCAATGATCTGACGGGCGTTCCACGTTACGTGTTCCAGTTCATGGTCTCCACTTAATAAAATTTTTACTCCAGTCGTTCTTAGCTATGAAATTGTGTTGCAAAAAGACGGCCAATCTTTCATTACCATTAAGTAGGATGGGCTCTGAATGGGTTATGATTTAGCAATAATAAGCGAGTAGAGTTTTTCTTAGCCGATCCATGTGTGGTATTAGCATTCGAAAGCCGTACAGTTTCGAGGTCGTCACAGTAGGCTGCCCCGTCTAAGTGTTACATGGCATGGGGGTGCCATCTGGCGTGTACGCATGAACTGCCTTCTGCGCGAGAAGGGGAAATATACACCGTTGGAGGGAGAGCAATGCAGATTAAAGGCCTAAGAAATTTACTAACGAACTGAACTAACTTTGTACTTAAACTTGTACTTAAAATGAGAAATATAATCTTCATGAATATCGTCTATTGTTTGTTTATTTATATAATTTATTATCTTATCTTACTTAACATGGATTTGGCTAAAATAAATTATTTTATATATTTATTTTGCAATAATGGATTGAATTGCACGTAGTGCCACAAATATTATCAATACACAAGTTTAGGGATTATGTTTCGTCATCAAATAGGCACTAAAAAAATGATATTTAAAATCCGATAGTCTCGTATAACGTTAATAAATGAATAGAATAGAATACCTTTCGGTGTATGGAAAAAATAAAGGGCTTAAGAGACGATATTGAAAGGTTTATCATGTTATTAACTTATTTTTACATTATTTTCATAGTGTTTGCCTATTTTATTACTTAAACAATTAATTTATTGACACTAACATTGAGAAGTTCACAAGTAAACGAGAGTTCAAAGTTAGCACACTGGTGCTTGTTATTAAAACATGCTCTGAATCTTATCAGCAAATAGGCAAAAGAAAATGCAGATAGGAGTGACAAACATCTGGGACGATTCCCGTACAAATGATTATTTCCAAATTTGTTACAAAAAATTAACATAATTATACACTGAAATGATGTGTGTCTGCATTCATTAAGATTTTTATTTACGCCAATACATATTTCCTTGAATAAAACAGTACTTTAATAGGTTAAATAAGATCGATAATGTTTGGACTAAATTGTCGAACTCATTTAAGCTATTAAACCACTTCAAGAAGCTGTATATTGGCGCCAATGAAAATCTCAATTAATGCAAACAGATTAAATTTCACTGTATAATTATGTAAAATTTTCAACAAATTTGAAAAAGTTCATTTGTATGAGAATTATTACAGTGACGTGACGTGCAAAATACATTTGTGCTGGTCATAAAACTGGGAACTGACTACGAATTATACTTCTACAAATACCTACATGTATACAATAAATACGTCTATTATAAAGGTATTCTTTTAAATTATTTCTAAATTTTCAGTGCTGTAGTGCTTCGAAGTCGGTTTTTGTTTTTTATTTAAGAAATTTCATTTTTAAATTTTTAGCGGGGGAGCGGCGAAAAATATACAAGTCCCTTACAATCATAATTTACCCTACTTAATTCTTTGCTTTAAAATTTCAAGTTCTCAATTTCCATCTCCGAAATTCAGAACATCACTAAATTACTTTGCTACTTGCGAAATTACTTATTAGGCTATTTCATTAAACATACTTAATAGAAAACGTAAAATGCAATAGAAAAAAAGTTTTTGTTTATTATTAGAGTAGCTTGAGTTTTCGCATTTAAAAAAAGTATAAGATTACATTTTTTTACGATTTTATTTTTTCTATTACGGTACGTACCTATACGTTACTCTAATCAATTTTGGAGCTACTTTCTCAATTTTAAACTGTACGTAAAAAACGTTTAATGGTTTTGTCGTTTTTAAACTCATAAAACTTGTACTTGGCGTTTTTAATATAGATTAATACCAGTACTAATCGATGGTAGCCCATTGGGTAGGTCGGAAGCAAGAGACTCAGGGTATCGACCCAGTGCGGGCATGCACCTATGACTTTGTTTATTTTTAAAGTTACCTAAATCTGCGAATTTGTAGTAGCAATTCCACACGCTAGAGTGGTGAAGGAAAACATCGTGAGGAAACCGGCGGCTTGGTTGCCGTCTGTATTGAGTGAGCGAGACAAATTCTTATTCAATCCTTTTCTTAAATTAACGGTTTTATGCTGACGTTTGTTGTAGCTAGGTATGTATGTAATCCTGCATAAATCTCGAACTCGTTTAAAAAATGCGATATAGCCACGTATTGCTGGCTGGATAATTCTGATTCTAAGAAATAATTTGTTATTTTAATAGTTCTATGTTCAAACCTCATTCCGTAAACTGAATGGTTGAAAACATGATTGTTCTTAAAAAAAATCATTCTATTTTAAAAGCCCCAAAACAAAAATATTATAATTTGTTTTTTAGCTGTCTAGCTATGACGCTTCGATTAGCAAGACAATGGGAGCACACACGCACGACATTTCTAGGTCTTCCGAACATACTTGAACTACCCATCTCACACACACATTCGATTACGTTTATTATTAGTGCGAGTACATCGCCAGACGTCGCGTGGTGCAGTGCACACGCACGTTCCTAGCCCTACAAATAAAAATATAACCTGAACAAACAAAAGTAGCCTTTAAATAGCCGCGATAAGAATTTGGCGTGGTGCATAAATAACTTTGTGACTCTACTAATTATCCGACACGCTGACGGATAGAAGACGCGTGTTGTGCGAATTCTTGTGAAATGGTTTATGACTGCTGTTAGTTTCCGGTCTTCAACCGTGGCGCGAAGGTAATAAAGGTGAAATTGCGAATCGGGTGCGAGTTTCATTTGCTTGGTTACGAAAACTGTGACAAGCTTCAGTCTGCTATTACACTTTCAGTGGCTGTCACCTATGTGCGGCTTGCCAACTTTCAAAGTGCGTGGATTCTTGTTAAGTGTTTCGGTTATTTCTTTCTAAATATTTTTGTGCATCAGTTAAGTGTCTGAAGCGGAGGAAAGTGCATTTTTCTCCTGACGTTTACTGAGTCAGTTTATTTCCCAGTGGTTTATTTTGAGTTCGTGATTTTATGCAAGCATAATATTATTATCAAGTAAGTTTCACTTCACTCTCAGTAGTTAGCAATTCTTAGCGATGAATCATTGAATCGATGACTGTCAGTAAGCACAGAACAGGATTTTAATTGAAAATTGCTAGCAAAATTTTAAACTTGAACAGAATTTCGTAACGTTTTTATTGCATACATATATAAACTCACGAATAGGTAGCCAGAGACCACGGTTTTTCGTTTGCCACGATCCTGATAAATTCATTAGTATCTGCGTGCTTCCTTGCTGGTTTGGATTTCTGTTGTGATGTATTTATTACCTTTAGTACAAAAGATACAGAGTTATTAATAAAAGTAACTTAATCACCTTCATCAATAAGGTACCTGCAACAATTGGTCACGTTTATCTCTTTTAGGCGAACAAAAGAACCAATTCCTACATAACTTATTACAGCAATAAATTCTATAGTATTGTGACATTCAGTCTGCTCATTAGTTACTGGTTTTTTTGTAGGTGTATATTTTCCGTAATTTTTTTCTTGCCATAGATGTTTAAAACATTTTTAATATTTTGTGAGTGCATGATCTGTTGGCTGCTGTGTTGGCACCAAGAGTAATTTCTGATGGTTTGTTTCTACTTGCTTAGGTATAGGTAATTTTCAATTGCAATTTTCTATGCGTGACGACTATTGAAATAGCATTTGAAATAAAATACTTACAAACTTTTATTTATATTCAATGTTTTCACATTGTCAATAAGTTAGTATTATACACGAATAATTAACAGTAGGTACGAAAATTATTACTCGAGTTTACTTCGAATTTACTTTACGAAATTACAACCACACCTCACAACAAAAAATTAAAAACCAAGATGGCGCCTCCCCTACTATTTTTAATGACGTCATCACATGAAGATTACATACTTCATTTGAAATTCACAAAAGCCTCTATATGCATTTTGGGTTCTAGTTTAAGTAAATAGATATAAATATGTATTGAAGAAGATCTGAACAGAATTAAGATTACAATCTAAATTAGCGCATCTGTCGTATTAGGCTTGTCCTGTAAAAATAGTTGTAAGAAATTTAATAAATAAAAAAAAAGACTTCATGTTTAATCTTGATGGCTAATTCAATTTCAGTATTATTAAATTAGTCGAATTTAATACTGTTAAATTATTACGAAACAAATTAAAAAATAACAATATTTTTATCGATTATATTCTTCTTGTTGCACAAACCGTGCTGAAGACATTTTTTTAAAAAACCTATGTAGAGGCTGGCACGGTTAGCCAGAGGTCGCGGGTTCAAGTCCCGGCATGTATGGAATTTGTAGCCTCTAAATAAGTTCATAAACAAAATATTTTTATCGCTCAAGACAAAATTATACAACCAGTGTGTGTTACCAGTGATGACTTATGGCACTGAAACGTGGTCACTGACTATGGCCCTCATAAGGAAGCTCAAGGTCACGCAACGAGCTATGGAAAGGGATATGCTCGGAATTTCTCTACGAGATCGAATCAGAAATGATGAGATCCGTAGACGAACGAAAGTCGTCGACATAGCCCAGCGGATTAGTAGGTTGAAGTGGCAGTGGGCGGGGCACATAGCAAGCAGAACTGATGGCCGATGGGGCCGAAAAGTTCTCGAATGGAGACCACATATCGGCAAGCGCAGCGTAGGACGACCAGCCACAAGATGGACAGATGACCTCATCCAAGTGGCAGGAAGACGCTGGATGCAAGCCGCTTCCAGCCGGTCTTTTCGGAAATCCATGGAGGAGGCCTGTGTCCAGCAGTGGGCTTCCTGTGGCTGAATGATTTTTATTTTCTTTTCTTGCGATGGCCATAGTAGACATTGCAAGAATCAAAGGTAATGTAAAAGAAAAGAAACGGGATTTTTACCAAGATTAGGTACAATCCCATCCATGTCTTTTAAAAAAATGTCCATCTACAACCACGAAAGCTTAAAAAAGTTTATTGCTTATATCTAATAGATATTGTAGATTCGTCGTTGTCTTTACTCAAGATATCGGAAAAAGATATTGTGGTGTAGCAACATTCGCATTTACAAGATCATAATGATAATAATTAACGCCGACATAATTATGTTCTATTTCATAACATTTGAAGGGAGCACTTGAACTAGCCGTAAACGGTAGACTGGATGTTAATTAACAAGATTTAGTGCCATTTTCGATACCAGTTTATTAAAGTCCGCAAACTTAACTCCGGAGCTAAGTCCTTTAGCTGAGCTTAAGCACTAATTTGTGTTTTAATTGCTAGTTTACATATTAACGTTTGATGCTGTTATTTTGTAATAAATACGAAGATCCATCTAGAGCCAACATTAGTGGACATGTTTGCCAAGCAAACATCGCGCTTAGGGCCTGAACTTAAGACGCATTGGGGTAATAAATCTCCAAGGTAATAAGTTGGTACTGTCCTCGTTCTGTTCATAAGATGAAAGTAAACAGAAGAATAACTGAACCCAACAGTGACCGTCCAGTTTTCGAAAAACAGTAGTTTCTCTAGGCTTTATTCCTCTAAATAGTTGGCTCGAATTTTTTTGTGGTAACTTTTAGAAAATGTAGATTAGTCACAATTATATAACAGGTTTACAACTCTCTCATTGTGTCCTAATGAGGCATTTTCAAAGAAAAGAAACTGGCTTTAAAAATTGCTTACAGCTTGGGTAAAAATTATACAGTAACATTTTCTAGCCGGATTTTTAAAAGCCATTTCTTAAAAAAATAATATCTAATGTACTTAAATAAAGGTAACGATAGATTTTGCTTTATCTATCTATTTATAATGTATCTATACTAACGGTACCTAAGTATGTAGCGCAGTTTTTGCAAAACAATCCTGTTCCTAGTAAATCTTAAAAACTTAAGAACTTATGTTATATATAGCATGGGTAGTACGGTGGCACGAGTCATGCTTTTTGTGGCACTAAAACGTCAGAATTTGCCACAATTGATGTACTGTTAAGTCGCAACTTTTGACGTTTAAAACGCGCGACTAGCGTCGTCAACCTATGCAGCAAACCTGATGCGAAAGTTTTCTTATGATAATGCCCGCCTATATTATACACGTCCCACCTCTTAGATAATATAGAGAATGGGTTTAATAACTACGCGTGTCCACCGCGGAAAGAAACGTAGTCAAGCGCTGAGATATTTGCACACCTCAGGTACTCAGGTTTCGTCACGATGTTTCCCTTCACTTCAGCGAGTCGTATTGCTACGACAAATTCACAAATATACTAACTTACAAAACAAAGTTGTTGGAAAGCTACAAGACGGGATTCGAACCCACGACCTCTTGAAAGTACGGCAAGTGTTCTATCGACCGCGCTATCACGCTCCCTAGAGTTTTTATTTTTTTGGGTTCCGTATCCGAGAGGTTCTAAACGGGATCCTATTACTAAGACTTAACTGTCCGTCTGCCTGTCTGACTGTCTGTCTGGCTGTCACCAGTCTGTATCTCATGAACCGTGATAGCTAGGCAGTTGAAATTTTCACCGATGATTGTTTTTCTATTGCCGCTATAACAATAAATACTAAAAACAGAATAAAATAAATATTTAAGGGGGGCTCCCATACAACAAACGTAATTTTTTGCCATTGTTTGCTCGACATTAATAACGGTAACAGGTAGACCCTTGAAATATTCACTAAATATTTATTCTATATTCGCTTCAAAACTAAATAATAAAAATAAAATAAATATTTACGGGGGGCTCCCATACAACAAACCTGATTTTTTGCCGTTTTTTCTCGATCTTTGTGTCTAATGTTGTATTAGATGGTACGAAGCCCTTCGTGCGCGAGTCCGACTAGCACTTGGCCGGTTTTTAGTGTACACCGAGAGTTTTCTTAGGTTCTGTGAATTCCCCAGTCTACCGCTCGTCTCTGCCCGTTCATCTATTATGAATACGACGCCGTAATGGATGGACGGAGCGTGCCCGGTGTCGCCGTAACTTACTGCTTCTACCTTGATTAGTTTTGTTACAACTATTTATATGGAGATGTGCTTGTCACACGTGTAGGTAGGATGGCAAATTCGATAGTTACATTGAACTGTTCGAATAACAATCGTTTCCTTCCTTTTCCTTCATGTTCATACGAATAGACCAATCGAGACTTCGGTGCGGCAATGGAATAAAAACGTTTGCCAACTGGTCAGTGAGGAACTTGCCAAGAAAATTAAATTGGAGTGACATTGTATTTATACTATAAAGGACATTTAAAAATAAAAAGTTCAAGATTTTAAATAAACACAAAATTAATTTTTTCGGGGTTTTTCAGGTCTCAAAAAATGGGGATAATCAAGTTAGTGCGGTCATAAAATGAAATTTACGCTTTTTTTTAATAAGGATGTAAGGATGACACACAAACATTATTTTATGTTATAACTTAAACATTGTGACATCCTGTAACGTCACATCCGATGTCCGATTTCATCATACACTTGTTTGGTTGTTACACTTTATTGCACAAAATACAAAATTTAACACTTAAAAAAACATGAATGTATTATTGTAGACTATGAGCAAGGGCGGACTTACTTCAAGAGAAATTTCTTCCAGTCAGGTTTCCTCACGAGGTTTTCCTTCACAGTTAGCGAGTAATTTCTACTATAACTTCACAAATGTGCATAACTTGAAAAACAATGCCTGATTTATATGAAGCGTTTTTGTACCACCTAACCAGAATTATTTTTTGTCAAGCATTCTTTATTTCGTTTATTTACCTTTTAACATGTCCTCAATGGGGCCAACATTTTTTTTTTTGCAAGATCTCTATTAAACAGCAGTTGTGACAACAATTCGAATATAATACAGATACAGAGTCGCTCAAGCCTTCTGTGCTCAAGGCCCAGCTGCATAGTTTTCAGAACACAGACTGAATCTGAATTGACTTTACGGCCGGAGAGTTTTACTAATTTCAGTACTAGAACAAAACCCTCCGTCATAACCATAATCGTAGCTAATGGACATTTCAATATTTCAGACTTTACCGGGTAACGTTGTGAATTCGTTTCATTTTGAAAAGCTTTCATTTTAATGGTGGCAATATAATTAATTTCTTTATCATGGCGGGACGACCTTACAACCTTCCTACCGGGTAGGCAAGAGGTGGCCACGAACAGGGAGGAGGAGAACAATTAAGGGTATATAAAAAATATTTGGAATAAGAACAAGATATAGGTTTTTATAAGACCAAGCCTCAAGATTAATGTGTCGACAACACATTAGCCTTTACCTACGCTCCAAAATGATGAATAAGGGACACAGACAATATCCTCGATACCTCATAACTTCGTAAAATAAAAAGTATCATATAGACATTTTATTATTACATAAGTGAGATAATTATGTTATTATAATTGTTTTTTAACGATACTTCTTATTTTATTAAGCTAGCTGGCCTCGCTGTGAATGGACTATTCAACCTTATCGAGAGTCAAGAGCAACGAATTCATCGCTCTCCACTCTCGAGTGTAGGTAGGTGCACTCTAATTAGTTACACTATTGCAGGCGACGCGTAGATTATCCACAAATTATTGTAAAGCTATTTTATTTTTCACAATAGCTACAATTTCCGTGGCTTTTCTATTTAATGACTAAGGGCCAGTTTCCGAATTGAGAATTTCGCTAAGCAAATAGTCAACTGTAGTGCTGTCTCTTCAAAGTTCTCAGAAAAGAGCGTGACAGAACGTTACTTAAGTATTTGCTTAGTGAAATTCCCAATTCAGAAACCGGCCCTAAATAAGCCCACGGGCCAGTATTCTCTCTCTTAGAGAAGTTTGATGCCGTGCAGTGGGACGTATATAGGCTGCTTATGTTATGTTATGTGCGTTTTAGTAAATAACAGGAAATAATTATGGTGTTTCAGCTACTGATTTTATTTTACAGGTAAACATCAGGCCGTTATGGTGCAAACCGTAAGTCTCCTAAATTTATGATCTCTTTCCTTCGTGATTTATCTGGCGTGAATTTAGAAATGGAAGACAGCATAAATCTCTTTCGCGGCTTTCATAATACAACCGAATTCCGTTCTTAATAACTATGTTCAGCCAAAGATAACTGGCGGCAATATATCAAGCTTTACAATATCGCTGAAAGACATTCGACTCCGTCGCTGGGTCTCGTTTAACATAAATATTTGCAATTAAAATGAAGACTCCGCACCCTATCCCGACCATTATTCAAATTGTACGCCACAGGAGACCTCAGAAAGTTTCAAATTAATTAAGAAGGCCATAAGACGGCCTGTTAAGGAAACAACAATGTTGCCCTTAACCGGGTCTTATTTATTGCAGCCTAGAGGACGATTAGAGCGCCCTCAAGTCATCAGGCGGCTTTTTGGCAAACCCTTTCTAAGTTCCACTTGTTTGGATATCTATTTACTTATGAGTAGGGACCTAACGCTGATGACTGTTATTTTAGTACAGGTTAATTTCACTTTTGAGTGGGTCTAAAAAGAAATAACCTAAGTACCTACCTAAGTATTTTCTTAAATCCTTACTAGTATTATAAACGCGAAAGTTTGTATGTATGGATGGATGTTTGTTACTTTTTCACGCAAAACCGGCTGAACGGATCCGGATGAAATTTTTTACAGAGATAAATTATAGTCTGGATTAGCACATAGGCTATTTTTGGGAAAATACACATCAAAATTACCACCCGAACGAAGTCGCGAGCAACAGCAGGGTCTACATCTACAACAAACAAAACACGTTAACAGTCCAAACATACGATCCACATACCTTCTCTCACAGATGAGGGATTAATCACCTCGCGTGCCCAGCGCCAACAAAAACAAATCTTCTGAAAGTTCTGAAACGTGAAATAAAAACACGGAACAATCTATAAGTGCCCTTTTTACTCGACGGGTAATAACTCATGTGTACAGGTAAGAAGTAAGGGTCAATAATTTATCAACAAGGACATTCATTTTGTGCACTTGCCACGATTCGTTGAAAACAGGATGTAAAACAGCAAACACATGTACACTGTACAATACGTACACAACGACGTAGGTATTGAATGTAAGCTCGAAATAGAGGACAATGTGACAACGCGGCTTGTGACCTAGTTATTAAATACGTATATACCTAGTATCATTCATACAACACAATCACTTGTCCTGTTTATGGTGACCAGAAAAGGACATCAGAAACATATAATAGATAGAAAAACACTTAGGCTTGAGCTATTTGTATACTTATTCCTCTATAAATACGATGATTTTAACTATTGAAGTATACTATTATTTTAGTGTTCTGTCTTAGTATTTTAGAAAACGGTCCCAGTTTTAGAAGTTGTAATTATTACCAAATTAAAATTAAAACGTTCAATACAGGAAGAAAAAGTTTTTAAATTGTGTTTTCTAACTAATTATTAGCGTCTTCGAGATATTTGGCCAGTTTCTGAATTGAGAATTTTGCTAAGTAAATGGTTAACTGTAGTGCTCTCTCTTCGAATTTCTCAGAAAAGAGCGTGACAGAACGTTAATTAAGTATTTACTTAGCGAAATTCTCAATTCAGAAACCGGCTCTTAGTGATGAAACGGGACCTTATATTATGTACTAACATGCTTGAAACACCCAGAACCAAGAAGAGTACCTAAAATGTTCCCGTTACAATTATGTGCGCTTATTGACTACTATTCCATTTTAGGTCGACCAACATCCCAAACTCTACGCAAGCGAAGCTACGGGCATAAGCTAGTAGGACAATAAAATTAAAACAACACAGAAAGAAGTACCGAATTAAATCGTTTGTCGTACAATCAACTAATCATCGAAAAGTTGAGAGAAGGAATTCCCTTCAACCAAATTGACGCGTTGGATTTATGCCTTCGCTTGCAACATCGCGTACAACACAAAAATGGTTGCAACTTGCAATATACGAGTACGAGTACAAGGTGCATACTCTTACCGGGCGCAATCTTGCAATACATCCATTCCACGTGAATAGCGATGACATTCAACAAATCAGCTCGGTGCCACAAGCCTCTTTTGTGCGAGACGAGATCTCAGTCCGGGGCCCTACTCTACCGTATACTCCGTATCGGATGAAATGTCACTGGTGTGAACGAACCATTCTCTGAAATACGATCAATAGACTGGTACAGGGACCAAGCTGATTTGTCCTAAGTCACCTAGAGGTTCTATTGGATACAGTTACGTTAGTTGAACTTAGTAAAGGTATTTTTTGTGTTACAGTCTTGCGACCGGTCCTTTTTAGGGTTCCGTAGTCGACAAGGAACTCTTATAGTTTCCCCATGTCCGCGTCTTTCTTTCCGCTGCCTAGCACAGAGACGATTAGTACGAGAAAGCTAAAATGTGTTATAGACATACATATTAATCACGCCGATAAAACGGTAATGCAATTTTTTTTCTCACCTATAAGATAAGATAAGAATATTCTTTATTGTGCCAGGAAAAACACAATCATGAAATATTTTCAAAAATACAGTAAGATTGCCGCCCTATATAGACAATAGCCTATACCATAGTGTGGGGTATCGTTAGATTGTTCGTTAAAAATATTGTGAGTGTAGAAAGATATTTTTTTTTTATTTAGGGTTCCGTTTGCGAAATATTAAGCTTTAAAGCGCAAAACAACAGAGTAGTAGCACATACTTATCCCAATTGATAAAGTATACCAACTTCATTAATAAATTATTTATTCACTTAGTATTTTATATTGACTATATATTGCTTACTAATCAAATGGATCAATGTTATCTGAAATAAATAAATAAATATTATTATTATTATAAAAACCTATAATAATAAGAGTTTGTGTTGGGTATGGGGGAGTCTGTCTGCTGCGCGTGCTATTCGTGGAGTATTGTGTGGTAAAAACATTTTTCGACTTAACATGTTTAGGTGCTCTTCCAGATCATATTTTACTTTTTATAAGATATTTTGACAAAGTATAAGTAAATATATATATATATATATCTCTTAGCTTTGTACCTCTGTTCAGATCTAAATTAAGTGTATCTCACGCCTAAGTGTTTGCGTGCGATTTTATTTCCATGGCATATTATGTCACTGAATTACATAATTTATTAGTTGGTTAGTTAGTGGGTACTTTTTAGTCGTTTTATTATTTTTTCTTTTGGCTGGTATCAGTGTTCTACCTTTCTTTCACCTTAATTAAAATAACTTTATTACTTTAAGTTTCGGGCTTCGCTGAAAATCAGCGCTGTAGGATGCCCTGCATCCCACAGCATAGGCTGAGAGTATGTCCGATTGCCAAGTTTTTCTGCTTCAGAACTTGTTTAAAATAACATCTAAGTAATTAAGTTTCTAATTATTCTGTAAGTTAAGTGTAACATGTCTTTCTTATTGGCAATAAATGGTTATTCATTCATTCATTCATTTAACATATAATGAATTTAAAAGAAAAACTATCACTCCTAAGTAGGCCATACAAGTTAACGAGTAATAAGCGCCTATAAAAGGATAACTTTGTACAAAATCCGTTAAAAACTACTTGATGAAGTTGTTAGTTTTGTTTTTTTCCTCTGTGGTTCTGTAAAGCAGATAAAACGCCCTCTTATTCTACGGGACCCTACACTGCGCGTGGCCCAACATTCACTTAGCTGGTTTTATTTTTGTGGATATTGCTGTAAATCGCAAATCGGTGGCAATATACATTTTTATTGAATTACGAAGAGACAGGCATTTACGTCTAAATTCCGAGTTTTGAAAGCATTCGTTGACTGTTAACTGCGAATTTACCAAAAAATTTAAAAGGGCAACATAGCACTAAGAAAATGACGTAGAATACTTTTTTATATTTCTTAGTTAATTGTTAAAGAAGGATTCGTATGAAACTCGTTACGTAGATGGTAAATTGGGACCGTGTAAATGCAAAACGTAGCCTCTGGACTCAAATATTCAAAGCCAAATTCTGAGACGTGTCCTCTCTTAATTAAAATAAGTACCTGAAGAGGTAATATAACATCTACAGAATACTATCACTTGTGTTAAATGTTCTATTCAACGTTATTAGCTGCTACGTGATGTCATTAATTTGCATTAAGTAGTTACAATCCTGAGTAAAGCAATATACCAGTTTTGCCCGACCTAGTTGTGTTCGCGTGAAAAGTTACCCACGAAACGCCATCTTGAGTGAGCTCCCATGGGCATTATTCATAAATTCACAACTGACAAGATACGTGATAGCGCTCGCTTGAACTCTTAACTCTTTGTCAAGAGTCGCGTAAATGAGGGTGAGGCGGTAAACTGCGTTTTTCCCCGCAGCGCGTCTACAAAGTTTTATGAAATAATAATGCTTCTTGGAGAAAATTGCCCGGGTCGGTTGTTGACACGGGTTCTTCAAGTGTTTATGCTAGACACCGTTATTTTTCAGACTGGTCATTCAAAATTATGGTCTTATTTCATATTTTATAGATGCACAGTTGCGCTACACTATGTTTTCCTGCACTGTCCAATATTATATTCATACGATTTTTTTACTCTCAACTATATTTGAGGCCATTTATATTACAAGAGAGAAAATTGCAACGTAGTTAAAGTTATAACGGGGCTAATCAAGATTATTTATTAGGTAAATTCAGTTACCTCAATTCCCAATGTTGGTTAAAGTTATCGAACAGAAAAAAATGGATAAGCTGGAAACATTAAAATAACGAACTTTGGAACAGTGACTTACTGCTTGGTAGACAATCTCTAATAGAGATGTGAAATGTGTATCTGGCAGGATTTCGCTGTACAAATACATTCAAGCCGGCTTTTCACTATGGGATGTAATATAATATATATTATCTTGAGATATAATAATTTATCGCTCGTCATACTGTCGAAAAGTTTGGGACGTAATATATATTATAGCACAGTGTGAACGTGGTGTGAACGTTCTCGTACAAAATGTATGACGAGCGATAAATTATTATATCTCAAGATGTATTATACTCGTATATTATATTACATCCCATAGTGAAATGCCGGCTTAATCCATTTTGTTTTGACCCAGCTACACTTTAGGATCTTAGTCTCCGCAACCCGCAACCTATAGACGCCATCTCTCCGACTGTCCACGACCTAGAGCTTGCAGGTCTTTGTAGTATTTTGCTTCTATTATTTCTGCCATAGAATTTTTTTGCTGTTGTAACTGAACTCGGTGCTCTAGATCAATTTCACTTAATTGTCACCATTAGTTCAATGGTTTTGAACTATCTGAACACATTGGCAGAAACTACCTAGGCTATCGTTCATCATCTGACAACGGGCTTTATAAAACTACAATTATTATGACAATACGATGTACTTGTGAATCTGTGGGTTAATCAACTGTGCAATGTACATCAAATTCTCATAGTAAACCGTTAATTGTAGTTCTATGAAATAGGGACGCCAAGGCCCTGTGACACTGAGACACTCTGCGGTGTGCGGTTTGAGACAGCGGCAAACGACTTGTCTACTTGGATTGAATTGCAGCTAATTGAAACTATGAAACGTTGCAATTGAGGCCAATGAAGTTTTTATTGTGATTGTGTTCAGATGATGGCACTGTCATGTGCGATGTTTGATGTTTATAAGCCGCCGGAATTCGGACAGTCGACAGCTGATACCTTTACATTTTTGATGGAAAATCAACCGTACTGTATATGCGTAGAGTCACAGTGGTTGAGCTAACGGTTGAAAGGTTGATACGTTGTTGAATATACAGTACTCACCACAAGGCAAGGCCGCTTTTTCGATACACACCTATTATGAAAGGAAAGAAAGAAAGAAATACATTTATTATACCAACAAGACACATCACAGTAACAAAATAAACAAATAAGTAATATAATATGCATAAAAACAGAAAGGAAACTAATTACACAGCAGACAAGCCAAAGGTAAAGGTAAGGTAATTACAAAATAATTTTGGTAAATTTAATCGAAATTGTTATTATCTGCGAGAAAAGAATAGATAAATACATAGAGACATCATGATATTGATTCTTATAGCTTGTTACACGTTCCGACCTTCATGAAACATTTTTACATTACGCAGCCATCAAACAGTCGCTAAACCAGTCCCAACATGGGTTCCTACCGGGCAGGTCTACAGTCTCTAACCTCATACTTTTTAACGAGTACCTAACGGCGACTTTAGACCACGGCCATCAGGTCGATGTAGTGTATACCGACTACAGCAAAGCGTTTGACCGGGTCTCTCACAAACTGCTGCTGCGTAAATTGGAGGGTATTGGTATCTACGGCGATCTATTGAGGTGGTTTTCTTCTTATATCGAGAATAGAACTCAAGCAGTGGTAGTAAATAACTATGTCTCCAGCTGGGTTAAGGTTCCTAGTGGAGTGCCGCAGAGCTCTTTACTGGGACCTCTTCTCTTCACTATTCTAATTAACGACGCTCACGCCTGCTTGGAGTCTTCTCGCTTACTGTTTCGCCGATGATATGAAAGTTTTCTCAGTCATATCCTCTATCGAAGACGCCAACAAACTCCAGTCAGATCTCGCTAAGCTTGGTTCATACTGTCTTCTAAATAGTTTGGATCTGAACCCAAACAAATGCTCTGTGGTAACTTTCACGCGGAAAACCAAAAAAATCACCTTCAACTACAACTTACGCGGCCATCTGCTAAAAAGGGAGAGTGTGGTCAGGGATCTGGGAGTTACTCATGACTCTAAGCTATTCTTTGATGCTCACATTAATAAAACAATAGCAAAAGCCTACAAATCATTAGGATTTATTATGCGCATATCTAAGGACTTCAAAAAACCCAAAACTCTGAAATTATTATATTGTACCCTTGTTAGGAGTACCCTTGAATATGCATCCCAAATTTGGAATCCAAAATACATAACATACGTAAATCGAATCGAATCAATACAAAAAAAAATTATGAAATTTCTATGTTATCGGATCAGGATATCCCACAAGTCCTGTAACTATTTGGAGCTATGCAAGAAATTTCATTTTCTTACTCTACAATCCAGACGCGACATAGCTGATATGGTATACTTACGATGCGATCTTATCGCATCCTCCGCTATCGATTGTCCGAAGTTGCTTCATAAACTTAGTCTGCGCATTCCCACTAGAGCCCGTCATAATCCATTATTGGCAATTCCTAAGGCTTCAACTAATTATAGACAAAATAGTTTTATTGTGCGTGCGAGTGATCATTATAATAAACTACTTAAATTACATAAGGAACTTGATTTGTTCAACACAAAGGTACCGACTTTAAGGCGACTACTGAGTTCGCCATTTTTTGCGAGTGAAATTTAATCTTGTTCTTTATTCTGTTTCTCCTTTTATTTTAGTTTTATGTGGTTTCTTTACCTCGGCGTGAATTGGTGTGTGTCCACACGTATTGTTTAATGTGTTGCTACTGGCGAGATTCTATTATTAGCTTTTAGAGATTAAGGCCGACTTGCGCCGCTTCTCGAGTGTCGCTCGGGTCGCCATTTGAATCGACTTCTGTGTGAAGTATTTTTTGCTAAATGCTGCTTGTCTGTTCGCATTCGGGAAAGTGGTGCAAGTAGGCCTAAAATTACATTGCTATAACATAAGTTTAAGCTGATGATTCTCCGTACTGAATAAATAAATAAATAAAATAAATAAATTACTCTGTAGCATTAGAAGAAATAATGAAGGTACATAGGTCGATAACATTTGATTCAGAGTACAATGAAAAGCTATTGACTTCACGTAAGTAAAGTTAAGTACAGAAAACTTTATTGCGCATAAAAAATTACATATATAAATATTAAAAAAAATACTGCACACAACTATAACGTAAATTTTATTTATTTATTTAATACTTTTATTGCACTTAGCCTAATGTACAATACGGCGGACTTAATGTCTCTTATATAAATATGTTGCCTATTAATTGAGCCTCGTAACTAAACAAACAGCTACCAAAGTAGAAAAGCAAAGCCAACAATCCCGTCTAACAATCCCCGCCACGGTTTATTGTTCTATGATCCTACCGCAGCCAGTCGGATTTCGCCTCCCTTCCATATCGACTAGTTTCGGCGAAAGTGTAGCCCCATTTACACTCTACCCCTAACGCGGCATTGACAGGGCCTCGCTCACCTACTGACTATACTAATGACGAAAAAAAACAAAACTCTCTCACGAAAAACTCTCCTTGTTTACACAAATTCACTTTCTTATACACTGCAATAGCAGTTAACGCAAAGTAAACCCGGATAATTTGGGAAAGTGATCCCTCTGGCACTATTCCAGCACGCGACAGACAAATATTTTGGAGCCAATTCATTGTAGCCCCAAACGCATCGCTACATAAATTCGAACACTGTTTATATGGGGCCTAAATATAAACATTTGACTTTATTGCTCTGGCCAAATTGTGTTTGGTCTGCCCATGTTGCGGAAGTGGACAATTTCGTGGTAGAATTGCGGGTGATCTTTTTATGATAACCCCGAGATTTTGATGCGCTATTATGAGAACGTTCGGTTGTTATGTCATGGTTCCCATTTGATACCTCGAGCTAAGTTTCCACCACAGAATTTGCGTTTGCGCTCCGCGTACAACCTACCTTTGCGAGCATATTTGCATTCTACTCAGCGTTATGGATGACTTAGCAAAAAAAAAAGCCAATAATTTGCTGAATATAATGGTAATGGGTGCTCTGCGGTGTTTGTACAACTTACAGTTCCAATATTTCCAATAAAATTTGCTAAAGTTCGTATTTAATATTTTTTTTAGATGCAATACACATTGTTGATTTTTTGATGCACTAAACATACGGCACGGAATAATTTTGTATTTAAGTACCAAATATACAGAGACACTTACATATTATATTACCGTATTTATTTACATTTTGCGGGTTCTCTCTTAACCTTGCAGTCCACAGCAGCTCAACCTTATCTTCTTTGCAAATTCTAGAGTCACGTAACTATTTAGAGTAACGTATTTATTTGCATAGTTCCCTGTGAAGTGTTCCATTCCAGACACGTATTCTCTAAAATTTGTATTTCTTGAATCAATGAAGGATCTATGCCAAATCACCAAAGTAGGCACACCTAGGGCTACTAAGCGGCCAAAGAGTGGTAGGCAAGTTGGAAGTTGACAAGGACCTGTTTGAGCTCCACAGAAAGCCGACTGGCAAAAGACCGCGTAGGACAGCGACAACAGTATTAGCATCTTATACCACAGTCAAACCTCATACAACAGACTACCCCACTACTGCTCATGATGCTGCTCACCACGGAATCATATCATGTAGGCTTTGATTATAAGTTTAAGATGATTTGAGAAAAGATGGTCAGAGTGAAGTTTTTTTTTCCCGCTGTCTTTTTCTCCAATACAAATACGGCCCAAAGGCAGCGGCTAACATAGTACATTGACATTCAGCAAACAGAATGTAAATTGTTTACGTTGAAATAAATTGTTGATTTCTGATTTCTGACTATCATGGATAACCCTTGTCGGTAGATTATGAATTCACGTTGCATAGAACGCGTTGTTACCCAGTACATCACACGTGCGTAGAGTCGGTTAAAAAGGCATAGACAAGAATGTGCTGTGTCCTGTACTGCATTATTCACCTACAGTCGACGGCAAATTAACTGCAACTCTTTTGCATAATGCTCACTCACACTAAAGCGTGGAGTTTATAGTCTTGTCAAAGTCTAGCAATCTACAGAACTTGTTTCTGCTGTATGAGTCAAAGCTGTCTCAATGTAACTCTATATATTTACGTTACTAAGGGCCGGTTTCTGAATTGAGATTTTCACTGAGTAAATTCTTAAGTAACATTCTGTCACGCTCTTTTCTGAGAAATTCGAAGAGCATTTCACTTATCTCTAGCCGCGCGCATTAGCACCAATGAGATACTATAGTATTTGTTTCCCTAGGAGTTCGACTCGTGGAACGGAGTAAAGAACAATATATTTAGCAGCGAAAGCTGCTTTGTCACTTGGAGACAGATAGTGGAGCATGCAGCCAGCGTGCCTGTCTCGGATGCTCTGTCTACGGTAGAGCCTCTACCCGACGCGTAAATTGTCCGTGCCGCAAGTTCCTTTTTGTGTAAACCATTTTTCGTACGCTTGGTGCACACGATCTTGCAAAACAACGAATAGGAATAAAATAAATTAGACATATACTCCAACCTTTGTGTGCTTACGGTCGTCAACGCGTCGACCTTTATACTCTATTGCAATGAAATGAAAGAGTTGATTATCACTGAGCCCTTGAGCGTATTGTGCATTGTGAATTCTGAATCAAAGAGTAATTAATTTTTCAAACCATGACAAGGTATTAGGATTTTAAAATGTACGGATCTCATATAAAATTATTTGTCTTCTCTAAGTCAGTACAACTATATCATGCAGTTCAATAGCCTTTTTGTCTTTGGTGACTGGCAAGGCAGTGCCACTAACTTTTAAGTAACTGTGCGTGTACATCTTTTTTTTAAACCCTCCGTACATATCTACTTAAAATATCTAGGTGTACAAATTGATGGGGAGTCCGAATTGAAATACGCGATGAACGTTATTTTGTGCTTGGAACCGCCTCAGTAATGAATGACACATGACCAAAGAGACGCAATTAACTTTTAAATGTCCTTTCGATATTTTTTTTCCCCACTTGAATGCACTCAACGGGATATTGAAGAAACGCATTATAGTTATCAGTGTTGACACTTGCACCGAGGCATTGAACTTATTATATCAGTGTAAGCGAAAGTAACTAAGGGGCATCACACACGTGCGCTGTATTATTTCTATCCCATCAAAAACATAAATGTGAAATGAGAGTCAAGTTCAATGTTATGATATATGCATTGGTTGTTGACTTAAACGACAAAAGATCTATGAGAACTTGGCTTGACACGCCGCGTGTCTAGATATAGCGCAGCAGAGCACGGCCGGCATAGCTTCCATACCAAATCCAGATGCACAGACACGGGCGCTATAAGTATACGCTTTAAAATCGTACGCCTAGTTATACCGCGCTATATAGTATTAGCTCGTGTGTGTTAATATCCTCCTCAGTCCTGACCTTGAAAATAACAATGGATTTCGATTGTTATTTTCAAGGCCAGGACTGAGGAGGATATACCTCCTAGTTATATACTTCGAGAATAGCGGACACTTTCATAATTTTGTTCATACTATCAAACAGTGAATTTAGCTGATATTTCGGATTCATTTACTTACTAGTCAATCTTGTCGGAAGAGATTCTGACCAAGTTGCGGAGCTTTCACTGAAAAGACAGCAGGCGTTATTAAAAAAAAAACAGACATGCATGCATGAGAAACGAGAGATCGTAAAATATGGCGTGATGGGGAAAAGGTCTGAGGTCATCTCAACAGTGGGCAGAGGTGTGCTTGATGATGACGAGAAATATATACCCATACTTTCGCAGTTGGTAAAAACAGAGAACTACCAGCGCTTGAGCATAAAAAGTCAACAATCACTACAATGTTTCTTCCCTCCCGTCAGTAAATTTTCCAACACAAAACCTGGTGGAGTCAAATCTAGTCGTTCCATTAAACCAACGGACCTCAAAATGGCTTTGAGGCCCAATCTCTCTCGGTCTATTGAACCTAAAACCTATTTACAGCACACCTCTAAACCTCCGACACACTTGCTGGTTCCCTGAGAATCGAGCACATACCTAACGGAGCGTAGAGCGGAAAAAATATAGACTTGAACTTTATAACAGTGCGAGCAGCGAAAAATTGACTTTAGTTAGATGTTGGGTTGAATTGAAGATGTTTTTTTACAATAAGTACGCAGTCTCGTATTTATTCGAGTAAAACAATCGTAAGTTTTGTTGAACCTTAACTTAGATAAATTGACTGTCTGAAATAATTTGCATTATGTAAGCAATATTGAAGGATATGAATATTTCAAAAAAGTTCAAAGAGCAGTTATCGTAAACTAAAACGTTATGGTGTTATTTACAAAACACGATTTCTCTTAGACACTAATAAGATAAGATAAGATAAGATATAAGAATTATTGCACACGCGAAACAAGAAACATAAAATATGAAAGTTACAACGAAAATGTACAATGGGCGGCCGTATTGATAAAAGCAATTTGTTCCAGACAACCTTGTGATGGAAAGGTTGCCGAAAAAGAGAGACGGCTAGCTGGTGCAAATACGAATAATAGATACGAACTTAAACTAGTCAAATGCTGTTTAAAATAATCTGTGGTAAAAAGTTTTCCCTTTCAGTCTTTCCCTTTATAATAGACTAATTTAACTGCATTTGAAGGGTGTCCTAAGTGACGCGTTTTCTGAGAAAATATTCCGTAATAAAGTATGGTAACTAAGAGTGTCCTAAGCGACGCGTTTTCAGAGAAAATATTCCGTAATAAAGTAGGTATAGTAACTAAGCGTTTCGATTACCAAACTTTTTTTTTTATTTCGTCAAAGTGCTGCTTACTCTTTTCTTGTATTAAACGTCTCGTTAATTCTTACCGCTCGTTGCTTTTAGATGTAAGAGACATTTTTTTTTAAGGGAATAGTGTTTCCTTAAATAACACTGCAAGTATTCAAATTTTAAAATTAGCGTCAGATTGATATCATTGAATAACTTTTTTATGTAGCCTATTTACGTTTCACTGCAGGGCGCAGGCTTTCTCTCAGAGAGAGACCATGATAATGACCATGCGTGCCCACCACGGACTGGCAATTTATGTGAATAACTCAGACACTTAGGTTTTCCTCGCGATGTTTTCCCTCACAATTAGCTCGTGGTATTACCTACTACAACTTCACAAACGTAGGTACGTAACTTAGAAAACAAAGTCATTTAAGAAGTCTTAAACCTTTATCTTAATAAGTAAAACCTGAAAATTCTAAAACCAATTCCATATAACATATCTAAATCTTCGTAATTCTGCTTCAACATCCCCTTCAAGAAAGCCAGGGATTTGTCTGGGGGTTGATAATGAATCCCCTTTCTCAGTACATCTTTCTCAGGAAATGACGGCTAAGTGTTTTTTTTTTCTATTTGAAGTCGACGGCGTGGGGCAGATGCGAGTAGCTATACGGGTTACCAACCTACCTACCATTAGCACGGTAAAGAGATGAGTAGTGTTTCACTACAAAGTTCAACTAATTCTTACTCATAGGAATAAACGAAGATTTGCTGAAAATGAAACTGAATTCTGTAAAGACGTAAATAAAATCCACACCAAGAATAAAACGATAACCAAAACTTATTTTGTAGGTAGTTCAAGAATATCACCCAAAGGGTCATAAACTAATTGAAATACCGTTTAAGACATATCTTCTTATTACGGAGTAGGCTTGCCCAGCAGCTATACCACCTTAGACCTGACACCACAGGTCAATACGTGCGGAGCCAACCAAGCACTGAACACAGTGTCCCAGGCACTGCAGCGTCCCAGTGGTCCCTTCACCCATCTAGTGTGAGCGAAGGTGCCACTGGACGCTGCATAAATCATTTCATTATGTAGATACAAAGGTAAAAAATGTATCATTATGACACGGCAAAAAATCTTCCATTTTGACATATTATGAACGAAAGGAACGACTGATTGAAATTGTTGTCACTCAGTGTCTATAGTGCTAGGCTTAATAATTAACCGTCAAAAGCTCATATAAAAATATCCTTAACTTTGGAATACTGTTAGTCCAATACTATACCCTAAAGTCCACAGACAGAGCAAATTATGCTCGTTTAGGATTGTTTTTCCTCTTAATAGAAAATCCCTTCGTTCCATTCAGGAAGCGTAGACATTTGTCGGTGCAATGGGGCACGGCGGTTTATGTACTGTGAACCTTTGACGCATCTCGCGTTTCGGGGGTGCGTGCACCCTTTTCATCTTAATCCTGGGCCTAAGGGTAAGTCTTGCTTAAACAGAACTCAGCGCCAGACTGCCTTGATACAGCACCATTTCCGTAATGTAAAGTGTATTTTTTAAGTATTCTTCATCCTGTATGAAAATTTGACATTAATGTAAGTACACTTCATTAGCGTAACGTGTAGAAAGAGCTGAGCCTCCTAGTATAGATAAATATTTACTCAAGTGGAGGCTTCTACAACGTTTTTTATGTGCATGTTCAGATTTTTTTATTGATTATCTCGTATCGGTTTGGTAAGCAATTTTTATACAAATACAACTCATTCTTCTACATATTAAAGTTTTAAAATTTTCAGTAATTTAATAAACATGATAATCATAAACTTGTCATTTTCTTATAAAATTAGTGCCTTTTTATTCAAAGAACCATAACCACAATTTGAAAAGGTACAGATGATAAAGATACAATTTGATTGGTTGATTGATTGATACAATTTGAATGACATTGCAATGCAATATTTAGTAGACTACAAAATACGCAGTGTCAAATATCAACCACAGCCGTGCTCTTAGTTGCACTAATGCTATAAAGCAATCGCTTTTTTGAGTTACTAATAATGTGAACCGGGCCTTACGTAGGGGCAATTCTCAATAATGACGAAAGCGTTGGAGTGATATTGCAATACCCATTAATATTATGTTCATTAACCTGAGCAATAGCTTTGCAAGTATGTTGCAACAACACGATATATCAAATGATTAGGCGTTCTTATCGTTATCTGTGACCCAGTTTCCACAATAGCCGAATGAACTTTTTGTACTATAATATTTCTACCAGTGAAAACTTGTCATTGGCTCTCTGTGTCTATTTCATTTTTAATGTATGTTTTTCATAGCTGTAAGTTTTCCTATTATAATAAAATAAAAATAAAATAAAATAAAACTAAGCGAATTCATGTAACATAAAATAAAAGTCCCACTGGCACAGGCCTTTTCTCAGGGAGAGAGTTTGGGCGCGCGTGTCCACCGCGGATTGACGATTTCAAGCGCTGACGTCCCACTGTGAGGCACAGGCCTTTTCTCAGGGAGAGAGTTTGGGCGCGCGTGCCCACCGCGGATTGACGATTTCAAGCGCTGACGTCCCACTGTGAGGCACAGGCCTTTTCTCAGGGAGAGAGCTTGGGCGCGCGTGCCCACCGCGGATTGGCGAT